>CM058232.1:0-1271933 GCA_030180135.1 Orychophragmus violaceus | reverse complement strand
TAAAAGTTAGAGAAATTGTTTTTTTTTTTGACATAGAGAAATTGTTTTTAAGGTGTGTAGCGGTCAATATAAACAGTGTGTATTAACTAATAAATTTTAGGGGACCATAAAAAGGTAGCAGGCTAACAGTGTCAAGGATTATGTTAAGTGTATTTAGATTGTGATTTAATAAAGGGAGGGTCTAATCAATCTAATACCTTTTCCCATATGTCACGATATCTATATGAAAATTTGAAAACTGCCCTACATCCACCGTTTTTTGTTTGTATCTTTCTATCACTTTATATTTATATATTTTCGTGTATGTTTTCATGTTAGCTATGTGTAATTATCATCTAGTGTATGAAAAGGAAGTTTATAAATCGTTTCAAGTTCCAAACATTTGTGTTTTACTAATTTATAATATGCACACTTTTTATTGATAAAAATATTATTTATATCTAAGATTTTGAATGATAACGGACTAGTTCGTAAACGGTCAAAACTGCATTTATTTATCATTCATATTATTTAGTAAGTAAAAATACGGATTGAAAAAAATAAAAATAGCCTGATGCGGATTAAGTGTGATCCATTTTTATAAACAAATAAATTTAATCTACAATAGACTACTATTCGTTTTAAAATTATAATGGTTTAAAGCGTACATTATTTTGTTTGCTATATCTGCTAGTACCATTCAGAATCTAAATATGAAGGCTAAGTGCGAACACCTCTATGAACTTGTCCATTCTTTGATTCATAAATTTGGGATTCAGATAGTAACAATGGTTACTATAGATTGATTTAAGTGCGGATTAAATCATTGTATTTTTTTGATGGATTCGTTGTCCGCCGCGATTCAAGTTTATTTGTCCATAAAACTGGTTTATATTTTGGTTCGCAGCAGACTGTTTTTATTTTAAACCACATTATTCAAAATTAATTAATGCGTATGATAAATAAAAATGATTTTGACCGCTCGACGAACATACTGTTTATATTGAAAGATATATAGTTAGGTGAGGGATTTTATAGCTTTAACGTTCCACAAATGCAAAGTTTATGGCCTGATAAAGATGTAACCTAAAGTTTATATATATATATGATGTGTCTAATCGTTTTTTTCTTTCTTTATCTTTACCGACATTTTTGATAAATTCGTACTAGTTTCTAGAGTCTATAAAAGTTACAAAAATCAATAAAAAAAGATTTCGAATATTTTTGACGTGAGCATAATTGAAATAGTTTTTAAATACTTGAATTATGGATATGGTTTATGAATCTAATCAGCTAACACACCGTAAACTAATTTCTGACTGTAAATAAACTGTAGATAGAAGAAAAGATTTGTAATAGTTTTCATAATCTGTATCAGCGTTAAAAAAAAAAAAATATCAATAAACACGATTAAATGAGGAAATGAATACACGAGTTGATCCCTTTTCTAAATTTAATTTTGTATCACCGTTCATTGACCCGGTCAAAGGATGTGCTCTGTTTGTCAACTTCTGATTAATGTCTCTATTAATCATACCAAATGTCGCTATTTCACATGTAATACACATATAGATACAGACTGTTGAATATTAGCCTCTCATTAAAATTTAGGAAACAGAAACACATATACACATACAATTCTATTAAATCTAAAAATTAATTAGTTAAACGATTAAATCTAGGGAATTTTTTTTCTTACAATATGGTATTATTTTTTAAAAAGTATAAAAGTACGAAAATAATAAAGTAGTCATGGTTATTGCTTGTATCCTGTTCATATAGACTAACAACCCTATAGTCCTTTACCCAAGATCTTAAGAGCTTTTACACTATTATCATTTAGTTATTTAAAAGTTAAATAAATATTTTTTTTAAACCTTATATAACATCCTAATAGTCAATGTTGGTAAATCCCGTCTACCATTTCTATTATTCCATTCACATATGGAAAAACACTTCGAAACACACATTGAAAAACGCAATAAATAATGAAACGGATTATTTCAAATTTGCATGTGTAATCAATCACATTTAGAGATTTGGTGGTATTATCTCAAGTCCCCTTACTTATATATAGTATAGTCTAAGTATATATATATATATATATATATATATATATATATCCCCTTACAATGAGAAACAAAAAAACAGAAATGACAAACCAAGTTATATATACAAATTTTTTTCCATACAAATTATTAGGACATTTACAATGTAAAATTGTATTTTTTTATTTTAAAATGGATTAATTCTAAAATGCAGTTAGTTTTTTCAACTCCATTCTATTTTAGAGAAAAATAAAGTAATGAACAAAAAATAAAATAATTTCATATTTACTCCAAATATATAGTATTTTTATTTTTATTTTGTAGTTGAAACTTGAAAGTATAGCAGAGTAGAGAAAATTCTACTCTAAACTGTATTTTGAAAAGAAAAAAAAATATATAGTAGAATTAAAGATGGTCTCATAAATTTCTACCCGTAAAAATTACAAAGCTATCAATTATAGATTATGTTGTATAACAAAACATTTTGGTATGAGTTTTTTTGTTCTTTTGTCAACAAGTTGCTAAATAACGACAATTAGCTTTGTATAATTATAAATGCGATTAAATCAAAGTATTATTTTAAAATGCTAATTCCATTATATGTGGCAATCTACTTTAACAGGTGTATCAACGCCGAACCACTCTTGTGAACGATCAAAAAGCATAATTCGATCACCATATGTCTTTCTCTCTCACTCAATTTATAATACAGCAAAATGTCATTAACCCTAGTTTCAAAGTATCAAGTTTCAAGTAAAGAAAAAAAAGTAAATAGTGTAAAAATGAAGAGATTGAAAAAAAATAAAAAAGCTGTCCACTTTTTATTAGCTTTCCTCTCCCACACAACCATCAATTTCAATTCCATTCACACTCTCCTCTTGTTGAAGTTTCTATGAAAAAAATAATAATAATCATAACCCTCTCTCTCTCTCTCTCTCTCTCTCTCTCTCTAGGCCATCATCTATCTTTCTCTCTCTCTGTCTCTGCCATGGATTCCGGCAACAGTAGTAGCATGCAATCTTCAAGCGGTGGTGGTGGAGGAGACCAAGAAGAGTACGACTCACGCGCCGATCAATCAATCTCTGCTTTATTCAACAACAACAACTCAACCACCGTTTCCTCCAACATCGCCGGTCAAACACAGCTTGACTCTCTCATAGCTAACTATTTCAACACCGGTTGGCCAACAGATAATCCTCTCTACTCAACAACGACTACAAACCCCACCGATGGCTCTAGACCATCACCACCGATCTCATCAGAACCAGTTTTCTTCACAAACCCCCTTCCAAACACAAACACAAGTAGTCCCATTTGTTCTGTCCCTACCGACAAGAAAAACTGTCTGGCGACAACACGGAATCCAAAGAAGAGATCTCGAGTCTCGAGACGAGCACCTACCACTGTTTTGACTACCGACACTTCAAACTTCAGAGCCATGGTTCAAGAATTCACTGGTAATCCTTCTACTCCTTTCACCGGATTATCATCATCATCCTCTCCTTTTCCAAGATCAAGATTTGATCTCTTTGGTTCTTCTTCATCTTCATTATTACGACCCTTGAAACCCTTTCCTCACAAAGTTATCCCACCATCACCAACGAGTCATCATTACTCAACTCCTCCTCCTTCTACAGATTATCACCAGAGTCTTCTCCTTAACATGAACACTCAAAACATCACAAACCCTTTAACGGATCAGTCACTTTTATGTGAACGGTCGAGGCCTGTGTTCGATCAACCGTTGAGCTTGAGAACGAGTACTGGTTTTGGATATGTGAACGTGGGGACAAACTCTGAGGGGCTTCACAACATTATGATCCCTTCATCTTCATCGTCCATAACTCAGCCAACCCTAAATATTATTCATGGACTAGACAAGAGTTATGAAGCTGGTAATGGTCTGTTAAGATCCATCAGTGGCGAAGAGCAATCCATGGTACAAAGATCCGATGGTTACACACCACCGGTTGCTTCTGGATCGGAGAATAATCTAGCACATGTGAGAAATGAAGGTATGGTGGACTTATCATGGATCTCTTCTTCTGATTAGATTCATTCTAACTTTGTTTTATTACATTATGACCACATGGAAAAAAGGTATAGAAAATCTTAGCTAAAAACATTTGATGAATGGAACATTAACTAGTGTATGGAATTAAGAATTTTGGAATCTTTTATGTTCTAAAGTTTCCATGATATAATTAACAATGACTTTCTATATATTCGAACAATATTTTTCCTTGGATTTGTGTTTATTGGGTTATATATATTTGAGTTTGAAACTTCGTCCTGAGGTTGGTATACTTTTGATATTTCAACGGCCTCGTGGTATAGTTTGAAATTTCATATAGTTAAGGGATAATTACAAAAAATTAAAGAACCATGCATGTGTTTAAGAGCAACATATACGTTACAAGGGACCCAAATAACATGGTCTGAAAATGTTTGCTCTCTTGTTATTAGGGTTGTATATGAACCCTAGAAAAGGACTTTGCATTATTAGTTTATTTACCTAGAAAGAAAATATTTACAGAGAGTGATTGGTGGCGAGATGCAGGGAATCGTTAGCCGCTGCTTATCCTAAATTCATCTTCATATTTTTATTTGATACTCGCATAATTAAACACTGAACCTTCATCTTTTTATCTTCTATTTTTGAATTATACGTTAAAATTTTAAAATATATGTACATTTAAACATTCGTCTATACGTCACAGCGTCATGTCTCGTTATTCCTTAATCATTATTGTCGTCATTATTATGATCCATCAAACCAAATATCGATGGTTACATGACTTGCATCTATAGGGGTTGGGCGATTTCACGTTGGTTAGTAAAACAAATGGCAAAAGAGCTAATTCATGAATAATAGTTGCGTACTTGCATTATCATTAGATTATGTGAAAATATCCCATGTCGGGAGTTTATATGGGACCTAAATAATATATAAAGGGTTAGGATCAATCCACTTATCACCAATTGGTTTTAAGTTGGAAACTCATAATTAACCCAAATTTAACAAATTACTAATATTGATTTTTTTCAACTTAACAGCCAATATGGTAGTCTGCGATGATTAATTTCTAATCCATCAATCTTTTTATCGGGTTTTGGCTCTGGAAATTGTCTTTTATTTTGTCAACTTTACATTTAAATGGTATTTGCGGTCGAAGTGAACAAAACTATGTGCATACTAAATTATTATAATGTTATGACAAATAACACTATAAACTATTTTTTTTTAAAAATAAAAATAGATTGCATTTGATCCATAATGAATTATTTTAATATATACTACTGCATACCAAATAATATAAATGGTAAAAAATAGAGATTGTTTACGGATTAATCCGTCCTAATTATTTCTACTATTTAAAAGCTTTAGTTTTGTGGAGTAGTAGATAAGTTTATGATACCAATATTATAATCTCAGTAAAACAAAAATAAAAACAAAAACTAACAATCATTTTTTTCTATCTCGAATTGCTCCATCATCATAGGTGAGAGTGAGATCAATACCCATTTTTCCCGCAAAAATAAAATATCAGTGAAAAGTAAAGAAAAGATGTCAGTTAGATTTGCACTTTCACCACTAAGACGCGTGAAACGATAGCGTTTTGGGGAAAGTAAGCATAAAACTTTCATTTCTTTCTTCAAGAATCCCTCTGATTGATGGCATAAGATCTTCTATTCTTTTTGTACCTTGAGGTAAATCAATGGTTTTGTTCCAAAGATCTCTGACTTTTTCCACTTATTTATTTACACAAATGCTTTTATAAAAATATTAATAAAGTAAGCAACTCAGAGAAGGAAAAAAAAAAACTTGTTGATGTATCTATCAATTTTATAAATCATATATAAAATTTTAAAGATTGATAGAAACATGGATTTCTGTCAAATAAAACGATCTTCATATCTTATGGACATTGGAAATCCAAATGATTATGGAGAGGACTTTTAAAAGATTCAGGGGGGCAAACAATTATATCGCAACAAGAGAGAAAAAAAAGAAAATAAAAGAAGTTTTGTTGTTTTGCAATGATGTTTCCACGTTGATAACTTGATTATCTACATATATATTTATTTCTAAATCGTATGAATATGATTCTATAATCAGTGAGAAATATATATACAATTTTCAAATCTTTGTTACAACTTACAACCGTCATTATTCATAAGTTCATTTTGAGCTTACTTCATTTTAAGAGAAAATACAAGGATAATTGGATATGCTTTTAAGTGTAGTATTGTATAAACATATAAAATTATAAAAAAAAACTTTGAATGGTAACTGTAATCATAACAAATTAGTCTGCAAACAGTTAATACTATTTTTATATCATTAGAGAATTTTTAGTTCATAGCGATGTTGATAGAATAAATAAAAAACATTCATTATAGATCAAGTGCGGACTATTTTTATAAAAAATAAACTTGGTTCACATTGAATTTAGTCTCTCACTAAAATAAAATGTTTTAGTTTGTTATTGATTTTGTTAGTTGTGATCATAATAACCATCAAAATAAACATATTAATTTATATAAGATCTATTATTTTCTCTAATAAAGTTTGGCTTCAAATGCTTCTCTTTTTTCTCTCTCGCTTTGTAGTGGACAGTTGCTACTTGTATGTCTTGTTGGTTTGATCTCGATTTATTTTTTGCAGATTTCTAATTGGTTGTTGGATGCTTTTTATGTTTTTGTTTAGTCTTCGAGGATTACACTTTAGTCCGTCGGCTTTTGACTCCGGAAGCTATCTATTTTGTTTCTCAGCTTTTGATTCTGAGAACTATATGTTTTGCTCGCCGGCTTTAGTCTTTGATAGACCAACGTATTTGTTAAGTTAATATAATTAATCAGTGTTTAAAAAATATAAGATCCACTAGTTGAGAAGAAAGAAAAAGGTGTAGTGTATAATGAGTTTGTTTATAGGCACGACAGGACAGGCCTTTCGAGCAGTAGCTATGTGCCCATTATTTTTCTCTTTACTGATTTCCTAAATCTGAAAAGGTCCAAACCTTTTTCACCATCGCTCACACTATTATAATGGACATATATCATATCCCCATTAATAATCGACTTTAGGTAAATTTAGGACCATATAATAACGATTAAAATCAAGCGATTAGGTTTACAGTTTTCGAATTTGGGGGATTAAGGGGGCCATTAGTGTCGAGTCCATGTGTAAATTGGACAATCATCATGTCCATAAAGTAGGAGAAATGTCAACTCCGACGCTATATCAGTGATTAGACAGCGACAAAATATTTAATAGAAGAGTTACTCAGAATATTGGTCTTGGTTAAAGAAAAATAAAATAGTAATGAACTTATATATAATAGATCTTGTGATGTTTGACTTTTTGTAACCCTAGTCAATAGTCATGCATGCATGGGGTAAGTTTCATTGGTTCCATTACAATTTATTTATTCATATTTGCACTGTTAAAATACATTCATTTGTCATTTTGTGATTCACAACTAATAGAACAACCAAAGCATATGTATAAACGACGATCCATATGTTCTTGAGAGATATACGATATACTTGTATGATATAGAATATGGTACACACCAGCATTTAAAGTATTTGGAAGTTAAAAGAAAATTAGAAGTTTTCTTAACCCAATCCAAGAAAGATAAGTAACATGATATTCCAGAATCAAAGTCCAAACAAATCATGGAACGTTCAAAAGCCAAAAGTCAAATTTATTAGTAAAGATTTTCATTTTATTTGTTACCAACTACTAGACAAAATGTTTGAAAAAGTCCTGGTTAAGAATAGGACTAATAACACTGTATTGTCACATTTTCTTATGTTTAGGTTCTAGTGTTATATATATATATATTGGTTTCGATTGGTAATTTTTCACCGGTAAAAATTTACTGCTTTGATTACATTAATTAAGCAATACTAAATTTTTTATTTCGATCTTTTATACCGTTTTTCCAACCATTTATTTTTATTTTTTAACTGTTTACTGTTTTAATTTACCGTTTTTGCTTACCACTAAAATTACAGTTTCAATTTGGTTCATCAATCGGATCTATTATTTAGTTGGTTTGTGGGATTGAAATTGATTTGTCCCCCATGAAACCAAACTACATACAGCTCATGACCATGTTCAGTGTATGCGTGTAATGTTCATTATGTTTGAGAGGCTAAAGATTTTGACATCTCGCCGTTTTTGACATATACTTTTCTCATATAGAAACGAAATAATTATCGGATTTTAAAGTTCAAACTATTAAAACACAACTGAGACTGGTGGAAAATCTCTTCACCTAACCTGTTGATTCAAAAATTATTGTTCCTTTTTTGTGTGGTTGGGAATGGCTTTTGTGTTGCGTGTGTGAACTCAGAACTTGTTGGGGATGACTATTCTTCAAGATTTGATGGAGACGATGATGATAATGATGCAATGGGGACAAATCCACATGATGAAATACTTACATCACATCATCAACCCTTTATGTATTTTTGTTTGCTTTCTGTTAAATTTATGAAACTATTATGCTTTGGGTCTGAATGCTAGTTCATATGGCCCAAAAATTGAATACGTCATTTAATCAGATTAAGGCCCAATAGAAACATTTGTTTTCATTGTTTTGTCAACATGGATTTCATTTCAAAGGCCCAAAAGTTCAAAAACTACAAACAAAAATACAAAACCCCAAGAGACATGTATCTGCCACTCACTAAAAGCTCGTCCGTCCATCTTTAACACCATTAAAGAGTTGCCTGAGCTTCAGCTTCAGGGTGAAGCACCGATACCTTGGGAATCTCCTCACCGGTCAAACTCCAATATAATGACTTGACCATAACCCACCGCTTGCCGGATTTCTTCTTTTAACGCTGATACAACTATTATAAGAACAGTTTTACATATAATACTACTTCCATTTTAACCAAAACTTCTCAACAGTTCTATATACTCATGAAAATTTCTTTATAAATTTGCTTTTATCAATCTTGTAAAATTTGCACATTCGAAGATTCGAACCCACCACAGTTGCTCCAAGATTGCTTGTGGGATTAATTTAATGTTTAGCGCATTACACATATTTACATCAATCACAAGGTTACAAAAAATTTCATCACAAGGTTACAAAAAAAATTCATCACAAACATTTTTTTCTCTATACAACCATGAAAACAACAAATGCAATGTGATTCTTTAGAAGCCAGAAGAATTCTGAGTGACCATTCTGTTTCTACCAACTCGGAATCTCGACCGTATAGACCCGTCCGTGTCGATAATAACCCGATCCCAATCAACCGATGCTCCGCCGTCATCTTCTTCCTCCTCCGGAACTCTTTCCCTCATCAACTGAAGAATCTTCTTCGCTTTCTCCCTCGCTCTTTCCGTTCCTCTCTCTTCAACTTCCTTCAACACTTCCACTGCTCTCGCCTCCTTCGCCAACCCCTTGAACCTAAGACTCTCATGACTCAACGCAAACAACGCAGCCACACAATTCTCTCGCGCCGACGACGATGAACGAGAACGAGTCTCCGTCGTCAACTCAGCTCTCTCCTCCCGTAGCTTCCCAACAAGAATCGCCACCGCGTTAGCATCAAGCATCGCCGATCGTCCTTCGCTACAGCAAGCTAAGTTACATATCACCAATAACGCTCGACTCGCCGATTCACCGGATCTAACCAACGAGAAAAGCGTAGACACCGCTCCTAATCTAACTAGCTTCAATCGATTCGTCTGGTTTAGTGATAAATGATAAAGAGCGAGAGCTGAATCGTGACGCGTCCGATCACTCTCTGAGCCTCGTAGCGCATGGAGCAATGGGTGTAACGCTCCTAAAACTCCGATCGGCATTTTGTTGTCGTCTTCTAGAGAGAGACTGAAAATCGATCCGGCGGCGTGTTCTTGCGCCTCCTTAGATCCAGATTTCAAAATATCTATCAAAAGGGGGATAAATCCTAACCGTACGATTGTCAGTTTGTTATTCTTATCGAGCGATAGATTCACAAGCGAAGCTAGAGAATTCGTCTGCACTAAGCTGTATCTCGAGACGATCATATTCTTCAGGAGATCGAGAATCCGAGGGGAGCAGAGTGAAACCCTAGCTTCATCTTTGGTTCGAGTCATCTTCCTCATCATAATCAAACCTTGCTCTTGATCAAAGATGTCAGTACTCTTAAGCTTGTTGTAGATCTCTTCCTCTTCTGGAGAATTCGCGGCGGCGGTTAGGGTTTCGATTTCAGAAGAAGAAGACGAAGGAGAGAAGCAAGCGGGTCGGGTTGTTAGAGGAAGAGGAGTGAATGGACTCTGAGCAACGATTACCGATTCATCAGAAGAGCTTGTTGAGTTGAAATCTCTAACCGGTCTTCTCCGTCCCATGAGCTCAGAATCAGCGTGGTGAGTCATCATCGGAGCTCGGTCCGCTACCGCTCTGAGAAGCTCTTGCTCCGAGACACGAATCTCTACTTCCGGTAACGGCATCTGTTGCCGTAAATTCCTCTCGACGGCGGAGTAATCTGGCGGCTGAGGTCTTTCGACGCCAACGCTATCGCACCAACTATCGATTGTTGATTTCATGTTGAGATTAGAGATTACGGTGGAGAAATCGGGTTGAGAGTCGTCGTCGTCGAGTTTGGGTACAAAGCCTAGGTCACGACAGATTTGTACACAGACCCGTTCGAAGGTTTGACCAGAAGATACAACAACAGGGTCAGACATTATCGAGTTTGAAATCGGACAGAGAAATTCAACGGGAGGTTGTTGTTGTTGTCTTGCAGATGAGGAGGAAGAAGACGATCTGTGGCTGAAAGGGTTCCATCTAAGCAGTCCGTTTTTACCCATCTGCAATAATAGAAACGACGGTGAGTATGATTTCTGGTTGGTTTCTTCCGGATAAATTAGGGTTTTGAATCCATCTTTGTGCTTTGGAGATTGCAGAAACAAAGAAGAGAGGAAAAGAGAGAGTCGTCTCTTCTTCCTCCTGAACTGAAGGACTTTGTGGCCTACTGACTTTCTTCTTTTTCTTTTGTTTATTTTGTATTTTAAAATGGAGGTAAGTTCTATTTCAATCTTATTCTATTTTCTAGTAAAAAATAAAGTTATGATTAAAAAATGGATTATTATTCTATATTTGAATTAATTCCATTTTTATTTTATTTTGAAATTGAAAATGCAGGTGCATTAGAAAAGATTTACAGGTGCATTAGAAGGAAAAGAGGCTGAAATTGAAAATGCAGGTGCATTAGAAAAGATTTATCAAGTGGATTTAAATTCTTATTTCCGATATCGGAATTTCACCGGTTCTCCGGTTCTCCCGCTTTTGCGGTTATTCTCTTCCCCTTCTCTCTCTCTTCGCCGTCCAAGCCCTGATTTTCTCTTTCTTACCTTTTGATCCTCCGCTTCTTATGGATTAATATCGTCCCTGTGCCGCCGCTTTAGACTAGGCGGATTCAGCTAGGTCCTTTGGACCTGAGAGGGCGCCTCCATGGCTCCGGTCGGATTCCGGTAAGTTTTTTTAGTAACGGGGTTTCTTTGGATGCAGGACTTTTGCACAAGATCTGTCGGCAGGTGGTCCATGAGTTACGGTGACTGGTCCGGCGGTGTCTGGTGGCGTTCTCCTCCAAATGTCGCCGGCGGTGTGTATGGATGCATGGTAAACCTATCCTGAGGTGATGGCGTCCTTATCTCTGTAGGGGCTGGATGGAAGACGCGTGATTTGGGCTTCTCCGTTTTGATTTCGCGTTTTCCATTTCACTGTACTGGGCTTCGGCCCATTTGTAAACTTGGCCTCGGCCCATGAATTCGAAATCTGTTGACAAAAAAAAAAAAAAAAAAAAAAAAAAAAAAGATTTACAAGTGGAAAATGGAGCTGGATTAGAGATCCTCTAAGTGATGATTAAATTTTAATTTGACATTTTAATATTTTCCACAACGTTGACCGTAAATATGGGTGGAATACTGAATTAGCTCTGATGTAATTCATGTACTCTGATAAAGCTTTATTACTTTCTTTTTTCAGGGTCAATTGTTCAAATAATTGAAAACATAATAGATATTTCTAAATTTGCCATGCATATGAAATTTATTTTATGTAATATAATATTATATTAAAATCCGAAACACAGAGAAATATAGTTGGCATTATCTTTAGTTTTGTTGCAAGTATTTTATTGTTATTGATATATTCACAAAACACAAACATAATGGACTTCCACACCAGTCTTTAGGATAGGAAGCTTTACCCTTTAGTATATAGTTCTATGATAAGAACCATACATGGGCTTATGGACTCTAAACTGAGCTCTATTGGGCTAATGGGCCCATTACCATCATTTTAAATTTTCTGTGGCTAATATATTTTAGCTTAAGGATAGGCAACATTTTTACTTGTTTGATACACATACATTCAAGAACTTTACTAAACTTTTGGTCCCTTTTTCATGAAGTTCCTAGTCAGGAGAAAATCTTTGATGAAGATGGGCATATGGTGCATGATCGCCATGACGGTGGATAACCTTCCTGTAGAGAACCAAGCCGGTGGGTTTTTCTTCAGCACCACCGCTACCGTCTCTTTTGCAAATATCTCTGCAGGTATTGGCTTTATGTTCTGAGACAAAAACGCCCTTTCACGGATAGCTTCTTGGAACGGCTTGTATAGTTTCAGTTCAGGTAACTTGTTGAAGCTCGTTATCGCTGAGTTGGCTATGTTTGATTGAATACCTCCTGGGACAATGTTGATTACATCAATCCCAAATGGCCTAAGCTCCAACCTTATAAGAAGAGACAAACACACAAAACAAGATGACAATATGATCAAGCTGACGAACAAGATTGGTGAAAATTGAAAACCTTAATGTGTCTGTAAGAGCATGAAGAGCAGCTTTTGATGCAGTATAAACCCCTGCCCATGGTCCTGGTGCCATTATGCTGATACTTCCTATGTTCACAATCTTTCCTTTTTTCTTAGACGCCATGTGAGGTACAACAGCTTGTGTCATCCTCATGGAACCTGCAAATGCTCTATAAAGTTCAGTTCTTGAAGACATCTGTTGAGTCAGGAATTTTAACAAACACTTGGTGATCATTCAAGAAATGTTTTGATTCACCGAACACATTGGTGTTGAAGGTGTTTTCCATGGCCTGAATTGGAATCTCCGCGAGTGGTCCGATACAATTGACTCCAGCGTTATTGACCAGAACATCGATCTGACCAAATTTGTCGATAACTTTCGACAAAACTTTACTCACGTTTTGCTCCGATTGAACATCGAGCTCTTGCACAAAAAACTTGGGATCTTTCTCCAAATCAGCCATCGTGCTCTGAGATCGACTCGTGGCCACCACTCGACAACCATTCGCCGAGAACTCACGAGCCAGTGCGTGGCCAATTCCTCCCTGAGAGCATCCCGTGATGAGAACCACTGGCATCTCGTTGCTGCTGCTTCCCATTCTTAGCTCAAAAGTTTGATACTTCTTTTTGGAGAAATCAGGTTTTTGAAGGATCGAATTGCAAAAAAGACGCCGAAGTTTCTCAACACAGCAAAAGGATGATCAACTTTTAAAATTTTATGATTTTGCCACAATATTTTTAAAATGATATCCAAATATTACATTTGATTAATTCATATATTAACTTTTTTACATAAAATACAAAACAAGCAGAGATTGGGAATCTAATATGATAACAAAGTGGTGTCAAGCAGAGAAGAAGCCATGGGAGATGGCTAGAGCAAACTGAGATTTAAGCTCAAACTTCTTCATCAAACTCTCTACCTTCTCGTTGACTCCAATAGTCATCTTCGCCGGAACATCTTTCCACCAATCAAATTCTAACGACGCCAATCTTGAATCCGTCGTCTGTCTCATCCTCCGCTCATACTCCTCCGCCACCAAAATCGCTATGTCAGCCATTGCTTTCGGTTATCTCCGGTTATTTCTTCTCTCTCGCGTTCGGTTATGTCTGGTTCTGTTAGCAATAGATAGTTCAACACAGAAGGTATTTATTTATATTGCTTTAACGTGCGGTTTTGGATAAGGTTGGGTCAATATTTCTCTTCTTTAATATTTTTATTGGTATAAAATCTGGTTAATGGTATTTTAATCGTGCCGAATCTGTTGGTACCGGTGGTTTTCATGAGAAGGTGGGCATGGTCGGTTTTAATTTAATTTAATTTAATTTTCCAATCGAAATCAGAAAATATCTTTGAAATGAAGTAGCATTTATCGTTGTTAAATGTTAAGTGCTTATCTTTGTTTTTGGGTCAAAGATGAGTGCTTATCTGGGTCCGTGTCATAGACACGTATATTTATAGGGTGTCAAATTAGAATTTTTTTTTTTTTTTTTTTGATAAAGGTGTCAAATTAGAATTTTCGTATGATATTGTGCAAGATTAATATATTACATTTAAATTTTTATTAATCCAATGATCAAAATCTCTGTATTAACGACATTAACCAATTACTGTTAATATTGTATGTTAATCTGCCATAAGTATTATCGAAGGGTTTAGGTTTAGTTGGTTTGGTAATTTTAGCCCGGTTCTTTTTGGTTTGTATTCCCGTTGATCCCGGTTAAGATCGGTTTGATAATTAATATAAATATATATATATATATATGTATATATATATATATATATTAAAAAAAAGTATTATCGAAGGGAAGCTAATTTGAGTCTCATTTTTAAGGTAAAAAAATCATGTTAGCGTGTAAACTTCCCAGTTTTAAAAAAGACAGGTGTATTAAGCTCTTTAAGTTTGTGATCAACACCTAAATTGCTTCCAGCCCAATAGCAAAACTAGGCCTAATATCTAGACCATTGTATCCAAATTTATGATATGGGCCTCATTCGATGAGCATCATTCATATTCTCGAAAGACGAAGAGTAGAGTGTGTGCAAAGTCCTCCTTATCTTTTTTTTTTTGTCCAAAAAAAACTTCATTTAAACTTAAAATGGGTTTTGTTCATACATGTTTAGGGCATGTTTAGACAGTCCATCAGCTTCTTTTTTTCGTATCAATGTGAAATTTATTGATTGAAAAAACCAGTTTTGCAACTTACATACATGGGAAAGTTTGTGAAATTTACAGAGCCATTAAACTATGATCTTTCACCTAGAGGCAAACCATACTTGAAGTGAGTCCGCCACTTTCGAACCCGGATGTGTTACTAGAGATAGCTTGTTTCGCACCATCCTATCTATCGCTTTGACCATGTGATCCGATGAGAGAGGGACCTCACCATGTCTTCTTTTGTTCCTCTCCAGCCATAGAGTGTGAAGAGAGCATTGGAGTACATACCTTGTGATAAACATAGTGGTTTGAGGAAGAGAATTTCCATTCACCAAACGTTGTAAAGCTGACCAACCCGTCGTGTATTGACCTTTAAGCAAGTTTCGAGTGAGCTTTGCCCAAATCTGTGACGAATAAGAACAGTCATAAAATAGATGATCTCGAGTTTCCATCGGGTCCTGACAGAAGATACACTGCGTGTTTATCCCTGGTCCCCAAAGACTCATTCGGTCACCCGTCGTAAGTCGATTTAGAGTTGCAAGCCAAGTGAGAAAAGCATATTTTGGTGTGGCTTTGGGAAACCAGACACCTTTAAACCAGTCCATCAGCTTCAACATTGGCTTCACGCTTAATAGAGAAGAAATTAGAAAACATAAATTGATCTGTCATCAATCGGATATCTTCAACAATCCCATAGATTTCATCTATCTCAATCTCCAAATTCACAGCCTTAATCACCTGTTATGAATCAGACTCGAATTGAATACTTGTGAAGCATTAGACTAGTATTGTTTTAAAAGAAATTGATATATTTTCTCTTTTTTCAACCCACCTTTTCAAGTCAATATTCTCCTAAATTCTTGACAAATGTTTTTGGATTCAATTAGTGAATAAAAGCGGAATGAGTATATTAGTTGTTATCATAAATAGTAAGTGGTTGAATAGTGCAAAACTATAAAAAAATGAGTGCACTTCTTATGGCAGAAAGAATCAAATCGCTTTGTAAGTTCTTTCTCTTCAAAGGATACGTGGGAATTCATTAGAGAGCATAATCCTTCGATTTCTTGGCATGATGTTGTATGGTTCAAAGAGGAAATATCCCGCATTGTTCTTTTGCTACTTGGTTGGCTATGTATCTAGACTCCCTACTAGAGACATGTTACGCTCATGGGGAATGATTGTACTTGATCAATGTGTGCTCTGTTCTACGGGACTGGAATCTCACCATATCTTCTTTGTCTGTCCGTTTTCCGTGGACATTTGGTCGAGGTTTTTGGATCGGTACCTGGAATTTGCGCCAAGTGATCTCTCGGATGTGGACTTGCTGCTTCATCCAACCTTCAGCGATTCTGCCCAGACTTCTGCAGTGTTCAAGTTGCTTCTTCAAGTGATCATCTATCACCTGTGGAGGGAGAAAAACTTCAGGATCTTCCGCGACACCATATCATCTACAACGACTTTCTTCGCCTCAATCGACCGTTCTATGAGAGACATGTTGCTCTCCTTCCTTGCCTCGTCCACAAGATCAGCTTCCCTTTTAGAGTTGTATTTTCAATTTGTTGGCACCTTTAGTCAATTTTCTGTAATTTTTTCTTTTCTTCTCTCTTAATTTCTTTAAATAAGTTGTTTGCAACAATTCTCAAAAACTGGAAAATGGTATAAATTTTTATATTAAAACAAAAAAAAATTATAAGAAAAAACTGTTAGTTAAAGTTATTAGCGAAAACAGTAATAAAAAAGACGAGAGTAACCATTTTTAATATCATTTTTATAATATTTTGTAATTGGTAATAAGTAAAGCGACAAACACTTTTAACCGCAACGCAACTGTTAGAATTTACCAATTATACTTAAAAAATATGATATTTTCCAAACTTATAACCTGGAAGGTCTTACCATAAACCTTTTTTTTTTATAAATGTATTATTAGTTGTTATATTTTTTGAATATTTGCAAATACCATTAAAGATTATATAGTTCTGAGAATTATCCAAAATGGTTAGACGATATACCTTCTTGTCAAATGCTTACACGCTTATTTTGTTGTTGTTCTTGAACAGGCCATATATTTAGACGATTAGGAGTATTTTTGTATTTGTGTTGTCGACTATTAGGAGTCTAAATTCGATTGGAAAACAAGTATAGTAGCTGATATTATATTAGCATCGAATAATTATCTAATATATCCAAATGTAATACCCAACTTATTAAAGCATGACATCTTTACACATAAGTGGATAAGTGGGATCGACTTCTACCCTATGAAGTCTTTTCCGAGCCCCGTAGGGGCATGGATCCCCTGACTTATTTATTAATTCGTTCTTAAGTATACTAATTAATATACTAATTTGCTGGGTAATCTTTCTTTTCTTTATCGAGAATCTCTTCTCGAATATTTCTTAAAGCACCCAATAAAGAATCAGATCTTATAAAAAATGTGTTAATATGATTTGGTCTTAGCTTGCCAATACAAGGCTATGGTATTTATTTTTATAAATTAATATGGTCTATAGAAAACTATTCATTGAATATAAAAGTGCCTAATTTAATTACATGGTCTTATGACGTAAACAATGACTCAAAACGTCTTCTCAATCAACACTCTTCATAGTAGATGAGCACATATCAATGTACCATAATCATGATACTATACTATTATAAGAAAATCCTTTCAACAAAAAAAGAAAGATGTTATACAATTATATAATAGCTAGGTCATATGGTCCAATGATGGGGCCAAAGGTTGCTTTACTTCTAAGTTGTATTAACGCCCCTAACAATAATTTAATAGAGATTTGGTATAGATTTTACATTATATATTTTCATTAATTATCCCATTGGTAAAGTTTGCAACTCCTTTTGGCTCATGCACGTGCCATGCATGAATCCATTCTATCAACCTGTACTCACTAGATCATCGATTTTTAATGAAAATTTACAATCTACGAAAGCAACTGTAGTTAACATATATACAAATCCGCCCCTGTTACATATATATATGGCCTCTCCAACCTAAAATATTGTCTAATAGAATTGGAATCCTTATCATTTTAGACATAAACATAGCCACAACCAACTATACTAAAAGAGATTTTAAAATTAATGCTCTAATTTTTTATATTGTTTAGTACTTAAAACCCTAGTTTATAGGTTTTATCTCAGAGCCGGTCTTGCAAATATGCGGCTGGGTGTGTGTTCCAACCATTATTGAGTTATGTAAATGGTAAACCATCAGTGTCTTGTATTTTGGAAGAGAGCTATTAGTTTAAAAACTCTACATATAATGTTTAGAAAAGAACTATACACAAAGGCAGTGGCCAGCTTAGGGTAACTAGTATATATATTTAGTAACTCGCATATGTTAAAATAGTCAATAAATTATATGGTTCATGCTTCTTTTTTAACAATTGAGGTCTTGATTGATAATCTACGCAATTGTGGAATAGCGTTTAAAATATCATTCTACCAAAAATTGTTAATCATAAAAATTTGTGAAATAAAAAAATGCGAAAACACAAATCTACGTTTTCGCTAAAAAATATATAAAAAATTCATTCTACAGAAAATGAGATTTATACATATTATTTGTGGAAATGATATTAGCTCGTGCATTTGTGAAATCGTGATTAAATATATTATTTTATGGAATTGTGTTTAAATATAATATTTACAGAATCACGTTTTTAAATGCATTTTCACCATCCACTACAAGAAATAAAACGTATTACATCATTTATTTTATTTATTAACATCACTTTTTGATTGATACAAATTCATTTGCATCACTAACATAAATGACTTTGGAAGTGATGACTCTAATACTTTGTATCATTTAAAACCGATTGATGCAACTATTTTCATCATTTCGTTTAAGTGACGTTAATTTCTATCACTTGCTATAAGTGATGTTAAAATTCGCATCAATAAAAATAAATGATATAAACATTAGTTTCAGTTATAACAATTGATTTTTAATATTTATATCGTTTATGTTAATTGATATAATAGTTATGTCAATTATAAAAAAGTGATACCAAAATTGTTGTCATTTTCAATAAATGATATGATAATTTATGTGTCGTTTGTGTATCTGATATAAATCAATATATTAGATTAACCTAATTTTTTTCCTTTTCCTAAACATGATTTTTTTATCTAGATTAACGTTATATTCTTTTATAAAATAAATATCTATTAAAATATTTATTTTTGGCAACTTAGACATTTTTTAAATAAAAAAATATTTCTATTAGTTGTTAGTAATATAACTAATTGCCATACATAAATGGAAGACATGATATTCCATTATATAGTAAAAATCTTGTGCTCCTTCCTCTTGTTATAACCGATGTGGGACAAACGTAAACTACTAAAGATTTGTATCATTTTGAGTGAACTGATGTTAAGCAAGTATCAATAATCATAACTAATGTCAAACCACATATGTTCTATCATTTATTATTGATGCTAAATTTATATCTTTTAGTTAAGTGATACTAATAAAATTGAGCAAATGTTTCATTTAGGCAACTGATATAAATATAGATATTTGTGTTAATTCTTAAAAATGATGTAAATTAATATTGATTTGTATCAATTTTATTTTAAATGATGTTAATCATCTTAATATACTATCAATTATTGTAAATGATTTAAAATCACATATTTAATGTTAATTTTTAATAAATGATTTTAATTATCATCAATTATTTTGTTGACACCTTTATAAGTGATGCTGTAGACTTTATTTGTTGTAGTGATCACAATGATAACTTGTGGATTTGTAAGTTTATAGTATTGTTTATTAGTGATACAATTCTTGTTTTCCGCAATTTTAGTTATTTTGTTTTAGTTTATTTTTATTCTATCGATACGGTCATCTAGTATCACTTATTGGTACCTAGAATCATTACCTTTGTAAAAATAAGCAAAAACCACTTGGAATTCGTATAAACATTTATCTTTACAGGAATGTGATACACCTCGTTTATGCCAAAAATATGAATTTAAAAAAGAGTGAGAATCCAAACACGAGGTAGCCACTCGTGGTGGCAAACCACTTTATACGATAGCACTTGAGAATAATTCTACAAATAGACAAAAGCCAAGTGTTTATGCGTGACGTCTCGTTTTCTATCTTCTCGTTCTCTAATTCTAATAAAATTGTTGTATTTTAATATGTGGATAGAGTGTGAGAAACCAAAATTCACCAATGTCTATCATCCATAATGGATCATACGGCTAAAAAGCCACCCATCATATGAAATGTGTAGCTTTATACACAAATCATTTGCACGATCCAAGTTTCAGAGGAAAAAAAAGATCAAATTATACTTATTAAACTTATCCTGTTGTAGTTAGTTTCCTCCTACTAGACAATCCAATATATTAGATCATGCATCTTTTATAATTTTCTTTAAACAAAGTATATTTCTCGTCTTTTATTGTACCTAATTTGTGGAACTTATCTTCTCTCTCTATATGCATGCTGCATGCATATGAGACATCTCGCGTCATGTATTGATCGTAACCCTAAGTGATATATGCATTTTCATTTTGTGTTTTTTTTTTCTTCTGCTGAACAATACTGATATTAATAATAAACTGAACTAGATGTTACACCCAAATTGGATAAATTCGGATATAAAACCCCAAAATCAACAAATAATTACAATTAAATAAACGTTGTGGGTAAAAGCTTGTGGTCTCTCCGATGGCCGTCGTCTCCTTCTTCTCTCAATCGATCTTTCAGAAGGACGGAGGCTAATCGGAGATGTGTTTTTTTTTTTCCTGATTTCCCTCTTCCTCTTTAATTTTAATCCTTTGTGAGAGAAATCTTTTTTTTCCAACTGGTTTTGCTTTGATCGAGTTGCATGTTCTTCAATTCGTTGTTCTTCCTTTTGCTCTTCGATCGAGTTTTTGGTTCTGAATAAGGTTTTGGCTCCGATTTGCTGTCATGGCTACTGTCTCTTCCGATTTTTCGGATTTCGCTGGAATTTTCCAGCTCTTCTCACTATGCGAGTTTCCTTAATCTCGCTCCCGTTCTCTCTCTCCTCGCGTCGTTCTTCTCCTGAGTATTTCGCTGCAATCCGATGGAGCTCTTCCAGTTTGACTGGATTAATATCGTCTTTGTGCCCTGCTTTAGAGGACAAGCACAAAGGGGATCCTTTTAGGAGCTACTCCTAACGACGGCGGCGTCTTCGGCCTTAGGTGGTCTCCTCCGGTGTTGTTTGCGGTTGGCTTTTATTTGTTGCAGGTAGATTTGAACGGCGGTCTCGGGAAGCGATGTTCAGCAAATGGTCCACGACGGTACGGTGAGTGTGTCCGGCGTTATACGGCTGCGTTTTCCTCAACGGCGGTCTCTGGTTCTCCGGCGGTGCTCTCTCTGCGGACTCGTGTTCTCCGGTGGTCCTTCCTCTGTGACGGCGCCAAATTGATGATAGACTTTTATCTAGGTTCTAGATCAATTCTCCAAGTCTACTCCTATCATTGTAGTACTTAAGGTATCAATCCAGGGAGGCAAGAAGAACAACAACACATTAGGAATGCAAAATACTACTTAAGCTAAGCAAATCAAATAGAAAGAGTTTATCTAACAACCTAAACAACTAGAAAGCAAACAAAGCAAGAAATACACTAAATAGACAATAAACAAGAAGACAAACAAGCTAAAAGAAGGGTCTTAGGATGAGGCTATGGAGACTAGGTGATCTAGAGACAATCAATGATGTTTCAATCAATCAAACATTGCTAAACAAGGCTATTGATCATAATTAAGCTAATCACATTCTCATATTCATAACTCCTATGCTAATCATGCAATCATTCAATTCTCATTTGCAAATTACAAGACAAGCAAGCATTAATATCCATCAAACACCTTTTAGCAAAGCTAGTCCTTAGGCTAAGAACACTAATCATTAGACTAATCCAATCTCTTGGCACTAATCACTTTGTCTAATTCCTAATCAAGATCAAATTCTCATTTGTGATTAAGAGACAAACAAGCATTAAATTCAAGTTCTCATTACCAATAATCACCTTAGACATCTAATCTCTTAGACTAAGATGTGAAAATCCTCTAAAAAGTTCATTCAAGCATTTCATCGAACACCTTTCGGGCATGAAAAAGCCTAGCATCTAGATTCAACAATTCCTTGCAACCTAGCATAGAGATCAACTAATTAGAGAAGGATCATTCATAAATAAGTCCTAAATATCATTAATCATCACATAAACTACCTAAATCAACCTCATCCACAAAACCCAAAAACTCTACTCCCTAATCTTCATTGTTCCCACAAAACCCATAAAGATAGTATGAGATAACAAGATTAAAGAGAGATTAAGAGAAGAAATTAAGAAGATATAAAGAAGTACTTAAATTAAACTCCAAATCAAAGATTACAAGATTCAAATCCTCAAACAAAACTAAGGCTTAGGTAGCTTAGGGTTTTTAATCCCTCAAAATGAGTATTTATACAAGAAAGGGTCGTAGTGGCAATATTGTAAATAACTGGGTCTGATTTTGGTCTTCACAGGGAAATCATCGACCTGGTGTGGTCGATTTGAGACGTCGGTGGAAAATTTGTGAAATCATCGACGCGTTTTCGTCGGTTCGCGACGTCGATGATTTCACTGGAATTCTTCGTGTGTGTTTCCACCGACCTCATGACGTCGATCCAACACGTCGGTGGAAAATGCTGTGAAATCACCGACTGCGTTTGGTCGGTGGAGCACGTCGATGGAAACTCCAGTGATTTCATCGACGCGTTCTGCTCGGTTCGTCTAGTCGGTGATTTCTCTGGTCGACTTGTGCATTCTTCCCTTCTTCCTTGATTTCCTCCTTTGCATCCTAAATCTCCCAAATGCTCCAAACATGTTCATGAACCTACAAAACACAAGCAAACACTCCAAAAACATCCTAGAATGCTAAATCCTAACCTAAATGCCTACAAACTCTAAATGCCATCAAGAAGTAACAAAGAAACAAAGATGAGACCGAAAAGAGATCAAAATAAGAACCGGACAACATCCTAAATGCATGAATATACAAGAATATCATCATGTATGCCGAATTCCCCAACAATTGACACGTGGTGGTCTTATCCCCACGCTTTGTGTTTTTGTTGTTTCAGTTTCTCACTGTATTGGGCTTAGGCCCGTTTGTCACTTTACCGTGGCCCATGAATGCAATCGGTTGACAAAAAAAAAACTTCCAAAATCATG
Source organism: Orychophragmus violaceus (assembly GCA_030180135.1). Taxonomy (NCBI): domain Eukaryota; kingdom Viridiplantae; phylum Streptophyta; class Magnoliopsida; order Brassicales; family Brassicaceae; genus Orychophragmus; species Orychophragmus violaceus. The sequence goes on along the minus strand of CM058232.1, from coordinate 1,248,689 downwards.
TGTGTTATATGCATTATATTTTCTCTATTTTAAATATATGATGTTAGTAAAAACTATTTCAAATTAGATGATGTTTTTAATTTTTAATATAAAATTAATTAATTTTAGTTGTTGTTGAAAATCTATATTCTAAACATTATTTTATTATTGGTAGAATTGTGTTTGAGTAGTTAATAATATTTTAGTTTATAAAATATAAATTAAATGATTTTTAATGTATATGTAAAAACCTTAAACTTCATATTATATATAATTTGACACATAAGTAATTAATTAATGCCATACATACACAAACACAAGACACTCATGATACATAATAAAAAGGTTTGAATTTCTATAAGTTTTGTGGGGTTAGTTTTTAGACATAAAAAACTTAGATCTCATATCGGTTAATTAGTTCTAAACTTCAAGGCTATATACATGAAATGTCGATGGGTTTATGGTCTCAAACGGTGGGAACCAACAAAGACATGTACAACTTTTAATTAATTAGTTATGTCTACAAGACTACGACAAAACAATGAATTTTTATTAAAAATTCATAATGTCTCCTATGGAGCTTGAAGAGCCAATCTGTTTTAATACTCCATCAAATAAAAGTTGCAATATGAATTAGGTGATTCCTTCACCTAATTAACTCTACTAATCTTAGCCCGTATGAACTCCCAAAGGCTAATAAGTAATAACCAAGTTTTAAAATAAATTATACTCCTACTCTACAGTTATAAGAAGAATATATGGATTTTTTTCGTCCTACAAATTTAATATTATCATGTTTACAATACAATACTAATAACTACATTCCACTAGTTTATACAATTCTGGTTAGACAAGAATGAAAAGGAAAATAACGCAAAGAACCAATATTGTTAATACTAGGGTTGGACATTTTATTCAATCCGAATTCGAATTTGAACCGACTCGAAAAACTCAATCATGATCCAAACTGATTTTTTTAAAAAAAAATATTTGAATGAGATTTATGTTAAAGTATTTCGGGTATCAGGTAATATCCAAATCTGAATTGATTTTGAACGGGTATTCGAAATAATCTAAAGTTTAGTTTCAGTTCGTTCTAATACTTTCGAGTAGTTTTTGATAGTTTGCGTAGTTTTGTATTATATATTTTTGGTAATACATATTTTTGAATAATTTTGAACACTTTTAGATAATCTAAATATATGTTTTTACGTGATTTTTAGTATTTTTACGAGTTTTCAGAATTTTTATGGTAATTTAGATATTTTTACGAGAGAGCTATGATATTTGTATAAACATAAGTATTTATTCTAGAAGTAGCCGTTATTAGGTCATTAGAATCGAAGTAGAATCTCTGGTTCTCTTATCTTGAACTACTAAAAATTTGTTCCCTCGACGTCAGTCTTCTACTCGCCGAGTGAACGTACCGCTAAAACGATACCGCCGACGCAAGGAAGCCAGACGTGGGCAATGTAAAAAAAAGATAAAGATTAATAAAATAAAACTAAAAAAGGAAGAAGAGAATAAAAAAATGGATCTACCTGGTGCGCACAGCAGCGAGAGAGGTAGTGGAGACATCGTGACAACTGAATAAAAAAACGAATAACATATTTTATTTTTAATTTTAATCAAAATTTATATCAAGAATATTAAGATTCCAATGATATATATTAATTAGCTGCTAATCATATTTTTTCTTTCATAAATTGTATTTGGTGCGGAAAACAGTTTGTTTCTATTTGTTTTCTTCTTATCATAACAAAAATTTATGTGACAAAATGGTGCTAATCAATTTTTTTCTCTCTAAATTGTATTTGGTGCGGAAAATAGTTACAGATACATCATATATGTAATAATTGGTTTTGACTCACTGTAGCTGCATTATGCTTAAAGACAACCTTTTCAATCTAAGGCCGTTTCTCTCTCTTGGAGAGAAAGCGATTTCCGGTTAGCCGGAATCGCTTCCGTTTTTGAGCGGTTCTTCTTCTTCCTCCGCTCTCTCGAATTTTTTTCTGACTTTGCCCTCTTCCCTCTTTCACATCTTTCAGAGGGCACTGTCTTTTTTCTCGATGTTTATGGGTTTGGCTTCTCCGGCTCTGCCGGTGGGTTCCTCAGTCTCGTTTGTTTTGGTTCGCCGGTTTCTCGCCGGGTTGTCTAGTTTCCGGCTTTCCGGTTCCAATAAACTCAGGTTGCCTTTCTGAGGCTGACGTTATTTCCGATTTATCGGACTTTCCGGGTTTTCCCGGCTTCTCGCTTAGCGAGTCTCCTCGATCCTGCTCTCTCTTTTTCTCTCCGCGCCGTTTCTCCACCTGGGTTTAGGTGCCGCGTTCTGTCAGTTCTCCTCCGGTTTCACCGAATTAATATCGTCATCGTGTCCCAGCTTTAGAAGACAAGCGATTGGAAATTTTGTGGGGAGTTTTCTCCTACCGGCGGCGGCGTCTTCGGTTACGGTGGATTTCTACGGAGCTTTTGCATCTTGTTTCTTTTGTATGCAGGTCGGCTTAGGACGGCGGTCTCGGGATGCAGCGATCGGCAATTGGTCTTCTCCAGTATCGGCGAGTTGGTCCGGCGAGGCGCGGCTGCGTTTTCTTCCACGCAGGTTCGGCGGTCTCCCGGCGGTTCTTCCTTGGCGTGACGGGTGTCTTGCATGCAGGCGTCTCTCCCGATGATGCCACGTGGCGTTCTTATCGGCACGCTTACGCTACACGCGTTTTCATTTCTTGTTGTACTGGGCTTGGCCCAATTATACTTTGTACATCGGCCCATTAATCCAGCCTGTTGACAAAAAAAAAAAAAAATGCTTAAAGACAAAAATCACCGAGAACCCACAAACAAATATAAAAACTATATACTATATTATTAAAATATTTTGTGACGATGGAAAATTTAAAATAACTCCGTCAAAGGTCTCATTTAAGTTGTCGTGTTGATTCCTCTTCTTCTTCTTCTTCTTCAAGATGATAAGAGCTGAGTTTCAGAGACAGAAGAAAGAGCTTTTAAAATCTCTTCTGTTTACGGTCGGATTCGAACTCCGTACTTCTGTGCTTTACGTCCGATCTTGTCGCTAAATCTTCTTTATCTCTTTCATGGTTTTTGGCGACAAAAGTTCACAAAAGTCACCGCCCTGACGCATCAAATCATCTGAAGGTTCGGCTTTAGATCTCTGTTCTTAGCTGGTCACTTGTGTTTTTGTTTTCTCTGTAGTGAAAGCGAGAGAGAGAGAGAAGTGAAAAGTCAAGAGATTTCACGACGTCGTTTATGACTTTTTTCTTCTGTCTTATTGTTTTTTTTTTGTATGAATGTTAATATATCTTATTGTTTTGGTGAATCTTAGTTCTCCTTTTTCTCTTGATTGATTTGTATAAACTTGATGAATTACTTCAATATGTTTTATCTGGGTTGCTTCGAATCGAAGCTGGAACTGATTCGAATGTTACCACTTGTAGATTTATGTGTGTTTGACTTCATGATTAGCTTTTTCTTTTATCTCAACTTTCTTCATAAAGTTGCGTACAAGAATTGAATAAACATAGTTAATTGAAATTCCTCTTGTTTTAATGTGTCTTTAACTGCTAAACTATTTGTTAAGTTAGTCCACTAAAATAAAGTGACATTCTCAATAAGTGGAAACTTGACTCAGTGAATCGTTTTTGCTGCTTAACACATTTTCAACGATCTTATGATCTTATCTATTAACAACACCCTCAAAACACTATTGTGGATAAGGCTTTCTTTTTGGTAGGCAAGTTTCAGAAGAGGATGATGAACTGAGTGATAGAAAAGTTACATTAAAGTTACTGTTCTTTTAGCTGTCATTACAACATATGTTTCACTTGTTATCTTGTTATGGTCTTCTCCTAGGTCTTAGGGAATCTTCATACCCTCTCAGATTTCTTTCCTTTGTATAAAATTTCTTGGAATATAAAGGTGGTTTTGGTTATATAGTTTTCATGAAGAAACATCAAAACTTTACTATTGTCTTTGCTTGCTATTACTGTTTTGACTTTGTGTGATCTAACTTTTGGTTGAGACCTAATTGCTTAATTGGTTCTTTGGAACTTTTATAGAACTTGGTTTATGTGTTTTCACACATTGTTTTAAAAACTTTATATTTTCTTGAATTTTCAGTTGAGGGAAGCATGAATTCAACATCAACACATTTCGTACCAACGAGAAGAGTTGGTATATACGAGCCTCTCCATCAGTTTGGTATGTGGGGTGAAACTTTCAAGAGCAACAACATTAGCAATGTGGGAAACATGAACACACCAAGCCACATTATTATACCTAATAATCAAAAACTAGACAACAACAACTTGGTACTGTTTACTTCATTGTTCTTTCAATCTCTCTTGACTATAACATTTTCAGACATCTAACTCTTATTTTTTTTATAGTCGGAGGATACTTCCCATGGAACAGGAGGAACTCCTCACATGTTTGATCAAGAAGCTTCTACGTCTAGACATCCTGACAAAGTATATTACTAATGCTTCTGTCCCCGTATCCGTCTCAGTGCTACTTAGATGTAACTAAATGTTTATACCCATTACAGATACAAAGACGGCTTGCTCAAAACCGTGAGGCTGCTAGGAAAAGTCGATTGCGCAAGAAAGTATGACATTATTTAGTCCCTTAGACAATAATCTTTTGATATTATTTCTGTTTGTTTTACTAAATGGGAGATTCTGTTTGCAGGCTTATGTTCAGCAGCTGGAAACAAGCCGGTTGAAGCTAATACAACTAGAGCAAGAACTCGATCGCGCTAGACAACAGGTTAATGAAGCCAAAATCTATATCTGTTAGGATCGTTTAAAAGGACCAACACTAATTTATAAAGGGGTTATTTCCAATTGGTTTTGAGTTGAAAGCCCATGATAAGCCCAAATTAACAATATCCACTTTCTTTTGATTTCTGGCAAGTTCTGATAGAAGGTTGGATGATTTTCAGGGATTCTACGTTGGGAATGGCATAGATACTAATTCTCTCGGTTTCTCGGACACCATGAATCCAGGTTTGTATCAAGAAGAACAGTGGAGCCTTTTTTATTACAAGAACGGAAACTTGAACGTCAAGGTTTGTTCATTTTTGTTTACAGGGATTGCTGCGTTTGAGATGGAGTATGGACATTGGATTGAAGAACAGAACAGACAGATATGTGAAATAAGAAGGGTTTTGAGCGGACATGTTACTGATGTGGAACTACGTTCACTAGTCGAAAACACTATGAAGCATTACTTTGAGCTTTTCCGGATGAAATCAACCGCTGCAAAAGCAGATGTTTTTTTCGTCATGTCAGGGATGTGGAGAACTTCTGCAGAACGTTTCTTCCTTTGGATTGGCGGGTTTCGACCCTCGGATCTTCTCAAGGTAGAACCTAAGTTAAAATATACCGGACATTTCAATTTTTTTGGAGATTTCGAAATCCGACAGGTTAAGACTTACAAGCAAAAAATTTGGACCTTGTGCCCTAGCCTTTTACCAAGGGTTGTCGGCAACTATATTATCATTATGACGTAACTAAGTTATAAATCTAAAGAAACGTGGCGATAACATTGTTTCTTGTTTTGCAGGTTCTTTTGCCACATTTTGATGTCATGACTGATCAACAAGTTCTAGATGTATGCAATCTAAGACAATCATGTCAGCAAGCTGAAGATGCATTGTCTCAAGGTATGGAGAAGCTACAACACACGCTTGCGGAATGCGTTGCAAGTGGAGGACTCGGTGAAGGAAATTACATTCCTCAGGTGAATTCTGCTATGGAGAGATTAGAAGCTTTGGTCAGTTTTGTAAATCAGGTAAAGATAAGTAGCAATCTTCTTCAACCAAAACATTATTAGGACATAATGGCCACTTATATCGGTAGTTGAAAAAGATCATAAATAATATATAAAAATATGGACAATCCACTTATCATTAATTGATTTTAGGTTGGAAGCCTATAGAACTGTTTCTTGATTCGTTTTTATTGTTTCTTTAGGCTGATCACTTGAGACATGAGACATTGCAACAAATGCATCGGATCTTGACCACACGACAAGCGGCTCGAGGATTATTGGCACTTGGTGAATATTTTCAACGGCTTAGAGCCTTGAGCTCGAGCTGGGCAACTAGACATCGTGAACCAACATAGATTTGAGTATTTTGGAAACAAATACAAGAAGAAGAATCAAGAATGAAGATGAGTGCGTCTTGAAAACAGAGGATTGATTACTCTTAATAAATGAGGTTGCTGCTGATGATTATTTTTTATATTCTGCGGCTGGATCAGGAAGTTTGAGGTAAAAACATGTATTGATAAAGTTGTATATATGGAGGGGGTTCATTTTCGTGGTGCAAAAATTTGTACTTTGTAGCTTTTAAAGAGACACGTTTTTAGGATGTTTGTTTGATTTAGGTTTGGGCATTTTAATCGGAACTTAAAACTGAAATAACTGAGAAAATGGAATTCAGTTTGTTAGCATAAATTGAATGTTTCTTTGTTTTCATTACCGTGATTACCGAAACCAAAACGATATCGAACCGAAAATTGGTGGTTACTTTTGGATATCTGAAATATAATATTATATCAAAATATTAGTTATATTTAGATTTAAAATAACCAAAATATCTAAAATTTATTTACAAATACGGAAAATTTTTTTTTTGTTATATTTAAACTAAATACTCAAAATAACTAAATTATTTAAATGTTATAGTTATATTTTAAAAAAATTAATCAACCTTTTGTAAAATGTAAGTAATTTTTGTTTTGGGATATTTTGTTTTTTTTTTGGATAATTCATATATTTTTTTGAGGTAGTTTAGTTTGTTTTTTTGGATAATTTGTTTACTTTTGGATAGTTTGAGTACAAAAGTAATTGAAACCGAATTGGATCCAATAATTTCGAGTATTTTTCGGTTTTTGATATAAATACTTGTATTGAACCGATCAATAACCAAACCGATCCAACCTATTTTCTTGGTACTAGATAGCGATAATCTAAAATCCGAATCTCGAATTAACCGAACCGAAACCTAATGAATAACCAAATGCCCAAGCCTAAGTTTGATTATATAGAAGTTGGTCCCATATTATTTATAAGATACTATTGCAATTTAGATACTATTGGGATCATTTTATAATTAAAGAAAAATACAGGGGCAAACAGAAAGATATAAGAGAAGCCTTATCCCAAAGAATTTTCTTTTGTTATCCTCAAAATTCGCGAGTGAAGTCATCTTCTTCTTCAGCCATAGCCACAATGCTTAGTCTCTCAATTGCCTCGCCGGGGACGGCGGTGACTTTCCTCCGAGGAACTGGTTCAGCGACTTCAACCTCTTCTTCTTTCCATGGAGTCAGAATCCCGCACCAAGTTTCTGCTCTCGTGCCGGCGACGACAATTTCTTCTTCGTCTCGTAAACCTTTAGCGGTGATGATGTCGAAAAGAGACGCGGAATTGAAAGATATCAGATCGAAGACGACGGAGGAGCTTAACGAAGAGGTTATTGATCTTAAAGGTGAGCTCTTTATGCTCCGTCTCCAGAAATCGGCAAGGAATGAGTTCAAATCAAGCGACTTTCGCCGAATGAAGAAACAAGTAAGGATTTTTATTATGTAATCTCGTTTGTTATCTGCTCGATTTGTCGATATATATCTTTACTTTGAATTGGGTGTATATAGAATCGATAATGTAGTTTGATTCATATTAGCCACATTGATAATGTAGTTTGATTCATACTAGCCTCAATGATAATGTAGTGGCCGACACTAGGACACAAGATCGAGTGTTTTCGTCTGTAAGTCCTGTCGGATTTTGGAATCCCACAACGAAACCGAAATGTACGATCTATTTTGACTTAATTTTAGAAGCATAGGTGACAAAAAATCGATTTGTTAGGTCTTTGAATCCATTTGGGATTATGGTTTGTTGATGAACCACGCAAGTCATCACCATGGAATCTAATTTGAAGTTTTAGAAGATGTTAGCAAACTCTTTGGACAATGTGTGTTGTATGGTAAACTCTAAACTGTAATAATGGTAGGTATAGTCATTGCTTATTTAACAAGGACAATAGTTTAGTGATAACTGCAATCTGCAGGAGATGGAATTGAATTTAAGAGATTTAACATTTCATTCCAATCTATCCCCTTTGTTTGTGTATAGCTTAGATTCGAGTTTTCAAGTCCTTTGGTTAGAGTCTTGGACAGAGCTTCTTATAAGCATAGATATTGGATAGTAGCTGGCGTAGCTTGCTGGTTGTTGAGTGGCAGAGAGGGAAGTAAAGCTGCTGGTTCACAGGGAGGCTTTGCTGTTACTTGGTTTGTTCAGAGAGAAGTTTGTTCTCTGGATTTGAGGATCAATCAAGAAGGCCTGAAACCTTGTTGTTTGATAGGTTACTGTTCGTCGATAAGCAATAAAAGTGGTGTTTACCATCTTGGAAGCTTATCAGCTTCTACTAGTTCTCTAAATCCTGAGCTTTGTGCTCTAGTCATTTAAGTGGCCACCAATGGACTACACTAACTTTATATGATACTTAAAAGTAATTGTCGTTTGGTTTTACTTCTCTTTGTCTCTCTTTTATGGTAACTAAAAGATGTGTTCTTTTGGTTGTGGGTTAATTTAGGTAGCGCGGATATTGACGGTAAGAAGAGAGAGGGAGTTAGAAGAAGGGATAGGGAAGAGGTTGTCGAGGAAACTTGACAGGCAATGGAAGAAAAGCATTGTAGTCAGACCACCACCTTCTTTGAAGAAGCTTCAAGCGGAAGAAGCTGCTGAAGAAGCAGCTGAAGCTGCCAAATCTGCTTGAAAAAACCAAGCCACTTGATGGTGCCCTGCGCCCTCTTCTTCTTGTTTCCTAGGGATGATACACTCTGTTATATTGTTGCTGGAAACCATGTTATTTTTGGTTCTTCTGTTGGTGTAAACTTTCCTCATTAAGTTAGCTTGAATGAGTTCTATGAATTTGTTTCCAGTATGATCTGTTTTGGAGAAGGTGTGTTATTTGTGTTAAAATGCGTAGTGAATAAAAGAAGAAAACCAGAAAACTGGCGGTAAAACTAATAACTTTTATATAGGTTTGTGGACAAAACTATGAATCTATGATGTGTGGCTTAGAATGAGCTTGAGATTCTGTCGTTGATGGTAAATTCCGGCTGGAAGTATTCCAATGAGCTTAGGATGTAAGAGTTCAAGTCCTACCAAAAACAAAAATGGATGTGTGAGAAGTCTGAGTTTGGATCTAGTTTGGTGATAACAAGAATTTACTAATCCCCGAGGTATCAATTCCCCATGCTTATCGTGTAGCAGTGAGGGATCAATCCATTTTTAGGAGTGGATAAAGACCAATTGGAATGCACCTAACCACAAAAGCCAAGCAAATCAAATCAAATGAAAGTTCTAACAGTTCTAAGCTTAACTAATCAAGATAAAGCAACTGAACAAGCAAACAATCGCTAATTAAGATAAAACAAAGATAATCAAATAAAGGAAACAAGGCTTATGGGCTAAGGTCAATGACTAAGACTATCTAGAGCTAACAAGGATGTCTAAACAATCAATCAAAGAAGCAAATCTCAAGCTAGGAACAATAACAATTGACTAATCCAATTTCTTGGTACTAATCACTTTCCCTAATCATATTTCAAGATCAAATTCTCATTTGTGAAATAAGATAAGGCAAGCATTAACAATCAAGTTCCATAAGCTAATAATCATTCTAAACATTCATTCCCATGAGCTAGAGTATGAAAATCCCCTAAGAGACATAGCTTGCATTTCATCAAACACTTGGTGTGCAATAAAAGCCAAAGGATCTAGATCAACTTGATCATGGATAACCTAGCATTAAGAACATCTAGAAGGGTGAGATCAATCATAAATAAGCTTTAAACATCCTTGATTCACTCTAAATAGCCCTAATCTACCTAACCCATAACCCTTGAAGGAAACTACTCACTAATCATCATTTGATCCACAAAATCTAAAGAGATAGTGTAAATCATTGAGGATTAGAGAAAGATGAAAGATTTAAACAAGAAATCTCAAAAGAAGTACTTGGATTAAGAAAAGATTAAACTTGTTCTTACAAAAGGTTTAGAAATCAAAAACAAGCTTAAGATCCCACAAAAATCAGGTTTTTGGCTTAAATAGTAAATGGGGTGCGAACCGGGTCAACCCGGAACAAACCGGGTGTTGACCCGGATCCAAGTGAAAATCAAGGGTCTGTATCGGCCTGGTTGCCCGATATGCAGGCCGATATTGATTCTTCTGGGATTTTGTATCGGCTTGACTGCCCGATATTGAAGCCGATATGCTTCAGTCGAGATCTCGTATCGGCCTGCTTGCCCGATATTGAGGCCGGTACAGACTCTCGGATTAAATTTTGCATTTCTGTATCGGCCAAGCAGGCCGATATTGACACCGATATGGAATTGGCGAAGGTTCGTATCGGCCTACTAGGCCGATATGGAAGCCGATATTGAGCAGGCATGCTTCTCCTTGGTTCCTTGAGCTCTAGACTTCTCTTCCAACGCTCCTCTTAGCTCCATGCACTTCAAATCACCTGCAAAATCATAAGGAAACACTCCACAAGCAACCTAGAAAGCTAAAACTTAGCCTAAATGCCTAGAAACTCTAAATGCAAACAAGACAAAGGAAAAAGAAGCTAAAAGAGCTAAAGAGAGTTAAAACATGCACTAATCAACATCCTAATATGCCATGAAATACAAGTATATCAATTCCCCCAAACTTGAACCTTGCTTGTCCACAAGCAAGCATAAGACAATCAATCCATTTGGGAGAAAGGTTTGAAGGCGGGGACTCAAAACCACAAGACTCACAACAAGATACAAGATCTTTCAAAGAAGTTACAAGTTGCTCTAATCACATTGACTATCCATGTACCTCCACATTACCGTTCCCTCAATCCCTACTCCAACTCCCGAGATCCTATAGAAAACAAGCAATCATCAACTCAATTCCTTACATTCATTTAGAAGTTTAGTGCGATCTCACAAAGGGGCAATCAATCAATTCCCAATTGGCAAGGTTCAAGAGAGGCTATTTGAGGTGGCTAAGTAGAGTTTCTTTTGGGGTGGTTAACTCTCAAGAATAGGAGCAATTGGCATTACACAAAATCTATCTAAGAAAGGGAACAATTCTTGCATACAAAGTTCTTTTCTCATTGTTCTACCCAATTCCTAGAAGATTTCTCTATACATTCCCATAATGAAAGACAAACACTCACCAAACCCCCAAATCATTTACCAAAACACTCACCCATTTAGCCATTTTTCTTTCTTTTCTTTGTCACTAGGAAACACTTAAATGATCTTTCTCTTTTCCAAACTTGAGCAAACTCTTTCATAACTAACCCCTCCTAACACTTGATTTTTCTTTCTTTTCTTTTTGCTTCAATCTAGGGGACTTACTTCTTTTTCTTTCTTTTTGCACAATGCTCTCTTCTTACTTGATTTCCTAGTGACTTCCTTTTTCTTTTGAACCTTATTCAACTCTTTTCATTGATCCTTTCCATTCCCAAAACAACTCTCATCTCTCCCCCAAACTTGTTTCCCATCCTAGTGCTATACTCTTATGGCAAATAGAGCTAGCTAAAATGAGAAAAGACCATTGTCGTTCCCGATACTCTCAAGTTTTTGCACATGCCAAAAGCTATCAAGAACAGGCCTCACTCACAAATCACTTTGGCTTCAAGGAAAGGCTTGGGTTCATTGGGTAGGGGAAGCCATGATCATAAGATCAATGGTTGCCCGAGTTAATCAAAAGAGTGGTAAAAGGGAAAGCATAACTCGGGCAAGGACCATGGGATTGCATTTCAAGCCCCTAAGCAAGATATTTCAAAGTCAAATTAAGTCCAATATCACAGAATTGAGTTAAGTTCATGCAAGCTTCACAAAGATAGGGAATTTCGGAATTTCAAAGTCAAGCAATGGGTTTTCCTTTGTTTTGAAAATTGACTAAAGCAACGAGCAACTTAATTGGTGAGCCTCTACAAGGAAAAATCATCATTGTTCCCAATGCATGAATCCTAGAACACTAGCTAGACTCGATCCTATATGCTTTCTTTTTGTGAAATTTTTTGAAATTTTGAAATTTTTTTGGTTTTTCTATGCCATAAATTAAATGCATGAGACTCGAAATAGAGAACGAAAAATAAGATCAAAACAAACGCGATTAGCAACTGGTCTCTCCCCCAAACTTACTTCACACCGTCTCGGTGTGAAAGAAGAAAGGAAGAAAGACCGGGAAAAACAAACAAACTCAAAAAGAGAGAAAAAGCAAAATATTTACAAGGTTGGAGTGTGTTACTTGGAGCTTTAAGTGGAGTGCAATGGGATGAGAGCTCAATTCTTTGTTGATTTCGCCATGACCTAGGCTCATTCCAATTGATCCCCAACTTCACCTACTGACCAAAACCTGATAAAACTTAAAGAAAGAACATCACAGATAACAAGCAAAAGATCATATGTACAAGGATAAACATGGGAATGTCTCCCAAGTGCGCTTTTGTTTAGAGTCGTTAAGCTCGACTGTTCAAACCGGTTTTTAGGCGGTTGAAGAGCGAGTCCTGCCCGCGAGAGTGATGGTCAGGACCTGAGAAGTCAGCTCACTGAGATTGACTGAGTCACCTTGAAACCTTGGACTGATTGAAGCTTTAGCACTTGCAAATGGCTTAGACTTTTCCTTGGTCTTGACCTTGTACTCAATGTAGTCACCCTTCAAACCCAATGGATGCAAGCTGAGATGGTTGAGAGAAGTAGGAGTGTTAACAACTATTAGAGCTTCCATCTTGTCCTCATGTCCTTTTTCAGCTCTCTTAACTCCATCCAATCCATTGGTTAGAGCATTTCCATTATACCCATCAAACAAAGATTGTAGACTCTCACTATCCATGATCTCCTTTTTAAATTCTTGGGCCTTTGGGTGATTGTTGATAACCTTATCCTTCCCAACCTTTGCCATTTTTGGAGCCCTCTTTGTCACCATATCCACAACCTTCTCTTTTGGAGCTTTTTCCTCATTGATGCTCAGCTTCTTCAAAGAAATAAATCCAACATACTCAGTCCTTATGGGTATAGGAGGAGTTCCACCAGCTCTACCCACATCCTCTATTTGAGCACGTCCCTTGTGCTCAGTCAATGATCCATAAGGAGTGGGTTTATGCCAAATTTGCTTCCCTACATTTGCAAAGAGTCTTGCCTCCTCTAACACATCATCCTCAGTGGGAGAGAGAATGGCACCACAAGTGTGGAGAGATGTGCTCCTCAAAGGATAGTAGACCTTGTTGTCAACATTATTCAGCACAGCACGTTGCTTTTTGAAATCCATACAAGCTCCAGTGGTATGGAGGAAAGAGGTACCAAGTAAGAGAGGTAGTTGGGTACTCTTCTTCATCTTCATGACAATAAAGTCAGTCGGGATTGTGCACTCACCAATCTTTAGTGGATAGTCCTTGATCATTCCCATTGGAGTTTTTGAGTAAGAGTCTCCAAATGTAATAGAAGATGGGTATCTTTCCATGCTCTTGATCCCAAGACTTTCCACCATTTCAAGAGATATCACACTCACAGTAGAGCCGGAGTCACACAATGCATCATGAATCTCCAAGCCTCCCAAAGTACAACTGATGGTAAATTTACCCGGATTGCCAAGCTTAGGGAGCACCTTCGGTGTTGTTTGGACAGTAGGCACAATATCTTCAGCTAAAATATCAGTAGCACTCATCACCTTAGCTGGTGCAACATAGGGAGGCTTAACTACAGTGGCCTTCATCTCCTTGAGAGGGACATGTGCAGCCGGAGGGAGTTCATAACCATAGAGAAGTGCTTCAAGTTCATCAACCTCTCTCTCATGGTCTGGTTTCTCATGATCAACAGTAGAGAAGATTGCATTGCAGTAATCTTTCGGGTTCTTCTCCGGGTTTCCGGGCAATGTACCAGTAGGTCTAGAAGTGGAAGCATGTGTGTTTTCAACATTGATCAAACGAGAAGTCAAATGCTGCAGCTCATTCTTTAAGTTCTTCACTTCCAATGCCCCACTTGCTTGCCCTTGGATGAGTTGCTGCATCATACCCTTTAACTCGCTGTCCAAACTTGAGGAAGAAGATGCTTGTGTCTGTTGTTGGCCAAATACGGGTGGAGGGTATTGTGGCTTTGGAGCATATCCTTGTTGACCTTGAAACTGAGCCTTATTGCCAAACCCTTGCTGGTTAGTATAAGGGACAAAAGGCTGATGTTGCTGAGTTTGTGTGAAGCCATGTTGCCATTGTTGTTGAGCTTGAGCTTGGGGTTGAGCTTGGGGATAAACCTGATCTTGTGGGTTGGCAACATTGGGGTTTCTGTAAGAGAAGTTGGGGTGATTCCTGTAGTTTGGGTTGAAACCCTTATTGAAACCTCCTTGGCCAGCAATGAAATTGATCTCTTCTTGGGTCATATCACCTTCAAGACTATAGAGGACGGGCTGAGAATCTTCGTAGTTGCCTACAAAGCTGATTTGCTTCTGACTAGAGCTGATCATCTTGTCTATCTTGTCATTTAGAGACTTGATTTCCTTCTCGTACTTCTCATCCGTAGAAGATGATCCTCTACTAGTCCGCTCATAGTCCTCATTGTAATTCCCATCACTTGTAGCAAGGTTTTCAATCAATTCCATAGCCTCATCAACTCCCTTGCCTAGGAAGTGTCCATTGCTGCAAGAATCAAGCATTGCCCTCATTCTAGGGAGCACACCGCGGTAGAGGTTACTGAGTAGTGTCTCCTTGGTGAAACCGTGGTGTGGGCATTGAGTAGTGAGCTTATTGAACCTTTCCCAAGCTTCAGCGAAGGTCTCGTTGTTTCTTTGGACAAACCCGGATAACTCATTGCGGAAACGGGCAGTTCTCGTAGTTGAGAAGAATTTCCTCAAGAAAGCCTTCTTAAGGTCTGCCCATGTAGTGATGGAACCCGGTGGAATTGTGCTTTCCCAATCTTTGGCTCTATCTGCCAAGGAGAAGACAAAGAGGCGCATCTTGAGACCCTCATCCGTAACATCGTTGAGTCTTGTAGTATCACAGATTTTGTCGAATGTGTCTAAGTGCTTTAATGGATCTTCTGAGGAAAGTCCATGGAATTGGTTGTTTTGTACCATATTCATTACCATGGCTCTGATTTCAAAATTGTTGTTGTTCACTGGTGGTGGAATGATGCCCCTTCGAATAGCATTCGTATCCGGTGTATCGCCATCACCAATGGCTCGAGCTGGTCTCTCACGATGAGCCGGGATCCTGTTTCCCTGTCCATCTCTAGCACCCGCATCCTGGTGATGCTGCTCTTGATGGCCCTGTTGGCCCTGTTGGTCCTGTTGACCCTCTAGATCCATAACTGGCTGCTCTTGAGGCTCAAACAGAGGCTGAACTACTTCTTCCTGTTCCAACCTGAGTCTCTCTAAATGCACAGCTCGCTCTAGTGCTCTACTCTCTCGTGCTAACTGTCTTTCAAGTGCTTTGATGTCTGAAACCCGCGCAACTAAGTCTGTTGGTCCTCTGCTCCGAAAGTTCATACACCTGACATCAAAGAGAGAAGAAGAAATAAGATTAGTAACCAAAACTTGATCTAAATAGGAAAGGAAATCGAATTGATCTATCCAAGTTCCCAAAATGGCAACGGCGCCAAATTGATAACAAGAATTTACTAATCCCCGAGGTATCAATTCCCCATGCTTATCGTGTAGCAGTGAGGGATCAATCCATTTTTAGGAGTGGATAAAGACCAATTGGAATGCACCTAACCACAAAAGCCAAGCAAATCAAATCAAATGAAAGTTCTAACAGTTCTAAGCTTAACTAATCAAGATAAAGCAACTGAACAAGCAAACAATCGCTAATTAAGATAAAACAAAGATAATCAAATAAAGGAAACAAGGCTTATGGGCTAAGGTCAATGACTAAGACTATCTAGAGCTAACAAGGATGTCTAAACAATCAATCAAAGAAGCAAATCTCAAGCTAGGAACAATAACAATTGACTAATCCAATTTCTTGGTACTAATCACTTTCCCTAATCATATTTCAAGATCAAATTCTCATTTGTGAAATAAGATAAGGCAAGCATTAACAATCAAGTTCCATAAGCTAATAATCATTCTAAACATTCATTCCCATGAGCTAGAGTATGAAAATCCTCTAAGAGACATAGCTTGCATTTCATCAAACACTTGGTGTGCAATAAAAGCCAAAGGATCTAGATCAACTTGATCATGGATAACCTAGCATTAAGAACATCTAGAAGGGTGAGATCAATCATAAATAAGCTTTAAACATCCTTGATTCACTCTAAATAGCCCTAATCTACTGATATACTTGTATTTTCATGCATTTAGGCTATTGTTAGGATCATGTTTTACTTCTTTTTAGTTTCCTTTAACTTCATTTCTTTGGTCATTGGTGTGTTTAGAGTATAGGATCATCTAGAGCTATGTTTAGGCATTCTAGGCTTGCATTTGGAGTGTTTCCTATGTTTTGTAGGTTCTTGGAGCTGCTAAGGAGGTTTGGAAGAGTTTGGAGGCCAAAGGAGTGATTGCAAGTGAAATGGTGATGTAGGACCAAACCGATGAGCTTGAAAGATTGAGTCATATGAAGATATTACATTGACTTTTAGCTCTGGTATTCTGAATAAAAATCATGGGAAATTGAGTTAGCTTTCTAATGGAGGTGGTTTGAAGTCATTCGGAGCTATATGGAAAGAGTTATGCATGATTTACTGGATGCATCTCAACACAGAAAAATCCGAGAGTCCATATCGGCCAGCATATCGGGCTGGCTGGCCGATACTGTTGGAAGTTTCGGTTGATCCTGATTCAATTCTCATATTGATATCAACCTAAACATGCATTAGATCTAGGTGTTCTTATTTAGAAACATATGATCTCACCTTTTACCTGTTTGTTAGCAGCGGAATTGATGAACAGGTCAATGATCAGGGAGATACACCGAGAGATGGATCCTCCAGAGGCTCACACACGCAATCACAGGAAACTGGTTGCTAGACCACAAGGAGAGAGGCGCAGAGAGAGGAGGAGAATCGCGGCTGGGTTAGGGTTAGAGAGAAGGAGACTTTGGCTTTTAGTCATTAAAAGCCTTCTCCTTCCCTTTTGGGCTTTTGGGCCCAATCTGATTAAATTCCATTTAATCAGACCCATTATTCATTCTCTCTTAGTACGACAAATGCCTAGCACTTTTGTCGTACTTCTGCTAAGCCGTTCCTACATTATTTCCTGCTAGCTTAAGCGTGTGACCCATATGGGATCATACAATAAAGGCAATAAGTCCAAGACTTATAGATCATGAGCGGACTCTAGCAAGCCATCATGACCCCCAACATTGTATGACTTATGTCTGATCACTGACATACTCTTACGTTATAGAGACAGTACAGAGATTGCTGGACACAATTCCAACAATCTCCCACTTGAACTGGAATCTCTGTATTCATAATCCCTTTCGTCTCAATATCTCGATTAGTCATAAGGCAAGATTAGTGTCATCCTTATAAAGCCTAATCTTGTTCATCGGACTCTGATTTGATACTGACAATACAAACGACTCGGGAAAGTCCGTTTGAGCATGGCCATGCGTTTTCCAGTATTCAAATCTCCGATTGGCCTAGAGATATTCACTCCATTTATATTGGAGGGACAAATCCCATCTTGTTCCATCACTGTGAACTACTCATCTCATGATGTACCCAAACAAGGTCCTTATAGCTATCGCAGAACGATAGCGTTAGACAATGATCAAAGTGCATCAGTCCATATGCAGTCACATGCATGCGAACTCAGGTCTAAGGACTATACTCTATAGTCGTAGTAAGAATCTCTTATGACACAGATATAAATATCCTGAAGAGTTCTTATTAGCGGGTCTTGTCCGGTCGTATGTTCCCAACATACACCTATGTACTGACTTTGATGCCGAGCATCTATGACACACTGAGACTTTGTCATAAGTCACGTACCAATCCAGTCTTACACGGTTGTTGGTGTTCCAATTTCAACAACCTTCGACTAGGGACAGGATGATATAAAACATTTATCAAATATAGGATCTCATGATCAAGCTAAATGACTTCGATGACTCAAGATCAAATCATTTACTTCGATGACCTATAAAATGGTTCATATCATTTTGGAACGATTATTTCATCACAGTTAAAATAATCTTGAAATAATAATTTCATTAAAACATAAATAATAATGTTTTACAAGAACGTATCAAATAACTAAAATAAAGCTCACAAAACTCCCACTCAAATTTAGATTACATTTCAATGTTTCTAATGCCTACAGCTTCAGTCAGGAACTCGAGCTTAGGCCTTGGGAGTGGCTTTGTCAACGGATCAGCGACGTTATCATCTGTCGGAACTCGGCTGATCTTGACTTCCTTTCTATTAATGATGTCACGTATCAAGTGATATCTTCTTTGAACATGCTTGGATTTCTGGTGTGATCTTGGTTCCTTTGCCTGAGCTATAGCACCATTGTTGTCACAAAATAGTGCCAGAGGCTCAGCCGCATCTGGTATCACACCTAGTTCCATAATGAACTTTCGAATCCAAACAGCTTCCTTCGCTGCTTCTGAGGCGGCGATATATTCAGCTTCTGTAGTGGAATCAGCAACGGTGTCCTGCTTGGAGCTTCTCCAACTTACTGCACCGCCATTCAGACAAAAGACATAACCGGACTGTGACCGGAAATCATCTGTGTCTGTCTGGAAACTTGCGTCCGTGAATCCACTGACTTTAAGCACATCACTTCCACCGTACACTAAGAACTTATCCTTAGTATGTCTTAGATACTTCAAGATGTTCTTTACGGCAATCCAATGGTTTTCACCTGGATTTGACTGGTATCTACTCGTCATGCTCAATGCGTAAGCAACATCAGGACGAGTACAGATCATGGCATACATGACAGATCCTATTGCAGATGCATAAGGAATATTCTTCATGCGCTCAAGCTCAGCAGCCGACGTAGGGCTCTGCTTCTTGCTTAGCGTCGTGCCATGTACCATTGGCGTGAAGCCCTTCTTGGAATCTTTCATGCTGAATCTTTGTAGGACTTTGTCAATGTATGAGTCTTGACACAAGCCTATCAGCCTCTTAGGTCTATCCCGATAGATCCTAATTCCAAGAACGTATGCGGCTTCACCCATGTCTTTCATGGAAAAACAACTTCCAAGCCAGTCTTTTACAGACTTCAGCATTGGAATGTCGTTTCCGAGAAGCAGTATGTCATCAACATACAGAATAAGAAAAACGATTTTGCTCCCACTAGTTTTCTTATACACGCATTGTTCTTCTTCGTTTCTGATAAAGTCAAATTGCTTGATCGCTTCATCAAAACGAAGATTCCAGCTCCTCGATGCTTGCTTCAATCCATAAATGGATTTATGAAGTTTGCATACTTTCCCAGCATTCTTTGGATCTATGTAACCGTCAGGTTGCGTCATATACACATCCTCTTCCAGAATACCATTCAGGAAGGCGGTTTTCACGTCCATCTGCCAAATTTCATAATCATGAAAAGCTGCAGTTGCTAGTAGAATCCGAATAGATTTCATCATAGCCACCGGTGAATAGGTTTCATCGTAGTCCACACCGTGAACTTGTCTGAAACCTTTTGCCACCAACCTGGCTTTATAAATCTGGACATTTCCATCCACGTCAATCTTCTTCTTGAAGATCCATTTGCACTCGATGGCTTTTACACCAACGGGTAAGTCAACCAACGAAAATACTTGGTTGACCGACATGGAGTCCATTTCGGAATCAGTGGCCTTGCGCCACTTAGAGGAATCTGGGCCCATCATAGCTTGATTGAAGTTCGATGGTTCATCACCATCAATGATCAAAAGATCATGACAGTCAGTCACGAGGAATCCTTGATATCTCTCGGGTTCGTGACGGATCCTCCCGGATCTTCGAACTTCAGGTACTACAGGTTCAGGCTCTACAATTTCTTGTAGGTCCTCCTGCTGCTCTTCCTCATTAGGTTGAGCAGTATCCTGTTCATCTTGAATTTCTTCAAGCAGTACCTTACTCCCACTGTTTTTCTTAGAGAGAAACTCTCTCTCAAGAAAGTTACAATCCCGGGCAACAAAGATCTTGTTCTCGGAACGTAGATAGAAGTAATAAGCCTTGGTTTCCCGTGGATAACCAATGAAGTAGCATTTATCAGATTTTGGTGTAAGCTTATCTGAGATTAATCTCTTAACATAGGCTTCACAACCCCAAATTCTTAGATAAGACAGCACTGGAGCTTCTCCAGTCCATAATTCATATGGTGTCTTTGCTACTGCCTTTGATGGCGCTCTATTTAGTGTGAACACTGCTGTTAGCAGAGCATATCCCCAAAGGGATATTGGAAGGTCTGTGTGACTCATCATAGATCGAACCATATCCAATAAGGTCCGATTTCTCCTTTCAGAAACACCATTCCATTGAGGTGTTCCAGGAGGAGTGAGTTGGGATACGATCCCACACTCTCTCAGATGATCACTGAATTCCTGGCTTAAGTATTCTCCTCCTCGGTCGGACCGAAGAGCCTTAATGCTTTTGCCAAGTTGGTTCTGTACTTCATTTTGGAATTCTCTGAACTTCTCAAAAGATTCAGACTTATGTTTCATCAAATAAACATATCCATACCTACTGAAATCATCAGTGAAGGTAATGAAGTACTGATAGTTTCCTCTTGCATTTGTGGACATTGGGCCACACACATCAGTGTGTATCAGGCCCAATAAGTCACTGGCCCTCTCGTTTGGTTTATTAAAGGGGGCCCGTGTCATTTTGCCCATCATGCATGATTCGCATTTCTCACATGACTCAAAGTCAAATGAGCCAAGAAGTCCATTCGAATGGAGCCTCTTGATGCGTTTCTCGCTGATGTGCCCTAAACGACAATGCCATAGAAACGTTCGGTTTTCCTCATTAGGTTTAAACCGTTTTGTATTAATGTTATAAATTGGCGCGGATTGATCGAGTATGTAAAGCCCATTCGTAAGAGGGGCAGAACCATAGAACAAATTGTTGCGATTGAAGGAACATAATTTATTCTTAACTGAAAAATCATAACCTTCCAAATCCAACAAAGAAATTGAAATAATATTTCTGCTTATAGCAGGTACAAAATAACAATTATTAAGTTCTAAAATCAATCCCGAAGGTAAAGACAACAAGTAAGTTCCTACAGCTAGTGCTGAAACTTTCGCTCCATTCCCAACTCGTAGTTCCACTTGTCCTTGCTTCAGCCTTCTACTGTTGCTGAGTGCCTGCATATTAGTACAAATATGAGCCCCACAACCAGTATCCATGACCCATGAGGTATTATCAGAAGTAGTTGTATTAACTTCTATAACAAAAATACCTGATGAAGAAGTCTCGAAAGTCTTCTTCTTTAATTCCTTTAGACCTTCCTGGAATTTCTTGCAATCTCTTCTCCAATGCCCCAGTTCTTTGCAGAACCTGCACATGTCAGTAGGCCCAGCCTTGGACTTGGGCTTGGGCTTTGGCGTGTCTGAGTCCACGACTTGGACACCCTTGGCCTTTCCCTTATCCTTAGCAGAAGACTTCTTAAACCCCTTGCCCTTTTGTACCATAAGTACATTGGGGTCCTTGGCGGTTTTCTTCAAGTTGGGCTCTGCAGTCTTGAGCATTCCGTGAAGCTCAGGTAGTGTCTTACTCAAACCATGCATGTTAAAGTTCAGAATGAACTGATCATAGCTTGCAGGTAAAGACTGCAGAATGATGTCGCAGGCAAGTTCCTGGCTGATTGGGCAGTCGAGTTTGTGAAGATGATCGAGATAACCCATCATCTTCAACACATGAGGACTCACTGCCGCATTCGCAGCCAACTTACAGTCCAAGAGGTTCTTAACTGTCTGGAACCTCTCGGTCCTAGCCTGCTCCTGAAAAAGCGATTTCAGGCTTGCCATGATCTCGATTGGAGACAACACACTTTCGAACTGCTTTTGCAGCTCTGGAGTCATTGTCACCAACATCAGGCAATAAACATCATTTTCATCTGACGAATGCTTTTCCCAAGCATTGTGCAGAGTCCTGGCAGCATTGGCAAGAGGCCTCTCGGGGAGGGGATCTCGAAGGACGTAATCCTTCTTCTCCTGCTTGAGGACCAGCCTCAAGTTCCTTGACCATGTCAGGAAGTTCGTTCCAGTCAGCTTCTCCTTCTCGAGAACAGACCGGATCGAGAACGTGTTTTGTGTGCTTGTAGTAGTCATATCTGAAATATATAAATAAAAAGGTTATTAGTTATATGTTCAAAATGATTAATCTCGTATTAAAGTATAATATGATTAATCATGCATTATATTCAATAACCTAAGTTACCCTCAATAGAATATAATGATTCCAAGATCCACATATAACTAAGATCAAAGTGGGCCACTGGCCGTCACCCAATCTTAGCTTATATCGGTAAGCCCTATTTCGGCTAATTATATCCGTGATATAACTCTTGGTTGTGAATCTGGGCCCGAGGCCCAATCCACCCTGATGTCTCAAGGCCCGGGACTCCCGATGGCCTAGTCAAGAAAACCGGACTATACAGTCATGTAATCATTAATGTCTGGGACTCCCAATGACATTTATGAATCACAAACCGTCTTACCCACGCAAAAGCAGACATCCTCACACTGTAAGGCCATGAATGCAATTGAATGGGCTTTGACAGCTGACATAGCCTGGACAAGACATCCAACGCTTGATATTGTTTGAGGTCCGTAGGTTTATTAAAAAAAAAAACATTCCCAAAATAGAAGATTACTATTTCGGGAAACTTACTATTTTTGGAAACTTTCTAAAATTGGAAACTTTCTAACTTTAGAAACTTCTTTAAAAAATCCAAAACCCGCAAATTCAGAAACTTCTAATTTTGGAAACTTTCTAATTTCGAAATTTCGGAACTTTATAAATTTAAAATCGAATTTCATAATTTTATTTTATAAAATAAGTTTTAAATTTAAATCTGAAGAATGACTCAATTAATGGCCCAATTGTTTTAACTTCTTGGCCCGAGGCCCAAGAATTGGTCCATGTCCAAGACATGACCCAATTGTCCAATTAATTGACATAACCGGTCTGGTTCATTAAAACTGGTCTAACCAAGTTTCAATTACTACGATGACCACAATTGTCAACCGGTTATTTACTAAACCGGATTTTCTCAATTTATTTGGTCCAACCAAATCAAATTAGAAATCCTGGTTTAGGCACTAAATCCACTGTTGGAAGTTTCGGTTGATCCTGATTCAATTCTCATATTGATATCAACCTAAACATGCATTAGATCTAGGTGTTCTTATTTAGAAACATATGATCTCACCTTTTACCTGTTTGTTAGCAGCGGAATTGATGAACAGGTCAATGATCAGGGAGATACACCGAGAGATGGATCCTCCAGAGGCTCACACACGCAATCACAGGAAACTGGTTGCTAGACCACAAGGAGAGAGGCGCAGAGAGAGGAGGAGAATCGCGGCTGGGTTAGGGTTAGAGAGAAGGAGACTTTGGCTTTTAGTCATTAAAAGCCTTCTCCTTCCCTTTTGGGCTTTTGGGCCCAATCTGATTAAATTCCATTTAATCAGACCCATTATTCATTCTCTCTTAGTACGACAAATGCCTAGCACTTTTGTCGTACTTCTGCTAAGCCGTTCCTACATTATTTCCTGCTAGCTTAAGCGTGTGACCCATATGGGATCATACAATAAAGGCAATAAGTCCAAGACTTATAGATCATGAGCGGACTCTAGCAAGCCATCATGACCCCCAACATTGTATGACTTATGTCTGATCACTGACATACTCTTACGTTATAGAGACAGTACAGAGATTGCTGGACACAATTCCAACAGATACGACCCTTCCCAGAAAAATCCGAGAGTCCGTATCGGTCTGGCCGACCGATATGCCGACCGATACGCGTCCCAGAAATTGCCTTGGATCCGGGTCAACACCCGGTTTGTTCCGGGTTGACCCGGCTCGAACCCTAATGACTTTTTAAGCCAAAAACCTATCTTTTTACAGAATCTTAAGCTTTATTTTATGTTCTAAACACTTGGAAGAACAAGTTTGATTTCTTGATTGAATCTAGCACTTCTTTTGTGATTCCTTCATCAAATCTTTCAATCAAACTCTACTTTTCTATGATCAATCTTATTTCTATGGAATTTGTTGGTTTGATCATGATTAGTGAGTAGTTCTTCATAGGGCTTATGGGTTAGGTAGGATTAGGTTGATTAGGGGTGATCAATGGATTTCTAGTGCTTGATTGTTTAAAATCTCATCTGTCAAAGTGTGTTTAAGGTCTAATTAGCCTTGATCAAGTTGATTAGAATGCTTAAGATTTCTTGTTCACAACATGTTCGATGAAATTCCTGTTCATAGCTTTGATAGAACTTTCACATTCTAGCGCATGAGAATGTATGTTTAGAGTGATTGTTAGTTGTTTGGAACTTGTTTGATTGCTTGCTTGATTCTAATTCACAAATGAGAATTTGTTCTTGGATTAGGATTAAGTAAAGAGATTAGTATTAAGAGATTAAACTGATCGTATCGTTGTGTTCCTTGCTAGAAGATTAGCTTGTTTGAAGTTTGAATTAGGATCCTTGATCATCCCGAGTCACCTGTCCGTTGACCTTAACCTTATGCCCTATCTTTGTCATTGATTGAATTCACTTGTTTATTTGCTTTTTGTCTACTTCTATTTGAATTGTTTTCGTTAGGACTGTTAGAACAAAAACTAAATTGTTTGATTTGACTCTGAAGGTTTAGTGTGTACGTATTGGTTTTATCCATCCCAGAATAGGTTCGATACCTCAAAGCTACATCGATAAGCTTGAGGAATTGGTACCTCAAAGGATCGCAAAATCCTAGTTATCAATTTGGCGCCGTTGCCATTTTGGGATTTTGGATAGATCAATTCGATTTCTAATCCTTTTTAGTTCAAGTCTTTGTTACTAAATTTGCTCCTTCTTCTAGCTTTGATGTCAGGTGCAAGTATTGTTGAGCCAACACATGAGGAGAATATTCAAGTTCAAGATGACTTCCTGAAAGAAGCTGAAGAGACTATAAAGGAATTTGAATTGCTTCTTGGTTGTACAGTTGGTAAAGACCTTGTAGTGCGGTATGAAGATGATGATGATGATGAAGGGACAATCATGGGTCACTCAACCAATATCAACAATGAAGAAGTAGGAGAAGTTGTGAGAGATGAGGAGGAGCCTTATGAAGATGAGTCGGTTGTTGAGTGCAAGAACATCAAGGAAGAGAGCATACAAGACGAGCCCTCAATCATGGAAGAAGAGCCAAAGCAACCAATTCACAAGAAAGAGCCAATTGGAGGAAATCTTATAGAGAAGCAAGATGACCTCAAGGAAGACGCCTTCAAGGAGGATGAAGAAGATGGATCTCCAATGGCTCAACCCCCTCACAAGCTTCTTGGTATAGTCTCTACCACACCATTGAGCTCTCATGATCCAAGGAAGATCCCTTTTGAGGAGATAAGGCTGAAGGAGTTTAGGGGGTGGTTCTACGATGAGTATGATCCCGGTGATACAAACTCATGACACATCCCTAAATAAAAAGAGTGAAGGGATAGTCAAGCTAAGTGACTCAAAACAAGCTCACTTGGGAGGAATTCCCATGTCTATCCTTTTGGGGAGCTTTGGGGTAATTGCAAAGAAGAAGAGAATGAGTTTTGGGATTGAGCCCTGCTCTTCATCAAACCCGACTTACTCCATGGGGGAATCATCATCCCCATCACACCACAACTAACCAGGTAACACTCCAACTTGTACATACTTGCATTTTAGCTTCTTTTATTTCTTTTTCTCCTTTTGTTGAGTCTCTCTCTCGAGCTTGCTTTCCCACCGAGACGGTGTGAACTAAGTTTGGGGGAGAGGCTAGTTGCTAACCATGTTTTCTTTGTTCTTATTTTCGATTTTATCACTTGAGTCTCATGCATTCATCTAAGGCATGGAAAATCCAAAAAAAATTGAAAAATTTCAAAAAAATTTCAAAAAGAAAAGCATGTAGTTGCAATAGCATAATAGGATTGAGTCTAGTTGCATCATATAGGACGCATGCATAGGGAGCAATGATTGAATGTCCTTGTAAGACTGATTGAGTGATGACTTGTTCTTTATGCTAGTTGTTTGAGCTAGTTGATTGTCCTAAGATTGCAATTCAAGAAAGGCTAGAAAGTTAAGACGAACCATGATCGGATTGCTTGCTTTGAAATTTGATTTGAAACTGAAATAGGCTTTGAATTGACACTAGCTCTGCCTAAGTGAGAACTTTAATGATGACATCTAATTATCTTACTCATGCTCTGTGTGCTAAACTCGTGGATACCCTAAAATATTTGAGCATTCTTATCCTCTCTACCCCTCTCTACATGCTCAAATAGACTTTCATACCTTTCACCACCCTTCTTTCAAGCCACAAATACTATCTTGAGTGGTAGGCCTATTTGGAATGAGCTAGGTAAAAAGTGTTGAGTATGAGGCGACAGGAGAAATTTCCATATAGTGCAAGCTCAACACCTTTAGCTTTGCAATAGGCTAGAATCCAAGTTTGGGGGAGGAATTGGGAAAGGAGAAAGAGAGTAAAGAAAAGAAAGAATGAAAGGGATTTTGGTTGGGATCTCATGTTTGTTGGCAAAGTGTTTTAAAAGAAGAAAAGCTCTTATGTGTTTAAAGAAAAGAAAAGTGTCTCATATTTTGAAATGAAAAGAAGCCAAAGGCTCACCTTAAAGAAAGAAAAGAGACCATTGCTAAAGAAAGATTTGAGCTAAGTTAAAAAGAAAAGATTTGCCACTGTTTTGAAAAGTCTTTATTGATCCTTGGGGAGTTTGATTGGAAAGTGTCTGATTGAGAAAAGGGGATGAGGCAAAAATAGCCTTGGTCAAGGGTAGTATCCATTTAGGTGGGCTAGATTAGGAGAAGAAGTAATTGGGGCATGGGTAGATGGAAATCAACCTAGTATGCACCAATTGCCTCTAACTCTTAGCATTTTACTATAGCTCATTCACTTCTTTATGAGAGAACCTTCATGCTTTTGGAGTAAACCCCTCTTTTGATTGAGATCACTTTAATCTCAAAACCTTGTCCCTTTTCCAAATGAGTTTGATCACCTTGCATTGAGTAAGATCCACTTGAAAACCTAATGAATGTTAAAGAGCTAGTTGATAGGAATGCTTGTCTAGGTTGAGAATTGAGCTAAGAGTTTTGTCTTGATGAGCATGGCTAAATTTTTGGAGTAAGCCTAACTTGGTTGCATCTTGGTGACGTTGACTCGAATTGGAACTTTTTGATCTCAGTTTTGTCTTTGGATATGAGCTTCCGCCTTCAAACCTTTCTCCCAACTTGCTTTGATAGTCTTATGCTTGCTTGTGGACAAGCAAGGTTTAAGTTTGGGGGAATTGATATACTTGTATTTTCATGCATTTAGGCTATTGTTAGGATCATGTTTTACTTCTTTTTAGTTTCCTTTAACTTCATTTCTTTGGTCATTGGTGTGTTTAGAGTATAGGATCATCTAGAGCTATGTTTAGGCATTCTAGGCTTGCATTTGGAGTGTTTCCTATGTTTTGTAGGTTCTTGGAGCTGCTAAGGAGGTTTGGAAGAGTTTGGAGGCCAAAGGAGTGATTGCAAGTGAAATGGTGATGTAGGACCAAACCGATGAGCTTGAAAGATTGAGTCATATGAAGATATTACATTGACTTTTAGCTCTGGTATTCTGAATAAAAATCATGGGAAATTGAGTTAGCTTTCTAATGGAGGTGGTTTGAAGTCATTCGGAGCTATATGGAAAGAGTTATGCATGATTTACTGGATGCATCTCAACACAGAAAAATCCGAGAGTCCATATCGGCCAGCATATCGGGCTGGCTGGCCGATACGACCCTTCCCAGAAAAATCCGAGAGTCCGTATCGGTCTGGCCGACCGATACGCCGACCGATACGCGTCCCAGAAATTGCCTTGGATCCGGGTCAACACCCGGTTTGTTCCGGGTTGACCCGGCTCGAACCCTAATGACTTTTTAAGCCAAAAACCTATCTTTTTACAGAATCTTAAGCTTTATTTTATGTTCTAAACACTTGGAAGAACAAGTTTGATTTCTTGATTGAATCTAGCACTTCTTTTGTGATTCCTTCATCAAATCTTTCAATCAAACTCTACTTTTCTATGATCAATCTTATTTCTATGGAATTTGTTGGTTTGATCATGATTAGTGAGTAGTTCTTCATAGGGCTTATGGGTTAGGTAGGATTAGGTTGATTAGGGGTGATCAATGGATTTCTAGTGCTTGATTGTTTAAAATCTCATCTGTCAAAGTGTGTTTAAGGTCTAATTAGCCTTGATCAAGTTGATTAGAATGCTTAAGATTTCTTGTTCACAACATGTTCGATGAAATTCCTGTTCATAGCTTTGATAGAACTTTCACATTCTAGCGCATGAGAATGTATGTTTAGAGTGATTGTTAGTTGTTTGGAACTTGTTTGATTGCTTGCTTGATTCTAATTCACAAATGAGAATTTGTTCTTGGATTAGGATTAAGTAAAGAGATTAGTATTAAGAGATTAAACTGATCGTATCGTTGTGTTCCTTGCTAGGAGATTAGCTTGTTTGAAGTTTGAATTAGGATCCTTGATCATCCCGAGTCACCTGTCCGTTGACCTTAACCTTATGCCCTATCTTTGTCATTGATTGAATTCACTTGTTTATTTGCTTTTTGTCTACTTCTATTTGAATTGTTTTCGTTAGGACTGTTAGAACAAAAACTAAATTGTTTGATTTGACTCTGAAGGTTTAGTGTGTACGTATTGGTTTTATCCATCCCAGAATAGGTTCGATACCTCAAAGCTACATCGATAAGCTTGAGGAATTGGTACCTCAAAGGATCGCAAAATCCTAGTTACCATCTACCTAACCCATAACCCTTGAAGGAAACTACTCACTAATCATCATTTGATCCACAAAATCTAAAGAGATAGTGTAAATCATTGAGGATTAGAGAAAGATGAAAGATTTAAACAAGAAATCTCAAAAGAAGTACTTGGATTAAGAAAAGATTAAACTTGTTCTTACAAAAGGTTTAGAAATCAAAAACAAGCTTAAGATCCCACAAAAATCAGGTTTTTGGCTTAAATAGTAAATGGGGTGCGAACCGGGTCAACCCGGAACAAACCGGGTGTTGACCCGGATCCAAGTGAAAATCAAGGGTCTGTATCGGCCTGGTTGCCCGATATGCAGGCCGATATTGATTCTTCTGGGATTCTGTATCGGCTTGACTGCCCGATATTGAAGCCGATATGCTTCAGTCGAGATCTCGTATCGGCCTGCTTGCCCGATATTGAGGCCGGTACAGACTCTCGGATTAAATTTTGCATTTCTGTATCGGCCAAGCAGGCCGATATTGACACCGATATGGAATTGGCGAAGGTTCGTATCGGCCTACTAGGCCGATATGGAAGCCGATATTGAGCAGGCATGCTTCTCCTTGGTTCCTTGAGCTCTAGACTTCTCTTCCAACGCTCCTCTTAGCTCCATGCACTTCAAATCACCTGCAAAATCATAAGGAAACACTCCACAAGCAACCTAGAAAGCTAAAACTTAGCCTAAATGCCTAGAAACTCTAAATGCAAACAAGACAAAGGAAAAAGAAGCTAAAAGAGCTAAAGAGAGTTAAAACATGCACTAATCAACATCCTAATATGCCATGAAATACTACTGGTTCTTGTCTAAGAAGTTTGAATATGACTGATGATAAAACATATCTAGTAATGCAGTTGATGTTATCTGATCCAACCCACTTCTTATTGACGAGATTCGAATTCATATTACTATTTTTTGTGGAATAATTAACGTCAAAACCGTTGAAATAGCTGTGATCTGGACCACGATAATTTTTACCTAATACCTTATACATACAAGGGTAAAGTCAAAAGATGTTTTGAAAACATCTAGCTATCTGCCCATAATTCATTATTATATACGTACAATGGTCAATAGTGTACATTTTTAATGCATAGTTTATGATCTGTTTAAGTTTGACAGCTGCATGATGCCGTTCACACCAATCAGTTTACACTTGCATTTTACAAACTGACCAAGTCTTCAACGTTCGGAGCCTAGCTTTTTGTGTTTCTGAGAAATATTAATGTCCAAATGTTGAAGCTCTGCAAGAGAAGTGGTGTTCGGAACATTAAGTACAAGAGGCTTAAGACAAAAATGCATATCTAAAGGAGATTTATGAGAATAGCATTATATTTTCTGAAGACCTGTCTTACCAACTCTACCCATGTGCTTTAAAAGGTCTCTGCACAGATTTCTATGATGCTTTTACAAAGATTAAGTAAGCGTCTTACGTATATATATTCATGCAAAGATCTTGTTGTAGTACTTCTGGATCACCACACATGTGACTTGCTTTTCATGCAAAAAAGCTTCCTCAGTTTTTGTCTTTGTTTTAATGCTTTCATGAAAAGACCAAACCCTTTGGCCTCTTTTACTCCAACTTTTATCTCCTTAATTAAAAGCAACATTAATGTTACTTATTGTCTTCTTCGTGATATGCCTGTGAAGGAAACGATGAACAAGACCGACCCTATTAACTTCTGATGAGGTTTGTTGATGCTTCTGCCCTTTCTTTTTTGGTTCACTAATGTCAGTATATAGTATATACTCATTAAAAGTTGATGTTCATGTATAAGCCTCTTTCTTTTTTGTTGGTCAAGATATATAAGCCTCTTAGCATACAAACACTTAATCTTGTAAACTACAATATTGTTTTTCCTTGCATCTGGAATAGATCAATCTCATCAGCTCTAGCATTAAGATGACTATTGGCTAATTCAGTTGCGACCATGCTTAGAGCCATTAAATGGTTAACACTGCAGGTTCGATATATAGAATGTTTAGTGTTTTTTTTTTTTTTTTTTTTTTGGTAAAAATGTTAAGATTTATTACCATTTTAATTTTTTTACAGAATACCGATAACGAAGAAGACAGATTGACCGAAAATAAAAACTAAAACCGGCACAACACAACGATAGTCGAATCATTGTTGCTTCTTCATATTGTCTGTCTTACTTAGGACCTTTCCTAGGAACCATATGCACGTACATATGATCTCCTCAAACAACGATAGTCGAATCAAATCATCATTCTTAAGGTTGATCTTATACACATCTTTTCTATGTTATGTGTTTTCTTGAATTAGCTAGTGAAACTTTTACTATTGCTGCATTTGCTTCATCCGAAATTTGCATTATACAGATACAGGTACCTATAGATTTTAATAAATAATAGATGTCATTGATATATGCATCTACATTTTGTTTTGATAATCGTGGGGATCCTAAAGACTTTCTAGACCCAAAAACTAATCACACGAGGCCTATAGAAATTTAGATTTTCATGCCATTGAAGATATCTACGGGTGATCAACTGTAAATAGTTAGATAAATACACGCTTGAGGGGAATAGATCTCTGGTCTAGACCAACAAGGCAATGAAAACCACTATACTACAATCACTTGGTTAATCCATCTAAAATGATTTGATGTGGAGCTCTAACTAAAAAAGTATAATGCCATCGTCTCCGTCTCCATCTTTCACTGTCTTTATAGCTGTAAAACTGATGTCATCAATGAAAGGAATTTAGCACCTAAAATTACATGTAGTGGTTAATCCCTGAGAAAATCATATACGCTTAAGGCCCACTCATTTTGGTTCATATAATACTAAAGAATGACTTTAGATATATAAAATGGCATTACATTTTTTTCTTCTTCCAGTTACATATAAGTCCCATGTTCTTGCAGGTTTGATGTTTTTTAGCAGACTTACCGTTTGAGGAAAGTACAATGCTAGAAGATTTTGAACGGTGGGTTTATATCTGTACATTTATTTGTTTGGTTTTAACTATTAGGTATTTATTAGTCTTTAATTAGAATTACAATTGCTAACAAAACCAAATGAAATAGTCAACCATTAGTAGATTAACTGTCCACAAATACAAAACGAGTCTCCTGACCCCACATCTGGACATCATTTTCTAAAAGGCTGCTCCCATGAGAAAAGTAGAAAAAAGAAGTTTAACTTGCTGTTTGAATATACTTATGAACTCAAATCTTGTTCTTGAAATAAGACTATATACGAGCACATTGGTCTCATTTTGTTTTCACTCACTGTAATCTCTTTCAGGATCCTTATTGATGCTGATGAAATTTTCAACACAACCATTTTGGTTTTCTCTTAATTGTGTTAGTACCAACATTTTAATTTATTGCTGCATATATATAGGCCATACACAAAGTTGGATATATATAGCTAGTGTCATCCTGGATTTCAAGAAACTAAAAATATAGAAAAGTGTATGTGTATCTGATTAATATAGTCTTCAGCTATATATGCATCCTCTTTACATATACAGAAAATAGAGAAGAATTGAACGATTTTTAATCAAACATGGCTTTGAAAGTCAGGGTTTAGATGTGTTGGTTAGGAACATACGAGAAGAAGCAAATCAGTTTTTAGCTGACATTGCCAACCATTTTCCTTTTATTAAAATGAAAAGAATGATTTAAGTGACATAACGTATCTTAAAATCAATTATTTTAGTACGAACCTAGTAGTGCCTACCTTATTTCTTTAATATTTACCTTACCTGCTTCCTCCAGTGAGACTGTGGTGTGGTCCACTATGAGAAACCCTAGACGGACAAGCAACTCGAATGTTTCTCTATCTCTAGTCTTTCTAGAAAATATTCTCCTTTGCTTAAACATACTTCTTGAACTTGTAGGATTATTTCTTTATAATGATGAATTTCACTAGCTTATCATAGCTCTATCTTACTTGCACGTCGGTAATTGGTCGGTAATTGGTCGGTAAATCGTCGGTACATATCTGTCGGTAAATCATTGGTTTATCTGTCGATTATTTCCATTGGTCATTTATGTAGGTAAATGGTCGGCAGTTGGTCAATTTCTGGTGTCGGTAATCTGTCAATACTCTTGTTGGTTTTTCCTCGGCGAAACCAATGACTGTTAGTTACCGATCAACGATTTTGTCGAGTTAATTTCGTCGGTATTTTGTCTGAAAACAATCGATAGATTACCGATATAATACAGAAAATTTTACCGATTTCGTATTTCGTTGGTTATTCGTCTGTCAAAAATCTATCAGTAATTACTAATAAAAAACAATGGATTTTAGTTACCGACAAGATAGAACCTACAGATTTTTGATGGATAATATGTCGGTTATGGTCATTTCTGACGGATTAACGACGGATTTGGTCGTCGGTTATGCCTTTTTTCTTTTTCTTTTGTAGTGTTGGGTTTGATGGAAATATTCTTATACATGTGCGTGGATGTTCACATTATTACCCAGATCATGCATGCTGCCTCACATGTTCATTATATGATGAAATTAACCTAATTTCTTTTCATAGAAAATACCTATTTTTGGCAAATCACTTTATGATAATTATCATATGTTATATAGAGGACAATTGAACAGTTAATACACAACGGAAACCTTAACAATTTGACAAGCATATTGGGATAATACTTATTTAGTTGGTAGATGCAGTGAAGGTATCACAGATTTCATACTTTAATATGGTGAAAACGTTTCCTTATTCAGTTTCTGTAGATCTTAGAATTTGTTTCTTGAGGACAAGTTATCTTATATTTTGGTCAAAAGAGGACAAGTTATCTTTCATTTGAAAAATTAGAGGAAACCCTATATCAACTACTTCATGGAGAAGACACAGAAGAAAAAGACAAGAAATGCCATCTGGTCCAATGCAGCGGCAGTGTGGAGAAAAGTCTTGTAGGTTTCAAAGATGGTGGAGATTTAGATCATTTCTGCACCAACCTCTCCTCTAATTAACAAGCTCCTTCTAATTTTCAACAAAAATGTTTGTCAACATCAAGCCTGTCAACATTATCAACAGTAACGTCTCTTCTCATAATACCAAAACTTTACATTGATACTTTGTCTGTCCTCTGATGGTTTCTCTATGCTTACAAATGAAGCTAGGATTGTTCTTTAGAATTATATGATTGTATATTTGATAAACAAAAATAGATACAAAACGCAACTAGATAAGTTCTCATCATGTATCCTGATATGCTCTCTGTTGCTGGTTTCTGTATTGAGCATCTTTTTCTCACCAGAAAAGCATTTTAAGTAGGAAATATTACCTAATTTAGCTATATCAGGACTTCCCCAAGATCAAAAGAAATGTGTTGAATAAGACTACGACTTATAGTTTTCTTTCTTATCATTTTCAGAGATAAAAATCTCTTAGGGTTCATAACTTGATACGAAGAAAATACAACTATAACACCAAATACATAGCCTAGTCATGAGCAAATATAGAAACATATCTTTGCGTGCCAAAGAAGATGTCTCTTCAGCCATCCTTGAGGTGACATCTGTCTTTGGCGCTGACTTCTTTTATAACCCTTTTTGTTTGTCAGCCAATGATTTGAAAAGTTTATATGAGGTCATTCTCTTTTTTTTCACTATAAGAAAACACGTTTTTACCGACGGATTTATCGACAGAAAATTATTGTTGGAAATTTTAGACGAAAACCGACTGATTCTCGCCGATAATATGTTTCAGGTATTTATTGGTAATTTCTGACGGATTGACTCTCCGTCGAAAATTTCCGATAGAATATTGACGAAATTTGTTATCCATCGGTAATTCGTCAGTTAGTAGTCGATTCAATGCAACTTTTAATAAATACGTTAATGTAGTCGTTGAAATTTGGGTTTCCGACGAAATAAAACCAAAAAATCCTTTCGGTTGGGAATCCGTGGACATCCAACGGATTTGTCAGTCGATTATGGCGTGTTTTTTTATAGTGTCTCCTCCATCTATATACCTTTCTGTGGCAAGCAATGCGACTGTGATCATGTTATTATGTTTGCATGTCTCTTGACGATATATTAATCCGTGAAACACATGACTCCAGACCAAAGATCTCAAGATCTTGAATTGTGTCCGAGAAGAAGATTGCTCGTACTGCTTAGGAAGTGGTTATGACTTATGCGGTACGTATATATACGAGAGAATAAAGAAGAGATAAACGGAATGTAAAAGGTTGAAAGCGACATGGGTTGTTGTCGTATGCGAATAAGAAAGAACCACGTGGTGAGTGAGCATTGGAGAGAGAGTGAAGCTCAACTATATATATAGAAATAAGAAGCAGTTAGTGGTTGTGAAGAAAGGAGGCAAGCGACCAAATCTTTTCAAGAAAATAAACAAGAAGAGAGAGACCGTTGTTAGATACAGAAGTTCATCAAACATGGGAAGATCTCCTGTCTCAGATGAAACTGGTCTGAAGAAAGGTCCATGGTTGCCTGAAGAAGATGATAAGCTCATGAGTTATATCAACAAACATGGCCATACAAGTTGGAGTGCCCTTCCTAAGCTCGCTGGTACTATCTTCAAGACTTTGATGGAAACCTAGTTTTGTTTTGTCTTAAAAGCTCTTGTCTTCTGACTATCTTTTATTATGTGCAGGTCTTAACAGGTGTGGGAAGAGTTGCAGGCTACGATGGACAAACTATTTGAGACCCGACATTAAGCGAGGAAAATTCTCCCAAGAGGAAGAAGAGACCATCTTGAACCTTCATGCGGTTCTTGGAAACAAGTAAAGAAAATCTTAGAATTTTTTTTTGGTAAATTTTTTTTAGAAGGTTTAGTCGGTTTAGTGAACTAATCCTTGAGCCGGAAACCTCATGTAAAAGTCCCGGTTGTCAAATCGGGATAGAACCCATGTTGACGGAAATCTACTAGACATATTTTACCAACCGGACCAACGCAAATTGGTTTATCTTAGAATTCTTGATGCTTCATGGATTTTTTTAGAAGGTTTAGTCGGTTTAGTCAACTAATCCTTGAGTTGGAAACCTCATGTCAAAGTCTCCGTTGTCAAATCGGGGTAGAACCCAAGTTGACGGAAATCTACTAGACATATTTTACCAACCGGACCAACACAAATTGGTTTATCTTAGAATTCTTGATGCTTCATGGATTTTTTTGTCTCGTAACTCATTGAAAAATGTTATTGATAATGATTGTATAAGGTGGTCAATGATTGCAAGCCACTTACCAGGAAGAACAGATAACGAGATCAAGAATTTCTGGAATACTCATTTGAAGAAGAAGCTGATTCAGATGGGTTTTGATCCCATGACTCATCGTCCAAGAACCGATGACATCTTCTCAACCTTATTTCAGCTCATGTCTCTGTCTAACCTTAGAGGACTTGTTGATCTGCAACAACAGGTTCCATTTGATGATCAAGCTTTACAGAATCTCCAAGCTGAGATGGCTAACCTCCAGTTGCTAAATTACTTTCTTCAACCTCCTGCTCTTCCCATGAGTAGTAGTAACAGCATTAACCCTAATGACTTAAACATTCTCAATAATCTCGACATCAGTTTCCTCACTTCTTGTCTTCAAGAATTTAACAACAACCTCCCATCCCTCAAAACCCTAGATGAAAATCATTTCAGTATAAACAATTCTCCAATATGGTCCCATGAAAATCACTTCTTGGCTTCTCATGATCCTTCAACTTTGGGTGATGATTTGGTTCGGAGTGTAGACGGTTTCGGCTGCAACCAGGCTTCCTCAAGCCATGAGCAAGAAGTACCAGCTACAGGCTCAGTAGATTGGACTGATCATCTCTTTGATGACTCCATGTTTCCTTACCAATCTTGAGGTATGTGTGTATATGTTTCCAAGGAAGATGAGAGGATTTGTTTAATGTTTAATTTGCATGTGGAGGTTCTACATTTGTACGTTATTTCATGATGTGTTCTAATGTCTTAGAATGTACATGTGGTCTTATGTACATGTTGTTTATATTCTTCATATGAACATTCTATATGTAATACATAGTATATATATAGAGACCAGGCAATGATTGTTGAGATGGTTATGTTTAAATTTGTGTCAGTAAAAAATTTCTTATGTTTCATTTTCATAAATTCAGAATTTTCGTGTTATTCCTAGGGATTGAATGGTAACACCGGTTAGAGGGAACTAATTTAAGATGAATGGTAACACCGATTACAGTGAATTAATTTAAACGTGGACCAAACCACTCTATTTTAGGGCAGACAACAGTTTGCTGAGGATTAAACTTATTTGAAAAATGGTCTGCACCGCAATAGACTTCTTCTTTTTTTATACGCACCATTCTAAACTAAATATTGTGAATGGTAAATAAAAACGGTTTTGATCGCTCCCGGACTAATCCGCCTTGACAACTATTACAAAGCTTAATCACAAGACTAATCTTTACTTTACAGTGTAAATCACAAGACTGTCACCTTTGAAATCATCAAAAGCATTTTTCTATCTTCCACCAGATAATTCAATGGCATCTTGATTATTAATCGAATCTTCACCCCAATCAAACCTCCTCTGCAACCTCTGAAACTCTTCTTGTCTGGTGACTTCAAGATTCTGCCATTCTTCCCATCTCTCTGCAAGCCCTT
The DNA here is from genome assembly GCA_030180135.1 of Orychophragmus violaceus. Lineage (NCBI taxonomy): Eukaryota > Viridiplantae > Streptophyta > Magnoliopsida > Brassicales > Brassicaceae > Orychophragmus > Orychophragmus violaceus. Next base: position 1,211,118 of record CM058232.1, on the reverse strand, counting down.
CTCCTTCAAGCATCCTCACAACTTCCGACATCGCTGGGCGTTCTTCTGGTGCTGCTTGTGTGCACAACAAAGCCACTTGAATCATCATCTCTACTTCTTCCTTCATGTAATCCTCCTCAAGCTTCTTATCTACAATATCTCCCAATCTCTTTTCTCTTTCCAATTTCTTCACCTGAAAACCAAGAGATTGTTTGAGAACTCTTGAGAAGAAGCAAAAAAAAGATCTCAGTTTCAAACATTACTTACATGGTCTAGCAACAAGACATCATCTTCTTCCTCTAACCGCGAGAAATCAATGGCTCTTTGTCCTGTTACAAGCTCCAGAAGCATAATTCCATACCCGAAAACATCGGTTTTCTCTGATGATTTCCCTGTGGATATACATTCAGGTGCAATGTGACCCATTGTTCCTCGGACTTGAGTAGTCACATTTGTCCTTCTAACATCTACCAACTTGGCTAAACCAAAATCACCAACCACTGCTTCAAAATCTTCATCTAGTAACACATTTGCAGCCTTCACATCTCTATGTATGATCTTAGGGTTGCAATGTTCATGAAGATATTCAAGTCCTCGTGCTGCACCTAGAGCAATCTGTTTCCTCCTGAACCAATCCAGAACTGGCTCGCCTCGTTTAATCTCTGCATATTGTCATACAAAAATGTATAAAGTAATGAATGGTGACAGCGGTCAAGGCGGATTAGTCCGCGAGCAAGACTGCGGACAAAAAGATATAAAAGAAGTGCAGACCATTTTTATGAACAAATTTATTTGGTGGACTGTTGTCCGCCCCAACAATGGAATGGTTTGGTCCGCACCTAAGTTAGTCCACTGTAACCGCTGCTACTATTCGAACCCTTAAACCTCTTAAACCAAAAGAGTAAAGTTTGCATTTTTACCTCTTAGGCGATATGCAACACTTAGATTCTGCATGAACGGATACACCAAAAGGCGTTCGGTTTGTGTAGTGCAAAAGCCTATAAGGCGGAGCAGATTCCTATGAACAGCTACACTTATCATCTCAACTTCTCTCTGGAAAGCTTCGTCTCCTCCTGGACGTTCGAAATCAGTCAATCTTTTCACTGCCACTTTGGTGCCATCCAAAAGCACACCTTTGTAAACTTTCCCAAAGCCGCCTTGTCCAAGAACGTTCTTTTCACTGAACTCATCTGTAGCTAACTGAAGCTCTCTCCATGAAAATCTTCTCAGCTGTCCAAACGCAATCCTTCTGTCCACTTCACCTGAAACCAAAAGACTTAACCTTTTGAAGTTCCTATGAAACTAGAAACATGAAAGATTGATTATTAATTGTTACAAACCTGCAACATCTACAAACACCTCACGCCTATATCCTTTATGCTTATCCTTGCAGAAGAAAAACAAGAAGAATCCAAGGAGAATCACTGTGATCCCGCTAACAACTCCAGCGATAATTCCGGTTTTTGAATTGCTTGAATCACCTGTTAGAGCAAACATAAACTCTCCATACTTGGTATCTATGCATATGGAAGTAAGGCATCAGCAAACTATTATAGTTTCACCTGAAGGATTGGACTCGGTTACACAAGGGTGAGGGTAAATGCCACCACAGCTCAAGTTATTTGCAGTGAAACTAAACATTTTTACAGGTTAGCTTAGTGGTAAGATAAAGTATAGTGTCTGAAACCAAAAGTACTTGTACTTACTTGTATTTTGGAATTTTGAATAGACTCTGAGGAATCTCTCCGCTGAGATTATTTGAGTCAAGCAAACTGCATATGTAGTTCCAAGCAATAGTGTTAAAGAATACTGAAGAGAACAGAGAACTAGACAACACACAGAACAACCACTCACATATTTATCAGTTTCGAAAGGCTTGTCAGTGAATCCGGTATAGTCCCATTTAAGTTATTCCTACTCAAGGTCCTGCTTGGTTAGCAAAACAGAGGAATAAATACACAATCTTTAATTCTTTTTCCAAAGAGATCTTAAACAAGTATCAAGAATTTACTTACAGGAACTGGATGTTCTTGAGATTACCGAGTGTGGATGGTATGCGACCAGATAGTTGATTATCCTCTAAATCCAAGCTTGTCAAGCTAGAAAGATTCCCAATGGTTTCTGGTATCTCACCCGTAATTCTATTTCCCTTCAATGTACTATGACCAAAAAGAACACAACAGATCCTCATTTAACAAAACACATTAAGTTCCAACAAGCTCAAAGTAGGTAACTTACAGAGATTTGAGAGATTTCAAGATTCCTATTCCTGAAGATAAAGTTCCGGACGAGAAGTTCATGTAAGATAAGGTTCTGCAAATCACACAACCATATAGCAAAAAAGGTTATTCTCTCAAGTCATTAATTAACTAATTCTGGTTAGTGTTATCAAACTTACAGAGAAGTAACATGTTTCTTGTCATCACATATAACTTGAGACCAAGTACAAGGATCGACTTGGTTCTGGTTCCAATCACTTAGCTGTTCAGGAGATGCACGTAACGAGCTCCTTAGAGCAAACAGAGCCTCCCCTAAAACGAAATTCAAGAGTTAAACCAATAAAAATCATAGAACAGCTCTCCATCACAGTCTTAGAAGCTGCCAAAGAGATTACCTTGATCATCCGGTGACACAGATGACCATAAACAGGCAAGCACCAAAGCAGTGATCATAAAAGGCAGAGCCATGTTTCTAAGAGCTAGCAGATTTCAAAATGTTGGATTCATCATCTACAAGAACAAAATCAGAACATATCATGAAGCTGTTTTTTATAGAGTGGATCTGCAACAAAGAATTAATTACTTTCTAAATTCAATCAGAAATCCCAAAATTATGCAAGAAGTTATGTCTGAGACTGACTTCATAAAAAAAAAAACGAACCTTTTTAGCTGCCCAGATAATAAAGGACCAATTTTGGTCGGAAAATTTACACTTTTCCCGGAAAAAAACACAGATTGAACTCAGATTTGGGAATAGCAAAAGAAAGAACAATTGGGTCTCAAAAAAAGAAACGCGTAGCTGAGAAGAAAATCCAAAAAGAGAAAACGAATAGTTCCACCACGAAAGATTTACTCTTCGACTAAACCTAACAAGACTTGGATGTATGGTTTCACTTCCGGATAGAACACTCTTTGAAGAGAAAGTAAAACTCTTTTGTCTTTTCAATTTATTTCTTGGTTGCGTTACATCATTTTGTTTGTCTGTTATGTTGGAAAAGTCTAAGCAAATCGCAATTATGACAGTCACAACAATGGTTAGTCAAAGAGAAACCATAAAGCAGACTTAGGTTGACAAACTGCTTTTCCTGCGTGATTAAAAAAATAATTGAGCATGATGATGTTTTGAATGCAATTAACATACTCTCTCCGTTTATCTATGATTGATGTTTTAGGAAAAAAAATTTGTTTCAAAAAGATTAATGTTATAAGTTTTCTATGCAAATTTTTACTAATTAATATTTACAAATTGTAAATTCCAAAAACTATATTAAATTATTATTGGTTAATAGTTATTGGAATGTATTTTAATAAATAAAAAATATGCATTTATAACTAAATATTAATTATTTTTTAATATGTGTGAACATTCTCAAACATTAAAGAACAGAGGGAGTACTAAAATAGATTAAACATGTGGCTTTTTTCTAGATGTTTGGTGTTCACTGTTTTTTTTTTTGTCTTGTATGTTTGTTATCCATCTGATCCGTGCTGTTTTGTAGTTATTGTTAATCGGTATTGTTTAACGGTTTTATAGTATTTTGGTTTTAAATTACTTTTCTTTATTTTTCATTTATAGGTTTTTAGCTTTGATATCGTGTTAAATAGCCGATTTTGTCTTATTTAAATCCATATCCGATATGTATTTCACTTTTGTATAATTAATGTAAATATTTTCTATCTACAACAAAAAAATTAAACATCTGGCTTTTGTTTTCGGATTTCTTTAAAACGCTCATACAAATTATAAAAACTATTACAAAAACAATTTTACAGTTAATATTACTTTCATTTACGAAAATACAAGTTCACAATCGGCAGTTCTATATGCTCCTAAAAAATTTCTTATAAACTTGTCTCCACTAAATTTGTAGAAATTACTTCTTCGGAATTCGAACATAGTACTTGCTAGTGGAGAAGCTTTGTTTTCGATTTTACAAGACAATAAAAAGTAAAAGCGAAAATCGGGCCAAGGGATGCTCGAACTCTCGACCTCAGGAGATCACTCGATAGCTATGAGACATAACGTTTGTTTATCTACAAAGGTTGATGAATGGGCTTTGTCTGAAACTTTTGAAATCATCATCAACAAGTCTTTATGAGATTTAGAGGTAAAACTCTAATTCAAAACAAGTGGACTACACAAAACCCAAAATAATGATGACAATACAGCAATGAAACCACAGTTAGTTATCCACTTTTGGTGCTCTCGCTCTCCAGGAACAACTTGTCCAGCCAAACACCTCATACATTTTCATTCGCCGGTTCTTGTGTGTTTGCATTATTATCTCTGGTTTATTGATAGAGTATCTGTTTAGATGATGAAGGTTCTTCTGCTATCTTATCTTTCTGTTCATTAGGCGCTTGCTTGCTACTAGTGCTCTCAAACAGATTTCCGTTTTTTGCAATTGTAAGGATAAGCTCAAGTTGCTTTCGCTGTTGATCCTGTAAAGCAAGCAAGCAACCAGCTTTCATGAGCTCAAAGAAAACTAGTATGGTCGTCTTCAATTCAGCCATGACAGAATCTTAATCTAGAATCTATGGTAAATATATACCTGCATAGCAAGCAAAACCTTCTGAATTTCACCAAGCTCCTTCTCTAGAATCTCTTGTTGTGCAGCTATAACTCTTGTGGCATCTGAATTCTTCTGAGCCAAAGCTGCAGTCTTTAGACAACAAACCAAACTCTTGAGATACATACGAAAGAACTAAACTTGATGTAAAGACATCTACATTGATCAGTCAGGATCTTGAAACTAGAAACTTCTAAAGATAAATATGATTCTGTTCTGCAAGATTATACCTCAGAAATGGGTTCATTGAGAGCTTGCCGGGTAACCCGAAACCGGATTCCCAATTTCTCCAGATGCCTGGAAAGAACTCTAACAATGGTGGTTGAGGTTTTCAAATCCTCTTCAAGTTTCTCCAACCTTCGAATCAAATTCGTCTCCTCGCCTTCTCTCGTTCCTTTGCAAATCCTCATCCATTGCCGTCGTCTAAGCCACGACCCAGACGCGACAGAGCCCAACAATCCGACGAAACCTAAACTCAGAACCTTCTTCCCAATCTCACCAACCACCGCGTAATTAACCGCGAGAACCACCGAAATCACGGCGGAAGATAAAATACAAAGCACCTCCGCGAAAGAAATGAAGCTGCTAAAATCGAAACCATCGCAATCGGCGTCTGTGGAAGAGGAGATGTCTTCGTATGATCCGATAGAAGACGCATGAGCTCTACAATCCCGTACGATCTCGAAAGTTGACCGAGGAGAAGTGACGTGAGGGAGGAGGATAGGTTGAGGGAACAATTGAGTATTCCGGTGAGAAGCCGCGAAGCAGAGGCTGCTCCTGCTGATGCGGATAGGAGATGAGCCGGAGAGGAAAGCGTATCGAGAAGGAAGCGATAAGGACATTATCGTCTTTTCGGATCTCACAACGACTGACACGAAACTCAGGTCACTTAAAGAATTAGCTATGACTAGCTTTCATTAGTAAGACATGAGTAATGGGGGAATGTCGAATTGCATTTAAAAATACGATTCTGCAAATATTGCCATTAAACGCAATTCTATCATTTCACAAATTATTAATCAAACTAATATTAGTTCTTCAATAATCTGCATAAGCCTCATTTTTCTACGGAATATATTTTCTTTTGTATTTTCTCACTCTGAAAAGATTTGCGTTTTTCTATTTTTTTTATTTCACAAATTTTTATGATTGGTAAAATTTTTACAAAAAAATGTTTAAAACGTGATTCCTTCTCAATGCGAAACTTTCGCACGGCGCATGGTAGCAAGGCCTTAAAAAACGCCATACAGAACTCGATATATTTTAGAGCTACTATATTAAACCCAGAGGTATTATGTAAAACATGACACAAATACATAATCATATCAAACGAGATGAAGCTTATAATACTAGTCAAGATTCCAAATGTTTAAGCGCAAAGTTCTTAAAACAAGAGAGCCAAAGTCTTATAAAAAGCTCAACAAAGGATGGACATAGCCCATATAACCAATCCCCTCTAAGTTAAATCCATGATAATTTTTATTGGTATGGCATGTAACGCATTGGCCTTCTGAACCTAGGAACCTTCCTGCATAAAGATTAAGGGGAAAAAAAAGATTAAGAAAGATGATGAAAGATGTGACCCCAATATATGTCTTGGTGTTAAACGAACATACCCATATCCATATGGAGAATACATAAACGGAGGCATGAAAGGTCTGCGGAACCGGTAGCCCATGTACGGGTTGAATCTTCTACCACGGTACTGTTTCAATCCAGGAACGTTTGTTCTCTTAGGCAAAACCTATAAAGACCATGAATCATTAGTAAATGTGTTTTGGGTTTAGTGGTTGTAATAAGAAGGAAACTTTTTTGAACCTTTAACTGACGACCATGTAACTCTGATTCATTCAGTTGTAGAGCCTCTTGTATAGCTTCAGCTTCCACAAACTCGACATAAGCAAATCCCTTTGGCTGCCCGAACTTGTCTGTCAGAATTGTCACCCGATGGACAGTTCCGCATGATTGGAAATGTTGCTGCACTTCTTCAGGTGTACAAGCGTAATCCACCTGCACACCGAAACATGCAGTTATAGTATACAACAAACAAGTATGAACCACAGAGAGCAATCCATCAGATTAACAAGTTCAGTGAAACAGGAACACCAGGCAAAGACATTGCTAGTTGACCGATGATGATCCTTCATGAAACACACGACCTCTACCTTTCATTCTTTTCAAATGTGCAAAGATGAACAAGAACACAACAAAGTGGAAATCTAGTATGCTTGAGTAACCATTAAGACGAAAAGATCCCTTACGCTGTGTATCAAGCATACACTTTATGACAAATCTTTATATTTGGGAAGCACCAAATAGCAGCCTCTCACCCAGTCTCTGCAGATAGCAGATATGCGTCTTGACTGGAAAGCATCCAGCATCTTGGTTCAGTTCTTCAAGGGCTGCCTCCTTGAGGAAGGGTTGCAAGATACTCCACTGAACTACTTTCCCCTCTACACATTTCCTTTTCATCTCAAAGCCATTTTTTCTTTTCATTTTTTTTTTGCTCTAAAATGTATTCACTTCTTTTTTTTTTCTTTTTTTTTTCTTTCTATTTTTAAAGATTTTTTTAATCATGTTCCACAACAGAACAGAGCACATCTTTTTTACTTTATAAAAACAAAATGAAGAGACCCACTAAACCTAGCTGACAACCCAAAGTTAATAAGAACTTCAGCTATGAGAAAAATCCTGCGATTGTAATGAGAAAATTCATAAGAAAAGTAAAACTCAGCAAAAAATGAAAAAGAAGACAACAGACATCCTAAATTTTGAACAGACAAATTGATGAACATATAAAGTCTTCATTTACATATGAAGGATCAGGTTCTTAAGTTATATGAAGACTACATCTCCTTTATAAGTCACTAACAACAAAACTCCCTCAAGAAACTACAGATATATTCTACACTCTCATCACCAAGTTCTACCATATATAAGACTCATTACTGAAGAGATATCCAGTGCATGCCACATCAACAAAGATGTACCATTACACTAAAATTCATGGTTAGCTACTGATATATCCAACCTCTAATGATAGCATGCCATGTAGAGGATATAATCAGATTATGGACTCACAGTTGAACACTTTAACATCCAAGGTTAAAAGGTCTTTTATCAACATACGGGCGATTCAAAGTCTAGTTCAATGCACACTAAGTCCATAAGAGATAAAAACTATGAAATCAACCAGAAGCTACGGTGGTTCAAAGAATAATAAAGAGAAAACAAAAACTAAGAAGCAGAATCATAAGCATTCTTACATTGCCAACAAAAACCGATCGAGCATCCACCTCCTCCTTGCCTGCTTGATTTGCTGCTATTGTAGCAGGATCTGCAATAGAAATCAAACAAAAACTGAAGTGAAGACAGCAAAACAGTTGGCTACAAAGAACTTAAGATAGATCCAAACATCAAGTAACAATCAGTAATTAAAATCAATGAACCTAATTACATAATACATAAGGAAAAACGAAATCAAAGAGATGAAAAACCTTGAGCTCCCATTTCCTTCTCAACCTTGGCTTGCATCTCGCGCAGAGCAGCAGCTTCATCCTCCATCTCCTTCAATCGTTTCTTCATCTCATCCAACTCCTAGTGTTACAAAACCAATCAAACAGACATGACAAATCAATCGATCATCACTCAAATTCCCAATTCAGTAAAAGAGAAAAATAGCAGACCCTAGCAGCATCCTCATCGGCGGCAGCCATCTCCATATCCGGATTAGGATTCTCCATGTCACCATCCATCTCTCCGACGTCTGGAATTTCTCCCCCGTAAACCTCGTGCTCCTCTTCCTCCATCGTCTCTCTCACTCTCCGTCGCGACGTTTTGCTTTTTCTTTTTGGGTAAAAAACGCTTAGGGCATTTTAAACCGATTTGGACAGCGACACGTAATCATCGTATCCAGGCCTATTTATTATATCTTAATGGGCCTTGAGGCCTAATTGTAAGAGGCTCAATCTTTTCATTAATTTCTATTTAAACCTCATTAATTATCCGCCTGACAGAAAGATAATTGTCGTTCTGTCAAATCCCCATCTAACGATCCATATTCAAACACGTCACCAAGAATAAAAAATATTGACCATTAGTTGACGAGGACGACGACACTAAAAGCTCTCTTTCGGCTTCTATTGTTGAAAAGTTGAAACAGAGGATTCTTAGTTAGCGAGAGAGAGGTTGAAGATGACGAGTGGAGGAGGATACGGAGACCCGTCGCAGAAGATTGACTACGTGTTCAAAGTGGTTCTGATCGGCGATTCAGCGGTTGGGAAATCACAGATACTTGCTCGATATGCGAGGAATGAATTCAGTTTGGATTCCAAGGCTACCATCGGCGTCGAGTTCCAAACTCGCACACTCGTTATTGATCATAAGAGTGTTAAAGCTCAGATCTGGGATACCGCCGGCCAGGAACGGTATATCTCCCACTTATCAGTAACTTTTTTTGCCTGAATCTGCTCTACTTCAATTTGAATCCGTTCGGTTTTGCTTGAACTTTTGATCTTATAAGATGTTATTGTTTCTAACTATGGATCCGATAGATTGTTAAGCTCAGTGTAGAACTTCGAATTCTGGTGAATCCTGTTGATCTGTATACACAATTAAGACTTCAAAATGATTCTGTATAGTAGACTTATGCAGATTAATAAGCTTGCATCAACTTCATGGTTTCTGTAACATCTGAGTTTGTGATATATGCGGAGATGTTTAATCGCCATATTAAGCATCTCCGCATCATGGTTTCTGTAACATATTGGTTTGTGATATATGGGGAGATGTTTAATCGCCATATTAAGCATCTCCGCATCATGGTTTCTTTAACATCATGGTTTCTGTAACATCTCGGTTTGTGATATATGCGGAGATGCTTAATCCCCATATTAAGCATCTCCGCATCATATTTCTGTAACATCATGGTTTTTGTAACATCTCGGTTTTTGATATATGTGGAGATGCTTAAGCCCCATATTTCATGCTTATTATAAGCTATAAATAGAAACACAGTTCTTTTAGTCTCTTTGTATCTTTGTTGTGACTTTTGGTTTCTTTGTATCGAAATTGAACAGATACAGAGCGGTAACAAGTGCATATTACCGAGGAGCAGTTGGAGCGATGTTGGTTTACGACATAACCAGACGCCAAACCTTTGATCATATCCCAAGATGGTTAGAAGAGTTGCGTGCTCATGCGGACAAGAACATAGTGATTATCCTTATAGGGAACAAGTCAGATCTTGAAGACCAAAGAGCTATTCCAACAGAAGACGCTAAAGAGTTTGCAGAGAAAGAAGGTTTGTTCTTCTTGGAGACATCTGCATTTAACGCAACCAATGTTGAGAGTGCTTTCTCCACGGTTTTGAACGAAATCTTCAACATTGTGAACAAGAAAAGTCTTGCTGTGAGTGAAGAAGAACGAGAGAATGGTAATCATGGGTCGCTTGCTGGTAAGAAGATTGATATTGTTCCAGGTCCCGGTCAGGTGGTGCCAACAAAGAGTAACATGTGTTGTAACTCTTAGTAGATTTTAGTCAATTCAATATTCTTGAATTGCGTGACATATTTTTTAAGATTATTGTTGGCTTGTTTCTCCCATCAAGGGTAGTTTGAGTTTGTTGGTTGCTTCATTAGCAGCTTTGTATGGGGTTTTTAGGGATTGAATGAGAGAAACGAGTGTGAGTATTAAAAAATGGCATTTTAGCAAATAAAGAGCAAATGGTGTTACCATGTCTTGGAACAACAACTAACTAGAATGTTACCATGTCTTGGAGCAACAACTAATTGGTTGGTGTTACCATGTTTTAACCAATTCGCCTTAGTCCAATTGGTAAAAAATTGTTTAGCAGATTTTACTTCAATTTAAATTCAATTTGATTTGGTCATCATAAGTTTTTATTAGCTTTTTTAATCCAAAAATTAGTTGGCTAAACCGAATAATATTTTTTATAAAATATATCAGGTTTGATTGGTAATTTATAACCGAAACGGTTAGAAGTATAGCGTTTTAATTGTGACCGATCATAAAAGTTATCAAAAGCTACAATAAAAATGATATTTTTGTTACCGCATTCGCTAACAATTTTTACTAATAATTTTTTTTACAGTTTTACATTATTTAACCGTTTAACATTTTTGCTAACGGCTAATATACCCGTTCTAAAAAAAACTAACTAGAATGTGAACTCGAAACTTACCTACCTCTGCCAAACTTTTCACTCCTGTCAAAATAAACATAGAAAGAGATCACCCCGACCATTTCTCACTAATTAACTATGTCAACAGAGAAAAGAAAAAAAGTTAATCCCTAAAATTTGTAACTACTGTCCGATTTTCTATTGGTAGTTCTGCCACTCCATCGCTCGATTGACTCTCGTTGGTTTCAGGTAAGCTTCGAATCCTTGTATGAATTGATCCTAAATTACTGATCTGATTTGATCTGATCTGAAGCTGTGTAGTATCGGCAATGGGTTTTTTCTAGCTGATTAGCATTCTCTTTTTGGCTTTTCTATTACCCATTATGAAAAAATCGACACCTTCGGTGTCATCTGAGAAAGAAAAAACAAAACTTTGATTGATTCGATTCTTATGATTATCCAATTCTTATTCATTTTCCGATTTGAATGAAGAAATGAAATGAGTTGATTTTGTTTCAGATAATTTTGCTGGAGAGGAGGAAGAGAGAGAGAGAGAGAGATCCAATGGCTGGAGCAGCTGAATTTGTTGAAGCTGATAATGCAGAGGCAATCATAGCTAGGATCGAAACCAAATCCAGCAAGATCGAAAGCTTACTCAAACAGTGAGTTCAACCCTTAAAGCTCCCTCTTTTATTTCTTCTCTATCACATATAACCTTCAGTAGTTAACTTTGTTTCTTCAGTTACAAATACGTTGAAGCTCTGAAAACGGCTCTTGAAGGTTCACCTCCTAAAACTCGTGATGAACGTTGCAAGGTCTCTGTTTCCTCTCCCACACTAATCTGTGTAGTGGTTTCTTTTGTTCATCACCAAAAGAATGATAATAAAAATGGTTGTGAAAATTTTGCAGTCGGCTAATTGGATAGTTGTACACAGAGCTTTAATGGCGATAAAGGATATTGATGGAATGCTCAATGCTCTTGATGTCGAGTATTACGACATTCTCATGAAGTAAGCCCCTTGCCTCTAGTGTATAACTCTTACGGTCGTTTGTTGTCTGGATTGCAATGTTGATAGATAGGCTTTAAATGGTTATTGCGGTCACAGTGGACTAAATGAAATGCGGACTGAAACACTTTATTTTTAAGACGGACTGCAATCCGTTGCGGTCCAAATTTATTTCTTTACAAACATGGTCTGCATTTGGTCCGTATCGGACTTGTTTGATTTTTTTTTTGTCCCCACTAGTGTGAACCAAAAATTGTGAATGAGACAAAAAAATGTGATCTTAACCATTGACGGACTAATCTGCCTCCACTGCAGCTACCATTCAAAGCCGCAAATCTTGTCGAAGTGGGTCAATGATATATAACATGGTTAGGCTTTGTTTCTGCAATCTAAATGGTTTGGTTTGTATGAAAAGTGAACAGCTCTGTCCGTTGGAATATGTTTTGGAGGGAATGTTATTTATTGCCGAGGCCATGTAGCTTAGCTTCATGAGAAAGTAAGTGTTAATGTTTTGTTTGGTTTGGAACAGGTACTTGTACAGAGGCCTTTCTACTGGGGACCGACCCACATGCGATCAGTGTTTGAAGATTCACGAGAAACTTACAGAGAGAGCTGGTCTCGGTTGCATTCTCCGTTGTCTTACTGATACTATCAACACCGTTTGATCCATATGATTGTTTTATTGTCACCATTGTGTATTACTTGAAAAAGACATGAGTTGTTGGTTGATGATATCAGAGCCGTGCTTACCCTTATAGAAAAAGGGCAACAGCCCCAGGCCCCATATTTACAAAATATATATTAACCACTTCATGTTTTCAGAAAATATTGTCATAATTATTTATATTTATTTTATATGTACATTTTATAATAAATATTTTCTTCTTCGTTTCTTAACGTTTGTACAACCAACTTTTTATTATAAAAAACACTCTCTAACTTTTTCAGTTTTTGTTTGTTGTAATTTTATTATTTTCTATATCATTTTCTTTACTAATTTCTACTAAATTTAATTAATACTTTCTTAAATAGTTTGACATAATTTACACTAATAGTTAAAGAGACAAATATAAATAAACCTTCATAAATATATATGTATATTATACTTATAAATATGTATATTTATGCAAATCTAGTAAAATTTTCATTATAAAACAAAAATGCTTAATATATGATGTTTAATAAAACTTGATCTTGTAATAATATTTTTAAACAGCCAAAAATTTGAAAGTTAATTTAATTTTTATTTTGATATGAATTATATTATCATATTTATAATTTCATAATTTTAAAGTAATATTTTAAAAATATTTAATTTTGTATAGATTTTATTTTTGAACTCGCCCTAAGCCCCTAAAATCATAGGCACGGCACTGGATGATATATGGCTATATGCATTGAAGCATGTCTCAGTTTCAAAGCATTTTTAAGAAACTGGAGTAAACCGAAGATACATTCTAGATTTTATGTGTAGTTATTAGAAACATCTATACTATTAAAACAGGTGACTGACCATGGTACATAAATGTTGTTTCCGAAATTTGCCATTGATATTATTAGGATTTGTAACCTTCATTAAGGGTAATTAGGGAATATAACATTATCTCTACAATCCATGTTTCCAAACAAGACAATTATTAAACATGTAGCCAAACAACCAAAATCTAATGGGTCCCACTTTCCTAATTAATTAAAATCAAAACAAATTAATTGATAAATATAATTAATAATTTATACATCAACTATTATATATTAATTAAGATTCTCTAATTTATGATTTAATTCAAAATATATTTATAATATATTTTAATATCTTTTTATTTTGTTTCAAATATATATATACACATATTACGATTGATGTTTTTACGATTGTACTTTTTAGCAGGTTTTTCCATCAAACTGAAAAATATTTAATTAATTAAACGGGTTGAAAAATTAATTAGCCAATCTCGATTATAAATTTTCTAAAAAAATTCGCATATAGTAAATAATTTCAGTTGATATATTTTAAAATTAATAAAATATTAAAATGATTTCATACTTATATTATTCAAATATTTGAAGCGTCAAATTATGCTTTATGTTTGAATGAAGTTTTTAACGGATAGTTCCATCAAATTTGCAAATTATATATACGACTACAACATGTATTTTATAAAATAATATTTTAGATAAATAAAATAACAATTAAACATATACCACATAACTTTTACAATAGTTGTTTTCACATATGTATATATATATATTTTCCAAACTATGATCTTACGATACAACACAGATTAAAATATATAATGTGAAATTGTTATTTTAATTTCTTAATCCTTCCGATATATCTCCTCCAAATAACACATAATTCATTTAAAAAAAAACTAAATTGCTAACTCACTGTTTATAATGTTGGTTAAACAATTATAATCAAAATTAGATTACATAATTAAAAATTTACACTACTATTAACAAAATGAATAAAAAGTAAAATTTGAAAAGAAAATTATACCCGCACTTAGAAGTGCGGGTCAAAATCTAATGTTATACTTTGAATTTGTAAACAGGCATATCATACGTTTTTCTGGAAGTTTTATATTTTATATCAAGGATTCTCTAGGGAAATCAAATTTTATGATGGACGATTATGATTAACCAATAAAGAAGAATAAAAATGACACGTGAGAGGAGTCGTTAAGTGGCTTACAAAAAATATAAAATAAAGACTTCAAGATATGATCAAAAATCACGGATTACTTGGTCAAAATCAAACCCGAGGAAGCTTCAAATGCTTTACGTTTTCTTTAGTCAAATTTAAATACGTAAGAAACCGTAATAATAAAAACCAATCTCTAATTTTCATATTATCAGAAAAATCACTATCATTATTTTCGGATCCATTTGATCAATTTTATCTGTAACTGTACAAATCAAAAATAATTTCGATGAAGAAAAAAAAAACTAAATTGGATCATTGAATTAATACACACGTTGCCGTGAACCAACCAACCCTCCGACGTCGGCACCACCACCGCCTTTCCCTTTCAGATGAAGCAACTTCGTCCAAAATCCAGTCCTCTTCTTCGCCGTCGTCGTCTTCTTATTCTTCGAATCCCTCGGAGCATAAGCCATAGATCTGCTTTTCTTCAATCCACCACCTAAAGCTTCAATCAAATTACCACTCAACGCTTCCCTCACAGCGAACGACATCGTCATCGAACCAGCTCTCCGGTGGTGATCCTTAACCGCCGCCAGTGGCGACGATGGAGAAGACGAAACGGTGGTGGATGAGGAGTTAGATCGGGTTATTGTGTAATAGTACGGCGTCGTATTGGGTAGCAGAGAGAGTTTATCTCTTAAACAAGATGGGCATACTCCTCTGTGACCTTGGTGGTTGTGTTTTCTGCACTCCATTTTGATTTACTCATCCGAGATGTCTATCATGTAATATATATACACACAGGCACGTGCACGTGCGTATCTACGTGTGTATTGTTGTCACGTGTGCATGAACGTCGGTATAAGTATAACCAAAGAAATTTCATTAAGGCTTTCGCAGAAGACACAGCTTTGACGTGTTGAAAGACCAAATTATTTATTTGTTTGTTTTTACGTCAATAAACTAAAATTAATGATTGGTTATTCACTTCTGATAATTTTAAGGATAAACTTAATTAAGAGAATGATTGTTGTTGTTTTTTCAGTCAATGATTGTTCTTCTGATAAAATCTAAACATGATATATATATCTATCATCATCAATGAGTATGTTAGGAAAGAAAGAAATATAGACAACAGATTTTTTGTCAAATATGTTTAGCTGATTTAGATTTCTTATCTGATAAAAAATTACTTTTTAAGTTATTTGCACAGCTATAAACAATATCTAAATATGGAACCTAATTTAGTATTTTAAGTTTGGAATTATTTGTTTTCACTAATAAAAATCTAAATTATTTTTTACTTTAATTGATCATTTTAATTTTTTGGTTTGAGTTAGTATTTCTAAAATTTTAATTTACTTGTTGTATTAAATTATTTTAAGCTTTAAAAAATTGAAATTTAGGTAGTGTTATTCAATAAGTGATTTAAAAGTATATGTTTTATAATCCATTGTTTTGCAATTAATGATTCTAAATCATGTTTTAAAATCTAGTGTTATTAGATCTTTTATTTGTAAATCATACCTATAAAATTTTAAAACTAATGATTGGTTATTCACTTCTGATAATTTTAAGGATAAATTTAATTAAGAGAATGATTGTTCTTCTGATAAAATCTAAACATTATATATCTATCATCATCACTGAATATGTTAGGAAAGATATATAAAACAACAGATATTTGGTCAAATATGTTAGATGATCTTGATTTATTAACTGATAAAATGGTAAATCAATACTATTAAAAAATTGGAGTTTGTCCATGGTACATAAATGTTGTTCCTGAATTTTGCCCTTAATATTGTTATGATTTGTAACCTTCATTAAGGGTAATTAGGAAATATAACATTATCTCTACAATCCATGTTTCCAAACAAGACAATTATTAAACATGTAACCAAACAACCAAAATCTAATAGGTCCCACTTTCCTAATTAATTAAAATCAAAACAAATTAATTGATAAATATAATGAATAATTTATATATCAACTATTATATATAAATTAAGATTCTCTAATTTATGATCTTAATTTATGATTTAATTCAAAATATATTTATAATATATTTTAATATCTTTTTATTTTGTTTCAAAATATATATATATATATATATACACATATTACGATTGATGTTTTTACGATTGTACTTTTTAGCAGGTTTTTCCATCAAACTGAAAAATATTTAATTAATTAAACGGGTTGAAAAATTAATTAACCAATCTCGATTATAAATTTTCTATAAAAAAATTCGCATATAGTAAATAATTTCAGCTGATATATTTTAAAATTAATAAAATATTAAAATGATTTCATACTTATATTATTCAAATATTTGAAATATATTTTAATATCTTTTTATTTTGTTTCAAATATATATATATATATATATATATACACATATTACGATTGATGTTTTTACGATTGTACTTTTTAGCAGGTTTTTCCATCAAACTGACAAATATTTAATTAATTAAACGGGTTGAAAATTTAATTAGCCAATCTCAATTATAAATTTTCTAAAAAAAATTCGCATATAGTAAATAATTTCAGCTGATATATTTTAAAATTAATAAAATAATAAAATGATTTCATACTTATATTATTCAAATATTTGAAGCGTCAAATTATGCTTTATGTTTGAATGAAGTTTTTAACGGATAGTTCCATCAAATTTGCAAATTATATATACGACTACAACATGTATTTTATAAAATAATATTTTAGATAAATAAAATAACAATTAAACATATACCACATAACTTTTACAATAGTTGTTTTCACATATATATATTTTTCTATACTATGATCTTACGATACAACGCAGATTAAAATATATAATGCGAAATCGTTATTTTAATCTCTTAATCCTTACGATATATCTCCTCCAAATAACACATAATTCATTTTAAAAAAAAAAACTAAATTGCTAACTCACTGGTACATAAATGTTGTTCCTGAATTTTGCCCTTAATATTATTAGGATTTGTAACCTTCATTAAGGGTAATTAGGGAATATAACATTATCTCTACAATCCATGTTTCCAAACAAGACAATTATTAAACATGTAACCAAACAACCAAAATCTAATAGGTCCCACTTTCCTAATTAATTAAAATCAAAACAAATTAATTGATAAATATAATGAATAATTTATACATCAACTATTATATATAAATTAAGATTCTCTAATTTATGATCTTAATTTATGATTTAATTCAAAATATATTTATAATATATTTTAATATCTTTTTATTTTGTTTCAAAATATATATATATATATACACATATTACGATTGATGTTTTTACGATTGTACTTTTTAGCAGGTTTTTCCATCAAACTGAAAAATATTTAATTAATTAAACGGGTTGAAAAATTAATTAACCAATCTCGATTATAAATTTTCTATAAAAAAATTCGCATATAGTAAATAATTTCAGCTGATATATTTTAAAATTAATAAAATATTAAAATGATTTCATACTTATATTATTCAAATATTTGAAATATATTTTAATATCTTTTTATTTTGTTTCAAATATATATATATATATATACATATATTACGATTGGTGTTTTTACGATTGTACTTTTTAGCAGGTTTTTCCATCAAACTGACAAATATTTAATTAATTAAACGGGTTGAAAATTTAATTAGCCAATCTCAATTATAAATTTTCTAAAAAAAATTCGCATATAGTAAATAATTTCAGCTGATATATTTTAAAATTAATAAAATAATAAAATGATTTCATACTTATATTATTCAAATATTTGAAGCGTCAAATTATGCTTTATGTTTGAATGAAGTTTTTAACGGATAGTTCCATCAAATTTGCAAATTATATATACGACTACAACATGTATTTTATAAAATAATATTTTAGATAAATAAAATAACAATTAAACATATACCACATAACTTTTACAATAGTTGTTTTCACATATATATATTTTTCCAAACTATGATCTTACGATACAACGCAGATTAAAATATATAATGCGAAATCGTTATTTTAATCTCTTAATCCTTACGATATATCTCCTCCAAATAACACATAATTCATTTTTAAAAAAAAACTAAATTGCTAACTCACTGTTTATAATGTTGGTTAAACAATTATAATGAAAATTAGATTATATAATTAAAAATCTAAACTACTATTAACAAAATGAATAAAAAGTAAAATTTGTAAAGAAAATTAAACCCGCACTTAAGTACGGGTCAAAATCTAGTTACTTTTTAAGTTATTTGCACAACTGCATGTATTCAAACAATATCAATATATGGAACGTAATTTAGTATCTTTAGATTCTGGAATTATATTTGACCAAAAAAAAAGATTCTAGAATTATTTATTTCTAATTAATAAAAATCCAATTATTTTTTACTTTAATTGATCATTTATAACTTTGATTTTATTTAATATTTTAAATGTTGAATTTACATGTTGTATTTGATTAATTAAATTGTTTAAAATTAAAAATTAACAGATTTTTTACGTCAATTTCTTTCAATCAAACATTTGTTTTCAGTTTCATTTATTTTTAATTAAAAGAAAAAAAGGAATGTTCATATATTTGTTAGCTGTTGGTTGAAGTCACAGGCAGTGACATTAATAAACTCAAATTTCTTCGTTCATACATTTCACAAATGTAAACGCGAAGAAGATGATGGTCAACAAAAGAAACGCATTGAAAGAATGATAGTGATGGACGGTTGTGATTTAAACAAACACTCAACAAGACTTCTACGACCCCATTTATTAGGTATCATATGATGGTGACCGACCGTCGCCCAAGGTCAAGTAACTCGGTCTCGGACTCGCTTGGCACACGTAACCAAAAATCATTTAGTTACGTAACTATGATTTCTGCATATTTTACTTTGTTTCTTGAAGAATGTGCGCCGTAAACTTCAATTTCATGCGCACGTGAGAGTGTAGTCAAAAAGGTCGACCGAAACTGAAATATCGATCAGGAAATCTAGAAAGTTCATACGGTTCATGCTCGTGGGAATGAGTGATGTATTTATAGACCAGATTACAAGGTAGATCCTTTTGTTACTGAAACCAATCCGGAAAACACTATTTATTCGATGAACCTTCATTTTTTTTTTTTTGTCATCGGATGGAATTATATTCAAAGAACTGA
The DNA here is from genome assembly GCA_030180135.1 of Orychophragmus violaceus. NCBI lineage: Eukaryota > Viridiplantae > Streptophyta > Magnoliopsida > Brassicales > Brassicaceae > Orychophragmus > Orychophragmus violaceus. The sequence continues at coordinate 1,191,401 of CM058232.1, read as the reverse complement.
AATACAAAGTTCGATATTGAAACCAAAGTCCAAACATCAGGCAACTTAACCCCAAACAACGGGCAACAAAAGCCCATAAAACGGGCAACAAAAGCCCATAAAGGATTGCTAAACCTACAACTAAAAGAAACACAAAACAATAGCAGCAAGGTTAAGCAAAGCAACTCGAACTTGGCAAATGTGGTAACCGCAAAAGAAGAAAGAACGAGATAAGTCGCCGTAGCCCACGGCTCACCGAGCGACAACATCAACCACCTGGAGACTCACAGAGAGACCCTCTCTCACCAACTCAGAACCCAGAAACAGAACTTCACAACCCGACAAGTAAGAACCTAAGAAAGTTCTCTAAAACCACTCTCGGATAGGGCACAAACGCACTCATAAGCGTCTATGAAAACCTAGATAGAAGTCCTAAACCACCCAAATCTCCAACGAAGTCTAAACAATCCAAATATTCGATCTAACTCATAAAAACCGATTGAAAGACGCTCTTAACGGAACCAAGTTAACCAAAAAAATACAACCTGAGAAGCTAATGCTAAAACTTTACCACTATTTATCCTAATAGCAGAGGGGATTGATTAAAACTAAACCGGATAAATCAAACTAAACCAAATCTGACCAAACTCAATCAACTTCCCAACCCAACCTGAGATTACCTCTGCACAACGCTAACTCACCGGCAAGGCTTCTAGAGAAATCAACCGGGTCGAGAGGGAAGCCAATCAAACCATCGTCACGCGGCAGCGAAAGACCGGAAAACGGCGACACCGGCGAGAAACCTCAAGAGAGGGAGCGGCGACGAACCCCATGTCGAGCAAGGAAGCTACGGACCTCCATACGCCGGGATAAGAAGAGACCGTGGACCATCACACCTCGAAGAGCACCACCGCCATAAAGAACAACGCCGTGACCAGATTAAAACCGTCGTCGATCAGTATCCGGAGACGAGGCGCGTCATAGCCAAAATCGGAGAAGAGAAGCGCCAACTACCCAAAAAACTAAGCAAGAATAGGACCTCTCCGGCGGCGTCATGAGGAATCGACGCCCGCCGGAGAGTAGGGAGGCTCACAGTCGAAGTTTTGTGCCGCCTCGATTCGCGTGTCTGGGAGCGATGCGGCTAGGGCGAACTTTTGATGAACCTTCATTAAAAGATCATCTTTTTACTAACATCTTTAAAATATGTTCTATATATACCCGAGCCCGTGGTTTCGACGAAGCAATATAAAAGTCAGCCAAATGTTTCAATTTCTTCCATAAAAGGAAGCTTACTTTTCACGTTTATGTTTATATATAAATACTATTAGTTTTGTATTTTGATGCCGCTTCTTGCTTAAGAATACAGAGTCTATAATGATTTAGTATGTTTGAAAGTACACTCATGGATGGAGTTGTTGAATACAATGGTGTCACAAGTCTTGCGACAGTAATGGGCATATCAATTTGATCAAACACAAGTGGCGGCTCACATGATAAAAGAAGAAAAATGGCCCAAAGCTAAGTTGGGTTCTTGTATTAAGTGAAGGCCCATTAAGCCCAAGTAAAACATTTGAGTGGGAAAAATAATATTGGGGTGAGAGAGGCTCGAACTCTCGACCTCAGGATCACTCAGTAGCTATGAGACCTACGCGCTAGCCAACTGCGCCACCACCCCATGTTGTTGAATAACAAAGCAGTAGTTATATTTATCAAAATGTTTTATAAAAACGACCAATGTATCAATTAACACAAATGTATATGTTATATATATACAAGTATCTAGCACTATCCAGGTGAGCCAGACTATAAAAAAACAAACATACTAGTCCATATGTACTCTATGAATTTAGATCGTATGCATTAAATGAACTCAATTCCTACTTATGTAGGTTAGCTATGCAGTTCGTAAATAAAACTGAACCAATCTGCTACATTATGTCATATATTGACTTTGATTGGTAATCTTGCGGAATGGTGCAATTCCGCAAATAATTCACCTAAAATTTAATTTTTACTTTATTTTTATGATTGGTAAAAAAATTGCGGAATCGCATTTTGAAACGCAATTCCATTATTATGCAGCTTACCTATCAAAACCATTATCGTGGAGAAAAGTGAGTGATAGCGAGGAGAGGACCATCCGAGAAAGGAACATTGAAGATAATGTGTGGCTTGTATAAATACTATCTAAATAGTTTTTTGTAAATGTATTGAGCTGGTTGAGAATGAAGTGAGCCGAGCCGGTGGATCGAGTCACACAGTCTCTTTTATTAACTCCGAGGCATATGGAAAGGCCGAAGAGGTTACGTGACATGAAGAGTCAAAATTGGCTGGCGAGTAAATTGGGGGATCAACGTTGGGCCCCTCTTCGTGACATGACAAAAGCCGAGCTTGTTTCTTTGTGGACCTTAATGGCCTAGGAGAGATTATTTGCTAAAATGTTAAACACGATTACTACCACTAACTTCAAAATTATTTACTTAAACACGATTACTACAACTACCAACATAAAACTAGTACTAGTTTTTATAACCATCACAGATTATTTAACATTTTTTTAGAGTTGTGATTACCGCGTTCATGATCTTGTTGAATGCACCAGTATGGCAGCAAAATAGACGTAATGTTCTAAAGCTGTACAGTGTTCAGACCAAAGCAACATCGTCGTTTTATCGTCCAGAAATAATAATTTAATTTTTGTAGTTATCAAATTACAAATCAATTATCAAATTTCATTACTCCAGCTCCCCGTTTTTTTTTTCCTAATCAGCTATATATTTTAAAATAAAGATGTGGAAACAGCATATATATTGCAGGTATAAGTGCACATGCATGGTTGGGAACTTGGGCAACATCAAGTTGGCATTACACAAAATTCTCGACCAAAATTAATATATCTTCATCAACATATATATTCCACATTAAAGAAATTATGTACCAAAACCATGAACCTTTATGTTTATTCATTGAATTTGGTTACTTTTATCTCATAATCAAAAGAAATATAACAAATGCGAGTTATATGCTTCAGCCGTTGGTTGTCATTAAGGATGCTTATCGTTAATAAATATCGATTTTATGGACTATTGTAACCTAGAATTCCCTTAAACGAATCAAACACAAGCGCAAAGCTGCTTTTATGTACATAAAATGATATTTAATATAGTTCATTACTTAATTTTTCCTTATTGCGCCAACAGAAGCATCGCATTGAGCTATATATATAGTATCATATAACAATACATGAGAATAAAAATATAATACGCTCATGAAAAGATAGTGGCGTATCAAAGTTTTGTCATATATATGGTTCGATATTAAAGTTAGTATAAGTGAGTCATATCTTTTGTTGAAAATTTATATTATTGGGTTAACCAATGAGTGATTAAGTGGTGGTCTGGTGGGATATATGGCCGCGTTCTATAGCTGGACATGCTGCATGTATGCAAGAGTCAAAAACAGCATATATGAACGCAAATTGTAACAACTAACATAGTTATTGGGAAAATTTATGCAAAAAGAAATACCTAACATGGTTATGCATGCATGCATTCACCAATTTCAATCAGGAGAAATATATGAACAAAATGATATATAGAGGAAAATAAAATATAAGAACAACAAAAGTGAGTGAAAAGGCAAATATGCCCTAAAAACTACAATGTCGGCATTGTTTACACAGAGTGGAGCATGTTACCCCAAGTGTTAGCTCATGAGCAATTATTCCCTTGGCTTATAATCTTCATTGTTAATTATCAAAAACCAATTATGGTTAAGATCATAATTATTAATTATTTCACTTTGTTTTTAATCATCACAGTGCGTATATTGGGTCAAAAGATGAACGATAGTGGAAGACGACGTGAACAACTTTATTTTGTTTATATTTTTAGGGAATGATAGTCTTTCCTAAAATATTGGTACGATTACTCCTACTTGAGTTTAAATAATATGAGCCGATTCTAATTTGAGTTTAATTGTTATATATGAGCTGATTTCAGTTTGTAATCCAGAAGCAAAGGTGTTGGAGCTGCAACTAAATATAAAGTAAATATTACTTTTTCTTTCTAAAGTTATAGAAATTCCAGAGTTTTGGCCTAGAATTCACAATAACCTGTCTGTTATAGAGTTTTATTTAGGGAAAAAACCTTGAAAATACCCGACGTAAATTACATTTGCCAGAAAATTTAATGTTATCTATAAAATAACCAACAATATTTTAGTTGTCTTTTAGATACTTCAATTTTCAAATTTTGTTATTTTCATCTCCGATTTTAACCACTGTTAAAAACCGAACATAACCATGGTTAAAATTGGGGATAAAAATAAGAGAGAAAACCTTAAAAATATCCGACGTGAAATACATTTGCCAGAAAAATTCTCAAACTTTTAACGTTGTCTATAAAATACCCAACATTATTTTGGTTCTCTTTTAGATACCTCAATTTTCAAATTTTGTTATTTTTATCCCCGGTTTTAACCACCGTTAAAAACCGAACTTAACCATAGTTAAAATTGGGGGTAAAAATAACAAAAAAAATTGAAAGTTGGTGTATTTAAAAAGCAACCAAAATAACTTTGAGTATTTTCTAGACAAAGTTAAATTTTGGGTATTTTTTCTGACAAATATAATTTGGGTCAGATATTTTTAAGGTCTTTTTCAATTTGAGTATATAAATATGTTGTTTCTCCTACTAGTATACCTTTTTTCAATTGGTTCACTTTTAACATTGAACATATACATTGATCACCAATAAAGTTAATCTATAATTATCATGCTGAGGAAAGCTAAAATTTATGATAGTTGAAGAACAAGACCTGAAATACTTAGATCAAATTATTTAGAAATATAACTTTATTAATGTTGTGAATTGTTTATTTTAGAACCACGATTTTCCACAAATGCAGAATTAGTTTTGAAAAAAATAATTTTAAAAAATAATATTACATACTAAAGAAGAATTCAAAGCACAAAATCTTAGAGCCGACCTTGAAATTTAAGAATTTGTAGAACCTATTTATATTAGTTCTATAAAATTTTGAAATCAATATCAATATTTCATATGGCTATATTCATGGCTGGTTTTTCAAAAACCAACTACCTTGCATTAGTTGTTTTTTCTTTCTTTGTCAAACTAATCTTTTTCTTATCCAAAATTTATCTTTCTTGCTATTGATGTCGTTGGCCAACATCTTTTTCAACTTTCTCTAATGAAAGAGCTTCATTACTCTTTATACATTATAAAGTTCCACAGAACGGCTTATTCTCTCAATTGTAAACTTTTATAATCAACCTAGTTTTGAACAAGTTTTATTGTTGACCAGAAAACAACTTTTGACGGCGGTGAGCGATGCTGGAATCAACTGTACATGCACGTGCACCTTATAACCATTACCGTGTTAAATTATCAAAAGCAACACCATGATGTAGCCGGTGATATAAACGGTGACGCGACGGCCTTTAAAGTGATGTAAAACTAGGACCCACATCACATGCCTCTCCACCAATGTGTTGTCTGAAAGGGAGTGCCCAAAAGTCTCGCGAGGTCCACCGGCTTATAGGCCGGTCCCTACCATTGCTTTTGGTTTCTTTGGCTCGATAAGAGTAGATCTCATGCGAATCTAATACGTGTACGACTGACACATCTTGAAGCTCGGTGATCAAGATACGGACCGCCGCATGGAGATAATAGCCTCAGAAAATAAATATTTTCTGCAACTCGTTGAACAGAATCCCATGTGCATCTCCACTTCGTCTTGTCTGACATTTTCGATGTTTTTTTGCTACTTTACCAAAATTTTAACTATCGCGGTTGTAAAACGAAACAGTAAAGAGAGAATAAAGATACATGTCAAATTAAGTGTTTAGTTTAACATACAAATGATTTTTCATTTTAAGATGTTTATTATGTATGAAAATTATTTAAATGTTCTCGCTATTACGTATCTTCTGCTTTTTTTAGACTATAAATGATAACAACAGTTGAGACAAACTATTACATAAATAGTCTAAACCACTTTTATTTATTATTTATAATAATTAATATGTAGTGCTTTGAAAAATGAAAATGAAAATAAATTTACCGCACACTAAATATAAATCATTTTTGTAAACAAATAAATTTATTTTATAACGGATTGCAATCTGTTTTAAAACTAAAATGGTCTACTCCGTACATAATTTTATCCGTTGAGGCCGTTTTTTACCATTTAAAGCCTAAAAGAACGTTATGTATTTTCTGTTGCACCACCATCTATCTATTAACGCATAACATTTTTATCAATAAAGCTTTGTTACGTAGCAAACATATCAATATCTTTTTACCACCATATCTTACCAAATTTCAACTATTTTTACTTGTTTATCTTTTTACCACCATATCTTACCAAATTTTAACGGGAATTCGGCCATAAAAATCCTCAACTTTGCAGGAATGGCCAATTGAGACACCAACTTTTTGTGTGGCCAAAAAAACACTAGACAATTCATTGACTTCCGTTAAAAACCCAAACTTTAGATTGACTTGCCATTAAAGCACACCGTTAACTTTTTTAACGGAAAATTAAACACCATTAACCTCACCGTTTATTATTATCGTTAATGAAAAACGACGTCGTTTTTCTATTTAAAAAATTATGCCATAAAAATCTCCAACTTTACAGGAATGGTCAATTAAAACACCAACTTTGCAGGAATGGTCAATTAAAACACCAACTTTTTGTGTGGCCAAAAAAACACCAAACAATTCATTGACTTCTGTTAAAAACTCAAACTTTAGGTTGACTTGCCATTAAAGCACACGGTTAACTTTTTTTAACGGAAAATTAAACACCATTAACCTCACCGTTTATTATTATTAAACGTGGATCGAACTCGAGACATGAGGCAAGAGTATACAGCACTTTACCATTGTGCTATTGTTCATCGTCGGTAATATATGAAACACATTTCATTATATCACCTATTAATAAGTCTTCCGGGATCAATTACAATTACTAAATCAGCCATGGCATCTGCATTTTCTTCGTCTCCGATGAATCGTTTAGCTTACACTCTTGAATGGTGAGGCTCGTCTCAGTGAATCCAGCATCGACAAAGCTAGATCGAGCAGAGAATCTGATGAAGAACTCCATGAATCATCTAGCTAAAGAGTTTTACAGAATTCTCAAGTCAAATCGACGGTATCTCCATCCAGAATCCGTCTCCGTTCGTTCTTGTAACTCTGCAAGAAACGTCTCTAATTCAGACTCAGAGGGCGAATTTGAGAATCAGATGCCATGGCTGATTTAGTAATTGTAATTGATCCCGGAAGACTTATTAATAGGTGATATAATGAAATGTGTATCATATATTACCGACGATGAACAATAGCACAATGGTAAAGTTCTGTATACTCTTGCCTCATGTCTCGAGTTCGATCCACGTTTAATAATAATAAACGGTGAGGTTAATGGTGTTTAATTTTCCGTTAAAAAAAAGTTAACCGTGTGCTTTAATGGCAAGTCAACCTAAAGTTTGGGTTTTTAACAGAAGTTAATGAATTGTCTGGTGTTTTTTTGGCCACACAAAAAGTTGGTGTTTTAATTGACCATTCCTGCAAAGTTGGTGTTTTAATTGACCATTCCTGCAAAGTTGGGGATTTTTATGGCAGCATTTTTTTAATAGAAAAACGACGTCGTTTTTTTATTAACGATAATAATAAACGGTGAAGTTAATGGTGTTTAATTTTCCGTTAAAAAAATTAACGGTGTGCTTTAATGGCAAGTCAACCTAAAGTTTGGGTTTTTAACGGAAGTCAATGAATTGTCTAGTGTTTTTTTGGCCACACAAAAAGTTGGTGTCTCAATTGGTCATTCCTGCAAAGTTGAGGATTTTTATGGCCGAATTCCCAAATTTTAACTATTTTTACTTGTTTTATTGGAGGTTGAGTTTGTTTTTTGTTTGAAACAAAAAGGAAAATAAAAAAATGTTTTAGATGAAAATCAACTAACAAAAGGAGAAAAAGGAATGGCTAGAAACAAACACGGATATTTAGGGAGATCCAATTTGGTGGCTCGGCTTTTCATGTTTTTATCTCCGTTGTCTTTTGTCTGAAATTTTAAAAAGACAATGAAAAAGAACACACTTATGCATGGTTTGAACGTTTTTTATTAATGTTTTTGAAGGTTGAACACTGTCACAGTGTCACTAATCCATTTACAGATGTATATGTCGAAACTGTTGTCACCAAACTTACATGTTACAATTGCTGGTCATTAACGGACGACGAGATACACAAAAACAGAATGGTGTGTCATAACTTCGTGTGTGTTGAAATGTGATTCAAATCACGTTAACGTTAAGTTGCAGGAAGTTGCAGGTTTTTAGGAGAATGAGTCAAAAGTTGTTTCTATTTTTTAGCTAAGTTGATCCACTCTCTTAGGCATGATGTTAGACGTGAGTTGTGGAATAGTAGAGTAGTTTGCTTTCTTATTTAAACGTTGTTTCAGTTCTCATTTCAATTAAGAAGAATTCCAGCAATCCTAAATCTCTTCTCTGCATTCTTTACTTATTCCTATGTTTTTTGCCAACAAATTTGGTATCAGAGCCAGGTTGATTTACCGGGTTCGTATTCGGGGATTGAGAGAGTGAGTGTAAGTGAGCGTGTGAAACACAGGGAAACACGGGTTGAGAGAGAGCAGTGTTCACAATGCAGAACAATGGCTCAGGGAGTAACAGCTCAGTTCCATTACCCATTTTCAAAGGGGTAAACTATCAGTATTGGAGTCTGAAAAAGAAAACCTTTTTCAGATCTCAAGAAGTGTGGGGATTAGTGGAGAATGGCTTTGAAGATGATCAAACTGAGGAGCCTAACCAGCAACTCAGAGAGAGAAGAAAGAAAGATGCTAAGGCTTTGTTTACAATTCAACAAGCCTTAGATGAGGAAATTTTCCCGCGGATTGCATCAGCTTCTACGGCAAAGGAAGCATGGGATACTCTGAAGCAAGAGTATCTTGGAGACAAGAAAGTGATTGTAGTGAGGCTGCAATCATTGAGAAGGGAGTTTGAAACCTCCATTATGAAGGACAAAGAGTCTGTGCAAGACTACCTGTCACGTGTGTCTGATGTGGTGCAAAAGATGAAATCCTATGGAGAAGATATTAGCAATGAGCTTGTGGTTGGGAAGATTTTGAGGAGTCTTACCAAACAGTTTGATCATGTTGTGGCTGCCATAGAAGAGTCAAAGGATATGTCTACATATACCTTTGATGAGTTGATGGGATCACTGCAGTCCCATGAAGATAGAATGAATAGATCAAGTGAGAAGAAAGAGGAGAAAGCCTTCCAAGTCAGAGGTGATTCCTCCAACTCTTTCGCTTCCAACAAAGAAAAACCATGGCAGTTCAATGGAAGAGGAAGAGGAAGAGGAGGATCAAGAGGAAGAGGTTATGGAAGAGGACAATTCAATGAAGGAAAGGAGCAAAACTTTCACTTCAACAAAAGTCAAATCAAGTGCTACTACTGCAAGAAACTTGGCCACAAAGAAGTAGATTGCTGGAAGAAAGATGCTGACAAGGGTGAGCAGAAATCAAACTTTGTGGAGCAAGAGGGAAAGCTATTCTTTGTGGAGCAAGAAGAACAGTCGTTTGTTGTACAAGATGCATCAAACAATGATGGAGGCTGTATATGGTACATTGATAGCGGCTGCTCCAACCATATGTCAGGCACAAGATCCATGTTCAAGGAGATTGATGATTCAAAGAAAAGCAAAGTAAGACTTGGTGATGGAAAGCAGTTAGATGTCGAAGGAAGAGGAACCATTGCAATCAAAACTGAACAAGGTAACACAAAGACACTGTCTGATGTGCAGTTTGTTCCTCACTTGGCTCATAATCTGTTAAGTGTGGGACAACTGATAAGTTGTGGCTACTCTCTGCTGTTTGAGGATGATTCATGTGTGATAAGTGACAAGAAATCCAAGGAAGTTGTGGCAAGAACATCCATGGGAAGAAACAGGATGTTCTCTTTGGATGTATTTGGCAACGTGGACAGAGCTTTGGTGGTCAGAGGAGATGAGGACGCAAAGCTATGGCATCTGCGGTATGGTCACTTGAATGTGCAAGGCTTAAGGCTGTTGAATGCAAAAGAAATGGTGCAAGGCTTACCCAAGATTGGTGATCTCAAGCTGTGTGAAGGATGTGTATATGGGAAGCAATCTAAGGCTTCGTTTCCAAGTGGAAAAGCATGGAGAGCTAGTGAATGTCTTCAGCTCTTACATGCAGATTTATGTGGTCCAATGCAGACTGAATCACTTGGTGGAAGTAAGTATTTTTTACTTATCACAGATGATTACAGTAGGTTGAGCTGGGTATACTTTCTGAAAGCAAAATCAGAAGCATTTGAGAACTTTAAGAAGTTCAAGACCATGGTGGAAAAGCAAAGTGACAAGTGTGTGAAGGCTTTGAGAACAGATCGAGGAGGAGAATTCTTGTCAAGAGAATTTGTTGAATTCTGTGAAGAACAAGGTATAAGAAGGGAGCTGACAGCACCTTACACACCTGAGCAGAATGGTGTTGCAGAGAGAAAGAACAGAACAGTAGTGGAGATGGCAAGAAGCATGTTGAAAGCAAAAGGGATGCCAAATGAGTTCTGGTGTGAGGCTGTGGCAACAGCAGTGTACATCCTCAACATATCTCCAACAAAAGCTGTCATGAACAAGACTCCATTTGAAGCTTGGAGAGGAAAGAAACCACAAGTAAGTCACTTAAGAGTCTTTGGTTGTATAGCATATGCTTTAATCAATTTGAGAGGCAAGCTTGATGACAAGTCTGAGAAATGTGTTTTCATTGGCTATGCTACTGAATCTAAAGCATATAAGCTATACAATCCTCTTAGTGAAAAGATTATTATCAGTAGGAGTGTGGTGTTTAATGAAGATGCAGAATGGAGTTGGAAGCAACAAGAGAATGGTGAAAGAAATCTGAAAGTCTTTACCTTTGATAATTCAGTGGAGCCAACACCCATTACAGAGAATGATCAGGCTACACCGAGCCCACCTTCAACACCATCAAGCAACCACAGTTCGTCTCCTTCAAGCTCATCAAGTGGCTCTCCACCAAGAAAGCTAAGGTCATTAGCAGAAATTTATGAAAGCTGTGATTTTGCTCTTATTATCACAGAACCATCGAATTTTGGTGAAGCTGTCAATGAAGTTGAGTGGCAGAATGCAATGGAGGAAGAAATAAGGTGCATTCAGAAGAATGATACTTGGGAGCTGGTGAATCTTCCTGAAGGGAAGAATGTGATTGGTGTGAAGTGGGTTTTCAGAACCAAGTACAACAGTGATGGGAGCATTCACAAGCACAAGGCAAGGCTTGTAGCTAAGGGTTATGCTCAACAAGAAGGGATAGACTATGAAGAAACATTCTCACCAGTTGCAAGGTTCGAAACTGTTAGAGCTGTATTAGCTTTGGCTGCACAACAGAAGCTTCCTGTGTTTCAGCTTGACGTGAAGTCAGCATTTCTCAATGGAGAGCTTCTAGAAGAAGTCTTTGTTCAACAACCTGAAGGTTTTGTTCAAGACAAAGAAGAGAGCAAAGTGTACAAGCTGAGAAAAGCTCTATATGGTCTAAAGCAAGCTCCAAGAGCTTGGTACAGCAAGATTGATGCATTCTTCATCAAGAATGAGTTTGAAAGAAGTGAAAATGAACCAACTCTGTACATTAAGAGTCAAGGTACGCAAGAGTTCATTGTGGTATGTCTTTATGTTGATGATATTATCTACTTCAGCTCCTCACAAGCAATGCTAGATGATTTCAAGCTGTCAATGATGAAGGAATTTGAGATGACAGACTTGGGAATTCTGCAGTATTTTCTCGGTTTGGAAGTGAAACAGAGGAAGAGTGGTATCTTTCTGTGTCAAAGAAAGTATGCTAGTGATTTACTGAAGAAGTTTCACATGGAAGGATGTGATACAGCAATCACTCCAATGAACACTAATGAGAAGCTGCAAAGAGAAGATGGCACAGAGAAGACGGATGAGAAGATGTTCAGAAGCTTGGTGGGAGGTTTAAACTACCTTACACATACAAGGCCTGATATTGCCTACAGTGTAAGTGTGGTGTCGAGGTATATGCAAAGTCCTACTAAGCAACATCTTGGAGCTGCAAAGAGAATACTCAAGTATGTTGCAGGAACAATCAACCAAGGAATCTGGTATGAAAGTGTTGAGAATTTCAGGCTGATTGGACACACTGACAGTGACTGGGCTGGGTGCATTGACGACCGGAAAAGTACCTCTGGTTCTGTTTTCAGTCTCGGATCAGGGGCAATCACATGGAGCTCAAAGAAGCAAGAAACAGTGGCATTATCTTCCTCAGAAGCTGAGTATGTGGCTGCAGGATCAGCTGCAAGACAAGCACTATGGTTAAGAAAGCTGCTGAAGGATCTATGTTGTACACAAGAAGAAGCTACTGAGATGTGGTGTGACAACAAATCAACAATTGCAATGACCAAGAATCCAGCCTTTCATGCTAGAACAAAGCATATCGATGTGCAATATCACTTTATCAGAAAGCTGGTAAGTGACGAGAAGATTGTTTTGAAGTTTTGTGGAACAAATGATCAAGATGCAGATTTGTTCACTAAGGCATTGAGTCAAGCAAAACATCAGTTCTTCAAGGAGAAGATTGGAATGCGAGAGTTTGAATCAAGGGGAGGTGTTGAAATGTGATTCAAATCACGTTAACGTTAAGTTGCAGGAAGTTGCAGGTTTTTAGGAGAATGAGTCAAAAGTTGTTTCTATTTTTTAGCTAAGTTGATCCACTCTCTTAGGCATGATGTTAGACGTGAGTTGTGGAATAGTAGAGTAGTTTGCTTTCTTATTTAAACGTTGTTTCAGTTCTCATTTCAATTAAGAAGAATTCCAGCAATCCTAAATCTCTTCTCTGCATTCTTTACTTATTCCTATGTTTTTTGCCAACAAATTTGGTATCAGAGCCAGGTTGATTTACCGGGTTCGTATTCGGGGATTGAGAGAGTGAGTGTAAGTGAGCGTGTGAAACACAGGGAAACACGGGTTGAGAGAGAGCAGTGTTCACAATGCAGAACAATGGCTCAGGGAGTAACAGCTCAGTTCCATTACCCATTTTCAAAGGGGTAAACTATCAGTATTGGAGTCTGAAAAAGAAAACCTTTTTCAGATCTCAAGAAGTGTGGGGATTAGTGGAGAATGGCTTTGAAGATGATCAAACTGAGGAGCCTAACCAGCAACTCAGAGAGAGAAGAAAGAAAGATGCTAAGGCTTTGTTTACAATTCAACAAGCCTTAGATGAGGAAATTTTCCCGCGGATTGCATCAGCTTCTACGGCAAAGGAAGCATGGGATACTCTGAAGCAAGAGTATCTTGGAGACAAGAAAGTGATTGTAGTGAGGCTGCAATCATTGAGAAGGGAGTTTGAAACCTCCATTATGAAGGACAAAGAGTCTGTGCAAGACTACCTGTCACGTGTGTCTGATGTGGTGCAAAAGATGAAATCCTATGGAGAAGATATTAGCAATGAGCTTGTGGTTGGGAAGATTTTGAGGAGTCTTACCAAACAGTTTGATCATGTTGTGGCTGCCATAGAAGAGTCAAAGGATATGTCTACATATACCTTTGATGAGTTGATGGGATCACTGCAGTCCCATGAAGATAGAATGAATAGATCAAGTGAGAAGAAAGAGGAGAAAGCCTTCCAAGTCAGAGGTGATTCCTCCAACTCTTTCGCTTCCAACAAAGAAAAACCATGGCAGTTCAATGGAAGAGGAAGAGGAAGAGGAGGATCAAGAGGAAGAGGTTATGGAAGAGGACAATTCAATGAAGGAAAGGAGCAAAACTTTCACTTCAACAAAAGTCAAATCAAGTGCTACTACTGCAAGAAACTTGGCCACAAAGAAGTAGATTGCTGGAAGAAAGATGCTGACAAGGGTGAGCAGAAATCAAACTTTGTGGAGCAAGAGGGAAAGCTATTCTTTGTGGAGCAAGAAGAACAGTCGTTTGTTGTACAAGATGCATCAAACAATGATGGAGGCTGTATATGGTACATTGATAGCGGCTGCTCCAACCATATGTCAGGCACAAGATCCATGTTCAAGGAGATTGATGATTCAAAGAAAAGCAAAGTAAGACTTGGTGATGGAAAGCAGTTAGATGTCGAAGGAAGAGGAACCATTGCAATCAAAACTGAACAAGGTAACACAAAGACACTGTCTGATGTGCAGTTTGTTCCTCACTTGGCTCATAATCTGTTAAGTGTGGGACAACTGATAAGTTGTGGCTACTCTCTGCTGTTTGAGGATGATTCATGTGTGATAAGTGACAAGAAATCCAAGGAAGTTGTGGCAAGAACATCCATGGGAAGAAACAGGATGTTCTCTTTGGATGTATTTGGCAACGTGGACAGAGCTTTGGTGGTCAGAGGAGATGAGGACGCAAAGCTATGGCATCTGCGGTATGGTCACTTGAATGTGCAAGGCTTAAGGCTGTTGAATGCAAAAGAAATGGTGCAAGGCTTACCCAAGATTGGTGATCTCAAGCTGTGTGAAGGATGTGTATATGGGAAGCAATCTAAGGCTTCGTTTCCAAGTGGAAAAGCATGGAGAGCTAGTGAATGTCTTCAGCTCTTACATGCAGATTTATGTGGTCCAATGCAGACTGAATCACTTGGTGGAAGTAAGTATTTTTTACTTATCACAGATGATTACAGTAGGTTGAGCTGGGTATACTTTCTGAAAGCAAAATCAGAAGCATTTGAGAACTTTAAGAAGTTCAAGACCATGGTGGAAAAGCAAAGTGACAAGTGTGTGAAGGCTTTGAGAACAGATCGAGGAGGAGAATTCTTGTCAAGAGAATTTGTTGAATTCTGTGAAGAACAAGGTATAAGAAGGGAGCTGACAGCACCTTACACACCTGAGCAGAATGGTGTTGCAGAGAGAAAGAACAGAACAGTAGTGGAGATGGCAAGAAGCATGTTGAAAGCAAAAGGGATGCCAAATGAGTTCTGGTGTGAGGCTGTGGCAACAGCAGTGTACATCCTCAACATATCTCCAACAAAAGCTGTCATGAACAAGACTCCATTTGAAGCTTGGAGAGGAAAGAAACCACAAGTAAGTCACTTAAGAGTCTTTGGTTGTATAGCATATGCTTTAATCAATTTGAGAGGCAAGCTTGATGACAAGTCTGAGAAATGTGTTTTCATTGGCTATGCTACTGAATCTAAAGCATATAAGCTATACAATCCTCTTAGTGAAAAGATTATTATCAGTAGGAGTGTGGTGTTTAATGAAGATGCAGAATGGAGTTGG
Source organism: Orychophragmus violaceus (assembly GCA_030180135.1). Lineage (NCBI taxonomy): Eukaryota > Viridiplantae > Streptophyta > Magnoliopsida > Brassicales > Brassicaceae > Orychophragmus > Orychophragmus violaceus. The sequence goes on along the minus strand of CM058232.1, from coordinate 1,176,097 downwards.
AAGCAACAAGAGAATGGTGAAAGAAATCTGAAAGTCTTTACCTTTGATAATTCAGTGGAGCCAACACCCATTACAGAGAATGATCAGGCTACACCGAGCCCACCTTCAACACCATCAAGCAACCACAGTTCGTCTCCTTCAAGCTCATCAAGTGGCTCTCCACCAAGAAAGCTAAGGTCATTAGCAGAAATTTATGAAAGCTGTGATTTTGCTCTTATTATCACAGAACCATCGAATTTTGGTGAAGCTGTCAATGAAGTTGAGTGGCAGAATGCAATGGAGGAAGAAATAAGGTGCATTCAGAAGAATGATACTTGGGAGCTGGTGAATCTTCCTGAAGGGAAGAATGTGATTGGTGTGAAGTGGGTTTTCAGAACCAAGTACAACAGTGATGGGAGCATTCACAAGCACAAGGCAAGGCTTGTAGCTAAGGGTTATGCTCAACAAGAAGGGATAGACTATGAAGAAACATTCTCACCAGTTGCAAGGTTCGAAACTGTTAGAGCTGTATTAGCTTTGGCTGCACAACAGAAGCTTCCTGTGTTTCAGCTTGACGTGAAGTCAGCATTTCTCAATGGAGAGCTTCTAGAAGAAGTCTTTGTTCAACAACCTGAAGGTTTTGTTCAAGACAAAGAAGAGAGCAAAGTGTACAAGCTGAGAAAAGCTCTATATGGTCTAAAGCAAGCTCCAAGAGCTTGGTACAGCAAGATTGATGCATTCTTCATCAAGAATGAGTTTGAAAGAAGTGAAAATGAACCAACTCTGTACATTAAGAGTCAAGGTACGCAAGAGTTCATTGTGGTATGTCTTTATGTTGATGATATTATCTACTTCAGCTCCTCACAAGCAATGCTAGATGATTTCAAGCTGTCAATGATGAAGGAATTTGAGATGACAGACTTGGGAATTCTGCAGTATTTTCTCGGTTTGGAAGTGAAACAGAGGAAGAGTGGTATCTTTCTGTGTCAAAGAAAGTATGCTAGTGATTTACTGAAGAAGTTTCACATGGAAGGATGTGATACAGCAATCACTCCAATGAACACTAATGAGAAGCTGCAAAGAGAAGATGGCACATCTGAAACCGATAATATTGATAGATTTTTATTACATTCAACGAGGCAATTATTCGAAGTAATAGTATAAACTTTGAGAAACTGATTTCATCTTCGCATAATTTGTTATTTTATTACAGAACTTTGTCCTCGCTTTTAAACCTTGGAAGGATAGACGGCCGCAACGTGCATGAAACGGCATGCAATCTTTAGGGTTAGAACTAATACCCCAACATTATAGGCAATTCAATTTTCCAACCCCATATCTCTTCAGCAATATTTTCACAGCTGCCCTTCAAATTTCATAAGCTTCAATTTTATCCTCAGCATTCTCTTTTGGCCTTAAGAATTCCACTGACCACCGGAGCAATACCACTGCTCATTATCCGCAAACAACTTGCAAGCTTCCTCTCCACTAAAAAGATCTTCATGCTCTTCCATTTTCACAAACTGACCAAAACATCCCATCGTCGACATTTCAACTGCCGTGGCGGCCGCCGTGGGACTATACTCTTCGTTCAAAACAGCGCTAGAATCGCTACTATCGGCAGGATCTTCTCTGAAACTCTCGGTACGTGGGAAAATGTTAAACATCTCGTATGCAAGTTGCGATGGCGGAGCTTCCGTAGGAATATGTGGCGAGGGACGCTGGCTTTGCTCTAAGACTTCGTTATTAGCCACCACTGTCTGAAACGCTATCGTTTCCACCGCTTTTACAACGCCGTTTTCTTCCGTTGACGCGTTACCAGTGGTTCTGCTGGTCCCTTCCACGTCAAGTTTTGCTCTCAGCTCTTTAATCTGCGGAAATGTTGTATATATAAATGATAAATCATAGGTTAATAAGCATATAAACACTTGTGACCGACCACTTAAAGGTGTTGATGTTTCTATAGCCTCCATTGGTAATATGCGGAATGACGGAATCATGTTTAAAAACGCCATTTCCGTAAAAAAAATGTCAATCATTAAAAATTTGTGGAATAAAGAAAAAAATACGAAAACTCAAAACAAATAAAAAATAATTAAGCAGAAAAGTGAGTTTATATAAATTATTTGCAGAATTAATATTAGCTTGATTGATAATTCGTGGAATAGCACAACTGCGGAATTGTGTTTTTAAATGCAATTTCGCCATTCCACGATTACTTATATGTTTACTAATCAAAGTCTATATTTGTGTAGCGTTTAAGTATATATATTTATATGAATCCACATCTAAATGCGTTTTCGGGTGCCTAAAACGTTCATTATGATCCAAAAACCAAAGAAATGTTCAATATTTAAATCATTAATTATACCTCTGCAAGGAGGGAATCGTTATCACGTTGAAGCGAGTCGCGGCTGCGTTTGAGTGCTTCAAAGTTTGACTTGAGAACGCCGTAATCACGTTCGAGCTGCTTTGTCTTCCACCGAGCACGGCGGTTCTGAAACCAGATCGCCACTTGTCTCGGTTGCAACCCTAGCTCTTGAGCCAGCTTCACTTTCCTCTCGGGCTCTAACTTGTTATCAATCTCGAAATTCTTCTCTAACGCTTTCACTTGCACTACACTCAACCGCCGCTTTTTCTCCGCTGCCGCCGTAGACGACGGGTGACCGACGCCAATGTCCTCTAGACTTCCATCTTCTAGACCGTCGAACATCTGGGAGTAGTCTCCGGTGCCGGGATAGAGAAAGCCGGTGGCTGTTGGTCTTGGACTTGATTGATTGTCTGATAAAAATCATTAATCACGGTAATGCAATAAAAAAACGTTACTAATCTAAATGGATAATTTAAATCAAATATGGAATACTATGATGTTACGAATGATTACATTACACTACAAAACCTTGACAGGATAATGTCTCGATACTATGAATTGTCAGAAAACACGTCTTTAGCATATTTAAAATACCAAATTAATTATATTCTAGCTCTAGCTAATTCTACATTTCATAATATGTAATAACTAATCAACATCAAGATAACTACAATTAGAAAACAATTATATAACCAACACGGGAACGTGTAATTAGAACAATTGAGTTGTATGTGTTATATAACTTATATAACTTATACTTCCTCTTATTCACTATATTTAATTTTTTGGTTTTTGCACATAGATTAGATTAAGAAACAATTAATTTATATTTTTTACAAACTAATAAAAATATTGGTTTTTATAATGATTAATAGAATAATTTTTTAATTTAAGTGACATTTGAATGCTCATATATTCATTTTGTGTGTGTGTAATTAATTACACAAAAAGTTAATACATATATTAATTAATTAGTCAGAAAACAAAACTTTGTTAATTATACTGCTGAAAATTAAATATTGTGAAATAAGAATAAAATGCTAGAAATGAAATTAACGAAACCAATAATAAGAGTGTTTTGTTTGTTACCTGTTACAGAGTGGCAAATTGGTAAGAAACCGGACAAAGAATCAGAGCTCCCACGTGATCTCTTCATCTTGTTTGGTCGGAAACTATTGAGATCGAGAACTATAGTTAAAAAGGGGACAAATTAAGGAAGAAAAGGTTTATGTTTAATGGTTAGATCAAGGATTAGATCGTTTGAGTAGTAATGAACGATCAGGATCTATCTACGACAATATGCGTAAGTATAGCTCGAAGATACGATCATCTCTCTTCTTCTCCAAAGAAGGATATCGATCTTTGCTCTGTGTCTACAATGATCCAGCCAAGAAGGAAACAGATAGTTTATCAGAGTTAACTAGTTAGCCAGAAAGATTCATCTTGCACCTCTCAAGAAATTTTTTTACAGTCGTCTATGTATTTTGTTTTCCTGAGAAATCCGAATTTATAAGAGAGAGAGAGAGAGAGAGAGAGAGAGAGAGAGAGAGAGAGAGAGAGAGAGATGGTCTCGTAGTCCTTCTCTGGGTTTTTAAATAAGACGACAGCTTAACCCTAGGGGAAGTGTTGGAGATGTATTGAGTTATTTCAAGAATTTTGGGGGGTTTTTTAAGGAATAATAATAATAAATTAATGCAAAAACAATTTACAATGGTTAGGCCATGTGCAGCAAGGGTTCTTAACCCACTTTTGCACAAAATCTTAGGTAAACTTAATTAAAAAAAAATAAGAAAGTGCAATTATGGGAAGAACGGCTCTTCCCCAAGAGCTTCCAAGGGGCCAGTTCTTGACTGTTCCGCCAGGTGTCATGAGCCGATTGGCTCCTTTTTTTTTGAATTTTTTTTTTTTTTTTTAAATGCAAAAAAAAAAAAAAATTTAATAATAAAAATTTTTTAAGAACCCCAAAAAGGGGTTCACTACTACACATGCTCTTAGTGTTAGACACCGGCCCTAGCCTCTAGTAAATTGAACTTTATTGAGAAATCATATAAAATAATCTAATATATGCGCCATAGTTACCGTAAGGATGCAATAGTTTAAGTTAAAACAGATTTATATTACAAAGTTATGGATAGGTCTGGGCGTTCGGGTATCCGTTTGGGTATCCGTTCGGATTCGGTTCGGATCTTTCAGATTTTTGGATTTTTGGGTCTAAGCATATAAGATCCATTCGGATATTTTATAATTTTCGTTCGGATTCGGTTCTATACGGGTTCGGTTCGGATTCAGGTACCCGAAAAAAACATAAAACAAAAATAAAAAATTAGTTAATTTAAACAAAAATTTGTTAAATTTAGACAAATATAGCTAGAAATTTCATATATTTTATTTATTTTGAGTATTTTAGTTATTTGGTATAAAACTAACCAATATATTTGAGTTTATAATTATAATTTTGTATAATTATGTTATATTAAGTCTAAATATAACTAATATTTTAGATATATAATTGTAGTTCGGATATTTCGGGTACCCATTCGGTTTTCGGTTCGGATCGGGTTCGGTTTCGATTTTTCTGGTATAGAAATTTAGGATCTATTCTGATATTTTGCCGGTTCGGATTCGATTCTTTTTTCGGTTTCGGTATTTCGGTTACGGATTTTTTTGCCTTATGGACTAAAAATTTAAGGACAAAATATGCATTAACTACTTCGTTTTCAATGGTATTTTAATGGATTGGTTAATGATATGGTTAAAAGAATGTAAACTAGAGATTTAAGGTATGGTCGAAATGGACATTCGACATTATATGTTGATATTTTCCAATTAAGATGTCATAATCAATCGTGGTGGACCAACCATTCATTTTAATACAATATAGATATGGATCATGACCTCATAAATGGTGTTATATGTAAAAAAAAAATACTATATAATAATATATAAAAGTCCAAAAAATCAGTCCACTAGTTTGGCCATGCAAATTATTTATTGATTTGCTTTACCCACAGGATTTCAAAGTGTGGGGGAGGTCAGCATTTTATTAATTTACATTATGAATAAAAAACATATATATAGTTAAATTCTATAAATTAACATTTGATAAACTAATAATCAAAATAAAATTAATATATTTGATTATAAATTATATTTTCAATTCAATTGTTTTTATAAATTAATAATTCTTTTAATTAATAAAATAATAGTGACCTAACATTACTAATATATAGAGTGTTTATTGTATATAGTGTGGTTTGGAAACAATTTAGTCATTGTAAAAACTGAAATTATGTGTTTTTTTTTTTTTTTTGACAACAAAGTAAAAGAAAGAACGCTAGTTTCCTATCATCCATATCGGTGGTTCCGGTCCGATATGTGTGCTTGATGACTGCCTGTGACGCGCACTCCGCGCTAGTCTGTCTGCCATCTTGTTTTGTGTACGGGAGATGTGTTTGAGTTCAAAAGTTGTAAACGTCATTCTTATCCTGATATATTCTTCAATATAGACACCAAAAGCTGGCCAGTTCTCTGGTTCAGACACTATCTTCACCACTTCTGAACAATCCGTTGCGAAGGTTATATTCTTCTGGTCGAAGAAGCTCATGCACTCCATCGCCCAAAGCAGCGCTTCAAATTCTGCATGTAACGGTGAGAGGCTCTGTCTGCTATTTGATGCACCCATATGTATGTTTACACCTCCTTCATAGCAACTATACCATCCTTTACCGATAAATACATCTCCCTCTTTCCAAGATCCATCTACGAAGCACCATTGTCCCTTTCGTTCCTCCGTAATTACATTATTAATTTGTGTTCCCGTTTCCTGTTTATTCCTATCTGACAATTCCGTCTGGGCTCCTTCCCATGATATAAATTATGTTTCCGCTAATCTTAACGTTTTATTGGGATCACGATCTATCTGATTGTAAACCATATCATTCCTACTCTTCCATATATACCAAAGAATCCAAGGGAATTGGTCATTTGTTTCCTGTGGTGTTAACCTCAAAAATAAATGGTCCATATTCGTGAAGAGCGCCTCCGTGGGAAAATGTAATGGGTTTGTGGGAATTCTTGACAAAGCCCATGTTTGAAGAGCCGGTGGACACTCAAACAACACATGATTTATCGACTCCTCGGCACCACATCTTGCACAAAGCGTGTCACATTTGATTCCCCTTGATCTTAGTTTTGTTGACACAGCCAAACATCCTAATACTATTTGCCATACGAAGTGTCTCAACTTTGGTGAGCAGTTTAACTTCCATGCATGGGATTGTAAGCTTTTTATATCAGGGCCCATTCCTTGATCATGAATACCTCCATCCGGAAAATCTCTCTCTGTAAGATATCCTGATTTTACTGTATAACGACCCGATTTGGTAAAAAACCATCCATTTGTGTCCATATTCGTAAATTTGCTTAGTGGTATACTCTGAATCAACTTTGCATCATCATGATCTATTACCTCCTCTATCAATGCTTTGTTCCATGTACGCCGTTGTTGGTCTATCAGCTGATCAACCGTATATACGTTAATATGTGAGAGAGGATTGCGTGTTGCTGGTCTCGGGCGGTAGGCTGGTATCCATGGGTCATTCCATATTGAAATGGATGTCCTAGAACCCACCCTTTTGATTAGTCCTTTTTTAACCAGAGATCTAGCTGAGATTATACTTCTCCATCCATAGGACGGTGAGTATGATCGTACTGGATCAAGGGGATCCATTTTCCGAAAATATCTTCCTTTGAATACCTTTGAGAATAGGATATCAGGTTTATCAATCAATCTCCACAGTTGCTTAGCCAAAAAGGCTGTATTTGTGTCGCTAAAATCCCGGAATCCTATCCCTCCATTGTCTTTATCTTGACATAACTTATCCCAGGAAAGCCAGTGCATTCCTTTATTTCCACCGCCCGAATTCCACCAAAAATGGGAGACCACATTCGTCAGTTTCTTTGTCACCGTCTTCGGCAATCTAAAGCAAGACATCACATGATTCGGTAGGGCTGTGGCCACTGATTTGATCAGGACCTCCTTTCCTCCTCGCGTCAGATATTTAGTTGTCCATCCATTAACTCTTCCATGAAGTCGATCCTGGAGGAAGCTAAATACTTGTGTCTTTGCTCCTTCAATACTTTCTGGGATTCCCAGATAAGATCCCATACCCACGTCGTTGTGATTCCCAATATGTTTTTCATTTCCACACGTGTGGTTATAAAGTGGAGGAAGGAACACGTGTGGAACTGAAATTATGTTTTAAAAAATGATTATCGTCTACCATCTACTTGCATTTTAAAGTTGTTACTGTGTTAATTATATGAACATTTATTGATTCAGTGTATATAGAGAATATCGAATAGTAACTGATCTTTCTTTAGCATTATAACTATGGTACATGATAATGATTAATGCCATATCATATTTAACCTAAGCGAGGGATATAATAGTATGTTATGATGAATTTTTTGTGTGATCGTTACATACAAACATGAATGTATTTTATAATTTTATACAAGAGCTTTGATGAGATAGCTGTCTGTCTCTGTAACGATTTTTCCCATTTACTACAAAATGTATTATTTTAGTCCTATAGTAGTATAATTTATACAATATAAAAAAGGAAAACAAAAGATTTTTAAATGCTTGAACATAGTTTTTATTCGGTTGGTAAACTATATCGGTAATATGATAATCTTTTTCGGAAAACATTAACAATTACAAAATTCATATAACCGCCAACTAAACTCAACCATTTATTAATTTTACAAATTTGTTGAGAATAAAGTTTCCACTACTTTTAGTTTACCGTTTTTTGTTAATTTTTATTTGTCTAACGTTTCTTTTATTATGTTGTTAATAACAACGATAGAAAAAAAAATACACCCAAATATGTAAATTCAAAATAGGTTTTGCTTCTGCAAGTCTTTCATATTCCAAACCATACAATATACAAATAACATCTAAGTATCTAACAACTAGTTAAAAATAAACGAAAAAGCATAAAAGCAATGTAAAAGAAAAGAAAAAAGGGTTCTTGGAGTTTTGGGACTTTTGTTAATGTGTATAAAACTAGCTTAGTCATCTGAATAGTGACATACTAACATGATGATTTCGTATGTATCTTTCTAAAATCTTAAAATAGAAAAGTCTCAAGTAAAAGAGGGTTGGTGTTTCTTTTAAATTAAGAATTATATAAAAGCTATATACGAAGTTCAAGGTGATGAGCTGGTTATCCTATGAAAGCAACTAATTCCACGAGATTCTTGATGTATTTTTTGTCTTCTAGAACATCACGACAAGAATGATCAATTACATAATTTTAGAAAAACTAAAAATTTGAAATATATACCGTCCATCATATAAAAAGAATATTTGTAGTACTATAAAAACATGCAAAAGTTAACTTTACCAAATACCCTTTATTCGTTGCTTTTTTACTTCTACCAAATACCTTTTTATTCAAATATCTTTTCTTTTTCCAATCGTGACATTTACCAATCTCAAATATGAACTGTAAGATTTGTTAAAATATTGGAGAAATTCTGTGAGCTGGTCGTTTGATGGCTCGTTCGTAATCTATTCTAGTCGACATCTCTACGACTCTACACCAGTTTCATTGCTAACTAGTAATAGTATTATTCGAGGAATGAAGACCCGGCTATCCCAAATTGAATAATTCATGAGTCCGGTTAAGCTAGTCTGATTATGAGAAGTTTTGAAGGCCCATTTTATATAGTGAAAACCTTACTTGGCCCAAATTCTGGGGTGAAGAATCACTTGATACAGCAGCGGGAGCTTTATGTGGTCGTTAGAACCGTCTGCTTCAGACTTTTTCTCTACCACACCAAGCCATTCCTAACGGTACATTCTTCCCAAAAATTCAAAATGTATGTAACGCTCGTATGATGGTTGGTGCATTAGTTCGGGAGGCTCAAATACTTGTTTTATTGACCATACAATCATATGTTTTACTCGCACGATAGCGTAATTCACTTTCCGATAAACTATCAGTTTTTAAATTGCTCAAACTAAAACATGATTAATTTTTGAACTCATAACAAATGATCGAAAAGATAAGTGTCTTTAAAGTTGAAGCTGAATTAACTCCTTGAGAGTGATGTTTCTTCATCTAGTTTCTTCCACCTGCACAGTCATATCCTTCGCTCTTGCATCTTATAAACCCAAATTTTCAATTGATATATCATTAAGATAACTCAAAAGAGCAATACTATTTGTTTATGATCAATTTTTGTGCCATAAACCGGGAAATCCGTCTTAGTTTTATTTGTATTGGTTCCATTTTGTTTAGCCAAATGGTTAACTTAACCTGTTGAAAATCAAATATTAAATCTTTAACCAGACTATGAGGGCCCATTGTTAAAGAGACTTGAGATCCGTTTAGTTTGCTGATTTGAAGGCCCAATTACTTGCTATAAGGCCTGTTTGATGTAAACTTCAACACTGCCGGCAGGAAGAAAAACGCTAATCAAAAACATTGTGCGTTTCTGGTCTATAAAGAGACGGAGCATGAAACTATTTGTTTGGTAAAGATAGCAGAAATAGATCAAAGAAAGACCAAGGCGCGAAGCAACAAAACAGCTAGCTGATCAGTCCTGCCCGCCTTTCTAATGTCCTATAGTCGAAAGGCGTTAAGCTAATCATGGTTCCCGCTTTGAACCTTTGGGAGTCCGTGGAGTGAGAAGGCAGATCGATGAGATCAAGATTCTTCTTTCTTCTTATGGATAGAAGTTATGTTATCTTTTTACGATTGGAAGTTCAAAGTTTCTGTACCACTCAAAATTTGATAACCAACTTTAGATACAAAATAGTGAATACAGGAAAAATGAAGTAATATACTATAGAATGTTGTTATATTATTGATCTTTCTTTCATGGCTAAAAACAAAAGAACATTGGAAAGACAGAGGGAATCAACAACAGCTATGACAACCAGCTTGCCATTTTCTCTAAGCACAATAAAAAGTATATAAAGTCATAAATTATTTTGGGTACTACTATGTAAATTGATATTTTAATAGGAAGTTGTTAGTGTTCATGTAGTGATGGATTCGCCGCGTGGACTCTTATTATTCTCCCATGACCTCCTCAACCCACGTACGAGTTTTTCTTTATCTAAAGAGAAGAAAATACTATATTAACATTCGGATCTTCTCCTAAGTTTTAAGTTATCGTGTGACTTATACAATAAGACGATACTTGTTGTTAACTGGATGATTATTGGTTTTCAAAAATAGTTCTCATGTATAGAAAATAATCTACGAGTTACTAAAACTGACAAGTGTGACAGTGTTTTTTACCTTCATGTTTGGTAACTTGCCCATAAGTTACCAAATACCCTATGTGATAGCATACACATAGTGGTAAAAGAAAAAATAGTTATTTAGAATCTGATTATAGACATTTTGTTTGGACGTAAGCAACAAGATAAAAAGCCGAGCAAATCCAAGCAATATACAACTAGAATGTTTTGTTGAAAAATTATAGGAATAAAGAATTTTTGTCAACATAAAACTAAGAATTTAAATGCCTGAATTCATTTTCATGCTCCAAAGTATATACGTTAGGTTGTTCTAAATATATATAAAAGTTAGGTTTACATGATTTTAGCTTACAATTTTTTTTTTTTTTGGACGTTTAATTGTTATGGTAAGCCATAAGTTCCGTTTTCGTCAATTCAATAAAAATGATATTACCATTTAAATTCATTGGCTAAAAGATGTTCTCGTTATACAAACTAGTTACATATAATAGTGTTTTATAAATGAATTAGTAAAGATTTTGATAAATGAACTATATAATATAAGATGCTTATTAGTTTGTAAATACTGTTATACCTAAAAACGTACAAATCACTTCTTCTTTTTTTGAACATTAAGTTATATAATAGTTCTCTGTTGTTTTTAAGAAAAAAAAACTTTTGTTAGCGAGTTATATAATAATTGTATGTATGCACATTCTATTTATAAAGATGGCCAACTAAAATCATCAACTTTATTCCACAAATTATTGACAATAATAGAAGGCAAATGTAAAGATAAATAGATATAGATGATTAAAAAGTCTTTTGCATTATAAGAAACACATGAACACATATGGTCACCACTCACCACTACAGCATACAAAAGTTGAGATCATCAAAAGCTATGCTTATTACATTTTCATCTAATTTCGCACAGCTAAAAAAAAAAATTACGAGATCCACGATAAACTGGTTTAGTTTGCCTCATCGAAAGCAGCAAAAAAAGGGAATAAAAAAAACAGAAAAAAACCCACCGATGATTCTCGTAATAATCCCAACATATGGTATGCAAATAAGTGCACCGATTGATGTCCATGCTAGATCATTTTCATGACGATCTAATAAAGAAGATACTCAGTTCTTGTCCGATAATCCCACGTGGATCGATGAGATGAAAAGATTCCGAATCAAACGACCCAAAAACTCGTTTGAAACTCGCTCTTAGGTACATCATATGATCACTCTTCTCCCGGTTAATCTCTTCTCCGTTAATAACTCCAGCTCCTTCAGTCACCGGAGTAAGCACCTTCAACGCGGCTAGCTCGGCTTTTGAAGGCTCTCGTTTGATGGCGAACCCGACTTTCCGACCGTTGCAATACATGTTCCATAAAGGTGTTGTAAGAAGAGCAAAAGAAGAAGATGAATCATATCCATCGTTATTGTTTGATTCAAGAGCGATTCTTAGGACACCTCCTCGCATTTCCCGGGCTAAAACCTCGGTTGGGACAGTGAGCTCTAAGAGGACAATTATTGGATTTAGGGTTTTGGAGTTTGTTGCTTGGATGCAGAAGTTTACTTTGCCACGGCGGAAACCAAAGATCGTTCCGGTGAAAGAGGAGTTAGCGGATGAGGTTCTTGGTTTGATTTGGCGGTGAGATATGTCTTCTTGGTTATCATTTGGATCCACGAGTGTGCAGTAGCAAGATGGGATGAGAAGTTGGACGATGGTGCGAAAGAGCCGCCATGAACGGGCTTGTTTATGGCAGTCTACGGCTACGGTTGCGGTGGTTGACACGAGGTGGCGACGGTGAGGGTTTGTGGTGAATGACATGTTTAGTTTTTAAGTTGTGTGGAAAGGATGAGAATTTATGTGTGTGTTAGGGTTTAAGTGGCATGGGTGTATGTATATATAGAGAAAATGATATGTGCTTTTTTTATTCTTGCTCTAAGAGCATGGCCATTGAGGTATCTTAAGGCCCGGGTTCTTAACTATTCACGTGGGTCCCACGTGAATAGTTAAGAACCCGGGTCCTAAAAATCCTTATTTAAGAACCGGTTCTTACACTGTTCATGACAGGTGGCGGCTTATCATTCGTCTAATTTTTTTTTTTTTGATTTTTTTTTTTTTTTTACACTTTTCCCAAAAAAAAAAAAAAAAAAAATTTTTTTTAAGAACCCCCATAGGGGGTTCATTGATGGTCATGCTCTTAGATATTTCATTCTAAGCAAAATAATCTCAGTTGTCAACTTGTTATTTTATTTTAAAAATTTCTAAAAGTGGTATTGGTTTAAGATTACTGCCGTTATCATGCACTTAGAAGTTATAACATAATTATCGTTTAATGTTTAAAAAAACATAATTATCGTATTGTAGAAAACGAACAATTAATTGCTTGTATGGTTTTTATCTGTTTCTATACTGAGATTTAAGCTTCAATTAACAATTAAAATATGTATATTGAATCATTTGAATAGTTTAATGGTTTGTTATAAAAAAAATAATTAATGGTTAGGAAAGAGAGACACCGTGGATTAGGAAACTTCGATCCGTATAACCACACAGTGGACGTGCATGACTCAATCATTGGATCATTATTAGTCATTTTAACTTAGATAAAGTATTATGAAATTCTTTTTTTTTAAGTATTATGAAATCTATATAGTTTTAGCTATCTAATGATTATGCTCGTGCATACTTAAACAATAATATTGCCAATATTTTTAGTAGGCGATAACCAGTAAGTTTCTCATATATGGATCCACACTTTTGTTAAAAGTATTTTTTCTGTAGTTCTTGGTTTTGTCTCCCATGTATAATGATACGCATGCTTAGATGTGCAAAATATGCATGAACATATATTCGTATGTGTTAACTATCCAAGGTCTACTAATTAATTAACAAGACTATAACTAACCAATATAAACTTTTATGATGAAGTATATCTCCTAAAAAATTGAAATAAAATTCGCCATTGAGAGATTAAAGATTTAATTTGTGATATATTAATTAGTTATATATATTGATTGTGGTTTTTTTTGGCAACGTAATGTTGATAGTAAAGAATATGATTTATGATCCTCTTAGTGAATTTACAAGTTCAACCATAAACATCTTGACAATTAACACACAAGATCAAGGCAAATGACTCTATTCATACTATTTTAGACTATGATGTATATAGATATTCAATAAATGTCTTTGATATTTGGGCCCCATGATGCATCAATTAACTTTTAGATCAGCACTTAGACTAAAGAATTTACTGATTAAATCTATGATATGGATTCTTACATTTATTTATTCTAATTCATAGTATATATTTTTGTTACTCAAATTTAATACGCCAACCCTAAATAGACAAACAAAAACTTATAAATAAACGACAAAGCCAAATTAGCCGTCTATTCGAGCATCGACAAGGACTGATCATGGGGCTTAATTTGTTAGCCGATGTCGTGCCCATTATTGGCCCAATATATTCCTAATGGTTCCCACTAAATTTGGATAATATATGAACCATAATGCGTAATATGCCTTAATATTATATATATTATTTTTTAGTCAATCCCTATATGTAGTATATATATATTTCTATTTTTTGTGATCATTAAGAATGCCGTCACCTGACAGTTGACACTTGACACGTATATTTTCTTTTAACTTTAGAAAATCTTATAATTATATTATTGCTGCGCCTTTTCGTTTCAATAATTTATCTCTGCGTTGGAACCAGTGTTCTAAAAAACGGTCTAGACGGCCGTCTAGACGGAGCTTAGACGCTAGGCGATCTTTAACCGTGGTAATTTTTTCTTAGCGTTAGAATTAAGCGTTTATATTATTAATCGGATTTAGGCGGATCTAAACGGTCTTATGCGGGTTTAGGCGGATCTAGACGGCTCTATACAATTTTTAACTAATTATCATTTGATTTCTAATTTTTGTGTTTATTTAAGTTTAATTTTAAAATTTTATTACATATAACTAAATTTATAATTTTAATTCATAAACTAATGGTTATCAATATAAAAAATATCGTAATTTTAAGTTTTTAACATAGATTTTGATAGCAAATATCGCGTGGTTATAAATTTAACTGATCTTTATTATTCCGATGTAATTTGAGTTTTAAATCTATTTTTAGGATTATAAATATTTGAATTATATGATGCACATAGTAAAATATATCTAAAATATATAATTTTCTTTTATAAACGTTTAAAACGTCTAAAATCATCTAGATCCCGATTAGACGTTCTAGGCACTAAGCATTAGGTTGCCGTCCGACTAGCGTCTACGTCGGATGTTGGAGAATACGTTGTCGTTTTCCACTTTTTCATGTTTATTTTTATTTGCTAGATTGGTTTCTTTCCACACAAAAGCATAAAAACTGTTTAAAATTTGGATTCTTTACAAACGAAATGACAGCACAATATATCACTGTCCCAATTTATTCGACTGTCCAAGAACCTATTTTGGATGTTGTTCTCCTTTTAGTAATCTATCGTTTGTATTTTTCCATCTAAACCGACCCCATCAAACAAATTGGACCTCAATTATCTCAATAAACACGAGTTAACTAAACAACATTAGGATTCAATGCAATTTTTTAATTCAATTTTTCAATTTTATCCTTATTCTTTAAAGCTAATAATAAGTGTGAATATATTATATATATAATTAATGAGGGATAAAACAAAAAATTTAATTATTTTTTTAATATATATGAAAAAACTTTAAACGACACTTAATATGAAACGGAAAGAATAATATCTTTGATTGCATCTAGGCTGACTATTACTCAAAAATAATATCCATGCAGATATTATGATATTATATAGCACATGCGATGAATATAAGAAAGTGTATTTGCCATACTCAAAAACAAATAATATCTAAGGGACTATTTATGAAAATATAATATCTTTTTTCTAAAGATCTCAATAACTATAGCATTGTCACATATTGATAAAGGTATTATGGTGATTCAACTAGAGAGAAGAAAATGTCAAATAGCATATCCCGTCGAATGCGCAGAGATTTAAATAATTAAACTATAATGAGCAGAAAGGCTTCTCAATCTCAACAAACAACTTACATGCATAGAGACATTCACTATATCACACATACAAACGTAACAAACCAACTGTTAAGTGATAAAATATAAACATATTATGTTACTGATTCTCGATCCGAATCCAGACATCACGGGCGATACTATCAAGTTTGAATGATGACCAAAACAGAGTTGGAGCAAATGTTCCATACACCCAAAGCTTTACGAACCCATGCCAAGCAAGGTGCCGTCGAGATACTCTAATACATCGAATGCAAGATAGTGAGTCAAGAATAAGTCATGTCATACATTGGTTTGGGTGGATGGTTATTGGACAATATATAAATGTGTGTCAATCATTTATTATATAAACTAGTTTTGGATGTGAGTTAGACTCACACTAATATAATATCAGAGTTATAGATAAATCCAACAAATGATTTTCCAAAAAAAATACAATTATATAGTTTGTATAAACGGTTTATCTTGTTGTGATATGTTTAGAATGTTGGGTTTTCTCACTCACATTTTGAAATGACAAATTAATATATCTTATATTGGTTTAGTGAATGGTCACTAGACAATATATAAATATGTAGCAATCCTCTACTTTTAAACTAGTTTTTTAGTGTGAGTAAAGCATATACTAATATAATATCAAAGCTCATGATTAAGCCCAACAAATGATTTTCAATAAAAACACTCTATATGGTTTGTATACAAAATGTTGAGCTGTCTCAACCACATTTTATGAATATCTATTAATACATCTCACATTGATTAGATGAATAGTCCTGGAACAATATATAATTAAGTATGTTGCAATCGTCCACACTTGAACTAGTTTTTAGATGTGAATCAGACTCACACTATTTGAACGGTTCCTGGCCAAAACCGGTGTGGCTTCTTCACACCTCCCGTCGCCGCTGCAGATTCCTCGCATACTTTTACTTTGGTTCAACTACAAAATTCTAACATTCCATTTGACCAAAAAAATCTATAGAGGGATTAGATCATTCCATGCGTACGGGCAGGCTCGGCCCATACTACAATATAACCCATTGCTAAGGGCCCAAAATCTGACTATAAATCCAAAAGAAAACGTTTCTTCCCCTTCTTAAATTTCGCGTAGAATCCAAAAATCTGAGTAGCTTTTTATTTTGTGATGTGAGGAAATATGGAATTAATCGGTGATTAGGAGCTCGTCGTTCTAGTTTTCAATTAAATATTGATATCGGGGATCGGTGGATTTCTAGTGTTCTACTGTTCTCCTTCAATGAAATTCACAAGGGTAAAAAGAAAACTAAGATAGAATTGATATCTGATTCATTGAGGCAATTCATCATACATCATAATCGAAAACCTAATCCAACGATGGAATACGAAATCAAGAGGAAATTTTAAAAACGAAAGATCTACACATAGATAAAACGGAAACCATTCGATCCCAAACTAGCAGTCGTCTTCTACATTCTCCTCAAGCTCTCTCGCCTCTGATCCTCCTCGCAAGCTGGATATCCTTCGGCATGATAGTCACTCTCTTAGCATGAATCGCACAAAGGTTAGTGTCTTCAAACAATCCCACGAGGTAAGCTTCAGCCGCTTCCTGGAGAGCTGCAACAGCACTGCTCTGGAAACGCAGATCTGTTTTGAAATCCTGTGCAATCTCACGAACCAAACGCTGGAAAGGAAGTTTGCGGATGAGAAGCTCAGTGCTCTTCTGGTACTTCCTGATCTCTCTTAGAGCAACAGTTCCGGGACGGAATCTGTGTGGCTTCTTCACTCCTCCGGTCGCTGGAGCAGATTTCCTCGCCGCCTTCGTTGCGAGTTGCTTCCTTGGTGCCTTTCCACCGGTGGATTTCCTCGCCGTCTGCTTGGTACGAGCCATTTGGTTGTTGCGAAGAGGGATTTTGAATTTAGAGATCTGAGAGATTTGATTGTTGCTGATGAGTTCTTCGTAGTGAGTAAGATTGGTTTATATACTGGTGACGAGAAACAGAAACGTTTGTTTTTGTTCGTTAGATCTTTCCTATTATCAACGGTTACGATTGTTTAGAGTGTAGTGATCCGCGTCATATGTAAATCAACCAATCATATTAGTTTTCTCTGGCGCTCGTTTTTTTAGTTTTCTAGCGATTTTTAAGTTTAGGCGCGTGTTTTGAAATTTTTTGCTGGTTGGTTTTGGAACCTTAGGCCTTTGTGGATCAAACAAGTAAAACAGTAAAGCCTTTGTAACAAAGCCCAACTTAAATAGTTAGGGTTAGGCCTTTTAAGACATTAGATAACACGTCCAAACAATTAATTATTGTAAAATGGTGTTTTTTAATAAAAAAAAAATATATTATATTAATAATTAAACCGAATTAAATCGTGAATAAACCGGTTACAAACCATGAGAACAAAATCGAAGCAGAACCTAAAACAACTGGACCGACAGAAAAACCTAAACTGAAACCAAACACCCGGTTAAGTCATACTTTTTAGTTACTATCGTCGGCGGAATCGAACGTCGTCACCAGCGGTTAAGAACGGCGAGTTTAACGGCTCGAGACTATCCTCCTTTTCGATCAATTGTAGAACCAACCGCAGCCATCCCTCCGAAGACCGGCGGACCTTTCCCTCCTACCGTTTTCGGATTTTAAAACGCTAAATCTCCCACGGACTTAATCGGTGGATTATGGCAAAAGAAACTCAAATATCTTCCCATCGTTGGTGATTCCTTGTCGGCGATTGTAAAATGGAGTTGGTGAATTAGTGATAACATACTAATGGTGGAAAATACAAATTTCAGTTTCGCGTTATAAGTTGCATAATAACCATTAATTTTGTTACTAACAAAAACCAATGCACTTGATGCTAGGAAGCATGCATGAACGTAATAGGTGAATGTCATCACTCATCACCAAGACACCAACCATGCACGTTAAGAGATAAAATAAACGTGCCAATGGTGTAAAATTGGGCTTTATTTCCATTAACACTGTTAATGGTGTGTTTTAATTATTTATTTGGTGGTAATTGATGATACGGTAAATTTTGGATTGTTTTTTATGTCTTTTACTTTAAATTTTCTATTGATTGTAATGTAGAAGATCTAAGACCGGCTACGGAAGCTAAGAGCATGAACAACCATGAAACCCACTAGGGGTTTCTTAAAAAAAAATTTTAATTTTAATTTTTTTTTTTACAATGGCGCTACAGGAAAGAAACCGTCTCTTAGCTAAGAACTTATGAGCTCGGTATGTTAACTATTCATGTGGGTCCCACGTGGATCCCACGTGGGACCCATAATATTTTAATTTTTTTTTTAAAGAAACTTACCTAAGACACTACATTGTATGTGCTCTAACAAATAGAAAAGCTAATAAATAAATTCAAAAGGGAATTAGTAAAGGCAACAATAAGATTGGTTTGTTGGTTGGATAATAAAAGTTAAAAAGTCATTTCACGGCTAAAAAATCAAAAAGATATAAAAACTAAAGCAAACATAAAATATATAAGTCTCGTATTACAAAGTCAAAAAGGTATAGTGGACGCAATTAATCCACAATGCATGCACGTTAAAAGATAAAATAAATGGGCTAGTAAAATTAGGCTTTACGTATGCTTTAAATTTTCTAATCAATACTATTCAAAAAATTAAGAGAGTTAGGAAACTAATCATTAATGTGTTATTTCAAACTTTAAAATAGGTAAATCAAATCTTTAGCATTTATTTATGTTTTCAATTTATTTATTGTACAAAATGACTTATCTTATTGTCTAAAAGCATAATATAGATAGAAAACAACCCATATTAAAGACATGGATAGAATATGATTATTACATATAGTAGATAGATTATTAAGATAAAAGGTGTTTAAAAAGAAAAAGGAAAGGAGAATGGTAAGATGAGAACGTGTCTGGTCTTAATTAATTACCCATATAATAAATTTAAAATATGTATATATTGGTTGAAAACTTGAAATGTTACAAAATGCAAACCAACATTGCTCAATATACAAAACATTTCAGAAAGATAAAATCGTTATCAATCAGAAATTGATCAAATGGAAAAATTCACAACCTTGAGTGGCATATTGAAAGATGAAGCCTCCAAAATGAAACTCAATGTGGTTCATTTGTGTAGTTCTGAGAATGCCAAAACCATTGACTTAGCTATCTTGAAAGCCACGACTCATACCTCAGTCCTCAGACAACCCACAGTCTGACAAATACGTTACTTTCCGTTGGCACGTGTTACGGTCCTCGCTCAGACCGTAACATCGATCGTGCAGAGGCTGCATTTGACGACGGACGTGTGCGTGACTGCTAAATGTCTCATTCTTATCCATAAGGTTATTAAATCAGAAGATGGTTATAAAGGAGAAGATAGTCTTCGTAACTTGATTTGTAACCAAGCAGAGAGTAATCTGAAGTTGAATGATCTGAATGAAGATTCATCACGTTTTACTATAGAGCTGGCTCCATGGGTTCAATGGTAAGATCATATATGTATCGGTTATGTGTTGATTGGTAAACCTATTCTAAAAATGTTAGATTCATGCCCCTTTTTGTTACCAATCACGAAAGTGCTATCAAAAGCTATAGTAAAAACGATTACTCTTAGTTTTCTTGTTACCATTTTTGTTACAGCTTTTGCTAACAGATTTCACTTATAGTTTTGCATTATTCAACCGTTTACCATTTTCATTAACTGTTATATAACTGTTCCGCTTTTGTCACCAATCGGACCCTATATGTTTTTGGTTTGAGATATATCGATGAATTATTGATTGGTCGTTTATAAAATGCTACCTTTTATTATTCTAATATATTTGTTAACGATTTTTTGTAGCAATTTTATCAAAATTGTTGTTCATTTGAATAGGTACAAACAATATCTAGATTGTTACTTATACAATGCTGAGGTTCTAGGCATTATTCCAACCGTTTACCAAATTTCATTAACTGTTATATAACTGTTCCGTTTTTGTTCACCAATCGGATCCTATATGTTTTTGGTTTGAGATATATCGATGAATTATTGATTGGTCGTTTATAAAATACTATCTTTTATTTTTCTAATATATTTGTTAACGAATTTTATAGCAATTTATCAAAATTGTTGTTCATTTGAATAGGTACAAACAATATCTAGATTGTTACTTATACAATGCGGAGGTTCTAGGCGTTACTCCAAACATAAAAGAAATTTCAGAAGACAAACGTTTGGAGGCTCAGCGGGTCTCGTCTTACACAATCGGATTGCTATATGTTTTTCAAGTTTGAGATATATCGATGAAACTATTGATTGGTCGTTTATAAAAGCACTAGTGCTTTTATTTTTCTAATATATTTGTTAACGAATTCTTATAAAATATTTATCAAAAATGTTGTTCATTTGAATAGGTACAAACAATATCTAGATTGTTACTTATCACATTGCGGAGATGTGGCTAGGCGTTACTCCAAACATAAAAGAAATTTCAGAGGTTGTTAATTTTGTGTGGGATCCACGTGGGACCCACACAATATTTTATAATTTATTTTTTAAGAACCGGCGCTAAGAACTTGTGATAATACTCCATTGCATTTGCTCTAAGTGCCAGGCCAGAAACCCCGACGTCTAAACCAAACCAAATCATTATTGCGATGGTGGAAGTAATGGTACAAGACTGTTTCTCGGTCATGAGATTGATCAAGATAAAGTTTGAAGAATTGAGCGAGAGAACAGATAAACCAGACGAGCTGGTTCCCGTTTTGGAGAGGCTTGAAAATTGTAAAGAAGCTATGAGCGATGGTTGAAGGTTTTTGGGGTTTGGTAATGAAATTAAAAGATAACTAACTTCTGAAGACAAAACAAAGGTTGGATAAAAAACCGGTCCGGCTTAGTTCATGAATATTATATGTAATATATATGCTATTATATAGTAAAATCGTTAAACCAGTCATGCCTCAGGCGCCTGTTTTCCAGGTTTAACCTACTTTGTAGTGCTCATAGAACACATGTATAATACTTGGACTGACTTATAGTAGACTGAATCATTCTTGTATACCAACATATGAACATAATTGTAACATCATATATGCAAAAAGACTTTTTTAAAAGACTTTTTAAAAATGATTTAGCTACTCATAATATCAATGTATATTTATATTATATTTTCGATCATTTGTCCAGACAAAACTTCATAATTAAAATTATTTGAGTTGAAGTAAATCACGAAAAAATTGTATAGCGATTACAAAATAAATATTTCGAGCTTCTAGTCGTCGGATGAAGGTGGATCTGTAGGCCGAATGAGTGGACGTGAAACCAATAAACAATAGCGGTTGGAACATTGTAATAGTATCGGTAATTTTTTATTTTTAAAACATTTTTAATGTTAAAATTGCATGAGAAAAAAACTTATAAACCAAAATGCTATAATATTTTAGAAGCATAAACCACAAATTTAAGTAAAGACACATTAACTATATGGCAATAATGAAAATAGATTGTCGAATATATTAGCTGCATTCATTCCATAGATTTTCATTTTATTATGTTGGACCATTTGGTAACATGTGCATTTGCTCTTCGTGCCTGCAAAATTTATAGCCAAGGAACGTCATTAGTAACTACATAAATCACTTCACAAATTAGACATATAAAAAACAAAATGTTAAATACTACTCCCTCTGTTTTTGAAAGAGTGTCTTTTATAGGTATGAATGTGGACAGTTTTTTGTTTAAAAATGACCCACATTCATTTTTAGAAAAGACACTCTTTCAAAAACGGAGGGAGTATCAATTTACCTCTTTTTCCCAATCGCATCTCATTGTAATAAAACATAAGATTATTGTCTGAACCGCAGTTCCTCCAAATATCATACCAGCCCAAATCCCCTAATAAAATCACCAAAATTGTACTATTGAATAACTTCAATCCAAATGGGTTCCATAATGACAAAATATATAATTAAATGAAACTTTGGTTACCATGACGCCAAATTTGAAAACCCAACCCATTAAAAATCCAAGTGGGATCCCAATACAATAGTAACATCCCAAATTTATATACGCTACATAGGATTGCCAACCTGATCCAACCGCAACACCTACATGAAAATCACAAATTAACACATAACGGTTACGATTAGTGACATTATAATAAAAACGTTAGGAGCATACCGTTTTGTTTATTACCAATCACGAAAACATTATAAAAGTTATAGTAAAAACGGTTACTTTCAGCTTTTTGTTAACGTTTTTGCTAACAATTTTTACCAATAGTTTTCACTTACAATTTTGTATTATTAAACCGCTTATCAATTCCGCTAACCGCTAATCTAACCGTTCCACTTTTGTTCACCAATCGGACTTAACATTGATTCCGTATATAGGTTGTAAATGGTACACATAATGTTGAATTGTTATGATAAAAATTAATGGAATAAAACGAACAAATTCTAAATAAAAATGGAATAGATTCATTCCACTCATTCATTATTAAAATTGCAGAGGAATAATTTTATTCGATTTTTGTGTGAAATTGATGAAATGTCTATTTAATTCCATTTAATTTCATTCCAAAAATATAATTTAAGATAAATGGTAAAAAAAATGTATGGAATTAACCATTCCACATAGTTCTATTCCAAAAATTGATAATCGAATTGCACCCATAATATTTTTTCTCAAATGAAAATGATATGAAAAATGTGACGTACCAGAAAGAACCGGTTGGATGCTGTTAAGAAGAACGGTGAAAGCTAATAGAATGGAGAGTTTATTAACGGCCATTAAGACGACTTCACTTGAAGAGAATATCATTGCGATTTGGTTATGGAAAAGCATTATTATCACCCAAAATGTTAATCCGATTATTACAGATTGTGTTACTGATACAATTGTTGCGAATCTTGCTCCTTTTCCATTACCAGCTCCTAATTCGTTTGCCACACGTATACTGCAACATTTAACATTAGCAAATATTCTCTCCGTTTTTCGATATATGGAATTTTAGAGAGAACAAAATACACATATTAAGAAAAAATAAATTTCTATTTTTAAATAAAAATATTATTTAATATATTGACTTTTCAAGATTTTTAAGAAACTTTTTTAATTATATTTTGGTTTTTCAAAATTTTATGTTAAGATAAATTATTTTTTGCATAAAAATATGAAAATCTCTTATGTTTTGAAAAAATACTGATACTCTAAAATATCATATATTATTAAAAAAAAAACGGAAGGAGTATATTATTTGTTATTTTTTCAAGGTTATATTCCTTTATTTTGTTTTAAATCTCTATATAAACTCGTGCGTACTTTTACTACTTTGAATGTTTTTTGGTCAGAATTATTTCGAACCACCAGGGGTCCAGGATTGAGAGGGTGGGAAACCATTTAGCAATTCATTGTAACTTTAAATTTGATGGCCCTCTTAACAACCAACTGATAATTGCTTGAATTAAAGTGGACTCAGCCGAACCGGATCAAGTTAGATCATAATCACAAACCGGTTTAGAAATTAGCAATCGAGAAGAATGAATTTTACCCGGTTCCGGCGAAGAAAGCAAGAGGAATCATCATTTCCCAGCCATTTATCGACATGCTGCCAAAAGTTTTGTTTCATAAGTTAATTCAAATCATTTAAAAATATATATAAATTATACAAATTTTCTGCAACAACCCAAATGATGTCAGAATACCAAAACTGGCCATAAGCACAATCTCGGATGAAACATTGATATTGGTTTTAACAATTTATTAAACTAATATAAATAATTTTTGTGGCTTCTAAATGATCAAAATAATTCAGTAAATTTTACATTAAAATATTTATATTTTTAAAAACTTCAGAGCTGGACAAATGATTCATAATTGATGATTTTTTCTTTCTGTAAAAATGTAAAGAAATGACTTACCATATGGACAAAGAGTCAACAGCGATTCGAGCATTCTGAAGATTTCCAGTCATTATAATCAAAATCCGATAATACCAATTCTCCAAACTGCCCAAGAAAAGACCAAATATCTATTGTTAGCAAGTTGTGTGGTGCACATTAGTCAATAGGATCAATAATGAATTGGTACCAAAGCATGACGCCGGAAGAAGCAGAGAGTTTGAGAAACTCCCAAAGTCCGGTGAAAGCTTCGGAGGAGAAGCCGGTCCAAGTGAGTGGACAGCCGCCGCAAACTGAGTAAGCTAATAGAACAAGAAGATTGACCCACCAAGATACACTAATTGTAGCCATAGTTCCCACGGCACCAAGTTTTAGCCCGTCCACGAACAGCCAACATACTAGAATGTGAACCACCAATCCGACTCCAGCCGCAAATGCAGGCACCTAACAACTCAAAGAAAACAAATGATTATTCGTTTCGTTTGAGTTAACATTCTTATAAAAATATAATAAGCAAAGTTAACCTGTCATTAGTGTATACGTTAAACACAGATATAAGGAAAACATTCAGGTATATATCTTTCCTATGTCCTTGCATTTTGCAATATATACATATTTTTTTTATAATCGTGGAGATTCCAAAGAATTTATAAATTCAAAAATTATTCCCACAAGATACGCATTCGGATTTTTTTTTTTCAAATTAAAACGCGGTTAAATGGTCAAGTAAAAATAGTTAGATAATTCAACGTTTGATGAGAATGGATCACTAACCCTAAACCAACATGGCGATTCCGCTTCCAAATGAGAACTACTAAACTTTTTTTTGTCGACAAACAACTAAACTACAACCACTTGATCAGATTACTTATATATAACTGAAAATAAAATCATATGGATTACTTACGTGGTTTTTAAGCTGGCACTGGAGGAAACGTTGAAGCGGAAATGACAAACAGAAGGCGAAATGAAGAGGTATGACCCAAAGGGAGACCACACCGGAAAGCTCAGCAATATCGTCCGGTTGGCCGAGAAATTTCAGAACCGGAGTCGTGAAAAGATAAGTCGGTAATAACAAGACACAACAAAAGAAGAGAACAATCCAAGAACGCTGCATGTAAACTCCCAACATGTAATAATTCTTCGCTCCAAACGCTTGTCCACACAACGTTTCCAACGCACTCGCCATTCCAAGCTGCATACCGTTTGTATTAGTTCTCTTATTAAAAATTAAAGAAAATGAATTATTGGATCATTACAAAGAGGCCGAAGTTGAAGCCGACGACGACGTTATAAACGATGGAAATAGCGGCGAGTTCAAGATCTCCAAGATGACCAGCAAAAGCTTGAGTTATTACAAACGTGGAATATGTTGTTAAACGAGTGAATATCGCCGGAGCAACGATTTGCCATAGCTTCTTTGTCTCGACCCAAAGTTGCTTCCTCAATACTCCACCGTCGTCCGCTACCGTGCGGTGATTTTCCAATAGTGGAACCCTAGACTCCGGTTCTTCTTCTCCTCCTCTCATCGCTAGTGATTTTTTTTATATTAATATTCTTTTTTCGTTGGGGAAAAAGGAATGTGATGAAAGGTGAAGACAGAAAATAAGTATGTTTGTGTTTTGCATTTTTCCTATGTATATATAAACGGGGAGTCTACTATTTTAATTTAATTTTGGAATTGAGAAAATTCCCAAATACGATGAAATTCCTCATAAATATATGTGTTTTGGGCACTGTAAATACTTTTATAAGTATGACAACAACAACAACAACAAAAATGAAGAAAACATATGACATCATCATACGTTTCATTTATACAAGGACAACAGAACAATTATATATTTTCTTTTTGGTCAATGTGGTGTAATTATATATATATATATATAGAGAGAGATAGAATTTGAATGGGAATAGCGGTTAAATCACATTAATACAATAAAGTTTATAAACTATTTTTTGATATATTAATACTATAAATTAATCACATTAATTAAACGGAGGAAGTACTATACTATAAAGTTTATAAACTATTTTTTGATAAATTAATAATTCAACTAGTTAATAAATTTATTTGATTCAAAATCTCAGTTTTAACTTAATTAATTTATTAAATTTTAAAATTAATAAATTTTGAGTGTTTTAATTTATAGAGTCTTTGCTGTATTAAATTACCACTATTAAATGATTACTATTAAATAGCTCAAACAACTTTTTGGGTCCAATTACATATAATACACGAACAAATCGTGGAGAAAAGAGTACAAATTACTACTATTAAATTTAAACTACTACTATTAAATAGTCAAACAACTTTTTGGGTCCAATTATATATGATACATGCATGATCTGACGTAAATATGAATACAAACAGAACACAATAAATTCGCAATTAAAGATGGGAGTTGGATTGAAATTAAAACGTATAAATTCTTTTTTATACGTGGGATCATTAGAGTGACAAATGTAAGACATGAATGAACGAAGGTCGAAAGAAATAAAATAAATAGATACGCCGACATTTTGGTCGTCATGATTTGCTGGTTTACCGGTTTCATTTAGAGCTGTCCAATTTGGACCGGCACGACACATTAGCCATGTTCGTTTGTCTGTCGCCGGCGGTAGTGACTGGTGGCTGACGGCAGGCGTCAACCGCTAGCGTTAGCTGCCAACTCCCGTTTTGAACGCCGAAAAAATAAGCGTCCAGAATTTGTTCGTGATTGGACGTTGGTAGCTGACGCCGGCGGCAGATAAACGAACAAAAACCTATCGCTGGTATCAATCACAGCCGCTAGTCGCTACCGCTGGCGGTAAGCAAACGAACAAAAACTTGTCACCGACGACAAGCAAACGAACACCCTTATTCTTTCAGGCTTTATAGCCGCCAACAATCTTTCTGCAACTAGTATTACAATTATCAATATTTACGAAGGAAATTAAACTCGGTTTTTATGGATGATTTTAGACTACTTTCTGATAAGTTTTCGGGAGAACAAGTTCATCAAAATGATCAGATGTTAGCCCAGAGTAATCAATGCCGTAGAATCCGAGGTAATCAACGCTATAAGCATCATGAAGTAGTATAATTATATGTCAAATGTGGAATTGCTTTGAATGAGAAATAAATATCAAAAATAAGTTGTTTGTAAAGCTTATAAAACGTAACTTGTTGAATGTTTCACATTATAATATAAAATGGAAGAAAATATATACGAATTAGCTTCAAGTTTAGGACTTTAGAATTTGATAAATAAGTTAGTAGTCTAATAAAATATTTTGTCACCAAAAATCATTTATGAGTTTGATGTTTATAAGTCAACAAATATCATTTTTATATATCTTATAACCTGATCCGGCCAGCTTTAGTAAAAATACACCGAAAATACTACATAATAGAGTAGTTTCACACTACATATCTCGAGTTTGAAAAAATGTCCGACTAATGCCAGAAAATAGTTGGATCACTTGTTACCGAACTATCAGGTAAACTACATGGTTCAAACTGGACTCAAACCCATACTTTCCCACATATTTATTATTTTGTTTCTAATAGGATTTGAAAAGAAGTGGTCTTAGCACATTATCAAATCAAATACCATTAGACCATGGATGCGTGGGCAACAAATATCATTTGTAGTGAATTTTTTTTCCGGCATGACTGTAGACAGCTTTTGTAAAAAAAAATCTAAACATTTTCTCTGTGATATTTTAACCAGTTCAAAGTACATTTCGAAAACAAAATATATCAAATTTAAAATAAAAACTATGCTGCAATATTATTCAGAGGGTCTTCATTTTATTATTTTGGACCATTTGTTAACACGCACACTTGCCTTTTCCGCCTGCAAATTTTAATTATAAAAAGTTATCAGTAAATTTTAACGAATAAAAAGACAAAAATAAAATATATGCAAACAATTTTAAAAATTACCTCTTTTTCCCAATCACATCTCATAGTGATAAAAGCTAAGATCATGGTCTGAACTGCGGTTCCTCCAAAAATCATACCAGCCCATATACCCTATAAAACAAACGATCATACTTTAAACTTTAAACACAAAAACGACCAACCTATTTAGTATTTAATTAGTGACATACACAAGGGTTTAAATAGATTAATATGAGGTGAAAGAAAATTGTGATTACCATGACACCAAGTTTAAAAACCCAGCCCATTAGAAACCCAAATGGAACTCCAATGCCATAATAACATCCCAAGTTTATATAAGCCACATAAGATTGCCAGCCCGATCCAACCGCAACACCTACTCAAAAGTGAAAAGTCAACACTTGACTCCATATATGAACCAAAAAACAAATTGAATAATAAATTGTAACGTACCGGAAAGAACCGGTTGAACGCTGTTAAGAAGAACCGTGAAAGCTAATAGAATTGAGAGTTTATTAACAGCCATTAAGACTGCTTCACTTGAAGAAAAGATCCATGCGATTTGGTTATGAAAAAGCATTATGATAACCCAGAAAAATAATCCGATTATTAACGATTGTGTTACTGATACAATCGTCGCAAACCTTGCTCCTTTCCCGTTGCCTGCTCCTAGTTCGTTTGCTACACGTACACTGCATGCCAAAGTCAATGAGTGATTTGCAATACTTTTACGTCTATTAAAATTTGTATTTAAGTTACTAATTACATTTTTGTAATTGGTGTATTTTTTAGAAAGAAATCTATATATTTTTTAAAAACAAATAAAAGCCGCATTTATTATACAAATACATTTTAAAAACATCGTTATCATTCACTCTTAGTATAATAGAAATGAGAAATCATTTATAATTCGTGTCTTCGTAAAGTCTTATTCAGGCAAGACGACAAGTTGGGAAAAATAAAGAAGAATCAGAAAAACACATAATAAGTCAGAAGGATGTAGCCAAAAATGCCAGGTGTAAGGTTTGAATTACACAAAATTTATTAAGAAAAATAATAATGTTTCACATAAAAAGTATCATATTCCTGGTACTAGAAGATGTGTAGTGTAATGTTTGGCTTTTTAAGAAAAATACCATTTAATTAAACGCGTTTTGTTATTTGTTAAATACTACCTTATTCAGATTTAGTTGAAAAACATTAATATCCACGTTATTCACGAACCCGACATCATGTTATACTATTTCCGTTATAACTTATAACCTTATAATTATAATATCATGGGCCCGTTGTAAACAACCAAGTGCAATACTTTATATATGGTACTAACCAAGTGGACTAAACCTATTCGGATCCAGTTAGAGAACCATAATCGTAACTCAGTTCAAATTAACACATAATAACGAAAATTGGTTTAGTTGATAAAAGTCAGCTAATAGTTTTTCGTCGGTTCGATTTCTATTGAAAAGGATTTTTTAAAGAACGTATGGATTTACGAACCCTAAACCTCCTAATCGTAAAAAAAAATAGCAGATACATAAGAAAGGTTTCTAATTACCCGGTTCCGGCGAAGAAAGCGATAGGAATCATCATCTCCCAACCATTTATCGACATGCTGCCAGAAATTTAATTTCACAAGTTAATCATACATAACAATAAGATATTACAAAATAAAATAATTGTTTTTAAAAAAAAAAAACTTTCCGCAACAACCCAAAAAAAAAGTAGACGTGCAAAACAATGCGATAAGATTATATGATTGATGTATGATGACTTCTTCTTACATTATTATAATATGAAAACAAACAAAAAAAACGTATGAGGTAAAGAAACAACGACTTACCATATAGACAAAGAGTCGACGGCGATTCGAGCGTTCTGAAGGTTTCCAGTCATAATAATCAAAATCCGATAATACCAATTTTCCAAACTGTCCAAAAAACATTCATCTACCGTTAAAAAACTATGTATGGCTCATTGGAGAAAGTCACAAAATAGATAACTAATAGGTACCAAAGCATGACGCCAGCAGAAGCAGAGAGTTTGAGAAACTCCCAAAGCCCGGTAAAGGTTTCGGAGGAGAAGCCGGTCCAAGTGAGTGGACAACCGCCACAAACAGAGTAAGCTAATGTAATAAGAACGTTGACCCACCAAGAGATACTAACCGTAGCCATAGTCCCGACGACTCCTAGTTTAAGCCCATCAACGAATAACCAACACACTAAAAAGTGAACCACCAATGATACACCAGAAGCAAACGCAGTCACCTAAATTGACCCACAAAAAAACGACGACTACTTTGTCATATAAGAAAAGATTATCAATATAAATATAACTATAGTTGCTTCTTGCCTTTGTACTAAACTTGTAAAAGTGTTCATATGTACTTTCTTCGTTAAAAAAGTATAACAATTTTTAAAAAATCATGGAAGTTCCGACCTTAAACTCATAATTTTTCATTCGACCAAAAAAAAAAAAAAAAAAAAAAAAAAAACTCATAATTTTTCACAAATCTAAAACATTTTTTAATATATTTCTATTATTTTTTTAAAATACTTTTTGTACTAACATGGTTTGAATTCAGGGAACTAAAAACTAATCTCTTATGTTACTATTAGATTATTTGACAAAAGCTAGAAATAGTAAACGCATAATTATGAGACGGTTTTAGATTATGAGACGGTTTTAGAATATGGTATGGTTTAAATACATTACATACGAGATAAATAAACTCGTGGACTAAATCAGGTTTTTCATTTGCTTTAAAAAATATATAAACAAAAATTTATATAAAAATGCTAATTATAAAAATCAGTTTTTTTTTAAAAAATGCATTTTAAAAAATGCTCTTTAAGCGTTACGATTAGGGACCAAAATAATAAAATGCAAAAGAAGTATTTGCCTTTAAAACAACATCGAGTAACGTACTTGGTTTTTGAGCTGGCACTGCAAGAAACGTTGAAGCGGGAAAGACAAAGCGAAAGCGAAATGAAGAGGAATGACCCAAACCGACACAACACCAGAAAGCTCAGCGATATCGTCCGGTTGGCCGAGAAATTTAAGAACCGGAGTTGCGAAAAGATAAGTCGGTAATAACAAGACACAACAAAAGAAAAGAACAATCCAAGAACGTTGCATATAAACTCCCAACATATGATATTTCTTTGCTCCAAACGCTTGTCCACATAACGTTTCCAACGCACTCGCCATCCCAAGCTGCACCAGCGTTTATATTAGGTATTTGATCATATTATATCAAAACAAAAAAACAAAAAATGAATATATCCTTCTTCTTTTTTCTATCGAAAACATTATAATATTAAATTAGCGGAAAAAGGCTTTTTTGAAGGAAAACCAATCCGGAACCGACTAACTTACATGGGAAAACAAAAAACCTCGTACACTTGCTTGTTTTAAAACTTACCAAGAGGCCGAAGTTGAAGCCGACGATGACGTTATTAACGATTGATATTGCGGCGAGTTCGAGATCTCCCAGATGACCAGCGAAAGCTTGAGTTATTACAAGCATGGAATATGTTGTTAAACGAGTGAATATGGCAGGACCAACGATTTCCCATAGCTTCTTTGTCTCAACCCAAACCTTCTTCTTCAATCCTTCACCGTCTTCCTCCGCCGTGTCAGGGGTTTTCAGCAGTGGAATCGTCGTCTCTGGTTCTTCTCCTCTTCCTCTCATCGGTAATCCACTTTTTTCTTTGTTTTTTTTTGGGGAGGAAATATAAATAGAAAAAGGAGTGAAAAGAAATGTGAAGACTAGAAAGATAAGTAGTGTCTGAATTGGATTGTCCAATGTATATACTTCTAAAATGGTGGGTCTACTTCTATTTTTATATTCAAATAATTCTTAAAATATACGTATATTTTTGAAGCTTAATTTTTTTTTTTTAATCTTAATATACCTTATGTTTTTTGAAGCTTAAAATATATGTTTATTGCATCATAATGAATTCCAAATATGCAGAAAAAATATGTGCGCGATACTTGCTTAATTATAAAATATTTATTATTTTATCTTAATATACCTTATTATTTTTAGTATAAAATTAATAAAAAATTGAAATACAAGTTTAATACAATATTTAGTGATTGCCATCTTGAAACAGCGCAAGATGCGGTAAGAATCTATATTTGATAAATAATTAATTTATGAAAATATATTAACCTTAAGAATTCGATTGGCTCAAGTTTCCGATCTTGTCAATTATAATAAATTGATATATAAACATTGAATAAAAAGGCTAAGCATATAAAGTTCCATATTGAGCAATCACAACATGTGCAAGGCACGTGGTAATACTATATGGTCTGTATTTAGTTTTTGGCAAACGTCGTTATATTACCACATGCGTCAGTGCCCCCTAGTGATCTCATTGCTTACACAATGATGGGTATGTGTCTGATTTAGAAATACCTAAATAAAATTAAAAACCATTCCCTCCTAAGTGTTTAATATTTTCATAACCAAAGCTTTATAGAAATTGTAATTAGTCCCATCTAAAGTTTTACATTTTTTTGTCATAAAATTATATTATAACTCTTTCAAGAAATTATATTATAACTTCCCAAGTTGTTGATATTTTACCATTTATATTTTTTGTCAGAAATTATATTGTAACTGTCCAAGCTATATACTTTCACTCCAGTCAAATTACTTTTTATTTTACAATTTTAAAACCACAGGTTTACTTCAACAACCAAGTTTGTTGTGGGAATGACTTGCTTTCTATTTGTTCAGATTTCTTTCCCAATTTCTTTATACTGATTTTCTGTTTGACTTTTTCAACAGCTGCCAATCATGCAACTGTGTTATTTTGTAACAGTTGGGTTTTAAATGGTAATTACAACACCCACTATAATGAGTTTTGAAAAATACAGCTAAACATTTGTTGGATTGAAGATTATAACATGTTTATGGGTTTATATTGCCTGTTTCGTAGGTTGTGGTTGCCCGAGATGTGGGCTTGTGTTGCATGTTGTTTGGGCTAAGTTTCCTATGTTTAGGCATGTGTAATCTCTCGTTTTATGAATATATTCTATCAGATGACAAAAAAAGAAGAAGATACATGTTAATTACTCTATTTTCCACTGTCAGTATTCAAATTCACAGTTTTAACGTTTATTAAAAAAATCTCGTCTAGCAGATTTGTATTAATTGAACTAGCGACATCAAGGAACTCATTATCATATACTTGCTGAATAATTCGAACAACTTTCTTTGTCCCCTTGTATATAAATAATCTAACCATACCGTTTATAGCGTATTGTGAAACATGAATGTCACCCAAAAAACAATGAATATATACAATATTAGCTGGAAGTTGGACTGTAACCGACACAAAATATAATTGGCTTGTTATTTTCGTACGTGGAATCATGTTTGACTGACGACTGTTCAAGACATGGTCATAAATATGTGGGTAAGAACTAAAAATTAAATGTGTGGATGTAAATAGTCCGATACTTTTGTCCTGGTGATCTGTTTGTTGACTGACCAGTTTCGTTTCCTATTGCGTGACGATTATCTTGAGGTCCATGATTTTTAGATTATCACAATTTGTAATAATACAGCATATAAAACAAATTACTTGGAAGTTTGTTGTCTTATAAAATCATAGTGTGAAGTTATTAAACAATGAATATGTTGGAGCAGCGGTAGCCCAAATAACGGGAGACAGACCATCTGTTAAATGGGCTTTTATCGGCCCAGTGAGGAGTCAATCTCACATGGAAATTGGTGCCTGCTGCTGCAATACATTTCTTTTTGTGAAGAGGGATAAAAAGATTTGATTATCTTCTAAGTTGGTCGTGTGAAGTTTACA
This sequence comes from Orychophragmus violaceus, assembly GCA_030180135.1. NCBI lineage: Eukaryota > Viridiplantae > Streptophyta > Magnoliopsida > Brassicales > Brassicaceae > Orychophragmus > Orychophragmus violaceus. The sequence goes on along the minus strand of CM058232.1, from coordinate 1,141,827 downwards.
GTTTACAAGTTATATTTTGAGCTAAGAGCAATCCAGCTATACATCAGCTGAAGATCCTCAGGTAAAGATTTAGATTCAGGTGTTACTCGCGGATCTTTTGGATACCCATATAAACATATATTTTGATAATATATATATAACTTATTCCGAACATGTTTTGAACTTGTTATAAATTTGCTCTGAACCTTCTCTCAACCATGTTATTAACTTGTTTCGAACCTATTTCAAATTTGTTTCAAACCTGTTTTGAGTATGTTTCGAATTTGAATTGACTAAACCTAATTAGTATCTAAATAATAACAGGTTTTTATAGGTATGTTATCATAAGAATCTATCCAATTTAGATCCGATATGAACCGACCCGAACCCGATTGTAATCTAACATATCCTTAAATGGGTTTTCACTTTTCTCTATCAGTTGGACCCAAAACTTATCGAGAATCGATCCGAACCCAATCCAAGAATCCGAATGCTCACGGCTATTATCCACCGATCATCTGATCTGACCACATTAAAATTGTAAGGAAACAGTCTGACCGTTAGATTTGGAACTAATCTTGTAAAATCTCTCTAAAAACTCTCATGAAAAGCGGATATGTTCGGTCACCAGCATAATCCGAAACCTGAAGGAGAGAGAGCTGTCTAATGCTGTGTCACTCATATCTTGGTTGCCAAACAGCCACTGGATTCCGAACTAGACGAGGCATCAAAATTACGGCGATGGCGTCGGAAAACAAACAAAGGATCCCTAGAATCCTGTGCCTTCATGGATTCAGAACTAGCGGTAAGATTCTCCGTGCACTTATCACAAGTAAATGGCCAGACACAATTCTCCGACATCTCGACCTCGATTTCCTCGATGGCCCATTCCCAGCCACCGGGAAATCAGACGTCGAGCGATTCTTTGATCCACCGTATTACGAGTGGTACCAAGTTAGCAAGGTCCGTTCTTTAAAATCCATGTGATTTGACTAATGCTTATCAGAGTAAAGGTTGACTCTTGTTGAGTGTGTTTGGTGCTCTTGATTGTATAGGGTTTTAGAGAATACAGGAATTTTGAAGAGTGCTTGGATTATGTTGAGGATTACATGATAAAGAATGGACCTTTTGATGGTCTTCTTGGTTTTTCCCTGGTTGGTTTGATATGGTTTTCAGTACTGTTCACTTTGAGTGTGTAGTCTAAAGCTGTGAGTGTGTGCTCTTGATCCATTTTGTTCTATAGGGGGCTATGCTATCTGCGGCTATTCCTGGAATGCAAGAAGAGGTACATAAGCAGTCAGAATCCAGGTTCTCAGATTGGATTTTCGTATGAGCTTTTGAAGTTTGAAACATATCCTTAGACTAGTTTCATATTGCTTTTGCTCTGAGTAACTGTTTGTCGTTGAGCTTTTGAAGAATGAAACATATTGTTAGGATAGTTTCTATTGTTTAGTTCAGAGCAAGTGTTTGATGTTGAAAACTGTTTGTAGGGAACGGCTCTAACGAAGGTGCCAAAGGTCAAGTTCTTGGTGATAATATCAGGAGCAAAGATTCCAGGGTTGGTGTTTGGACAGCCTAAAGCTGCGGTTGGTGCATTCTCATCTCCAGTTCGTTGTCCGTCACTTCACTTCATAGGTAACATAGAACAACGTCCCTGCTCATGTTCTTGATTTGATATCTCACTTAAATCTTAGTCTAACCCACTGATCAATAGAGAGTGGCTTTGATGTAGCCAAGATTGACACAAGAATGTGTAGGTAGAAGCTAACTAGAACTTCTCTGTATGTTAACATAGTTTTAAATCCCGTTAGAGCTCTGACCTACAACATCTACATTGGCTTTTGCTGTTTCTATCAAAGGAACAAACATGACATTGGAGATACTTGTTTGTAATATTTTGAAGTTGAATTGAGCATACATGTAGAGACTGTAATTATGTATTGGGTTGGCAGGCGAGAGAGATTTTTTGAAAACGCAAGGTGAAGTTCTTGCGGAATTATTTGTAGAGCCAGTGGTGATCCGTCATACAAGTGCACACACTATACCCCAACTCGGTTAGTAAGAAGAATCAAGCTAATAATCTTTAACTTCTTGTTTTGATGTTATGAGCTTTTCTGTGTCTTCTACAGACACAGAAGCTGAGGAGACAGTATTGAGCTTCTTCCAGAGGATTATGAAGATGCTTTCTGATGAATCATCTTCTATAAGAAGCTTGATGTGATTGAGAGCTGCTCTGAATGGGTTTCTTCATTTGGATATCAGATGATCTTGCAGTGATGAATTTGTTAAATGTGATCGTTCTTTTGGCATATTTTTTCTCGTAGTTTTTAGTCTTTGATACGTGGACAAGATTATTTTAATAACTTAACATTATTTCAAGATAAGTCTTTAAATCTAAGGCCATGAATGTTAATATGTAAAAAATGTTTTAAGGGTGTTTTTTTGAAATCCGTTTTAAGTTACCAATCATATAATTTGTTGTAATTAGAATCTTTTAAAACTAAAAAAAAGTATATTTTTATTGCTTTTCTAATCAACTAAACCAAGTTTTATTCCATGAGAATTTCATTCGGTGAAGTTTTTTTTTTTTTTTATTAAAATGTCAAGTTTATATGGGAAAAGATTTTTATGTTTTCAAAACAAATGAAAATCACATTTATCTACAAGTTTTTCTTCTTCTGTATATTGTTTTTAAATCGTATTGCATTCTAAAACTATCTTGAAAATATATATTCAAATAATTTTAATATAAATGTCCTACTTTTTAATATTTGAAGAAAAATGATGGTGAAAAAAAGGAATGGAGGAGCACTAAAGAAGAGGAGTTAAATTATTGTCCTTTTGATGTATAGTATTTAGAGTCAAACGGATTCTCATGATAATCTATAAGTTCCACTTGTAACAAAGTTTTACTTCTTTTTCAATCTACCCTGATGCCCTATTAACTTAGCTTTGTCGGTTGCTTTTTAGTCTCTTTTTATTTTTAATTGTCTATTATTGTATATAGTTGATTGAACATATCGAATTATCAATCCTATGATGACCAACATTTCAAAATATGTTTAGGCTACATAGGTAATAGAGGTCAATATATGTGTTGTGACAATTCAGCATTATAAAGTTGGATTCTCACGCTTGCAAAGCTTTCACTATTTCGTTTTTGTAAAGTTAACAACTCAGCATAATAATATATTCAAGAATTTGCTTACATTTCTTTTCTCTTGTCTACTTAGAACATCGATCACTCTCCTGATTATTCAATATATATGTGTATTAACAAATACTAATTCTTAAATTATACAGTATTTGGTAAAAAACTGTCTTGAATACGTTTTATAAAAAATTGTATTTTGTTTTGTTGTGTTTGATAATACTACGTTTGTCTTTTTAGGATCTCAATGGTAATTGCGAATTTGCGAAACGGTTTTAGAATACGATGTGATTTAAGTATAGTATATGCGAGAAAAATAAGTATAAATGCGATTTTTTATTTGCTTAAATAAATAGTATAAGGAATTTTTGTAGAAAAGAAAAATTTGGGGATTGTAAAAATATATGACTGATAACTTAAAACGGTTTTCAAAAAACGCATTTAAAAACGAATTTTTCAAGTCACCATTCACCGTCTTAGTTTCTATAAATTTGGTGTGACTTATATTTATCATTTTACACTTGAGTATATTTTCAAATGAAGAATTTATTAGTTTCAGTTTTTATACTATTGTCACAAGAAGAAATCATTCCATCCATCGTGTTATAAATAATCTTTTTTTTATATACAGTATATTTCATTATATGAAATGTAAACAGTTAAAAATGATTTGAAATGTAAAAAATTGATTCGTTTAATAATGAAGGGAGACCAATCCTCTGTGTGTCTCCACGTAGGAAAGCGGTTTCCCGCCAGCTGACAAATACACGTCAGCACGTCATCTCAAACGTCTTTCAGTATCCATTTGCTCATGTCTGATTTCTTCCTCAGGGAGGGCCGGTGTTTAATCTTTTTATTTTCGTGTGTGTTTACCATAAAATATTAACTTTCGTTTCATGTCAAATGAGTTGTTATTTTTATTCACTAATCTTTACTTTCGTAATTCGAGGCCCTACAAAAACATTCGCATTTATTATGTATGCAACACAACTGTTATTTTAATCTTATAACTAGATTTTGACCCGCGCTAAAGAAGCGCGGGTTTATGTTTTCATTCTTAGAATATGTACTTTTATCTTAAATTTATATTTTTATAAATTAATTTCGTTATCTATTTCGTCTAATCTATATCAAATGAAAATAAGATGATATACTGCTAAATGTGAGAAGAAATTTAATAAATTTTGTTTTTGTTTTGATATTAATATATTATTAACTTGTATATTATATATTAGTAGTTGTATTTTATTGTTATTTTTAGTATATGATTAGTCATGCTTGAACTTGGTTAATCTATTTTTCAACACGTGTTGTAATGATATATAATTTGAAAATTTGATGGAACAACCCGTTAAAAATTGCATTCAAACATGAACTATAATTTGACGCATCGTATATTTGAATAATATAAATATTAAATAATTTAAATATTTATATTAAATTTAAAATATATCTATTGGAATTAGTTACTCGTGCAAATTTTATTTTTAGAAATCGAAATTGGTTAATTTATTTTTAGCCCATTTTATTATAATTTAAATATTTTAAAATTTGATGAAACAACCCGTTAAGAAGTACAATCTTAAAAAACGTTTCTTACAAAATAAATAATTTATACCCGCACGCTAGTACAATATTATATACTACTTTCTTATTTTAATAATAATTTATTAATTTTAATGATTATATAATTTATAAAATAATTATGTATTAAATTATATAATTATATGTACCAATTGATTTAGTAATGCTTGATTTTATTTCTTTAAGTTAAATTTTAGTTAAGAATAATTTATAATATTTATTTTAATATTAATTTCGAAATTAATTATTATTTTTATTAAATTTTTGAAAAATATTTTTGTTAGATATGATTATGATAAAAAAAAAAGAAAACAAAAGATATTATAAGATATTATGAATAAATCAAATATAAATTGTTTTACAGTTTTACCCTTAATGAAGGTTACAAATCCTAATAATATAAAGGGTAAATTCCGGAAACAACATTTATGTACCATGGCAAACCTTCCTGTTTTAATAGTATTGATACTGTTGGTCTGATAGGAATAGTCAGCTATATGTATTTCTCAAAGTTTAATTTAGAGCACCACAAATTTGTTTTGTGGTTCAGTTTTCCAACATTTTATTTTTAAATGAACCCTAAGTTAACGAAGTTGCTCTCCGTGGTATTTTCAATGAGATAGGATCTAATCAATGTTTTTAAACCCGATCCGGACATTGAACCGGATTGTCTTCCAGGTCATCGGGTCATTGGATCAACCGTGGATCGACCGCGGGTCAACCGCACGTCATAAATAAATAAAATTTATATATATAACTATATATAAACATATATTCTTTAAAAATAATGTATAAAAATATACATCATTTGCATTATTCTATCTATTAGCTAAATTGTTAACAAAATATGAATTAAGAAATTTGATATAAAATCAATAATTTAAGTCAAACACCATGCAACGATTAAAAAAAAAGAAATACGAAGGTTTGTGAGGCTGAAAGATGAAACGTCTCGCGAGAAGAACTAATAATGTTTTAACTACTAAAACCCTATATTTATCACAATCAAGCACTCTTTTTGATTTTAAAATTTCAAAAATGTTCATTATTTGGGTCAACCGGTTCGACCGATCCACCGGATCGCAAATAAACCACGGATTTTGCCAAATTTTTCCGGATTTTTAACTCAACGGTTTTTGTATATGACCCGACCCAAAATATATGTCGGATCACTGGGTTTACCGGTCCGACCGCGGGTCCGGATCGGGTTTCAAAACATTGGATCTAATATTTGAATATTAATGACTATGAATTTTGGTTTCCTTCTCCAGTTAAATTTGGCAAAATCACGTCCATCAAAATCACGTAAAATTCATCATGCAATTTCGTGTTGACAAGACAAATGACCCTCGCGGCACGTGTTAATATCACCTCGCAAATTATATACACGTAATTAATGCAGTATTAAACTTAAAATTGTCTTTATTTATAATTTACTATTCAGTAAATAATTCTGAAAAAGTTGTCAACCCAAAAATTTCAGACCTTGAAATTATTAAGGGCATTACTGATTTTGATGTGATTAGACGGCCCATCACTTTATCGCAGAAATATTAATGCATAGTATATTATATACTATTGGCATATGGACAAAAAATAATTATCGTGTTTATTTATATTTTATCCCTTTTTTAGTTTCCCAAAAACTTATCTCTAATACTATCCCTTCTCTTTGCTTGTAAAATTATACGGTAAACTATATTGTCATTGATTAAAAAAAAGGAACCACATAAATTCAAACTAAAATAAAATTTTGTGTTTATTAGATCATAACCATGGTTAGAACAGTCTGACCAAATTATTGTTCTAAAATGGTTTAGATTTTTTTTTATCGAAAAAATAAAAAGATTTCGTTACAATCCTATTTTTTTATTGTATCGGATTTGGAATAATAAAAAATTGAAGTGTTTGTAAATATCAATACTCACAAAATAATATAAAAACTCTAAAGCAAAGATAATTTTTTCAATATTATTTTTTCTCTATGTATTCTGCAACACTGTTTTCTTTTTATAAGATTTTATACGAATTATCTCAACACAAATAAAACGAGATAGTGGTAGTAATAAAAGGGTATTTTGTTTTTCAACTATCTTTAAATTTAAATAAAAATTAGAAAGTAAAAAACAATGTAAAGATAAAAGAGAGCGTTACAAAGTGTGGTTGAGGACAGATTTATAAGATTCCGATTTCCAATAACAAAGAATGTAATATATCAAAAATATAAAATAAACTATATTCTCAAATTAATCCCAAGTCCAAAGAGATAAAGAGAGAAGATAAAACCTTTGATATCCACATTATCTTCTCCTTCTTGAACTTCATCTCTCAAAAACGACGTAGTTTTTCACCATCTCGACTTGCTTTAATGGAGTTTGAAGACAACAACAACAACGAAGAGGAAGACGAAATGAATCTTCACGAGGAAGAAGAAGACGACGCCGTTTACAACTCTCCACAGGCTCGCGTCCTCAAGGCCTCAACTGAAAGTCCTGACACCGCTGGAACAGCCTCAACTGGCGGTGGAGGAGGATTCATGGTGGTTCACGGCGGTTCATCCGGAGGAGGAAACAGGTTTAGGTTCCGTGAGTGTCTCAAGAACCAAGCGGTGAACATAGGAGGACACGCGGTGGATGGTTGTGGTGAGTTTATGCCAGCTGGAATCGAAGGTACCATCGATGCCCTAAAATGCGCCGCTTGTGGTTGTCACCGTAACTTCCACCGCAAGGAATTACCTTACTTCCACCACCAGCCGCCACCGCCTCCTCCGCCGGGATTCTACCGTCTTCCAGCTCCGGTGAGTTACCGACCACCACCAGCACAAGCTCCTCCTCTTCAGCTAGCTCTTCCTCCTCCACCATCAGAAGATCGAATGGAGACTTCTTCAGCTGAGGCCGGAGGAAGTGGAAGTGGGATTAGGAAGAGGTTTAGGACTAAATTCACGCCGGAGCAAAAGGAGAGGATGTTAGGTTTAGCTGAAAGGATTGGATGGAGAATTCAAAGACAAGATGATGAAGTGATCCAGAGATTTTGTCAAGAGACTGGTGTTCCAAGACAAGTTCTTAAGGTTTGGTTACATAACAACAAACACACTCTTGGTAAGTCGTTGTCTCCACCACTTCATCATCATCAGAATCCAACTCAACTTCCTCCAGAGTCTTCTTCGTTTCATCGTGAACAAGACCAACCATGAATCTTGAATTTCTTGATCACTGTTAGGGTTTTAAGTTAGCTAATTAATTGCTTGAGGAATTTAAGAGGGTTTTATTGTTTAAATTTATGTACCCATTTTCGTCTTCTGGATGTTGTTGATGATGATCTTTCTAGTTAATTACGTTTTTCATGATGAACTTCTAAAGTAACTGAGCAAATTCTTGAATTGATTAGCTATTTATTAGTGACTAGTGAGGATTATAGTAATTAACATCACATGTGTCAGTATTTTAAATATATAATGTCTTTGTCTATGAATTTTACATGAATTCGTATATTTTGTGTATGCATTATATATATGTATATAGTCGTTAATTAGCATATGATTAGTGTTTTGTGTGCATCCTTAGCATTGAGACATTGTTCTTCTAATTGTTTCTTTAAGTCCTTGGTGTTTGATTTGGAGTGTTATTAGTTTTGCTTGACCATTACACCAACACACACACATTTTTGAACATGGTTAAGTGATGATGTTATTGTTTCTTAAGTTAAGAGTTAAAATATTTTCTTGATTTTTCTTTTTTTGCAACACACACACATGCACAACTAATGTTTATATAGTATGTTTGTATAGATACTTGGGATCATTTAATTGTCCAATGAGTGTAGGACTCAAATGTAGATCGGTCGGAATTTCCTTGGGATGGAGATCTCTACCTAAATAATTGTGAATAGGCTTAGATGGATTCCTCATTCACCAATCAGTGTAGAAATATATACTTATTAGACATTTATTTTGTTACCCCTTGGAAATGAAAAAGGTGAAATATCATCTGCTAGCTGCTGCAACAGTATTCTCTGATTCTTGGACATTAATGAAACTCTACACTTGAAAATAAAAAATAAAATAAAGACAAGAAATTAATCGAAACATGTCGATGCATCCAAAGCTTCGTCTTCTTATGTGTTTCTTTCTAATGCACTGTTCTCTGAAGAACTGGGGAAGGAGACATGTGGGCTCTTTGGAAGCATGAAGGAGAAGAGATGAAAACATATGGGCACACCCATACATGTAACATCGTCATACTAATGATTTTATATTCTTTTAAATCCCTAGTTAGACTTTCAGTTGTAATAATAGATCCAATCGGTGAACAAATACGGAACGGTTATATTAGCGGTTAGCAAAAATGGTAAGCGATAGAATAATGCAAAACTGTAAGTGAAAACAGTGTTAGCATAAACGGTAATAAAAAAGGAGATTAACCGTTTTTATTGTAGCTTTTGATAACGTTTTCATGATTAAAAACAAAGAAAGAGGTAGTGTCTAATGTTTTACTATAGGTACACCAATCAAATCCAATATGTTTTTGGTTTGTTTGTTTTCTACATATTCGATCTACTATATTACAAGTTAATTTGAATCATTTTACATTCAAATTTAAAAGAGCAAAACACCTTTTTTAACAGTGGATCCATGTTTAATATCCTCTCTTCAACAGATCATTTAGTTAGTAATAACGTCAAAGTGAACAAAGTTATAGTAAACTTACAAGTGGTTATAATTAAAGCCTAGCTAGTAATATTTGTGCAAAAAAAAGAAAGAAAAACTGAATTCAAATGAATGAGAGTAGCTAGGGTTTTGAGAAGATGACGCAATGAAAGTATGTGGAAGAAAGAGGGAACAAAAATGATTGAAAAAGGAAAGAAGAGGCAGATAAGATTCGAGTCCCCATCTCACGGCCACTTCCATATTTAGCCCTTCATGTCTCAACCTCTCCATCTTCTCTCTCTAATGGAAATATAGAAAGAGAGACAAGCCTACACTCAAAATGAAAGGACTTGAGAGAGAGAGAGAGAGAGATGCTTTAGCTTGATAAGGCAATCTCTACACCTTCATGCCTAAGCTAAAGCTGCACACTCCAAGGAGTGATCAAGATGACTTTGTGGTCCTCTCTCTCTCTCTCTCTCTCTCTCTCTCTCTCTCTCTCTCTCTCTCTCCTCTCTCTCTCTCTCTCTCTCTCTCTCTCTCTCTCTCTCTCTCTCTCTCTCTCTCTCTCTCTCTCTCTCTCTCTCTCTCTCTCTCTCTCTCTCTCTCTTTTGGGCCCAAAAATTTTCTTCACAAATTTCAAACGCGTGTAGCTCAATTAGTTAGTGTACTTGATCGGGTTTGATAAGTACATGTTTGGGTATAACGAGCAATTAACGTTTGTTAAATCAACTTTTATTTATTAGTTAGCTTTGACTACTTTAGAAACCTAACTAAATTTGTTTCTCCCTTTTTTGTCTTTCTATATTGTTTATTTTCTCACAAGAAACATGAGGATACCTAATTATTAATTTATATTACTAAAACTTCTTAGCTTACCAGCTGAAATCTTAATTTTGGTAGAGGAGTTTCCAATTCTTCATTGCTCCACAAAGCAATTATAATAAATATAATGATGGGGGTGGAGACAACCGGGAGAATAGATCTACTAGCCGGGTTGGGAAGCGGAGGAGTTGTCATCGGAGCTTGCTAGGAGCGGCTTTATCTAGTGAGTCTGGAGGATCCCGGAGGAAGACGCGGCGAGAGGAGTATGGGTCGGCGGATCCGGAATCTCGGCACGAGTCAGATTTTCTGTCTGAGAAAGAAAAATCCGTAGGCACCGCGAGTCTTAGTTATCTCGTATTCGCCGGCGAAGCGTTGGACACCGGTGATGTCCCCGAACTGTGGCGGCGACCAATCCCGTTGTTATCTTCCGTCCGGTTATTGAAGATTCCTTCGATTATATAGGGGTTTTTTAGGTTTCGGTTTTTTGCTATGGTTTAATTGGCTTGTACCGGATCGGTTTATTTATATATATATATATATATATAAATATATATATAGATAATGATGGAGGACATATAACACATATACTTATATGATTACAAATTTTATTCATAGGTGAAAAATGTTTACTCGACTGCTGCAGTAATGTGAAATGTTCGTACCATACGTTGGAGTCTGGATATGTAATAAATGCTCATAGAAAGTTGTGAAAACACAGTTTATTTGTCTGGGTGCAAACTTTTGGGCTTTTCTTGCTGAGCTAAGTTGAATTATTGATGTAAAATGTTTTGATCAGATAAATAAGTAATATGTTTTGAAACATGATTTTTTTTTTACTGTGGTCCTCTTCATGGAATCTTTCAGTCAATACGCAGAAACTCATCGGACAACGACCCATCAATGTGTGTATTTTGTACCATACATATATACGTGCGTGTTATATCATCATCATCATCATCATCATTCAACATCATCATTTTTCACAGTGTTTTTACTGTGTAATAGTTACTGTCGTTATGCTTCATTTAGGGAATCTAAATGTGACCCACAATGCAGAGTTTTATTACCATCCTTTCAAGCTAAGTTTCAAAACAGGTGATATTATATTATAATTAAAAAGAGAACGAAAAAAATAAACAAATTTGATTGCGTAAAACAAATATATAGGACCAGCTAGGGTTAGGTTTCCCCCCCCCCCCCCCCCCCCCCCCCCCCCTTTAAATTATATGATATTCCCATACTCTTAGCTTCAAATAAATTGCCCTAATTTGGGAAACTAATGATGATGATTCACTCACGTGCAATGAACCATAAATTTTCCACTTTACTCCTAAAAAATAATATTAGATATCGGTGATATTGATCGCAATGTAGTTAATTATTCACTTAATAACCATAATTCAATACTATATAATACAAAAGTAAAAGCATTTTCTCTAAAGTTATGCGTAAAAGAGAAAGCAAAGATTGAAAAAAGTTTAGAAGCTATATAACTTTTAGCAACTTTTATTGAAGGAAAATTAGTAAAAATAAAATATATTATAAGTTTTGGACAGTTGAATGACTATGACGACTCATTATGACGAAACCCAATGAAAGAATTATAAAAGTTTATTTGTTTTGTATTGTTGTCTTCACTTAGTCGACTGTCCAAATAGTTCTCTTCATTTCAAATTTTGCGTGTATATATACTGGCAAGTACGAAATTTGAACGTGTATAGTACGTATAATACGTTCATGTGGATCCCAAAATTGTTCCTTAAACAGAAAATAACCTTTTTAGTGATAGGTCAGGACCAAAGCTAAACAAGATTCTAGATTATGCAGTGATTTAAGTAAAATTAGTAGTCACAAAAGGAGTTATAAAATAATAATGTAGGCTAGACAATGGCAATGAGAACTAACATTATTATTGAGGGATGTAGAACAATAACTTAAAATATCTATTTTGTGAGTTTACTATCGTAATTATTTAATTGAAAATATATAAATACAAATTAGCATTTGATCGTATATTAGCTAACGTAAATATATATATTAATTCACTTAAAATTAAATATTTATAAGCTGTAATATATCCATCTTTATATTAATTAAAAAGTGCTTTTGGCCTTATATTCACTTTCTAAATGGTTGATTACTAATTTACCATTAATGAAATTAAGTTAGTTACAAATCTAACCTTAGTTCATATTTATAATTTTATTATTTATTATATTAGTTTTAAAAATTTGTTTTTATTTTATTCTAGAGATATACATCATTCAAATAAAAAATAAATAATAAGATAAGACGATAAATACGAAAATATTTTTAAATTCTGAATTTTTAGTATTGATAATTATGAGTATTGTGGATAATACAAATTTATATAGTAAATTTTCATTAATTATTTTACTGTAAAAATAAGTATAATCTCATATAAAAATAATAAAAAGAGTAAGATGATAAATATAAAAAATTAAAATTTATTTTAATTTAGAGATAATTATAAACTCATATAAAATAATAATGACAAGTAAGATGATAAATATGAAAAATGAATATTTATTTTATTTTAGAGTTAAATATAAACTCATATAAAATCAAAATTAAAAACTAAGGTGATAAATACGAAAATATTTTTTTTAAATATGACATTTAAGAATTGATAAGTATGATTATTGAAGATAATATGATTTTATGTTGTAAATTAATATATTTATATAAGTTTTTGAATTTATATAAATATAAATGAAAATACTTATAATACAAAATTTACATGTATTGATGTTCATAAATATATATAATTATAATTTATTATAATTAATATAAATATATAAATTTAAATATTTATATGTATAATTTTGGATAATAATTTATTTTATTGTTATAAGTTAAAATTTAGATATAAACTCTAAAATATTTTAATAAAATGTTAAATATCATAATGTATATTTTTATGTTTAATTATAGTTAATATATAAAAATATTATTTATAAAATTATTATTGATTAATTAATTTATATTTTTAAAATTTTATTTATTTATTAGTGGTTGCGCTCGCACATGGTGCGAGCAAATCATGCTAGTATATTTTAAAAATGTGTTGTCTTATTAAGTACCATGACTTTTTTTGTTGTCAACAGATGAAATTCACGGGCCGAGTTCAAATACAAACGGGTCAAGGCCCAGTACAGTAAGCAAATCGAACAACGCGAGTGGATAGAGACGCCAGCATGCACCAACCGCGACGCTCGTTGGAGGAACCGTCAAAAAGCTTCAGACCCTCGTCGAGAAGAACGAGACGACACTCACCGGACCGACTCATTGAAACTGTCAGGAACCGCTTGCCAATCTTTGCTTTCCAAAGCCACCGCCCAAACACCTGCAACCAAAGAAACCCGATGAGGAAACTCGACAGAAGACCACCGTAACCAAGGAGATGCCGCCGCCGTTAGGAACGAAACCCGACAGGATCCACTTGATGCTTGTCCTCAAAGCAGTGGCACGGCCACGATATTAATACAAGCAACCGGAGAATCTAGAGTAGAGCACCAAACAATGAAGTCAGGAGGGGACAACGCGAAGATAGAGAGGGAGCAAGCGAGGAACACCGGGACAAAACCGAAAAAGTCAGATGAATCGGAAGGTAAATCGACCATAGAAAAGCATCTGGATTTATTAGGATCGAAGGCCAAGAGGCAAGCCCCGATCGAAACAAAAGAAAAGGAAACACACCAAAGCCTCACGACGAGGCAATTTACATAACAAAACGCGAGATCCGGTAAATCGGAAATCACTCCGGGATCGCCCCGAGAGAACTTAATTTATTATTATGTACCATGATTACGCTCCTAAAGTTCTAATAAATAATATTTCCATACTCGGTGGAAAATAAAATATAGGTTCTCGTTTAAATAAAAAGTACACTCGACAAATAAATATAAATTAAGACCAAAATAGGTAAAATTTATTAGGGACATAAGTCCCACATCGGTAGTTGGAAGGGATCACTAGTAATATATAAATGATATGTGTCACTCTACTTATCACCAATTGGTTTTAGGTTGGAAGCCCATATACCTTAATATGGTATCAGAGCCCGACACTAATCCAACCCGATCCGACCCAAAGTTGGTCCACTCATCGACAACCCATACCCAAATTGGCGCCGTCGATCCAAGCCCGAACATTCCGAGATTAATGCTCAAAGAGCCATTATCTCGAGAAAGCGTATTAAGGACATAAGTCTTACATCGGTAGTTGGAAGAGATCACTAGTAATATATAAAGGATATGAGTCACTCCACTTATCACCAATTGGTTTTAGATTGGAAGCCCATAAACCTTAATAAAATCTTCATATATTTTTCTCCAAACACATTATTTGGTTTGATGATAGTCAAAATGCTGCTGGTATGCCAAGAGACATTGGTAGGCCCAAAATGATTATTTTAGTGAATATAGGATTGACCCATTACTTATAGTTGCAGAACCTAGAGGTTTAGTGGACCTGGACTCCAATCATTTTGTATTTAATTTGTTTTTTTTTAACATAAAATACTTCTTTTAATTCATGAAAATTTTAGATTTTGGACTTTTGTTGACCAAGGTAGAAAGCACAAAAAGCTCCATAAATAAGTTTTATTTTAGTGGGCCTAATATTCAGCCCATCAGTGCCATGCGCGCCTTACTTACTTAAACGACAACGTGTGAAAGTGTCTCGCAACAGAAAGTCTACTTAGCGATACGGTTTTTTTCCCGCTATATTTATTTGGCGGGAACCCCAAAACACATTCTCTGCTTTTTTCCTATTTCTATTTAATTTCATACCAACAAAAAAGTCTTCATATCAATATCATCTTCCTTTTTTATTTTTATTTTTTAGTATAACCAAATGTTGGGATAATATAAAAATATTGGAACTAAAATGTTTGTTCTTTTATTTTAAAATTTTACTATGATTATTTTCTTTTTCAACCTCTCAGACAATAATAATGTTAGAAAGAAAAAAAAACAGAGAAATTTAGGAAAGATTTGTATGAGAAGAAGATGAAGAATCATGAGTCTTAGAGCTGAAACAACAAGCTGATACTTCTAAAACCCCATTAGGTGTTTGTGAACATAATCCTGAGCCATCACTCTCTATCATTTCCCCAATCTTCTTCACTCTCTCCTGCAATAAAAGAACCAAAAAAGTTAAATAAAAGAGCTTGACACTTTGTTTTGTCTCTTCAACACAAAACACAAACAAAAAGATCTCACCAGCTTTTTTTGTTTGGTGTATAAAAAGAAGATCTAAATGGCAACCAGTCTGATTTTTTAGATAGTAAGATCAAATCAGAATCAACTATACCACAATATGATTTGTGGGGGCAAGATTTGGTTAAAGATGTGAGTAGAGTGTGTGTGAGAGAGAGAGAGAGAGACAAAGAGTCACAAGACACACAGCTATATATAATAATATACTTTAAAGTGGTCTTTGGTCTATACTCTCCACTAGTTTTGGAAGTCAAAGAATTCAGACCCATGAAATGAACCAGTTTCTCTTTTTTTTTTTGCTTACTTTTTTTATAAAATAGAATTCAGACCCATCAGTTAGTGCACACACACACACATATCTATATAAATGTGTCAACTTTTAATGATTTCAATCTTCTCCACAACTGGCATTTCCTTTAAACTGAACACCCAATTGCTAAAACAAAAATAGATATAAAAGTTTGGAATTTTTTGGTGGAATTTCTTTTACCTTTTGAAGTAGTGGGAACAAAGGAGAGAAGCAAGAGTTGTCAAACTGTACTGTCTGCAGTTCTCTAGAAACAGAAAGTGCCACTGCAGCAGCAACTTCAGAAGGTCTAAACTCCAAAAAGTCAATACCTGCTCACTCACACAACCACCATTACACTCCAAAACATTTCACCCAAAATCATAAAAAGCAAAAGCACAAAAAACATAAAGGAGAGACCTTTTTCACCTTTGGTTTTGCTGGCTATCACTTGTAGTGATCTGGATATCAATGTGTTTGATGGTTCTTGATCACTTTTACTCATCTTTCTCAGGAAATATCTTATGTATGAGCAAGGAGTTATGGCTCTCAATCTCCATTCCAATCTGTTTAACACCAAAAGTTCCATTCTTTGGACTGATTTAGCCTCAAACACAAGCTGAGGATGTCCAACCTGTTCCATAATGTGACCAAACTGATTAGAAAAGAACATGTTGATAATGTAGTGATGTTGAGGGAGAGATTAGTAGCACCTGAAGATCTATTAACAATGGGACTTCAGCTTCTTCTATTTTGGCTGCCAAGGATAAACAAGCCACAGCCAACAACTGCATTGTCCAAGCCTTGACATTCTACAAGAAAGATCATTAATCAAGAAGCTACAAAAATGGGACTTTTAGATGATGAAAGGCTAACACATTCTCAATCTTTTTAATTGACATTAATGTGAACTTACAGAGAAATCATGAACCGATAAGAACCGATCCAAGTAGTTCATTGATAAGCAAATACACATTGGTCCAAACTGGTGTTCCTCACAAGCCTGTTGTAATAAGAACAAGAGATCCATCAAAAGCTGAGCTTTCAAAGATCTAAAACCTCTGATCTAATATACGTACCAACACAATCTTTGTGTTCCAGATCATACATCAAAGAATATGATTTTCAGAATTTGAGCTCATATATATGATTTAAAAGCCCATCAACATGCCAAATTTAATCAAATAAGGGAAGAAATGTTAATAAAAATCAAACCTTCCAAATCCAATTAAAGGCTTCTCTTCTTCTGACATTCAAATCCAAAACTCCACTTCTAAGTCTCCTAATGTAATCATCACTTGGCAAATGCTGCTTCTCCTTCTCCATCATCTCTCTGATGATCTCTTCACTCTCCGATGGAAAACCCATCTGATAAATCGAAATTTCACGATCAAAGAACGGAACTTTGTCATCACCAACGTTGATGGTCTCTGTGCATACAAGACTCAGTTCTAGATTTTCAGCCATTATTAACAGAGTGTTCAAAAAGGTTAAAAAAGTGTTCTTCTTTCCGATCTAAAAAACAAAATAATGTCAAGAAATTCAGACAAGGATTGTCATCTGGACTCTGGAGATTGGGAAGTGAAAGAAAGATTGGGTTTTTGTTTTTGGGTTGATGGGGTAAAAGTTAAAGGGAGGAGCTTTTTATTGAGGGAGTGATGAAGAGATTTTTTGGTAAGTAGGTAATGTGTGGGATAAGAAAATTGGGGAAGAAGAAGATGAAAGAGTTGAATTTTGAAAAGTTATAGAAAATGAATTGACTATCATGGTAACAAATGTTTCATCATTGATAAAATTTATGGAAATGTGTTTGAAATTTGTTGTAAAATATAGAGTTAGTTTGTTTTATTGGTTGTATTTTAGTTTTTGGATGGTGAATCATGTGAATATGAGGCTGGATGTTTTATTTATTTACCTTTTTGTGTATAATTTTTGGTCTTTTATAGACAGTCAAATGTCTATTATGTTTTATAGCTAATGTTGAAAAATGTGATCACATTAATATATTATTGTGTTTAATGATTTTATTCTTCATTTTAGCTATTATAAATATAGTTCTTGGTTTATTTTAAAACAATATAAAATCCATTCAAAATTTTAAACAATTTGTCTTTTTTTTTCCATGAATTTTAGTAAAAATAGGATCAATATCTTGTGGTATTTTATAAGTACAAGAGTTATAAGATTACCGAAACATGTTAAATTTATATTGTTTTTTTTTGGGCGGAAATATTCGTCGAACCATAAGATTTTGTTTTATAAATTCTATCAAGTTGAAAAGATGAAAGCAGAAAATGATCTAAATAAACTAATGTAAATTCAAATTAACATGTCATAAAGAAAATATGGTTTTAATATTTTTTTGTTTGCTCAAAATCCATCAATAATGATGTTAGAAGCATTTGCTCTGATTGATCTTTGACCACTGTTTTTGACTACAGTCTCACTTTAAGTTTTAGTAATGTCAATTACTACATCATTGCACAAACCTTTGAATGGAATTGGTAGATTGAATGGAATTGGTAGATTGTAGACATGTATAAGAACCATGTCATATAGTAACTTGGAATGGCCTTTGTTTTTTACACACAATTGTCTTTGTTTAGTATGGTTTTATTTTACCCAAATATACTGTCTACTGTTTTGCCCAACACATCAGATTAACTATAAGGTCTTGGTCTTTGTTTTATATATAATATAAAATATTTGTACCCAAGTGTTGGTCAAGTTTTTGGACCCAGGCTAGTGCTCTCTAGTTTTTTTTGTAGGTATTAGTATTTATATATATATATATATATATATTTAAAAAATAAGCAAACTCATAATAACATTTTTTAGTTCAAAACTTCAAATCAGTAATATAAAATATAAATTCTATAAATATTAGTCGATAAATTAATAATCACAATAAATTAATATTTTCAGTTTTGAATTGGATCAATTCAAAATATAACACAATCAATATGATCATAATTTTTTTTGAAAATTCATGTAAACATATGGTCCCATAAATACAATAGATTAATAATATTATATGTAAAACTTATGCAAATATAAAATATCTAACTAAGATAATCTATTAAGTATGAATCTAATGTTTATATTTAAAAAAAAAAAATCGGAATCATTTGAGAGTTTTAACTCTAATTTTTCTTATTACGTCAATTTTTTGTTTGGTGTTGTTTTCTGAAATTACATTCAAACTATAAAGAGTTGTTGAGACCATAATTGATTTTTATGTGTAACACCTGTCAAATGTATCATAAACTCATCTACAGATTCATCGTCTCATTAAAAATACTAGCCACTATTCAAATAACTCTTTACGGATTAATATCTCAGCGTTGATTTTGTAATATTTTTAAAAATAAATAGAAATGTTCAATGCTAAACAAAGAAGATAAAATTCAATATCTCTTAATGCATTTTGTTCATATCAATAAATACGATGGTATAAACATGTGATATAATCAATTTCTTAATGCTCGTATTAAAAAAATCTAAACAATATGAAAACATAAAATAAAATATATAAATAATCAAACAAAGTTAATTTTAAATAAATAAAAATCTAGGAAACATAGCTTTAAATACATTTTTTTTCAAAAATTAATATTTTGTTTAAATTAGTTATATATATTTATAAACTAATAACTCTATAAATTAATACAATATCAAAGTTTTAATATTGTTAATTTATAAAGTCTTGACTGTGTGTATATATATACTAAAAATGTAACAAAATGAATTAGAATCACGTGCGAGCTAAACAAGCTTTGGTTTTTTTTACAGTCTTTATCTTTCCTGAAAAGATTGGTAAGAAGAGCAAAGGTTTTTCGAACTAGACCAAATAGACTCACTCTCTTTATATGATTTCTTATTTATCTTATGCATGCAAATGCCAGACAAATGTGGTCCATGTACACTTTTGATGTTTTGCTTATCTTTTGTGTGTCCTGAGATTCTAACTTTTAGATAACTTTCTTTATGGTGAATAAATAATTGTGTGTGTTTATGCACGCCTGTGGTCAACTTGACTGAAACTTTACCCTAATCACATGGCCTGATGGTTCGAATCCAAGATTTAAACGGCCTTTTTTCCCAAAGATGAGTTCTAATTTTAAGGTTGTGGTTGGAGAAGAACGCAAACACTCTTAATTGAAGAAGAAGAAGCTTTGTCGTGTAACTAAGAAAGTAAACCGAAACCAACCAAGATGCTTTAACCAAAACCAAACCAATATTTGTTTACAGGGACTGATCCAGAACCGGTAGCAAAACCGATTTTTATGTATCTTAACCAAACCAAAGCGAAGTTTTATTAAATAAAATCGAATTCAACTGAATTACAAATGATTTTGATTAGTTTAAAATTTTATAAAACCTTGAATAGAAAACCAAGCATTAAAAATTGACCACTCTCCCAAGTGAAATCATGTTTTAAACCGAATCCTAAATGCAGCGTTTCATCACAGCCTAGAAGGCTATGAAAGACTGGTAATTTCAATCCAAGGCTCTCAGCTTAAGATTTGTGACACTCAATAGGTCGCAATAATATAAAATTTGAGGAGAACAAAGGCAACGATGATGATAAATAAAAAAAGAAAACAGAGTTGGAACAGAGAAGCAGATAACACCAAAGCTGTGCACACAACTGTCATAAAAAACCATTTTTACGACAAGTTTTAGAGCATTTGAACTATATTTTCGGTCACGGTTGCTGGGACATTACATAACCGTCTGTTCTTCCACAAGACCTTCAGGCCTCATCCATCTGCTCCTGAATAAAGCAGTCAATCATTGAGTTTTCTTGGGTGTCATTATCAAAATGGTCTTAATAAGAGTATCTATGATCAAGCATGATCACAACACTAAACGACTTTTAGCGATGTGGTTGACTGAAAACGAGAGCTAACCTGCATATCGGAGGTCCAAAGGGTTAGATTGTCCCTTAGCAACTGCATGATGAGAGTACTGTCTTTGTATGACTCCTCTCCCAATGTGTCCAGCTCAGCAATGGCTTCCTCGAAAGCCTACAGGTGATGAATCACAACAAACAGAAGTTATAAATGCAATGATCAGATATCTCTCAAGTCTTACTAAATCTTGTATATATGCTTGAGATGTTCCGGATTCAACATGCACCAGAAGAGTAACGATCAAATCTCTTGCATTAACCAATTGACAAAAAGGAATAATTTGGTTACTGTGAGTCTAGGTCAAAAAAGTAACAAAGATGATGACTTTTAAAGGATGTCTTTTTCTTTAGAATATCTAAAATTCAAAGAAGTGGGTCCGTTCAGAAAGAAGAACAGAGTTACTTTTTGCTGAACAACTTCACTACTTCTAGTAAATTTTCAAAATTCATTAACATCAATCCAACATAATGAGTGAAAGATGGGGACACTAAGACACAAGTGGTCAAATCAAGTCACTCAAAACATCATCAATGGTCAAATCAAGTAACTCAAAACATCATCAAGCTAGCAACAGAGAAAAAAATACTCTTCACAACCAAACTAAGACAATAATTTATCTTTGTCTCAGAACAGATTAACTCTTCTACTTGAAACAAACATGCAGCTTAGAGAAAGAAGAAAGAGTACCTGTTTGGCCATGCTACAAGCTTTCTCTGAAGAGTTGAGAATCTCGTAGTAAAACACCGAGAAATTGAGGGCCAGACCCAGCCTGATCGGATGTGTAGGTGCTAGATCAGCAACTGCAACGTCCTTCAAGAGTGAACATTCATGTCAGAGAGGTTCGTTTGCATGTCAAAACCAAAAAAATATATCACAAACAATCAATTGAATAGTTGACTACTTGTAACGATTTGATCAGAGTATAACAGCTAGATTTGAGGCCAATTAAGAAACTATGAACTGATTACAGATTGGCTAATTGAAGTAATCTCAAAACTGGTTCGAAAGGAATATACCTGAGCAGCCTTGTAAGCGATCATAGTATCTTCCGCAGCTGTTTTCCTCTCATCTCCAGATTTGAACTCAGCCAAATAACGATGGTAATCACCCTTCATCTTCAAGTAAAAAACCTTAGACTCGCTAGCAGTAGCGGAAGGAATCAGATGCGTATCTAGCAACCTAAGGATTCCAGAGCAGATCGTAGAGAGCTCAGTCTCAACCTTAGATCTGTAATCCTTGACGAGCGTAACATGCTCCTCGTTCTTCCTACTCTCTTCCTTCTGCTCAATCGAAGACACGATCCTCCATGCGGCGCGAAGAGATCCAATCACGTTTTTGTACGCGACGGAGAGAAGATTCCTCTCCTCCACCGTGAGCTCACCGGCTGGTGTAGCTCCGCTTACGAGCTGTTCCATGAACTGAACCATCTCTTCGTAACGCTCCGCTTGCTCAGCAAGCTTCGCCATGTAGACGTATTGATCTCTGCTCAACGTCGCCGCCATTAGAGTGAGAGATCTCGATTTTTTTTTTCACGGGAATTTGAAATCAGAGGAAATTTCTGGAAGAAAAAAAGAAATTGAGAAGGCGAATAAAAAGCCGAGTCATAGTGAGCTGTAAAAGGGGATTTTCTCCACTCGCGCGTGAGTGAAACTCTCTAGTCAAACGACGACGTTGGTTGAATAAACTAGACATAGGCATTAGGGTATTCGTTCGGATTCGGATCAGGCTTTTCGAGTTTTCGAGTTTCTCGATTTAGGAATATAGGCCCGTTCAGATATTTCTATATATCGGGTTGGGCTCGGTTCGGAACTTACCGAATTCACATAACCAAAATTACTAAAAGTCCAAAAACTCGAAAAATGCAAAATAATCTTAAAATACTCAAAAATCTCGTAAAAATATATATATAAACCACTTAAAAATATTCAAAAATACAAAAAATTATATGCTATCAAAAAAATTAATAAAAAACTATTCAAACTACTTAAAATATTCGAAAATAGAAAAATTATTTAAATTAGATAAAATTTTGGGATATTTCGGATATTCATTCTGATTTGTTTCGGGTTCGTGTATTACCTAATATCTAAAGATTTAGACTTAAGTTCCATCGATATTTGTATAATCGGTTCAGATCGGGATCATGTTTTTTGGATCGGATTCGGATTCAGATATCGGGTTTCAGATAAATGGCCACGCCAGAATAAACTTTAAGAGCGTGGATGTTGTGAGGCGCGTGGGAACGTGGCTAGGGTTTTTCGATAAGAGCGAGTGAATGGACGATAATAATTTAGTGCGTCAGCTTCCAACCAGTTGACACTGTTTAAAGTCAAAGCTCAGAATATGGGCCTTTGATTTAGGCTTCTAAAATGGGTTTTATGAAGCCCATTACAGCTATAGCTTGCTGGCTAAGCATATGCATTTTCGGCGTGACCTGGACACAACTAACGCGGTCGGAGAAAAAGACATATGAAGACAATATAAAGTTGTCCTAAGCCCTTCTTTGGCATGATGTAGTAACAATATTATTTGTTTTTATAATTAAATGTAAAACAAAAGTAGAAGATCAAAATGCTTCTTGGGTATTTAGGTATTAATAAAATAAATTAGTTTACATTTTCCAATAGATTAAAGTTTGAACGTCGGATCAAATTAATTGTATTTGTCTGTGTGTATTTATTGATTAATTGTGGGTTTCAATAAATGAGAAATTTATGAAATTTATGCTCAATAATTCTACTAGTCAAATGGGAATAATTGAGAGAACCCGCAAGACATCTGTTAGGTAGGAAAAAATGAAGGAAGTTGGTTTAATAAAATGCGACCACATTATTAGAACGTAATCTAAAGAAATCGATTGCTCAATTTTTTAATAATTGCAACTTGTTAGATTATTGTTACAAAAAAGCTTTAAGCTAGTGGACTTGATAAATTATATCTAAAAAATACTCGTAAATTGCAAATTATACTAACAAAAACTATACAAAAGAGGACTTGAAAATAAGCAAATTAGTAACAGTGGTTCGATAGCGGCGAGAGCGTAACGTTGGCGTTATGGAAAAGGGAGTGTCTCCACTTGACACGTTAAAGTCTCCGTCACCGTTAATTGACGTCTCCATCCAACGCCGCTCCATCAAATCCTATCACCGTACAATATACTATATTTTTTCCCTTTACGGCCATAAAAATTACAAACTTTGCAGAAATGGCCAATTGAGACACCAATTTTTTGTGTGGCCAAAAAAACACTAGACAATTCATTGACTTCCGTTAAAAACTCAAATTTTAGGTTGACTTGCCATTAAAACACACCGTTAATTTTTTTTAACGGAAAATTAAACACCATTAACCTCACCGTTTATTATTATCGTTAATGAAAAACGACGTCGTTTTTCTATTAAAAAAATTCTGCCATAAAAATCCCCAACTTTGCAGGAATGGTCAATTGAAACACCAACTTTTTGTGTGGCCAAAAAACACCAGACAATTCATTGACTTCTGTTAAAAACCCAAACTTTAGGTTGACTTGCCATTAAAGCACACCGTTAATTTTTTTAATTGGAAATTAAAGTACCATTAACCTCACCGTTTATTATTATTAAAACGACGTCGTTTTTCTATTTAAAAAAATATAAAATCGATCCAGCCGTGGATCGAACTCGAGACATGAGGCAAGAGTATACAAAACTTTATTGATCTTCCATTGTGCTATTGTTCTTTATACTGTTTGACGACTCAATGACTCCCACTGCCGAAACACATTTCATTATATCACCTATTCGAATAAGTTTTCCGGGATCAAGTTACAATTACTAAATTTGTTCTACGGATGACATCTCGATTCTCAAACTTCGCTTTCTCTAATTGAGAAAATCTCTAATTAGAGACGTTTCTTGAGCAGAGTTACGAGAAGCGAAATGCATTTCGTTTTAGATTAGTGGATCGAGATACCGTCGATCTTGACTTTCGAGAATTTCTGTAAACGATTTCGTCTAGCTAGTGTGAATTTCATGGAGTTCTTCATCATGATTCTCTGAAATAAGATCTAGCTTTGTCGATGCTGGAACTTCAGTTAAGTGTTTGCGAGCTCTCATTCATTCACTGAGTGTAAGCTTTTGAAACGATTCATCGGATATTCGAAGAAGATGCAGATAAAAGCCAGTGGCTCGAAGTTTAGTACCATTGTAGATACGCATCCAACGGAAGAGTTATTGAATAGGCAGCATACCCATCGTCCAAGCTGTGGATTCATTGTAGGCTTACCGTACGATGAACAATAGCACAATGAAGTAAATTATGTATTTTGCATGTCTCAAGAATTCTTGAACTCAATTGCCCATTCAGAATAATTGTCTTCACAAAAAAAAAACAAGGGTAATAAAACACCATATTTATCTGATATGTGCAGATAGTAAGGATTTGTGGTTTGTGTATTAATATTCTCGTCGGAAGACGTAGTCTCAGACGATCCCAAAGTCGCCATGGTGACAATTTCAATTTAGAAAGAAAACGAAGGTATTATGTAGCTAAAAGAAAAAAAAAATTAGGTTGAGAACTTTTGGCTCTGCTACTATGAAATACTCTATGTGGGGGTGTATAGAACCGGGTATTTAAAGTGATTTGAGTTTTAATAAGGATTTATATGATTCTAATGGTTTTGGGTGATTTTAAAGAAGTTGTTATGATTTTGTATTAAAATCCCCTACAATCCAACTAAAACCATGAGATTTGGATCTTTGTATTTTTTTAACTAAGAAAGCCTTCTAAAATCTTATGAAATCCTCTGCAGACATTAAGAGGGGTGTATTGAACTGTGAATTTTAAGAGAGTTTGAGGTTTTCTTAAAATTCTCTGTTATTCAATTAATGATTTTAAAATGTCTTCTCAAATCCGTGGTTATTGAACATAAGATTTAGTTAAAATCACCCAAAATCATTTACAATCCTCTGTTATTCAAACAACAATTTGTTAAAATCATATCAAATCCACTGTTATTGAAAAATGTTTTAAGTATTGAGATTTTAATATCTGCAGAGGATTTCAGAAGATTTTAAAAGACTTTTTTAGTTAAAAATACAAAGATCCAAATCTCATGGTTTTAGGTGGGATTGTAAGAAATTTTAATAAAAAATCATAACAACTTCTTTAAAATCACCTAAAACCATTAAAATCATCTTAACTCTTATTAAAACTCAAATCACTCTAAATGCTCAATTCAATACACCCCCCTAAAATCTCAATACTTAAAACATTTTCAATAACAATGGATTTGGGGGGGTGTATTGAACTAAACATTTGGAGTGATTTGGAGGTTTTCTTAAAATTCACTGTTATTCAACTAAGGATTGTTGAGAATGGAACTTCAATTAGGTATTTGTGAACTCCATTCTTCACTGAAAAACAATTTTGAAATATTCTCAGAGATTCAAAGCATTTGGCATATAAAAGAGTTAATCGAAGCTTTGAACCAATGGAGATACACAACCAACCAACAATCATTGAATTGGCAGCAACATATCGTCCAAGCTCTGGATTCGTTGTAGGCTTCGTAAGAGAGCCATCAAAGAAGCAAATTTTTAATTTTGCCTGTAAAGAATTTTAGAACTCAATTGCCCATTCAGAATAATTGTCTCCACAAAGAAAAACAAGGGTAATAAAACACCATATTTATTTGATATGTGCAAATAGTAAGGATTTGTGGTTTGTGTATTAATATTCTCGTCAGAAGATGTAGTCTATCCCAAAGTCGCCATGGTGACAATTTCGGTTTAGAAAAAAAAACAAATGTATTAGGTAGCAAAAAGAAAAAATTAGGTTAAGAACTTTTGGCTATGCTAATATGAAATACTCTATGTGTATAAAAATAAATTAAATTTAAAGATTTTACACACATATTAAAAAATTATTAAATTTATATTTGTTTCTAAACTAAAATATTGTTGAAAAAATATCCAATCATAAATTATTTTGTAGATTATAAATGGTCAAAAAGTTAAAACTAATAATTAATTTTACATTGAAAATTAAACATATGATTTATATTTAGATAAAAAATCTATTAAATTGTTTTAATTTTATATAGAGGGAGTATTATAGAAAGTGTGTATTATTATTATTGATCAATTAGAAAACTTATTTATACAAAGATTGATCATATCTTTGAAATTATCTTAATAGATAAAGCCAATATGTGAAGTATATCTAAAACAGCTAGATTATATCTTTTAAGATAAAATCTATCTTTATAATACTCGTAAATAGAAAATTATAATAAAAAAACTATATTTATTAAACAACAGGGTTTGGAAAATCTTTATATTAATTAAGAAGTGTTTTTGATCTATTATTCACTCTCAAAATGGTTGATTACCAATTTACCATTAATCAAATTAATTTGATTACTATGTTAACCTTAGTTTATTTTTAAATATTATAATAATTTAATTAGGTAGATATTAATAACCATATTAGTTTATATTAAATAAATTATAATATTTGTAAGTTAAATTTATATTTAAAAAGAAACCAACAATCTTAGATATATAAACATCGTATACAGTCACACGACTCACACCAAAAACTAAATTAGAATTTCCAAATCTTAAATTTATGAGAAAAAACACATTCACACCGATAAGATTAAGTATCTCTTCACCAAAAAGATCATAACAAGTTTAGATATATATTAACCTGATTTTATATTGATATTTTTGTAATTTATTATATTAGTTTAAAATATTATTTTATTTTGAAGATATATGCAATCCTAGATTAAAAAAGGCAAGATGTTAAATAGGAACATATTTTTGAAGTATCAATTTTACATATTGATAATTACAATTTCTATATACAATAGGATTTAATATAATAAATTCATATTATTTATATAATTTAAATTTACATAAATATAAATGATAAAGTAATGTTAGTAAAAAATTATATATATATTAATGTTTATACATATATAATTAATATGAATTAAAATATTTTAATAAGTGATTAAATATAATAATATGTTTAATTATAATTAACACGATATAAGTATTTTCATAATATTATTATTGTTATGTTAAGTAGATGATTTTTAAAAAATTATTTAATAATGATTGTGGGAGCAAATCATACTAGTAACTTAGCAAGTAAATAATTAGTAACTAAGTTACCCATTTGAGACTCGTTCTCACTTGTTTTTCGACTGTCCTTTCTCGAAGACAATATGGATTAATCTAGCAGCAGGAATTCTTCTCCACGAGTTCACAGCTTCATGGACGAGTCTGATTCCAATGCTAACGAATGCAACTTTCAGTAAGCTAAAGTCTTATACCTTTCTTTATCTCTTCCAAACTACTCTATATCTGATTTGGCAAGAACGAAATAATAGACGACATGGTGCTCCAGCAAAAGCTGCCAACACCTTAATCACCGCAATTGACAAAGCGATGAGAGATCGGATAAGTGCAACTTGCCTTCTAGGAGATAGAAGATATGAAGGTGGTCTCCAATATTGGTTCTCCACTAGACCAAGGACATGATTTAAAGCTCTGATCTTCCAAATACAGTTGTACTCTTGTTTCTCATAAAACGATAGCATTGGAACAATGTAGACATGTTTTTTTCGATTGAATATATTTTAACATTCATTCAAAAAAAATAAAATAATTAGTAACAGTGGTTTGATAGAGGCGAGCGTAACGTTGGCGTTATGGAATTGGGCGTCTCACTTGACACGTCAGTTTGACGCTTTCGTCTTAACGTCTCCGTCACCGTTAATTGACGTCTCAATCCAACGCCGCTACATCAAATCCTTTCACCATCCAATATATATTTTTCCTTTTATGGCGCAAGTTTTACTAAACACACTGATAATAAATATATAAAAGGAATATACTATCTTCGCCGATCTTCCATTTTCTTCCGATCTTCGACGACTCAATGAGACAATGACTAGTGTCACTGCTGGAAATTTTCCTTAAGGAATTTTGGTTTTTAATTATTTTTACAAGTTGGGAATTTCGGTTTCACACCAGTAGGGTTTTCTTGGGCTAGTGGTAAGCTAAATGCATTTACTAATTTTGTTTTTAGATTAGTAGATCGATTCTTCATCTTCAATTTTCGCGAGTTTCCGTTCACGATTTCGTCTCTCTTTCATGTGAATTTCGTGATTCTACTTTTTTGCTTGTTTCACTAGAATTTTGCTTTTTGTAGCCGTCGATTCGATTCCTTGTGATTTTTTTTGTTTGTTTGTTTTGAGGTATAAATCGATTCGTTAGATTTGAGTTGCGTTAATCGAGTATATGTATATAGCTTAGATTTGATAGTTGGATGTGATTGGAATTATCTGCATTTTGTTTGTTTGTTTATCTCAACTCATAATCTTTGTTGATTTTTTTCTGAATTTTTAGGTTAGAGAGCAATGTTCAGGGAAGCTGGTTTGAGAAGCTTAGGAGAGGTAATGAACACAATGTTCTCTCTATTGACATTTTTGTATCTTGTTTGATCCACTGTAACCATTGCTCGTTTTTAAAATGTTAATAGGATGTTGGTTCGAGGTGGACGATTGGTAACAGGAAATTGGATGCTAAGTCTGTTCCCAACGCTAATGCTGGGAGAATGGGACATGGTTATGGACTCAGGAGTGCTCCCCCAGTTTCTTCAGCTACAAAACCCGTGAGAGGTAATAATAACAGTGGTGGTGGCTCAAGTTCAGACATGGACATCGCTTCTAATTCAGATGAAGACACATACGAGAGGCACCACTCACCTCAAGATTGTAAAACTCTTCCCGTGTATGCAATGGCAGTTCAAAATGGTGGTCATGGACGTAATGGTGCAAAGGCTTTTGGTTTTGGTGGAGATGAGTTATCAGACTCAGCTACGAGCACAGAAGTTTCATATGTAACTTCCTCAACTCCCTTCACTGAGATTATAATACAAGAGGTTTTGTATTCTGTAAAGCTGTTCTGAATTGATTATAATGTTTACAGGAATCAGAAGCTTGTGGTGTGAGGAACAATATATCTTCACATAACGAATGTGAAACAAGAAGAAATGCTGAGGCTGGAACTTCAACGAGTTCATTGCTTCCCCGTTTCCCAACCTTTCACGCAAGGTTTAGTAACTTGAGTTACAGAGCCGACTCATATTTGGCTGTTTTTTTTTGTTGTTTCTCTCTGTAATTGTTTATACCCACGTTTTTTTGTTTGTTGGTTTGTGTGCAGTGAGCAAGGTCCATGGTCTGCGATGATTGCATATGAAGCCTGTATGCGGCTATGTCTTCATTCATGTTCACTGGATAGAGGCAGCGAGGCTTCTTACTTCCTGAATAACGAATGCAGGACAATGCGAAATGCATTTAGTCTGGAGAAATTTTTCCTTCAATCTGAAGAAGAGTTACTTGGGAAGGGACCTTGTGAGTTGGTTACTGAGACATCTGCTCCAAAATCTAAGAAAACTATTGGAAAAATTAGTATCCAAGGTATATATTCTTATACTTTTCTCCTCCCATTGCATTTGATTATTTGTAGATCAGTTGTGCTTATAAGGTTTTGATTTTGTACAGTTAAGAAAATTAAAATGGGATTAGATCCAACACCTGGCTGTAAGATTGTATCACTGACGGTCTCCAAGGAAAAGCTCGAACTTGTTCGTCACCATATTACGGAAATGAATTTGACTATATCTTCTGGATGGAAAGCAGCGAAGAAAGTTCGTGTCGCTCCTCATGTTCCTCTAAATGGTTCAGTTTCACGTCGAAGTCTGGCTTACATGCAGGCAGCTGCTCTTTACCTTAAAAAGGTCTCAAAGGCTGTTAAAAGCGAAGTGGTTGCATCTCACACTGGACCACAAACTTATGAAACAGTACAAGGTATTTGTATTGTACTTAAGACATAACTCATCGTCTTACATTGGTCATCGGTGGTGTTTGATTTCTTTTTCCGTTTTCAGAAACATATTCATGTTCATTGAGGTTGAAGAGCTCTGCTGAAGAGGATCAAATTAAGACGCAGCCTGGATCTGGCGAGACGTTTATTTTGTATGTACCCTTGTTTGCTCACGTGATCATTAAGGACCTTTCTTTCTACTCCTTTATAGGTGGATCTTAATATACTTTTCTCTTGTAGCTTACCAGACAGTCTTGGTGATGATTTGATCATTGAGGTTCGAGATTCTAAGGGGGAACTTCTTGGTCGTGTTGTAGCTCAGCTAGCAGCTATAGTTGATGATCCGGTAAGATTCTCTCTCTCCCTCTCCTAGCTTTATGTTTTCAGATCCCCGAGTCCATTTGATTATGAAGGTGAAGATCTTAAAGTGTTTTTTTTTTTTTGCTGAACCAGTCTGACAAGGTGCGATGGTGGCCAATATATCATGAACCAGAGCATGAACATATTGGGAGAATCCAACTTCATTTAACTTATTCAAGCAGTCTTGATGAAAAAACTAAGTGTGGATTGGTGGCAGAAACTTCAGCGTATGATCTTGTCCTAGAGGTGGCTATGAAAGCAGAACGATTTCAGCGAAGAAATTTAGTGTTCAAAGGCCCATGGCACTGGATGATAACTCGATTCGCATCCTATTATGGGATTTCAGATGCGTACACAAGATTAAGGTAAGAATTGAATTACAAAGAATGGTTTTAAGTGTCTCAAATAATCTTTGCGGCAATTAAGCAGCGTTGTGAACATTTGCAGATATCTTTCTTATGTCATGGATGTTGCTTCGCCTACGAAGGACTGTCTTGATCTGATATATGATTTTCTATTCCCTATAATAATGAAAGGCAACCACAAGGCTGTATTGAGTCATCAAGAGGTGGGTTAACTTTGACCTTCAAGTAGTTTATCTTCATTATTCAAGTAGCTTACTTCAACCTTTGATGCCTTGTTGACAGAACCGAATATTGGGGGAAATTGACGAACAAATTCAGCAGATTCTTGCTTCAGCATTCGAGAACTATAAATCACTAGATGAAACATCTTTCTCCGGGATGAAAGATGTTTTTGCGTCTGCTACAGGGACTCCAGCACCGGCTATAGAATCAGCTGTCAAGCTTTATGCTCTTCTGAACGATGTATTAACTCCTGAGACACAGCTGAAACTTTGCAGATACTTTCAGGTATCAATCAAATTCTTTATTTGTCTCTTAAACATATTTTCTTAGTCGTATATGTGATCATTCACCTATGTAAACCATTCAGGCTGCTTCAAAGAAGAGGTCAAGAAGGCATTTATTGGAAACAAACGATTTACTTAACAACCGTAGTGATGGTGCTGCACCAGTTGATCCGATGGCATTTCCAGCTTCTTATCAAAAGATGAAGTCTTTAATCTTGAGCTTTAAGAATGAAATATCCACTGACATAGCGATTCATAACTGCAATGTGCTCCCAAGGTTTGTTCAAGTCAAAGATGTGCAGCATATATGTTAACTCAGATATGTACTGTTTGCTTCTCAGTATATTTTTCTAATAAGTCTCTCTGTCACCTCCCAAGCAGCTTTATAGACCTGCCAAATCTTTCAGCGTCGATATATAGCGTGGATCTCTGCAATAGGCTCCGGGAATTTCTTCTCGTATGGCCTCCTCCTGGACCAACACCTCCTGTTGTTGATCTTGTTATCACTACTGCTGACTTTCAGAGAGATATCTCTAGCTGGAACATAAAGTAAATTCACTGATATCGACTGCTTTATCTTATATTCTTGTTTACACTTTCATGGTCCCAATAGGCACTTACATAATTTGTTGCCGTGTTGCAGTCCTATTAAAGGTGGTGTTAACGCCAAAGAGCTTTTCCATTCGTATATCACAAGCTGGATTGAAGAGAAAAGACGCGTCTTATATGAACTCTGCAAGCTAGAGACGGTACTGATTGTTTATTGCCGAACGCACTAAACCCACCCTTCTTCCTACGCAATTGAATTAGATCCTTCTCTTTTATCCAGGTAAAAGCATGCGGCGAGATTCCAGGATTGACTTCTCCTTTTGTGGATGAGATGTATCAGAGACTCAATGGGACACTTGACGAATATGACATCATTATTAAGCATTGGCCAGAATATGCAATATCCTTGGAGAAAGTAAGTGAAACAACAATAGCTTATTTCATTATTTCAGTTCCACTTTCTGTAAACTTCAGAAACAATTGCATGAATCAATATGAGCTTTGAGCTTCATTATCTTCTCCTTTTAATGTGTTGCTATTGTTTCATGGAAAAAAAGGTTGTAGCAGATGCAGAGAAGGCAATAGTCGAAGCTATGGAGAAACAATTTACTGAGATTTTATCTCCGTTGAAGGAAAGTAAGATCTTTGGGCTTAAAATTGTCCAGAAGTTCACCAAAGGCGCACCTAACCCTTACGTTGTTCCAAAAGAGGTATGTTAGTTAGTAATTATTTATGTTCTTGGATGTAAGAGTAGAAGACAATAACACAATCTTGGTAAATTTTCAGCTTGGAGTTCTTCTGAACTCGATGAAAAGAGTGCTTGACATTTTACGGCCGAGTATAGAGAACCGGTTCAAATCTTGGAACTCTTATATTCCCAACGAAGAAAACAGAATCGTGGGAGAGCGGTTGAGTGAGGTTACAGTGTTGTTAAGAGCCAAATTCAGAAGCTATATGCAAGCCCTCGTGGAGAAACTCGCTGAGAATGTATGTACTTTTAAACTTTGATTTAGCACTGGTTTTTGTTCTTGATGATTTTATTGTTTTTAACAGACAAGGATACAAAGTCACATGAAGCTCAAGAGCATCATCCACGACTTAAGAGAAACCACAGCGGAACCGGATGTTAGAAACAGAATGACGGGATTGAAAGATGTGCTGGACAAAACCATCGATCATCTACACAATCTTTTCTTACCCGATGTGTTTGTATCAATCTGTAGAGGAATCTGGGACCGATTGGGAGAGGTTGGAGACATATTATATTAGCAGTGGTGTCTTCATGTTCTGAATTTAACTTCAGTTTTATTTTGACTTCCAGGATGTGCTTCGTCTTTTGGAAGATAGGAAAGATAATGTGACTTGGCACAAAGGCCCGAGAATCGCAGTTTCAGTACGTTTTACTTGAAACTTTCAATGTAGATTTGTCTGTCTCTTATCTTGTTATCCGATGATTTCAGGTTTTGGATGAAATCTTTGCAACACAAATGCAAAGTCTGTTAGGGAATGCTCTCAAATCGGAGCACTTGGAGCCGCCGAGATCGATGATGGAACTTAGGTCTATGTTGTGTAAAGATTCTAAAGACTATAGAGAAGGAGGTTACAACTACTAGTAGCAGACTCGTAAACCGGTGAAGAATCTGGTTCTTGCGGTTTTTCTGTCTGGTTCATTAGTATGTTGAGATTTTGGATAAATAACATTGAACCAAGCAAATGTAGTTAACAAAAAATAGCGGTTGCAATTAGGCCTGGGCGTTCGGGTACCCGTTCGGGTTCGGTTCGGGTCTTTCGGGTTTTCGGGTTTTCGGGTCTGAGATATAAAACCCATTCGGGTATTTTAGAATTTCGGTTTGGGTTCGGTTCGGTTCCATTCGGGTTCGGTTCGGGTTCGGGTACCCGAAAAACATAAAACAAAAATAAAAATTAGTTATATTTAAATAAAAATTTAACTAAAAATTCGTTAAATTTTGATAAATATAACAAAACCCTTCATATATTTTGTTTATTTTTGATAATTTAGTTATTTTAGACTAAAAACAACTAATATATTTAAGTTTATAATTATAATTTTGGATAATTTTGTTATATTAGGTCTAAATATAATTAATATTTTAGGTATATAATTGTAATTCGGATATTTCGGGTACCCATTCGGTTCTCGGTTCGGGTCGGGTACGGGTTCGGTTTCTCGGATATAGGAGTTTAGGACTCGTTCGGGTATTTTATCGTTTCGGGTTCGGATTCGGTTCTACTTTTTCGGTTCGGGTTCGGTTCGGTATTTCGGGTCCGGATATTATGCCCAGCCCTAGTTGCAATTATAGTAAAATTGACTTCACTTTATTGTCTTTGCAACGAGCAATGTTTAACCGCCTGGTTTAGCGGTACAGCCGCCTCGGTTTAAAGATTCTAAAGACTATAGAGGAGGCTACAAGCCTACAACTACTAGTAGCAGACACGTAAACCGGTGAAGAATCTGGTTCTTATGGTTTTTGTGTCTGGTTCATTAGTATGTTGAGATTTTTTGGATTAATAACATTGAACCAAGCAAATGTAGTTAACAAAAAATAGCGGTTGCAATTATAGTAAAATTGACTTCACTTTATTGTATTTGCAACGAGCAATGTTTAACCGCCTGGTTTAGCGGTACAGCCGCCTCGGTTTAAAGATTCTAAAGACTATAGAGGAGGCTACAAGCCTACAACTACTAGTAGCAGACACGTAAACCGGTGAAGAGTCTGGCTCTTACGGTTTTTGTTTGTCTGGTTCGTTAGTATGTTGAGATTTTTGGATAAATAACATTGAACCAAGCAAATGTAGTTAACAAAAAAAAATAGCGGAAAACACGCGCGAAGGGGCGTCTATTAGTTGGGTCTCACTTTGAAACAAAATTGAAAAATAAACGTCGCCTGAGAGATTCGAACTCTCGCGGGGAAACCCCATGTACTTAGCAGGCACACGCCTTAACCACTCGGCCAAAGCGACTTGTTGCGAGTATTGGATTCCAAAACACTAAAATCAGAGAGAGAGAGGCGACTCTTTTAACAAGTCAGTGGGACCAAAGTAGCCCTGAGATGTTTAACCGATCCGATTTTATCGAACTGAACCGAAGTTTTGGCCAGTTTGAAAATTATTTTAATTTTTGGTTCAGTTCAATTCGGTTCGACAAACTGGTTGGTTAACCAAAGTTTTTATAAACTAAAATAAATCGATTTTAACCAAAATACATTAAAAACTTTCGAACCGAATCAGAATAATCAAATATACTCAAAATTAATTGAAATAACCGAAATTATCCTAACCAAACTGATTTGAATAATCAAATATAACTAAAATTAAAATTAACCGAATTAATCGAAGTAACTAAAATTAATTGATTTTATCTGAAATTTTTGTAATTTAAAAAAAATCAATAACCGGAAAAATTAATAAACCATATAGAAAGAACCGAACTCCCATGCCTATACCAAAATATTTAACAAAAGAAAGCGAGACCATAAGACGACAAAAAACAAGTGCACGTTTATTCCCTCCTTCCTTATTCACTTTCTCTCTCTAACACAACAACACTACAGACCATTTCTCATTCCATCCTTCTTCTCTCTCTCTAACTTTAATCTCTCCAGATGCCCAAATCCTTTACTCTCCGTCGCTTCTCTAATCGCCACCATCTTCTCCGCCGTCTTAGAATCCCTTTACACTCTCACTCACACCACCACCGTCGTCGTCTACACCCGCCTCCTCTGCCTCTGCATTCAACATTCTCTCTGTAGGCAATGTTGATCAGTCTCTTAGGGCTTCTCTCTATCAGATTGATTCTCTCCGCCGGGTGAAGACATAAAGATGTTTCATTTACTATTGATTGGGTTTCTGATGTTGGCTTTTCTTCTAATTCGACGTCAATGGAGATCTGCTGTGGTGAAGCGGGAGGAGGTTGTTCGGCTTATCGCTTTAGCCACTGAGGAATCTTATCTGGCGGCGGAGGAGCAGGAGGTTCGAGCCAGTGTAGATTACTACAAGGGGGAGGAGGTTGTTCCGGATGTTTATCGTTGCGCTGTTTGTCTCTACCCCACCACTACTCGCTGCTCTCAGTGCAAATCTGTTCGTTACTGGTTCGTTTGTTTTCCTCTCAATGTTTATATCACTTGCTTTGTTCATAAGTCTGGATCAGGAAGATAAAGTTTAGATTTTTATTGGTTTTTTGTAGTTCTAGCAAGTGTCAAATTCTTCATTGGCGACGAGGTCACAAGGATGAATGTCGATCACGAGAAGAGGACAATTCTGTTAAATCTGATGGTAATAAATATACTTTGAGCTTTAGTTATTCAATTTCTAAAGATTCACATTTTGGTGTCTGGTTTTTGATGGCTTGGAACACTATGCAGATGCAAAAGAATCAAACTTTGAGTTGCAATCTCGTGGGACTGAGTTTGAATCATCAGTAGATGGGTTACATGGTCCAGAGACCAATGGCAGGATGAATAATAACGGCGTGTCTGTTGGTCTTGACTGTGATATCTCTACAAGTAGGCCTAGTTTCTACGAGACAAGGCCAATAAGTAGGAAGAAGTCACATCATCGCACAGAGAAAGTTGAATCAGCGAGAAAGCATTCTAAAGGCAAGGCTGTTATACTTGCTGATGCTGATTCGGTTGAAATGTTAGCTGAGAATGAAGGAGAAATGAATGCTCTAGGACATGGGAAAACGACAACCGAACCATCTAGTGTTCATGCTGCTGCAGTGTCGTCTTCAACTCTTCTCTTACCTTCAAAAGCTAATAGTAAACCAAAAGTGTCACAAGCTTCAAGTAATGGACTAAAAACATCAGTGCAAAAAGTTGTTCAGCATTTTAGACCCCCAAAGTCGTCGAAATTATCTCAACCTTCCAGTTCTGTCAATGAGGTTACTAGAAAATATGATTGCAAGTTCAGTTTTTTGTACTGTGATCCTATCTACTGCCATTATTCCATATTGATGTTGCTATTTTTTTGTGCAGATGAGCTTCTCTTATGAGATGTTTGTAAAACTTTATCTTGACAGAATAGAGTTACAGCCATTCGGCCTTGTGAACTTGGGGAATAGGTATATATTTATCTATCTGATGATGATTTGACATGCTAATGTATATTTGTATTTATCAGTTATCTTATTACTTTTGTAGTTGTTATGCAAATGTTGTTCTTCAGTGCTTGGCATTCACTCGGCCTCTTATGTCTTACCTAATTAGAGGATTACATTCTAAAACATGTAAGTTTGCACCCCCAAATTCATTATTGATGCTCTTGTTATGTAAACTATATGGAATCTTATCTTGGTAGTTGGCATTTCAGGTCGAAAGAAGAGTTGGTGTTTCGTTTGCGAGTTTGAATTCTTAATTTTAAAGTCAAGAGGAGGAGAATCTCCTCTATCACCTATCAAAATCTTATCAAGATTACAAAAGATTGGGAAGCATCTTGGCCCTGGAAAGGAAGAAGATGCGCACGAATTTTTAAGGTGTGCTGTTGATACAATGCAATCTGTTTTTCTCAAAGAGGTTGATGCAGCCGGTCCGTTTGCAGAAGAAACTACTTTAGTAGGCCTTACGTTTGGTGGATATCTTCACTCCAAGGTTATATGATTAGCAACTGAATCTTAGTACCGTTTATGGAGGTCATTGTAACCCCAATTATTGAGATTATATGGTGAATAATATAAATACACAGATTAAATGCATGAAATGCCTCCACAAATCTGAGAGATCGGAGCTGATGATGGATTTAACTGTTGAGATTGGTGGAGATATAGGAAGCCTTGAAGAAGCACTTGCTCAATTTACAGCCTATGAGATCCTAGATGGAGAGAACCGGTACTTGTGTGGCAGGTAAGTTTAATATGTCTTCTGAAAACAATATATATATATATATATATATATATATATATATATATATATATATATTAAAAGTTATAACTAATCATTCCAAGCTTTGCATTTTGTCTTAACCACAGATGTAAATCTTACCAGAAAGCCAAAAAGAAATTGATGATACTGGAAGGACCCAATATTCTTACTGTTGTGTTGAAACGTTTTCAGGTGAGTGTCTTCATCCTCTTCGAATTTGTAGGGTGTATTCAGAAAATAATGAATGATTTGTATTCATGCAGTCTGATAACTTTGGGAAGTTGTGTAAACCCATTCATTTTCCCGAGCTTCTCGATATTAGCCCATATATGAGTAACCAAAATCACGGGGATCATCATTCCGTGTATAGTCTCTATGCAGTGGTGGTCCATTTAGATGCCACTTCGTTTTCAGGTCATTATGTTTGCTACATAAAAACCCTTCATGGAGATTGGTTCAAGATTGATGACAGCAATGTAGGTTTCAGTAACATTGTTATATTATAATATATCAATACATTTTAGTTTTCTTGATTCTTGATTCTTGATTGCAGGTTTTCCCAGTTCCGTTAGAGACTGTATTACTAGAGGGAGCATACATGCTTCTCTATGCAAGGTAAGTTGAATGAACATTATCAAACACCCAATCTTGTTCTCTTTTGTAATATCTGAGAAAAGTCATGTCTTTGACAGAAATTCTCCGAGAGATGTGAGCAAGAACGGTGGTCGGAAATCAAAGGAAAGAAGAAGCTTGTCTGCAATTCCGTCAAGACATGACAACAAGAACAACATGAAAGAGAAAGAAAGTGGTAGCAGTTTGTTGCCACGAGTAGATTCGTCCAGTGGAAGTTTATCATCACTGTTTAGCTCATCGGAGACAACAAGCTCATGCAGCACTAAAGACTCATCAGGTTTTGAGAATTTATCAGATTACTTGTTTGGTGAACAGGTTTGGAACCGGGATCCTCATGATTCATCTGCTCAAACATTTTATTGAGTTTGATGTCCAGTTTTTGATTTGAACTAGTAAGCATAAAATAGAAAATGTATAATTTTTATCTCTTTATTTCTTTAACCGGGCTGCGTGTATAGATAAAAGATCATTTATTGATGAAAGTTGAGCTATGGTTACTGCGGTCACAAAACAAAACACACAAAATCAATTGCGGACTAAAACTCTTCATTTTAAAAGCGGATATAATTCGTTGCGGACCAAATTTCTTCACATAAATAGTTCGTATCTGGTCCGCAGCAAACTTCTTTAATTATGATTTGACCACTTGCACATTAATTTATCATAACTGGAGTTACTTTTCAAAGCCTATATCTTTTTTTTTTATCAATCAAAGCCTATATCTAATCTTCACATTAATGCATATGAAATTATATATGTTGTGTATCTACTACCTTCAGGTATCAACAAATCTAAGGAAAAAAACAAAAAATTGGATTATATATTTTTGGGTGGATTTCTCAACAATTACTCCCATGTCTTACAATAACACCATTAGTGGCCCCAAAATATACTATAGAGTACACACAAATACAAAGAAATCCAACGTATAAAAGCCTCACAGTAGAAAAACAAATATAATACTTACACAAAATGAAACCTTTTTGTTGTGTTCATGTCGATTTAGTATCTTTTAAGACTCCTCCTTTCTCAAGCTCTCCAACGAGGTCCCTAAGAGAGGGAACCTTCATGGCTAGAGTTCTATAGAGTCTAGAATATCGAGCCCTTGTGCCATCAGCTGTTCTTGCTAAGGCCAATGAACTTAAAGCTTCAGGCAACTGACTAAACACTTGTTTCATTTCCTCTAAGCTCATGTTTTCTAGAACCGTAGGTCTTGGCACAACTCTCACGATTTCACCTCCTTTAGGTTCTTGAATTCGAGCATCCGCTTTGATCACTAGCTCCGAGTTGGAGTTAGCTCCGCATTTTATGATGAATGGAGGTGATGAGCCTCCTGTGTTGAACTGCAGAACGTTCCATTGAGACACATCTGTTTCTGTTTCTGATATCGAATCTAATGACGGTCTTTTTTCTTCTTGAAGATTGTCCTCTTGTTCTGGGATTGTCTGTAGTCCAATAAAGAATTAGATATCGAATCTTTAAGATTTTTGGATTGATCTTTTGTCTCGATCACTTACCTCGACCAACTGGTGAGCCGTAGCAATTTCTCTCTGTGCACATGGATGATCAACATCAAGAAGAGAAGGCATTCGTTCAGTGAGTTCTTCAAGAGACTCAAGCAATGCTTTCTTCTTGCTTTTACTCAAAACGTGGACAGAGGCTTGTCTTGTTATTTCCTACAAGAATTATCAACCATTTTTTCTCGTCATTATTAGTAACCAAGATCAAGCATACACTCGTGATGAGTTATAAATACCTTGACTTGCTTCAGTATGGCATCTAGAGAAATGAGAGAAGCTAGTCTCGAGTCTTCGGCTGCTGTAGAAGGATTTTGAACTGGAGAACTGCCTTCCTCTAAGGTAAACAATGCTGCATCACTTCTCATTTGTTGCAAAATCTTTCTTCTTTTGTGGTCAACAGACTCAAGAGCTGATCGAAGCTTAGCTACTTGACCAGCATCTTCTGCTTCTTCCGAAGCCAAAGTACCAGCAATATCCTAATAAACATCCCCTTATTAGACCTCACATAGCAAACAAGTTCTTAAGCAAATAAGATACTAAGTTTGGATTTCAACAGCTTACATACCTTTAGATGCTGCATCTGAGAGGTGTAGACTCGTTTTGCATACTCGGATAAAAGCTGTCCCAAAGCGTCTGTGTGAGGTGGCACAGCAGCTCCTACCCCAGCCATCCAGCCATCCATAATTGCTGTGGAAAGAAGCTCTAATTGGCCTGTGGTTCCTCCAGAAACATCTTCTGTTGTAACAGAAAGAAACTCAAAGCTTTCTGCAAGCCATGATCTAATCTGCCTTTGCAGTTCACCAGCCGGAGTGTGAACAAATAAAGCAGCCAAGGGTTTGTTTCCAATCGCAAAACTTTTGGCGTCATCTTGTATCTCCCTCAGCTTTCCTCCAGTCACTTGCTGCCTCCCAGTATCCTATATCAATTTATAAGAAAGAGAAGTATGTATTTTTCTATCCCAGATGCTCAGTTATTAGGTTAGAATCAAGCATCTCTTGGAATCACAGATATATTACCTGGTCATGTCCACGGATTCTTGAAACTACGGATACCAACTTGCTTTTCTTCTCTGGCTTTAAATTTACTTTAAAGCCATGTATCTGCTCTTCATAATATCGAACTGGCGATCTACCCGGGCTGCTACTCCCGGTGAAGCTTCTAGTTCGACTAATATAAGGCTTCTCCAAAAAGCGTTCAACAGGAGAAACCTAAAAGAAGTGGACTTAGCTACGCACACGAGAGACAGATGCTTAAAGAAAAATTAACTCTATAACAATTATTAATCCTCACCTTGATCGACTGAAGCTCAGGTGATCGCGCAAGTAAGGACCTTATGTACAATATCCTGACTCGAGAAACAAGCATTGTATCCATTACTCTTCTTGGCTCCATTTTCCGGATGAATGAAAAGACAGCATCTCTGATCTCAGCAAGGATTTCATGCTCTCTGGAAGCACCAGCCTTTATGACAGCTGCCAAAACCTGCAAGTCAACAATAACACCAATAAAAAGTTCATAACATATAAACCTACAAATATTTGAAGACCTATCCCAAATATTTAATGAGAAACATAATTTACTTTAGTATTTTCACCTAAAAGGGCACTCAACAAAAAACTATTAACCCAGTGGCAGTACCAGCATCAGAAGCTTGTTTGCGCCATCAGCAATGGCTGCAAGACCTTCATACTGTTCCGGATCAAAATCATTCAGAGCAGCTGTCAAGTATTCTCCAGCTGGAGTGGTTTTTACTAATTCAGAGCTGGATTTTACTACTGTAATTGCGCCATCATTCTTATCTACTGAAGATGGTAAAGCGCCCACACTATTTTTCCTGAAGAAAAATATTACAGCTCAGGTGGCAAGAATGGTAAACAAATTAGGGTAAGGCAGAATTTTAGATTAAAATTGTTCAAAAGTTATCAAATAATTACCTGTCAACATCTACAGGATGAACTGTTGGTGAAGCTTTTGATGATGGGCTAGATACCTATATACAACAATGGATGAGAAAGCTTAAGCAAATGGCTAGCTAAAGCAGGTAATCTTCATGTGTATGGCAAATAAGCGTCCATGATCTGGTACCGAATCATGCAGGCTAGAGAAAAGAATCACCTGAGTCGAACCAGCATTTGACTTTTCTGTTAATCTGTCAAACAATTTTTCGTTTTCTTCATGCAACCTCTGCAGAAAGCAATTACTCTCTTCAGACAAATTGTTCAAGTCCAAATATAATTTTGGTAACTCGGAAAATGCAAGAGTCGCTAATATAAATGTGGCCAACAGGAAATCAAAGTAGAACCTCAATCAGTGCATCACGTTTTTTCAGCTCTTCCTCAAGTTTCTTGGTAACAGAAGCGGAATCAACTGTGTTTCCAGCTGCTCTGGGATAAGATTCCAAGGGATCTCTCGATCTTGTTGTGTCAGACTTAAGGGCTTCACTCAGTTGTGATTCTAAGTCTTTAACTTTAGACTGCATGAAATTTATTAAAAAAAAGATAAAGTGAACCTCATGGCTATCAGTTCAGAAGGCTACTTGAAAGCAATTTAACCATCTATTTCCTGTTACGTAGATGCTTAAGATAAAAGGTAGGAAAAATGTGCCAAAGTTCAGAAAGTAAATCATAATGAAGTACCAACCTGGAGATTTTGAATGGTGGAATCTTGTTGTTGCACCTGCAACTTTTGTTCCTGATCTAACTGTAAAAGTTGAGCTATTTGATTTCTTAATTGAGAATTCTGCTCCTTTTCTGTTTTATGCTTGTCTACAACCATAGTATTCTCTGACTGCACGAACGACAAAAAGTAAATCATTAGCAGAAAGGAATCTTATAAGGTAAAATTAATATACCAGACACTATCCCAGTCAGCACTGAAGAACCTTTAAATCTGATTGCAGGGTGAATGAAACTCTCCACGCTCTCTGTACTTCATTGTATAGCAGTACACATTGGTCATTTGCTTCTTTAAGTGCTTGTTTTAAACCCGTAATCTCTTGTTTAAGACGCTGAGTTTCCCTCTCTTTCTCCAAT
Source organism: Orychophragmus violaceus (assembly GCA_030180135.1). Lineage (NCBI taxonomy): Eukaryota > Viridiplantae > Streptophyta > Magnoliopsida > Brassicales > Brassicaceae > Orychophragmus > Orychophragmus violaceus. Next base: position 1,098,479 of record CM058232.1, on the reverse strand, counting down.
ACCTCCTTCCGGGCATCATTTGCCTGCAGGAAAATAGGATATTTACACTGCATATTTTCAAAGTACGTGTGTATTAAACACGAACAGCAAGTTAAGCTAGAAAGTTACAAAGTACATTTCCCAAATCTGTTCTCCAGAGAAATAAGCTAAACTCCAATAGAGAAAGAGATCACACAAACAGACAGAATTAAGGTAAATCCTGAACTAAAATGCTAAATGTCTGTCAAGTAAATCTTTTCACGCTCTGCTTTACTTTCAGCTATAGAACTTAATATTTGTTCTTCATTCACAACCTATTACTGAAGTTCCAGAATATGTATTTTAATTTAAATTCTATTAACTGAGTGAGTCAAAACCTCTGGATCAGTACTTCCATTTTATCAATTCCAACTGTTGCATGTATCAATGTCAAGAGACGAGAGAAGAATGAAAGGGAGGAGGATGTCATTCTCTAGTTCCACTTACCGAGTCTCTCCATTTCTTAATTGTGTCTCGATTCCCAAGGCTTGGTACAGTATTCCGAGCTCTAGCGGCATAATTGAGACATGACATTATCTCAGACAAGTTCCGAGCACTTGGACAGATGTTGACGATCATCAATGTTTTGGAGCTCCCCCCTGCACATTACAGGAAATTGTAAATAGAAGTTGAAGCATTTGGGAGAAATCCTCAACACAGAGAAAATATAGAGGTAACCGTAGAGGCACATGTACTGGAAAGAAGAAGCATTTACCTAGTGAATCTGCAAGTATTCTTGTAAGAAATGAGTTCTCGTACGGAATAGTATCTTTCTTTGACGTCAGAGAAGATAAAACATCTCCCAGCCTACAGAACCATATATATAGTAAGTAAAGGAAAACAAAATTAATTCATGGATTCAAGCTTAAGCCTAGACATGAAGAAAATTGTCAAACAGTATTGGACAAGATGCAGAAGTTTAGGTATGGGATTCACTTGTAAGGAAGCGAGCGAAAAGAGGGAACGGAAAGGACACTTAAACTTACGCGGAAATCGAATTCGTTACATGGAGAAGATCAGTTACGTGATCTCCATTGTCTTCTTCCACAGTTAATCCTTCACTTCCAGCCAGGTCAACTAACGAGAGCTTGCTATTTACATTTTCTCTCGTAATTGTGTTGCTGTAACAAATGTGTATTGAGACAATCCTACCAAGAGAGTAGATATACAAAAAAAAACATTATCACATTGAGAATCTTAGCAGAGAATTATATGCATAATATAAGAGTTAAGCATAAAATAAAACATACAGATGGGTCACATTAGACTTTGATTTATCATTCCCTCTATTCTGAAGTGCAGATTTCAGGATTCTCAAGAACTCCGATGGATTATCAACTTTTTCCTGCGAGAGCTCTATAACAGATTCTCGTAAACCCATATTGATCTTTGGCATGTTGCTCTGACAACCCATGAGTAAATCTCTGATCTAAAAAATGAAAGTTTCTGATTAAGAAAAGATCTTCAATTCCCACTACATTATCATGTATCACTAATAAAGGAAAGCCAAAAGTATTAGGACATGAAATGAAAAAGGAAGCACCTGTTCGTTATAGAGCTCAAACACTGAAACAGAGAAACTGAACTGAGATGTGGAAGTTGAATCAGAATTAGCCAAGTCAATAAGTTCCTCAAAACAACGAGCATATAAACCATGGTCCTGATTAGATCCTTCCTGAGAAAAATCCAACAGCGTATAACTCAAATTAACAGAGAGCAATTGTGTAATACAGATATCTCAGGTAAATCGATAAGATAATAATATGAATGTTCATGAACTTGCCCGTTGTATTCAAACCCTATCATTTAACATGAATATTTTTGTCCCTAGTTCAAAGTTCATACACATAGATACCAAACAAGAAGCATACTTAATTTCAAAATAACAGAGTAAAGGAAAAGGAGGGACAACCATGGTGTATGTCTTCCCCGCATTAGTTTGTCCATAGGCAAAAATAGAGACGTTAGATCCATCCAGAGCGGATTGCACAAACGGTTGGACATCACTGAACAGTAAAGCTGAAGAAAGTTTACCGAATAAGTTCCAAATTCTAAAGAAGAAGTACATAGATTACATTTATAAAACAAGTGTATGAATGCTTGCTACTTTTGTATAGGAAACAATTCTTAAGCATGAGGTAAGATTAACATTAACAGTGAAGTATGGTACTCACCTTGTCCAACATGAGGTCCATAAACTCTGTCAAATTCAAATTCCTTCTTGGGATTGGACAGATTATTATCACTAGTGTTTACACGTACGGTGCAGTTATCAGGATATTCAATAATAGAGGGACCCTCGTCTTCAAATACAGGCCTTGCTCGACAAAATACCTTTACGTTTCCTGAAAGGTAAAACATAAACTACATGTTCAGGTCAATAAAGAACAATCCAAACAGTTGTAGGTATAATGGCATTAAGAAGGAGGAAAGAGAGAAAGACTGATCACGTGGGTTATGGAAGATGTGCACCTTTGGTCGTCAGTAAGTCGTTGAACAGTCTTTTCTTCTCATTGATAAGTGGAGATATCCTAGCCTCAGTCTCAAGGGCATATTGATCTGTGATTGGCCCCGAATTTCACCACAACAAAACATGAAGCTTAACATTTCTTATATAAAATATGTGGCCAGGAAACTATTATCTTGTCAAGATTTCTTATAAGTTACAATTGGAGAGAAGTAATAACTTACCCAATCTACGACTTTTATCAGCCAGAACACCTAAATAACGTGTAACCCTTTCAAACTTTGCATTAGAATACTCTTGAAGATCAATAGCTTCTTGTCTCAATCCCACATAATCATCCTTGGCAAGCTGTTCAACCAAAACCCACTGTTATTAAACAAGAAAGCTTCGGCAAGCAATCTTCAACACTTAATATCCATCAAAGTATCCCTAATTTCACCTAAACCTTGTACTAACGTAGCTCTCTATACTCGTATAAACGTCAAAATCATCCGCATTCAAACCCTAAAGTAAGACAAATTTTCAGACCTGAACTTTTTCCTTCAAACTGTGAACCTTAGATGCAAGCTCCGACGAGTGGGGTAGAACCGAGTTCTTCGGGATCGAGTACCGTCGAAGCATCGACGACGGAGTCCGATTAACGCTGTCCTCACTCGAAGACGACTTCCTCGGTTCGAACCCAGTCACCTCCCAGTTCCACCCATTGGTATTATTATTATTATTACTCTTCTGCTCCGCCATTTCCAATCCAGAGAAACCCTAAATTCTATTCCAGATTTCAGCAAACACCCAGATGAATTCCGTAGCAGGAAACCTCAGATTCCAAGCGAAAGCATTCAAAATTTATTACCTCCAATTCTAAGTTTTTTTGTTTTCCGGTTTGCCTCTTTGTCTCTCTGAGATACATATAAAAATGAAAGGCGGAGGCTTGCTTTTTTTTATTACTGCTATACGATGTCGTTTGATATATTCTCAGATTTTCTTTTAAATAAAAATAAAAAAAAATGACACCAGAGCGTCTCTTTTGAGACACACAAGATTTTGTGCTGTGCGTTAACGACGCCTTCTCGTGTTTGATTTTGGTTCATTATTTTTTTTTTCCTTCATTTGTTCTGATCAATTAAATAATATCAGACAGATTAATACTTTCCTTTTTGTACGATTTTTCAAATTTATTCTATATAATAAAGAGACTCGAACAAAAAAATATACACAATTGGCTTTGAATATTAATAATGGTTATGGCGGTAAGCGGTCAAGACCGCTTTTATTTATTACGAGAGCTTGAATGGTAATAGCGGACATATTGGACACAGCAAATAAGATTTTTTTGTTCATAAAAATAGTCTACACTTGATTCGATGCGGACTTCTTTCATTTTTTTTTTTGCACCACTTTAAATTAAATATTACGAATGGTAAATAAAAGCGATTTTGATCACTAACGGACAAATCAGTTCCTTAACCGATGTTATTATTTAAAACCTCATATTTTTGGTATGTAACAGTGCAGATTGAAAATATAAAAACAGTTTGTTGTAGACCATAAACGGTTTAATTTTATGAACAAATAAATTTAATCCGCAACGAATTGTTATCCGCTCCAAAATTATTATGATTTAGTCGGCACATCATTTTGTACACTCCCACACTGCTACTATTCATTACCATGAACACTTAAAAAAAATACGGTGCAATGAGTATCTACAATTGCAGTACATTATTATATTAATCATTACAAGGTGCAATGAGAATCGAATTTAAATTTGATTAAATGATCATCACTCACTGACTCACGCATATGAGCATACGTACGCAGATCTGTGTGGGTGCCTATGATCTTTTCTGTTATTTAATTTTTTTTAGAAATTTGGGCCGACCAGAGAGCGTGTCGTTGAAGGTAAATAATTGATTACAGTGGGTCTACTTTATTAAAGAAGAACCACCACACAAACTAAAAGCTTGTGAGTGGATATATAATTTCTGAATGCTCAAATTAGCAATGTGGTTAATCATTTCATTTTAACCACAAGGCCCAAAGTTTTAGTATCATTCTTGGACCTTAACAAATATACTCAACACATAGGGGCCATTGCTTATTGTGTTTTTAGTTGGACCAGGCCCAAATGATTAGACTAATCCAAAATTACAGACTTTTTGAAAAAGCCTAAAGCATATTTAGTTAGTGGTCTTTTTTTTTGTCAACAGTTAGTGGTCAATGCTTAAGACATAATTGCAAGAATAAGAATTTCTATACATTGCCAAGTGTTCTCCATCTCATCCACTGATTTGGACTATTAAGCTGGAAAAAACATTAGAGACCAATATTAATCTCAAAATGCTTAAATGAATTTCTAACAGAAATTATTAATGATTATATTCTTTGTATTGTAGTACCATATTATTTAATCTGTCTTTATATAACTAACCTTTAAATAGCTTCATCGGATTGGACACCAAGTAACCTCAAAACTTTAACTTTATACATTTTTAAATGTACAGAACATTTGATATAATTCAACTCATCTTGTGTTCTTTTTTTCCTATGCCTTTAAAACCTCTAACATATCACTAACTTTTCCTTTATTTGAAAGACATCAAAGTATAGCTAAATAATTGCATATATTATTTGAAGAAATATATTTTGGAAAAGAAGAAGAATCCTATTCTCACGTTAACAAATCGTATATGATGTTTCAGCCAAAACTAGCCTTTTGAAAATCATAAAAACAAATAAAGCTCTCACGTTATCGCCTAATTATTTTCATAATCCTTATTTTAAACTGTCAATATTATACTTAGGTGATAAAAGGGTTGTTTCTTGACCTAAACTATATTTTTTACTAGATTATGTTGCATAATTCCCCGGTTAGGTTAATTTACCAACCAGAATATTTTTATAAAAAAATTAAATTCTCTCCTAACATAAAGTGCATTTGTTCAAAAAAAACAGAAAGTGCATAATTTAAGGAGTGATTTCGTTCTGAAGTAACTTTGATAGGTTTTTAGCCAAACTTAAAAACAAGAGTAATGAATGTGATCAATTTTTTTTATAAATTTTAACTGGAATTTTAAAGCAAATAAAAACAGCTGGTGAAAAGAAAAGAGGAGAACTTAAAAAGAAATGACACAAAGGCGAAAATAGTGGATCTTTGTGATGGACATGAAAATCTTAAGTCAAGCTGTAGTAAATGTGAAGAACACATCAAACTGTCGGTGGTGCCTCTACACATATTCACAATAATAATTTTATTTATCAAATTCACATAACAAGACATCAAAAGCCGTATTTTTGGTTCCACCATGCGTATATATAAGCTGTCTTTTCTGAAAATAAAATGTTGTCTGTATATGTTTCAACGGTCCAAAAATACAAAAAAAAAATAACAATATTAATAAAGTTATATTATTCCCAAGGTATTTTCGCAGTTTTTAATATTATTTATTTGATTTTATTTTGTTTTACGATAATGAAATAGGCAAACACTAGCTTTCTTATATTTTATTAACATCAAATAGCTGTAGATAGCACCACTAATCTAATCCAGAACCAATAGCTTTTGTATGTGGTACTATGTCTATGTGTCAGTATTAGTGATTGTGACATAATGGTAGAGTTATTATACTTTAACTAGTTACAGTCCCAAATGCTTGGTAATCCTAATAAGAAAATGTCATTCCTTACTAACCACACAGTCATATAGAACCAAAAGTTATGCTGTCACTAGTAAGTAGTTTTATTTAGTTGCTAAAAAATCATAAACAAGCTTAGGTTGCTTAATCATAAATCTTTATAAACTAATAGTGTTAGAACCATAATATTTTACTAGTTCATCAAAAAATAATTAGATCAAATATTTAAATTGAAATTGATAAATTCTATTAATTCACGATAGTATTAATTTATCGAATATTAATAAAAAACTATATTACAACTAAATTTGAATTGAATTTGTATATATAAAGATATATTATCTAACAAAAAAAGTCATAGAAAAGAATATAACATAGGAAGTATATCTTGATTATCTTCCTAATACTTGCTTTTTGATATGTCTCATATCAAGATTCTTTTCCATATATATATTACATGAATGTTTGAAATTTTCAAAATAATTTAGAGAATTAATGATCATTTCGCATTTTGTTATGTAATTATGCAACGTTGTCGTTCAGGAGACTTAAAAAAAATTATTAATTATTTTTCTCGTTTTCGTGTCACGGGAATAAAAAGTGAAATCGGCGCAAGAACCAAAAAAAAAAAGACGGGGACCGGTGGAGAGACAAGACAGCAAATTTAATGAACAGATGTCCATGTGAGACGCATTCACGCGCTCTTTGTTTACACTATAAACCGTTCCTGGTAAATTGATGAAACCACAAAGCTTCCCAACATTTTTATCAAGTGAGAAGAAGAAGAAGAAGAAGAAGAAGAAGAAGAAAGAGACAAGATAGCATTCTGATTCTGGTTTCGTTACTATTTCTGATCTTGCTCTCGTGCTTCTCTGCTGTGTCGTTATCTGGCCGGATTGTCATCGTTCATTCTCGCCTTGTTTTTGGGTTTCTGGATAGATTATAAAGTCTCGAACTTTCCCGGAAACTGGATCTGGGTTTTTCGTTTTCACACTCGCCTGACAAAAAAAGGATGAATCTTTACGCGAAAGACAACTTCACCGTGAGAAGAGAGATTCTTTCTGTGCTCGTCTTCATCGTTTTGCTCTGCAACGCTTCGACCTCGTCTTCGTCATCTGTAAGTTTGGCAAAACAAAAAATCATTTCTTACTCTATTTTCCGGGGAAATGAAGACTTAGCTCTTGGGTCTCTGGAAAGTTCATTTGACTATGGTTTTTCATGATTCCAGAAATAGTAGTTTTAACTTTCCTACTGAAGAAATTTATGAATTTGTATCCATTTATAGAAAGAGACATCGATGGTGGTTACGTTTGTTGATTGACTTCTTCTTCTGTGGTTTTGTTGAATGTAACGGTTTGATTAGATATCTATGGATTAATAGAAATTTGACTAGTTTAATTTCAAGTCAATGAGTCTCTCTTGAGTTAGGTAATGTTGTTCTTTTGATGGAATTGAGTCATTTTCTTTTGCAGGAAGCAATCACAATAAAGCCAAGACATTTATCTTTGCTCAAGAGTGCTTTACAACGGGTAATCATCTCTCTGTTGATTGGTTTAGATTTCAGAAAATTAAATGAGGTCATGAGATTTCTGTTATCTGTTATAATTTCAGCCAAGCGGAGAACAGTCTGATCTATGGAGGCCAATGACTGATCAAGGATGGAGTCCATGTATTGACTTTGAAAATTCCCCTTGTAAGTGTTTAAAATTTCTCATTAGTATCATATTACATTGATCTCTGAGACTCTGTCTAATAGTCTCACTCTTTTACTTGTTGTAATGGAGCAGCATTACCGGATAAAACCAAGGGATACATTCAAGTATTTCTAGATGGAGGACTTAACCAGCAACGAATGGGGATATGTGATGCAGTTGCGGTTGCTAAGATATTAAACGCAACTCTCGTGATCCCATTTCTTGAAGTGAATCCTGTTTGGCAAGATTCAAGGTAATGAAGAAAGTCTCAGCCTTTAGTGTGTCCGGTCGGGTTTTCGGAAACTTTAAGTTTAGTGTTTTGTTTGCAGCTCATTTGTTGATATCTTTGATGTGGATCATTTCATTGACGCGTTAAAAGATGATATAAGAGTAGTTAAAGAACTTCCTGATGAATACTCTTGGAGCACAAGAGAGTATTACAGCACACAAGTCCGTGAAACCCGAGTTAAAACCGCACCTGTTCATGCTTCTGCGAAATGGTATATCGAAAATGTCTCACCGGTTCTTCAAAGGTATATCCTCTGTTACTTTGGTCAAAGCTTTTGTCTTTCAAGGCTTTTAAAGGTTGAAGCTTTATACTTTGTTGTAGTTATGGGATTGCTGCTATATCTCCATTCTCTCACCGTCTATCATTCGATCACTTACCTGCTGAGATCCAAAGACTTAGATGCAAAGTAAATTTCCAAGCTTTACGGTTTGTTCCTCACATTACATCACTTGGTGATGCTCTTGTGAGCCGTCTTAGAAACCCATTATGGAGAAGCGACAAGGAAAAGAAGAATGTGGATCATTTAGGAGACATGACAAACCCGCACAGCAAACAAGAACCCGGGAAATTCGCTGTTCTTCATCTTCGTTTCGACAAGGTTAGATTTACTCTGTTTCATAGCATTTGATCATGTCTTTTTAAGTTCTGTAATCATAAGAAGTTTGTGTATATAGGACATGGCTGCGCATTCCGCTTGTGATTTTGGTGGAGGTAAAGCAGAGAAACTTGCATTGGCGAAATACCGACAAATGATTTGGCAAGGAAGAGTGTTGAATTCTCAGTTTACAGATGAAGAGTTAAGAAGTCAAGGACGGTGTCCGTTAACACCAGAAGAAATGGGACTACTTTTAGCTGCTTTCGGTTTCGACAACAACACTCGTCTCTATCTCGCATCCCATAAGGTCAGATTCTTCGCTTACCATTGCTTCTTCAAACTCTTGTTTTAAGGCATTGAATGGTTACTGCTAGGCCTGGTTCTTCGGTTCGGTTTTTTTTTTTTGTTTTTCGGTTTTGAATTTTTTTTGGGCCGAAAGTAACCGAATTTTTTTTTCGGTTCGGTTTTTGGTTTTTCGGTTATTATTTTTTTACCGGAAAACCGGAATTTCGGATAACTTCGGTTAATTTTAGGTATATTCGGTTATTCGGGTCGATTTAGTTCGGGTATTTTGGTTAATTTTGGGTGTATTCGATTATTCTGGGTTGGTTTGGTTCGGTTCGAAAATTTTAATGTATTGTTAAAATCGTTTTTTTTGGTTTATAAAAAAACAAAAAAAAAAACCGTTCGGTTCGTCGAACCGAACCAAACCAAAAACCGAAAATAATTTTCAAAATCACCGAACTAACCGAATCAAACTAATCAAACTTTGGTTCGGTTTGGTTCGGCAAATTTGGTTCGGTTAAAAGTCTTAGGACTAGTCATTGCGGTCACAATGAACTAAATCAAGTGGGGACTGAAACACTTTGTTTTTGGAGCCGACTACAATCCGTTTTGGACCAAATTTATTTCTTTACAAAAAGATCCTCATCCGATTTCTTTGATTTTTTTGTCCACACTGCTGTGAATGGTACAAAAACGCTTGGAGACTAATCTGCCCGCCTGCAGTTACTAAAGCAGAGGAACTTTGTTTTTATGTTCTGTTTTGTTTTTTGAATGTTCAGGTATACGGAGGAGAAGCTAGAATCTCAGCACTCAGACAAGTATTCCCAAGAATGGAAGACAAAAGAAGCCTTGCTTCATCTGAAGAACGAGCTCGAATCAAAGGCAAAGCTTCTTTATTAGCTGCACTTGATTACTACATAAGCATGCACAGCGACATTTTCATCTCTGCATCGCCTGGAAACATGCACAATGCTCTTGTGGGTCATCGGACATTTGAGAACCTCAAGACGATTAGACCAAACATGGCATTAATCGGACAGCTTTTCCTCAACAAAAGTATCACTTGGGTTGATTTTCAACAGGCGCTTGGTGAAGGTCATGTGAATAGACAAGGACAGATCCGGTTAAGGAAACCGAAACAGTCTATTTATACTTATCCGGCTCCTGATTGTATGTGTCATGTCTGATTAGAAAGTCTTGAATCCGGTTAAGATTTTTGTATGATAATAAGAGATCACTTCTTGATGAGGCTGGTTTGGTTTTCTTGAGGTTTAATAATATAGTTACATTTTGATCAGAAATCGAGTATGCTCACATAAACTGTTACACTATATTTGAAAAAATCATTAGTGTACCACATGCATTTTTTTTAGGGCTTGAATGTTTGCTGTTTTTGGTATGTTCCGCACTACGGATCAATTTTTTGTTACCATTCATCATATTCCGTAGTACGCGTTTTTTTCTTTCTAAAACTATATTTTAACTGCACTGCAAAATATTATTCGTTTAATCCGCAACAATCTGCATCGCTCAATCCGCTATTATCATTCAGAGTCCGCTCAATCCACTATTATCATTCAGAGTCTTAGTAATATAATGGTGGAGACATCAACGATAATCATTAATTTGAGCAAAAAATAATAAAAGAGTCAAGTGGATAAGTGTATAGAATATGCTATTTGTAATATATTCAGATTCTGATCAATGCACTAATTATCTTGTAATTATCTTTTTTGGTTAGCTTTGTATTTTGATAAATTGAAATTGATTGGCCGTTGTATTTCAAAAGATATTTGAAAACTATATACTCCGTCTGTTTTTTAATTATTTTTTATTTTAAAATTAAAATTTTGTTTTATATTACTTGTGGTTTTGTATTTTAAATGTGATAAAAATTTCATCTTTATTTTAAATTTTTTAGTTTATTAATTATTCATTTTAGGGCTGGGCAAAAAACCCGGAACCGAAATACCGAACCGAACCCGAATCGAAAAAGTGGAACTGAACCCGAACCCGAACCGACAAAATACCCGAATGGGTCCTAAACCTCTATACCCGAAGAACTGGAACCAAACCCGACCCAAACCGAAAACCGAATGGGTACCCGAAATATCCGAACTACAATTATATATCCAAATTAATAATTATATTTTAGACTTAATATAACAGAATTATCTAAAATTATAATTACAAACCCAAATATATTGATTTTTAAGACTAAAATGGCTAAAATACCCAAAATAAACAAAATATACAATTTTTTTGCTATATTTGTCTAAATTTAACAATTTTTGTTCACATTAACCAATTTTTATTTTTGTTTTATGATTTTTCGGATACCCGAACCCGAACCGAACCCGAATGGAACCGAACCGAACCCGAACCGAAATTATAAAATATCCGAATGGGTCTTATATGTCTGGACCCGAAAATCCAAAAATCTGAAAGAATGGAACCGAACCCAAACGGGTACCCGAACGTCCATGCCTAATTTACGACAATTTTTATGAAACGGATGAACATTTTTGTTAATTCCTATCCGACCCTAATCCATCTTGGGCCGAGACAAGGCCCATTTGAAGGTAAGTCTCCTCTCTAGCTAAAATCTCCTTGGTCCAACAGATGTATGAAGTGGGCCAGCTACAGATGAAGCCCAGCCAATGTCTCTAAACCTGTTACGTAAAGAAGCAAAAGGCGGTTAAGTGATTGACCTAAAACCGCAGACATATAAAGAGCTAATGACATGTTTTGAAGAGACACAGCAAAAATCGACAGAAGCATTAGAGTTCTCAAGAGCTAGAGAGATATTCATCTAAGAGCTAAAGAGAGCTAGAGTGCTAGTGATTCATAAGAGATATTCATTGATTCAGAGAGTTTGTGCTAAACTAGTTGTAATCAAGTGAATATAGTGAATCAGTTGTGGGATACCGTTCCCACCCCTGTGACGTAGCCAATTGGTGAACACAGGGTGAACAAATCTGCGTCGTTTATATTTCCGCAAACAAACGATTATACTTAGCTTAGAATCTATATAACACAAGTTGAAATCTCAACAAGTGGTATCAGAGCACAGGCTTGTTATATAGATAGATCTAAGGCAGCCACATACCGTTAGTCATGGAACCTACCCGAGGCAAGTTTGAGATGGACAAGTTTGATGGGAAGGGAGATTTCGGAATGTGGAAATACAAGCTTCTTGGGCAGCTGGAAATTCAGGGGTTAGCATCAGTTTTGGAGGAGGACGCAAATCTGCTTGATGAATCTGCAAAACAAGAAGAAGGTGAGAAACCCAAACTTGATTCTTTAAAAGTTGCGAAAGACACTAGAGTAAAGAATCTGCTTGGTACATGTCTAAGTGACATGATTTTGAGAAAGGTGATGCATGAGCCTACTGCCTTGTTGATGTGGAAGGCTTTAGAACGTGATTATCAAACTAAATCACTTCCTAATAGGATCTATCTTAAGCAGCAGTTTGCAAGCTACAAGATGGATGAAGTCAGAAGTATAGAAGAGAACTTGGACAGTTTTCTTAAGCTTATTGCAGATCTAGCTAGCCTAAACATCAATGTAAGTGATGAGGATCAGGCTATACAGCTTCTTACCAGCTTACCTCCACCGTATGAGCCTCTAGTACATACTCTCAAGTATGGTACAGGAAAAGAGACCCTAACAGTTCATGAGGTGGTCACCTCTGCATATTCTAAGGAGATTGAGCTGAAGCAGAAGGGACTCTTGAACAAATCTGGATCTAAATCTGAAGGATTATATGTTGAATCAAGGGGAAGAACTAAGGACAGATCTCAGAACAGTAATGGCAAAGGGAGATCAAAGTCAAGAGACAACAGGTCTAAGTCACAACCAAGGTTCAACAAGAAAAATCAGAGCGAGTGTTTCATATGTGGAGATGAAGGACATTGGAAAAAGGAATGTCCTGAGAGAAATAAAAACAAAGAATCAGCAAATATTGCAGCAGCACCTATACAGCCTATAGTGTTGAGTGTGAGCAGCCAAGACACAATGAAGAACTGGGTAATGGATTCAGGTTCTTCATTCCACAGTACATCAGACAAGGAAGTCTTGTTTGACTTCAAAGAGTACAATGGAGGAAGGGTTCTTATGGCAAACAACACTTATGGAAACATCAAAGGAATGGGAAAGATTCGGATTCAGAATCCAGACGGTTCTGAAGTGATACTAAAGGATGTTAAATACATGCCTGAAGTAAGCAGGAATCTGATCTCATATGGGATGTTAGAGAGGTCAGGTTGCAGATATGAAGGAAGTAACCTTACGGTTCGATTCTACAAAGGTAAGAAGAAGGTGATATCTGGAAAATATCATGGAGGGCTTTATTATCTACAAGGCAGAGTTGCTAAGAGTGCAGAAATCAAGTCTAAGGATGAAAAAGAAGCAAGTGAAAAGAAGTCTAAGAAAGTGAGCTTCAGCAAGAATCTAATTCAAGGACCTACTCCATATGGTTTTGAATTAAGAGATTCATCAGCTCAAGGTAAAGACTCTTCTTCAACAGAAAAATCAGAAACTGCGAAAGAGTTTAAGTGTGAAGAAAAAGGAGATTCTGATCCTGAGGCCTATGCTATGGCTACTGCAGAAGAGATTGGCAGAAAAGAGCTTAAAAAGGAGGCTGTGGAAAGCAAACAATGGGTGAATGCTACAGGAGAAGGGACTGAGAACGAAGAACCTAAGATGGAAGCTTTGGGAAAGGTTTCTAAGATATTAAGCATGGGGATTTTTGGAGATGGAGCTACGACACTATCTAAAATCCAGACAAGTAAAATATCAGCAGATGATGTGACTAAGGCAGTACCTGAAAAGAATCTTCAGGTGTACTGCAACATCGCCTAAGGCTGAAAGCAGCTCCAGGTAACTCCATTATTGAAGTCTCAAGCTCGCAGAGACAGAAAAGAGAAACATGTCAGTTACTGTTATATCTATTAATCAATAATGGAAGAACTCAAAGAAGAAAGGAGTTAGAAGAGTTACCTGTGAGTACTAAAGGCGAGACTCAGAGATATCAGTGTCAGAACAAGACTGAAGGAAAACAAGAAAATCAGAAACGTTTTCAAAGAATCTCTGTGATGAAGTAAGAGGGAATCTTAAAATCTGAGAAGATACCTGCATTCAGCTTTTGCTAAAAAGAAGTCATTAGAGTTCAGATGGAGTACCTGCCAAAAGATTCAAGAAGGGTGAAACCAAGGCAGCAAACAGCATAAGAAGAATTATGGTCTACAGTGGTACTGAAAAGATACAGTTCAAGGTGGAGTATTGATTGACACAGAACACTGTCAATCAATAAGGAGAAAACGCCAGAGCTGAAAAGGGATTGGCTAGGATAACAAGTCATTCCAGAAGACATATTTTTCACATACTAAAAGGGACCTAAGTGCAATGCAAAACAGGTCAGAGAGTAACTAGGTGAAAAACATGAACTACCAAATCATGATCAGGACTTCACGGCTCAAGAGATTTAAAGGAATCTAGGAGCTTACCAAGGATAAGAATGAACTCTTATCAAGAGAAGTTGAAGCTTTCATGGTCAAGAAAGGATGAGGAGCTCACGATGGAACTAAAATTGCCATCAGGAACATCTCTCACAGAAAGAAGAAGATGGTTCCAGGTGGAGTATCTCTTGCCCATACCTGAAACATTGCGAGGAGAAAATTACAGATCAAGCAATGTATCCTATATTCAGAGAATTCCACAGAGAATTAAGAAGTATGAGGATTCATCAGACATTAAACTCAAGATAACAGTCAACTACGAAGGAACATAAGCATGTTCAAGGGTAGTCATAACAAGCTTAATGATATGTCATCACAATCAAAGGTACCTAACAGTGACTAAGGTCAAGAGTTAATCAGTTTAAATCCATGGAACATTAAACTGATTACAGAGGTAAGAGTGCAACTTACCTAAGGTTTAAGGTCTTTTGAAAACTGAGACAAGTCACAAGAAGCAGGCAAGACTGAAAGATCGGGAAAGAGTTCTGAAAAGATCAGAGACAAACAAAAATTGTCAGAGATCTGAGGAAGCGCCAAGAAGAAGTGATATGAGCTACAGATATAAAAGAGTTTAGATTTGTAGAAAGATTTAATCGGGTAATGGAAAAGAATAAACCTGTGCTGCTGGAGCCCAGTTCGAGGGGGAGGCATAAGGCATAGTTGCATTCTTCTCCGATTACTCTAGGAATCTGCATACAAATTAAGAAACTCTTAAAACCCAGAAAGCAAGAGCCGATACCACTACAGATAAGCAAAAAGGAAAGACGTTTCCATAACTTATCAAAGAGACAGGGAGTCGGAGCTGATGAAGAATCATCTGGCCATATCGTACATGTCCATTTAAAAAGAAATCACACACTGTCGCGCTGATGTCTGGAAAATCTGAAGGAACAGAAGAAGCATGAAGTCGATAAGCTAGATGAATCGATCTCAGAGAGAAAATATTTGAGATTCCGAGACTTAGCTGGAGTAGTGAAGTCGGAATCAAGCAAGAAAGGTCTCTGGGAACATGCATCAAAGGATCTGTAAATAGCAAAAGTTTCAGACTTTGAAATCGATCTTCACAAGGAAGATGAATCAGTGAATAAGAGTCACCGAGACTTACCTGAAGGAAGAGCGAGTTGGAATCGGTGAAGACAGGGTCTCTACAGTACTTGCAAGGAAGGATCTGAAACGAAAACAGAAGATGTAAATCCTTATAAATCGATTAAAGATAATGAAAGAGAAGAGGTCTCTTAAACTTATCTGAAAAATCGATTGCTGGAAAGGAGGCTCCTCTATGCCTGCATGTTCGATCAAGAGAAAAGGAGAACATCGGCTGTTTATGAGTTGAAATTGATTCATAAAATGGACTGATGAGAAGCTTATAGAAAGATAAGCTTAGAGTTTACCTGAAGGTTTCTAGCTTGTGGATGAAGAAGGCGAGCTCGAAATCAAGTGTCACCAGCGTGTTGATGGGCTCGCCGGAGAAGGAGTCGCTGTCTGAGTACAGAGAGCTGCAGCGGAGGCGAGTTTTTTTTTTTGGTCGGAGGCACGCCGGAGAAGATGAAGAGAGAGCTGGACTTGGAAATCGCCGTCTGAGAGTGTGAAGAAAACAAGCGATTTTTTTTTTTTGGATTTGGTCGGTCGGATAAGGTGGAGATTTGTTAATTCCTATCCGACCCTAATCCATCTTGGGCCGAGACAAGGCCCATTTGAAGGTAAGTCTCCTCTCTAGCTAAAATCTCCTTGGTCCAACAGATGTATGAAGTGGGCCAGCTACAGATGAAGCCCAGCCAATGTCTCTAAACCTGTTACGTAAAGAAGCAAAAGGCGGTTAAGTGATTGACCTAAAACCGCAGACATATAAAGAGCTAATGACATGTTTTGAAGAGACACAGCAAAAATCGACAGAAGCATTAGAGTTCTCAAGAGCTAGAGAGATATTCATCTAAGAGCTAAAGAGAGCTAGAGTGCTAGTGATTCATAAGAGATATTCATTGATTCAGAGAATTTGTGCTAAACTAGTTGTAATCAAGTGAATATAGTGAATCAGTTGTGGGATACCGTTCCCACCCCTGTGACGTAGCCAATTGGTGAACACAGGGTGAACAAATCTGCGTCGTTTATATTTCCGCAAACAAACGATTATACTTAGCTTAGAATCTATATAACACAAGTTGAAATCTCAACAATTTTCGTTTTTAAATTTATTTTCTTAGGAAACTTAGTGGACTAGTTTAACATAAATTATGTGATGAAAACAATGAAATTAAAGTAAGATATGAACATTTAATAAAGGGTTTTTGCTAAATTCTAGTATTATTAAGCAAAATCACTATAATTACTCAAAAATCAATTCAGAAAACTAGAGATGATTGATTCGGAGGAAATACATGAACTTACATTATTGCCAATTTAAAATTCCAAGACTTTTAATACTCCTTTAATCTCTCATCATTATACAAACTTTTAAACTAATAAAGAAAATTGATTCGTTAGAATATTTAAAAAACGGTTTGTTTATTTATATAAAAAAATAAACCGCAATATCTGACCCAAAGAAAAAAACAAAAAACCGTAATATTCCCCGCTTTTTCTTCTTTGGTTACAATCAGGTGTTGTAAAGTCTATAGTAGACTCACTACATCAACAATTGCCACGAAACCAAGTAAACCGCTACCAACCGTCAGATCAATCTTTATTGGTTTTGCTTCTGCAAAACCAGAGTAATATAAATGAAGCAGAGCAGAAGATGAGCTTCTCCTTCTGTAACTAGTCAGAGAAAAGTCAAGAGAGACGACGAAACGACGCGATTCTAGGGTTTCTTCGATCCACGATCTGAACTTTTCTCTCTCTTATTTTCTCGGTAATTTAACGTCTCGGAATTACCGGAGATTTCTCTCCCATTTTTTCGCATTTCTTTCCGCCGAATATTCCGGCGAATCCTTTCCGTGGAGGCTTGATTGATCGTCCCCTTGTTTCTTCGTTTGTTCAATCGATTTTTGGACCACTGATCTGGAGAAACATTGATTAAGAATCGAGATTTTGAAATGATAATTAATTTTGTATTTTTTGATCTCTGTGATGATTTAATTCGATCACATCATAAACAATATTAATGGATTTAGTTTATGAATTTGCTTTTTTGTTTGTGTTTGGTCAGTATCATCATAATTATGATGACATTAATGATAGATTATTAATGAATAAAAAAGTTCTGACAGGTTGAAGAAGAAGAAGATAAAGAAGCATCGATCCATGGCTGATTGATATAAGTTTATCTCCGTCAGTTCGGAGTGATGGCAGTTTCATTCCCTCGTCTACCGAGGTGGTTGTGTGGTGGTAACACTAAAGAGAGAGATAAGAAAGAGTCTAAAGGATCTTCTTCAGTGAGTCCTTCATTGAAGAAGATGAGTAAGACTGGATCTTCTACGGTGAAGAAGATTAAGAGAGGATGGATTGGAAGAGGAGGAGAGGAGGTGGAGAAGATGGGGAATGTTGTGTTCCCTGAACCTGATGATCCTGAGTGGTCTATTGGTTGGGTTGAGCCACATGGTCCAGGGTTTAAAAGTGAGGATGATAGTGGTGGTGGGTTTGTGGTTTTGGTTCCTTGTTATAAGAAATTGATGGATGGTTCAGGGAATCAGATTACAAATGGGTTGTTCTCTCCTGCTCCTGGTAAATGTTTGTTTCCATTTTCATCATCATTAGTATCAATTATTTGAGTTGCAAGCTTGAAGCTTTTTATCACTGAGAACTGTTTTGTATTGAATTGATTGTGTTTCATCTTATGAAATGAACCCTGTAGATGGGAAGACTATGGAACAGTGGCTGTCGTCTATGGGGAAGCTATAATCAAACTGGAGATTAGGAAGATCAAGACTATTTCTCTCATGTTTCATTAAGAATCGAATAATCAAAAAAAGAAAAAAAAAAAGTGGCAAGATTCGTGGATATCTTCTGGGACTTATTTTGGTTCTCTGTTTCAAGTGAGTGACAACAAAGCATCTCTCAAGAATCTGCTAATGGACAAAGGTGATGGTGATTGAGACTTGGATGAATGAAGAATGATGAATTGATATGTTATGAATATGATGGATATATGATTGAGTATTGGATATTTTATCATGTGGGTGTTTGAAGTGAAAGTGTTTTCAGCTTCTTTGATTCTGTGGTGGAGATTGTTTGGGTTTGGAACAAACAAAA
Source organism: Orychophragmus violaceus (assembly GCA_030180135.1). Lineage (NCBI taxonomy): Eukaryota > Viridiplantae > Streptophyta > Magnoliopsida > Brassicales > Brassicaceae > Orychophragmus > Orychophragmus violaceus. Next base: position 1,079,792 of record CM058232.1, on the reverse strand, counting down.
ACAAATATCTTTTGATGTGTAATAGTGTACATGTTATGTATGTACATAAGTTTATGTTCATTTTTTGTTTCTTGAATCACATGTCACGTGCTTACTTTCGACAACACAAGAACCATGCCTTGAGTATTTGGGTCGGGTTCGGGTCGAATTTATTCAAGTACATGTATATTCAGTTAAGAAAGTTTAGTACCTATATAGTTTCTGACCAAATTTCGGTTTGGGTTCAGGTAGGGTTTTTACGGGTCCGGGTCGGTTCGAATCTTAACTTATTATACCTGTAAAATACCCGAAATAAACGGTCCTAATGTTGACACTTATAATCAGAAACTTGGCATAATCATTGGTTTCATAAAGATTAAACAAAAGTTAATTCAAACATGTTGAACAAAGACTAAATTTTCATTACATTACTTGTCGTTGGAGTCCTTTGGAAGTTGCAAACCCATGAGGCCGAGTAGATTGGAAGCAGGACCAGGAAGTCCTTGTTGTGAAGAATAGGATTCAAGTAGGTTCTTAACCAGGTTGAAATCTGCATCAATTGGTGTAAATTCATCATCATCATCCTTGTCATCTGAAGTCTTTGATGATTCCTGCAGATTCACATAAATATCATTATAATCAAAGAGTCAACTCTAAAAGTTCTCAACAATCTCCAACATGGTTATGGAAGAATTACCCCGGTTTGCGTAGAAGAATGTTGATTCACATGTTCAAAGCTCTTCTCAAGAGTTGAGTTCTTAAGCTCCTCATTCATTGCTCCAGAGTAGGATTCCATAAAGGTTTCCTTATCATCCTCGTTAGACTCTTCTCCTCCACTATCATCTTCGAAGTCATCAAAATCCATGTCCATGGAAGATCCTTCTGAGCCACCACTGTCATCATCATCAGCTTGTTCTTGACGACCTTGGCTCCCTAGCATTGACTCAATATCTTTCATGAAACGATCCACATCTAGATTCACTTCTTTGAAATCCCTGCAGGAATCAAGCAAACAAAAATACTTTATCTTAGAGCTTGAAAGTCACATATACCTTATGTTTTGACCTCACAAAATACCTGTTTACTGGCACTTCTGCTCCTTTGTAACTTGATACCTTCTGGATAAACTGTTCCATAGACTTTGAGATATCACCAAGATTAAAATTATCCACGTTTACATCAGATGAGCTCTCACCTTCTTGCTTCTCCTTTGCTTTCTGTTTCCTTTCCTTCTTTGAGTTATAAAACTCCATCTCCTTCTGTCTCTCTTGAAGAACAGAGTTCAACTCATCTTCACCATCATACAACCAAGAATCATTGTCAGAAACAGGAACTTCCTGACCCTTGAACTCATCCACCGAATAAGGTAAAGCAAGAATCTCATCAATACGTCTCACAGGCGCACTCATAATCTCTCTACACATAACAAAACAAGAACATAAACAACTCAAAGACGAATCCTTTCTACTCAACAATTAGCAACCAGTGTTACCTTGTTCTTGAAACAGATGAACTCTTCTGGTAATACTCCTCAGCTTTCTCCATCAACCTCAAGTACTCCTTAGAGCCAGAAAGCAAACCTTCAAAGTAACCATTCTTCTCAAGATTATCCTTATACTTACCCCAACTAATCCCTTTCCCATCTTCTCCTTCCTTCTTCCTCACCTGATACATCATCTCCATACCACAAGCAATCTTCATCCCTAGCTCAGCTTCAAAGTAAGCATCCTTATCGCTAATACTCGGCATTGGATAACAACTAGGTGCTTGAAACTTCTGCTGCACTAGCTGACCGTACATAGCACGAGACATCTTGACAAGAACAACCACAAGCTCCTCATTTCTGCTCCGAAACTTTTCCATCTTCGCTGCGTGTTTCATTGAATCAACATCACGATCGTAAAAGCCTTCCACTGCTAACGAGATCAATAAAGACTCGTGCTTGAGGACCTGCGCTACTGAAACCGGAAGCCTAACCCTAACACGATGCATATTCCTCCACGCTCTATCGGGATAATCTGAGATCCTGTTCTTCAACGCGGTTTGAACTGAATCCGAGGCACGAGACTCGTTGCTACGCTCTACCAGAAACCGTAGTGAAGAAACTAGGGAAGGATCTGGGAGACGGCTACGTGGAACGATGTGAAGATCACCACCGCGGATGAAGACACGGTTACGACTCGTCTCGGGATTGAGCCAACGAGGGAGATGAAAAGCAGCTTCGATGAGGAGAAACTCGCCGTCAGTGTCCCACACACGGATTGAATTAGACGGAAAGGCTGCGGAGATTCGGAAGAGTAAGAACACAGCGAACCATTCGTCTTCTAGATTGTCACCGTACTTGAGCTTCCCGTGAAGATGAGGGATGGTAGTATCGGTACAAGCACAAGAGGAAGGGGGAGCGATGGAGACGGAGAAGGGTTCGTGCTGCCATATGTAGGGAGAAGTGAAGGGAGAAACGAAGTCGATGATTTGCAGGTGAAGTGATTGAAGAGCGGCGGAGGTTTCTGATTGTGTGGTGGAGAGGGAGGCGTCTGGGAATATTGAGAAGAAAACGGTATCGTCTGGGAGACGAGTAGAGGTTTGAGAGAAGAAGGGTGAAGAAGAAGAGGGAGAGTCCGATTCGAGCTTCGCCATAGTTCTTGCTTCTGTTGACAAATCGACTCGCCGCCGGCGACTGATTTATATAAAGTTCCCGAAGAAACCTGAACCCTCTAGGTAAGTTAGAAGGGTGTGGAACACTAGAGATTAAACTAGGCCTTGGCATTTTAACCCAAACCGACTCGAAACCAATTTAGTTAATTTTTTAGAACTACAAGTATGGGATGATCAACATAACAATAGAGCTTGTGCCTCTCAAGGTGTTGACACATCAACTCCCTTAAGAATTTTGGTGTTGACACATCAATTAATGAAAAAACCTATCTAGCCAATCAGATTAAAACAATCCTCCACATCTGATGATGAGTCATTTTTATTCTGTCTTTTGGTTTTAATTTTTTGTATCATTACTCTAACAAGCCGTAGCCTTAGCGGCGATGTCTCGATTTTGATTCTCTTCCCGATTCTCTTTTCCTATATCATCGACCTCCAACTTCGCTGTCGAGCTCAACGGAGAGGCGTAGATGGCACCAGGAACTGCGATTCGTCGTCGCCTAAGGGTTCCAGTGCAACCCATAACCGCGACAGATGAAGAAAGCTTCCCCGATGTCGAACCAGTTCGCCGAAGGACACTCCTTACTATCAATCCTGCTACCGAGGACATCATCGGTTCGTTTTCTTTTCCAACATCTCTTTATTCAGGGAAAACTTCGTCTTCTGCTCACTATTATGAACTGGATCATTGAACTTTTCGAGTTTCGATTTAATCATCTAAATTGGTACTACAAATTTCCCGATCTAATGCATATACAGAGAGCTTTGAACTTTTGTCTCCTTAAGATGTTCGGAAGCTGTTTTTGCATTAGATCTGTTTGATTATTATACAGGAGGAGAATATATCTTGCTGAAATTTTGGTTCTCCTCTTATGCTGATGGAGTTCTTTGTGGGTGTTTTAAGTTTCTTAAATTAAAGTGGGGATTGGACGTGTTTTTTATCGACTCGTTAGTTTGAATAGGATTTGGGGCCTTTTGTGTCTATGCCACTTATTCAGATCATAAGCAGTGCATTTGATTATCATTATGAGAACTTGTCATTGTAAGCAATGCATTTGAGTGAATTATTATTGTTGTGATTGTAACTTTAGCAAAAAGACAAATTTTGTTTTCTGGGTTTATTTTAGTTCTTGGATTTGGATTTGACTTGTTAATTTGTAGAGGATTTGGGGGCTTTTGTTTATATTACTGATTCGGATCATTAGCTACAACAACATTGGAACTTTTGTCATTGAAAGCAATGTGTTCCAGTGAATGTTTGTTGATTGTGATTGTAACAGGAAGAGTTGAAGAGCACAACCATTAAAATGGCAGAGGAGAGTAAAGTACTTAACACACCTGGTGCTGTTAAACAGACTAAACGAGAACTATTTGATGCTCTTCGCCAAGAACTCGAGTAAGATTCTTCTTTTACTTTCAGCCTGATTTCTTCAATTGCTTTTTTGTTAGGTAGTTCTGTGTATGATCACTTATTTGTAAAATCCTTTCTCTGTTTTCTTGCAAACTATTGTATGGATATCGGTTTCCTTAGGCAGCTAATAATCTATATTTTGCTTGAAGGAATTATCCTTTACTGATGGCTGTCTGGAAAGTCGCTCCTGCACTTGCTGCTGGGGTCATGGCAATATTGAAACCTTCAGAGTTAGTGACCCGGTTTCGAAACACTGTTCATTTATAAGCCAAAAACCCTCATTTTTGGGATCTTTAGCTTTGTTTTTGATTCTAAGCCTTTTGTAAGAACAAAGTTTAATCTTTTCATAATCTAAGTACTTCTTTTGAGATTTCTTATTTAAATCTTTCATCTTTCTCTAATCCTCAATGATTTACACTATCTCTATGGGTTTTGTGAATCAAATGATGATTAGTGAGTAGTTTCCCAAAGGGTTTATGGGTTAGGTAGGATTAGTGTGATTAGGGATGATTAAGGGATGTCTAGTGTTTAATATTTCTTAAATCTCTTCTATCTAAGTGTGCTTAATGCCTATTTGACCTTGATCAAGTTGAACTAGGATGTTTAGGATTTCATGCCCACCAAGTGTTTGTTGAAATTCCAGTTATAGCTTAGATAGATTTTTCACATTCTAGCTCATGGGAATGAATGTCTAGAGTGATTATTAGCTTCTTAGAACTTGATTGAATGCTTGTTTGATCCCATTTCCCAAATGAGAGTTTGTTCTTGAATTAGGGTTAAGCAAAGAGGTTAGCTCTAAGAGATTAGGCTAATTAACTTATGTGTTCTTGCTAGGAGATTGGCTTGTTTGAGGCTTGATAGACATCCCAAGATCATCCCTAGTCCCTTAGTCCATTGACCTTAACTCATAACCCTTGCTTTCCTTATTTGATTGTCTTGTCTCTTATTTCAATTAGTGATTGTTTGCTTGCTAGCTTAATTGATTTGTCTTTGATTAATTGCACTTAGAATTGTTAGAGTTTCCTTATAAATTTGAGTTTGGCTTAGCTAATGGGGTTTTGTGCATTCTTGTTGGTTTAGTCTTGTCCCGGATTGGTTCGATCCTCTTACTAAGCGATAGTTAAGAGAATTGATACCTCTTTTAATCCGATAAAATCTTAGTATCAGTTAGCCTCAGTGTGCGTATTTAATTTCTGTTAAGATGATAGCTTGCCTTCCATTAGTTCATGAACTCGCCAATCTCATTTGGTTTTACTATAGGACATGTTTGGAGCTCGCTGATATTTGCTGTGAGGTGGGTCTACCACCTGGTATTCTTAATATTCTGACTGGTCTAGGAACTGAAGCATGTGCTCCACTGGCATCGCATCCATGCGTTAACAAGGTCTGATCAGTCATTATCTTTACCAATATCCTGAAAGTCAAACAATTGAAGATAGAGCTTTTATTCCTTGCTTTTGTGGTTAGTTGAGGTAGTGATATTTTGTCGGAAAAAAGTATTCATATTTATTTAGCCTTCGATAGATTGTTTTCACTGGAAGCACGATAACTGGAAGCAACATAATGACTTCTGCTACCCGATTGGTTAAAGTAAGTCCAAGTGTCCTTGTTGATTTCCTTTGGTACAAGTACCATCTGGGTTTTGTTTATTTGACCTATTTTCAGAGTCTATATATGAATCTACCACATAATTTAAATACATGCTTTTCTGTTCTAATACTAAACATAAAAAACAATAGGTGAAGAAAATTCAGAGCGCAACGACGACTGACAAAAGTTGAAGGAAAGAGAAGAAAAAAAGACATACAGAAATCGGACATACGATTTAATCTAAGCGTTTGTTTCAGATGATACTTTTATCTATACAAACATTCACAAACAATCGATTTCTTCAAATGAGTAAAAAAAAATACATTGAAAAACAATATTTATAAAAAAATCCGCTGCGTAGCGCAGGTATTTACCTAGTACTTATAACGAATCAATATACAATCAGATACCTAAATAATCCAAAAAATTTAAGGATTTAGTTATTTTAGATGTTATAGATATAATTTTGATATTATAGATAATTTTAAAATTTTATTTTCGGTTTTTGATTATTTTTGACATTTCAAATAATTTTTATATTTTTTTTTTTGGTTTTCGGTTATTTCTACGGGATTACAAATATTTTTTTGAATTCAGATTTAATTCAGATTGTATATAAATTTTGAATATTGCGGGTAAAATATTTTAAGTAAAATTCGGTTCTAAACTTTTAGAATCAAAAATTTAAAAGTTTTTACATCATGTCTGGAGTTCGATTCCCAAAAAATATGGTTTAGCTATATCAATGGATGCAAGCTTGTAAGAGATTAAGAATTACAGGTAAACCAACAGTCGTGGTCTCATGTTTTGCGGAAGAACTGTCCATCGTCGTCGGTATAATATATGTAAAATCGTTCATCGTAGATCCGAATGTTGCTAAGAAGAGCTGAACTATGGTATTGTTCATCCTAATTATATGTGTTGTAGGTAATTGATTTCATTTGATCGAAAGACTGTTAATGATAAATTATATCAAATATTAATCATGATTATAATAGTTTTCTAGACAATAAAAAAAAACTTTTAGAATCAACCCGATCCAAAATTGGTTAGATCCGAACTAAAACCCGAATCAAAATGGCATTGATATCTATTGGGTATAAATCTTCTCAAACCGAAAGATTCGGAACCGATTGGTCCAATTCAGAACCAATCCAAATACTTGAATGACCAGACCTAGACTAAACCACCAATTAGGCCTGAGCGTTTGCGGGTACGGGTCGGATAGTGACGGGTACGGGTCGGGTATTTTAGATATTAAAAATTAATACCGTTCGGATAATTAACGGGTAAGGGTCGGGTACGGTCGGGTAAGGGTCGGGTAAGGGTTGGTCAGGTAGTTAAAACCATTACCCATTAATTACCCGAACTCTAAATAGTACGGGTAATGTTCGGGTATTTCGAATACCCAGACTCTTTTTTTTTATAGAAACTTATAATCAAATAAACTAATCAAATAACAATAATAACAAAACAAAATAAACTTCTATATCTAACAATATAATTATTACATATTTTCAATAAGTAAACTTTTATTCGTTATATAATTTCATTTATATATATACAATTTAATAAAAATTTATAATTTTAATTATTCGAACGGGTATTTTGGGTATTTCGGATATTTCGGGTAATACCTGACCGGAACCTTTACCCACTAAAAAGAAATTTCATTACCCAAACGGGTAATTTTAATATCGGGTACGGATAAGGATCGGGTAATTCGGGTTGGGTAAGGGTCGGGTCGGAATACCTGATCCGAACTGCTCAGGCTTACCACCAATTATTAATAATTAGTGCAAATGACCTAAACACCCTTGATCATGTTTTCATTTCCGTTTCTTCTTTGTCGGAAAGGCCAAGCCCAAAAACTGATTCCGAGTTATCTTCCTCCTCCCTTAGACGATGTGTTGCGGTCACAATCAATCGTTATCACGCAGCAGCCTCCGTCGCCGATCTTACGACGGAGAAAACGACGACTCGGTGGTCGACGATCTCCGAGACCGGCTCGCGGAAACCGAGGCGCGGCTGCGACGAGCCAGAGCGAGAGAAGCAGAGCTCAGCCGTCGGTTAGAGCAGATGAAGAGATTCGTTTCCGTGATGGAGATCATGGAAGCTTTCTTAGAACGGCGATTCCAAGAGCAGAGAGATCGAATCTCTCGCCTTTTCTCTCCAGTAACAACGAAATGAATGGGCTTCAAACTGGCGTAGCGCGATCTTCTTCTTCCTCCTTGTTTGTTTGTTTGTGTCGTTTGTTTATGTTTGATAGTATCGCTTAATCGAAATTTACAATCCTCCATAGTGTTCAAAATGAAAGCTTTGATCTTTGTTGCTGATTACAAAATTAGAAACCTTTTTGAGTTGTGTGTATAGACAAGAAACTAGGATGAAGCTTGTGCTGCTTGTTTGCTATACCAGTCTTGAATAAGAGCACGAAGAGTATGGTTTGGTGTGAGCATCTGATAATCCAGTTGCAGATTTGTCATAGGAGATGTGTCATGTCCCATGCTTAACCATTCCTCTATAGCTTCCAGCTCATATGAAAACCCATCTGCTGCAACATGTGGATTCTTCATCACTTCCTGCAAACAACAAGAAGTTAGATTGTGAGGAGCTAAGGAAAAGATATTGACTTGACTTCACCTGAAGTATAGGACACATGAAAACACTCGGTATGTCATTCGGATCTTGTCGTTCATCGATGTTTGAATTGGTTGCTTCTTCGTATCCTCCTATGGTTTGAAACTCATCGGCTTTTTTCTTTATCTTACCAAGCTCTTCCATGATCTCTTTAGTTGAAAACTCCATGTTGTTACCTCCTCTGTTAACTGAAGAACACTTCACAGCAAGTGCACCAAACTCTTTAGCTAACTCCAACGGCCATTTACCAGCTGTTTGATCCAAATCTCTAAGAATACTCATCTGGTTCATCGACATCGCCTTAAGCAAACCAGGCCAGTTTCTCCCAGTCAAAAGATGCAGTAGCAAAACCCCAAACGCCATCACATCAGGTTTTGTATCAGACTGATCACTATGCATTACAAGTCCAAACCCGGTTATTTTCGGTACAAGGTTCCGGTCCAAGAGGATCTTAGACGGTGTAAGACGACCATGGACTATCGGTTTCGGTTTAACCGAATGGAGAAAACCGAGCCCAGAACAAACTTGGTGAGCTATACGAATCCTATCATGCCATTTAAGTATCTTGCTTCTTCTTGATTTCCTCTGTGATGTGAATAGATTATCTCTTAAGTTTCCGCTATGCATATACTCAAAGAGTATACATTTAGGCTTCTCTGAACAGAATCCAGCAATTGGTACCAGATTAGGATGTCTAATCTCATTCAAAAGCTTCACTTTTGCTTCGAAATCCTCATCTGATAAACGATCACCAATCACTTTCACAGCCACTGTTGTGTGTTTGATCCTCCCTCGGTACACATTCGTCCAGTTACCACCAGACTTTAACCTCAAGCGATCAGAGTAACTCTCTGTGGCTAAGGTTATATCCTCTGCAACGTACTCTCTATACCCACACTTCACTTCATCCTCTGAAACCAACTCTATCTTCTCTTTGCAAAACTCAATCCTACGGTTGAAAACATCTCTTTGAATTCTAAGCTTCTCAATCTCTGTTACCATCTCTCCTTTCTTTAAAACGACTCTCTCTAGCTCTGCTTCTGTCTGCAGTTTAGCTTCTGTCAATGTATTAGCCTTGCTTGAGAGCTCTTCTTGAAGCTCACCAAGAGAGATGAGCTTTGTTTTTCTTTTTTCGACATCGTTCTTTGCTTGCTGAAAACATTCTCTGTCTGAATCTAGCGTCCGTTGAAGCTTCTCTCGTCTCTCGTTTTCTTCTTTGATCCCAGCTTCAAGCTCTTCAATCTGATTTCAAAACCAACAAAAAGAATATTTTCATTTTTTTGTTTAAGGTTTTGAATGGTAACAGCGGTTAAGATGGATTAGTACGCAAACAATCAAGCGGTGCAGACAAAAAGAAACAAATTTTTTTTTGCTACGGACCAACTGCAGACCACTTTATGAACAAATAAGTTTGGTCCGCAATGGATTGTTGTCTGCCTCAAAAATAAATCGGTTTGGTCTTCATCTTGATTAGTTCATATGACCGGTTTTAGCATTCGAACCCTAAGACTTTGAATGGTAATCACAACGGATTGTCACTTTATTTTTTGGATGGACTAAAGTCTGTTCCAGACCAAGTTTATTTGTTCACAAAAATGGTCTGCATTTGATCCGCATCATATTTTTTTTTTCTAGACCACTACAGACTAAAACCCGTATATAACATTCACAAGACTAATCCGCTCCAACAGTTGTTACCATTCAAAGTCTAAGACTGATCTTAGGTTCTTGTTTAATTATCAGTCCAAAGGTTTGGTTTTTTTCTTACTCTGCAATTGCATAAAGAGATTGCCCATTCAGCTTTGTCGGATCTCTCAGCGTTGACTTTGACTTGTCTCATGTTCTCCTCTATCATCAGCTTAGCTTCATTCACCTTTCTTGTCACATACTCTAACTTCTCTGCTACATTCTGACATTTTCGAACACAATCTGACATTTTTAATCAATGTTTTAAAAAAAACAAATCAAGATAAGGTATATTCTCAAACAAATTCTGTTTACCATATGTTGCAGCACGTCTAGTACCATGTCGTCACCATCTTCTTCTTCTTCTACGACACCGTTTTGGTCGTCTTCTTCGATATTCAAACTCAATAATTGCTGGAAATAAATCTCCATCTCCTGCAAATTCTTATCCCATGGACTTTCACTAGCTGTTGGATCATCATTGTTGGTAGATGAACGGTCTAGATTTCTTCCTGGATCATGGAACATTTTACCAATCCAGCTTCTAATATTGTTGTTCACATCGTTCTCTCTCTTTAGCATAACCATTTTGCCTCCACAAATTATATAAAATTCGCAAAAATCTGGTTTGTTTTGATGTATAAAGAACGATCCACTTATTGCACTCTTCGATTTCCTACATTTTTATGGATTTTTCAGGCTTGAAGTTGAGCTCTTTACGTTTAAACTTGTAAGTGAAAAAACAGAGAATTACCAAGATGATGAAGATCTCATGAACGTGATTCCCATTACAAGTTTTGTGATTCTTAGATTTGAGATCAAATCTAAGATTAGAACTTGGATTGAATCATCTTGCTTCTCGACCTTGAGTAACTCTGCTTTCACCTGTAACTGTAATTTAACAATAAGAAAAACAGAGTACTTCACAAGAAAAACAGAGTACTTCATAAGAAAAACAGAGTACTTTGAAAATGAAAGTACAAACCTTTCCACAAAAGGTAACGTATTTGGACAACAACTTGTTGATCTTTTGTTCCTCGTATTTCCTTAGTACTTCAAGCTTCTCCTCGCTGACAGAACTCGCTGGAAGCTTCCCAACTAATGATGATACAGAACAAATGTAAAACTGGGGTTTATATGATTAAAAAGAAAGAAGATGGGTGGATTGAGAGAAAAGAGATTGTACAAGGGGTGTAAACGAAATCTTGAGAAATGTTGCAGAGATGGAGAAGAACGATGGAGATTGGGATGTTGTTCCATTTCTTTAAAGCCCAATCGATTGTTTTGAAACCTTCTTGTAAATCGTTTCCTACAGCTATATATACTTTCTCCATCGTTGATCCTTGTGCTTCTTCTTGGAATGCATGGTTCTGGATTTCATCCATCTTTTTTTTTTTTTTTTTGACGACGATGATGATGAAATTTAAAGTTATGGGTTTTGTTGTTTGTTTTTTCCTGTGTTTTTTTTGTTATCTTCTGTCGACAGAGTTTTGATCTGGTTTTTTATGTAATTATATCTTGATAGAGAAAGATTTTTTTGACTTTTTGTAACTTGTAAAGTTGACTAAGGAAACAGTCTGAAAATATATACAAAAAACTAATACATGAAGTTACAACGAAGAAAATGTCGTTCCTTGGTGGTGATGATAATACTGTTAAATCTGAAACTTGTGTTTGGAATCATTAACCAGCACTGTTCTAAAAAGCGTTCTAGGCGGCCGCTTAGTCTCCTCCTAGGCGCTAGGCTCTCATGAACTATCCCGATTATCTTTTATCCGCCTAAAAAGTTATAATAATATAATAATAAATTAATATAATATTTATTATTTATAAATTATGATAATTCGTATATTATATTATAAAATCTTATGATAATAAATTAAAATAAATTTTATTATTTATAAATCATGATATTTCATATATTATAATAAATTAAAATGAATTTTATTATTTATAAATTATGATATTTCATATATGTTGTTGTATATATTCAATATATTGTTTAATCTTATAAATGTTTAGGCCGCCTAATTACAATCTAGGCTTCCGATTAAGCGTTCTAGGCACTAAGCGTTGGGTCACCGCCCGACTAGCTCCTAGCGCTTTCTTGAACACTGTTAACCAGGCATGAAAAAGGAATAATATATGTTTTGTTTTATTTGGACAAAAAAACAATAGTATATGTTTAAATTTATAATTGTGGGGAAGAAAATTTCCGAAGACGTGTAGGCATGTAACATCGAGGTGATCAAAGCATATCTATCCAATTAAGGTCGAGTTTGACTACTAACTTTTTATTTGGATACTGACTACATTTTTTATGAACCTCATTTTCTTTTTCTCATCAGCTATCTAAGATAAATAATTCCAATTTTAAATGGATTCAGAAGGGCTTTTCTATCTTTCTGTTGACATCATGATTTGTTTGTTTTTTTCTTTTTTGAACTTTAACATCATGATTTGTTATACTGATTTATATAGATGAATGTTCATAAGAGTCTTTGTCTTGTATATAAAAGTCTATGAACATTAACATGAGTATATGTCCTGTACATAAGAGTCTTTGTCATGTCCAGTTTTTTTTCTCTCCATCTGGTGTTGTATTTGTAAGCAAAAGACACTAACCACATGTTACAAACTTTCCAAATCTGACTAATCCGACCTTCTATTCATGAATGACTATCGGATAACTAAGGCGGTAAGGAACAAACTCCTTCTGCAATCTAGAGCCCACCAACACACGACCAAACCCACATTCGGCAACAAAACCACAATGAATCGTAATCCATAATTGTCATGTTCAGTTATACAAGACAAAAACTATACAATGCTAGACTCTTATATACAGGACAAATACACCAATATTTTAAATAGGATTATGAAACTATGCCACCATGGCCGTATGGGATCAAATTATATATATAGGGGCATATGCAATCTTTTTGGAGGTGATAAAATACATGATATGCATTTTATGTGCGTGAATAATGTAGCTACGAAAGTATTAGTCATGAAAGCTATAGGTGAATGCATTTACTATTTCTGAAGCATAAAAGTAGGTAATGTGATCTTCATGTCTATTTTTGTATTGTGGAAAGAGAATTATGAAAATATCTCTCAAACGGCCAACCCCCATCAATAACTTTTCCTTTTCCTAGAAGGAAATCATTGTGGACTATTCAACAACAAAGGATTATTATGGCCATGAATGTTTCCTAGAAAGAAGTTTTTGTAGTTTTTAAAATGGTTTTGGCTAGTTTTTGGTTTTATTTTAGTTATGGAGTTTTTGGTTTCTGATCTTTTGCTACAAATGATAGTTTCTTAAAAAAAACAAAAAAAAAGAATATGTTAATTTGTTTGGTTTTTGGGTTTTTACTATAACTTTTTAAAATGACTTTTAAGATAGTTATATATGTTTTAACTTTTTCTCTTAGAGTTTGAATTTATAAATAAATATATAAATTTTTACTACTTAAAAACTATTATTTTTTTAAATCACAATTTTTTTTATTAGTGTAAGTAGTAAAATGATGTAATAATAATGATAAATTAGACAAAAACAAAGGTCTTTTGAGGAAGAAAAAAGGAATGTATTTTTTTGGGTGAAAGCCAAAATATATAGTTTATAATTTTAATATAAAACATGTTTTTATTAAAATCTTGAACGGGTCATAAAATGTATTTGTCAAAACCCAAAAACACTCTGTTGACTCCCTCCAAAAAATCACACATCCAAGGCTTATATTAATGACGTTGTTCCTTATTTTAAAAGTTAGTGTGAGTGAGGTCGTCATTCTTGTTAATATTTTTTTTTGGTAATATTTATTTCTCTAATCAAAGTTTTCTTGTTTGTTTGTTTGTTTTTTTTTTTTTTTTTTTTTGGTGTAGATGGAGTGGTGGAAGAAGAAGAAATCAAGAGCCATTGTTAAAAAACAGAGGTTGGAAAGAGGCCAAACAAGAGGAGCCAAGATTCTAGAAGAACTCATCCAATGTTGTGATGGCAAAACCAATCCAATAAACTTCTTCACTGCTGATCAAATCCTCAAAGCCACCAAAAAACATTTCTGCAAATGTAATGTAAGCCAAAACATCTGCGAGTGTAGTCGTGTTTCTCAACTACATTCTCATGGGAAATGGTACTCAGGTATGCTCGATAACCATCGTATGATTCTCATTAGAAAAATGATGGGAAGATATCTTAAACCCCCAAGAGACATGTGCTCTGGACCTCCTCGTGATGTAGCAATATCATCCATGGTGAGTGGTCACAAAAATTTCATGAAGTTGGTTGGATGTTGTTTTGAGTTTGAGTTTCCAGTCATAGTTTATTATGGTGAAGAGAAACAATATTCTCATGTAGATTTGAATAAGATAGTTTCTTGGAGAATGAGAATGAAGTTAGCAGAGGAAGTGGCCACTGGTTTGACCTATCTTCACGTTGCGTTTCCAAGACCTTTTGTGTATAGGAACATGGGGTTGAGGAATATATTATTAGATGAAAATGGTGTTGCTAAGTTGAATGATTTATCTTATTGTGTCTCGATTCCAAAAGGAGAATCATATGTTAAGCTTACTTGGGTAGGAAGTGGTGACTACGATTACATGGATGATAATCATATATTCAATCGCATTGTGTCGAAGGAAACTGATGTTTTTGGGTTTGGAATATTCATGCAAAAGCTTCTGACTGGAGAAGGGAGGTTTGATGAGCTTTGTGGTTGGAAGAAATGGAGACAGAAAAATAAGTTTCCAAAATTGTTGTCCAAGTTTGTGGAAGAAGGAAGAATGGATGAGATTGTGGATCCAAATATGTTGGAGCAAATGAGTGAAGTTTTAGAAGAAAAGAGTTGTTGTCGGATGGAAGCTTTTCTTGTCTTGTCGGAAAGATGCATTGGTCTTAGAGGGGAAGTTCCAAAAATGTTGGAAGTGGCCAAGGAACTAAAGAGATTGTACAAGGGATGTAGACAAAAACCCTAGGAAATGTTGTAGATGTGGAGATATGTAAGATGATGATGTGTTTTGTTTATGTTCATGTGTTAGTTTTGATATTTTAGGTAATGTTAAATACGAAAAGGATCTTTTAGTCAAAGCAATTTTGAAATCTATGTATTGAATCATTATTGTGGCATGCAAACAAAGGAAGATATTTTTGTATTGACCAGAGAAAAATTTGGACGTAAGACGTGTTAGCTTGTAACTTCAAGCATGCATAGCTATCCAGTGTGGGTCAAGTTAGGTTGACTTGGTTTTCAAGAATTTCATTTTCTGTTCTCATTAGCTACCTTTTTCTGTATCTGGTAGATTCATTTAGTGAAAGACTTACAAAGTCGGATATATCCGAAATCTAACCCAAACATAGGGTCCGATTGGTGAAGACAAGCATAACGGTAAGATTATCGGTAAGCGGAAGTGATAAGCGGTTAGAAAATAGTGCAAAGAGATAAAAATAAGTGGTTGAAAAAGCGGTATAAAAACTGAAAAAAAAAATTTAATATTATTTTTGCTAACGCTTTGATGATTAGTGATCATCAAAACGATAAACCCTTTACCGCATCGATAAAGGATTACCAACCAGAACCATATTACGGGAAATAAAGCCGGCAACACATACATATTTCTGAAAATATATTTAGTCAAAAAAAGAGAAACAAAATCGATAGAATAATTTTTTAGGGACAAATGACAAAAAAATTAACATAAAACAATAATACAAGAAAAGTTAAATAGTTCAAAGCTTTGTGATTAAGTGGTAAGAAGATAGATCTGGACGCTAATCCGTTTTCATTTCGATTCACCTGCTATATAAATTTAAAACACATTTTTTTTAGATGTCCACATAGATATGAGCTCTTGTTTTTAGTCAATTTGAATATTCGATAGATCAAGGGTTACACCTTTTTTTTGAAAATTAGTCTGAACCCTTTTATAAATTTGGGATAACCCTAAATTAATATATACTCCCTCCGTTTCACAAAGATGCATGTTTTAGAAAAAAAATTTGGTTCACAAAGATATATTTTTTAGCTTTTCTATGCACACTTTATTAATTAATGATGATATTTTAAAAATTTTAAAAAGATTAATTAAATTTATTAAATTACTATTGGTTTAAAGATATTGGAAACTGTAGAGTAACAAAAATTGATGCATTTATGATTAAGTATTAATTATTTTTTTAATATATGAGAAAATTCTAAAAATTGTATCTTTGTGAAACAGAGGGAATATATATATAAATAAATAAAAAAATGTTTAAATGAATGGATATACACCAATGAAACTTAGGTGCCAGAACGCTGAAACAATTCACTCCCACGTTATGTTCATGGAATAGTCTTGTCTTGAGTACAAAAGGCTTTGAAAAGGCCCGGGTCCAATCTTCAACTCGTTACTCGTTATGACTTTGGAAACCCCATTAGAGCCCCTTTTGTATTTAACTGAGCCCGTAGGTAGCCTGCCTAAAGTTCATAAACATCCTTTGAGATTGTATAACCTTTTTGGTTTTGTATGTCAGTTTTAAAGACTTAAAGTGGAAATACATATAGAATACACATGACATCTAAAACATGTGCATTTTATTATATAAGCACACAATAATTCCTATCTTATATACATGCAAAGTCTATATTTCTGACAAAGCGACAATAATATTTAGACTTGTTAATTAGAATCACTTTATGAAACGAATGTGTTTATGTTAATCATGTCATAATTTTTCTTTTGTTAAAGAACATGTCATATTTATTAAAAATAATAAACCGGCGAATATTTAAATTTACGGGTAATAACTTTTAAGTTTAAACTAGTTACAGCTACTTACAGCTTGCAGTGTCGCATTATTCTTTAGTTACACGGCTGTAATGTTTGACTAATTAATCACACTCCACGCATGCTTTTCTGATATTCTCCTGTTTTCTCACTATTAAATTAGCTCGTTTCTGAAAATAATTCGTATTGTATTGTATAGAGTTGTGTAGCCACGAAATTAACAAAATTAAGCATTATATTCTAATAAGTATACTCTCTAGTCTCATTTTGTAGACTTATACGATTATACGATTTTTTAAAATATGTCAAGTTTATACCATTTGCATGTGTTTACCAGAGTATTCTACATATTGTTTATGCTTTATGGACCATTGATACTGTTTATGCTATCATGACCTAAGTATTAAGTTATAGTGAAACTCAAATCAAGCATGCATGGTAACAAAATCGACACAAAAATTACTATACAACATAGTACATTTCCTCTTATGAAGAATCACATTCTGTAGTAACAAAAAGAATTAGCTAGAAGGTCTTAGTTTAGGAGAGTACGACAAAATAGAGATTAAGACAAAAAAAAAACATAAAGCTAGAGTGAGGTTATTAAGATAATTAGGGACGCACGTGCGTCACCGAAATCATCGACCATAAAAAAGGAAGAATCAAAAGATGATGCGCACGTGCCTCTTCGGTCAAAGATCAAAAGCAACTGTTACACTTAGCACAAGTTATTGGACCTTCCCAATGTAAATAATAATTAATCCGATCGTTTACTCAAGGAGAGAGTATTTTGGTATTATGTTTTAAACGTAAAATAGACTAAGTTGGCGATAGACATTACGATTATAGTAGTATATGTTAAAGTAAAAAGGTTGAATAAAATAGAATTATAGGATACCAGATGCTATAAACAATGCGACATTAGGCCTTAAACACGTGCCTTAATTGCTGGGCCTCTCTTTTTGTTTTCATTTTTTTTTTTTACAGAGGGAACCCGCCCTACCATCTGGAAGTTTGTCGCCTCCAACACACCACAAAGCCATTTCTTTACATTTACTCAAAGATGTACTGGATTCAGATTGTAATGTATTCAACTTTAGTTTTCTGATTGAGAATTAATGTCTAAGATTTTATACATGAAACAGTAAAAATACCCAGGTTAAACCAGAACCGGCTGGGGTGATAAAATGTAAAGTAAAACCGGCATTTTGCAAATGCATGCAGCGCACGTGGAACAATCAAAGTTGGTAATGCCATTATTGATTGAGGAGTTCATTATAAAAATTAGTAATTTACTAATCAGAGTTGTAGATAATCAGTATATGTGTACGTGTTATCTTTTGTCTTCCAGATATTTTGCTGACTTATGTTCCATACAAATTGTTTTTTAGTAATAATTTTTTTCTTAAAGTTTATTGTTTCATCTTTTCACTAGCAACTAATATATTTATTTCGTTTTTGGTCATCAATTAGACCTAACACATTAATCTGATATAAATTTGTAGGTTTTGAATGATAATTACAATCATCGCAGATTAGTCTGTAAGTGCTTAAAACCGTTTTTACCTTTCGTAATTATTAATCAAGTCAGTTGTAGATAGAAAATAATCAAAAAGTCTGATGTGGACTATGTATGAACCATTTTATGAAAAAAAAAAAAAAATCCGTAACGGATTGTGTTCGTCCCAAAAATAAAATATTTTAATTCGTAATTGATTTTGTCCATTGTGATAGTATTTCTATTCAAAGTCTTTAGTACTTTATATTCGTAATTGATTTTAATTCGGATTGTGTTCGTCCCAAAAATAAAATATTTTAATTCATACTTTAACGGATTGTGTTCGTCCCAAAAATAAAATATTTTAACGTCTCCGTTGTAGATAGAAAATAATCAAAAAATCTGATGTGAACTATGTATGAACCATTTTATGAAAAAAAATAATAATTTAATCCGTAACGGATTGTGTTCGTCCCAAAAATAAAATATTTTAATTCGTAATTGATTTTGTCAATTGTGATAGTATTTCTATTCAAAGTCTTTAGTACTTTATATTTTTCATGAGTACTACTTTTTTAGTCTATCATCATATTCCATTTAGAGTCGCTTCTCTCTTTTGTTAGAGAGAACTTTTTCTCTCCATCCTTGTTCTCCGATCAAATTATTCACAAGGAGGATTGAATCCGCGGCTCTTATTTTGTGTTTATAGTTGGGGTTTTTTTTTTATGATTTCTTGATGAAATCTTTTTTTCCCTCGGTTGGTTTCTCTCGCCATTTTCTTTGATCGGATTCTTCTCCGATCATATGTGGCTTTGTTTCTAGGCGGTCCTTCCTCGGATCCCCTGAATAATAATTCCGGTGTCGTTTTCTAAGGCTGGCTGTCTCTTCCGATTCATCGGATCAAACCGGTTTTGCCGGTTTCTTCGCGTTTTGCGACGACGGTCTTGCTTTCTCTCACCTATCTCGCCGTTAACTCTCTGTTTTGCTTCCGCTACACTTCCGATTGTCCTTTTCACTCGGATTAATATCGCCAACGTGTCATCGCTTTAGAGGAAAGCTTTGGTGGCTACAGATGGGGTTTTCAACCTCCTCGGCGTCGGCGCCTCCGTGGTATGGGCTATTTCCGGCGGTGTTGTTGATTTGGTTTTCTTTGTATGCAGGTGTTGTTCGCGGCGGCTCGGGAAGTTTATGACCGGCAAATGGTCCGAAGCGGACCGGCGGCGTTTTCCTCCACGCCTCCGACTGGATTCCGGCGGTGCTCCTCTTCCGACGCGTGTTCGCTGTCTGTCCTCGTGCATGGTCTGCCACGTGGAGTCCTTATCCTCAATCGCGGACTTCGGCTGGGCTTTGGATGGGCTTGCTTCCTTTGCGTCGTTTTGCTTCTGTGTAAGACTTCGGCCCATTTGTATTTTGTAAGGCCTTGGCCCATGAATTCCATACTGTTGACCAAAAAAATCATCATATTCCATTTATACATATTCACACTGTGAGTCACTCGATTTCTCTACAAAGTGCTCTCCTGATTTCTACTTATCCTTCTTCCTTTATGCGCATCTCTCTTCGTCAAAAACCTCTAAAAGCTAAGGTGACTGTAACGCTTTATCAGGTTTATTTCTCTCTTTTTCAAATCAAAGAAGAACAAAACGATTTTCATTTTCTTCTCCTATGAGTTGCTTTCATTAATCTATTCTTTTGTCCTTATCCGCAGATTTTTTCACATAAAAAAAAAAGAAACAAACTTTGAAACCTCTCTCTGAGTTTTGATGGCGAATTGGTTAACGTTCTCTCTGTCACCAATGGAGATGATGAAATCAACTGACCAATCTCACTTCGTTTCATATGATGATTCTTCAACTCCTTATCTCATCGATAACTTGTTTGGTAAAAGTTTCTTCTTTTCCCAGTGACGTATACGTGTGTGACTTATCCTCTTTACCAACTGAGTTGCTGAACTCACCGCCTCCTTTTCTCGGTTGCTTTCATTTGTCTTCTTCCTAAAAAAGCAAAAACAGAACAAACGAAAAGGAGAGATTTTTAACTGTATAAATAATACTTGAATATGGTCTCTGTTTCTCATTCTAATCTTCGTTCCTTGTGGTTGATTATCAGGTTTGTTGGTTAGTTAAAGTTGCTAACTTTTTTGTTTTTGATTTAAGTTTTGAAAGAAGAAGCTGCTTCAATGGCGGATTCAACAACCATCCCTTCTTATTTCGACTCACAGACCCATTCTCCGACTCATGTTCCCAAGCTCGAAGACTTTCTCGGCGATTCATCTTCCTCCTTTGTCGGTTACTCCGATAACCAAACAGAGACACAAGACTCTTCTTTCACTCAAATCTACGATCCACGTCGTCTCACCGGAGTTACAGGATTCTTCTCCGATCATCAACATGATTTCAAGGGGATCGCTGGTTTTCAGACAAACCCTGATCCAGAAATCGAGGCAAGCGAGTTTCTCGGTGGTGATGCACTGGAGTCGTCGAAGGCGGCGGAGCTAGGTTGCACCAACGAAGGAGCTTTGTCTTTAGCGGTAAACAACACTGATCGTTCTTTGAGTTGCAACAATGGCGAGAGAGTCAAAAACAATAGAAAGACGACAGTTTCAAAGAAGGAAGCAAAGGCAGTCGAATCAACTGATGATTCTAAGAAGAAGATTGCTGTTGCTGAAACATTTGGACAACGAACTTCGATTTACCGAGGAGTCACACGGTAAAAATAGTAAATTCATAGCATTCAATCAAGTTTTTTACTTTTTTCACCCTGGGAAATGTAATTTTTCCATGTGAAGATCTCAAAGTTTTGATCTTTTTCTTGTGGGTGAGAAAAATATTTGATATTTGCTTGAATATTTTGATTTTGGGCTATAGATGGGATCTACTTGAGTTGGCTAATCAAAGTTTAGCTTTTTATCCTTGGAAATGCAATGTAGGATGAATAAAGACTGAATATATCATACTAAAAGTTTTGGTTTTGATTAATATAATTTCATTTTGAAGTTTGATGATATAATGTTTGATTGATATTTGCTTGAATATTTTGATTTTGGGTAATAGATGTGATCTAATTGAGTTAGCTAATCAAATTTTAACTTTCTATTCTTGGAAATGCGATGTAGGATGAATAAAGACTCAATAGATCATATTGAAAGTTTTGGTTTTGATTAATATAATTTCATTTTGAGGTTTGATGATATAATGTTTGATTGATATTTGCTTGAATATTTTGATTTGAGGCTATAGATGGGATCTACTTGAGTTGGCTAATCAAAGTGTAACTTTTTATCCTTGGAAATGCAATGTATAGGATGAATAAAGATCTCAAGATTGATTTTGAGGTTTGATTGATGCAGACATAGATGGACTGGGAGATACGAAGCACATCTATGGGATAATAGCTGTAGGAGGGAAGGTCAAGCCAGAAAAGGACGTCAGGGTAAATTATTTTACTCTCTATGATATGATAAATAGACTTTAGTATATGGCATAATGTGGAGAAATGGCCAAATTTTAAACTGGAAAAAGGACTAACAATAATAGAATGGAATATGTATATATATGTGCTTGAATTTTTCATTACAATGCTGCCGCCATTTTGTTTATTGTCTTTATTAGACAATCTTTCTCATTATGGGACCCAATGCTGATGCAATATCTGTTTCTTGATTGACATATTTTTGGTCCCATTTTTGACCCTTTTATCCTATATTATTATAGATATTATTAGGCATGTGATGTGAGACTATTTAGCCACTATGCATGTATTCTTTTGCTACCTTTTGTTTTTTGAGTTTGAAATTGAAATTTTAAGAATCTTTTTGGTTTATGAGATTGATTTGTAGGGTTCTTTATGTCTATTATGTGTCAGATTGATTTATGTGTTGTGTTCACATCACACACTAAAGCAAAGTGTGATGTGAAGTTCTGAACACAAGGGAATCTAGCTTTGACCCTAATATATGTTACCATGAATTGTAAATTAGTAACAAATAAATAGACTCAAATGTCAAACTGTAATGATCCTTGATAAGCTCTGTTTAGCGATCTGATCTGATTCGTGCTGCTTAGTGGTTGTTGTTAGCGTGTTTTGTCTAACTTGGCTTTGTTTTTAGATTGTAAGTTGTTCGGTTTGATTTCTTGTGTATATTGTCCGCTAGCTTTTGGTTCTAGTATCGGGTTGTGATAGCCGGTTTTAGTCTTCTTTGTTTGTATTCGAAAATGTATATATCCCTGAGTTTGACAAATGATGATTGGTATAAGGTGGATATGACAAAGAAGATAAAGCAGCTAGAGCTTATGACTTAGCAGCTTTAAAATACTGGGGTCCTGCTGCTACTACAAATTTCCAGGTCTATGTTCACTAGTCTTTATGCTCAGTTAAGGGCCAATCCATTCAATTACTAATTGGTTTCGAGCTAGAAGCCCATAACAAACCCAATTCAACGGTTCCATGTTCCCGTTACTTAACTTGTTATCCTTCTATTTAGATATCGAGTTATTCAAAAGAACTGGAGGAAATGAATCACATGACCAAGCTAGAGTTCATTGCATCCATTAGGAGGTGAGTCCAAATAAAGATTGCTATACATTTCTTCTTGAAGATTTATAATGTTTTTGGTGTATGTAAAATGTTTTCAGGAAAAGTAGCGGTTTTTCGAGAGGAGCTTCGATATATAGAGGTGTCACAAGGCATCATCAACAAGGTCGTTGGCAAGCAAGAATTGGCCGTGTCGCAGGAAACAAAGATCTTTACCTCGGAACCTTCGGTACAATAACACAATCTTTGCAAACATTTTGAACTATGGTTCTGGACTAACTTTGATTCATATAGCTACGGAAGAGGAAGCAGCAGAGGCTTATGACATTGCAGCCATTAAGTTCAGAGGAATGAACGCAGTGACCAACTTTGAGATGAACCGTTATGATGTTGAAGCCGTCATGAAAAGTTCTTTCCCTGTAGGAGGAGCTACTGCTAAACGACATAAGAAGTCTCTTGAATCTTCTCGTCCTGATGATGATCATAAAGTTCAAGAACGTTTGCTTCCGTCTTCTTCCTCGGATGTAGACCCTAACTCAATCCCATGTGGGATTCCATTTGAGTCTTCAGTTCTTTACCATCACCAGAGTTTCTTTCAGCATTATCCTGCAGTTCTTGATCCTACAGTCCAGGTTCCTATGAACCAAGCTGAGTTTTTCTTGTGGCCTTACCAGTCTTACTAAGTCATATAGTTCGATGGCTTGTTCTGCACGAATGTTGGTTCAAGGACTCGAGGCTTATCTTTGGCTAACCCATAAGCTGACCAGAGGATTGACACACTACTGTGTTATCCTGTCTTTTGTAACCGTAGGCTAGAAAGAAGCAGAGGGGAGAAAAGTTGAAGAAGCTGAAACTTTTGGGGTCAATTTTGTATTAGTGTAATTGTTGTTCTTTTCTTAGCGGTGGTTTATGGGTTTTAGTAGTTTACAATGTAATCGGCGGCCTATCGGTATAATATAAATCGTTTTGGGTCACCGATGAAGTTTAACCAACGCCTGGCCATAAAAATTGAGAACCGAAGAACCGAAAAAATTGAACCGAAAATTAAATAGATATCCGAATTAATCGAAATCTAATTTTTATACTTAAAAATATTATTTATACGTTTAAATATAAAATAATCGAATAATCAAAATTAATCGAAATTATTAAAAAAAAAATCGAATTATCTGAAATAATTTGAATATTTTTAATTAAAATATCCGAAAATTCACTTTTTATCAAAACTATCCCACTTATCTGAATTTTTATTCGAATAAACGGATTTTTTGTCAAAATTACCTAAATATATATCCAAATTATTCAAAAGAATCGGAGCGAACCGAAACCGATTTTTTCAGGTATTAAACGATTACTATCATAACTGAACCGAAATCGAACCAAATTTTTTAAATAACTGAATGGATCCAAAACTTCTCAAATAAAAAGAACTAAAAACCGAAAGAATCAAACCGGACCAAATTAAATAACCGAACGTCCATGCCTAGTTTTACTAATCAAACGTTATAAATCGTAAATAATAAACAGTAGCGGGGTACAAAATGAAATTCCTACAAGTTGCAAGTAAAGAAGAAAAAAAATACTAACTAGTCTGGGCCTTTCTCATCCATCACTAGGCGTTGAAGAACTCTGTTGGGCTCTTAATGTTTCGTTTGAAGACCATTGGGCCTTTTCTTTCAAGCCCTTGAACTCATAACATTCCCGCAATAGACGGAATATTTTCGCCGAATCTGTGCCGGCGGCGAGCCTCATCGCCTCTTCCAGATCCTCAATCGCAGAATCATTCCTCCGTCGCCGATTCACAGCAAGCTTCATCTCAGCTCTCTTCACAAGCGCATCGGCTCGTTCTCCAACGGAAAGCGACTTCAGTCGCGGATAAGTCAGCGCCGTATCAAACGATTTGAGAGCAGCGGTGTGGTGGCCAAGCAGATCTAAAGCTAGGGCACGGACAATATGACCGGCGGCATCGTCTGGAGAAATTGCGATCACACCGTCGGCTTCGGTGAGCGCCGTTTTAGCGAGAGATTGAGATTGGGATTTCTTAGTGGTGGCTCGTGCCCGAGCGAGGAGACTAGAGGCTTGGATTAGCTGACGCTGGGTTTGGAGTGTGGCTCGGTGTTTGGTTCGGAATTTGTCTAGGCCTTGTCGTGAGAGGTACTTAAGCGCCCAGAACATGAGGAAGGTTAGCAGCAAAATTGCTCCTTGAATTATTGTTTCTGTATCCATTTTGCTTTTTGTGACTCTCATCAGAATAATATATATAGGCTTGGGCATTCGGTATGTGTTTATTAAGTCTCCGGGGATTGTCTTTGAATCCGTCCGCTTTTGGCTCCGGTATCGGAATGTGATAGCCGACTTTAGACGTGACTATATGTGTTTGAACAATGTATATGTTTCCGGTAATGAATGAAAAATCTTTCAGCGAAAAAAAGGCGTGGGCATTCGGTTGTTCAGTTCGGTTTTAGTTCGATTCTTTTGGTTTTTGGTTTGATTCAGATAGTAAATTTAGGAACTGACTAATATCCGAAAAATCGGTTCCAGGTCGGCTTCGGCGTGGTTCGGTTCTTTCAGGTAAAATATGTATAAATTCAGGTAATTTTGACAAAATTGGCTATTTTAGGTAAAAATTTAGATAATTGGAGTAATTCGGATAAAAATCGAATATTTTCGAGTATTTTAATTAAAAATATTCGTGTTATTTCGGATAATTCCGTTTTTTTAGTAATATCCGGTTAATTTTGGTTATTCGGTTACTTTAAATATAAATATAACTAATATTTTAGATATAAAAATCATATTTCAGTTAGTTCGGATATCCATTCGGTTCTCGATTTGGTCATAAAAATTTAGGAACCATTTAGATATTTACAAAATATGAATCTGTTTCAGTTTCGGATTCGGTTCTTTCTGTTCGATTCAGTTCTTCGGTTCTCGGTTTTTATACCCGGACCTAAATATATATACACTTTATTTTCCAACATTTTCTACAAAAGATTATTATTCTGCAAAAACTATTATTTTTTTACCTATTCAGATTTTGAGATTTTGGATTAATCATAGCTTTCACATGTGGAAGAAAAGGGAAACACTTTTGTTGTTGTAATTGTTTTTGAAGATTCCTTTTTTTTTGTGTATTGATTTCATCAGATTGCTTCACTCCATCAAGAGTTGTCTATGCCGAGTGAGATCATTAAGGTACGAGGAAGAAGTGTGATCTTGTAGGTCACATCCGTCAAGACTCACTGTTCTTGCTCCGCTTGATATCTGTTGCTGCTCAGCTCCGCGCAGTAGCTGCACCAACTGCATCCAAAACCAACCCAATTCATTAATCATTATACAAGTTGCTTATTTGATCTAACCCCTGGTTTTGTGTTTTGGAACATACCCGGTTCATATCAGGACGCATAGTGGCTACATGGTGTATACACATTGAAGCTGTTTGCATCACTCTTTTCATCTCGGTTTCTTCAAAGTCATTTCCTAGCTTAGGATCAACTATTTCTTCCATGCTGCTCTTCTCCAGAAGCGGTTTTGCCCACATAACTATACTTTCTCGGCTTGCTGTATCAACAGCTTGACGACCAGTTATGATCTCTAAAAGCAATACTCCAAACGCAAACACATCTGTCTTCTCATCAACAATCCCATGCATAAAGTACTCTGGAGCTAGATACCTGCAAGAACAACAAAGAACCAAACTAGGTTTTGGATTCGATCAAATGTTCATACAAGAGAACTAATTGTAGATGTGGAACTCTCTGTCTAACCCGAATGTGCCTTCGATAGGGAAAACAATGTGATGAGGCCAGTTCTCTGGGAGCCACTTAGCAAGTCCAAAATCAGATATCTGCCAAAAAGACCAACTCATATAGATTCAGCTAAAGCTGATTAGTTTTTGATTCTTGAATCAATCAATCACAATACCTGAGCCTCGTAATCTTGAGTAAGTAAAATGTTGGAAGCTTTAATGTCACGGTGAATAATCCGTCGAGGACAGTCATTATGAAGATAACTCAAACCATCAGCTATACCCAAAGCCACTTTATACCGTTTCTTCCAATCCAAACACTCGTCCTCAGATCCTACAAAAGATTTTTAAAAACATGAACACAACGAACAACAATTTGGCTGTTAGTTTGCCGGCCGGCTGACAGTAGCAACAAGTTGTTGTTCGTTTACATGTTGCAGTCGTCAATATTAGCGTCCAACCGCAACTTTAAAATTCTGACCGCTGATTTTTTTAAAAGTTGTCAATATCAGTGTCAGACGTAAAAAACTGCGGTTGGACACTGGCGACTGCAGCAGTTAAACGAACAACTTATCGCTGTCGCCAGTCACAACTGCTAGCAGCAAGCAAACAAACATGAGCAATGTTTTAAAGCATTTCATTTCCCTTGGAGTGTACCAAAGAGTAGAGAAGCGAGACTGCCGTGAGGAGAGTACTCAAGCACAAAATGCAAACCGCAATCGCTGCTGAAACCGCGAAGCCTAGCTGCGTTTGGATGGTTAACATGTGCGATTATCCCTAACTCCGATAAGAAATCGCTGACTCTCTCTTCTTCTTCCTTGCCATGTCTCGTCAGCTTCTTGATCGCCACCGTCTCTCCGTCAGGTAAAACCCCTTTGTACACCTCGGCATGTCCTCCTTTCCCAATCATATTCTCTAACAACAACAACAAACAACAGAACCAAGGCCCATGTTAGAAGCTAGGTTTAGACATTCGAGTATCCATTCGAGTTTGAGGTTTTCAGGTTTTCGGATTTAGGACTAGATAATCTATTCAAATATTTTTATAAATCGGATCGGGATCAGTTCGAAACTTATCGGGTTTGAGTTGGGTACGGTATGCGAAATTACCATCAAATTTTTGAAAACTCGAAAAAAATATTCAAAAATATTTGAACTAACCAAAATAAGATAAAACTTCAGGTTATTTTGCGTATCCGTTTAAATTCAGTTCGGATTCAGGTATTACTTGATACCCGAAGTACCTTGACTTAAACCCCATTCAGATCTTTTTAAAATTGGTTCGGATCGGGATCGAGTTTTGGGGTCGGGTTCCGATTCATGTCAAACTGGGGGTAATTTTGTCTTTTAAAGTTTCTAGCTTTACCGGGATTAAAACCTTCGGTGGCGGCAACAAGCTCGTCGTAAGTGAAATTCCGCCACGAGGGTTTAGCGACGAGGATTTTGTCGCAGCAGTCGAATTCGTTTTCGGGTGAAGAAGATAACTTGGGAGTTTTCCGGCGCATGTTTTTGCGGGTAAGCTCGTAGCTGGCGAGGAGAGGAATAACAGAGAATCTTCTGATCATGGATTTCTTCTTGATCGACTCGATCATCTTGTTCCATTGACGACCGTGGTGGTGAAAAGACGAAACGTTTGTAGGAGTTGTCGATAATGGTGACGATGATTTATCAGGCGAACAGGAGCTACAAGTGCTGCTGTTGTCGGAATCTGAATTACTTATTACTGGGATTTCAAGCATGCATCTTGGAGATGGATTCTCGATTCCCGAGTCGTTGTTGTTCGCCGTCTCTGTTTTTTCATTGCTTCCTTTGATCTTCTTCTCTGTTTCTGTAATGAAACAGAGGTAGATTTGATTTGTGTATAGTTTCTCGATGATCACAACAAAAGAAATGAAAAAAGTTTCAGACAAAACCAGAAAACAAACATGCCGGAAAATTAACAGAAAAATTCTAACTTTAGCATTACCTTCAACAGCCATAGCTTTAAGAAAATTTCGTCCTGTGGAATTCTCTGTAAGAATAAGCTTTGAATAATAATTAAAAAAAAAAAAACTCAAAGCTTCATAAAAATTTCTCCCAAAAATCATAAAGAACACAACAGAGGGAAGAAGAGTAACATCTCCGTGCGGAGAAGGAACAGCACGGAGCCGGAGAGAATCCGGCAGAAACAGAGAAACAGAGGTTTGACTTTCTTTCTTTTGTCTTGTTTAAGAGTATTATTATTATTTTTAGAAATGTTTATTCTTAGAAGATTTAGAAAGCAAGTGGAAGGAGAGAAGAAGAAGAAGAAAGACTAGATTGTTGATTGTTGGAACATATTTTTGAGGTAAAATAAAGCTTGGGCTTTATTAAATATGTGTGTGTGAATGAGAAATACATTATGGGCCATGGGCTCATATAAGCCATAACATGTTGGTATCTTGTAATGAGGAATGAAGTTAAAAAGTCCCACATTGCTTACAAGGGAAACTTTTCACTAGTTTATATATGGACACTCTCATGTTATTGTTCAATAACTTGGGTTACACTATGGAGTGTGAAAGAGAGGATGGAAAGACCACACGCGCGCGCGCCGCCGTGCCGTGCCGGGCCTGGGCCTGGGTCTTGGGTCTTGGTAATAGGCCCCGAAGGGGCCTCCGCGCGCGTATTATTTTTTGGAGAAATTTTTGTTGAACCAAAATCAATTGGTTAATCGGTTTGGTAGTTTAATTAAACAATTTGGTTTAAACTTAACGGTTTGGTTTGGTCAAACCGAAAGCTTTAATTATGCAAGCTTTAATTATGCTGTCGAGAGCCATAATTACACCACTCACCGAAAGCATCCGTGATTTGCGCGCACGTCCCATCCAACGGCTCCTCTCGACCTTCATCTTCTTCCTCTATAAAACAGAGCTTCAGCTCTCTGTGCAAAAACGATTTTACTGAAAAAGTCGTTCACACACTCACGTCCAAATTGTTCCATCTCTCCTTCATCTTTACGTAAGTTCTCGAGAGTATACGTAGTACTTTCGTTCGTTGGAAACGTTCTTCGAGTGTTGCGAAAACGTTTCGATATCGGTTTTATCCTGGGATTCGATTATCACACAGAAACCGTCACACTACGGGTGATAATTCGAGTTAAGGAAAGAGACGTCATCGTCTCGACTCCGTTCGTCTTTCCTTAACGTATACACAAACCGCGATTCATTCACCATTCGTATACAACCCGTGAAGTCGGGTCCTACAGTCTTAACTCGAATTACAAGTCCGTTCTCTGTTTCATAACATTGGCCGGACTTGGTGAATTGCGTTTTGTGTTCTCGGTTAAAGGAACGTTTCTGCGAATCGTTTAACGGTTACACGGAATTGAACTCGCGAATCGTATACGTACGGTTACATGAGTTATATTTTGGTTCGCGGTTAGCTTGTGTAAGCTTCTCACGCGATTGTATATCGTTCAAAGACGTGACGTTTTAACTCAAAGATTAGCGTTTCCGCTTCACCGCGTTTCAAACGCTAATCGTTTCAGTGACTCTAAAACGTTTACGGTCTTGTGAAACGCACACCAACCAATTGTATAGCGTTTTCTAAACGTGTACGGTGTGGTTCGCGAATTGCTTTAAGCTTTACCGCGATTGTACAAACGCTTTCCAATCAAAGATTAGCGTTTCCGCTTCACCGCGTTTATAACGCTAATCGTGTTAACGATTATAAAACGTTTTTTGGTTTTGTGAATTGCTTAAACGCTTTTACACGAATCTCTTGTCGCGAATCGTTGCGACGAAACGGTTGGTTAATCGCTGAAAATAGCGATTGCGTTTTCCAAACGGTTTTGTGAAAACTTTAAATAGCATATCGTTTATCATTTTGATCGTTTATTAAACGTGAAAGCTGATACATTTTGTTTAATTGTGTCAGGAAAATGACAAACGAAACTGAAAATGTGATTGGTTCGGGTTCGACACCAAACTCTCCTCTGGATGTAAGTGCCGAAGAAACGGCACGCAGGGCTTTGTTTCAAGCTGATTCCGAGAGGATGGAAAAAGAGAAAGCTGAAAAAGCAAGGACTGAAAAAGAGAAAGCTGAGAAGAACGTGGTGTATCACGCTCCTCCTCCTCCCCCAGCGTTTGCTTCTCTTCAAGCATCGTGCCAAGGCTTATTGCCTGACAAGTTCAACGGCAAAAGCTGGAAGATGTGGTCGAACCAAATGAAGTTCTATCTCCATGCGATGCATCTCTCGCGGTACCTCGAGGAGGATCAACCCGAAATTGGAGAGGGAGCCGGCGATGTGTACACAGTCGGAACTCTGGATGCATGGAATCAAGGAGATTACATGACGAAAGGATGGATTCTTGGCCGTCTCGTTGAGCCGCTTTATGCGATCTACTGCGAGCAAAAGACCGCCAAATCCCTGTGGGCCGCCTTGGTGAAAAAGTACAAGGTCGATGATGCTGGATGCCAGAAGCACGCAACGGCAAAATTCTTGGAGTTCCAGATGGTGGACGACAAACCCATCATGGAACAGGTGGAGAAGTTCCAGCGAATCTGTCAGGAAGTTGCTTCAGAGGGAATGTCAATCTGTGAAATATTCACAGTGAATAGTTTCATCGAGAAGCTTCCTCCAAGTTGGCTGACGTTCAAAAACTACCTCAAGCACAAGAGGAAGGCCATCACACTGGAGGATTTGATCCAGAGGTTGAACACGGAGGACCGGAACCGTCAAGCAAACGGTGTCCAAGTTCGTGAACATAGTGTGAATGTGGCCACCTACAACAAGGAAAGGGGTACTCTGGACAAGGGAAAGGGCAAGGCAGTTGCTAAGTCACCCTTGAAGACTAACGTGAAGAACTTCAAGAAGTTTGGCTCCTCGTCCAGCCATCCCCCCACTGAGGACAAAAAGAAGTTCTTCAAAGGTAAATGCCATGCTTGTGGAAAGATGGGTCACAAGTCCAGTGAGTGCCGCACCAAGGAGAAAGCGGCAAAGTATCAGGCAAACCTGACCGAGGAGGACCTTTGTGCTGTGGTGACAGAGGTTAACATGGTGGACGAGAAGACCAATGAGTGGTGGTACGACACTGGTGCCACAACCCACATCTGCAATGATAGGTCCATGTTCAGTACCTATCAGAAAAACAAGTCTGAGGAGGCACTCTTCATGGGTAATAAGGCTGTCTCCAAAATCGAAGGAAAGGGGTCGGTGGTGCTGAGAATGACCTCAGAAAAGGAGATCACGTTGAAAAACGTGAAACATGTGCCCGACATGAGGAAGAACCTGATTTCCGGTACGCTGCTGAGCAAGGCCGGTTTCTCGGTGATCTTTGAAGGTGACAACCTTACCCTCAAGAAGTGGGGCATGTACCTGGGAAGAGGATTCGTGAAGAATGGACTTGTCAAGATGTGTGTCATGACTGTCCTCAAGAAAGAAGAAGCAAGTACCTCCAAAACCAAGAATGAGATTGTTGTTAAGAATGATGTTGCAAATGTTTCCACTGTTGTAACTGATTCCGCAATAAATAAGAATAAGTCCGTTGCTTACTTGCTTGAGTCTTTTAATATTTGGCATGAAAGATTAGGACATGTGAATTATAAATCAATACACCGATTAATGAATTCAAACCTAATCCCGAAATGCAAAATGAGTAAAGAAAAATGTGAAGTGTGCGTACAGGCTAAACTCACAAAAACACCATCGCCCAAAGTCGAAAGGACTACCGCACCTCTAGATTTAATTCACACAGACTTATGTGACTTAAAATATGCTCCTACTAGAGGCGGGAAAAAGTATTTCGTGACTTTCATCGATGATCATACGAAATATTGTTATGTATATCTATTGCATAGCAAAGATGAGGCGTTGGATAAATTTAAAGAATATAAACTGGAAGTTGAAAATCAACTCAGTAAGACTATTAAAATAGTCAGAAGTGATAGAGGAGGGGAATATGATGGCCGGTTCAATACTTTCTGCATGGAACATGGAATTATCCATCAGACGACTGCCCCTTACTCACCGGAATCTAACGGAGTTGCGGAACGAAAGAACCGAACTTTGAAAGAAATGATGAACGCAATGCTTCAAGATTCTGGGTTAGCCCAGAACATGTGGGGGGAAGCGTTGCTTACATCAAATTATATCCTTAACAAAATTCCGCACAAGGTCACTGGGAAGACACCCTATGAACTTTGGAAAGGTGTTGTACCTTCGTATAAATACCTGAAAGTGTGGGGGTGCTTGGCAAAAGTGGCAGTGCCGCCTCCGAAAAAGGTCACGATAGGACCGAAATCTGTGGACTGTATTTTCATCGGATATGCGCACAACAGTAGTGCTTATCGGTTTTTGGTTCAAAAATCGGACATACCGGATATCCATGTAAATACCGTAATGGAATCTCGCAATGCATCCTTCTTTGAAACGGTGTTCCCGTGTAAAGATAAATCTAATCCTAAGCGGACACGTGAGCAAAGAGATGACAGTGAAGCTAGTACTTCGGGTACTTCAGCTCCTGAAGTTGAAGAAGTTGAACCTAGACGAAGCAAGAGAGCTCGTAAGGAAAAAGACTTTGGCGAGGATTTCCTGATGGTCTTTCTCTTAGAGAATGAACCTAAGACGTTCACAGAAGCCATGACTACACCTAACGCACCTTTTTGGAAGGAAGCCGTTAATAGTGAGATTGATTCTATTATGCAGAATCACACTTGGGAGATAACCGATTTACCTCAAGGGTTTAAGCCACTAGGGTGTAAATGGATTTTCAAAACCAAGTTGAAAACCGATGGCTCGGTAGATAAATACAAGGCTAGGCTTGTGGTTCAAGGATTTCGCCAAAAAGAAGGTTTGGATTTCTTTGACACTTATTCTCCGGTAACGAGAATAACCTCAATAAGAATGCTGATCGGCATAGCAGCATTAAGAGACCTAGAAATCCATCAAATGGATGTTAAAACTGCTTTTCTAAATGGAGAATTAGAAGAGGAGATTTATATGAAGCAACCCGAAGGGTTTATTGTCCCTGGACAAGAACACAAGGTATGTAGACTTGTGAAGTCATTGTATGGACTTAAGCAAGCTCCAAAACAATGGCATGAAAAGTTTGACAACGTAATGATGTCGAACGGTTTCAGCATAAACGAGTGTGACAAGTGTATCTATGTAAGAAGTACTCCACAAGGGTATGTCTTGCTATGTTTATACGTAGATGACATGCTCATCATTGGCAGTACCAAAGATATGATCAATCAGACTAAGAACATGCTTAGCCAGAGATTTGATATGAAAGATATGGGACTTGCGGATGTAGTTTTAGGGATTAAGATCATTAGAACTACAGAAGGTTTAACCTTGTCCCAAGCACACTATGCTGAAAATATACTTGAGAGGTTTAAGGCTTACTCAAAAGGGACATCAAAAACTCCTGTTGATACTCAACTTCACTTGAAGAAAAATTCAGGTGAAGCAGTTTCACAATTAGAGTACGCAAGAGTGATCGGTAGTCTGATGTACTTAACAAATTGTACTAGACCCGATTTAGCGCACGCAATAAATGTACTGAGTCGCTATACCAGTAATCCAGGACATAAACATTGGAAAGGTATAACTAGAGTATTGAATTACTTACGTCATACCAAAGATTATGGTCTGCACTATGGTAAAGAGCCGGCTATTTTAGAGGGATATAGCGATGCAAATTGGATATCTGACTCTCAAAACTCGAAATCCACGAGTGGATATGTCTTTACACTTGCGGGTGCAGCAGTGTCCTGGAGATCTTCAAAACAAACAATTCAAGCCAGATCCACGATGGAGTCAGAGCTAGTAGCTCTAGACACCGCGGCAGCTGAAGCAGAATGGCTTCGGAATTGGCTGGAAGATATCCCAGAGTGGGATAAACCCGTATCCGCTATCCGTATGCATTGTGATAGCCAATCAGCGATACTGCGGTCGAAAAGTACCTTGTATAATGGAAAGAACCGTCACATTAGGAGACGTCATAAATCCATTAGGAACTTTATAACCACTGGTATAATCCATGTAGATTATATCAGAACGAATGACAATCTAGCGGATCCTTTCACAAAAGGATTGCCGCGAGATAAAGTTCTAAAATCATCAAGAGGAATGGGTTTGAAGCCTACGAATTAAGAGGAAATTTGATGGAAACCCTACTTACGTGACTGGAGATCCCAAAATGTAGGTTCAAAGGGAAAACTAATTCAAATGAAATTGAGCACTGCAAGACTTATGTCTTACCCAGTTCCTTGAATGATGAATAGTGCTACCTGTATGAGAATAAGGATAAGCATTGGCTTTTAATGATTCCATAGTTTCACAATAGTGGAGTATGACAGGATACTTCTGAAAAGAAACTAATGACAGATCACCTAGTGAGTGTGAAATGGGGCCGTTTCTAGGAGAATGAAGGATAGGCTATATTCTCTAAGTTCACTCATGAAACCAGGAATGTTCAAGGCCAAAATGAACAAAAACAGAGAACAAAGTTCTACGAGAAAATGTCGCTGCGCGATACCTGTTGTCTCAGTTTACATAAAACTCCGGTTGGTTCAAGACATCATGTTCACCTCCCGGCCAGTAAACCCGACAGATATTAAAAATGATTGGTTCAAAGCTGAAAAATGCTACCTATCAGACACAGTTACATTTTCGCATATACTCTCGAAAGTCTGTCTAGTCTAGTCAAGTCAGTGTCTAGTCTAGTCAAGTCTAGTATAGGTCTTTCGAGTCTGTCGAGTCTTCGTATGTTTAGAGTAATTTCTATTCATGTGGGGGATTGTTGGAACATATTTTTGAGGTAAAATAAAGCTTGGGCTTTATTAAATATGTGTGTGTGAATGAGAAATACATTATGGGCCATGGGCTCATATAAGCCATAACATGTTGGCATCTTGTAATGAGGAATGAAGTTAAAAAGTCCCACATTGCTTACAAGGGAAACTTTTCACTAGTTTATATATGGACACTCTCATGTTATTGTTCAATAACTTGGGTTACACTATGGAGTGTGAAAGAGAGGATGGAAAGACCACACGCGCGCGCGCCGCCGTGCCGTGCCGTGCCGGGCCTGGGCCTGGGCCTGGGTCCTGGGTCCTGGGTCCTGGGTCTTGGGTCTTGGGTCTTGGTAATAGGCCCCGAAGGGGCCTCCGCGCGCGTATTATTTTTTGGAGAAATTTTTGTTGAACCAAAATCAATTGGTTAATCGGTTTGGTAGTTTAATTAAACAATTTGGTTTAAACTTAACGGTTTGGTTTGGTCAAACCGAAAGCTTTAATTATGCAAGCTTTAATTATGCTGTCGAGAGCCATAATTACACCACTCACCGAAAGCATCCGTGATTTGCGCGCACGTCCCATCCAACGGCTCCTCTCGACCTTCATCTTCTTCCTCTATAAAACAGAGCTTCAGCTCTCTGTGCA
Source organism: Orychophragmus violaceus (assembly GCA_030180135.1). Taxonomy (NCBI): domain Eukaryota; kingdom Viridiplantae; phylum Streptophyta; class Magnoliopsida; order Brassicales; family Brassicaceae; genus Orychophragmus; species Orychophragmus violaceus. The sequence continues at coordinate 1,043,876 of CM058232.1, read as the reverse complement.
AAAACGATTTTACTGAAAAAGTCGTTCACACACTCACGTCCAAATTGTTCCATCTCTCCTTCATCTTTACGTAAGTTCTCGAGAGTATACGTAGTACTTTCGTTCGTTGGAAACGTTCTTCGAGTGTTGCGAAAACGTTTCGATATCGGTTTTATCCTGGGATTCGATTATCACACAGAAACCGTCACACTACGGGTGATAATTCGAGTTAAGGAAAGAGACGTCATCGTCTCGACTCCGTTCGTCTTTCCTTAACGTATACACAAACCGCGATTCATTCACCATTCGTATACAACCCGTGAAGTCGGGTCCTACATTGATGACTTGTAATGGATTGGAATCTCTTGTGCTATATTTATACAACTCCACCACATGCAAGTCAAGTTCTGTTTAGCTTTTTTCAGAAGTTTATTTTTTAATATTTTAAGTTTGAATTTAACAACAACATTAATAATTTAATAATTTTGAATGGCTTCGGCATTTTTACCCGAACTCGAAGATTTGAACCTGAACCGATCCAAAAAATTCGGGTCTGGATCGAGTATGAGTCCAAAGTTTAAAACCTGTTGGGTATGATGATCAAAGACCCGCATGTACAGGTTCGGATCCTAGTCTTATACATGGGTCTTTCAGGTATCTGTTGACACCTTTAAATAATATAATAAGTAATTATTAGAACATATAATCTGTTAGAACTTTTTAAAAACCTCTTAGTAACTGACCCGATAAGATCCGATAGGACTTAATATGACTTGTATGATCCGATAAAACCTAATAAAATTTGTAGTTTTCAGATATTTTACAGGTTTTTTCAGGTATTTATAGGTATTTTTGGTATTTTATACCCCAATATACCCAAAAAACCTGTAAATATCCAAACTCGAATGGTAACTGTAAAAATTCGGGTTTTTGTAGGTATAACACTAGTATACCTGAACCGACCCAGATCTGAGAAGACCTAATCCGAATCCGACCCGAAAATATATAGATTCTTAGATGGATGATATATTTTTATACTCGTTGGACCCAAAACCTGCGAAGACCCGACACAAACCCGACTCGAATACCCAAATCCCTAATTTTGAAGAAGATGAGAGGAACGAACGAACATATATGGAGCTGCTCAATAACATTTACGCAAATACAGTGAATGAGAAGACTAGACATCCTCTTTGCTTATGATTGTGAGGCTAGCTTTAAAATTTGCTATTCAATATTAGCATATGAACTTACTGACATCAGGTTTGAATGATTATTGCGGTTATAACAGACTAAAACAATTATGGACTAAATTTTTTGAATGATAACAATGTTTAGAGTAGATTAGTCTGTGAATGATTTAGACCGCTTTTATTTACTATTTATAGGCTTTGAATAATAGTAATAGTCGGAATGGATTAGTCCGTAAATAATTTTAACCATATTTATTTATTATTTATAATTTTTAGTTTGCAGTAGTTTAAAAGAATGAAAATAAAAAATGTTTACGAACCAAATATAGACCATTTTTGTGAACAAATAAATCTAGTCTGCAAGATATTGTAGTTCATCCTCCAAATAAAGTGGTTTAGTCCGTTGTAACCGCTATTACCATTCAAAATCATAGTTTTAAATTTGTTGTGAACATTGTTACCATTCAAAATCTAAATCACTTTATTTTGGGATGATTACAATGCTTAACACACCAAAATTATTTTTTCATAAAATAGTTTGTATTTGATCCACAATGAATCCACAACATTTCATGTTTTTATGTTTATACTACTGTGAACTAAAATTTGTGAATGATACAAAAAACAGTTTTGACCATTTATATACTAATCCATCAATTATAGCTACCATTCAAAGCTTATATCTTAGTTCTAGTCAAGCAAAAAATTTGTTCATTACTGCAAACTTTTGAAAACAGCACAAACAAATTTATAAAATGCCGTATAATGTAAGAATTGTTTCACTAATCGTGGCACCACCGTACACACATGGAAACATATGGCAAAAGAAGCTTGACCATGCCATCGTTACAGTTATTATTTATTTAAAACCCTAGACAACGTTTTGATTTTTATAACTAAGGAAGATAGACAACATTTATGAGTGTGTTTTTGTTAACGACACGACAGTCACGAGTCATCATGAAACCTTTAGTTAAAAAAACCTTTATCCGAACCACACCAGGCGCGACATGGTTGGACCCACGATGTCAAGCTCTCCATAACAACTTCACTTGATCATGTAAATTAAAATTTAGTTTATGATTCAGCTTACGTTGCGATACGATAATGTTTATAAATTAGTAAGAAGAACGATTAACCTGGAAGAAAAATCCAACGAAAACTACAAACATAGATATATCAAACGTGGGTTTAGTAAAGATTACAAATATGAGTCATTGAGTCTTCTGACATAACTAAAAACTTGAATATCGTAAACCCTAACAAATTTTGGTAATATACAAATATTATATATATGGACATTGTTGCGATCGTCCATTATATTATACTTTTGGTTGCCGCTATAGTTTTATGCATTAACCTCTCTAAATTGATCAATTATGTTTAGGAGATTTACCAAAGGGTTATGCATTTGCGTATAGATTAATCTTTGTAATATTATCTAGCTAGACAAACACATATAAAAATAACAAGTTAAGTGAAGTTGTTGTTGGAAAATGAGTTTTTTGGAAGTCTTTGGTGAATGTGCATTTTAAATAAAGTTAGTAGTTAATTGGTAATTCTAATGAGAAAGGTAATACAGTTGTAGTGAGAAGAGGTATCTTACATAGTGGGTGAACTAATCCCCTTAACTAGTTATACTCTCCAAATCTAATCTTATTAGCATCTTTTTAATTGGGCCCCAAAAGTCCAAATCAAAATGGCCACCAAACTCACCAATGTCATCAAGTTCTGTCTGAGAAGTCAGTCTAACCGATTTTAGTTGTCACTTAAACAGTCATAAACAACACACTGATCTTCTGTTTCAATCCGAAATTCAGTTAGGTTGTAGTTGAAATTTTGGTTTGAATTTTTTGTATTTACTAGAACTAATCAGTGGTAATCAAATCAAAGTAAAAACCAAGTGACATGCGTTAATTGTAAGTTTCTCAAATAAGCTTATATATTGTATTCTTAATTAATTTATAAATTAAGAGGTACTCACTTAACCCAACAACATATTAGATACTTTAAAAATTTGATGTTTTGAGTTTTTCACCCATATTAAAAATAATAAATAGTTAATTTATTAAATTATTTTGTTTGTGTTATATTTGTCTAATAAATGTTTCACCAAATCATATTTTATGTTTTAAATCATTATATAAATTTTAAAATAAAATATGTTAGTTATAATCTAAAACATTATTTTATAAACGAATATCAACCTTTTTAAGAATAATATGATTATATTTTATTCATCCGTGGATATAGTGTTTCCTAAGAATAAGGCCCAAGTTTCGAAGCGCATTTTTTTGTTTCTCTGGGGAATTCGATGGGCCAAAGCCTTAGCCCACTTACTAGTAAACAAAAACAGAGCTTTAATCCAAATATCGGTTTGACAAAAAAAAAAAAAATCCAAATATCGAAGTCAAGAGTTAAGAATGACGATGGCACTTCTAGGCGACGACGGTCGAGGCTTTGATCTGGCGAGGAGACTGGAAGTTGCCGGCGTATGGCGGACATGGCTCGGCGATTCTATCTACCTATCATTCCACCACTACCTCTCCTCTCCTTCTTCCTGGGAAGCTTTTATGCGCGTTGATGATTCCAAGTCCAGGGCTCAGATTCAACTCCAGCTCCGCGTTCGCGCCCTTCTATTTGACAAAGCAACCGTATCTCTCTTCATCCGATCCAACTCAATTTCAGCTTCATCATCTTCCGTTCCTACTTCCGATGTCTCTTCCGTCGCGGTTTCGAAGCTCAATCCTAATTGTACGTGGGTTTCTTTTCTGGAGCTTTGTTCACTGGCATGGTGTTGAATTGTGAATTTTTGGGGTTGTCTTTCAGATTTACAGCTGCACGGAGATGATGTGTACTACACTCTGGAGAACGCTTCTCTCGATGGTGGGTTTCCGCGAGACGGAGGGCTTCGCCACAATCCGGGCTTACACAAGGCGAGTCCAGGAACTCTTGTTTATTCTGAAAATATCGAAAGGATTTACCTTTTTCTGAATTAGCGGAACATTAAATTCGAATCACTATATGCTTAGGTGGTAGTGAATTAGGTTACCTCAGCATTCTCCCTCTTATAATTTGTGGATCTTTGAGCATTATCTTGTTCAGTATTCCATTACCAGTTACCACTATTGCTGCTGAATTAAAAATACTAGTTCTAGGTTTTTAGAAGTGAGTGCTGGCATTACTTATGTGTGTGTATCTTCCAGTTCAATTATCTGTTAATTTCTGTTCTGGTGATTTTTCAGAGCCTATCCAAGCCAAGTTTTACCTCTGGGGGGAGAGGTAGTGAGTCTGATTTCAGTAATCTTGCTCAAAGGTCTAGGTTTGAGGAGTTACCCGACACTTGGTACACTCAGTTTATTTCAAGGTGTGGTTTTAAATATGGGATTTCTGTTGGAGGACAAGAATCTGACAAACGCACACCTGAAGGGATGTCTACTTACCTCAGAGTCGTGGACAGTCATAAGAGAAAGCGGGCACCTTTTTTAGAAGATCGAAGTCCCGGAAGCTCGGCCCATATGAGTAGATTCGATGGAAGTACTTCAGAAGATGATATACTTCTTCTTCCGGAGACAATGTTTAGAATGAACTGTGTACCTGAGACTGCACTTTTACCGATTAACAGGACACAAGACAACTTAAAAACAGAGTTCTACGGGGTACTTGATACTCTACCGCAAGTTACTACTAGGAGTCATGTTATGATCGAGAGGCTTGGGATGATGCCTGAGTACCATAGGATGGAAGAAAGAGGAGTTTTGCGCCGTAGAAAAGCTGAGAAAATGGGTTTTAGTGACGAACAAGCTGCTCAGGTGTCGCGGAAAGTTGTTGCACGCATGCTTTTGACAATGGGATTTGAAGGTGCAACGGAGGTTCCGATTGATGTCTTCTCTCAGTTGCTCAGCCGACATATCTGTAAACTAGGCAGTATTTTGAAGCTTCTTACTGACAGTTACAAAAAGGAGTGTTCAGCGATGCAGCTGATCAAGATGTTCCTTAATACTACGGGTTATAGGTGAGTTTCTTTTAAGTGGTTTGGCCTCATTCAAGTGATTTATGAAGATCGATCCTTTTCTTAATGAAGTTTAAAACCTTAGTTTCTTATTATATCATAGCTTTGCCCTCATAGACATCTGCTAGTAATAAAACTTTTGTTCATGTGATTAAATTTGACGCCTTGTTTCAGCAATCTTGGGAGTTTAGCAGAGCTTGTTAAGGATGGTACTAGGAATCATCCTCCCCCAAATCAGAAACAACCACAAGTGCTTCAACAACAGTTACATCTGCAGCAACAAGCTCCTCTGCGATTACCGCAACAAGTATGTACACAATTATTGATGCACGAATTGTTGCTCTTGTCGTTTGGCATCGTGATTGGTTTTAGTTTTGTACATGAAGAGATGATGTAAATGGTTTAGTTTTTTTGTTTAACTTCTCTGAGTTCTTGATTATTGCAGATCCAGCGGCAAATGCATCCACAGATGCAACAAATGGTTAATCCCCAATCTTATCAGCAGCAGCAACATCTAGAGAGAATGCGTAGGCGTCAAGTGACATCACCTCGACCCAATATGGATATGGAAAAGGATCGGCCGTTGGTGCAGGTAAAGCTTGAGAATCCTTCTGAAATGGCAGTAGATGGAAATACCTTCAACCCTATGAACCCAAGACACCAGCAACAGTTACAGCAACTCAGGCAGCAGCAGCAACAGATTGCAGCAATGTCGAATCTGCAACAGCAACAGACGGGCTATAACCAATTCAGGCAATTGGCTTCAATGCAAATTCCACAAATGCAAACACCGTAAGTAGCCCTGCAAAACTTAAAAGTCATATGGTTGATTTACTTGCTCGACAGGTTTTGAAAGTTGTGTCCCTATTCTATTTGCAGTACAACAGGAACGGTCAGGGCTCAGCCTGTTAAGGTTGAAGGATTCGAACAACTAATGGGAGGGGACTCTTCTCTTAAACATGAGACGGACGATAAGCTGAGATCTCCACCTACCAAATAGCATTTTGTACAGAGGCAAACTACCTTGACCAAGGTCGCTTGTACACATATCCATCTTAGTCTTTGCTTTTTTGGGTTAATTCATGTATCTGATTAGGATTATAGGTTGGAATCACCAAGTTTTTTGATTATGTCTGAAGAACATTAACGTTTGTTATTAGACATGTGCAGTTATTTAAACTGATTGTGCCTTATTCCTCAACTCTTATTACACATCCTGTTGACGTTGATTGTATACATGAGCTTGCAATCCTTTGTTCCCGAATACTTTCTTTTGCTGGGATCCAGTCTTGTCTCTGTAGATCTTTTCCTTCTTCTTCTAGGACAACCTCTCTCATTTTCTTGGAATCTCGGGGTCTATATTCACACCCAGCGAGCTTCCTCTCCACAAGCGGCTGGTTTAGGTTGCATAAAAACCTGCTCAAAGGAACACCAAAGCTAGCTGATCCACACCCACATTGAGAGTTACCCACCAACTGATGAACCAAGACTCAGTATCTTAGTCTGGTAGTCATGAACAGCGGCTAAGTTGATATAATCTTGAAACGTCAATGTTTTGTTTGCAACGAGTATGATTTTACTTTGAAAAGTGTGAATCTTTACATTGAATGATGTGTGAAAAGAGAGAAAATTAAGTTTACATAAAAGGAAAACCAAAATAAAAGAACAATTTTCCTCTCTGAGCTGATAAAAATACTGGACTTCAACGACATCCTGACTTCCTCGGACGTCTTCAAGCAACAAAACCAACATTGGTCCCTTTTCATCTCCTTGATTTACTCTGCACACAAGAATCAATGGTCCCACTGCGCAACAGAAGCCAAAAATGTCGTGTTTGTGTCAAGAATTGTAAATGTCTGAAGTTCAAAACGGTTGCTTCAAGAGTTTGTCCTGTGTTTATAATGCCTTCTCTTCATGCAACTATGACTTGTGAAGAAGCTAGTGAGCCTTTCACTGTACACTCACTCCCGAGTTGTGTCTCAAAGATTCAGGATTTGGGGGAAGAAAGCCTGGATCATGGTGTAACCCTGAAACAAAGTAAACAAAAACGTCAGTAATGAGAGATACTGAAAATATGAATCTGCAAGATTTATCACACAGCAAAGCCCAAAATATTAATATTATTGCGGCACCTTCTTGAATAATCTGTAGCACTATCACATGAAAACGAGACTACTTGCACTAGGCTCTGGCAATAACCCCATTACGTGCTATCAGGAGGTCCTTCAATTAGCAGTGAATATGTATGAGAGCTAAACTTGCATCCACTTTTCTTCATAACGTTGAACAGATCATCAAATGCTTCTACCAGTCCCTCCTTGCCAACACCATCAATAACAATCTTCCAAGCTATTTCATCATGATAATAACCACACTTCAGCAAATTCTTGAAAACACAACTCCCTCTCTCGTTTTCTCCGTTTCTATACAGCCCACATATCAAGATTTTGCAAGACTCTAGTTGCGGTAAGTGACCAACACAAATCATATCATCTACAACCTTTGCTGCTTCCTTATACATTTCCAGCTTGCAGCAACAGCTAAGAAGAGCATTGAAAATCGACTCACTCGGAGATATTCCTTCGTTCTGTTGCATGAGATCAAGCACCTTTTCTGCAACTCTGAGATTCCCAGTTTCACAGATCGCTTTAATCAGCGTTTCATAGGATTTGGCGTTGGGAGTAACACCGTGTTCTACCATTTTGTCAAGAAGCTCAACAACAATGTCAAACTCAACCATGCTGTCGTTCTCTTTTCCGTATTTCATCTCTACCAGATGTTTGATCAGAGACAAAAACGTATGTTGAGAAGGTTCACAACCAGCATCAAGCATACACTTGAGAACATCAAATGCAGAATCTGTCAGCCCTTGATCTCCATAACCTTTAATCAGAGAGGAATAAGTAACCGAATCTGCGAAAACACCATCTTCCTTCATCTTGGCCATCATATCCACAGCTTCTTTCAGTTTCCCTGCGCTACAATAGCTTTGAACAAACGTTGTGTATGTATGAACATCAGGCTTTGTTCCAGAGATCAACATATCTTGAAAACGCCTCTCAGCATGATCAAAATCCCCTTCCTTTAGCATTCTATGAATCAAAATTGTATCAGTAATGACTGTAGTCTGTAGACCCATCTCCACCATTTTCTTCTCTAACAACATCGCTTCACTCAACTTACCATCGGTACATAGCCCATGAATCAGGGCATTAAAAGTAGATGAGTTTGGCAAGCAACTCTCACTCAACATTTTCTCAAGGATAAGATAAGCTTCGTCTTGTTTATCAGACTTACAGTATCCATCAATCAATGCGGTGTACATCACCACATTTGCCTCAACACCCTTCTCCTCTAGAGAATCAAATAGGTTGCGAGCTTCTTCTACTCTTTTTCTTTTACACAAAGAATCTATGAAACTATTATACGTCCACTGATCTGGAACTAAACCTCCATCATTCATCAAACTAAGCAATCTATATGCACTATCAAAATTACCAGACCTACACTGCCCATCGATTAATGAGTTGTAAGTGACAACACTAGGAACCACTCTACGCTCCAGCATCTTATTAAACACTCCCATTGCTTTGTGCACATTCTTCTTACAAAACCCACGTATCAATTCATTGTAAGTACGTGTATTCGGACTAACCTTACGTGATTCCATCAACTCCACAACGTCTAGAGCATCTTCCATCATCCCTTGCTCACAATACCCATTAATCAGTGCATTGTAAGTGACTACATTTGGCATCAACCCTTTCTCCACCATATGATCTAGCAACTCCCTTGCTTCTTCGAATTTACATTCACTACATGAACTACGAATAAGTACCGTATAAGTGTGGATATTCAGCCTAATCCCTTTCTCTGACATCTCCTTACACAAGTTAAGAGCTTCAGACTTCCGTTTTGATTCACACAAAGCATTTATAAGCACTGTGTAAGTACGAACCGTTGGATAACAGTCTCCATCCTTCATTTCCACAAACAATTCCATCGCTTCATCAATCCTCCTCGCTACACAAAGACCATGGATAAGATGAGTGTAAGCAACCTCATTTCTACGGAATCCTTTCAAAGTCATCTCCTTGAAAACCTTAAAAGCAGAATCTAAATCCTTTCTTTGACAATAACCCATAATCATAGACGTTTCAGTGAAAAAATCAGGTTCCAATCCAGCTTCAACTATCTTACTCACATACAGCTTTGCCTCAACAACATTCCCTAGCTTGCAATACCCAAAAACCATTTTATTATATGTGTAAATGTTTGGATAAACCTTATCCTCCAGCATTTCCATATAAAGCTGCTCCATTTCATCAACCAATCCAAATCTAGCCAATGAATTCAACAATGTGTTGTAACACTCAATCGTAAGCTTAAATCTTTCGTCTTTATTCATCTTCCTAGAGATATCCAAAACAAACAATGCTTCTCCTACTGATTCACATCTCTTTATCATCAATGACCTGATCTTAAACACAACATTCACATACCCATTGTTTGTGAGAAGAGTGAGAAGAGATGCGTAAGAGTATACACTGTGTTTAAATCTCGGGTTCTGTGAGATCCAATGAGAGAAATTGAGAGCTGCTTTCGGATCTAGATTGAGTGAGAATAACGATGAGACGTGTGAAGGGCGTATCGATGGAACCATTTGTTTCAGGGATGGACATTTGTGCCAATTGGGTTTGGAGAGAATTGAGAGCAGACGGTGTGGGATAGTGTTTGTGTCAGATTCTTCCGCCGGAGAAGTGTGTGTGAGAGGGGAAACGGAGCAAAACGGGCGGCGAGTGAGGAGGCGGATGAAGAAAGTGTAAGGAGAAGGAACTGCAACATCCTTGGAGACTCTCATCACTACTGAACCAGGAAAGCTTGCGTCACACTGTGGTTGTATTCGTCGGATCATCGATTCCCGATGGCGTTTGGATCGCTCCGATGATGGAATACGGAGCAAGAAGAAAGGAAGAAACTTTGTAGAACGGCGTTTGCATCCTCTCCGGCACCAGCAAAGGAACCTTCGTGGGCTATTAACTGCTCCAGTTCAATAGAATAATGGGCCTTTATGTGCCTAGTTGGGCATTCATGGGCCTTAATGCGCAATTTCTATTATACCGGCGGAAATACTCACTTGAGGTTTCATCATTTCAGAGGGGTCTTGTTTCTTGTAGAGATTATTGGTAAATGAATGGGCCTAGGTATGTATTGGGCCCAATGCCATTTCATATGAGCTGTGGAAATGAGTCCAACATTTGTGTATTATTAGTTGTTGTGTAGATGAAATGACTGTTATATTTTAACAAATTTAGAAAGGTCAAATTTTTTTATTTTAAATTGTTGAAAATTTAATTTATGATTAATTATATAGTACAAACAACATTAGCAGATTTTTGGGATTCCTAGCTTTATAGAAAAATCAAGTCAAGTGAATAATGATTCATTATTTACTAGTGTCAGGCCCGTGCGTTTGCACGGGCTAAATTTTATGAAAGTTTTATTTAATGAACACTTTATAAATATAAATGTTAGAAACTTTGAAATGATGAATAATGTAAACAAAGAATTAGTATGCTTTTCATATTCAAAACTATTAGAAGGTAGTAATATACCGTGGAAAAAAGGTAGTAATAATGTATTTAGTTGGGGCTTTGCCACATGATTCCCATATCAAAAAACTTTAAAATAATTCAAGATCAATTACTCTTCTGATTGGAAGAACCATAGAATATACATATGTAAGGAGACTGCTTGTAGATTTTAAGAGGTATATTTACGATTGCATTTGCATCATAGAAATATTTACGATTGTAAGCATCATAGAAAATACATGTGTACATTACATCATAGAAATTTTTGCGATTTTATAACTGAGAGAGGCAAATACAGAAGACTCCTGGACCTAGTTAAGAAGTCAATACTTGTTTGTTTGCCAACATCAAAGTAGAACCTACAAAATAAAATGACTTACTGCGTAAGCTTGAAAAAAAAAGAATGTAATAGGAGTGAACATTTCAAACTCGCAACATGTTTGTAGATTTTCCAACACTCAACTTCAAAGACATTAAAACTCTAGTGAAAATAACAGAGGTTGAATTAGTTATAGAGAGTTTTGTTATAAGGTAGAAAGACTGTTGATTTTCTTGGTCCGTAAAACAAAATGCCGAGACATTCGAATACTTACAACAATTATTTTTTCTTTGTTCGTAAAGGCAATTTGAAGACATCAACAATCAGGAGACAAAGTGTCAAAATAATAAGGTGTGTAAAGCAGGCAACTAAGTGGGAATAACAAATTGCTTGGTGGATATGTAAAATATGAAAATGGTGAACAGAATCGAGACAAATGTAAGAAGATCAACCCAAAAACTCTGATTTTGGCTTCAACAAAAAGGGATTATCCCATTTGAAAGGACAATAGCAAAAATTGTTGAAAATTGTTGAAAATTTAATTTATGATTAATTATATAGTACAAACAACATTAGCAGATTTTTGGGATTCCTAGCTTTATAGAAAAATCAAGTCAAGTGAATAATGATTCATTATTTATTTGATTAGGGCATTTGAAAGAAAAATCCAGCTATAATCAATTGTTGTTAATTGCTTAGTTGGTAATACTTTTCAAAAAGAAATATAATAGCTACAGCCAAAACTGAATTTGAAATATATATATATTTTTATTTTATTTTAACAAATACGCGTTTTATCCAACACTTAGAAGGTGTTATTCAATCTTATATTTAAACTCAATTCTATAAGTTTTAAAATCTTCAAGAATTAAAAAAAATTATATTAGTTTTAAGAATTCATATGTGTAGATTATAAAATCTCTATAATATAGCTTAGATTTTGTTTTTATTCATTTACTCATGAAAATCCATTAGAATTCATTTCAAATGACTCCATATACAAAGATTTTAAAAGTCATTTAATTTTGAATAACAATGGATTTTAAAAGAGTATTTAAAATCTTAATTGAATAACACCAAATTTTAAAATTTTTTATTTATGATTTACAAATAAAAGATCCAATAACACTAGATTTTAAAGCATGATTTAGAATCATTAATTGAATAACAATGGATTACAAAATCTATTAAATTGAGTTTAAATATATAATTGAATAACACCACCTTAGGATTTTTTTTTGTTTTGTTATATAACTCCAAAATAATCGTTAAAAACAATAAAATTTCGGTTACTATGAATAAAAAGCTAATGACGTGACAAAATAAAAACATGTAACATGTTTTGTGTTGGAAGCTTTCTCTTCTTTTTTTTTTTTTGGGGTTCTCATCGTTATCAAAAGACGTTATTTTGTAATGAGGTTATGACAAGTTTCATATCTTGTGTGCTTAGGGTTCGATTCGACGGCCACATGTACTACAAAACTTGGTTCGAAAGAAACCGTAGAAGTTGTTGCAGTATGCTCAAACATGCACGCATCTTGTTTTTTTTTTTTTAATATAAAACAGCGTTGGAGTTTTCGACATTAAACTTATAATTTCATCGGTTTTTATATATATCGATTCAAAGAATATCTTCAATATCAAAAAAAAAAAAAAAACTTTGGTCCGACCATATAAACCACAGCATTGTCTAACACTATCTCCTCTAACGAGTCGTAACTAAATCGTGATCTTTCTCACAGTTGGTTTTAGGTTCTTGTTGCAAAGCCGTGAAATATAGAGCGACATATTAAATATATTCATATTGTACAATATATACAAGCTGTTACATCACTTGTATTCACATTCATCATGCTCCTTCCCTATCTATCCGTTTCATTAAAATCATCAACAAAAAAAATTGTTATCATATTTTATTTTGTTATATTACAATTTTTAATTATTTTATTTGTTATAAATGAGATTACACTTTAGCTTTTTATTTGGCAAGTTACTGCATGGTCTCGACCAAAAGCAAGAAATTATTAATTCTTGATTTTTGTTACCTTGGTAGGATAATGAAAAAGTGATGATAAAGAGAAGAAAACAAAAAGTTAGGAATATCGGAAAGACAATGTTTCTTAGGATGAAAAATCTTTATAAAGCAAAACTTTTTTTTGTAACAAATAAAGCAAAACTTACTAATGATCTCAATCATAAAAAGGTTATGGGAGATTGTAGTATATATGCAAAAGTGCCAACATAGCCTTTTAAGTGATCGAAACATTATAAAAGTGATTGGAACCTAAAGAAGAAAAATAAAGTAATTCTTGATGTATGTCAATAATATAAAGATCGTTGACCAAAAACAATAATATATATAGATTTATAGATAAAAAAATTGGAATAAAAAAAGTTAATTACTCCGTGGTTTTATATATTTTAATTTGTGCTTTATGATTAACATAGCTTTGTCTCTATAAGTTTAAAATCATAAACCTAAAACTCGAAAATGAGTGAGCTTATATACAATAGTCTTTAAAAATTCTAATTTTAATTTTTTTTTAACTATATTGTTCATGTCAAATTTAACATATATATTGTTTGACCTTTTTTCCAGCGAAATAATAAAAAATACACTTGTGAAAACTAAACGATATTAGGAGTAAAAGTGAGGAAATATGAAATATATGTAGTTACCACGAACTATGATCAGAGGCGGATGCAAGTGCAACGGTACGGTCCCGTGCCCCCTACTATTTTTTATTTTCTCTTATATAATTTAGGTTAATTTGAATAACTAGTTTTAGTTTAGTGAAGAAATCAAAAAGGTGTCCCCTGTTCAAATTTTGTTTAGATATTTTTAATATTGTGACTCTAATTAAAAATGGTTCTAGATCCGCTTCTAACTATGATATGACTTCAAAAATGACAATTGATTACGATGCCCACGATGGGAGTCGATCGTTAATTGAGTTAGCAAACAAGCACAAGTTGAGTTAATTAACTTCACAATTCACATAGAGGGGCCACAATTTCATTGGAAGTCAAAATATTAATAACAAAATATTTTAAGTAGATTGTGATTTACAAGTTAATATTATTCTAGAAGCCACAAATTAAAGTAGATCAAAGATATGTGCCTTTATCTTTACTATTTATAAACCCGTAATTTCAAACTGATTTCAAATGAAGTGTTAAAACTAAAACCAAGCTCATGATTATCATCTACATTTGCATCTAGGAATATACCTTCCCTATGAACATACGTATATATATATATGTGTGTTCATGTATATATGCAGAGAGAAGCCAAGGATGGAGCCAAAGAGAGACTGCAAAAGAAGGCTAAGGCCTGATCTCTATGTTTCACGTAGACTCGACATAGTTCAGTGACTTATAAGATGCTATATGCTTGTCTATGTACATTCATCGGACCACACTTCGCTGACAAATGTTTTAATGTAACATATGTGTTTCAATTGTACAGCACAACTATCGATGTTGTAACGAATATTACACACCATTTATTATAGATTTTAATTTTCACTAGGGTACATAATAATTGATGTGGATGGGCAATTATTTTGCTTGGCTCGACGAATGTATAATTAGGCATAAGGTTTGAATGGTTATTGCAGCCGTATCAGACTAAAGCTTTGTATGGTAGTAGCGGTCACAGCTGATTAATCCGCAAGCGGTCAAAACAGTTTTACTTATCTTTCATACTATTTGTTATGCAATAGTGTAGACTGAAAAAGAATAGTCTTATGCGGATCAAATGCCTTCTTTTTTTATAAACAAATAAAATTAATCCAAATCCATCTAATAGTGATTTAATATGCAAATGATTTTGTCCGCTGCGACTAGTGCTATCATTCAAAGCTTAAATCAGTTATGGATTAAACAATTTTATTTTTAGGGTGAACTGTGATCTGTTAGAAATTCAAGTTTATTTTTTTACAAAACTAGTTCGTACTTTTTTATTTATTTTGTCCATATCATTTTGGACCAAAATTTATGAATGAGAAAAATGATATTGACCACTTGTCGGTCTCAACCGTAATTAGCATTAATTAAATTAAACTTAAGATAATCAAGTAACATTATTTAAATGTACTATAAGTCTATTACTAATCCCAAGGAACTATTGTCTGTTTACTGAAAAATGACGTTTGAATAGATTTAATTAACCTTGGGATAAAAACCAAATTGAACATTTCATTACCAAACCAAGAGCCTTTCAATAATTAAGCTTTAAACACAGTGTTTGAAGTTTTTCCAACATTGAAATAATTAAAAGTACAGAAAAAGTCATAAATTTAGAGAATCTATTATAGTATCTCTCTCCATTCTTAAATTTCACCCCCCAATTTTAGTTTTTGTTTACAAATTGAAACTTATAATACTAAAATAGTAACCAACAACAACAACAGCAAAAGCTGACTACTACAAAGAACACCCAACAGAAACTACAAACATAAATATTTTTTTGGCATTACATAAACAAACACACATATAATTTTAAATATTGATCATATAATATATAGTTTCTTTAACTTACCAAGAATCATGGCAAAGCATTATAATGGTTAAGATCAGTCCAAGCTTGAATTCCATTGTTCCATTGCTCATTTCCTCCTGTGTTATTATTATCATTGTTATTATTAATCTCCCCTTCATTATCATTATTATTACCAAAATACCACTCTGTCTGATTATCTCCTTCCTTTGTCGGCGACGGCGATGAGTTCACGATCTCAAGATTCCGGTAAAGTATCGGCTGTGGCCTCTCGACAACCACAGTCTCTTCTTTAGAATTACCAAAAAGCATAGCCATCCTCTGTTGCTGAAGTCTCCAGTGTAAATCTTGGTTTAAACAACTCAAAGTTTCTATTGAAGTAGCTAGGTTTCCGTCGGTGGCTCCGGCGGTGGTGAAAGTCGCCGGTGAATGGTTGTTGTTGTTGTTGCTGTAGTCTCCGAAACCCATTAAAGACAAACCCGAACCGACATCAACAGGTGTTGTTTCGACCTGACCAAGAACTTCTTGATTGTTCAAAAGTTGAAGATCGTTGATTTTGTTTAGAGATAAACCGGCGAGCTGAAAATCCATTGTTGTTGGAGGAGGGAAGAATTTGGAGGAATCTTCCATGATTGAAGAGAAAAATCTCTGAGATGAAGGAGTTACTGTGTTAGGTTTGATAGATTTTTTGGTTTTCCGACAACCGCCACCGATGGGGACGTTTCTTAAGGCACCGCCACGTGTCCAGTAACGGCGACAAGATTTGCAGAAGTGACGAGGTTGAGAGAGGCTGTAGTTGTTGTAGTAACAGAACTTTGTGTTTGAGGAGTTGCAACGAGGGCATTTTAGGGCTTGTTGTTGGTCTTGAGAGGCGGAGGAAGACGGTGGTTTTTTGGTATGGGATGTACCGGAGATACGGTGATCCGGTTTAGGAGAGTGGAGATTGGTATGGGAGGACATGATATGATGATGGGACGAGAGAAAAGTTTGTGCCTTTTTGATTTTTTTTTTGGTTTGAAGGAAATAAGTAAAGTAGGAGAGTAGAGAGAGAGAGAGAGAGGGGTTGAGGAACAGTCGGTAAAAGGGTTTCGTGTGGTGGATATTTATATATAGATGATTTGTGTATATATATGTGAATGTATATAATTGTATATGATCGGGTTATGTTTTTTAAAAAGTTTGTTTGGGATGATTAATTATATAGATATTGATTTATGGGGTTTGAAGTAAACAAAAAGTGTTTTGTCTTTAAAAAGTTGGAGAATGAAACTTAATTAGGAGTACTTTTCTTTTGTTAATGACTTAGCTATAGAAAAAGTGTTTTTTATCTAAAACAATTGGAAGTACTTAATTATTTGATTTTTGGCATTTGTAATTGTATTTGTATTTATATTGTATTATAATATTGTTTTATAACTGCAAACAATTGATTTTATTTAGAAGTATTAGTTAAGTTTACATTTACACGCATAAACAAACAAAAATTGATGGTAGCACAGAAATATAAGGGCCTCAAAATATATATAAAAAAAAATCTGACATGTGTATATAAATTTGAAAAATTCAAATATTTATGTTTTAACAAACTAAGTCTGTGATAATTTTGCTGGATATAAACTTTGTTAGTAACGATTATACAAGAGTATTGTAATATACTAGTAATATATTTTAGAAATTCTTTGAGATAAAATACTTTTATTCTTATTTTTTAATATTATGAAAGTTCTAAATCTTAAAATCTCTCACAGTTCCAAACTTTTGGAAATTCCAATTTAAACAATAACATTTTGTATCAAAGATAATTTAAACTTGAAACACAAACAAACCAAAACATTTTCTTTGATAATTGGCATTCATATATTGCAAGAAGGGAAATACATACTAGATACTACTACAAGGAACATATTACTTGGTTTACAACAAACCAAAACATGTACTATCGTTTAACACTAAATGGCCAACACTTTGGTCAACTATTAAAAAGGTTATATATAACTTTGTTGGAAAACAAAATAAACTCCTGTATAGTAGTAGACATGTATACTCGTAAAACTGTGGTGTTCTTTTATTACATTTGATTTGTTCCATCATAAATTTTCTTTGTATGCGTCTAGAGAGAGAGAGGGATAATAGAGACAAAGGGAGAAGAAGAGAGAGAGACATGAAGTGGCATAAAAGACAGAAGAACATATATAACTGTGCAATTGATCGGAACAAATCGGATAGAATTTGTTATGTGTCTTGTTTCTATTGTTGTTGAGGTAACGTTTCTTCTATGTGTGAAGTATGCACTGCACCAATCTCTTTATACGTAAACTATATATTATATTCCTTTACATACATACTTAAGCTGTCAGCCGTATGCAACTCTATTAAGGAAAACAAAACTATTGGAATATATTTTTACATATTTTTAGGTTATTGTTTTTTTGATAATTTTTAGGTTAGTGTTGCCAAGAAATTGAGAATAAATATAGAAATTAGCATGTAAACACAATTCAATGTGTATACGTACTATCTGAAATTTTTGGATTTATATGAGTCCAAAGCAAATCAAAATAGTTGAAACATACAAAAATATAGTTTAAACCTTTAATTTTAAAGAAAATTAATTTGAGAGATCAGAGAGGAAACAAGTAGGGTTTAGGAGAAAAGTTAACCTTAGTTTAACTTTCTGATATGCTTTATTTTTGTCAACATGATATGAAATTTTGACATTTTTAAAGTTATTTCCTTAATCTAAACCTGACTATTAATTCCTAGAAAAATTCTCTTGACATTTTCTAACATGCCTTTTCTTCTTTTTCTTTTGTATCACTAATACATATGACTAAATTCCCAGCTAAAACTCACAATATTTGCTGCTGGAGTGAACGGCCATCAGAATCAGTTTCAATTATTTTTAAAAATAAACGTATTAAATTTCAGTTACACAATTGTTGAGCCAATGCCACATACAATATTTATATAAACTATATTATAAATATATAATAGGTCCAAAAATAGAAAAAGGAGAAGATTGTGTTTTGATGATTGAGTAAACGTCTCCATCTGTGAAGAAACACGAGAGAACGGAGAAGATAAAATGGGAAACATGTGAGAGCGCTTCAACAATGGATCTCTCGTGAGACTCAACCGATCATCATCCTCTCATACATATACACAACTTACACCCGTTTTTTTTTCTCTTCAGCTTATAATAAATCCAAAACCATCTACCGCAATTGCATGCAAAGGATAAATTCAAATTAATATTATCTCCATTAGCTTTGGGCAAAAATATCCGGATCTGAATAACCAAACATGAACCAAATTAGATAAAGCCTAAATATCTAAATGAGTCTTAAATTGATGTATCCGAAGAACGGTATTAAATCCGACCGGATCAAGAATTATCCAAAATATTCGATATATATATATAATCGTATAAATGTTGATTAAATTGGATTATTTTTTGGATAATCAGATGTTTCGGTTATAGTTTGGTTATTTCAGATACAAAATACATGAACCGATAAAATACTTCACTTAGAATTTGGTTACTTATATTCTAAAATATCCGACCAATTGGTTCTTTTGGTTACTTTATAATTACTTTGAATTCAAAATATCCGATTATTTTAGCTATATCTCAGTTTCTCATGTATAGTTTTCATATGATCCGAATTCAAAAATTACTAAACCAAGCCCGAGCCGAAAATCTAAAATATTTGAATGGGTCCTATAATCTAAAATCAAAAGATCCGAAATCCGAAACCCGATCCGAGTGGATACCCGAACTGTATCACTAGTCTCCATAATAAATAATATAATCTTGTTCTAAATATATAAAACACTTTCATTTATTTTCCTTTTGTAACAGGTTATAGAATTTATTACTGAGCTTTTAAAATCTGTTATATGTTCTTTTGAATTGGTTAAAGCGAGAAAGAGACATGACACAAAAATGACTTAAGGTAAAAGAACGCAGTTTCATCAAAGAGATTGGTCAAATGTTATATCGTTATCAAACGTTGTAGAACCATATACTACCTGATTTACCCGCTCTGCTCTCATTTATTCCAGCCGTAATTTGACCGACTTTAACTGATATACATTTATTTATATGAGCTCGATCCGAGATCTAAGTATGAAGTATCTACGACGGATCTTGAAACAAGAGAAAAGAAAACCAAGAATTTAGTATTGGAAACATGTGAAGCTAGTCACGAGAAGTGCAGATTCGTGGAGGCCCATTAGTGTTTAGATGGGCTTTGTTTTTAGAATAGCCTAAAGTCTATGCTGATTTGGTGGGTCTATATTGAGAACAACGGTGTGGAACTTTCTGGTGGCTATTTGGACCATATCAACATTCAACGTATCATAAAGCTGACCAATACCTGTATTAAACCTTTGTCGTCAAAACTTTCTAACAAAAACATATATTTTATTCTGCAACATTTTGTTAAAATGGAAGACCAAATGTATTAGGACATTATAATGTCATATATCCAAAGTTGAAATGAATCTCAAGTAATATATAAAGGATATGAGTTGTTCTATATATCACCAATTGATTTTAAGTTAAAAGCACATACAATTTAATATGGTATCAGAGTCCGATATATGCATTTCAACCTGATTCAATCCAAAATTGGTAAACTAAGTTTAAATTGGTGGCGTCGATCCAAACATAATCATTTCAAAAGTAATAGCCAAAGAACTATTATCTCGAGGGAATGTATTAGAACATAATATCTAATATTAAAATATAATGTCCCACATCGGAAATGAAGTTCATACAACTTAATAAAATGTAACACGTGGAAGACTATATGTTTCCTAACCTTAAAGAAAGAAGAAAGAAGAAATTGAGAGAAGACAAAGGAACATGCAATTTGTACTTTTAAATTGGAATATCTTGATTTTGGATTCGTGGAAGACCATGAGTTTAATGTTATAAACTTCTAAGGTATTCAGTTTTTTTTTTTTCACATTCTTGTCTCCAAAAGGGATATGTAACAAAAGGGTTTTTCATAACTACATATTTATATAAAGAAAATAGTAAAAAATACAAATAATGTTCAAGATAATCCCACAAAGAATAGACACACTTCAAGAGCATGAACAATTAACATAAAGATTAAACAGAGAGCATAGAGATAGGTAGTGCAAAAACTTAAGAATGATCTCAAATCTTCAACTAACGACCTACTTCAGTGCTTGAAAACGTTATGGAAGCTCTACTTGAGTTAACCGAAGGAGAAGACGAAGAAGAAGACGAGTTGTAAAACGTAGCAACAGGCCTCTTCAATGGAAGATTATCAGGCAATGCTGACTCAAACTTCATGACTTGTATCGCTTGTTTGATAGATGGTCTTGAGTTTTTATCAGGATGACCACACCATAACCCTAAAACCAAAAGACATTCAGCTTCTTCCCTACTAAAATCCTCACCCAACTTCTCATCTACACCTGAACTCAACAGCTCTTTCTTCCCATAAAACTCCCATACTTTCTCCACAAGACTCTTCTCATCACTCTCTGAATCACTGGTTTCTTGACCTTCTTGATTAACTCTCTCCAATGATTTTCTCCCTGTGACAATCTCTAGTAAGACAATACCAAAGCTATACATATCAGATTCTTTACTTGCACATCCTGTCATGACATACTCAGGTGCCATGTATCCAAAAGTTCCAGCCAACCTTGTTTTATAAGAATCAAGCTTATGACTCATAACCCTAGCTAGCCCGAAATCACCTAACTTGACATTGAAGTCACTATCAAGCATTATATTACTTGCCTTGATGTCTCTGTGTAGTACACATTGATCCCATTCTTCATGGAGATAAAGTACCGCAGAGGCCAGACCAAGGGCTATCTTGTACCTTGCGTTCCAAGAAAGTATCTGTGGTCTTTTACCAAAGAGGTGAGAGTTCAAGCCACCATTTGGCATTAGCTCATATATAAGCAAAAACTCATTTTCTTCATTACACCAACCAATGAGTTGCACTAGGTTTCGATGTCTTAATTTGCTGATGACCTTAACTTCATTTAAAAACTCTTTCTTTCCTTGCCTTGAACCGCAAGATAACTTCTTCACCGCAACCATCATGTTGATTTCTTTCAAGTTCCCACTGTAAACCGCTCCAAACCCTCCTTCACCGAGCTTCCTATGGTGTGAGAATCCATTGGTTGCTGACATGAGATCCTTGTAAGAAAACTTTCTTGGTCCTGTTTCCCTTTCTAGGTCTTCGTTTATTGATACCATGTTTGTTATCTCAGCTGAGATCCTTTGCTTCCGCGACCAAACCACCACGGTTGTGATGACCAGACAGGTTAGGAGAACAAACCCGGCAACCGAAATGCCAACTACTAGTCCTGTGACTCCTGTCTTGCTACTAGCTTCCTCGCTGTCTAGACTTGAACTGAACTCCCATGACAAGAGTCTATGTTCCTCTGTGTTTCCTCCAGCAGCGGCTATAAACCCGACCATAACTTCTGGTGGTAGAGCCTCTGCTAGGTCGATGATGTAAGAAAGGCTTGAATTCTCATCAGAGGATGTTAGTTCATAATCCCAAGTCACACTCAAATTCTTGTTAACAGAATCATAAGATACATGTGCATGACCAATATCTTGGCTATGCAAGCTTGCGTTCCAAGAAACGTAGCTGGAAGAAACAAGAGAGTTATTATTGATCCCGACATGAGATCCAACACCCCTAGGATCCCAATCTTGGTTGTTAAACGTGTCAAACTCAACATGAACAAGCTGAAACGAAGATTTGTATATATCATCTCGTGTGAAGAGACCCAAGAAACCACCAACAGAGTATGCAGGGAGTTGAGCTCCCATAGGAGCAAGAAAGAAACATATCCCATGACCATCTGATGAAAGGTTACGAGCATCGATTTTGAAAGAGAAACTGGTGTTGAAATCGGAAGCCTTACCAGTTCCACGACTCCATATTGGTACCTCCTTTGAATAAGTAATCCAACCAACTTGAGATGTATGTGCAACGCTGTTGAAGTTCACCGTCCCATCTTCATCGGCCGTTGCATCACCATGGTAGATTATGTTTCTTGATTGATCACCTGGTTGGAAACTAGTATAGTTGAAGTAAAGTGAGTCTACAACAAAAGGGAGGAGGAGGAATAAGGACATGAACAAGACTGAATTGGCCATGGAGAAGAAAGAAAATGAGAATGGAGCTGATCTATGATCATTAAGTAACACAAGATGAATAAAACAATCAAGAACCAAAAGAACGGTCAAGAAAGGAGGTTTACTTTTTAGGGTCCAATCAACAGATCACTATCACTGATTCCTGTACACAAGAAATTTCTTATTTTATTACTTTTCTTGAATCTCAAGTCAAACCAACACGCTATGAAACAATCTTCAAACAGTTTGACTTTGTCCACCAACTCATGAAACATTATTCAAACAGTTTGATACCAATTATGAAGAAACAGAAATAATGAGACAAGACTATTAATCAAGCACATCCTTGTTACCGTTTTTTTTCTTTTCCTTTTTGTATAATCCGGAAGGGTCGGAAGGGTTGGGCCTTCGACCTTAGTCTCTCTAGATCCGATACCAGCCGTTAGTAATACCAAATTAATAACGTAAATCATAGCGTGGTCAATGGAAATCGAATTCCGGTGACAAATAGCTATTAACACCTTCTTATTATTGGGCTAACCTCACTTGGTTTTGTTACCGTTTGTTACTATTGGAATATTTAGGAAGAAAATATATATATTTAGGATGACCATATATAAATTTAGGAAGAGAAGAGAAACATTTAGGAAGATGGAATATTTTTTTGTAGGATGGAATTTTTTTTTTAAGTTTAGGTTAAACCAATAGCTTATATATTCTAATCTCTTCCTCATAACTTAATAACATTTTAGAGGTTTATTTTTTCCACATTCTTTCTAATCTCCCTCTAATTTTCTTAATACTTAGTCTAATACTCTTAAATTCTATCAAAGAGAACAAACAATTGCAGAAGACACTTTTAATACAGATAAAGAACACAATGGAACACAATAGAAATGTCACTAAAGAAATCATCGTTATCAAACAAATACAAAATTATCAGATACATATATGTAATTAACAGAACTCAAGGGCACATATGAAATTTAATATCATATTCGAAAATAAAATTAACAAAAAAGAAAAGAGAGCAAATATTACTATTAGCTAGTGATGGGGACTCTGTATTCGGAGATCTCTAAAAACCTTACGATCATCACCATCACGCAAGTAAAAACCATCATCAAAGTTCTGAGAATAACTCACAACATCGTAGTGAAACTTTATTAACCTCTTCGGTTTCGTGTTATCCAATCCGCAGCTTGTAACCAAAAATAATAACCTTCTGAGGAAATTCCTTAACCTAGGACTTGACCTTGTCTTCTTGTTGTGGTTGTTACTGATTCGACCGTACTCTCTTTCCCCATGTATTAACGAGAGACAAGACGACGGTGAACTCAAGCATCGACCGGTGAAGTAGGATGGTTTACGGTGGTTGGCAAGAGCTAGATCTCTATCCATATCTTGAGAAAGAAAAAAAGATTTATTTTTAATAAGTGAGTGGAAATTTTGGGTTTTATCACTGACGATAGAGTTAGAGCTATAAATAAATATATGGTCTAAAATAATTTTAGCGGTCCAATCATATAGTTTCTCGTTTTATGGAGCATTCATTTTGTTGAATTTGTTAGTTTTTTTGCTGGTCAAGATTTTTGTTGTAATATCTATCTTTATTTGGTAGTAAAATTGTATATACCGATTACTAGATCATTAAAATTACTTCAGATTTTTGGTCAACTGAAAGCATAAAACGAAATTACAAAGTCCATGAAATATAACAAGGGGATCGAGTGAGACGTGCTGACTTCGCGAGCTGGTCTGCTTCCATATTAGCTTCCCGGGCAATATGATGAAACGTAGCCGAGGATGAGATAAGGTGGAGAATATCACATACATAATGCTGGATGAGGAGTGGGAAATGAGATGGAGCTGGACGTCCAACAGTGCACTAAAGAGGATGAAACAGAGTAGACGCATCTCCACAAAACATAGTATGAGTATAGCCTAGACGAGTAAGGTGATGTACCGCTTCCCGTAGCGCAAGAGCCTCAGCTTCGAGGGAGGAGGAGACAGGCGGTGCTGAAGTGGAGCCGCGGAGAATAGGACGACCATCCGATTGATGAAGTGTCCAACCAATGCCCACCGGTGCAGTTGGAGTAGTCCAGGAGGCGTCTGTACAGCAACAAAGAGAGGTGGAAAGGGCGAGGACATCCTGAAAGGTGGAAGGAGGCGGAGGGCGAGCCAAAGCGGGTTGCAATGCAGTGTGGTTAGAGTGCGTAGAGGCCTCATGCCACAATTTGTAATCAGAGATGGCCGAATGGATAATATCAATGATATGCCATCTATCTTGATCAAAGAGTAGAGCATTCCGAGCTTTCCAGAGTTTCCAGCCTAAAAAGGGGAAAAGGCCAGGGAAAGACGGAGAGGAGGAATCCTGCTGAAATAGCATAAGTATGGTAGAAAGCAAAGATGGATTTGGATTGAACCGAGACACCTGAAAAGGGACAGGTGACAGTTCCCAAACCTCACAAGCAACCCTACATTGGAAAAGTGATGGAAAATAGTTTCAGGAAAGTCGCCGCAAACAGTACACTCACTCGGGAGGGAGAGATGACGCCGGCGTAAGTTATCCGCCATTGGCAGAGCATTATGAATAACACGCCACCAAAAGTGTTGGAGTTTAGGAGGTAAAGGAAGCTTCCATAGGCGCTTGCATAAACGAATACGAGTAATATCCTCCGGGGAGTTGGAGACCAAAGATTTTGTAAGTTGATGATACTCCGACTTAACAGTATATTCCCCAGACGAAGTGAAAACCCAATGAGAGGAATCAGCCGTAGGAAAGAGGGGAGGATGAAGTTGCAGCACCAGCGCTTGGTCAGTTGGGGTGAGTAAGGCACCAAGGACAGGAAGGTTCCATTGAGTAGTATGAGGAAGCAAAAGATCTGCGACCCGCAAGTCAGGGGTCAATGGTGGAGAAGACGCCATAGCAGGGCGGGGAGGCATGCCTAGCCAAGGATATGTTACACAATTATATGATTGGACAGTAAAGTTTGATGAAAATTTATGTGGGATTGTTTGTCGTATTTGGGACACAACATCACAGAGACTATCCATATCAGCTTCAACGTGTCGTGTCGGGTTTTTCGG
This sequence comes from Orychophragmus violaceus, assembly GCA_030180135.1. Lineage (NCBI taxonomy): Eukaryota > Viridiplantae > Streptophyta > Magnoliopsida > Brassicales > Brassicaceae > Orychophragmus > Orychophragmus violaceus. The sequence continues at coordinate 1,018,041 of CM058232.1, read as the reverse complement.
ATCCTCTCGCCTAACAAGTTATCGTGACTTGTGACTTCGTAGGCCAATGTATTACCTTACATTCATTCTGCAAATAAAAAAGGAAGAGAGGGACAAAAACAAAAGATGAGAAATCGCTAGAAGGAGGGGTCGAACCTCCGACCTTGTGGTTAACAGCCACATGCTCTAACCAACTGAGCTATTCCAGCTTTTGTTCATAGCTGGGAAATCAATTTATAGAATTATTAATTTTGAATATGAAATTCGAAGTAGGAAATATATTAATGGACTTTTATAAGTCCAAGAATATTTGTATGTTTATAAGAGAAGATCCACTGAACTTATCTAAGATATATGAACTTAGAACCAATTATAAGAGAAGATCCATTGAACTAACCGGCCAAATAAAATCATGAGCCAGAACCGGGTTGGTTTGCTGATGCTTTCACTTAACCCTTGCAAGATATAGCTGGACTTTCTGTCTGTCGCCTCCAAGCCTTTCATATTGGAATAGTTAGTTATGAACGGGCTACTATAAAATAGGCTTTTACTTTAGTGTACAGCCCAATTAGAATACCTTCTTCCTATTAGAGGCCCAAAATACTAACAGATTGATCCTCTCTCCCACTTGAAAGTAGATATCATAGAGTACAACATTGATAAGAATATTCAGTCCATGATTAAAAAAAAGAAAAAATCGCAAGCAATATAGAAAATATTTTATTAGTTTTTACATCATGAGATGTATATTTAAAAATATTTTAATGAAAAGAACTACTAACCATACAAGAGCAAACAAAAATAACATTAACAATTCTAAGTTACACTATTCTCTCCGTTATATATGAAGTGTCATTCTAATTATATTTACATAAAATTAAAATATATATTAAAATTCTGTTATATTTTTAAACAAAATTGACTCCTGATTTTTTTTTCTTTTATCAGCTAATATTGAAGTTAAATTAAACAATTTATGCTAAAAGTTGCAACATAAATTTAAAATGATATTTATTTAAATGAAAAAACAATTTTAAAACAACATTTCTTGTGAAACATATGGAATATTATGCATTGATGTAGGCAAGTAGAAAAACAAATGTGCAAGCTGGCATTAGAGATGTAAATAAATTTAGAAGATACAAATTAAATGTTACTTGGATTTGTTGCGTAAAATGAATAGTTTTGGACATGTGAATATGAGATGAGATGTGACTTTGAAGGATAATTCTTACAAAACCTTTGGTGCAAAAATACAAAATTTAATTAACAATAAAATCCAAAGTAGACATAATTAACTGAACCTGGCTCGTGTTCTCATAAAGCTCTCCTCCGACGTTGTAATAATTGAATGGCCCCCATTGTTTTAAATTTTCCTGTTCATTCCGTTTGTTTTTATTGTATAAGTCGTTCCAAAGTTCCCAAGGAAATGTACAGAAGGAATCATGTCGAGTTAGATTTTTTTGATGTCTTAAAATATTACTAAAAATTCAGAACTTTTTGACTAATTTGATTTCTAGAACACACGATTCTACAATATGATTAAGCAGATCTCTTTTGGTTTTATGATATCCTTAATGTTACTATGCATGTGTTCAGTTTTTACATTATGAAACTAAAACGTTATTTTAACAAATCGGGAGTTCCCTCTAGCTTGAATCCACACATAACCACGTTGGATGTTAACCAGTGATTATAACGGGTAGACGACCGGCTAAACTGCATTAAATGGATCACGGTCAAGATTGTGTTGGTGTAAGAGTGTAGAAGCAGTCTACATTGTGTTCTAATACCATACTTTTTTGTTCAAGACTAAAAAAACTTGTAAACTCCGATTTTTTCACAGCTTTTGTTTCTAATTATTACTTCTAAATCGAAGAACTTTTCGTTTTGTGAAACAAAAGTATTGGTTATATATGACATTATGTCTCAAGTAATATATAAGTGATATGAGTATTCTACTCATCACTAATTGATTTTAGGTTGGAAGTCCATATAAGATTTTAATATGGTATCAGAGTTCGATCCACGCAATTTAACCCGATCCAATCCAGAATTGGTCCAATCATCGACAATCTAGGCCTAAATTGGTGTGGTCGATCCAAACCCGAACATTATGAAATTAATGGTGAAAGAACCATTATCTCGAATGAGTGTATTAGGACATAATGTCACATATCAATAATTGAAAAAGATCTCAAGTAATATATAAAAGATATGAACCATTTCATCTATCACCAATTAATTTTAGATTGGAAGTCTATATAACTTAATATTAATATGTTATTCTAACAACTATAAAATACAATTCCTTATTTGTAATGTTTTTAGATCATTAGTGTTTTTTTTTTTTGAACTGAAATCAGTAGGTCGAAACCCAACAGATATTTTTACTTCATGTTATACCTTTATACATTTTCAGATATTCAGATATACATAGTCACTGAATCAGTTTGGAGGTTTGTCGAGCATCTAACTAAATTATCTAACAATTATATGGTAATAAGAGATCTTTCTGTGTAAAAGATAACTAAAACAGCCAGCCGCCAATGTGATATACATTAATCCATACACATATTCTTTTACTAAGTTGTGACTCGTATTTCAGAATATACAGGAACGATCTTATGCCCTTCTTTTCACGCAAAGTGCAAAATTTATAACTACTACAAAATTGCGAAATAAAATTTAGTTCGCACACACAATATATCTCAGTATAGAGGGAGACGAGATAAAACCGGGGGGACCCGAGATCGTGTCTATGTGTGAGTCTATGCTAAAATCTAAAGTTATGATGCAACGTTATGTTTCTAGAAATAATATCGATTTTTATAATAAGATACGTGGACCAATTAAAAGTCGTTTTATAAAATGCCAAAATACATAGCATGATTGTAAAGGCATATCAACGAATGAAAATGTGAGTTGTGAGGGTGACATGCTGACTATACGTGAGCTCTTACTTTAACGTACACTTACATATGGAACGGAGAATATGACGTTGCCATTTTTTTTTGTCAACATATATCATTGATAGGCCGATGTTAAAATACAAACGGACCGAGGTCCAGTACAAAATACAAACGACAAAACGTAATCAGATAGAAACAACACATGGAAAGCTGTACTACATGTCACCACCCGAACATCGCCGGCATGCACCAGATGCGGCGCATGTCTGAAGAATTGCCAGAGAGCTCCAGATATCCGTCGAGAAAAACAGGACGAAGTTCGCCGGACCACCATTTTAATACTGCCTGGAACCGCTTGCCGATCCACGCTACTCGAAACCACCATCTGAACACCTGCATTCAAAGAAAAACCGATGAAGAAGCTTAGCAAAAGATCACCAGAGCGAAGGAGGTGCCGCCGCCGTCAGATACGAAACCCAACAGGATCCCCGAAAAGCTTGTCCTTTAAAGCAGGAGTACGGCGACGATATTAATTCTGACAGTCTGAGAAACTAAGGCAGAGCTCCGCCACACCAATCATGAGAAGACGGCGGAAAGAGAGAAAAGGGGAGCAAGGTCGAAAGTCCCGCAAAGCACGGGACATCGGAAAAGCCCGGAAGAGTCCGATAAGTCGGAAAGAAGTCAGCCATAGACATATATCTGAGTTTATTAGGATCGAGGCGAAGGAAGAAGCCGCGATCGAAACAAAACAGAAACAAACCAAAAGAGCCTCACGGAGAGGCGATGGACAGAAAATCAAACCAGGGAAAAGAGATCTCACAATCTGAAAGATAAAGGTGTGAGAAGATCGAGAAATCAGAAAAACCCCACAGCCGGAAGCAAACCACCGGAGAAGATCAGAATCGGAAACGACGGCGAAGAGCTTCTGGAGAAGATTTCATCTCTCCAAGAAGAGAGAGAAAACATTTTTACCATTTAACTTCTTATTCATACGCAGTCTCGCGGTATCAACTGTATATTTATGGTATTAATTATTATTTTTTGCTAAAATTTGGTATATATACAATTTTTTTAGTTTTTTTTGTTTGCAATCGATTGACCCTTTTTAGACAAATCAACAAATTACAAAAAACCAAACAACCCAAAAATAGAAGAACCGGCCAATACTGAAGAAAACAAACCCTAAAATGAGATAACTAGATCCGCCGCCAAAAAAAAAGTCGCCACAAAAAACCTCGATGAATCCACTGAAAGAGAGAGAGAGAGGCCGAGCAACAGCCCACCTCGAGCTTTGCTTGCACTAAGAGTCGATGCGGAGTAGCAGATCTCCGATGGATGAACAGTAAGCCTCATCCGAGCCAAAACAGAAAAAGGAGAAGAAAGAGGAACCACCGACAACCACCATACCTAGAGAGATTGGGGCTCACGTACTCCATGGAGGTGAACCAATCTGCCGGCAAGACTGCAAAATTTCTTGATTTGTTGTCTCTTACTCTTAGCATATCGGTGAACCCATAGACATCTAGTGATTCTTTTTCTGAGGTCCATCCTCTATTTAGCCACCAACGTGTCCTCGGTTCGCCACAACCCATTTGATTCTTCGTTTTATCGTATGTATACTTTTTTTTGAAGAAAAATCGTATGTATTAGTTTTTAACAATTGATTATCTACTTATAAATAAAAAAAAAATAGTTTATTCGTCTTATTATATTTTATGTCTATGTTAATAATATAAACAAATTGTGGATTTGTGATCTAGTCATTTCATTAGCATCTACACTTCATAATATACACTTCAACTGTATAATTAGAGAATTGAAAATTTAACTGAGGCATCCAAAACGGGACTGGAAGAAAGAAATATTTGTCTGAATAGCGGTTTCGGTTAGAGAATATTAGGTTTAATTGGTGAATCAAAGCGGAACGGTTATATTACTGGTTAAAGGAAGTGATAAGCGGTTGAATAGTGCAAAACTGTAAGTGAAAGCTGTTACTGAAAGTTGTTAGTGAAAATGGTAGTAACCATTTTTACTGTAGCTTTTGATACGTTTTCGTGATTAGTAATAAAAAAAATCGGTATGTGTCTAACGCTTTTACTGTAGTGTCACCATTCAACCCACTCATAAACTATGGGCTGTCACCGATTCACATGCAATGCAAACAAAAATCTCCCTACGTACGATAAAATAAAATATATACTTCTGAATTAATAAGATTCTCAATCAACTATATATTTTATAGCGACAGATTCTCAAATCGATCAACCATACAAATCTATTAGACAATTTGCGTATTGATAAATATTGTATAGGTGCGTTAAATTCCTAAATCATTTTAACATTCTTTCTAGTATATTTAATATTTCTTCCGTTTAATAAAAAATGTCGTTTTAACATTTTTTATACATATTAAAAGAATATACTAATTAAGACATTATATTAAAAATTTTAATTAATAAATTATAAAATAGAGATAAAACTGAGATTTAATTTAAAATTTATGTTAGAAACACAGAACGACACTTTTATAAAATAAAAATAAAGTTTTAAAACATTACTTTTGTGAAACATAAAAAATATGTTATTAATATTATTCATTACAAACATATAAGCACGTAATTTTGTTATTCTACTACACTAAAGTAGTAATAAATAGACCAGTATGATTATAAAAATGATTAAAGGAATTGTCCTTAATTAGACAATAATATGATTTCTTGCGGAAGTCAAAATAACTATTCCCCGAAATTAAAAAACAAACTATTTACTCCTGTCCGCATCCCCCGATTAACGCTTAGATGACAAAAACATGTATTATTAAAATAAACTGTTGTTTATAAACTTTTCCAAACTACTAACAGTTAACATTTTGTCAGTAAGTATGTATTATTTGTTTTGGAAACAAATTATTTTCTTCACATTTTTTATTTTATTTTTTGGCGCATACGGAAAAGATGCGTGCATGGTCGACTGGCAATGGTAACATGGACAGGTGGATATTTCAAGAAAAGCCACGTATGATAACGCTTGGAGTATTCTTTGGCTTCTTCTCTTTGTCATACATTCACCTCGAGAACCGAATCAGGTCAATCTTTTTTTGTATTTTGTTGGTAAAACAATCTTTGTTTTTTTTTCTTTTGTTATCACTGGATTGTATTCAAACAATTGGTCCACTAAAACTAAAATTATAGACGGCCTAATTAACAAAAAAAAAAAGACAAAATAGCAAACACATATGGCATCAATTGCCCAAACATAGACACATCAGTGTACACGCGTAGAAAACTAATAACCACTGTATGCAACTCCGACAAGCCGCCGAAGACACGACGCCGAAATCACCATGCTTAAGTCGTTTGTCGATCATCAACAACATCGAAAGAAATCGAAGACTCACGCTTCACCAAAAATTTCAAACACCTTAAAAGCTCCCACACCAAACAGATCACGATCTATCCATAACCCATCGGAAATGCTCATCTTTATGATTTTGTACTTAGGAAGAATCGAACGGGCTGGGAGCACAAGTCAAGTTGAAAAGTTTAACTATAAGAAAAGTTCCGGTTTAGACCCAATTTGACCTAGGTAGTTTATGATAGTATGGTAACAATTGATATGACTATTCTAACATTAGTCGAAAGCATTTCAAACTTGAGATAGACAGTGTCATAATCAGTCTACTCTTTATCATTTCAGTGCATTTTTAATAAGAATAACCGAATAATATGATAGAATATATTAAAAATTTGATAGAAATAATATATTTCTATTATAGTATAAAAATTAATTAATCATAGACGTAAATACAAACACTTTTTTTTTAGTTAATGAAAGTGGCAATATTTCATATGGAGTGTATGTATGCTTTACAAATGAAATCAAAGAATTGTGTTTTTAAAAATGTGGTTTTGGTCAGGTTAATTTTGACATACCTTAAAATTAGTATCTTCAAACTCATTTACCTTCCATGTATATATGTGAATATACTCACACATGTATTATATGACCGTGAATATGTATCTATATTTTGGTTAAAATATAGCTTGAAAGTGAGTGACTGAAATGACGAGATATAAAGGCCTTAGACAGTTTGTTTGTTTTCGTGAACATGGAGGATGGAGCTTCCCATTGCCATGTGATTTCTCTATTTTTTTTATTATTCCCTTATTTACTTCATATAAGTTTTTTACGATTTTATATACGAGAATGCAGTGGCGGAGCCAGAAAATATTTTAACCGGGATCATAATTAAATAAAATATTATTTATATATATTTAAAATAAAATATTATTATAATTTAAGTTTGTTATATTTTTTTATTTTTTAAATGATAGTATACTCAATAAAATAAATTAAAAGTTCTTAAATTTATTAAAATTTATATTTAGTTGTTATTATATAAACATATTATACAAAATAGGTTCTTTGTATTTTGGTGGGAGGACAACAAAATATGATGAAAGAATATTATCTATGGAAAACTTGTAAAAAAGCAAAAAAAAATTAACAAGAAGAACAAAGAAATAAATGTTGACAAAAAAAAATAGAGCGGTTGAGGTAGTCCAAGTGGTAGAAGGGTCTGAGGTGGCAAACACCATCCGGGTTCGACTCCAGGCGGAAATAAAAATGCTTCATCTGCTCACAACGCGGACACTGGGCCTAAGACCCAGGAAAAACCCTCCCATGTGAAGCTGGCTTGCGGCCTGACTGGGCCCAAGAAGATTAGTCTGGACCTCGGTCTGGGATCCTCCCTGGATTATCAAAAAAAAAAAAAAAGAAAAAAAAAAATATATGTTTTTGGAATCTTGGTGAAGAAACAAAAAGAGGAAGAAGTATTATTATTTTTTGGCCGTAGAGGAGAAAGTATTATGAGGAATACTTGTAAGGAAACAACATTAAAAAAGTATTTATAGGGAAATATAGAAAAATGGAAAACGTACGCATAATGACAGTTAAAGAACAATATTTAAATAGAAGGGTTGACCAAAAATAGAAGGGAAAAGAAATGTTGGGGTCAGGGACGGGTTTGAACTCGCGCACATGGGGGTCAAGGGAGGAGATCAACACCAACTGTGCCACTAAAATTACTCAAAACTCCGCCTACAAATTTAATTTATTATATTTAAGAGGGGTCAGCTGACCCCCTTTCACCCCACTTGGCTCCGCCCCTGCGAGAATGGCACTGAAGATGGAACAAGAAGTTCACATGCATGAATACATTTAAAAAATGCACATAAAAAATGAAAAAGCTACATTCTAGGCATATGCGTGATTTTCCAAGGATTTGTTCCCGATTTAACCCATAGTTTAAACCTAGATCCATGCATGACACCAAATATAATAAGAAAAATATGTATATAATAATAATAAATGAAAAAAAAAACAAATCAAGAATGTCGAGAATTTCAAATTTTATGTATGATTCGAATTAATATGAGGTTAATGAAATAATTTATCAAAGATCCCCATAGTTTAAGCTAGAGCTGAGAAATTTTTGAACCGAACCAAGGTTTGGGGATTTCGGTTCAAGTTTGGTATAAACCTTAATTGAACCAACCGAACCAAATTATCCAAGAAAATTGAAAAACGAATCGACTCGAACCGAGTTACCCAAATCAATCACAGTCCTAGTTTAAACCTTCAGCTAAACTAATCAGTACTGGAGAGGGAGCAAAAAGTTCACATGCTACATTGTAAGTGTTATTTTAAGGTGATTTAAATCCGAAGATACTGTAAAGAGATTTTTTTTGAGTGAGCAAAGGAATGTCACAGACTAAAGAACGGTACGTTATGACGGTTTAGTTTCTCCTTGTATCGAGAGAATGAAAAGATTTCGTTAGGATTTCTATTTGTCTATTGTATCGGATTTTGGGGCAGTATATAAAGGAGACTAAGGATGTGTAAATATTATCAGTCACAAAATATTGAAACGCTAGACAAAAGAGTATTTGGCTCAATATTATTTTTCTCTGAATATTCCACAAGACGTTTCTTCTTCTAGGGTTCATTCGAATTTTTACAACAGTAAGCATATGCGTGATTTTCCACGGATTTGTTTCGTATATGATTCATATATTTTAGCAGTCAAGTAGCTGGATTTGCTTGATGCCCTAGTGATAGCAAACCAAAATTCTGAAAGTTACAAAATTCTGCAGCCAATAGCCATAAAAACCAAAATTTTCGGGTTCAAACAAAAAAAATTATGAAAATTTGACTTTAAAAGCGTGAATTAAAAGAATAAACGTCAATATCAAACGTAAGACAAATGTGAACATAGGGTGATTTATTTCTGCGGCCCCATGCCATCAATTAAAAAAGTTGGGATTGCAATTCACAAACGATGCCTTGATTTAAGGGTCAGATTGCAATTAGAAACAAAACTGATGCTGATTATCAAATTAAGGCAAGAGACGCAATTGAGTTATTTGCGTATACACAATAGACAACCCTACGTATGCTTGTGCGACCAGATGCAAATGCAAAAGGATGAGCAAAAAAATTGGAACCGAAGAATCAAACTGAAATGTCAAAAAAATTGGTTTGGTTCCGATTCTAGTTCCGGCCAAATTTTTTTTTGGATCATGTACTTAAGATTTATAAGTATCAGTTCAATTCCGGATAATATCAAAACTGAAATAAAGAAACCCAAACATATATATATATATATAGTGTTAAGATATATTGATATTTTGAGTAGTTTATCGGCTTTCAGATATTTTATTGACATTTCAAGTAATTTATTCACATATCGGTTCCGACACATTTTTTTATTTCGGATATTATTTCACATTTTGGGTATTAAATATCAATTTTCTTTTGTTAATTTTGGATTTTTAACTATAATTTCAGGTATTTTTTGTTGATTTCGGATAAAAATGATATTTCGAGTACAAATACTCGAACCATTTAATTACCAAAAAAATTGGGTATTTTATGGTTTTTCAATTATAGAACCGAACCGAACCAGAACCAACAAGAACATAACCAGATCCGAACAAAAAAAATATGTAACCACTAGATCTAAACTTAGAAACCGAAAGAACCGGAACCGATCGGTTCCTATCCATAATCGAACCAAATATCCAAATGTCTAAACCTATGCAAAACCAACCTTAGACATAACCGGACAAAACATTAATTTTAACTTCCAAATTTTGCAAAACTAAAATACCTAGATTTTTTGATCCCTCAAATCTTTTGGCTAACTCTAACCGGATAACTAGTAATTTCCTTTCATACACTATTTCATCATTAATTTCTAAATGAAAATAATAACATAAAGCAAGAAGGGGTAGACGATGTTCATCTGTCTTCGTCGAGACACGACACTTGTGGGATCAAAGCTTTCCTGTAAGGAAAGGGACTTGATCAACTTATGCGTATTCTCTTTCTTGTTGTTTGTCGATTACGTATAACTAATTATTAGATTTAATACGGTTAGATAAATAAATTTCATTGATATAAAACCTGAACTTGAGCCCATTTTTGTGTTATTTTCCAACAACTTGAATTGAGTCAACCGTTGATTAAATTACATCTTGTTATTAACCACTAATATTATAAAATTTCGTGATAAACAAAAGACCTATTGTAAATCATATAATCAACTTACACCACCAAAGTTTATATAGTCTACATGTTATCCTAAGTGATTTAAATTTTAATGTACTGACAATGAAATCTTATCTTGAATTTGCAGACATGTCATCCACAATACGATATACTATAACGGATTAAAAATATATATATATTGAAAGAATGAAAAAAATTGTTAGAATTCTATTTTTTTATTGTATTGAATTTGAAGCTTGTATAAAGAAATCTAAAAATTTGTAAATATTAACACTACATTAATATAAAAACTCTAAAACAAAGAATATTTATCTAAATGTTGTTTTTAAAATAAAAAAAGTTCCGCAAAGCAGTTTTTTATTCTAAGATTTTATTCCAATTATCACAACACTGCAAATATGTGTTCTAATGCCGCAATCGTATCATTAATCTTGATTTATATAATTGGAATATGCGTTTATGAATCATACATAAAAGACAACTCACTATATATATCAAACACATACATGTTAGATCTATAGTTGTATAAAAAGTGTCAATATTTTAAAGATCCCCATAGTTAAAAACCTTGATCCATGCATGACATGATGACACCAGTGTTATATGATTTTGAGTAAAATTCGGTTTAACATTAACATTTTAGTTTGCATAGGCAATCCTTGGCAGACACAAAAAAAAAAATAAAAATAAAAAATTACATGTGTTCATGTCAAGTTTTGTAATATATAGCTCATCTATACCTAGCTTGGGGCTAGAGGTAACAAAAATGTTTTTATAATTTGTCAGGGGAGATAACCCCAAAAAAAGTGTTATCAAACAAAATACGTTATATAAAGCCCTTACATAGTACTAAATAGGGTTAATAATTCGACTAAAAAAGGTTAATAAAAAGCTACTAATCACAAATTAAGACGAGTCTTTGCTTTAATCAACGGTATACTCTCTCACTCACACATCTCTCTGGATTTACATTTAAATACGCCTACACTTCATCTTCTTTAATCCACAAAACTTTTTCTCAAAACTCTCTCTCACACACACACACACACACACACTGTTTTCTCTTCATTTACTACAGAAAATGGAGCTGTCGACTCAGATAAATGTGTTTGAAGAACTTGTTCCGACAAAGCAAGAAACCACCGACAACAACTACAACTACAACTACAACTTCAACGGTAACATCAGCAACCTAAACTTTAATGGAGGATTTGATCATCACCACCAACTATTCCCAAATGGATGGAATATTGACTACCTCTGTTTCAACAACGAAGAAGAAGACAAAAATACCCTTCTATATTCCTCTTCTTTCATGGATCTAATCTCTCAACCTCCTCCATTGCTTTTTAACCAAACACCACCACCTCCGTCTTCATCTCCGCCGTTAATATCCTCCTCCGCCGCAACATTTGATTACCCTTTTCTTGAGGCGTTACAAGATATTATAGACTCTTCTTCCTCTTCACCTCCATTGATGCTTCAAACTTCTCAAGAAGAGAGTGTTCTTGATCCTACGTCGTACCCATCTCTATTGATGGAGTTTGATCAGAGTAAAAGCTTTAGTGTTGGATACTATGGAGGAGGAGAGACAACAAACAGGAACAAGAGCAAGAAGCTTGAAGGTCAACCTTCAAAGAATCTCATGGCCGAGAGACGACGAAGAAAACGGCTTAATGATCGACTCTCTATGCTCCGATCCATCGTTCCCAAAATCAGTAAGGTAAATTAAAATTCTAAACCTTTTAATTTTAATGACTTAACCTTTTCCAAATAATTATAATCTATAGTTTAAAAAAGTATAATCAAAATGGTCAAAACCAGCTAAAGATTCTTCCTATATTTTTAATGAGTGGATTATGTATTACTATATGGGTTCATAAAGAGATTAGTCTTTTTAATCTTCATGTTTTAAACACTTATTAGTTAAATCTCAAAATCTAACCCCTAGCTAGCTAATTGTTTGACCAAAAGAAGAACTAGCTACATTTTTTGTTTTCTTTGGTTCAAATAATTGTAATAAAATTGTCAAGAAATCAACAAAATATGTCCTTTTTAATGAGTGAATTATTATATTAAATGGGTTTTCATGGAAAAATATGTTGCCTTTTTATATGTTTTAACATTACATGTTTGTTTCTTCTTGTTTGAAACTTTTTCAAGATTGTTTAATTATTGTGTTCTTACCTTTATGGGATTCTACAGAACCGTTTGAAAGTGGATGGGTTCCAAAGTGGATATATAAATGATTACTCATTTAAAAGTTTTTGAAATAATGATTATTATTGGTATGTTTAAAACCAGATGGACAGGACATCGATATTAGGAGATGCTATAGATTACATGAAGGAGCTTTTAGACAAGATCAACAAGTTGCAAGACGAGGAACAAGAACATGGCATGACCAACGGTTCACATCATTCTAAGCTCTTCGGTGATAACAAGGAGCTTAACACAAACGAACCTATGGTCAGAAACTCACCAAAGGTATAGCAAGTAGGCATTGTCGTCTGTCGGGTTTTCGAATCTAGGTATATAAGACATATTCAAATATTTTAAAATTTCAATTCAGATTCGGTTTGGTTCCGTATATCCGAAAAATGATAAACAAAAATAAAAATTAGTTACATTTAAATAAAAATTTACCAAATTTTGACAAATATAACAAAAATTTCATATATTTGTTTGTTTGTTTTGGATAATTTAATTATTTTGATATAAAAATAATTAATATATTTAGGTTTATAATTATAATTTTGGATAACTTTGTTATATTAAATCTAAATATAATTAATATTTTGGATATATAATTATATTTCGGATATTTTGGATATTTATTCGGTTTTTGGTTCGGTTCGGTTCGGTTTTTCGATTATATGAGTTTAAGATCTATTCGGATATTTGTCGGTTCGAATTCGGATTCAGTTCGGTATTTCGGTTCTAGGTATTTTGCCCAAGCCTAATAGCAAGAATGAAGATATTTTTCATGTCGCTATTCTTGCTTTTGGTAGTTTTTACATATCAGCCCCTCTATTTATGAATTTTTCAAAAAATACCCCAAATCGTGGTTTGATGCGGACTGAGCTTCTTTATGTTTTGGATAGTTTGAAGTGAATCGAAGAGATGAAGATACTCGGGTTGATATATGTTGCTCGCCAAAACCGGGACTGCTTCTTTCAACTGTTAGTACATTAGAGACTCTAGGCTTGGAGATTGAACAATGTGTTATAAGTTGCTTTAGTGATTTCTCATCGCAGGTTACTTGTTCCGAGGTACTAAATATATAGATGTCAAGATAATATATGATATCCAAATAATATATTTGCAACTGTAAGATTAATGAGTTTGTGTTTGTGTGTGTGTGTTTATAGGTTGCTCAGCAAAGAGACTTCATCACCACGGAAGATATAAAGCAAGCATTGTTTAGAAACGCAGGTTATGGAGGAAATTGCTTGTAAGGAGTTTTTATGATGAAGTTAATAAACAAAATGTTTTTTTAATGATATTAGTGCTTTTGAAGATTAGAAGTTTGGTGCTTATTTCCATTGTTAGTTTGTATTTTCTAGGGAAAAATTATGAGTTGTAAAATCTTAAAAAGGAATAAAAATATAGATGTTTTATAACTTTAATTAAAAGTATGTTAACTAAGGTTTGTTATGGGTTTCCAACTTAAAATCAACTAGCAACAAATAGATTAATTATTATTTTTTATATATTAGTGTTGTTTTCTTTATATTTTTAATGTGTGATTCTCTCAAGATGATGATTCTTTTCAGCCCATCTCAAATCGAAATTCACTTTAAAACCGATAATAAAGTCTTTTTGGATCATTTTGTTTGGACTATTACATGAAACTTTAATTCTATGTTAGTTTGGAATTGTTATGCGGTTTCAACTCTAAATCAATTGAAAATGAGTAAAATGATCATTATCTTTATATATTAGTATTGATCTTTTAATACTTCTCAAGTGTGATCCTAACAAAATTTAATACCGAATTACGATGTAATGGTGTTTTGGTGAATTAAAATATTGGTAATTGGATTAAGAAAAAGGTTTAAAAAGTGTATATCGTGTTTGCTTTTGGGGAAGAGGGAAGGGACTAGATAATTGAGAATTTGAGATTATGGTTTGTATTATATATGACAGCGACCGATGTCTCTGTCTCTCTGATCAGATATAAATCTTAAACAGCGTATTAATCATAAAATTTTAATGGCTAATGATGATTGATGAGAGTGATTATAATGTTAATGACTGCACCTCCAGGGGGCCCTCCACCATCAACGCATTCATCACTATCTGGCACTATGTCAGCATGTCAACAAATTAATCATGCCAATAAAACACTTTACTCAGTAAATGAAAAAGGTTAATTCACAGAGGCCTAATTTCGGCGTAAGCAATAAATTGGACAGGCCCATATATATTTTGTTGAAATGATTGGGCCTGAAAGGAATGGATTTTCTATGATTGCCGAAATGAATAGTACCATAATTTATTTCAGATCTGCAACGGTAGTGTCAACGGACAGAGATCGTTGATTGAGAGATTGAGTTTTGATTAGGCTTATGTAAATTGGTCGGTTAGAACATTAGTAATATTGGTCTTTAGTTTGGAGCCCAAAAGTATCGACTCCATTGAAATATCAAACAAGATATTAAACTTTCTATAAATCAATAACATTATAATCTAATATTTTATTAATTTAATAAGATATTAATTTCATAAAATTAAGATCAAAATTTTAATTTTTTTAAAAAATATATATTAATTTATCGAACTATTAGTTTATTTAACAGATACTAACAAATGGCAAATGGTAATGAAAAACAAAAATGATGAACGACGTTTACGATAATTAAAAAAAAAAATCCGTAAATGCGCGGAAGAATATAAACTATGAACGGCAATAAAATAATTTACTACTTATATAAGTTAAGTTAGTAGTATAAAAATTAAATTTATCAAAATACTTGAATATTGTTTCATTTTGTCAAACTATAATTATAATAATTTTGTTCAAAGAACACATAGAATGCTATGTCTTGGCTTAGTAGTTTTTTTCCCACTATATTGTACTTGGTCTAAAAATAGATTATCCCTCGATATATATTATGAATACAAATAGAACTACAAATCAATCATTGGACTAAGGTTCATCACATATATAGAATGAAGTTAGACTTCCAATAAAAGAAAGTACACACACAAAAGGACTCCACTTGGGCACTATGAAACAACTTGCCACAATAACACTCAGTAGCACAATGAAAGGAGGGTTACATATATATAATGCAGAGCGGAGACAACAAGAAGTAGGGCCTTCAAATTAATTTAACTCAGCTAGATAATGTTACTTGGTCAAGCAATGATTAGAGCAAACATAATTCAAAATTTATCTATAAAAAGTAAAACACTAACAAGAACAATGTCTCATTTTAACATCCCGGCTTGAAATAGCAAATATGATATAAAAGATATATGTAAGGTCTAACCAACAATCTTAGTTTATGCAACTTGCAAAAGTATATATATATATATATACTTTTTCCAAATGTATATGTATACATAGGTGTGTATTATATATAAGATATTGTCCACATCCCTGTTTTAACATTATCTACATCTTGGAAACTAATGATGAATCCTTTTTTGAATTGTGATTTAGTCCAACAAGTTGTGTAGCAGTCCTTTCTCATTCATACCTGACAGATATTACAAAACAATAAAGTCGAGAAAAAGAGAATATAATGGGACACAAACATGGATTGATGATGGTCCAGTTTAGTTTTCTAATCTAAGATCTTTTTTCTATAAATTATGAAGCATTCATCGAAATACTTCTTATTTGATCTTAGATAACACAATATAGTCCACAAAATACAAGAATCTATCAGTAACACGTCAATTATTCTGATGGATAATAACCTCCATGAGGTTA
This sequence comes from Orychophragmus violaceus, assembly GCA_030180135.1. NCBI lineage: Eukaryota > Viridiplantae > Streptophyta > Magnoliopsida > Brassicales > Brassicaceae > Orychophragmus > Orychophragmus violaceus. The sequence continues at coordinate 1,001,634 of CM058232.1, read as the reverse complement.
CAGTCCACATACTACATTAACTTGCATTGTTTAAGATTTATAATGCTTTTAATTGTTTGGCCAATCCAGGTTTGTAAGCAAATTGTGTGTTTAACATAAAATAAAAGAAAAGCAGGGGTTGGTATTAATCCATGTCGAATTTTTAAATTATTAAAACTACATGTACTGATGTACCTAACATGTTTTTTACAAGGATTTCCACTACAATATAAGTCCAACCATTTAAAAAAAGAAGAAATTGAAACAACACAAATTTTATTTAAAAGAAATCAATAAATACAAACGAACATGAATTATTTTGACTTAATTTTGAAACTATAAACTTTAATATGAAAAATACATGGTACATGATAAAGTCGTTTTCTTCCTTGTGTTTTCTGATAACTTTTTAGGATACGAATATAATTTAAGCAAAACTTTTCATATTCTTTTTAATTAGGTTTGGGCAAAAAAACCGGAACCGAAGAACCGGAACCAAAGAACCGAAAAATACCCGAAAACACGGTTCCGGTTCCGCCTATAATACCCGATGGATCTTGAGATGAAGGAACCGTGGGTATCGATACGGTTCCGGTTCCTACCCGAGAACCGAAAGAAAGAACCGAAGAACCGTTAATATATAAGGTTAATATTTTTGGTTTAAAAAAATGAAAGAAAATGAAAAAGGTGACGTCAGGAAATAAGGAAAGGATAAGAGAAGCACTATGAGATGTTTCCCCCATGTGACCTTAGTCAATCGCCGGCCCGCTCTTGTCTTGCTTATCATCCGTACGTTTTACATACTATTAGACTCCACTTTTCATCCATTTTCTTTTAATTTTATTTAAATTCTTTTTAGGAGTTTATTTATTTGTTTTTCAATAGTTGAGTTATTTCGAGGATTGTACGTAGTGCGTACCAACTATCTCTAAAATTTATTAAAAGCTACTCGTGAAAAAAAATATTGTGGATATCTATTCGAAAAACTTAATATACTAAACAAAATAATTTGAGGAACAAGCAATATTGGAGGAACAAGCATGGATAGAGGCCACAAACGCTTTAAAAACCCCGACTGACCATCCTTCCTTTGAGTCATCGGAAATAACAAGTCAAGTAATGCCTCTAACATCTTATATTTGCTTTGTAGATGCATCTTGGACATTATCGGAAATAAAAGCTGGCATAGCATGAAGCCTCCACTCTCAAGGAAAAATCTTGGTTCAGGAGGGAAGCTCAGCTATGAAACCAACACAATCTTCTCTAGAAGCTGAAACAGTTGCATTGCATACTGCTACAATGGAAATCCGTAAGTTGGGATACAACTCAGTTACCTTTTATGGGGACGTCAAGACTTTATATGATAACCTCCAAGAAACAAATGACCTTGAAGCACAACTAACAACTAGAGACGCCCAAATCCTAATGGTCTTTCAGGATATAACCAAGCTAAGGATTAATATGAACTATAAATTCATGTACGTTCCTACAAAGTTTTTGGATCATGTTGATAAAAAAGCAAAACTAGCTCGTATGAACGATGCAAATTATGTAATCAAATGGACTATGTAAGATAATATTTTAATATATAAGAAGTTGACAAAAGAAAAATAATAATTTGAGTTTATAAGTTATTGAGGCTTTTGTATTTTTCTAATTATGACAGCAAAATCCCTATTTCCTAATTCATATTAGAACCAAATCCATATTATTCATATGATACAATATCTTCTGAAATTATAGTGGCTATAGTAGAAAATCATGTTTTCATGGGTTTGGTAAATTGGTTCCGGTCTCGAGTTTAGGCTTTGGTATTGTGAATGATTGGCTCTGCTTCTTTCTCCACTGAAGATTATCCGACACTGAAAATTAATACATCATTTTGTAAGAACGAGAATATGAGTAAACACACAATTCTATGAGATATGGCAATGTGCTTATATCCTCACTTTATTCAATAGAGATTTTAAGACAATCTTACAATAAGACATTGCCTAATAGAATTACTCGACACTAAGACACCCCTTAGTTCGACACCAATCTATCTCTATCTATCAATGAGATACACGTCCTATCACAAATCCAAGGACTAGAAACTCTAGGTTCAACTTCCTAAATTCCTCTTGATCTAAAATCACAGTTTCAAACCAAACTGTGTTACACACCGGATTCTGTGTACCACCGAGTAGTTTTTTTCTCTCCAACAGAGAACTTAACTTTTTATTTTGCTCCTGCACTCTTAGAGATGTCCCTAGTCTCTATGATCTTCCTCTTTTAATACTCACCACGTTTTTCTCCAAAGATCCTCAATTTCCATATCTTGGATATTTGCAAATCTTCCTTTTTGCAAATCTTTGATATCTCCAAATCCTTATGCTTATTTCTTCTTTTTAGATTCATTCACCAATGTCACGTCATCCACTTTCTTGTGACAAAACAACTCACGTCAACTTGTGTTACACATAAACTTGAGTTGTGTAACTGCAGAACCTTCAGTTCTAACATATTTTACTTCATCGACTAATCCTAAAACTCGAAAAACTATGTATATTCTGATAGCTAACCCGAATCGAAATAGGTTAGTGAAACCTACTAATTAAAGTTCTTTTACCAACTGTTCTTTGTTATTGTTGGTAGCTGTTTTATGTTGAGGTTGCTTTCGGCTGGGTTTGGTGTTTTTGGTCTTCCTTCTGTTCTTATTGTGGAGTTGTTAATCTCCACTTTACTATTCCATCAACCACCGATCTTATCTTAAATAGGTGTGATTGTTAATGCTTACCTTTCTCTGTGCCTATAGAGGTTATGGATTTAGTTCATATGTCACACTAATATTTTTTTCTAAAACCTTTTAATGCTTTATGGTTTTGCTTCATTACTGTTGTTTTTATTTTGGTATTTTCATGCTGTGATTCTATACCTGTATTTTAATTCACAAATAAGCATATATAATATGTTTATTATATAATTTCCCAGCTAAAAAAAAACAAGAGAGATAAAATGGCATGAATATATATGCTTATTATATAATTTCCCAGCTAAAAAAAACAAAAGAGATAAAATGGCATGAGCCGTAGGTTTTAGCGGTGATTGCGGTGCCCTCACATGCTTTCATATGTCTACACAGTATTTAAAATTTGTTTTTCATGATAATTTATACTATGTTTTTTCAAATAATATTATGACAGTATATAAATAAGTGGTACGGCAACATTTTCCAAAGAAAATAAGAATAAACGTATTCATTTTTCTTAATTTAACAGCAACTCTAGTAAATTAGATCTGTTAAACCAATTTTTTTATCTATGAAGATTGTTAAAACTTATTTAATATAAGTTTCTGGGATACATTGAAAACGTCATATAAAACATTTTGTATAGAATGAAACTTGAGCTATAAAACTTGACCAGTCTTCATAATCGCTTTAGTTTCATAATTAATATTGACGTTTTTAAGTACATATGCATTGTATTTAAGTACCAACAAACTAATTTCCATTAAACATAAGATAACGTCATAAAGGGAATAAGTACAGTCAGTTTGTACTTTGCAGTGTAGGACGCACTTGAATCAACATTGTTTACTTTGCATTTTTCGTAAACAGAAAAAAAATAATAATAATAATTAAAAGCTACATATGGAACTCTTTATTTCCAAGCATTTAGTTACTTATTCGAATGAAATTTGTTTATGTCTTGACATTTTTCTGGTATTATTATTATTCTATGTCGTTGTGCTGCGTCTGAAAATTCGAAACTTGATGTGATAAAAGAAAGAGATTTGATTCGAAACTTCGACTTAATTTATTAACATTTAGCATTCTTTTTTGGGGGTTGCAAATTGATAATTAGTGGACGTGAGCAAAATATAAATCTTTACAGATCAGATTCGGGATAACTGGGATTAGAATATTAGGATCAACCAATGAATTAGCAAAACTGAAATTCAGTTTTAAAAATGAAAAATCAGCAAAGTATAAGAATAAAATATATGTGAAAATAGTGAAATTAGGTCATGAAGTTGATTGTTAAATTGGAGGGTCCGAGTGGTGGGGAAGTGTTTTGAGCACTTGGTTAATGAAATTGCTAGTGACGTCAATTTTCATTAGGAAACTTTAGTGCCAAATTTATAAAGTTTTATATATTTTGAGGGTCCCTGACTTTTTTTTTGTTATTTAAACATATGGTCCCAAACTTTATTAGAACATAATGGAAATTAAACGGAACTAAGATCGTCATTAACGGAGGGAAAGCTATTTTGACAGCTAATTTGGATGCTATCATTGGAATAAACAAACATGACTCTTTTTATTAGTTTTAAAACATTCTATTTTCCACTTTTTAACCCATCCAAACGTTAAATATATTAAAAATTATTACTATTATTGTAATTTTTTACTAAAATGTGGTACTGTAGTACTAGTGGTAATATAAAGAGAAAAGACATAAAATAGCATAAAAATATATCTTATCATAAATATAGTACCAAAAAAAATAATTGACATTTTTAGCATTATTTTGATTACAATGACTTTTATAGAATTATATAAATTAGGATTTAGAGTTTATTATTTAGGGTTTAGGATTTATTATTTAGGGTTAGGGTTTAGTATTTAGGATTTAGGGTTTATTATTTAGGGTTTAAGGTTTAATATTTAAGGGTTTGGGGTTAGGGTTAATTTTGTCTTATGCCTTTAATAAATACTATTTTGTGAATTTTCTTCCTTGATGTTATATTTGTGACAATACATGTTTTGTGTTATTTTTACGATTTGCCCTAATATAAAAGGGTTAATTTTCTTATGTTATGGACTTTTTTCTTATATTATTGTCATTCTTTTTTTTATGTTATGAACTTTTAGGTATAAACATTTTTAACAAGAACAAATATTCTTTAAATAAAAATGTATGCTGATTATGGATTCCTAAAATATTATAATCCTAAAACCTAGAATTTATATAGTATTAAAAGGGATTTTTATTTATTTATTTGAAGTTCATATTGTAATTGTAAAAGTAATATCATGTATATTTGAAATGTTTACTGTATATGTTCGGAGAGTAATCATGAAGCTTCTTGTTGTAACGCACAAGCTTGAAATTTGATTGATTTGCTTGCTTTTCTAAGCATAGTGGTAGCATAAAACAACTTTTAAAATATTGAATTACTAATGAAAATGGAAATATGAAGAATAAATGCAATCTGCGTTGGCTATTTCTGGTACGATTCAAACAAATCTCCAGATGCCCAAAATTGGTAGTAATCTATATTCTTTTGGTAAAAGAAAATATATAAACGAAAAAAAGATTAGGGCATTTTTTTTTCAGTGAACGGCTATCGTTTAATATTTATAGCCAAACGAAACAGAACTGAGTCAGGACATCGACATCGAAACTAGCGTCGTCTGACGAAACGTAGCCATGTGTTTTTGTTGTTGCACACAACACAGCATACATAGGTCATAGCTCAAATCGATGAACACTGAACAATGTTAAACATCAAAACAAAATGACCATGCAATTTTTTTTTGAATATATTATAAACCAAACCGATCTTCAAACTAGAAATCAAGACCGGATACAACTAAAAACATTACCAGAGCAGAATTACACAAAAACCCTTAAATAATCGGTCTGGAATCTTCGAAAACATGTTGAGGGAAATGCAGAATCCGACGCCATCACACTCTAAGGTCGATGCCCGGTATCCAATAACATCTCTGACATATGTGAGGCGGAGAGATTCGAAGCGCCAAACATACCTTTTACGTTTGGACAGGAGACCCGACCTCAGCCGAAGATCCAGAGCTGCTGACCCAGACGCAATTTTAGCTCATTTTTAAGTGTGCAAGTTTATAGTTATTTTGTTTTATCAAATAATTACGCTTTTATAAAAATAAAACTAACATCTAATTCCATAGTATTTTGTTTTAAATATATTCTATAAATATTTATTCCTTCGCACAATCAAACCACTCCATCATGTTACCAACTGAGTAACAAAAAAATAGTGAAAAAAAAAAATGTAAATTTATGATCCATATGTACATCAAAACGAGACATTTCGACATTTTTCACTCCTTTTTTGTTAATCTTGTAGCTAAATTAAATCTAATAAAGAGGAACAGGAAAACGCGGCGGCTTAACAGGCGGTGAAAGCGGCGGACTTTGAACATCCACGGTGAGCTTCTCCGGCCGAGGTGGTGCACATGGGCACGGCAATGCTATAAATTTCGGCGTATTATCTCCAGGCATCAACACCGGTACGCTCAGATTCTGGTTTTTCTTTAAATCCTGTCCATAATAGTCATTTTAATTAGTAAATCCTTGTTACAAAAAAACAGTCATTTTAATTAAAATTTAAACTCGTTGTATTTACTTTATGTTCACAAATGATTTATAATTTAGTTATAAAATGCCTCCTGATTTATTATTTAACGAAAAACAAATAACTATTTAACTATGAGATATAGGAAATAAAACTTTTAGGAAAAAAGAAAAGAATTGTTAAAAAAAAAAGGAAATAAAACTAATATTTTGGTAAAATTATTTTCGTTTCGTTAGCAAATCAAGCTCCAAAGTTTTGGAATTAATATGATAATTTAAGAATTAGGGAGAGATAGTTTACCGGATAAGGGAGTCTAGGTTTGTACGGAGAGGACTCTATATCGGCGGAGGTGGCTGAGGGATGACCGGAGGCATTGGCCAAAGAGCGGCGGAGAGAGCGATGTTTGTCCCAATGGTAACAGCAAGAGAATATCCCGGAGAGGCTGAAAATGATTATGAGAAGCAGAGCTGTGCCAAGAGGGAATCCCAGTGACGGCCGAGAAGCGTCCATGTGGGGCGGCGACGGCGAGAAATCTTGAGTGTTCTCCATCTACGGTGGCTGTAGTATAATCAACGGCTGAGATTGTGAGATGATATCCTTCTCTCATGTGTTTGAGAGAGAAACAGAGAAGAGAGAGAGAGAGAGTTTGTGAGTTTGGAGAGGACAGGGGACTGGGAAGCAAGAGGATATATCGAGGGTTTATTTATAAAAGAAATATTTTTATTTTTAATGGGTTTTAGAATAAAGTATTTTATTTATTTTTACAACTGTTAAAGTTTTCATCAGTACAAAAAGCAAATATGCTGTACAATAAAGTTGTCCCTTTTCTTTTCGCCGTTGAAATTTTTATTCCCATTAGTTATTATATCATGTGGATTTTTTACAATTTTTTCAAAAATATACGGATTATGTTTCTTGACTTTGTAGAACATTTTCTATTTTTATTTTTTAAAGGGAAATTTTTGTAGTGAAAATAAGTTTCACCGAGTGAGAACAAGTGAACAACCATGATTTTTTTTCTGAACAACAATGATTTATGAAGTGAAATATCTTCTTCCACGATGATAATTAGCAAACTTTATTCCTTATAGATGTTGATAGGAATAATATGTGAGTTTCTTTTACAAAAACGAAGACAAAGACTACTGACGAAGCTGGTTTTTTTTCTGAAGTAGAATATATCCATAATATTAAAAAGGAATAAATATGGTAAGATGAAAATATCTTGATTAACAATCTTAAAAAGATAGAACAACTTAGTTTTTTTTTTTTTAATCATAAAAAGACAACTTAGTAGTAGCGGCCTGGAAACAACATAATTGATTAGCCTAGTCTATATTCCGTAAAATGACAAACAATTATATATATTATCTTGTTCACTTAAAGAAATTTATTAAAGGAACACGAAAAAAATAGAATCAGTTTAATCGAATTTATAATCTAAATTTATACGGGAAATTTTACTCGAAAAATTTAAGAGAAAATTTATTTAGTAATCTAAATCGAGCAACAAAATGATAACTTAAAATCGCAAAATAAAATGAGCAACCGTAAAAAAAAGAAAAAAATCTTTAAAATTTATAAGAAACTAGAAAATAAGTAGCAACCACAAAACTATATAACCAAAATTGATGTTGAAAACAATGGAAGACGAAAATGAACGAGGTCAGGACATTGAAAAATAAACATAAAACAATGATTAACAATAAATTAATAAATTAAGGTAAGACATACAAGAATCAATTTTCACAATATAACAAGCCTAACACCTAATATATTAGCTATAATCAATTATTTTATAGTACGTGTTCTACGTTATATAAAAAACGATATATTATATTATATTTCATTGTTTTTTTATGCGAAATTATAGACTAATCAATTGCTTATTTGTTGTCGAATATCAATTACATGATTTAATTTGGTTTTAATCAAATCGTTGTATAAATGAAGCGTGAACAAGGGAGAGAGAGAGAGAGGCCGCCTGTACGGAGAAGAGGTCGACTCCAAGGTCCACACCATAACATATTTTAATCTATTTTGCGTTGTTACCTAATGGTCATTAATTACCTCCTAATCATACTCTTATCTCCACTAGCTACTCCTACCAAATATATTACACTAACTTAACGCTTTCCTCATCTCTTGTCTTATACGAAAATATTCACATCTCAAGAAATTTAAGTTTCCATAAGGTGTGGTCGAGTGATATGTGAAATTTGAGAATGCGGGACTCGAATCTTTGATGAAACTAAATCATAATTATATGAAAGTAGGGATATTTACATGAATATCATGAGTAGGCATGAGTGATCGGGTACTCGTTCGAGTTCAATTTGAATCTTTTCGGTTTTCGAGTTTTCAGATATTCGGACCCAGACATAAGACCCATTCATGTATTTATAATTTTGGTTTGGGTTCGGTTCGGTTTCAAATACCAAAAAATTATTAAAAATGATTAATTTAAATTAAAAATTGTTAAATTTACACAAATATAACCAAAAACTTCGTATATTTTATTTATTTCAGGTATTTTAGCTATTTTGGTGTAAAACTAACTAATATATTTGAGTTTGTAATTATAATTTTGGATAATTTGTTATATTAAATCTAAATATAATTAATATTTTAGATATATAATTATAGTTCAAATATTTTAGATACCTATTCGGTTTTTTGTTCGGGTCGGATTTGGTTCTGGTTCTTCAAATATAGAGGTTTAGGATTCATTCAAGTTTTTTGTCGGTTTGAATTCGGGTTTGATTTTTTTTTCCAGTTTGGATTAGATTCGGTATTTCGGTTTCGGATTTTTTTGCCAAGACCTAATACTAACTCTAAGCTATATAGGATTTTGTATAGCTTAATTACCGAGAATTAGCTAAGAAATAAACGCCCGCAACATAGCCTAAATTTTATGATATCCGTTAAACCGAATTATCCAAGTTATAAAAAGGTTAAGAGTTTTAGGCTCTTCTCATTATTGTTTATACCCGAATTGAAACATTTATTCACATTTCTGTTTTAGATACACATCAAGTCGTGTAATAACAGTACTGAGATAACATAACTCTAATATTGTTTCTTTTAAGATGAATGAGAACGACATTCGCAATATCATTTGTTTATGCAAGGAATAACGTTAGCTCGTCGATTTCCACCGACGATGTTCTGTTATGATTTAAATGAAATTATAATTTTATAATAGTTTTTTGGCGTTTTCAAATGCGAGGAAAAAAGTATATGCTGTGTACGAGTACTATTATGCTACCAAATCAAAACAATTATCACATGGTTTGTCTCTATTCGATGGATTTGTTTTTCAACGTTTACAGTAGTTCTGATAGAGTATCGTACATTTCAAGATATAATATATTTCATGATGTGATAAGTTTATTTATAATATTTTATTCATAATATATGGTGCTATACACAAATCATAATAGGTTGTTTACATACACATGATTTATTTATAATATTTTATTTGATATATTTTTAAAGTTTAGCCTAATATAAAGAAGAAATGCATGACCTTATGAAGATACATGAGCCGAGAGAATAAAAACTTTAAAAAAATTGTATTTGTCTGAGTTGCGTGTGAGTTAAAGTCTAGGCTTTAGAGGGAAATTAGCTCAGATGTGTGATCTTGAAATTTTTTGTATTGGATAGAAGGATAGTTCAATAAAATTTGATCTATTCGTTTGTAATTGGTGGGATTACTTTATATTAAAGTGAATTCGAATTTGAAAAGAAACTTTGTATTGTTTTACTTTATACACTTATATATTTGTTTCACCTACACTTTCAATTCTTTTTATATATAAGTTTATCCCCAACTCGAAAAATTTAGCTGATTTACAAACAATTAACCAAAGATAGAAACAACCCGATATATCAAACCCTAATGAAAATAATCCATTAACCAAAGTTGAAAATAAACATGACCGCCACATCGATTTCCTCGAATTCACCGGCTGTTACAACGAGGGTTTGGTGGTTTTGCTTGTAGCCTATGGTGAACCGATCCCAACCATTAAATCCGAGACCAATAGCTCAGCCATCTTCTTTGAAAACGAAATGATACCATTAATATGGCCATGTGCATTACTTTTGTGCGGGGTCGTGTTAACAGGCACACCCAAGTTGTAACAATTGGAAGAGAAGTTGAGTACTCCTTGATCGTACGTACGTCCCTTTTCTTGTCTACGTTGTTTGAAAAGGAAAAATATATCATATATTTTTTTTTTCAAGCAGAAAAAGAAGTTGTAGTAACGTTGTTATAAGAAAAGTAGTTGAGCTTCAAACATATAATTCGGAATGGACGACTTGTGTTTGGTTCCGACACCGTCCCGAGACAGACCAGTCCCCACTCAACACCTAAAAATGTCTCCTTCATAAATATAAGTTCTATTGATTTTCAAGTTTCTCATCACGGGTTTAATCTAATTTCTTTCTTCAATCAGTTTCAACCAAATTTTTTGATTTTTATATCCGTTAAATAGACAGCGGTTAATTTTGATTGATTATGATAGACAAGATATGACTGACATAACTTATAATCAACAGATAACATCTACTAATAAAAAAAATTACGGATTAAGATATTGTCGAAACGTGGTTCATTCATCTATTATCCATTTAGGCTCTATAACAGAAAATAAAAAGTACAAATAAATACAATATAAGTTTAGAACGGATCCGGATATCTAGAATTATTTGAGGTATCCAAACTTAGATTCACCGGATATGCAATATTATACAGATCCGGATCTGAATCACTTGGATATCCGAACGGATATCGGATATCCAAATCCGATCCAAAATTTGATTAAAATTTTATTTAAATTGGACCAGTTTTTTATATATTAAACCGACTGACCAACAATTTTAAATCGAATTTGGATTTTAATAAATAGGTCATACTACTTCATTATGATTTTTAAATCGTATAGATCGTCGTAAGTAAACTCAGTCTGGTATATCTTTCCCTTTAACCAAACTAGCTTTTTTGTCATTAACCAAATCAATTTAGCCACCAAATTCACTAACTGTAATGGTTTAAGAGCAAAGCAAAACACTCACGTTGTTACATACGATAGTCACTAGCTCATATTTCTTTCATTATCATTAAAACTAAAGAAATTATAAAAACATATATAATATACAACGGATCCCAGATATCCAGTTTAAAAATTTGCTATTATTCGGATCCGTCGGATCAATGATTTTACTATCTTGATCCGGATTTGACATCCTGTATATCCATTTTGTCGGAACGGATCTCAAAACATATCCTAATCTCGGATAATAATCTTAGGCCTAAGTATTTACTTCAATCCACCAAAACCATGATGATATATGAGAAATCTTATAAATAGCAAGAAAGCCAAAACTCTTGTAATACATTGAACTAACTCATCAAAAAAATTCCGGATGACTATGAAACATCATACTTACGTCAAATGTTTGGGACTTTTGCCGGCACTGCGTATCGCCTGCCTTTTCTTTCTTAAAAACATCTTTAGAAAATAGATTTGACATCTTTATTTGAAATAAATAAAACTATTGTCAAATGAAGAAAAACATTTACGATTCAAAACTACCACACTCGACTTGAAATTACAAGAATGGACCTGAGCGTTTTCGAGGTTGGTCCTTTCACTCCTTTGGCCCTTTGAGTTCCTAAGGGACAAATATCGGTCCATACATTTTAAATAAAAGTACAGAAGTAGATGATAAGATATGATCATGTGAAATGGCTTGTTTATTATTTAACTATTTTTATAAGGTTTGACGTGTATGATATACTTGTAAAATATAAAAACGTCACATGTTTGATTGTTGAAGATACCTAGAAACGATATATAACAATATTTTGTCACATGGGACAGTATCAGTAACCAGCATATCCTATCAAGTCAAAACTAAGTTAGATGTTACGGCTGCTATACAAATCTAATGAAAACAAAATAGTAGCTGCCGTGTGGAACTCGAATTTGACAAAAGATTTCACTTTTTATTCTGACTTTTTTTTGTGGTTTGTTTCTTGCAGTCTAAATTTCAATATATTTTTTTGTTCAAGGTCTCTCAACTTCTAAAAAACTTTGGTTTCTTCGAGAGACAAACGTTTCACATTGGCATGAGAACTAAAGTATTCCATGCTGCCACTATTCATTTTCTTTTAGTGGTTCTGACAAAACATCATGCATTTTTTTCAAACTTCATTGCATCCTAATACCAAAAGAAGTGATGATCAAAGGAAATGAAGAATCGGTTCAGTTAAATTTGATTACTCGGAGACTACTAATTCACAGAAGGACTTCAAAGTTGGTTTACTTCATGACCGCAAAATTAAAGTCATCAAAGAATGTTTTAGCATGTTTTATAGTTTACTAAAATGCTTGCATCTCTGGATGTAAAAACGAATATTTTTCGGTGTGAATACAATTTAACATTCATTTAAAAAATATATTATAATATACTACATTTGGTATGTTATAGAAAGTATAAACATCAAATATTGTTCAACAGATTTACTTGAAAGTTGGAAGTAGACTTGCACTTTGTATATAATAAGTTTTCTGTATCTCAAGGTAAATGAGTATTTGCTTATGTATTTGCTTCTTCTAAAGATCAAATTCCATTAAACCTTTCTTAACCATCATAAATACAACATGTATATCGACGGTTCATTGGGTATGCAGCATGCTGAGATTGTTTTTGATTCGGTGACATCAATTCTATAAACAAAAGATTTGATTATATATTGAAAATGATTTAATATATTTACTAGATTTTGACCCGCGCTAAATAAGCGCGGGTTTATGTTTTCATTCTTAGAATATATACTTTTATCTTAAATTTATATTTTTATAAATTAATTTCGTTACCTATTTCGTCTAATCTATATCAAATGAAAATAAGATGATATAGTGCTAAATGTGAGCCAGAATTTAATAAATTTTGTTTTTATTTTGATATTATTAACTTGTATATTATATATTAGTAGTTGTATTTTATTGTTATTTTTAGTATATGATTAGTCATGCTTGAACTTGGTTAATCTATTTTTCAATACGTGTCTAAATGATATATAATTTGAAAATTTGATGGAACAACCCGTTAAAAATTGCATTCAAACATGAACTATAATTTGACGCATCATATATTTGAATAATATAAATATTAAATAATTTAAATATTTATATTAAATTTAAAATATATCAATTGGAATTAGTTACTCGTGCAAATTTTATTTTTAGAAATCGAATTGGTTAATTTATTTTTAGCCCATTTTATTATAATTTAAATATTTTAAAATTTGATGAAACAACCCGTTAAGAAGTACAATCGTAAAAAACGTTTCTTACAAAATAAATAATTTATACTCGCACGCTAGTACAATATTATATACTACTTTCTTATTTTAATAATAATTTATTAATTTTAATGATTATATAATTTATAAAATAATTATGTATTAAATTATATAATTATATGTACCAATTGATTTAGTAACTTAATTATGCTTGATTTTATTTCTTTAAGTTAAATTTTAGTTAAGAATAATTTATAATATTTATTTTAATATTAATTTCGAAATTAATTATTATTTTTATTAAATTTTTGAAAACAATTTCGTTAGATATGATTATGATAGAAAAAGAAAACAAAAGATATTATAAGATATTATGAATAAATCAAATATAAATTGTTTTACAGTTTTACCCTTAATGAAGGTTACAAATCCTAATAATATCAAGGATAAATTTCGGAAACAACATTTATGTACCATGGCAAATCTTCCTGTTTTAATAGATTAGATTATGAAAAAATCCAAGCCTATTGCACAAGTAAAACTAAGCTGTATGGGACCATGTTGATGTAGACCAAGACCCAAGTCGATAGGTACTAATGCTAATAGTCTAATACAGGTGTTATTCAATATGTATAGGAAAAAATCGTTGCTCATATACAGCTATTTATATCTATAGTTTTAAAATGTTTTCTTATGTAATAATATATCACGAGGGATGAAATATCTTACGTGAGGTTTATATGTGAAATCTCGAAGTTGTATCTGATTTTGGTCAAATCTATTTAAGTGGTCCTCTCCTATATATTCATGATCACGCCTTGTTTACATTGTCTTATACGAATTCCTAAACTAAACTTTATTATATTATTGAGAAGATCCGATTTTAATAGCTTGTTATTTGACCGTACTATAAGACGATAAACATATAAATATTTGATAAACAATTAATAAGTGATCTAGAGTATATATATAGTAAATAAATCGTCAAATAAAATGGGATATACAAAAATATAAACATTGACATGGCTAAAGAAGAATATATTTCGTCTATTAGGAAAAGGGAGCTAAACATACTAACTAAACGGACCTGGTGGATGTGGCCCATTACGAAGGAAGTGATTCACGGGCCTTTGTTTCAATCTATGAATTATGAAAAATAAGGCCTGATAAATGTACTTTATATGCTTGTGTGATATCTAAGTCTGGGACCCAAGTATTGTCGTAAATCTCCTTCTAAATAGTAATTAATTAAATATAAATTAGTTTAATTAACTGTAATGAATCATCATTAATCAAAGACTAATAAAATAAGCGTGAAGGACAAAAGCAGCGAGGGTCCCATTGTCTTGTCTCAACCCGCATTATTTGTACTCGCACTGCTAATCTGATCTACTGTTTACTTTTGCATTTTTTTTTGTAATAAATTATCAGTATTATTGGTGTGTTTTACTAATCACGAGTATTTAATTAGCCACACAGTTTGAAGTACCTGTAATATTAAATATTTGTCTTCCCCCTCCCCCCGAAATTCCGTTTTCTTTCCATTTAAATATTTAATTAATAAAGTAGTGTAATGGATTATTGGTTGGACTATAGTTATAATTTTTTTTGCTAGAATTTAGTCTATAGTTTAATTTATTGCTGTAGCTATATGCTTTTTTGATGTTGGAAAATCCTAAACCCTTAAAACAATTTGATAGTTATTTTAAAAAGAAAAACATGAACAAAGTAAAAAATGAAGTTGTAGAATATGGAACCCACTAATATATTTAAAATTTGATTGAGAACCAAACCATGCATTTAGTCTTCACTATTTGTTTTATAAAAAAACATTTAGTTTAATTATTTATTTTGAGTATTATCAGATGATTTTATATTGAACTCCTTATTTTAATTATCTTTCTTAGTATTTGAGCTTTAAATCTACCATATTTTTCACATAAAAATAGGTAGATTGATGATTTTAAGTTGTCTTTGGATGATTTTATTATTTATTTACTTTATATATTTAGATGATAGTTATAAAATAGGGATGATAAATAAGCTTTTTATGGAGGATGTTAATAAAACTCGTCTACTTTCTTGACGGTGCATATGTTTTTTCTTTTTAACTTTCTCCTCGTGCATAAAGATTATTTTAGAGATGTTTTATGGTCTTTTAATTAGGATCTTTTGCAAAAGAAAAGAAAAATTTGAAAAAGAGAGGGTAATAAGATAACGTGAGTGGTACGGAAGAGTGATGATTAAAAACAGTCAGAGAAACTCATGATGGACGGACTCAGGCCTCCTTCCATAAAATCCAACGGCCAGATCTTTTGCTTCCCATGCGTGTTCCAATCCCCATTTTCACCGCCTGTTCCCCTTATTATTATGCTCCCTCCACTTCCCCAATCCATTACCTTCTTTTTATTCTTTTATTTATTTACTTTTAAATATAGAATTTACCTTAATTAACTACCAGCAAATATTAAAATCTTGAATGGTTATTAGGGCTTTAATGACAAAACTAAGTGCAGAATTATTCTATTTTGGGGATGAATTACAGTTTTATACTAATCAATTTTTTTTAAAAAATGAGTCTGTATTTAATCTACATAAATTTTCTTTGATTTTTTATCCGCACACTGTGGATCAAAAATTGTAGATGATATAATTTTAATTGTTCGCGAACTAATTTACCTTTGAAAATAACTATTATTCAAATTTTAAGACTTTGTGGTTAATGAAAAAGAATGGAATGTTATGACAAAATAATTTAATTCTAGAGTATTCTCATTTCTATACATTTTGAGGAGATAAATTTTAAATACAACTTAGCAAAAAAAAAGGTCAAACTATTTACATTTATCTATCTAGAAAATTAATAATTTTGGTATCAAATTATGATAGCTGGCTTTATGTTTTAAATAGATAATGCGGCTACTACAAACAAAATCAAGTGTGGATTAAAACATTTTATTTTTGGAGTGGACATAATTTGATACATGCCGTTTTTTTAAAATGTAATATTATATATCAACAAAAAAAATACAAAGTTTTGTATTTGATATTTCCCTTACGGATTAGATCATTTACAAAGACTCAACTGATCAAATAGTAGATGCATACAATGAGAAGAAAAAAGCAGTAGCAGACTTATGCAGATGAGAGACTAAGGTGTTTACATCCACGTTCAACGTCGGAGGATCTCATTGCCTTCATCTCCTGTCGAATGTAAGGCTAACAGCCTTTGTTTGATCTCAGACTTGATATGATTTGTGACTGATATGGAGGTACAAGATTTGCGATTGTGATTTCTCTCATTTCTTTTTTGCCAGACACCAATATATCACTGACCAAATTTATTTATTCACTAAAATGGTTCGCATTTGGTCCACAACAAAAATTTTTAATTATTTTATATGTGCATTGTTTTTGATTAAAAATTATGAATGATACAAATGGTATTGACCACTTACGAATTAATCCACACTAACCACAATTACTATTGGAAGCTTCAGTTTCAAACCATGTATTGGACTTTGATAGTGAAATGATAAATTTGCAATGAACCAAAAATGTAAAAATAATACAAAACCTACAAACAAATTGGGAGTAGCCTTTGTTTATTGGGCCCCATCTAATTGGGCCAATCTAAGTAAAAAATAAAGGAGGATAAGGAAGTGCAATAATGAAAGTTAAAGAAATTAGGGAAGGTGGCAGAATTAAATTAGTTTAATTAAATGAAAAGAAAAGAAAGATTATCAACAAGATTAAGAAGTTAATTAAAAAAGGAAATTAGATTATAAAGTGGAGAGAGAAGAAAGTGGAGGACGTTAGATGTCCCATTCACCACCCGGCAAACCGACTTGGAATGCCGCTTTCTTGTCCCCTCTCACTCCCCCGTAATTACTTCTATACCCTTCACACTTCCCTTCTTTAATTCGCGTAAGAAGGGTAATATTGGTCATTAGAGACAGAGGACAAGATGGGAATTTAATATTTGCAGACAACCATCCCCTTTCGGGTAGAGGCAGAATGTGAATACTGATCCGACGATCCAGATTTATCGTCTTGATTACATCTGAGCCGTCGGATCAGAATCCATCGTAAAGAAACCGTAAACAAAAATGCCCAACTTTCTCCATTTATTTTCCATTCTGCCACTTCCTTTAAGTTTTTTTTTTTTTTAATTGTTTTTTTTTAATATCTCGGCTACGAGTTTCTGGGTGATGATAATTAAGCTTTTGTGCTTTAATGGAAGAAACTTGACACCCCTCTCTCTCTCTAAATTATTCTCTCTCTCTCTCTCTCTACAGCTCTAATCGTTCGTCTTCTTCTTCGTGAGCTCCATTTTTGATCAGCGATTCGTTTGCCTTTGAGGTAAACGATTTCTTCTCTCTTCTTAGATGCTTCAAAATCCAGTAATCCGAGCTTCTTTTTGTTGATGTTTGTGTGTTGGTAGTTACTAGATCTACGAGCTATTGAGTTTCTTCTTCGACATTTTTTGTTGATTTCTATGGCGAATTGTGGTTTCTGTTCTCGCATGGCTTAAACATAATCTCTAGTAGTAACTGTAGTAGTTGAAATCTAAGATCAGCTTGAAGAAGAACGTATCTGACCGGTTCAAGCTCTGCGTCTGACCTTGAGTTGACTTCTTTCCATTTTTTGTTTTATATAATTCCTTCATCTCGAGTTTGATTTGCTCTAGGTTGTGACTGAGTGTTTACTATCCTTGCGATTTAATAGTTTTGACTGATTTTGAATCGAGTGTAGCTAGATGCAATCTTAAACCTAATTGATATGCTTCAGGCTTCATAGTTTCTTCGATTCTGTATAATTTTTTCTTGATTTTTGTTTGTGTGAGTTTGATGTGGATGAGTTTTACTGCTTTGCAGTTGAAGAAACCAAACGTATCCAAATGTCATCAGACGAGGAGCTGCAGAGCAATGTCTCTGTAGCAAGTTCATCACCTACTAGCAATTGCATCTCCAGGAACGTATCAGGAGCACTGAAGGAACATAACTACTTGGGTTTGTCTGATTGTTCCTCTGTTGGAAGCTCAACTCTCTCTGGCCTTGCAGATGATGATAAAGCTACTATCAGCCTCAAGGCTACAGAACTGACACTCGGCCTTCCAGGATCACAATCTCCTGTTAGAGACACACATCTCAACTTACTTAGCCCAGTAAAGCTCGATGAGAAACCTTTCTTTCCTTTGCTCCCTTCAAAAGATGAGATATGTTCGTCCTCCCTGAAGAACATTGCTTCAGGGAACAAAAGAGGCTTCTCTGACACAATGGATCAGTTTTCTGAAGCTAAAAGTTCAGTTTATACTGAGAAAAACTGGATGTTTCCTGAAGTGGTAGCTACCCAATCTGTAGTAAAGAAGGAAGTGCCACAAAACATACCGAAAGGACAGTCGAGTACTACAAACAATAGCTCTAGCCCACCTGCAGCCAAGTAATGACCGGATATAGGATCATTTGCTTGAGTTTGATATGGATCTGATGGGTAACTTTTGTGATTTTTTTTAGGGCACAGATTGTTGGTTGGCCTCCAGTGAGATCCTACAGGAAGAACACATTGGCCACCACTTGTAAGAACAGTGATGAAGTTGATGGAAGGCCAGGTTCTGCAGCCCTCTTCGTGAAGGTCAGTATGGATGGTGCTCCTTATCTGAGGAAAGTTGACCTGAGGAGCTACACTAACTACCCGGAGCTTTCTTCAGCCTTGGAGAAAATGTTCACCACTTTCACTCTTGGTGAGATGTTTCTGCGATTGCTAATGATTTTATTCAAAGCCTCTTTTGTTAGATAATCTCTCGGTGGATCGATGAGTGCAATGAAAGTGGTTAACCCTGCATGGTTGATTTGATGTTAGGTCAATGTGGATCTAACGGGAAAGATATGCTTAGTGAGACTAAACTAAAGGATCTTCTGAATGGAAAAGACTATGTGCTCACTTATGAGGACAAGGATGGGGACTGGATGCTTGTCGGAGATGTTCCATGGGAGTAAGTTTCCTTTCTTATTTTGTGAACTTCTTAGAAGCTTTAGGATTACTGTAGCATATCTTAGAATAAAATCTAATATACATTAGAAAGATACTAATTGGTACTTGGAATTTGATTATTGTGATTTAATCTACAGGATGTTTATTGATGTCTGCAAGAAGCTGAAGATAATGAAAGGCTGTGATGCCATTGGGTTAGGTAAGTTTTGTTTTCAGTTGGTTTTCAAAATACAACCCAAACTAATGTTTCTGAAAATTTTTCTCGAATTCATTTGAAATGTGATTGATGAAACTAGTGGTCTGTTAGCCGGTTTAGATTTTTTTTTTTTGTCAACAATATAAGATACTAGAACGACTCATTAACCACGATGGTAGGGGATCTACATAGATGAGATAGGACGGTTGAATTCGGACACTCCATGCCAAAATATTTGCATTAGTGTATTAGGACATAATGTCCTACATCGGTAATTGGAAATGATATGAGTCAATCCACTTATTCAAACAAGGTTGGAAGTCTATATAACTTAATATAGTGAAATTGCTCGTCTTAGGCCTAGGTGTTTTGTCCGGTTTATGATTCTGAAATGTCTTACTATAATCTATGTGATGTTTGCAGCTGCAGCTCCGAGAGCAATGGAGAAATCAAAGATGAGAGCTTAAATAAAGACTGGGAAAATGACAGAAAAAGCTTTCTCTGATTATACAAAATATGTGCGATTCCGTATTGGTGGTGTTTTTAAATCAAAACATCTACTACTTCATTAGTTTCTGAGATTATTATTATTATTATGAAGGAAAAAAAAAAAGACTACGTTTGTAAGGAAATGATGAAGAATTAAAATGATCTATTTTTGTTGTTGTTGCTGCTTGCTTTAGTTGTCGAACCAGGTAAACTGGTCGTCGTTGGCTACTACTTTGTAGAGTCTTATGGGTTTGATTTCGATGTGTGGTTGACTTTTTATTTTGGGATATTGATTGATGTAATGTTATCCTCCTTCACCTTATTCTTTTGGTTATCGTTTTTGTTTTTAACTCTGTTTTCAGATTTGCAACTTTGAACTAAATAAAACCATTTGGAACATGATTTTATTAAGAAAATTTTGGTATGGGTTTAAACTTAGTTACGTTTTAGTTCAAAATCCGTAACTTGTTATGTTTACTCCCAAAAGTTTTACACTAAACTTAATTTAAATATGTAAATATTATTAAAATTTATTCAATTTGGTTCGGATACACAAAATTTGGTTTCTGTCCGATTTTCAGTTAGTGTAATCAATCTGGTTATATTTTAGTTTTTTTCAAATTGATACAAATTGTGAGAATTATTATAAAAATAATAATTTTACAGATAATATTCTTTCTTATAAGAATATACGTCTACAATCAACTGTTCCATATGCTCTTAATTTTTTTTACAAGCTTATATCCATTAATTTTATAGAAATTGCAGTAATAACAAAAGAAAAAAATAAAATATACATCTACTCTAACACGAGGATGTATGTTTTGTGTATGAACCCGCATATTTTGTTTTATGTTTTCTTTATCGATTCAGAGTTTTGTTTTTGTTTTAATGTTAAGATTTATACCAAAAGTGAAGAGTTACAAATTAAGCTATGCAATACAAATTAAAAGGGTAGGCGAACAAAATCCATACCCAAAAACTTACCAAAATTTACCCAATGTAGAAACTAAGGCAGTGACTATAGTGTAGTAATATCATATCGGATAAGAAATACAACGAAAGTAAAATTCTAGGAAAGAAGAGTCGTATCTCTTGTTGGAATATATAGTCGGCGATCATGAGTTAGACGGTCCACCTTGTATTTCGGGTTGTTGAAGATTTAAACCGAAACACATACCTTAGTTGAATTTAACGATGAAACCTGTCGGAATTTTTTTTAGGGAATGGACACAACAGCCAAGGATGAAATCAAGAATGTGAATCAACAACTTGTCATTCAAGTCTTTATAATCGATTTTCCAATTTGCTTCTATAGTTTTCATATAAGCCACATTTGTTTTCTAGTCGTTAGCGGTAGTTGTTGTTCGTTTACATGTCGCAACTACAAATGATAGTCGCTAGTGTCCAACCACAAACTTTTGCGTCTGATTCTTTTTTAATTAGTATCAGAACTTTTCGTAATAGAATGATCGTTTGATGCCAAAAAAAATATATCAGAAACTTGAAATATATAAACTACGGCTGAACAATAGCGGTTGTGATAGATAAACGAATAACAACTTATCGCAGCCGCCAATAACAAATGAACGAACAACCAATAATCAAAATGTTTCTCCAAAATATTCTCCACAATGACTATCCTACACCGGAATATCAAGAAGAAGAAAAAGTTACAAAGAAATAGTTGGTGGAACATTTTTTATAAGCTAAAGAGACGGAATAAAATATGGAATAAGTGTGAAAAGAAATGGATCATTATTATTGTTGTTGGTACAATTATTTGCCTACATTTTTAGCTGTCGATTTGATATGGTGCTGCTAAAATTATTGGCGCAAGTAGATCCGTAAACCAAAAGTGAATAATCCACCTCGAAGACCCAAAGGCTACGGACAAAACAAAGAATAAGAAAGTTTTTTTTTCTGTAAAATATTTAAAATTAATATAAAAAACTTTTTACACATGATGCATCATTTTTGTTTTGTTGAAACAAATAGACTAATCTAAGCTAAAACAGAAAAGAAAGAACTTATACGAAACTATTTTTTTATTTAGAACCAAACCACATTTACATGAAAGATGTATATCTTCTATTTCCTTCGTCCTGAAGTGTTGAGATTCGGTTTCGAATGCCTTTGTCAATCTTCCTACCAAATTGTAGGGGTGTTAAAAAATGCTCACAATATTTTTTCCCGTTTCTTTCTCGCCAAATCGAATGTACATAATTTGGAAGGTGTATCTCACAAAGAACCTCGTCAAATTTTCTAGAGAGTCATCAACAATAAACACTATTACTCCAGCGCAAGAATCCGTGAACTTACTTCCCAGAAAACGTTTAAGAAGAGAGACCCATATTTCGCGCATATAAAGACAATAAAAAAAGATGTTCTCTACTTTCGATCCGGCATTGGCAAAACACACAAGCTGGATTGACTCCCACATTCCAAGTCATCATACGATTTGCCCTTGCATGAAAACGAATTTCCCATGAAACTCTTGACCAAACTGAAAGAACAAAACTTTCCTGGAAACTTTTGTTTACCCTTTCTTGTATATATGAGTGGAAGATTATCATATAATTATAATTTATCTTGTTCAGATACACTCTTTATGTTTATAATTAGACATTTGAATGTGAAATTTATGGGAGTATACTTTTTTTTTTTTTTAAAGGGCTTTTATATTGAGATATTTTTGGGTTTTTTAGTTTTGTACAAAGACAGAAAATAAAAAACATAAATGAAAACAAGAAGGAAAAAACAGAAAAACTCAGGCCATAAAATAATCCCCTAATAGACCCAACAACAAACAGGCCCACTTATCATGACAAGCCCAAAACAGGTCCAACTGACAGAAACACTAGATGCAGAGGTAGTGAAACCTGCCGCCGCTTAGGAGGAAACGCCGGACGAACCCAAAACACCGGATCTGTGAATCGCAGCCACCGAGAAGAAGGGGAAGACCGATACCACCGGACCGACGAACAAAAGTAGCCGGAGAAAGACACCGGGAGCGGACGCCGTGGAAAGTAGGTGCACGAAAGCGATGCCTAAGCTCGAGAGCGGAGAGGAGCCACCTCCCGTCACCATCGTCGGTCCACCACCGAGAGTGATGCCTAGGTGAGCTTGATTTTGATACCATGTTAATAATTGGTTTAACTTACATCCAAAAGTATATGATGAATCCATGATTGCCATATTTTCATACATATCTATACTATTAAAATAGAAGTACAAAATAGAAAATGTCCAAAAAAATCAATTATTTACAGTCAATGTCACTCATTTCCTTTGTTAGTTTTGTTCATAATTAGGGACAAAATTGTATTTAAAATTTTGTAATGCATTTAAATAAACTATACACAAGCATACACTAGAATATTACACATTTTTAATAAATACTTTCCAAACAATATTAATCACTAAAATATCTTCCATTTAAACAATAAATATATTTAAAATAATATTTATATAATTGAATATGGTAACTTAAATAACAATTTTCCTAATAAGTTGATCACATAATATAAATGCAATTAAATAATTTTGGAATCAAAATAATAAATTTATATAATAATTACTTTCGAAAATCTCATCTATAATATTTTTTGAAAATATTCACAATTTATCAAACTATTGTTTTGCTAACTTATCAAAAGAAAAAATAGAAGCTTTTTATTAGGTTTTGATTTCAAAATTCGTTTCAGTATTAAAGATTTTTTTAACAAAATCTAAAAATATAAATTTAGTTATGGATCTATACTATTAAAACAGAAGTACAAATAAGAAAATGCCATTAGTTTTCTGTTTAATTACAAATTATGCCACTAAATTTCTTTGTTAGATTTTAAATTTATTGAGGATAAAAATGTAATTAAGAAATATCATACAAAATTATTAATTGTAATTGTAACAATATCACAACAATATCACAATATCTTATCATTATATAAATTACAATAACTACTATATCTATTCCATATCTTTTCTTTGTAAATAATTTTGGAATAAAAATAATAAATTTATATAATAATTACTTTCGAAAATATCATCTATAATACTTTTTGAAAATATTCACAATTTATCAAACTATTGTTTTGCTAACTTATCAAAAGAAAAAATAGAAGCTTTTTATTTGGTTTTGATTCAAAATTCGTTTCAGTATTAAAGATTTTCTTTAACAAAATCTAAAAACATAAATTTAGTTATGGATTTATACTATTAAAACAGAAGTACAAATAAGAAAATGCCATTAGTTTTCTGTTTAATTACAAATTATGCCACTAAATTTCTTTGTTAGATTTTAAATTTATTGAGGATAAAAATGTAATTAAGAAATATCATACAAAATTATTAATTGTAATTGTAACAATATCACGACAATATCACAATATCTTATCATTATATAAATTACAATAACTACTATATCTATTCCATATCTTTTCTTTGTAAATAATTTTGGAATAAAAATAATAAATTTATATAATAATTACTTTCGAAAATCTCATCTATAATATTTTTTGAAAATATTCACAATTTATCAAACTATTGTTTTGCTAACTTATCAAAAGAAAAAATAGAAGCTTTTTATTTGGTTTTGATTCAAAATTCGTTTCAGTATTAAAGATTTTCTTTAACAAAATCTAAAAACATAAATTTAGTTATGGATCTATACTATTAAAACAGAAGTACAAATAAGAAAATGCCATTAGTTTTCTGTTTAATTACAAATTATGCCACTAAATTTCTTTGTTAGATTTTAAATTTATTGAGGATAAAAATGTAATTAAGAAATATCAGACAAAATTATTAATTGTAATTGTAACAATATCAGGACAATTTCACAATATCTTATCATTATAGAAATTACAATAACTATTATATCTATTCCATATCTTTTCTTTGTAAATAAATTCCATATCTCTAAGTTAGAGATCTTGCGGCAGTTGAGAAACATAGAGAGAGTCGAGAGACGTTATATGAAGAAGGGTGGTTAAAGACTTGTGATCTCTGTTATATTAATTCTGAAAGTTTTCTATACATTGTTGAAAAATAACTGGAAATATTGGATTTAGTTAAAGTAAAAATAAATAGAAAAAATTAAAGTTAAATATTGTATGTACTGTATTAAATTTTTAAAATTAATATTTATAAACATGTGTTGACGCTAAAAAAGACATGTGCTACTTCTGCGGAGTTTAAACGGACGAATTTAAATGAGTATTAAATATAAACGGGTGCAAATGGGCCGGATCTATATATTTTAACATTATTTCTACATAAATCCAAATAAAATTTAAAAAGCAAGACCCAAAAGAGAAATGTTTTACTAAATAATTTTTATAAGAAAAAAATATCCTAAAATATGGGAAGTATTAATATTACATTTTAACTATTTAAATTATTTTATTTCAAAAAATTCAAGTTACTTACTAATATTAATATTACATTTTAATTATCTATGCTTCTAATAACTGATTTATGACTATTACTATATATATACTAATATAAGCACACTTTCGAAACTGTTTACAATTTTCTATTTATTTACAAAATATGTGATTGATTTCTTTAATAGTTTTAAATTCTTAAGGTTAGAGATGTATACAAATATATAGAAATCTTGGATTTTGTTAGAATTTTATTTGAATTACTAGATTTTAGGAAATATTAATGAATTGTGCTTTAAACGAATCTAGAATTTGTTTATAGATAAACAATTTAATTTGTATACTACATTTTAGGAAACAACTAAACAACTAATAATTAATTCGTATACTACAAGAAAATATATTATGAACTTTATATGGATTTTCAAATTTTGTATTTTTAGTATTAAATCTAAATATAAAAGTTAAATTCATGTATTTTTATACCTTTTATAATTAAAATTTATAATCTAACTTAACGTGTTAAACATGCATGTGTTATTATTGACGAATTTAAACAAAGAGATATAAATGAGTCTTAAATATAAATGAGACGGGTCTAAACAGACAGAACCTGACCGTTTTATTATTTATAATAGTAAATCCAAATAAAAAAAATTTAATATCAAAATCCAAAAACTAAATATTTTATTAAAATAAAATTCATTCTTACAATAAAGTATAAAATAATAAAGATTCATTTTATAAGCTTCTATAAAAAATTGCAAGTCTTGCAAAACATTCCAAACATAAAATAAAAATATAGAAAACAAATTACTTATATTTGGATTAATAATATATATTCACCCCCATATTACACATACGCTTTATATATTATACTAACTACTGCGTAATGATAAAAATGCTCAAATCTTTAACAAACAATAGAATATATGTTTTAAAAAATAAGATAGATTATTCAAAAAAATAAAATCTACATGCTATAAAAACAAATTTGTCCGTCTTTAGCGTGGATCATTATCATTTACAAAAATAAAAATAAAAATAAACTACATAAAACCTATATATATATGTTCGACATATCTCAAACATCTAAATTTAATATTATTAATATGTTATAAAAAATATTATCATTTATTACAAAGTATTATTTATTCACATAAAAAATATCAATAAACATTAAAACAAAACTATACCCGCCGATCGGCGGGTCAAAATCTAGTATATAATTATTTTGTTCACATATTATTTTTTCGATGTGTGACTTAAATATTAACTCATCAAACTTATATCTCCAAATGAAGATATTATAAATTTCATCAAAGTTAGTTAGCTACATTTTAATAATACAGTTGAATTATATATTTTCAGACATTAATAAAGATACATTAGCATATTGATGGAATATTTTGACTCTATATAATAGTCTCTCATCCTTTTCTAATTATTTTCTGTTACTAAAGATGCGAACATAGTGCGCATTTGGTTTTGGCAATGGTGGTTTGCTTAATTATTGGGTTATAAAAAAATTATTTCTATGATATTATTTATTGCTCATTTTAATAATTCTTTTAGCGTTGACAAAACAATATTATTACATATTATCCGGTAACATAAACCCCACTCAAATGATAGGTTATAGTCAAGTATCCGTTTTTTCAAAGATGCATTAATTAACAATTCCAAAGCACATATTTGATCGAGATAATTACATTCTCTTACACTGTATATCATAATTAAAATAAATATACGGGTTTAGAATCAGTCTTGTCACTTCAATCCAAAGAATGGATATATGTGTGATTCACGTAGCTTCACGTGAACTAGTAGCTAGTCTGCACATAAACAATAATCATTGGTCGTAAATTCGATTTTGATTTCATGCAGTTATTTCGAATGGGACATATTATATACTTATATAAGCTGATTCAGCATTTCGAAAATTAAATATGAAATAGACTGAATGTCAAATTTGTCTCCATAAGATAGTGATTGAGTTATGCTTATCAACGATGGAACGTGGCATTACCTTTAACACTCATTCATGGTTGGTTCTCAAAACTATCTATATATGTATACTATATGATATCAAACAAAATTACAAAATGATGCTCCAGTAACATTTATGAACAGATTGTTTTGGTTGATATCAGGATCTTATTCAAACATGTATACTAGATTATTTCATAATCATTTGAAAACCATAACATTTACACAATTATATATATAGCAGTATAGCACTAGGTGTTCCACCCGCGATATGTTTGAGCCAAAGTTTATAACCGAATAATTCAAATGAAACTTTTGCACACAGCTGGATTTGAATTCTAGAAAAAAAACATATCAACCTTCTATCGTTCTGGAAATGGACCTAGTGACAATAAGTGCGTTAAAATCACATAAATGTATTTTCTTAAAGTGTTATATACGACCATCAGAATCAGAATGAATGTGTGTTGTTTCGATTTGGTAGACCTTCAACAACCCACCAAATTGATGGTATCCATAGATTTCTTATCAACTATCAATCATGGGAGGTCATCATCCATTAATATATGTACAAAATTGTAACGGCTTTTATTGTTTAAATTTAGTTTAATTTAGGATGCAAATGCAAATCATTAGTGAAATAAATAGAATAGAAATTAGTGGAATTAGTTTGGTGGAATTGTGAAAAGTTACGCTCATGTTTTTTTCTACTAAATAGGAAAGTAACAAAATTCAATGGAACTTTCAATTTTTTCACTAAAAAGTGGATCCTATAATATTCCACTAAAACTTTTAAAAAATATATTAAATGGATGGTTGTTAGAGAAATTTAGCATAATTAGATTTTGTTTCTCTAAACAGCTTACTATTTTCAACCTTAGTTTTTAAAGGTTTGATTAGCAATTTTGTCCGGACAGTGATTGTGTAGGACAGTAAAAGATCTCAGACAGTTCTCAGATTAATTTGTATACTTGTTTATCAAATGGATAGTCAATGATTCCATGGCATGCAGGCACGAAGTCATGTGGTGTTCAGACAATGGCAGCCACTTAAAAACTACCAAACAATTTGCAAATTCTTAATTAGAATTTTAATTTAGCACTCTAAGTTGCTAGTCTTAATCTTTTATTGTTTTGTTGATTCATGTGGCTCATCTACAAAATTCCAATATATAGTAAAGTCACAAACTGCAATAATTCACGTTTTGGATTTCTTACCATTGAGCTAATATAAGAGTCGTCTTAATCACTTGATCAGCCAGTAGATCCACTATCGTAGTCAAAGAAAAAAACAACCATTTTGCCATAGCAAGAATTCAAAATTTGATGGACCAGTCTAATCTTTATGTCATATCATTAGCTCTTGTCGTCACCTTATAATTTATAATTACTTGGATCTTTCGAATATGTAGACAAAGTTATATTATTTTGTTGGTCAATATATATATTGAAAATGCACTTGGACCTTTCTCCATCAAATATCCAAAACTTTAGTTGAATTCATCAAGTCGGAGCATATCTGCATATGCATATATATGGTTCGATTGGTGAATCAATATTAAAAATATTAGAGACATACCGCTTTCTTTGTTACCAATCACGAAAATGTTATCAAAAGCTACAGTAAAAACG
This sequence comes from Orychophragmus violaceus, assembly GCA_030180135.1. Lineage (NCBI taxonomy): Eukaryota > Viridiplantae > Streptophyta > Magnoliopsida > Brassicales > Brassicaceae > Orychophragmus > Orychophragmus violaceus. The sequence goes on along the minus strand of CM058232.1, from coordinate 972,327 downwards.
GTTATTTTCAACATTTTTTTGTTACCGCTTTCGCTAATAGATTTCACTAACAGTTTTCACTTACAATTTTGCACTATTCACTAATATAACCGTTGCGATTTAGTACACCAATCAGACCGATAACTTTATTAGATTATTAAGACTTAAATAAAGGAGTTAACCTAAAATGGAAGTAAGTAAAACAGTAGAATTAATGGTCGAAAGATACTTGACTTTGACAGAAGGTACAGTCAGACAAAATAAATACACCTCTATAGACCTCTGGACCTCTACGAGATTCATCAATACGACGCAGTCAGAAAGTTTATCTGCAATCTTCAGTCATAATTTCAAAACATGCTTACCGTTTATTGCTCGGATTCCGTCACGTGCCACATGAAATTTGTTTGACTCACCTTTTTATCTTTTCCTAGCTATACAATTTTTTTTTTTTTTGTCTTTGGTGTCCACCGTAAGTCATTCCTCGTTTGAACCTCTATCCATCTTGATTAAACAAAGTTTATTTGGCTGGAAGGAAAGCTCCGAAAAGTTTCTTTTGTCGAGACTGTCTGGCTTATATGGGAGAATAACGAACTCCGAGACGGGCTTTCTTCGCTAAATAGTCGGCACATAAATTCTGGACCGGGGGATATATCATAAATTAAAGAACTCAAAACTCTGTTTCAAAGACTGTAGGATATACCAATCTTTATGATCGTCAATCATCTTGACCAATATAATGAATTCGAGAAACTTCAATAGAATTTTCTACAATGAACCACATTGAAAGTTGAAATATGAATCCAACAAATTCACCAAGTTATAAACTTATAATGAAAAAGCGTTAAATATTACACATTGTTTAGGGAACTGCGGATTAGATTGGGTTTTTAGGGACTCATCCAATGACTCAAGGGATTCAGGCTCAACTTATCGCCGGCACGTCAATTCAACAATTATGAGTGAAGTCCTTAGTCTCTTGTCTCCAATGAAATATGTCTTGGAAGCAAATATCTCGAGTGTCTGCTTTTACTCTGATTTGCAAAGCTTGATCAAAATGATTAATTCGCGCACCCATTCTATCGTACTATACATGATTTTCAATGATATCTGGAATGTCTCTAGCCAATTCGAATTTTCCTCATTCTATTTTACTCCTAAATCTACAAACCAAGAGGCTGATTCCTTACCAAAATCAACCTCCATTGGGTAACTTTGTTTCTATTTTTTTTTTGGTCAAACAATTTTTATGTAAAAGCTAAGCTCCATAACCAGAGTAAATGTTTTCGAAAAACAAAGCCATCCAGGCAAAATAAGCAGAAATTACAACCAGATAATCAGATAAGCAAATAGAGATAGAAGCTACAAAGCACTTAAACAAATGATAGTCGCGGAGAAGTCCTCGAAACTCGTTGACGATTGAGTTGTTAAGTAAGGTGAAGCCGTGGGTACTGGATCGAACATCCGAGATTGGAACAACAACAAATGCACAATTTTCTATCTCCAGAATGGCCACGAAGGCGAATGAACACATATAAGTTGAACCTTTGATGACACTTCTTGTATCCCAACCATATAAAACAAATGGTGAATCCAAAGGAGAAATGAACTTCGTGACAGAGGCAAAAAAACTACAAGAGTCCAATAACTTCCAAGTCCAAGGTATAGTAACATCCTCATAGAGATGCAAAAAAAATTCATATTGAAATCGAGTAACATCCTCATAAAAAAACAAATAGATCTCAAAATGATATCGGATAACATTCTCATAAAGAGACAAAATGACCTCAAATTGAAGTCGGATAACATCCTGATAAAGAGGTAACAAATCCTCATGCAGAGGTAAGGGAGAGCTAAACATAAATCTAACATTGTTCTATCTCATAATGAAATCTTCAGGTTTGACCAAAAAAATAATTACACATTGTTCTTCATCTACCGTCAGTTGTTTATAATTGATTTGAAAAGCAAAGATTTACATGCAAATGGAAACAAAGATCGCCGCGTCTTTAGTTAAATGAAATCTCATTTTGCAGCAGATGGTCGGTTACAGCGTTGACTTCATACTTTTATCATCCATCCCAATGAAAACAATTGAAATATGAAATGATATCATACATTATTATTAGTATATAGTAACAATTTTGACCATCAAACAATAAACTAAACGAAAATGAGACGTAACGAATCAGTGATTCAGTAATGATTTTCTTCGAGGCAAGAAATAATGAAACATTTTTACATGCAAATGGATATATAAAAAAGCCATTTCAGACGCACATTATAGTCACAATTTTTTGCCTTTTAATAGTTGATACAATTATTAATTATTAAAATAAGAAATCTTTCTTCTCTCTCTCTCTAGTCTTTATCTTATTTAATTTCTCCATCTTCCATCTGATCCATCATCTTCTATATAATTACTTCAACCTAAAAAGAAGAACATAGAAAGAAATAAAACAAAAGACTTTTTTTTTTGTTCAACTGGAAATGGTGTTTGGTTGGAGAAAAGCGTTTTGCACTTCCGTTTCAAGTAATCAAAACAAACCTCAACAATCATCATCATCATCATCAACACATCTTCTTCACACTGATCCACCAATTCCTACACCAAGATTCCGGTCAAAGCTTGGATTTTTCTCAAACCCATCAACTCCCCGTCTCCGATCTCGTGGTATCGGATGCCGCTCCACCGCTTCAACCGCAGCCGCTAACCCATCTCTTCCCACTAGTCCTAAACTTCATTGCAGGACTACAAGCAATGCAACTCCTAGGACCAGTAACACCTCTAGTCCTAAGTTTCTCTCTAACCCTTCTTCTCCTAAATCATCATCATCTCCGACCACTCACGGCGGTGTTTCTCTCCTCCGTGCCACACTTCTTCTCAACAAGGTTAGCATTGTAAACTAAATTTCATAGCTTTTCAATCAGTTAATTAATCAAAGTTTCTGTTTTTTGGGATGCAGAGTAATAACAACAGATGTGGGATTTGTCTACAGAGAGTGAATTTTGATCAAATCAATTCAACAGCGATTTTCACGGCGGAGTGTTCACATTCGTTTCACCTCTCTTGTGCCGTTAAATTAGATGACAAACGTTGCCCGTTCTGTTCCGCTGCGAAGTCGGATCCTCCGTCTGTGAATTTAGGATCCGACCCATGGAGACGACCCGAGATCCGAGAAATCAAAACGGGTAAATCTCTGAGAGTTTATAACGACGATGAGCCGTTAGCTTATTCGCCGGTTTCTCTTGCTCAGTTCAACACTATTATGGAATCAGACGAAAACGACGACGTAGAGGAGGAAGATGAGTTCCCCGGATTCTTCGCTGATACTTCGATTACGCCAGCTCCGATTCCTCCAATCTCCGGGAATCTGGAGGTTAAATTGATGCCGGAATCCGCCGTCGTGGAAACCGGGAAAAGGATTGAGACGCATGTCGTCATGATGAAACTGAAGGCGTCTTCGCCGAGGGACGCAATTAGAGCACGCAGGCCGTCGATAGATCTGGTGACGGTTCTCGATTTGAGCAGCGGCGGAGCAAATTTGCAGACGGTGAAGCACGCGCTGAGATTGGTGATCTCTCTGCTCCGAGAGATGGATCGGCTTTCAATCGTCGTGTTCTCGACGGTATCGAAACGTTTGATGCCGTTACGACGGATGACTGCTAAAGGACGGCGTTCTGCGCGGCAAATCGTTGACGCTCTCGTTAGAATTGAAACCACCGGCGGCGGAATGAGCGTTAACGACGCGTTGAAGAAAGCGGTTAAAGTCGTTGAAGATCGGCGAGAGAGGAATCAGTTAGCGAGCATTTTGGTTTTATCCGACGGTCAGGATCAACCGGAGGCGGTTTTGAAAGCTAAACTTAACTCCACGCGGGTGCCGTTTGTTGTTTCCACCACGCGCTTCTCTCGTCCGGAGATCCCGGTCCACTCTGTCTGGATAGCTTCTCCAAGCGCGTTACATCACGCTCCGCTTCGAGACGCGTTCACGGAGCGTATCGCTGCGTTGCTCAACGTGGTTCTCCATGACGTTAAGCTCAATCTCGGTTTGGTTTCCGGTTCTCCGTTGACTGAGATTTCAGCGGTTTACTCTTTAACTGGTCGGTCCGAGAGTTTCGGATCCGGTTCAACCGTTGCCGTCGGGGACTTGTTTGCCGAGGAGGAGAAAGAATTTCTCGTTGAGCTCAAAGTACCGACTTCCTCAACCGGGTCCCACCATGTAATGTCCGTACGGTCTTCCATCGTTGACCCGACGACGCTTCAGCCATTACCATGTCCTAAAGAAAAACGGTTTTTGATCCCGCGGCCACAGACCGGCCGGTTTGTACCTTCAAGCATTGAACGGCTGAGGACTGTACACTCGGTGTGCCACGCTATAGCTGGTTCACACAAGCTTACTGAGCGTGGAGATGTAACCGGAGCCTATCAGCTTCTAACGACGGCTCGGTCCAACGCTTCGGATGATAGCTTAAAGAGCTTGGACGCTGAGTTAGCTGAGCTAAGCCGGTTGAAACCAAGAAACGGTTTAGCAAACCGGACCGAAGATAAACCTGAGCAACTTACGCCGACATCGGCTTGGAGAGCGGCTGAGAAATTGGCGAAAGTAGCTATCATGAGGAAGCATTTAAACCGAGTCAGCGACATGCACGGCTTGGAAAACGCCAGATTTTAAGTTTTTTTTTTTTTAATCTTATTTTTGAAGATAATGGGAGTATATAATTATTTAAGTATAACCACCAATAATTTAGTAAGTAAGATATAATAATAATAAGTATAAAATGATAGATGTATGATTTTTAGAATGGGACCCTATAGGTGCATGACTGCGACAAGCAGTAGCCGACGGGTGTGGCCTTTTTTGTAATGTCAGAGTGAGAATTAATTGGTCTTTTAGCTTTTATCATCTTCCTTTTTGTAATTTTCAGAAAATCCAAATTTGTGACTGGAAAAAATAAATGAAGTATGCTTTTTTATATACTATAAAATGTTAAAGTGAGGTGTAGTGGATTATTAGAGAGTGTGTTTGCAGCGCTGGACTTGAGAATCAAAAGTAAATTTCTACTTAGTTTATATTATCGTGCCGTTTAAATTTAGTGGAGTTATTAACTTATTGTAGTTTACCTATTTTCATAAGAATGATCATGATTAGTCATGTGATCATCATTATGGCCTATTAGTTATAGAAGACTAAATGGATTATCAGAATTGTAAATTATAAATCTTAGCAGCAAGTTGCAATGATTAATGTGTTAAATAATTTGATTAAATGATAAACAAATGTCGAAGGTCCACTTACCGACGTGATTCCAGATTGTCAGTGGCCGAAGAATCTCGAACAAATGGTCAATATACTAAACATATCCTTCATAGGCAATTTACATATTGCATATGATTTATCAATATTCATTACAACTAAGAATTAAATTAAATATATATTATCTTTAGTAGGATTTAGGGCTATAGGTAAGGTTAGATTTTGAAAAAGGTTTCTTAATGGCCTCGTCCATGGTAACAAAAAAAAAAAACTCCGAAAGATTTAGCATTTTTATCTTTTATGTGGAAATTGATGTAAATTCTAATTTATGGTAACATTTAAAGGAACAACATTAAATCTGCAAATAGTCTAAACCGCTTTTGTTTACCATTCACATTTTTTAGTTTGTAGCGGTCTGAAAAAAATAATAAAGGAAATCCATTACGGAGAAGTGCAGTCCAGTTTTATAAACAAAAATATATTGGTTCACAGCGGACTATGTCCGTCCCAAAAATAAAATAGATTGGTCTGCAACGGACTATGTCCACACCGACCACCGTTACCATTCAAATACCAATCTAATTAGATAGAACCAAAATTGTAAGTATTGACAAAAAAAGAACAAAAATTGTAAGTAAAACAAGTAGATAATAGCATTTGGTATTACCAAGCCCGTTAAGAGCAATAGAATGTATATAAGCCCATTAACTAATATATGGGTTTTTCCTAAATAGAGCCTTAACCTTTTATCCCGTGAGCCGATTTATCAAAGCTTTAAGACATCTACCAGTGATAAACATAGAGAGAGACGTCTAGTCATCTTACCATAGTATACTAACAATGGTAGTAGATAATAATCTTATCAACAATCCCTTAAACACATTGTACTATATGTGTGTAACGTGATAATCATCAATTAATTAAAGACAAACCACGTTTAGGCAAGTTAATTAGACGCGTTATATGATTGATCATAATAAACCAAGTCAAAGGAAGCCCTATAAAACCGGCTTCGTCTTCCTAATTTCCATCATCACCCATTATTTTCCTCTCCTTCAGACAAGTTTTTCGTTTGTATTTATATATTTTTATTCTTCCAAAAGAAGAAAAGAAAGACATTCCGGTAATAACATTTTCTTCATAGCTCTCTTTAAATCTATATACTTTGAATATATATATTTGTGTGTTAATTGTGTATATTAATCCTAAAGTTGGCGGAAATGGCCGGAAACGGAAACGAAAACACTGATGGAGAATTCAGTTTCTCGGCTGCGGCGGCACGTGATGCACTTCCGAGGATCACGACGGAGAAGGGAGCCAAATCTCCGACGTCGAGAGACGTGTGTCATGATGACACCGCGTCGCTGGTCAACTTCCAGACCATCGATGAGCTCCATAGTCTTCAGAAGAAACGATCTGCTCCGACCACTCCTCTTAAAGAAGGAGGTGGCGTAGTGATGGGAACCAGTGGTCCTACCACTCCTGTCTCCGGTGAGACCATGCTTCAATCCGTCAGGTGTGTACATTTGTTATTAATATATAGCACAAGGACCTATTGGTAGTTTTAAAAACTTTGTGAAATGGAAATTAGCAAAAACATATACAAATATACATTAAAAACTATGTAAATTAATAATGTTGAGACACTAATAACTATTTATTCCTTTCATAAGAGTCATTTTGACATTTTTTCACATAGTTTAAGAAATATATTAAAAATTCTATTACATGTTTAATAATTATTTTATTTTTGGTATTTTTTTATTGGTTAGTACTTAATACTAAGATTATTATGGGTAATATATATCAAAAATATATTAAAAATCTAAAACGATATTTATTTTAAAATTGAAAAAACAAATCTATAAGAATATTTATTGTGAAACGGATGAAATATTAACTTAGAGAATTATAAATTTATAAAAAATTAATTAAACTAAAAAAACATAAACTAAAATCGGAAAATTAGTAATATATGGTGATTATTATTATTTTTTGTTAACATTAGAGTGATTATTAGTTTATCGAATATTAATTTATAGAGTTTTTAATGTATATAAATTTTTGATGAATCGACAGTGCATCGTTGGCTTCGTTGACGAGAGAGACTGGACCCAAATTAATCAGAGGTGATCCCACGTCGGCCGCGAAAGTGGCACATGTGCCACACACACCTACATCAGCTCCGGCTGCTGACGTCAGTGACAGCGCCTTGAAATTCACTCATGTCCTTCACAACCTCTCTCCCGCCGGTAACCATCCAAAAAACGCCACCCATTTTCATTAACAAGATTTGATCACAATGTTTTTAATGAAACACAAAGTCACATTTCGAATTTTATGGTTGTAGAATTGTATGAACAGGCGATAAAATATGAGAAAGGATCGTTTGTGACATCGACCGGTGCGTTGGCGACGTTGTCGGGAGCCAAAACTGGTCGGTCTCCTAAAGACAAGCGTGTGGTTAAGGATGAGACAACTACGTCCGAGCTCTGGTGGGGAAAGTAAGTCCCTCTCTATCTACATTTTCTAAATCAAGATCACCAAATGAAACTTTGATATTGATATGATATAATGTATTTTTAATATATATTATGTTACATTTTTTTATTAAACAGAGGATCACCAAACATCGAAATGGATGAACAAACCTTTTTGGTGAACCGAGAAAGAGCTGTTGATTACTTGAACTCTTTGGACAAGGTAACTCAGTAAAAGAAATATTAAAGATTGCACTTATGCACTATTATGTAAAAATTAGGTATGGGTGTTTACCCGAAATCCGAAATCTGAACCCAAACCCGACCTGAAAATTTAAATAATATTCGCTAATATTCGAACTCAAACCGAATCCGAACGAATATTCGAAGTAATCTAAATTTTTACCTAATTTAAAATTTAAATAATTTTGCTATTTGAGTATTTTTGATAGTTGAATAGTTATTATATCGATTTTTGTAGAATAAATATTTTTGAGTACTTTTGGATACTCTTACATACTTAAGATATCCTACGTGATTTTTGAATATTTTCATATTATATTAAATATATTTTCGAATATCCGCTCCACCCAAACCCAATAAGTCATAAACCGATTCTTATCCAATATATAGAAATACTCGAACAAAATCTCTAGTTCTGAACTCGAAAAACCAGATCTTAATCTGAATGGATATCCAAACGCCCTAAAAGTATATAAAATTGATTGGTTTATATTTATCTTATCGCCAGGTGTTTGTGAATGATCAATACCTAAACTGGGATCCAGAGAACAGAATCAAAGTCAGAATTGTATCAGCAAGAGCTTACCATTCACTTTTCATGCACAACATGTGTATCCGTCCAACACCTGAAGAGCTAGAGAATTTCGGGACACCTGATTTCACGATCTACAACGCCGGAAAATTCCCATGTAACCGTTACACTCATTACATGACATCATCGACTAGTGTCGACATAAACCTAGGAAGAAGAGAGATGGTTATTCTAGGGACACAATATGCTGGTGAAATGAAGAAAGGACTCTTTGGTGTGATGCATTATCTTATGCCTAAGAGAAAGATTTTGTCACTTCACTCCGGTTGTAACATGGGCAAAGATGGAGATGTTGCTCTCTTCTTCGGTTTATCGGGAACTGGAAAGACTACATTGTCGACCGATCATAACCGGTATTTGATTGGAGATGATGAACATTGTTGGAGTGAGGCTGGAGTCTCCAACATCGAAGGTGGCTGTTACGCGAAATGCATTGATTTGTCGAGAGAGAAAGAGCCTGATATCTGGAACGCTATCAAATTCGGAACTGGTACGTACGTTATTAAAACAATACTCTGTTTAACCTAACGTATATCTCACGTTAGGTTTTGAATACAATACTCTGTTTATTGTAACGTGTATCTCACGTTAGGTTTTGGTGACAGTTTTGGAGAATGTTGTGTTTGATGAGCATACAAGAGAAGTGGATTATACAGACAAATCAGTGACGGAGAACACACGTGCAGCTTATCCGATTGAGTATATCCCGAACTCGAAGATACCGTGCGTTGGACCACACCCTAAGAACGTGATCCTATTGGCTTGTGACGCCTTTGGTGTGTTGCCGCCAATCAGTAAGCTGGATCTTGCTCAGACTATGTATCATTTCATCAGTGGATACACTGCTCTCGTAAGTCTTCTATCATCATTTAAAACACAACCAAATACGACGTTCAGGTTGATGAGTGATGAATCTGTGGTTTTGTAGGTTGCAGGAACAGAGGAAGGAGTTAAGGAGCCAAGAGCGACTTTCTCGGCTTGTTTTGGTGCTGCTTTCATTATGCTTCACCCAACCAAATACGCAGCTATGTTAGCCGAGAAAATGCAAGCTCAAGGAGCCACTGGTTGGCTTGTTAACACCGGCTGGTCCGGTGGAAGGTAAAAACCATTCGTCTCTACTTGAAGCTCTCAAAAACCACAAAAAGAAAACATATATATCATATGTTAAAACTTTGTAATGTTGATATATTTTCAGCTATGGATCTGGAAGTCGGATCAAGTTGGCGTATACACGAAAGATTATTGATGCTATACATTCGGGAAGTCTATTGAATGCAACTTATCGGAAAACAGAAATTTTTGGTTTGGAGATTCCAAATGAAGTTGAAGGAGTGCCTTCTGAGATTCTGGAACCAATGAATGCAGTAAGTTAGAGAGAGCAAATGTTTATTTTATTTTACATGAATCAGAATAACCCATATATGTATATATATATATATATTAAAAAAAAACTAAGAAAATTGACATTAATGGTTTATGTGTGTGTGTGTGTGTTTGGTGCAGTGGGAAGACAAAGTGGCTTATGAGGACACTTTGTTGAAGTTGGCTGGTTTGTTTAGAAACAATTTTGAGACATTCACAAGTCATAAGATTGGAGATGATGGAAAATTGACTGAAGAGATTCTTGCAGCTGGTCCAAACTTCTAAAATGATGAAGATGATGATGATGAACATACCATGTTTTAAACAAAAACAACAACTTATACGGTAATTTAAAATAAAACGAATAATGTCATATTTTTTGTTCCAATTGAAATGAGAACTATTCTTTTTCTTTTCTTTCATGAATGTTTTTTCCAAAAGATAAGTTTGGGAGTATTTAGTTTTTTTCTTCTTCTATAAATGTTAATGCAAAGAAAACAAACTCCCATCCATTAACATGGAAGACCTCTATAAGGACTGAAATGGATAAAAAGCATAATTTTATTTCAAAAAATTAGTTTATGTACACAAGAAATTGAGAAGACCAGGAGAAGAAATTGAATCAAATGAATTTTTGTTCAATTGAAACAAATGTAGAACAAAAAAAAATCTAAAAATTATTTGGTTGTAGAAGAATTATAAATATCTTCAAAATTTAAACGACAGAAGAGTTGGTTTCCAGTTTCTCTTCTTTTTGGACCTCATCATCTTCACTTATTTCATTAGACCGGTCCACACTATTCATAAATATCCCTGCAAATAAACAGTTACTTTAGAAAAATATATACAGAGAGAGACAAAAAAGGTTTATGAGATGAATAAATATGAATTTTAAATACTTACCAATACCCCATATAATAGCTGCAAGGAAGAGGATTGAAGTGATTATAAGAGTTGATGTTCTCCAGTTTTTCAAACGATCCTGCAATTAAAAAAAAAGGTTGAGGGTTCATACATCAAATTTATAATCTTTGTCAAAGAGACATAAGAAGAAATTCACAAACCTGCATTCTTCCATAAAGTGGGGAAGAAGGAACATCTCCTAAGATATGGATCAAAACAGTTGAAGTAGCCATTGATAATGGTCTCAAGTTAGGTCTAACACAATGGAGACACACAAAGTTAACCGGAGCCTGCAAAAAAAACAAAATGTTATAAGCTCAAAAGCAGCAACAGTAGATAAGAACCAGACAACTCTTATTCAAATATTTGATTATATTACCTGAGGTGCAAAGATTAAAATTTCTCCCACTGCGAATAGACCGATGAAGGCATACATATTCTTCATGCAGAAAGCAGTGAAACAAAACGCTGCGCCGAATAAAGTTGATGCAGCTAGTAACTGTATAAAACAAACAAGTTAGAGAGGTAAATCAATCAAAAGGTTTTGGTATTTTATTTGTTTACCTTGAAGGTATTTGGAAGTGTAGCGTTTATGCGATCAAGAACATAGCTTCCGCCTAAGGTTCCAATGATCCCACAGATGATAGTAAGCCCTCCAAAAATCATGTCTGCGTTTTTCATTTGGTAGATACCAAAACCAGCTTTTGGTCCCCAATATGAGTAAGCTCCGATTACAAAGTTGTAAGTGATGTAACCAAGAACATTTACGATGAATACTTTCTCGGTGAAGAGAGCCTTCAAGTCTTTTCCAAATACTACTACAAGGTTTTGGCTCTTGGATTCGACTGTTTCGGTAGATGTTGAGGGTTTCTTGGAATCTTTAGCAGCAAAACCTATACGAAAAGAAGAAGAACATTTTAATCAAAAGTTTGAAGAAGAGACTAGAGATTATAGTATGTCTAAGGTGACTTAAATCTCAAGGTACTACAAAGGGGTCTTTATCTATTCATTCTTTTTGTATCGAGAGAATGAAAAGATCTCGTTTGAGTTTCTATTTGTCTATTGTATCGGGTTTTGGGACAGTATATAAAAGGGTCCAAGGGTTTGTAAATATGATCACTCACAAAATATAGAAACAGTTGACTAAAAGGTATTTGCCTCAATATTGTTTCTCTCTAAGTATTCCGCAGAAACGTTTCTTCTTATAGGGTTCACTCGAGTTTACACAACATAGTATGATAAAAAGATTAAAGCATCTAGTTTCATTACCTTTTAGCTGTGGTGGTTTGATACAGAAGGACAAAACAACAAAGAAAGCCATTGCGATTGCCTCAATGTAAAACGCCCAACGCCATCCAATATGGTCTCCAACCTGATCGTGGTAGCAAACAAATTGTCAATAACTTATAAATAAACAGAAAAGATTCAAGCATTATACTTACATATCCACCAAAAACGTAGCCTAGAGCAACTCCTGCTGGTATACACATGTAGAACAGTCCAAGCCATAGATTTTTCTGGAAAGAAACAACACAAAAATGAATCGAAAGAACACGAAAGAACCCTAATAGTTTCAGTAATCGAATCGAAAAAAACTAACCCGTGCAGCAGGAGCGCTATCATCGATATAGGGTGCTGCAAGACTAATGAAGGAAGCCTCACCAACCCCAACAAACCTAATAGGCACAGTTATGAAAAGAAAAAAATGTTAGTTAGTCCGGAAAATTCGAAAGACTTGTTTATTTTCCATGTAATCACCACACGATATTTATCCGTGCTTTGTCCTCACTCACATTCGAGAAACAGCAATCATCCAAAAGTTGTAAGAGAAACCGCAACCAATAGCAGCAAGAGTCCAAACAGTTAATCCTACACCAATTAGTTTAAAAGGAGTGAATCTGCAAGAGAAAGATAATCAAAACAAAAGACTTAAGTGCAAGAAACACAGATTCATGAAAACAAAGACTTCACCTTTTTGACAGTCCAGCGAATATTGGAGAAGCAATAAGAAGACCAACCATAAACGCAGAAGATAAAAGACCATCTTGAAAGTTGGTTAAGCTAAACTCTCCTCTGTATTAACACAAAACATAACCAAAAAGTTTAAGTCTTTCGTAATTGAAAAATTAAAAATCAGAAAGAATGAAAAGAAAAAATAATCTTACTGAATTCCAGTTCCAGCTGAGCAAACCCCTTTAGCATCACATGTTCTTGAGCTTCCATTAACACCATTACTTGCGATCACTCCTCGATCCACATAATTGATCAGGTTAACGATACACAAGATCGCAACAAATCTACAGAACAGAATCCATCACGAGTTAGAGAAAGAAAAAAACCCACAAACCTAGGACATGATCCAATATCAAGAAGTTCTTGAATCAAAAGGTTTTGGAATCATAAAAATTCAGATCAAACCTAGATTTTATAATCTATTTTTTTTTTTTTGAATGAATGTAAAATTAATTCAATCAAATACATGTTACATCGAGTGCTATCTATTGTTTAAAGCGTGTAAGGAGAAACATTTTGATCAAACATAAAGATCTGAATAAGAGCAAAAACTGTTTTAGTCACTCTGTGGGGCTGCTAATAGATTTTATAATCTACACGACCACGTTTAATGTGTTTTTCATGACAGGACGTGGTTTTTGTTACCTTCCCGGAGTCCAAAAACGTTTTTTAGCGGTGTTCAGAGTAGAAGCTTGTTCTGCTACAGACTGGGAATCTCTCTGGCCAACTTTTGTCATTGATTTTAGTTTCAGGATTCTTTACTAAACAGAGATAAAATTATATATATATTTATTTATATAGCTCTTGTAATTTGGATTCTTGTTTTGATTTGGACTATATTCTTATTCTCTCCTCAGTTTTGTTGACAACAAGATTTTGAAACTAGATTTGTTTTAAGATTTGTTAGATATTTATCACTTTTCAAGGAAAAAAATACAGCGATATCTTCTACTTGGCAGTTTCTAATTTTCCTTTTTAATAAAAAAGAGTAATTTCCACACACACACAAAAAAAAAAAATTCAAACATAAAAAGCCATTTATTTTCTCATATTTCAAGTTTCTGATTTTCCCTTTTTATCAACAGAATAATAGGAAAAAGTGTTATTACCAATATTGAATTCATAAAAGCTATTTTAATTAGTTAAACTTTTTAAGAATTCAGCAAAGTTAGAGTTTGATCGGCTCTTAGCACATATATTTTTTATTTCAAATTTTATATTTTATAAATAAAATTATACAATTTTATCATGTTTATTATAATAGAAAACTATTATTTTTTGTTTGGTTTAAATTTGTAAATATTATAGTTTAGATATTTGATTATATTTTATTATTTTATTTGAATTTATTGTTTTTTGTTTCGAATATTTTTAAAATATTTTGGGTTTAAGTTTTAGTCCATTGCATGTCATTTATGATTTTAATGCTTGTAATAAGATTAATAATCTTTTATCTCTTTTTGAAATATTTAAATACTAACATATTTTTAACTACAACCATAAAATCAACCTGTAAATCAACATATTTAGTAAAATTATTAGTTTTTATTGTTTTTAAAAATATTCATTTTAACTAAATTGTAAAATAAATAATATTTTAAAATCAATCCATTTTTTAAAAGAAAATATATCTAAATATGAACCTTTTTACCTATATATTAAATTGTTATTAGGTAATTTACTAGTTTGTTATTAGTTACTATTTTTAACCTGTTTTACAATTGTTTAAATATTTATATATTTATTAGAACAAACTGTAAAAATCTATAATTGTAATTTTAAAAACATCATCAATCTATTTTATTATATAATTGAATAATATATTAATATATATCAGTTTATTTTAATATTTTAGTTTTACCAAATTAATATATCGGCCAAATTTTTAGTAGTTTAAATTATTTTTCAAAGTTCTTCAGTGATTGTTGGGCTACAGGGATAGTGACTGGTTTTCATTTACTAGTTACAAGATTCCTTATAACAACACACATGGGAAAATCGAAAATAGCCCAAATTGTTATTACTTCCAAAGCCCATTTGTTGAGCCCATTCGTTGAGCCCATTCGATGAGAAGGCAAGTCGACAATGCCAAGCAAAAAAAAACTGAAAATGTGTTAAAGAGTTTAACGTAGCACAAAAAGTTATTTGAGAGTGGGTGTAAGAATGTTCATGACCTCAGATTTTTAGTATTGTGTTTTTTGTGATCATTCGCCGATCTCTCAGCGATATATTCAATATAATCCTATCTTCAAAACATACACCGGACCATGGCCGGCTCTTGACACAACCGAACGAAACATTAGTCTCGGCTCCAAATTTTTTCAGAGATATATATAAAGAAATTATGATCCTCAAATTGTTAAAAAAAAATTTAATTAATACTTACACTAAAATGTTTATGACCCTCAAAATCTCAGGACCGGCTCTGCACCGGACACACAAACCCCGAATACATCATTTATACATCTTTGCCTTTGATCAAATGCAATACCATCCTATTCTCACCAATTTACTCCTTATGTTTTGATAGTCTTGATGATGTACAAGTGCTAGACAGATGTAAAAGAGACAAGCTCAATCTGACACCATTAGGTCTAACTAAATCCTGCAAATGGAAACGGATATGAGAGTTATTATTACAGAAATTTTCCAGAGCCTGTTTCACTCTGTTTTCACAATACCCAAAACAAATATACATTTTCAAGTAGCTCGTATAGATAAGTAATGGGGATGGTGTCACTGGACCATGTATTAAGTCCGTGATGGTCGGACTCAGAAACAGAGTGGTGATGTGAAGATGACAACAAGCTCATGGTCCCATTTTCACTTTCATTGAGTACTGTTTTCACCTCTCAATTGGACCACTGCAAGCCAAACAAAACAAAGGCTTTTGTTCTAATTTTCAATTTCAAACAAAAAAGAAAAAGAACTTTGTAGATACTTTCTATTGGTTTTATTTTTTTCATCATGCGTCGCTTTCACAACATGTTGTGTCTTTATTATTACCTGGTTTTACAAGATGCAAATATATACATATATCCAGTTTAATTGGTAATTTCTAAATGCATTGGTTAAAAGTAAACCGTTTTAATTGTTACCAATCACAAAACGTTATCAAAAGTTAAAATAAAAATAGTTATTCTCAATTTTTTTTAGTGTTTTCATTAACCATTTTTACTAAAATTTTTTTAATAGTTTTACATTATTCAAATGCTTACCACGTTCGCTAATAGCTAATATACTTGTTTCGTTTTTGTTCACCAATCGAACTCATCACTTTTTAGATCTCACATAATTACATGATTAGGAAAAAGCTACTAATCAAATCATTTTTGGGTGAGTAGAGATTTGAATCAAGATTGTGTTAGTAAGAAGTAAAAAGTGAAATCTAATAGTAGAAGTCCTTATAGAGATGTGCGTTTGAGGAGACAACAAGGAACACAACACGAGACGATGCGATTTAACAAAAACAAATAGACAAAAGCTTAGTAGTAATGGATACAACGTGCTTCCATGGTTGGATTAATTTATCTTTAGGCTTTGGATTCTTCTCTTATTTTCTCTTAACCCAATGTTTCTCTCTTTAATATTTTTTCAGTCTACTCAAATTTCAGTTTTCAAGGCCATTTTAAAATCAAAAGGATGGAAATAGAGAAGAGAAAGCTAAGTATAAAATCAAGAAACGAATCTCATTAAGCACCTGCTTCCCACAACTTTTAGGTCTTCATCAAACCCACTAAGTTTCTTACATAAAGTTTCTTGCATTCACATGTGCTCACCAATTCAGATTTTGTAAATGAGTAAATTTTCCGGATATGGTTTGAGGTTTAATTTATATATCTATTGATGTTTAGTATGATAAAGAAAGTGAATTATTCTCCATAACCTAGACTAAAAAAAAAAGATTACAACAACAAAAAATATCAACTATTATGTTAAAATTTATAGTTTTGAATGGTAACAACGGTCGTAATCAATTAGTTTGTTAATATTCAAAACCATTTTAAATTACCATTTGTAATATTTAGTTTATAGTAATGCATACATAAATTAATCAAAAAGACTGATGTTGATCAAATATTATGAACAAATAAATTTGGTGTATAATAAACGGTAATCCTTAAAAAAATAAAATGATTTGGACTGTATTTTAATTAGTTCATTGTTAGTGTCTCATATCGGAAGTTGGAATAAATCATATATAATATATAAAGAGTTATAGTCAATTCACTCATTGTCAATTGGTTTTAAGTTGGAAGTCCGTAACAAGCCCAAATTAACATGGTATTAAAGCTTAGTCCAAACTACAAAAGGACTATGGTTGGATCTTGGACCATCCGATTGTTGAGCTACCCTATAAATAACTCCACGATTCAGAAGGCAAAGAACCTTGAGCGTGAGAGGGGAGGGTGTTAGTGTCTCACATCGGAAGTTATAGTAGATCATATATAATATATAAAAGGTTAGAGTCAATCCACTCATTACCAATTAATTTTGAATTGGAAGCTCGTAACAAATTAACATTCACTACTTATTGTTACCATTGAAACCCTACATTTTAGCCACCTAATTTACATAAAATACTATATATTTGACACTACTATGTATTATACTGTGAAAAAATAGATAGATCAGTGACAGTGAACTAGCAACTGGCGTAGAAACCTCGTTAGCTGGATTACTTACTACTGCGTTCTATCACAGTGGCAATTTACGATCGTACCCTGGGTCCTCCTCTCTTCTTCAGACTGCTGCATTAATGTGAACGTTCGTCACTTCGTCATTTCATATTTTTCCCCCCAAACCGACAACGTCTGGTTTGGAATCAAAGCCTGATCTGGTCATTATTTTGCAACGGAACGACCAGTCCATTAAAGTTAAAGGTCACGAATGTAATTTCCGTCCTTTTCCAGTCAAACTAATAATTAACTGACCAAAGTTTTTCTGGTTATTTTCCTACCACCAGCAATATTATTACCTTTTTAATAACTATCAATCATTTCAGTATTTTTTTTCTCAGGTAGCTTTTCTAAATTTTATACTTTTTTTTTTGATAAATGTTAATTTGTACATTACTTTTCTAAACTTGTTTTCTTTCTAAGTGTTCCGACTTCTCTCTAAACTAAAGCTTCGATCTTTGTTTTCTCTATTTCCGGTCGCCGGCTACCGGGTTACCTTTGTCTTGTGTTTCTTTTTTTTTTGTTTTTTTTTTGTTTTTTGTTTTGTCTGTATAAATCTTTTTGATAGTTGTCGGGTTTAATCTCCGGCTTCATGCCGATTTTTGTCTTTCCGGATAGTTCCGGACTTGCTCTATGGCGGGCTTTCTCCGATCATCCTCCTTGTGATTCTCTTGTCAGTTATCCGATTATCTTCAAGTTTTGTTGCAGATTCTCTAGATTGATTGGATTTAATATTCGTTGGCCTTCACCCCTTACACGATTTCGCGGCGGAGCAAAGGCGGCAATAAACGAATTTTCAGATAAATCCGTCGGCGACGGATCTCCATAGATCTATTGTATCTCGGCGAGCTTGTAAGCGTCCTTATCTTCTTCAAGCGGATGTCTTTGGCAAATCGTTGGATAGGATGATGATCGCCATCATAAATCGGTGGAATTGCATGGCTATTCGTCGGCGGTGGCGAAGCGCAAAACTCTCGGACGCCGATGTGCATGACAACATCTTCCGGAAGCTGACGCGTGTCCGTGAATTGGCTTTTACCCGTCATTTCGAGTTGATCGGTCGGTCAATTGGGCCTTTTAGTCCGCTTCGTTTTTAAATCCATTTATTACTCAATTTGTACTGTTTCGATCCATTTTTAATATAAATACGAGTCGACAAAAAAACATTGCTTTTCTCAAACATATGATATACATTCGTATATATGTAGCTACAAAGTTTAAACATATCACAATAAACACACTATTTAAACCTATTGGACTACTTTTTCCTTCGTATAATAGCGACAAAATCAGGAACAAATAATAGTAAAACGTGTAACGTGAAAACTGAAAAGTAACAATTAAAAGAAAACATAATAATTCACGGTCTGGTTTTCGGACACATGGGCCCAACAATTACGGCCCAGTTACTCTGTAAACCGCTCTTTAAAAAACCGGTCCTACGATTGGTTAACTTTTTGACTAACCCATTGGATGCCCGTGGAATGATATAGCATCTGAACCGTTAAAAATGTAATGTAATTATTGGGTTTATCGCTATAAAGCACCATTAAACTTACGTATGGGATTAGATTACCAAATAAAGATCCTTTAGCTTTTGTCGTTTTCATATAAAACAATAGGTTTAAGAATATTACCTGTCCATTTTTGTTTTCATGTGTGATTTTTGTTTTATTGGGTCAACATTACTCTGTTTATACGAATGTATTAAAGTGTATGGTAGTCGTATTAAATGAGAAATTATATGAATTTTGGCAATATTTGGTTTTTGAAGAACATCACTTCTCAAATGTTTTAAGAACAACACATGGTTCCAAAACAAAATAAATGAACATTACCTAATAATAGTATATTCTCCATCGTACAAGTTATATTGTAGTGTATTCATGTAGTCTAAACATTATCGAATCTGATATATTTGAACAAGTTGATTAGACAATTTATAATCCCATTCTATTTCTTATTATAAAATACATTTTAAGGTAAAATTTACTTTACTTTTAACTGCAAAATAGAATAAAATTATTTTATATTAGAGGAAAATTATATTATATTAGAATAAAATGTGTAAAATTACTCTCTTTTTTTATTCAATACTCCAATTTTTATTCTAAAATAGAATAGTATTAGAATAAAATTCAACTTTATTTTTATTTCAGAATAAAAAAGTAATTTTACATAGTAATGAACAGTATTATGTTGTGTGCAAATAGATTAAAAAAATATTTAATAATATACACATAGCGACAATTTGATTAATATTTTCGGACAATATAGAAATAAATAAAGATTTTCAAAATAAAGTCATTTACAATTATAAAATAAAATCACTCCCTCCTCATCATCTTCTTCTTCTTCACTTACCCCTTCACCACACTCACACCATCTCATTAGTTCATAACCCTAATCTCTCACAGAGAAGAGAGAGACAGAGAGAACGATGAAGCTTCTTCTTCTTCTTTTATTTCTCCTCCACATTTCTCATTCATTCACCGCCGGCCGACCAATCACCGAGTTCCGTGCCCTTCTCTCACTTAAATCCTCTCTCACCGGCGCCGGAGATGGCTCAAACTCTCCTCTCCCCTCATGGAAACCCTCAACCAGCTTCTGCACATGGACTGGTGTCACGTGCGACGTTTCTCGACGGCACGTGACCTCACTTGACCTTTCCGGCCTCAACCTCTCCGGTACTCTCACTCCAGACGTATCTCATTTACGTTTTCTCCAGAATCTCTCTCTAGCTGAAAATCAGATCTCCGGTCCAATCCCGCCGGAGATCTCGAATCTCTCCGGGCTTCGTCACTTGAATCTCTCAAACAATGTCTTCAACGGTTCGTTTCCCGATGAGATTTCGTCTGGATTAGTAAATCTTCGTGTTCTCGATGTCTACAACAATAACTTGACCGGAGATTTGCCGCTTTCCGTCACCAATCTAACTCAGCTCCGGCATCTTCATCTCGGCGGAAACTATTTCTCCGGTCAGATCCCGTCATCTTACGGAAGCTGGCCAGTTATCGAGTATTTAGCAGTTTCCGGCAACGAGCTCGTCGGGAAAATCCCTCCAGAGATCGGTAACCTAACGACTCTCCGGGAACTATATATCGGCTACTACAACGCTTTCGAAAACGGTCTTCCACCAGAGATCGGAAATCTATCGGAGCTCGTCAGATTCGACGCCGCTAATTGCGGATTAACCGGAGAAATTCCGCCGGCTATTGGAAGGCTTCAGAAACTCGATACACTTTTTCTGCAAGTGAATGTATTCTCCGGTCCGTTAACTTGGGAGCTGGGGAAGCTTTCGAGCTTGAAATCAATGGATTTGTCTAACAACATGTTCACCGGAG
Organism: Orychophragmus violaceus; assembly: GCA_030180135.1. Classification (NCBI taxonomy): domain Eukaryota; kingdom Viridiplantae; phylum Streptophyta; class Magnoliopsida; order Brassicales; family Brassicaceae; genus Orychophragmus; species Orychophragmus violaceus. The sequence continues at coordinate 951,477 of CM058232.1, read as the reverse complement.
AGATTCCGGTAAGCTTCGCTGAGCTGAAGAACCTCACGCTTTTGAATCTCTTCAGAAACAAACTCCACGGTGAGATACCGGAGTTCATCGGAGACTTACCGGAGCTAGAAGTGTTGCAGCTTTGGGAAAACAATTTCACCGGAAGCATCCCACCGAAGCTCGGGGAGAACGGTAGACTCAACCTCGTTGATCTCTCCTCCAACAAACTCACCGGAACTTTACCGCCGAACATGTGCTCCGGTAACAATTTAGAAACCTTAATCACTTTAGGAAACTTCCTCTTTGGTTCAATCCCTGATTCTCTGGGGAAATGTGAATCCCTAACCCGGATCCGAATGGGTGAGAATTTCCTAAACGGGTCAATCCCTAAAGGCTTATTCGGATTACCCAAACTAACTCAAGTGGAGCTCCAAGATAATTACCTAACCGGTGAATTACCGGTATCCGGAGGTGTCTCAGTCAATCTTGGTCAGTTAAGTTTATCAAACAACCAACTCTCAGGTCCATTACCTCCGGCGATCGGAAACTTCACCGGCGTTCAGAAACTCCTCCTCGACGGAAACAAGTTCTCCGGTCCGATTCCTTCAGAGGTAGGGAAGCTTCAGCAGTTATCGAAGATTGATTTCAGCCACAACTTATTCTCCGGTCGAATCGCTCCGGAGATCAGCCATTGCAAGCTCTTAACCTTCGTCGATCTAAGCCGGAACGAGCTCTCCGGTGAAATTCCAAACGAGATCACCGCTATGAGAATCTTAAACTACTTGAATCTTTCAAGAAACCATCTCGTTGGATCAATCCCTGGTTCAATCTCGTTGATGCAGAGCTTAACATCCCTTGATTTCTCTTACAACAATCTCTCCGGTTTAGTTCCTGGAACAGGACAGTTCAGTTACTTCAACTACACATCGTTCTTAGGCAATACTGATCTCTGTGGTCCTTATCTTGGTCCTTGTAAAGACAGTGGAGCTCACCAGAGTCATAATAAAGGACCTTTATCTGCTTCTATGAAGCTACTCCTCGTTCTTGGACTACTCGTTTGTTCAATTGCATTCGCAGTTGCAGCTATAATCAAAGCTAGATCCTTGAAGAAGGCAAGCGAGTCACGAGCCTGGAGGTTAACAGCTTTCCAAAGACTAGACTTCACTTGTGACGATGTTTTGGATTCTCTCAAAGAAGACAACATTATAGGCAAAGGAGGAGCCGGTATTGTCTACAAAGGCTCAATGCCTAACGGTGACCAAGTCGCGGTCAAAAGACTCGCTGCAATGTCTCGTGGCTCTTCACACGATCACGGATTCAACGCAGAGATTCAAACGTTGGGGAGGATCAGACACAGACATATTGTGAGACTACTCGGGTTTTGTTCTAACCATGAGACGAATCTACTTGTGTATGAGTACATGCCTAATGGTAGTCTTGGTGAGGTGTTGCACGGTAAGAAAGGTGGACACTTGCATTGGGACACACGTTACAAGATTGCTCTTGAAGCTGCTAAAGGACTTTGTTATCTTCATCATGATTGTTCTCCATTGATTGTTCATAGAGATGTTAAATCAAACAACATTCTACTAGATTCGAACTTTGAAGCTCATGTTGCTGACTTTGGTCTCGCCAAGTTTCTTCAAGATTCTGGTGCTTCGGAATGTATGTCTGCTATCGCTGGATCTTACGGCTACATAGCTCCAGGTACTAAAAACTTCTAAAAGTTTCCGACTTTGTGATCTCTTGCTCTGTTTTCTAAACAGTATCCTCTGTTTTCTAAATAGTATCCTCTGTTTTGTACATAGTATCCTCTGTTTTCTAAATAGTATCCTCTGTTTTGTACATAGTATCCTCTGTTTTCCACATATTATCCTTTGTTCTGTTTTCTACATAGTATCCTCTGTTTTCTAAATAGTATTTTTGTTGTTGTTTGTGTAGAATATGCTTATACGTTGAAGGTAGATGAGAAGAGCGATGTCTATAGTTTCGGTGTGGTTCTTCTAGAACTCGTGACCGGAAGAAAACCCGTCGGTGAATTTGGTGATGGTGTTGATATCGTGCAATGGGTTCGTAAAATGACTGATTCTAACAAAGAATCTGTTCTTAAAGTGTTGGATCCGAGACTTTCTTCGATTCCGATTCATGAAGTGACGCATGTTTTCTACGTTGCTATGCTTTGTGTTGAAGAACAAGCTGTTGAGAGACCGACGATGAGAGAAGTTGTTCAGATTCTCACCGAGATACCTAAGCTGCCACCGTCGAAGGATCAGCCAGCGACGGAAATAAATGGAGTGGAGAAGCTAACGCTTGGAAATGATTTATCGCCGAAGTCTGGTGGTCAAGGTCCGCCGGATCTTCTTAATCTCTAAGAGTATTTCCGTGGTAAAATTAGGGTTCCGGTGGAAGTGATGAGATTTAGTTGTTAATTACTTAATTACCGCCATTTAGTCTGGTTTGTGCTTTTGTCCGGTTTAGTGGTGTTTTGTTTTGACTCTTTTTTTAAGTGTGTTTAATTTTCCTCGGCTTTTACTTTTTGTCACATTATGGAATTTGGTTCAGTTTAGTTTGTAATTTCTATGAAATGAAGATGTACAGTTGGGGTTCTTTTAAGAGGGAAAATGTTAATTCTGGAATTTTAAATTGTCTTGAAAATAGTGAATTTCAATGTATTGAAACTGGGATATGTCTGATGTGAATACTCTTGCTGTATCGTCACGCCTCTGCAAGTGATCTGAATGATCTATCGTCTTGTTTATTGTGTTGTGGTATTGGAATTTAGGCTTTTGGCTTTCAATAGTAACAGCGGCTTTGTTGGATTCATTTGTAAATGATTAAAACCGTTTTTATTTATCAATTATCATTTTTAATCCGTAATAGTTTGAAAAGATGAAAAATAAAAGAAGTGTTGCGGACTAAATGCGAACCATTTTCATAAACAAATAAATTTGATATGCAGTAGATTCGGTCTGCTCCCAAAATAATATGATTCAGTCTGTATATAGTTTAGTTCATGATGACCGCTATCAATATTCAAAGTTTTTATTTACTCATAAAAATAGATCGTACTTGGTCTGCAGCGGATTTTTTTTTTCAATCCGCATTACTTCATACCAAATATTCCCTTTGTTTTAATATATAAGTAGTTTTAGTGTTTTTGTTTTATATTATAAGTTGTTTTCATATCTTAAAATAACTTTTAGTTTTATTAAAAACTGTGTAACTAATTGTATTTTATTATTTTTTAATAATTGGTTAAATTGTTTTTAGTTACACTAATGATGCTTTTTAAAGGAAAATTATATTTCTTAATCTTTGTGCTTTTAGGCAAAACTACTTATATTTAAAAACAGAGAAAATATTATAAATGGAATAAAATCAGTTTTGAACGCTTACGTATTAATCCGTTATAACCGTTGTTACCATTCAAAGTCTTCTTAAAAAAGCATCTAGCTGAACTTGATCTTTGACTTTGATCAACAAGATGGTACTAAATTACCATCTGATTAGCTTAAAATTAAGTATTTAATAAGGAATATTTTACTATCAATTTTTTTGCATGAAAGTACATATCTAGGCTTAAACTCCTTCACCTTAAAAATCCATGGAGATTGTAACTTCAAACAATAATTGAAGAGAAGAACGCATGTGGGAAAAATCAGAGGTATCAAAGGTATAAATGTGGATGGGGGATAATGATTGGTTTGGAACTTCTGAAATAAAGGTAAGAGAGTGAAACCTATCGATCACCAATTTTTTCTCCCACATGCAAAATATTTATAAAACTAAGTCTTAAATGTTTTTATGATGAGATCTCTTTGTCAAACTCTTTTCCCTTCTCATGAAGCAATTCCTAGTTTATGTGAAGCATTTATGATTTCTCTCTATCATAAATATAACACACAACCAACTAACATTTAGGTGGTTTCATTTGGGTCAAGCATATACAAACTTGTAGCTAATATACCATAAAGTTTACTGCGCATCTTTACTGAGCCCTAATGACCTAATTGATGGGCTAACTATTAAAGTGATCGAACGTTTTGTAGGGGACCCTATGCATGATATAGCATATGGCAAAGGCTATTGCACTTGTGGTGATCTATCTAGATGCAAATTATTGTCCATGTCTACGTAAAAAGAAAAACTATTGAATGCATGTTTATATATGATTCTCATATTCCTCACATAGATGTGGTCTAGTGGTAAGGAAAGACTTGGAAATGTGTTGATAGTATTTCATTCCAGTTTGAGCATTACAAAAATACAAAAATACAGTTATGTAATAAGTTTGGATTTGAGTCTTGTTTAACACAAACAATTTACATTGTAGTCAAGTAACACGAGATTTAGTTATCCCCTATTAATTGAAAAATATTTTAAATTTGTGATAAGGAGTGTGATGTCTCTCGAAAACAAGTTCACTCTATAGCATTTCGATGAATTTCGAGTTTCTATCGAAACCGATCAAATTAACCGATATGATATATATAGAAGAAAAACAATGATTCTCATGTTATTGTATCCCAAGCATGTATCTAACTAGTAATATTGCAAAATACTATAAAAGTTGAACACACAAAAGTATACGTTGTAAACAAAACTGAAAGGTATTTTTGTTTCCTAGAAACACACATACACATTGCGTGTGTGTGATCACGATTTCATCACTCACGTAACAACTATTTCTCTACTAATGCGTCCATGGAAATTTCATGTTTGATGGATCACAACAAAGGTGAAAAAAGAAAAAGAAATAGTTAATTATGTCTTTTCATCTCAGCTTTATATTCTCACATTATGCGTAATTTCCGGACAATGTATATAAAACAAATACTACAAAAACTTTCTTATCTCAAAGAATTTTCCTCTGTGACAGACAACTCATAAGCACTGAAAATAAGACTCCCATTTTCTAGTTGTTTAACTTACTCTAAAAAGTTAATAATCCAATATTTTTAAGAAAATTGGTATGTTTAAGCGTTTTAGAGATAAAAATGCCACGTGGAATATATGATTGTGAAAAGACAGAGACACGTAGAAAAGAAAGAAAGGAGTGCACTGTGTGTTGTTTGGAATGGGTCTGTTTTGTCATTTTCTTGGTTTCATTGTTTTCCCCGACACAGTTATGTCCCATCCCTCGTAGTTGCTAAGAGAATCCCTTACACAAAGCTACATTACAATAACAAACATTAAAAAAATTGAATCGTTGATCTGATATCTGGAATGCCGTTTATATAAACAAGTAAAGTTTTGGTTTTAGCCTCTAATTTTTTTATAAAAAAAAAATCAAAATCTAGTGTATCTAAGAAAATAAACTAAATCTTACCTGCTATCACTAGCACTATATAAAATGTATGTAATTATGTAAAGAGCTATAATAATGGCCTTACTTTATATGATACATGCACTATATAGTGAATGTTGTGTTTATCCAATTCTACTAATTAATACTCTGTATATTTCTTCAAATTACATGTTCCTGGACTATGGCTAGTTCAGCTGATATGTAGTTTACATCTATAATAACATTGTTTGTTCGTGACATGTGACTGAACAATGTAAAAATAAATGCATGGCGTAAATAGTTAGTAGATGAAGTGATTCATGGTACCAGAGCCGGAGCTGAGATATCCGGGGCCCTATTCAAAAGTTATTTTTTTTTACGCTAACAAAAAATTTATATAAAAATTTCACAAAATAAAAAAAACAGTATAAACAAAATATAAAAAAGAGATAAAACAAAGAAATTTTTTTAAAATATAATTTCATACACTAACAATTCTTTTTTTTCTCACAATTTTCTGTAATAAACATATGAAACATATATATTTTTATAAGTTTTCTATAAATTTTGGGGGCCCTATATAAGGCGGGGCCCCATTCAAAAGTTTTAAAAAAATGTGCTCAACTCCGGCTCTGCATGGTACGTAGGACATTATAAAAGAAATATTTCATATTGCAGCATATGTTAGGTAAAGATTCGTCCTTACTTTTTCAGTATATATAAACACTTTTTTTTAACCTTGCATATATAAACAAATTTAATACTTGCTAATGGATAATCACTACGACCACATATCATAATTGTATATTATACAATAATTAATTAAATTAACATTTTCACAATTCATTGTTCCTCAATCATATAGAACAACTAAAGTTCTCTAAAACTAATCTCAACATCCCAAAATATTATCCACTAATCGTAATTCTCATGTAAACTAGGTAATATAAAACTATATAAAAAACTAGATAATACAAATAAACTTATTTTTTTTTTTCAAATAAACTCAAATATTGCATATTCTATTAAATTTATAGTTTTTCATTGATATTAACTCTATTAAATTAATACTTTATATTTATCATAATAATCTAATTTTGACTCCTTTATAATTATGTAATGACTGTGTATTATTAATTATTTTAAGCGCCACTGCTCTAATACTAAATTAGTTTTTCCTACAAAAAAATTTAGCTCACAAATATACTTGTCTCCAACCATTATACCAATAGTATGAGTCTATTAATAACGTTAAAATCTTAATCATTTATTTCCGCAAACTCCCATATTCATCTAAACCCTTAAAAAGTTGAATTAACTCTGGTCTTGGTTTAATAAGTTAATATATAGTATAATTTTAGCGTATTCGTGTTCACCGTCGACGTAAATAAAATCATCGTTGTACTTCATAGTTTCATGAGTAGACGTAGTATAATGTACTTATTTATGTCTTATTATGATTGTAATATTGTTTTCATTTTGTCAAGCAGTAGGAGATAATTGTAATAAGAGAATTATCATCCCTCAAATAAGCTATGTGGATAAATTAAGGTAAAGTTATAATGGGGAGGTGACGTTAGAAATGACAGAAAGAAGAAGACACATCGGTTTAGGGGTCTCTCTTTTATATTTGTTTGCAAACGTTTTTAAAATTCAACGTAAGAAATGTGTGTCCATATGCTTTTGATACGTTTGAATTTTAAACACATCTATTTCAAAAAAAAAAAAAAAAAAAAAAAAAAAAATTAGCTGTAAAGCTCTTTTGCCACTTTATTTACATATTATAAGATATAGAAATGTCACCTTTTTGCATGATATATCTAACTCCTATGTGGCTTGCCAATGTAATGAATCATCTCATATGCAATTATTTTGAGTATTGCACATGCATAGACAATAGTTAGCAGCTTTTAAAACCGTTCTAAAAACATACTTTTAAAACAAAATTATGTAGATTAAAATCATAGCTATGTTGAAAATGTGATGTAACCATATAACAACATCAGTTGTCCAGATTTAACGTACGCTCTAGCTAGCAACAAACAAACTACGGATCTTGATCATTAAAATGATATCGCACAAACCTATTAGTGAAAAAACTACAATGCAGTGAGCGGTTGAGGTAGTCTAAGTGGTAGAAGGGTCCGAGGTGGCAAACACCACCCGGGTTCGACTCCAGGCGGAAACAAAAATGCCTCCTCTACTCACAATGCGGGCAAACCCTCCCAAGTGAAGCTGGCTTGCGGCCTGACTGGGTCCAGGGAAATTAGTATGGACCTTGGTCTGGGATCCTCCCTAGATTATCAAAAAAAACTACAATGCATGATCGTTTTCTCGTTCTTGATTCAACAAAATATTAGTATAGGTTATAGACGACCACATAGATTAACATGCACATTTGATCATTTTCTGGTGGTTTTAAAGACGTATATTAAGTTGGAAACTTATAGATCTTAATATTAATATGGTATAAGAGTCTGATTCATGCAATTCAATCCGATTTGACCAAAGTTGGTCCAACCATCGACAAACCAGGTTTAATTGGTGTCGTCGATTCAAGCCTGAATATTCCGAGATTAATGATTTAGAACCATATCATCTTAAGGGGCGTATTAGGACATAATATTAAGTTGTATATGTTTCCAAGCTAAAACCAATTGGTGATAAGTGGAGTGGTTCATATCCCTTATATATTACTAATGATCCCTGTAATAGCCCTGGCCCGGTCCAATTAAAAATTTTGAGTAAAGGAAGAAAAGCCCAGCCCAAGAAGCCAAGCCCATTTCCTTTTCAAAAACCCTAGCCTCCTTCCCTACAAATACCAAGTCTTTTCCTATGAAACCCTAAACTCTCTTCCCTCTCTGTGAAGTTCTGCCGGATTGGTGAGCTGTTTGAAGCTTGGAGAAGCACCATCGTTCCAGGTAATCTCTGAACCCGTAGATCTAGACTTTTCAAAACAAAAACCTTGTTTTCACTCGTTTTTCAAAAAGTACCCCGAATCCCGAGAAACCGAGCACACAACCGAGACCGCCTCGACGTGACGAAGCCGGAGCTGCCGAGCCGAGCCCCACGTGCCGCCGCACGCGCCCGTACGCGCCCGCACGCGCCGAAGAAGAGCCGGGCGAGTGAGATCCACGCGCGCCGGAGGAGCCCCACTCGCCGACCACCGCCGCCACGCGCCGCCGCCGACCGGAATCGCCGTCCGCCGCTGGAGACCCGCCGGAGAAATCGCCGGAAGCCGCCGTTGACCACCGGTCCGGTTTAGTCAAATTGATTTCGGTTTAACTCGGTTTTCTCCAATCAAATTCAATTTCGGTTTTCATTTGGTTCAATTTCAATTCGGTTCGGGTTAACTGATTTTCCTAAATTCAATTTCAATTCCCGGTTTAGCCCAAACCGAGTTTCAATACGATTTTGATTTCAGTTCAATTTCAATTCGGTATGATTCGGTATGATTCGATTTAGGATTTAAACCTTGAACTTCTTTCGATCATATCTAGCCCATCTTAGATCCGAATTGAGTGATTCAAAAGCCTAAACTGTTCTATTTTTGCCCTCTTTCCAGATTTGTCGTACGTTCGGTCTCATGAAGTTCCTAAATTACGAAAATGCCCTTCTTTGGCCAAGGTGAGGATCGGTTCTTGACCCTTGCTTGCCTATTCAATTCCGGACGATAGTCCTTAGTTAATACCGTCTTTTCTAGGTAGTGTAGGATAGTTATATACACATAATGTGATTGATTGTGGAATGTAGAATGCTAGATTATCGTTAAACCGAAAATGTTGATTGTGCGTGATGGCTTGTTTTATTTAGAACTGTGGTAGAGCCCCCGAAAGGGTGTTGTGTGGCGGCTCGCGTACCGAGGGATTTTGGTTGAAAGGTATGTGGCCCTTGTATCGTCGGAAGGGGGTTTTGGCGAGCCCCCCAAGTGGAATAAATTTGGGCGCCGGAGCCAATGGCGGGCTTCGGTTTCCCTGGGAATTGTTTGCGCTTCGTGCGGAGTAGTAGTCCTTCGGGACGTAGGTTGTGTGGTGAAAGCCTTCGGGTGATGTTTGTAAGATGATATTAGCTTAGGACTTGTGCTTTGTAGTTGTGTGGCGTAAGCCGGGATCGCGGGTTCTTTAAATCCGCCCTCGCTGGGTAATTGTGTTTGAATCAATTACTCACTCCTCTTTCCTTTCCCTGTCCCGTTTTATTGCAGGTCCAGATGCGGGATTGATTCGATCGTGTGACATCATTGGTGGATTTCAATACGAAGAGAGCGCCGGGTTCCTGGGACAAGTTGAGATGGCGTCCCGGTTGAACCGAATCCGGTTCAACGGGCATCCTAATGTCGCGCCTCCAGGTTAACCGGGAGGCGGGTGTTACAATCCCTTCCAACTACCAATGTGAAACTTATGTCCCTAATATATCCTCTCGAGACAATGGTTCTTTGACCATTAATTTCAGAATGTTTGGGCTTGGATCGACGACATTTGGGCTTGAGTTGTCGATGATTGGACCAACTTTGGGTCGGATTGGGTTGTAATGTATGGATCGGGATCTGATACCATATTAAGATTTATGGACTTCCAATTTTAAAACCAATTGGTTATAAATGGAGTGACATATATCCCTAATATATTATTATTACTAATGATGCTTTCCAACTACTAATGCGAGATTTATGTTCCTAATACGACCTCTCAAGATAATGACTCTTCGACTATTAATCTCGGAATATTCAGGCTATTTAGTAGATCTCTAGAAAACTTATATTACTAATGATCTTTTCTAACTACAAATATGGAATTTATGTTCCTAATAATGTAATCCTTGATCATTGTGTTTTGTCACCAAACAAAATAACAATACAATAAACATGATAACTTTGTAGAGAGTCTTTTATCTTTTGCAGTGGAGTAATGATAGGTCACATGCATGTTTGATATTTTGCATTTATCGGTTACAAACTTTTAGCTTTCTTATAATTGCGAATCAAAACTTCTTTGTCTTTGGATTCCAATTTTCACCACCAATTAATTCCCTCCAGAAAGGAAATACACAGTTAACTTGACTCGTGGGTGGCCACACGTGTCTCATAAAACATTCTTTACACCGCACGATAAATCTTTAAGCATCACGAGACTCATAATTATAATTATGATTTTTGCCTTTTTTCTGCAATTCTTTCCTTTTGCTGCTATTTCATTTGTGTTGTTAGAAAAGAGAAAGATCACACGAGAATATTTGCACCAAAAGAGGAGATCACACGAGAATGTACTCGAGACCGAACCATTGGTTAATATAATGTCTATTTAACTATATAAAACGTCCATAAAAGTTTATATATGCGGAGTTGGGTCAACTGATAGGCATCAAAGATTCTAAACGTATATATTACTAGGTTTCTGGCCCGTACGCTTGCACGGACTAATTGTCTTGTTAAAAAAAATTGAGTTAAAATGATATCATAATTTAATAAAACTTTATAAAAATTAAACTATATATACATGAAATAATATTTAGATAAGATAAGCTTTTACAAAATAAATATAATAGTGTATAATTAGATGGGAAAAAATAAATAAAAAGCAGGCTTATAATTTTTTTTTTTAAAAAGATGACATATATAAAGATCACATATATACACAAAAACGTTAACATTCTTATCATTGATTAACCTCAAGCATATATAAATTAAGTTACATTGTTATAAAAATTTACATAAAATTTTACATTGATTTAAACAAGTTCGTTGAGCACAAAATTTATTTTGAAGGTTGCATTTGAGCTTAATATATACCTTTCATCGGTATTCACCTCTCTGGTTTTCAATTCAGCCACCAACATCCTCTTAGTAGTCTCATCATATGATGACTTGCAGAGGGAAAATCTAGTTTTAACCTCTGAGCACTCGTGCTAGGTGGTAAATCTACTTCAGACCATTACTTTACATAGATAATGTCTTCAGTCAGGATCATCCATTTCCCAGTGTTGATCATTTTCTAGTGAAATAGATGGTTATTGCCCCTCTTGACTACCTTTCTCAGCTTTTATATTGTCTATTATTGCGATTACCTGAGAAAAAAATCTCATGTTTCAGTTACTTTTGATAGTTATAAACACAGATAAATCATGAGACAGTCGCAAATCATGATCAACATCAGTGAGGCATTCATTTACTAATAAAAGATTCCATAAATTTCATGAAAATGCAGTAATATAGTTAGTTTGCAGTGAAAGATATATTAGAAGCCTTACATGCTTCCTCTTTCCATAGATTCATCCTCAATAAACAGAAGAGGCGATTACTTACTTGGCATACATCAACAATCACGGAATCATTACGGGCCTTATGATATTTCCACAGTTCTTCGACTACTTCATCATCTGGACGGCCAACTGAATCTTTAGATTCAATGTAAGGTTTTTGTTTAACTTTGTTCAAATCTTCATGAAGCCCATCCAACAGGAAAGAAAGCATTTCCTAGAAACAAAAAGAGTAAGACATTTGTTCTATCTTAGTTGTCAATTTGAGAGCACATGACTTACTTGAGAATCATGCTGATTAAAACCACTAAATTGCGGTGCAAATCTAGCCAGTTTTGACTTGAAAGAGCGTGGAGCAACTATATTTTGTTCGGATGACCACAGTTCCCTCAAGAGTTGACCAAACGCAAACGCAAGCTCACCCTACATTAGATATACAAATTCGTTTAGAATAATTTGTCACATGGGAAAACATAGAGGGGGAGAGAGAGAGAGAGAGAGAGAGAGAGAGAGAGAGAGAGAGAGAGAGAGAGAGAGAGAGAGAGAGAGAGAGAGAGAGAGAGAGAGAGAGAGAGAGAGAGAGAGAGAGAGAGAGAGAGAGAGAGAGAGAGAGAGAGAGAGAGAGAGAGAGAGAGAGAGAGAGAGAGAGGAGAGAGAGAGAGAGAGAGAGAGAGAGAGAGAGAGAGAGAGAGAGAGAGAGAGAGAGAGAGAGAGAGAGAGAGAGAGAGAGAGAGAGAGAGAGAGAGAGAGAGAGAGAGAGAGAGAGAGAGAGGGAGGGAGGGAGAGGGAGAGGGAGAGGGAGAGGGAGAGGGAGAGGGAGAGGGAGAGGGAGAGAGAGAGAGAGACTTACTCTCATTCCCAAAGGGTTATCTTTATTAATGTCATCTCTGTAATCTTTCAAGAAATAATCAACAATAGGAGGCGTATGGGCCAAACACTGAAGAGTGCTATTCATGAAACACGTGTTTCCTAAATTTTGTAATCCTCTTATGCCTCTCTTCTCACAAGCATCATCTTCCAAAGGGTTTTTAGGAAAGAGGCTAAATTTGGAACCGTTGGAATGACCATTACATACGGTCCCTTCACCAAGTACATCATTGGTACTTGTGGGCTCTACAAGTACAATAGCTAACTCATTTCCCGCCGATCCATCAACTTCAAGAAGAATCTGCATGGAATACACAAATCAATGCCAAACAGAAAGAAGAAAAATTGATTAAGACAAAATCTTCACAGCGTGACCTTTAACCATCAAAACACTTACATCCTGGTCTCCTTGTAGGCACGAGTCCTCCAAGGTTGATTCAGATGAAGGATCCAAGAGTACGTTTTTTTCTTCTCGAAGTAATCCCAGATGCGTGCCTGATTATACATATATCATCAAACATGAACCTAATACATGGAAGAAGAGGAAAAGGTGTAGAGTAGACACCTTTTCTTTGGATATCTCTTTTGCAGCACAAACCATCTCATAAAGTTGACCGTTAATCAGTTTCCATAGAGTCCACCAGCTTATTTTGGAAATACTCTGTCAAATGTCAAAAATAAGAATCAAGAGATGAAAGATAGTTAAAGATAAACAATGAGAGATACAAAACCGTCACAAACATTCAAAATCCACTGAGAATCGAAAGAAAACTATTTCAGTTGCAAATTTGTAACCATGATAGGAAGATTACTGCCATTTTCTAGAAGTTTTGAGGTGTTCAATCTGCGAGAAGGCATGGAACTTAGGAGTCGTTGATAACCTGGAAGCAGATACTGTGAGAAAAGAAACATTCAAACTAAAATGAAAGCCAGCTCTTAGAAATTAAAGTCATACAAACTGATCTTCAAGATGCAGAAAGGAGGCACGGAAGGTTTATGTTAAACTTTAGTAACATGAATATAACACAGACTTTTTAAAAATAAGTGTTATAAAAAATAAGTGTTATAGCAGTGAACAAAATTAAGAACAATCAAAGGCATAAGGTTTATGTTAAACTTTAGTAACAGGAATATAACACAGACTTTTTAAAACTGTGAGTGTTAGGTATAAAGCTTAGTTAAACTGAAAACAGAGTTAAAGTTTTACTACCATATTGATTCTATGTACATAAAACATCTAAAGAAACATACAGATTGAAAACTATAAAGAAACCATATTTAGTAAAGAGTAAACTGATAATAAAGAGTTACTGTTAGGGATGGAGGGATCGTTAATCAAACAATTATAAAAAGTAGAATTGAAAAGAACAATAAATTATATGGTACCTTCTCATCGAGAAGGAGGAAATCCATTGAAGAGAATTCTTCAGGCTTGTTTTTTTGGCAAATCCCCACATCCGAACAATACACTCCACTGGACGGAGTGAGATCACCAATAGGTATGCAATCGAGCGGCATCCTGTTTCAGCCAAGCAATTCGAACGAAAGAGAGACATAATTAGTTTGTAACTATCGCCGTTAAAAGAAAAAATTGGGTCGAGATAGATGAATTGTTGAGAATTTACCTTCCAAACGTTGATGGTAAGAGATAGGACAACTCCACCCTTCAGAATGCAAATTCGATCTATGGAAGGTAGATAAGTAGTATGAAGATCTATCTGTGTAACTAAAAATGAATTTAGAGAGAAAAAAGGTGAGAGACAAATTACCTCCGAAAACCTAGAAGCGTTAAGGGATTGGATAATCGAAACGAAGGTTCTTGCAGAAATAAGAGACAATTAAAATAAAGAGAAAACTGGGAAGGAGAATCATGTGAGGGTTCATTGTTAGAGAGGTGAAGGTACCGCTTTTGCTCAAACTATTTTCCTTGATCTTCATCAGAAATTGCTGAGGTTTTCGCTTGCATAAATAAGAGACGATTATGGGATAGAGCGGAGGTGGTGTGTGAGAGTGGGGAAGAGTGGGGGAGAAACCGCTTTTTAGTTTTTTTTTTTAGTTAATAAAAGAAATTAATAAAAAAAGGAATTAACAGAAATTAAAGAAAATGGGAATACAGAGAAGAAGAGTATTAAATAGAAAAACGATAATGGAGGAGAATATGACAAGTAAGCTTTTGCCACGTGTCAGATGGAGAGGGAGGCAGTTTACAGAAATTATGCTAGTGATTTATAGGATAAAGGATGTCCAAAATGGGCATTGGCACGACCCGCATACCCGCATGAGCTCAGATTATAGTTGGGTTGTCTGGTTTCTTAGCGTTCGTAGAAATCAATCAACTAGGGTCTAGGGATATCAAAGAAATCTATGTATACACTGGGCCGTGCGAGCCACACCACTAGTAACTAATGGGCCTACACTTTTGAAGACGAAAGCCCAATAGAACGCTGCCATGTAACGTTGTCAAGGAGAAGACATGCATGCATCACGTTGCATAAACTGATATAACTTGCATATAAAGCGACATAAAAAAAAGTGGATGGGACTGTCGTGGATAATAAAGTGAGAAAGAGACAAATGGGAGCAGTTCAACAACCTTCTAAAGTTATGGGAGTATAATTGACCACTATTAAAGAGATTAATGAATATGTAGCATTTATTTTGAAGTTAAATGTTGACCAAAAGTACACTTAATCCGGACAGACGAGTCTTCCGGTGATTGCATATTCCAAAGCAAACATATAAATATTCCATTTAATGTCTACTTAAATGCTGATTAAAGAAGAAGACCTTAAATTTCGATGTGTTGTATGTGAATGCGGTTTTAGTGTCTTCTCAAATGGGTTCTTTCCCTTTAATTCAGAAGTTATATTGGATGACGTAGTATTATGGCTCACCGGGTACGGCGGTGTGGTGATCTTTTGGAAATAAATCCACACTATAACATCTCGGTACGTTTTATCGAGGCTAACCGGATAGCCGAAAGGATTTCTAAAAAAAGTTATATTTACCCTTCCTACTTTGTATTTTACTTCTAGAAGATAGTTAATGTATAAAAATATAAACTAGATAAAGTCAAGATAGGGTTTGAGCGAGAGAGAAAACAAAATTGCAAAGAAGTCTTGTTACACTGTTAAATTATCAATCTTAAGATTAGATAGTATCATAGTAATAACTGCGCCTAACCGAAGACCAAATAAGAGCTGATCAAAGTCTACACAGAACCTAACTTTCTCTGGTCTCCATGCATTCATCTAAGGGACATTTGATGGGAAGTTACCAGTTACCATCCTCGAGTCAATGCTACTGTTATAGACTTATAGTATTTAGTTTTAGTTTTTTTTTTTTTTGGTTGTTGCAAATATAAATTCTAGACCTATAATGAGTTTTATGTACATGTGATATATAACAAACACACTTTTTAAATATATACCACTTTTTATTATTCATAACTTTGTCTTACAAAAGGCAAAAAAGGAAATGCCAAAACATATTTTCTGATGAGGCTGATCTATTGCAATGACAATTTTATAAATAATACTATATACATTCTACGAGAATCTATGTTTACGATCAATAACTTTACTTGCTCCTGAAATTTTCTTTATAAATTTTACTTCCATTAATTTTGCAAAATCTGGGTCTTCAAAAATTTAACTCTACTATTTGCTAGTGTAGAAGCTTTAACCATTGACCACTAGACCATAGTTACTTTTATACCTTGTTCGGAAACGCGCTAGGCGCTATCCGCGCGGTCGATCCGGGCCTAGCGAGTTATCGAAAACTCGGGGTAAACTCGGGGAGTACGCGGGGCGGAATTTTTTGTAATAATTTAACATTTTTATATGTAATACTATAAATTAAAAGTTAGTTATGTATATATTTTTTTAAGATTCATAGAAAAATAAGTTGGATTAAAAGTTATTGTATTTTTTCCTGATTTGAAAAGAAGCATAAGAAAATATATATTTCAATAACTGATCATTCGAATCCACTAAACAAAATATTGAAATGAAGACTTAAGGAAAAGGAATCTATGACACGGTCGTTTCATTTGTCGTGATGCGTCTAGTGAACTGAACAATAAGATTGATTATGGGCTTAAGGAAGAAAAGCCCAAATTTATTGTTTTTTTTTTTTTGTCGGTTGTCTTAGATATCTCCGCTTATTTTCAATTAAGATGCGAAGTAAGTTTTAGAAGGAAACTAGTTCTGTTTTTCTATTCTTTCTCTTTCTATCGAACTTAACACCATTTCTGAGATATATTTTCTCTCTTTCGAATCGAATAATTTCAGTTTCTCTTGTGCTACTCGTTTGTGAAGAAGTTATGATATGAAAGAGAAGAAAAAATTGGAAGAAGATAAGAGCGTAAAGGCTGGTTCTTGGAAGGAAATATATGATTTGATGGGTTCCTCTTTGATCTTTCCATCCTTTTGATGGGATCCTCTGATTTCGTCCCTGACTGAGAACAACCACACAACATCAATTTTAAGAGCAACAAGCGGCGGAGAGATTGTGCACGCATGTTCCTACGAACTCGTATCTTTACGGGTTTAATAATTGTTGGACCAAATTGGGCTGTACAAAAAGTACGGATTGTTTTGGGCCATTGACATTTTTTCCAGGCGATTTAGTCAAAGATCGCCGAATTGCTTATTAGGCGGCCGATTTATTTATTATGCGGCCGATTTGTGTATTGGAGGCGGATGACCGATTTGTCTTGCCGAGTAGGTGAAAAGCGCGGCGGAGGACAAGCGATCAGCGACTAACCGGGCGCCTAGGCGGCTAGGCGCCCGCGTTTTAGAACAAGGCTTTTATATAACGTAAAGATTATGAATACTTATGAACTATGTAAACACAAATCTAAGACCATTAAACTAACAATAGAAGCCTAAAGATGTACATATAGTAGAAGAATCCAACTCTGGTTTTTGAAAATTCACACACGTCTAATACCTATGGTTAAACCATAAATCAGTGGTGGAAATTAAAGGCTTCAAACATTAGTAGCCGTGATCTCTTCTCCTTTCTTCCTTGTTATCGTGCCCGAACGAGCTGTACGGGCTAGTCTTGTTCTTCAATTTTTTGGTGGTCTCCTCCTTCTGGATGCCCATGTGTTTGCGCAATTATACGGTGGCTACGAAGATTCAGAAAAGTGATGGGATTTCATACGCGGTTAGTGGTGTTGGCTTGGGTGAAGTTGGTCGACAGGCGCATATGATACATCGATGATGGCGCAAGAACAGTGCCGGAAAACTTCGTCGACAAGAGCATGCATCCACTGCTTCTTAGCTTGACGCGGCGCGATGACTCATGCTTTTTCCTTGTCATTTGCTTCCATTTGTTTCTCGGTTTTGTTGTTATGGGCCAATTGGACTTTAGCCAATTTGTCTTTGTAATTAAGTACTTGATATTGGGCCTGTAAATTACCCTTTTGGGCTTATAATAAAATCATGGTTGCCGCAAAAAAAAAAGAAAAAGAAACCAGTCCACTTGAATTGTTAATACCTTCCATTGGTTCAGTAGGCCCAATCCGTTCTCGAACTTGTGTATTTGCTTAGTCTGCATCTCGCCCAAGAGTAGTATCGGGTAGTTATATCAGGCCCATTACATGAAGCCCATTTCTGCTATATTGTCATCAGTTTAGGGTTTCAGAGACGACCACGTCGCGTCGCCTCCGTCACGAAACCGCCAGTGACGTTATCATTTTCACCACCGATAAGCATAGAAATCTTCTTACCCATCTTCTTAACCTTAGCTTCTTCTTCTTCCTCATCAACAAAGAATCAATCGAAGAGAATCAATCAAATCATCTAGAGAAGAAATTTGAAACCGCAATCTGACGTCTAGAATCCATGGCGTCTAAGGTGATCTTTTCCGCAATCCGCCGATCTCTAACTAAACCACACGCCGCTGTTTCCCGGCGTCACCACCTGTCTACCGCCGCAGCTGCTGCTACTTCTACCGCGACGGCGTCAGATTCCTACGCGGATGAATCGGGGATCGTTATGAAAGGAGTTCGAATTTCAGGTAGGCCTCTTTATCTAGATATGCAATCAACGACTCCGCTCGATCCCAGGGTATTCGACGCGATGAACGCGTCTTCCATCTATGACTACGGGAATCCTCACTCTCGAACGCATCTTTACGGTTGGGAAGCTGAGAACGCCGTGGAGGTCGCACGAATCCAAGTCGCGAAACTAATCGGAGCTTCACCAAAAGAGATCGTGTTCTTATCCGGGGCCACGGAGGCGAATAATACAGCGGTGAAAGGGGTGATGCACTTTTACAAGGACAAGAAGAAACACGTTATAACCACACAGACTGAGCACAAATGCGTCCTTGATTCTTGCAGGCATTTGCAGCAGGAAGGATTCGAGGTAACTTACTTGCCTGTGAAAACTGATGGATTAATCGATTTAGAGATGTTGAGAGAGGCTATTAGACCAGACACAGGTTTAGTTTCTGTTATGGCTGTGAACAATGAGATTGGTGTGGTACAACCTATGGAAGAGATTGGTAGGATTTGTAAGGAATATAAGATTCCGTTTCATACTGATGCTGCTCAAGCTATAGGGAAGATACCTGTAGATGTTGAGAAGTGGAATGTTAGTTTGATGTCAATGAGTGGTCATAAGATCTATGGACCAAAAGGGGTTGGTGCTATGTATGTTAGAAGGAGGCCGAGAATAAGACTCGAGCCATTGATGAATGGTGGAGGTCAAGAGAGGGGACTTCGTAGTGGCACGTTGTCTACTCAACAAGTTGTTGGCTTTGGTGTTGCTTGTGAATTGGCGATGAAGGAGATGGAGTATGATGAGAAGTGGATTAAGAGATTGCAGGAGAGGTTGCTGAATGGGGTTAGAGAGAAGCTTGATGGGGTTGTGGTGAACGGTTCGATGGAGAGTCGATATGCAGGGAATCTGAATTTGTCGTTTGCTTATGTTGAAGGAGAGAGTCTTTTGATGGGTTTGAAGGAAGTTGCAGTGTCTAGTGGAAGTGCTTGTACAAGTGCGAGTTTAGAGCCTTCTTATGTGCTAAGAGCTTTGGGTGTTGATGAGGATATGGCTCACACTTCGATTAGGTTTGGTATTGGTAGGTTTACCACGGAGGAAGAGATCGATAAAGCGGTCGAGCTTACGGTTAAACAAGTTGAGAAGTTGAGGGAGATGAGCCCGCTTTATGAAATGGTTAAAGAAGGTATCGATATCAAGAACATACAATGGTCTCAACACTGATTCGAGAGTTCCACTCAAACCCTGGGACACTCTGGTCTATGCACGGCCGTGTATGAGCCATACTGAGTTGTGAGTATGACCGGATGATCTGATCCTGAGTTCTTACTATGTTCTGTTGGTAATTTATCTATATGCTTTCTAGATAGATTCCAAGTGAGAATGTCTTATATGGTTTTGTAATAAGCAAATCAGAAACAAAACTTGATTTTCTGAGTTGGATTGTGATCGTTTGTATGATTTATTTCTAGGTATTATGAAACTTTTTTCTTCAAGATCAAAGCTATTAGCTTATTATCCAAAGTACTAAGAGTAATACAAAGTTTGTTTTATGAAAAATAAAAATCATTACATGAATATCTTTATATTCCGTTTTTAGTAAATATGAAAAACAAGGTTTGTCTAATCGGTTTTGTTCATGTTGTTGATTTTGACTGCTACTGGGTCTGAACAGTATGGGCAGTTCCCAAATAGAACATCAAATGACCTACAAGAAATTTGAATCATATATGAGCTTTAGAGCACAAGTCTTGTGTGCATGTGTGTGTGTGGGACAGAGAGAGGTTTGAGGTTTTTACTTACTGTCTTGTTGTTGTGATAGACCTTAACCAATCTGTTAAGCAAAGGCTATGGAAAGACTTGTTGCAACTGATGTTTTCACAAGTGTAGTCTGTCCGCGTCCCACTTCTAGCTCCAAGCTCCTCATCTTTTGTTAAAGTAAATGAGAAGTCAGTGAACTATCAGCAAACTATTACTATATAAGACTGTTCGTTTGACCGGCGACAGGTTCTTGTTTGTTTGTCGATAGGTTCTTGTTTGTTTGTCTATTGCATGCAGCAGCCGCCAACGTTCAATGGCAGCACAAATTGCTGACTTTTCAGTGTCAGATGCATGGGTTGGCGGCTGACGCTGCGTTTGAGGCCGGCGACTAGCGACAGATAAATGAACAAGAACCTGCCGCCAGCCGCTGTCACCGGCGGCAGACAAACGAACATAAGTTATTATGAAGATTCACTTTTTTTTTTTTACGGTTCAAGAAATCACCTGTGGGTAGAAACTGCGCATAGCAAATTCCACATTCAACTTCCTGATGATCATCTTCCACTTGAATCCCTAGAGGCTTTGGAAGCTCAGTACCTAGAATACACTCAAGGTTCTCAGGAAATGATTTTTCCTTTAACCTGTGTGATGTCAATTAGTTCTGATTCATGCTTTCAACAATTCCATGCTGGAAGCTATCGAAAGAGAGTTAAAAATGGGAGAGAATAAACACACTAACCACTTTCTACAATTTCGTCTCCATATCATATGTAAGTTGTTCATTGCTAGAGGCTCAGGACAAATAAACCGGCACCTGTCTAAGTAAGTAATTCAGTATTGGATAATGTTGAAGAAAAGAGGTTAATGTGACTGTGTGTTGGCTAGAATCATACTCTGGTAGAGATTTAGGGTCGTTGAAGTTGATATGAACAATGACGTTGCAATCATTCCCTGAAAAACATTTAACCAATTACAGAGATATAAGTAAATTGTTGTATAACACAGAACTAAAAGAGGATGAAGACCAAATAAAGGGTAAAGATATTAAAACCAGCATGAATCCGACGGACAGATGAAGCACGAGATGGCTGCTTAGCATCAACTACACAGAGAGACTTGTCTATATCGTCCAATACAGACCAAAATTCTTGAAGGTTGTCCAAATGCTACACAGAAAGACTTGTTGATATAGTTTAAGTGATCAGTAAGAGAGAATGTAGCAAAGTCTTGTTGTACCTTTTGGAATTGGTGCATCACATCCTTCAATCTTGAGCTTGTTGACCATTGTAAAGTAAACATGTATGGCACATCCTGCATCAAGACAGACACACTAAGGAGAGTGGAAACGTTGAAAGAGAAAAGACACAAGGAAACAAAGGACAAACCGCGGAAAGAGAAGGTGGGGATTTAGGATAGTCTCTGTCCAGTTGAATTTCTAAGATGTGTGCTCTTCCCTTCTTATCTCTGTTACATTTTTTATCATGATGAAAATGTTCAGAATACAAAGCTAACATTGGAGAACGATTAATCACATCATCCATTACCCAACATTAGCTATGTTCGTTTGTCAGCCGCTTATCTATCGTAGCATAACGCAGCCACATCGTCCAGCCGCACCTTCTTGCGTACGACTGGACGCTAGAAATTGCGTTAGGTAAACGAACAACAACCGCAGCTGCCATAGATTGGCAAACAAACAACCAAATTATCAAGAGGAAATCCTAAGAAATTGTGGAACTTACAGAATGTGAAAGCTGAAAAATGTTAAATCTCCACCTAACCTCCTCAGTGGTTCCCATCCAACTTCTTCTATCTACAAACCGAAACTACAATCATGAATATGCGAGCAATTGAAACCTGAAATCAAAACCCATTGATGATGATTCACCTCCGAGTAAACTTTCCGGTAAAAGGACGACGAAGATTTTGCTAATTCCTCGCATCTTGCACGTCCTATAGATTCCTGCGAGAGTGAAGCATTCATGATAATCTACTTGAAATTCGTAAACCTAAACTATGACCACTTTGTTTTAGTTGGAAAACTTCAGTCTGTGTTAAGAATTGGAGTGTTACGATTTGGGCCGATAAGCCCAATATATGATATATTGCTGAAGGCCCAGTTTGTTCTCTCGAGTCCTTGTATCCAAACGGGGAGATGGCGGTGCACTCTTACTTTTCTTTCTCTCTGTCACTTCACTGAGGGCTCCTCTCCATCTTTGATCCAGGTTCGTTTCCTTCCTTCTTAATTTTGTTTTAATTTCCTATTTTTTTGGTTATGCTCATATTCTCTGATTGAATTCTCCAAAATGAAACTTGTTGATCCGATTGTTATGTTCAAAAATTCTGTGGTTTCTATTTTTTCCCGATGATCTTAATGGGTCAGATCGCTGATAAAATATTGAATTAATAGTTTGTTTTCGCTTCGGGATTTCTATAATTTTTTGGGTGCTTGCATGAGATATTACATAATTAAGTCGTTACTCGTTTAGCAATTTTTTTTAATTTAATCTACTTTTTTTGGAATATTTTATTGTCTTGTTTAATGGATCATTTCAGGTTCAGACAAAAACATTCGAACACGCTAAGGTTTTGTATCACTTAAGCTATGGCTTGGTTTAGAAATGGTTCCTCTGTGGCAAAGCTTGCCATAAGAAGAACACTCTCACAGTCTCACTGTGGCTCATACGCCGCAAGAACAAGGGTTCTGCCTTCTCAAACCAGATGTTTCCACTCTACAATACTCAAATCAAATGCTGCACCTGTTCCACGTCCAGTCCCACTCTCTAAGCTTACTGACAGCTTCTTAGATGGAACAAGCAGTGTGTATCTAGAGGAGCTACAAAGAGCTTGGGAAGCTGATCCCAACAGTGTTGATGAGTCGTGGGATAACTTCTTTAGGAATTTCGTGGGTCAAGCCGCTACGTCGCCTGGAATCTCGGGGCAAACCATTCAAGAAAGCATGCGTTTGTTGTTGCTAGTTAGAGCTTACCAGGTTAATGGACATATGAAGGCCAAGCTTGACCCTTTGGGTCTTGAAGAAAGAGAGATACCAGAGGATCTTACGCCTGGTCTCTATGGATTTACAGAGGCTGATCTTGATAGAGAATTCTTTCTCGGTGTATGGAGGATGTCGGGGTTTCTGTCTGAGAACCGTCCGGTTCAAACACTAAGAGCTATTCTGTCGAGGCTTGAACAGGCTTATTGTGGGACTATTGGGTATGAGTACATGCACATTGCTGATAGGGATAAATGTAACTGGTTGAGAGATAAAATCGAGACTCCAACACCTCGGCAGTACAACAGTGAGCGTCGGGTGGTTATTTATGATAGGCTTACATGGAGCACACAGTTTGAGAATTTCTTGGCTACTAAGTGGACTACAGCCAAAAGATTTGGACTTGAAGGTGCTGAGTCTTTGATCCCTGGCATGAAGGAGATGTTCGATAAGGCTGCAAATCTTGGAGTAGAGAACATAGTTATCGGTATGCCTCACAGGGGACGACTTAATGTTTTGGGTAATGTTGTTAGAAAACCTCTACGTCAAATCTTCAGTGAGTTTAGCGGTGGTACGAGGCCTGTAGATGAAGGTGGGCTTTACACCGGAACAGGCGATGTGAAATACCACTTGGGTACATCTTATGATCGCCCAACTAGAGGAGGAAAACATCTTCACTTGTCTTTGTTGGCCAATCCCAGTCACTTGGAAGCAGTAGATCCTGTCGTGGTGGGTAAAACCAGAGCGAAACAGTATTACACTAAAGACGAGAACAGAACAAAGAACATGGGTATTTTGATCCATGGGGATGGTAGCTTTGCCGGACAAGGTGTGGTATATGAGACTCTGCATCTTAGTGCACTTCCTAACTACTGTACCGGTGGAACAGTGCACATTGTGGTGAATAACCAAGTGGCTTTCACAACCGATCCTAGAGCAGGAAGGTCGTCACAGTACTGTACTGATGTTGCAAAGGCTTTAGATGCCCCGATTTTCCATGTCAATGCGGATGACATTGAAGCAGTAGTGCATGCATGTGAGCTTGCTGCCGAGTGGCGCCAGACTTTCCATTCTGATGTTGTTGTTGATTTAGTATGCTACCGTCGCTTTGGGCATAACGAGATAGACGAACCATCATTCACACAACCAAAGATGTACAAGGTCTGGCTGTTTTATTGTCCATTTCTTGGAAATGTTTTAATCCAAATTCTCAAGGTCTGACGCCTTTCAAGATTTATAATATTCTAATTTCTCTTTAAGCGGATGTTACTTGTTGTTGATAGGTGATACGCAGTCATCCCTCGTCGCTTCAAATCTACCAAGAGAAGCTTTTGGAATCTGGACAGGTAACCAAAGAAGATATTGATAAGATTCAAAAGAAAGTAAGCTCTATCCTCAATGAAGAATTTGAGGCAAGTAAAGACTATATTCCGCAAAAACGTGACTGGCTGGCAAGTCATTGGACTGGATTCAAGTCACCAGAGCAGATTTCAAGGATCCGAAACACTGGGTATACACATTTTCATTTTCATATGTAGTTTTATTTGGGAAACTACTGCTAGTATCACCTTGTTCTGTTGCAGTGTTAAGCCAGAGATTTTGAAGACTGTGGGGAAGGCAATCTCAACCTTCCCAGAGAACTTCAAACCACACAGAGGAGTGAAAAGAGTTTATGAACAACGTTCTCAAATGATTGAGTCAGGAGAAGGCATTGACTGGGGATTTGGAGAAGCTCTTGCTTTTGCTACATTAGTTGTGGAAGGCAACCATGTTCGGCTAAGTGGTCAAGATGTTGAAAGAGGGACTTTCAGTCATAGACACTCAGTGCTTCATGATCAAGAAACCGGCGAGGAGTATTGTCCCTTAGATCACCTGACCATGAACCAAGATCCTGAAATGTTCACTGTCAGCAACAGGTATGTTTTGTGAATCTCATGAGCTTTCAATTGTTTTTACATGATCTTTTTTTGTGTTTTGTTATGCAGTTCTCTTTCAGAATTTGGTGTTCTCGGATTCGAACTGGGTTACTCAATGGAAAACCCGAATTCTCTGGTGATATGGGAAGCTCAGTTTGGAGACTTTGCCAATGGCGCACAAGTGATGTTTGATCAGTTCATTAGTAGTGGAGAAGCTAAATGGCTCCGTCAAACCGGACTAGTAGTTCTACTTCCTCATGGATATGATGGTCAGGGTCCTGAACATTCCAGTGGAAGATTAGAACGTTTCCTTCAGGTATTATAACCAACCGATTTGGCACCAGTTGCTTAACATTAGGTTTCTCTTAACTAACCAATTCTACTGCAGATGAGTGATGACAATCCTTATGTTATCCCTGAGATGGATCCAACTCTTCGAAAGCAGATTCAAGAGTGTAATTGGCAGATTGTTAATGTTACTACACCTGCCAACTACTTCCATGTTCTGCGTCGCCAGGTAAAAACTAATGAGACGATCCTGAGTTTATACAAGATTGCTACTTTGATTTCCACACACTTGGTGTCATCTATTTGCAGATACACAGGGATTTCCGCAAGCCTCTTATAGTGATGTCTCCCAAAAACTTGCTTCGTCACAAAAAGTGTGTATCTAATCTCTCGGAGTTCGATGATGTTAAAGGACATCCTGGGTTTGATAAGCAAGGAACTAGATTTAAACGGTTAATTAAAGATCAAAGTGGTCACTCTGATCTTGAAGAAGGCATCCGACGTCTAGTCCTCTGCTCTGGGAAGGTAAAACAGTTCCAATCATTTACCTTTCTACTTAAAAAAACTTCTGAGATTCTGTAACTTTATTGGGATTTGTTGATCCAGGTCTACTATGAGCTTGACGAAGAGCGACAAAAGTCTGAAACAAAAGATGTAGCCATTTGCAGAGTAGAGCAGCTTTGTTCATTCCCTTACGATCTCATTCAGAGAGAGCTAAAGCGATATCCAAGTACGTCACTTAAAATATAGTATAGTAAAGAAAAATCAAGGCGGTGGTAGCCTAGTGGTTCTAGGACCGGGACCTTAAGGCGTAAACTCGCAGAGGTTTGAGGTTCAAAATCTCCTTAGGAACTTTAAGTACTGCTTTCTGGCTAAGTAGGCATTGGGCTTAGGCCTAATTATTTACATTTTCGTCAGTTCCCCATTGGCTGATTAGGACACTGGATTAGTCGGGTAGTATCCAGATCACCGGAGTTATAAAAAATATTATATATAGTAAAGAAAAAGAACTTGTTTGGTTGAATATGAAATTCTCTGAGAATTTGTGTGGCTTTTTTACAGATGCAGAGATTGTGTGGTGTCAAGAAGAGCCGATGAACATGGGAGGATATCAGTATATAGCACCAAGGCTTTGCACCGCCATGAAAGCAATGAAACGAGGAAGCTTCAACGACATCAAATACGTTGGTCGTCTACCTTCAGCTGCTACAGCCACTGGTTTTTACCAGCTTCATGTGAAGGAGCAAACTGATCTTGTTCATAAAGCTCTTCAACCTGAGCCCATCACTCCTGTCATCCCTTGAATGATCCATTAAGGGAACAAAAAAATAACAGCTTGAGCTCTTGAAGCCAGCCCATGTGAGTGTGTATAAAGAAGAAACAAAAAACAAAGATTCATGAGAATCTTTGGTTATCATGAAATAGTTTCGTTGAGAATAAACCATATGTTTGCTAAGACATTCAACATCACTCTTGCTAGAGAGTTTCATTTCGGTTTGGTTTGAATGTTTTCGGTTCTGGTTCATATTTGAGTATAGTCCGGTTCTCGATAAAATAAATGTATTAAACCATATATAAATAATTAATTTGATTAAAATGAGACTGATGGGCTGGCTTATACACAAAAACACATCTGTCAAGTTAGCAAAGAAGATCTTAAAGAATCATAATTTCTCAATATCTAAATTTCAATACTTACTCTTTTAAGTGAAAGACATTGCCTAGTTATTGTGGTTGCATCGGATTAAGGTTTTGAATGGTAATTCTAATCATTGCTGATAAAATTAATTGTTGACTAAAACATTTTATTTTTTTGGACACGGATCCTGATTGCACACAAAATTTATTTCATCACATAAATAGTTTGTATTTAGTCCATATTAGATTCTTTGATTATCTATTATCTGCACAGCTTTTGACTAAAAATTATGAATGTTGAAAAATGCGGTCTTGACTAATTGCGGAATAATCCACACCAATTGCAATTAACATTCAAAACTTAAACTATTTTATTTTTGAAGTAGATTGATCCATTGTAAACCAAATTTATTTCTTTACAAAATTAGTCTGTATTTGATACATGCATTAGAACTTTTTGATTTATTTCCATCCGTACCGTTATAAACTAAAAATTGTGAGTGGTATAAAAAACGGTTTTGACTGTTTGTGGACTAATTCATCAACCTCAATTACTATTCAAAAACATAGTATTCAAAAGCATAGAAAATGAAACATTTAATGATTAGAGTTGATTTTGAAAATCTAAATTTCAATTAATATACAGTCTTGAAAAGAGTCGAAGATTTTAATTACCATAATTAATCACACCTTTTAAACTCCATTGAAAATTTGGTTTTAGCCGCTTCAAACATATTATGCGAATAAAAGCCTTTAAACGCTGTCGCTGATACTTTGACTAGTCGAATTTTGACTAAAACTTTCGACCTAAAATAAACGAGAGAGACTATAGTATCAGAGTAGACTATAGTCGTGGTTCTGATCTCGAA
Organism: Orychophragmus violaceus; assembly: GCA_030180135.1. Lineage (NCBI taxonomy): Eukaryota > Viridiplantae > Streptophyta > Magnoliopsida > Brassicales > Brassicaceae > Orychophragmus > Orychophragmus violaceus. Next base: position 923,614 of record CM058232.1, on the reverse strand, counting down.
GATCGGAGGAATTTGGGATTCGATTGGTAGTGGCGATGGCGACTTCTAGCTCGGAGCGACTTCCGATAACGCCGTCTACTAACAGATTGGCGATTACGCCTGGTTCTAGGGTTTTAAAAAGCCCTTTGAGTGAAGAAGTCATGTGGAAGCGGCTCAAGGAAGCTGGGTTTGATGAACAGTCGATTAAGAAGAGGGATAAAGCCGCACTAATCGCTTACATCGCCAAGCTAGAATCTGAGGTTTGCCCTTTTTTGTTTTATTCGTCGTGAAATTCTTAGCTCAGTTTGTGCCCTAAATGTTTAGTTCTAAGTTTGTAACGGGATATTTGGGGCGAGTGATAGAATGATCAAAAGATGATTGAGGAGAGATAACAGAAGAGGAATAAGAGATGATAGAATAAGAAGAAGAGAATAGAAGTAGAAGAGAAAGATCGTGAGAGAGAGATAGAAGGAGAAGTTTAGAGGAGGAGAGATAGAATGAGAGAGAGAGTAGAGAAAGAGACCAGAGAGTGAGTAGAGGAAATATTCATTTTGATTAATTGGTTTCTGCTCACTCGTTACACATATATTTATACTATAAGCTCAATGATACAACACACATAAATATATATATTATACAAATAAAAGTGAAACCCAATGATAAAAGTAGAGCACTCTTATTGCCGAAAGTGTAAACTGAGTTGGGTGGTTGTTGATATGATGATGATGCTGAGGTAAACAGTTACGTACTGTTACAATACTCCCCGGTTGAGAAAATCCTTGTCCTCAAGGATTATTTGACAGCATTTTCACTTGATTCTTCCACGACTTGTAACCCATCGATTTGCGCATCCATGAATTAGTTTTGAACTTGAATCGTCGAGACTTACGAAACTTAGTTATTAGTCTCATATTATGAAATCTTAGACACCTTGGCTCAAATAGTCCGTGATCAACTTTTTTGTCATTAACATATGTTGTTTTCTCACAAAAGACATCCATATTTTTGATAGGATTTACTTTATGAGCAAGCAAAATATGTGACTTAATGCCAGTATTTCGTAATTCTTTTGGCTCGTAAATCAGTACCTGGAGATATGAAACCGCTTTGGTTTCTTGTAACATGTGATCTGGTGTTGACACTTTCTCTAGGCTTGATTCTTCATCTTGAATTGTGTCAATAGTTTTCATATCTTTCCCACCATTCGATTCCATCTCTGATAAGGAGGAATCTGTCATAAGCACATCTTTAATCGCATGAATCCGGTCTGATGGGTTTGATGGGATTGGTAGTGCATTTGACATCAATTCTAATGAGCAATTTAAAGCAGTTTTGTGTGAAAAATGCTTTAAAATAATCGCCTCGAGACCGTTGAACAGTCTGTCGAACCTCGCGTTGACCTTTGCGTTAAAAAGCTCGAGTCTTTTATCTAGCTCAGAACGTAGATCGCGGATGAGAACTCCGGTGCGCTGTGACTGGTCTTCTTGTATAGTTCGCAGCTCTTGTATTTGTTTGCTTAGTTCGGAAATTGTGGTCTCCATTTTTTTTTGTTTTTTTTTGTGTGGGAAATTTGATTATGGAAGGGGAAAAAATTTAAGTGGATGTGATAAGAACAGTAATGGCTCTGATACCAATGTAACGGGATATTTGGGGCGAGTGATAGAATGATCAAAAGATGATTGAGGAGAGATAACAGAAGAGGAATAAGAGATGATAGAATAAGAAGAAGAGAATAGAAGTAGAAGAGAAAGATCGTGAGAGAGAGATAGAAGGAGAAGTTTAGAGGAGGAGAGATAGAATGAGAGAGAGAGTAGAGAAAGAGACCAGAGAGTGAGTAGAGGAAATATTCATTTTGATTAATTGGTTTCTGCTCACTCGTTACACATATATTTATACTATAAGCTCAATGATACAACACACATAAATATATATATTATACAAATAAAAGTGAAACCCAATGATAAAAGTAGAGCACTCTTATTGCCGAAAGTGTAAACTGAGTTGGGTGGTTGTTGATATGATGATGATGCTGAGGTAAACAGTTACGTACTGTTACAAAGTTCATATGAATTTAATTCTCCCGGCGGAATTACACGACCGTTCATTTTTAAGAATGCTGAGAATTTATTGGATGGAATTGGTTTACTGGAGTTATTGCTTTGCTTTTGGAAGTTTTAAAGTCTCGATTTTGTTTCTCTTTTGAGATCGATTGTTATAATGGTCAGTTTCTTTTCTTTTTGTTGGTTCCTGTTGCGTGTTTCTTTTATCAAATATCGTGTTAACATTGCTATACTGATCGTAATGTGGATGTAGCTCTATGATTACCAACACAACATGGGTCTTATGATTTTGGAGAAAGACCAACTGTTGGTGAAGTATGAAGAGGTTAAGGCCTCTGTGGATGAAGCCGACCTAGCACATAGGCGAGATCAATCTGCATATGTCTCTGCCTTAGCTGAATCGAAGAAACGTGAAGAGAGTTTGAAGAAGGATGTTGGGATTGCAAAAGAGTGTATTTCTAGTGTAAGACCTTAACTTTTGAGAGCGAGCAAAAAATAGGTTCTTTCAGTCTTGTTAATGATTTTATGTTCTTCTCAGCTGGAGAAGACTTTGCATGAGATTCGTGCAGAATGTGCCGAGACGAAAGTTTCTGCTGAGAGTAAAATGTCTGAAGCTCATACTATGATAGAGGATGCTCTGAAGAAATTTGCAGATGCTGAAGCAAAAATTCGCGCAGCTGAAGCTTTACAAGCAGAAGCTAATCGGTATCACCGGATTGCAGAGAGAAAATTGAAGGAAGTTGAAAGTCGTGAAGATGATCTTGCTCGGCGCCTTGCATCTTTCAAGTCTGAGTAAGTATTTTTTGTCTCGGTTAACCGGTCCTGGACTTGTACTTTTGAGGTGTAGTGTTAAGTTGTTGTGTTGGTTCTTTCATTCCATGGTTTAGGTCTGAAACTAGAGAGAACGAGATTGTTATTGAGCGACAGACTTTAAGTGAGAGGCGAAAAAGCTTGCAACAAGAGCATGAAAGGTTATTGGATGCACAAGCTTCACTAAATCAGCGAGAAGATCACATTTTTGGTAGATCCCAGGAATTAGCTGAACTTGAAAAGGGGTTGGAGTCGGCAAAGACCACATTTGAGGAGGAACGTAGAGCCTTGGAGGACAAAAAGTCCAATTTGGAGATCGAATTAGCTTCGCTTGCTAAACGAGAAGAGGTTTGCTTAACACGTCGACCAAAAAACTTATAGGAGACGTAATGGTATTGTTTCATGTGTTATTTCCTTGCAAAAACAGGCTGTCTCTGAAAGAGAATCTTCACTACTGAAGAAAGAGCAAGAGCTACTTGTTGCTGAAGAAAAAATTGCCAGCAAGGAATCTGTGAGTTTACTTGTTCAGTCCAACGAACCTTCTATTTATCTTCCATACTTTTAGTTTTTCGCTCATTTGTTTGCGGGAGTTAAAATGCTGTAAACAATCAATACAGGAACTGGTTCAGAAGGTCTTAGCGAATCAAGAAGTTATCCTGAGGAAAAGAACATACGATGTGGAAGCTGAGTTGGAAATTAAATGTAAATTGGTGGAAGATGAAATCGAGACCAAGAGACGGGCTTGGGAACTAAGAGAGGTTGATATCAGGCAGAGGGAAGACCTAGTTGGTGAAAAGGAACATGACTTGGAAGTTCAGTCAAGGGCATTGGCAGAACAAGAAAAGGATATAACAGAGAGGTCTTATAATCTTGACGAGAAAGAGAAGCATTTGAATGCTATAGAGAAAGATATCAACCGTAAGACAACTCTGCTGGAGAATGAGAAGGAACGGCTTAGAAAATTAGACTTAGATCTGCAGCAGTCTTTGAAGTCATTAGAAGACAAGAGAAAACGTGTTGACGGTGCAACGGAAAAACTTGAATCCTTGAAGAGTGAGACTAGCGAATTATCCATTCTGGAGCTGAATCTCAAGGAGGAGCTAGATGATTTGAGGGGTCAAAAGCTTGAACTCCTGGCTGAAGCAGATAGATTGAAGGTGGAGAAAGCTAAATTTGAAGCTGAGTGGGAACACATTGACGTGAAAAGGGAAGAGTTAAGAAAAGAAGCGGAGTACATTACTCGACAAAGGGAGGCTTTCTCAATGTATCTCAAGGACGAGCGTGATAACATCAGGGAGGAAAGAGAGGCATTGAGAAATCAGCACAAAAATGATGTGGAGGCGCTAAACCGAGAGCGTGAAGAATTCATGAATAAAATGGTGGAGGAACATTCAGAGTGGGTTAGCAAGATACAGCGGGAACGTGCTGACTTCTTGTTGGGTATTGAGACGCAGAAAAGAGAGTTGGAGTATTGCATTGAGAACAAACGAGAAGAATTGGAGAATTCTTCAAGGGAGAGAGAAAAGGCTTTTGAGCAAGAGAAGAAGTTGGAAGAGGAGCGTATACAGTCACTCAAGGAATCGGCAGAGAAAGAGTTAGAACATGTCCAAGTGGAACTAAAGAGGTTGGATGCCGAGAGGCTGGAGATCAATTTGGACCGTGAAAGGAGAGAGAGGGAGTGGGCTGACTTGAAGGATTCTGTTGAAGAACTAAAGGTTCAAAGAGAAAAACTAGAGACGCAAAGGCATATGCTTAGATCTGAAAGAGAAGAAATCCGACATGAGGTTGAAGAACTGAAGAAGTTAGAGAATCTGAAAGTTACATTAGATGATATGTCCATGGCTAAAATGCAGCTGTCCAATTTAGAGCGTACCTGGGAAAAGGTTTCTGCTTTGAAGCAGAAGGTTGTTACTCGGGATGGTGAACTAGACTTGCAAAATGGAGTCAGCACTGTGAGTAATAGCGAAGATGGTTATAACAATGGCTCAAGCCCTTCATCCGCCACTCCATTTTCATGGATAAAACGATACACTACTCAGATATTCAAGACTTCTCCAGAGACATCGCTTCCAATGCCTCATCATGAAGGAGCATTGCCTTCAGAAAAGTTGAAGCTAGATTCAGAAAAGGCTTACACCGAGGGGCTTTCGATTGCAGTTGAAAGACTTGAAGCCGGAACGAAAAGAAAAGGTAACGCATCTGGAAATGACACTAGTGAACCAAGTAGTCACAAGAAGAGGAAACATAACGTTACCCAAAAATCATCTGATGAAGCTGATCCGGAGAGGTAAAACCTGATCATCGCTCAATAAAGAAGTTTATGCATCTTTTCTTGTTACTAAAGCTTAATTGTATTCATCTTAAATTTTCTCAGTGTAATTTCAAGCCCTCAGAATGTGCCCGAGGACAAACATGAACTGCCATCAAGCCAACCAAGTGGTATGGTAGTCCTCAGTGAAATCGTGAAGATCACAAAAGTAACGTGTGAGACAGAGGTCATCAACACAGTGTCAAACATTGAGTGCTCTGAAATTCCTTCTGAGGCAGGAACAAAGATGGTAGAGGAGGAGATACAATATAGTGATTGCAATCAGGTGGGGTTTTTCACACACAGAAAGCAAAATGTTTCTCATTCCTAGTGTATAACGAATCAATACTCTCTCTCTTTTTTGCTGTAGACTGGGATAAACGTTTCTGAAACAGTGACTCGGAAAGAAGCTGAATCTGATAACGGAAAGGAGAAGGATTCTGACGATGGTGGCATTGTAAACATGAGTTAGCTTGGTGAAGAATGCATATAAGGTACGACTCAGTCTTCACAAATAACCCCATCCATATTTGAGAGAGTTTCAAATTGCACTAACAAGAGTTATTGCTTCTCTTTTGTTGATGCAGGAACTCTATGAATCCTTAAAGGTTTGTTTCTAGATGAAGATTTGAGTATGTAAATGGATTTGATTGGTTTTAAAACTTTCTGGAGATGTTATATAACTCAGAGAGTCAGTTATGATTATTATTTTTTTTAATTCAGATTTCAAGTTAGTAGAGTGTTGGTAGGTAGGTTGTGTTGCAGTGTGCCTGTGATAAATGATTTGTCGGTTTTATTTGTTGTTCAGACCAACTTGTTCTACTGTTGATAATGTCTTTTAGCTCATCAGTGTCTCGTATCTGTCTGTCACCGTCGGTATTTCCAATCTGCTGGCCCATAATTTCATGGGCTATAGAATTCTGAAGTCAAATTGAATGGGTTTGAGCGAGGATAACATGAACTGGACTGTTCAATTGAGTTAAAAGCCTAACGAACATATCAATATATATATATACATATCAATGTATAGGTAGTATATGATTTTTATGACTAGATGCAGAGGATATTCGAATTTTCATGCTTCTAAAGTTTCAAGAATTTCGATTCTCAAAATTACCAACTAATAATATTCGTCTTTTAGAACTCAAACATCACTAAGTTCAGAATCTTGTTAGACTATAGTTTGCAAATAAAAAAGATCGATCACTAGGACATTCGGGTATTCGATTTGGTTCTGGGTAAAAACTAATCGGTTTTGGGTATTCGGTTCTACAGATTTACGATTCAATAAGTATTTTATAATTTTTGGTTCGTTCGGTTTGGTTTTGTTCCATAATTTTAGGAACCGTAAAATATCAGAAATTTTCGATTCTTAAACGGTTTTAGATATTTTGAAACCAAAATAGTATTTTTTTACTCGAAATCAACAAAAAATACTCGTAATCAACAAAAAATATTTGAAATCAACAAAAAACCTAAAATTTATGTTAATTCGATAAATCATAAACCAAAAAAAACAAAAGATGCATGAAGTGTCAATTACATAACATACACATAAATTCAATGGATCTAACAACATTTTTATATGATTCTTTATGTTGATGTCGAAACGGTGGATAACTATTTTACTAGGCCTTATATAAATTTGGTTCTTCAGTTTCTTGTTTCGGTTGTAGGTTCCAATTCTTATCTGATACTTATGATTCTTCAGTTAGAATCCAATGAGTAAAATAGGTAGAACCAAATAAAAAAATTCAGTTTCGATTATCGGTTTTTTGGTTTCGGTTTTTATGCTGAAGACTACTTATTACTATTTTCTACAATTGTTTTGTCTATGAAATGTATGAAGAATGGTGTGACTAATGGTAAGCGCTAACATCAGAAAACTATGGTGAAGAACATATTGCGTGTGAAATGGGTGAAGAAATCAGCATTGATTTGTGGGGGGTTTCCCGCTTGATTAGTGACAGCTTTAATCTACTTTGCAACTTGAGGTGTACTTAATTTTAATTATAAACTAATCATTATTTAGTCAAGCCAAAATAATATAAAACACCACTATCGTTGTCTTTGTACCGACACATTTCCCTCCTATCCCGGTTCAAACCCTTAAAATTACTAATTTCTGAAATCAATCTCCAAATAAACCAATTAAGTTTTTATTCTGAATTTATTTAAAGTAAATTGTAAATGGTACTCCCTCTGTTTCAAAATGTAAGTAGTTTTGGTTAAAAGCACAAAGATTAAGAAATTTACTTTCTGATTTAAAAATAATAATAAAGATATAATTAAAAACAGTTTAACCAATCATAAAAAGAAACCATAAATTATGATTGGGTGCACAGTTTTTGATAAAGCTAAAAGTTGTCTAGATATATGAAAACAACTTATAATATGAAACAAACAAAAATAGCTAAAACTACTTACATTTTGAAACAGAGGGAGTATATACTTTGAGGAAGATCTTATCAAAACTCATTTAAGCTTCTAGGAGGAGACGTAGAATTTTATGCAAAAGGATGTCATGATTATCTCATGATTACGATATAATAACATGTTTTATGGAGGAGTATATTAAATTAATTATTTAAGATTAGTGTAACAAAAAGAGACTACTGTATACTTTGTCACGAGAGTCATATCATAGAAGTAGAACTCACCTTCTTCTTTAATCTTTATCATCTTTAATTTAGATTACTTCCAAAAAGTAAATGGATCCTAAGTAAAGAACCATCAAGAAAAGAGAAAGAAGCCTTGAGATATATATAATATTACACTGACCTTCCTCTTCTTTACTTATACCTTTTTTTGTAAATTTGACAATTGTTTTTCTCTTTAAAAAGTTTGTTTGTTTAATGGATCATTCAATCTTAGTCAATCTTGTATGTTATTATCATCTATATGATATGATTCTGGCTGGATTTCACAGATCCTTGAATACTAGATTGAAAAATAATATATAAACATGGTTTTACAAATATCAAATCCCATAACAAATCATCTTTTTAGTAGGATAAAAGTTATGCTAATTCAGCATGTCCTAGATTCATGAACGAATTTTTTCTTTAACCTTGGAGTTCTTTTAGTAGGATAAAAATTTATGTCAGCATAGCCTTGTTCGTTTGTCTATCTTTGGCGGCTTGCGACAACATCTGGCGGTTAGAAGCTAACGTCAGGTTTTTGTTCGTTCACATGGTGATGTTGCCGGTGACAGACGCCAACCGCTAATTTCTCCATCTGACGCTAAAAGATCAGCGTCCAAAATTTACGATGTAACTGGACGCCAGCAGCTGTTTTTGACGGCATCGACATGTAAACGAACAAAAATTTACTGTTAACCATCAGACGTTGTCGCCAGCCACCAAACTTCGGTGATAGGCAAACAAACAAAAACTTACCGCTAACCGTTAGACGCTATTGCCGACGCATACAAACAAATATTCTTCATATCATGTATTCATGAATAACTTTTTTTTTGAAAACCGTGAAATTTTTAAAAGCATAATCTCTCATAAGTTTTCAATGAGTCTTAAATATTCTGATTTAAAAAAAGTTTGAACACGGAGCATGAAAAAACAATCTTTCTGTGTTCACTTAGACTACTACACATTTGATTAGTCCTAAGTAATTGCAACCACATTATCTCATAATTTACTATGTGTAACACAATTTTTTGGTTATTATTGAAAACTTAAGACACTGCAAACCAAAAATAAAGAACCCCTAGGCTGTATTGAGCCCAAAAAGTATGTGTTAACGTAAATGTCATGTCATAAATATGCATGGTAAATTGGCAATGACATTATAACAAAGGTCAATAATACAAATAGGGGTTTATTAATTACTACTTTTTATGGGCAAATTGAAAAGGAAGGGATGGCCTACGCTGGAAGACCAATTCTTGTTTCCTACTAGTGTTGTTGAAATCTGAATACACTGTTTATTTTTAATTACCAATTAGCTTCGAAGTTCCAACTTTATTTAACTTTTCCATAAATATCTTTTTTATCCATGACGATACATATTTTATTCCACAAAAGCATATAAACACAGTGAATAATATCTCAATAATTTGAAGACTTTATGTTTTTTCCAAGTGCTTTGACTTTTAACCCTAAATTAACCATCACAAGTCAAGTCAATTTTGTTTCCTCTAGAAGCTTTTGGCTCATATCAACTTGAAAAGAACCAATCTAAAGTTTTTTTTTTTTTTCTAAAGGATTTTCGACCAATCTAAAGTTACAGCTCAATGCTTATTTATTTGCTTTTGAGTAGGCATGGGCGTTCGGGTACCCGTTCGGGTTCGGTTCGGGTCTTTCGGGTTTTCGGGTTTTCGGGTCTGAGATATAAAACCCATTCGGGTATTTTAGAATTTCGGTTCGGGTTCGGTTCGGTTCCATTCGGGTTCGGTTCGGGTTCGGGTACCCGAAAAACATAAAACAAAAATAAAAATTAGTTATATTTAAATAAAAATTCGTTAAATTTTGATAAATATAACAAAACCCTTCATATATTTTGTTTATTTTTTGAAAATTTAGTTATTTTAGACTAAAACAACTAATATATTTAAGTTTATAATTATAATTTTGGATAATTTTGTTATATTAGGTCTAAATATAATTAATATTTTAGGTATATAATTGTAATTCAGATATTTCGGGTACCCATTCGGTTTTCGGTTCGGGTCGGGTTCGGGTTCGGTTCTTCGGATATAGGAGTTTAGGATCCGTTCGGGTATTTTATCGTTTCGGGTTCGGATTCGGTTCTACTTTTTCGGTTCGGGTTCGGTTCGGTATTTCGGGTCCGGATATTATGCCCAGCCCTACTTTTGAGTTTATTATTACCATTATTATTTATTTTGAACAATTATTATTACCTTATTATTAATAGGCTATTTATTCACGATTGTAAGATCTCAACTCGTTCTATCCGAGAATAGAAAGAGTTTTAGGGTTTGTGAATTAGGGATTCTAAAAGAAGGATTAATGAACGCGGTGAGATGAAGGAAATTAGGGTTTTTAGCCGGTGTTTCCAAGTCGGAAGCCGGTGAAAGGGTGTTAAAGTCGCCGGAGAGATTTTAGGTCAAAATTCGTTCTAAAGTCTCTCAAGCCGAAAATATTAAGAAAAAAGCGTATTTCTTGAATGAATATCGAGTTCCCTTATATAGGGTTACAAGTCGGTTTACATGAAAAAGGAAAATAAGATAAATACAGAATATTTCCTAGAATATCGCCTTTATCTTTAGTTGGAATATTTCCCTTCTTCCGACTTTGGCGCGCGGCGCCTTTCTTTTGACACCGTCCTAACCCTAATGTAAGCCGGTCGCCTCAAGTTCAGTTTAACCTAAGTTTTACCGCCTTGGGCTTTATTCCCGACTTTCCATTTTGGGCCGACCTAAACTCATGAATAGGCCTTCTTAGGAAAGTGCTAATCTTGACTCTAACAATAAGCCCCCCCCCAGTGTGGCGACTTGTACTCAAGTCGGCATTGCGAGGAGTTAACCTACGGTTTGAGAAATGATTTTGGTAGGCCCACATTGTCTTTCAGGCCCATGTTTGGTTTTTAGGCCCGTATTTTACTAGACCGTTCTGTCTGGAAATAACCGTGCGTTCGGTTCTTGGCTGAACCGGAATTGATTCTTGGTTCTATTGTCGGATTGGTGCGAGATACGAAGCGTTGCCTAGGTAAAGGTGTGCCTCGAGTTTCACGCCGTCATTTCCCTTATAAATAGTTCCTTCCCACTATTCTCTTCCTCATTTGGTCCGAGTGAAGAATCTCTCAAGGTAATTTTTCTCTCTCGATATTTATTTTCCGATCTTTCCTCCGCCGTAGCTCCGCCTTAAGTTTTATAGGTGTTAAGATCAAACTTTTACTTCCCTCCTGTGTTCTTCATTTGTTCTTCGTCAAATCCATGTCTTTGATCCGTTGTTCATCGAGTAAGGACAAAGAAGTTGTTTCGGTCTCGTCTGCGGATGAGTCATCAAGTGGTCAATCCTCTCCTTCTGCGAACACCTCGTCCGATCTAAGGAACCACCCTGCTCATCGCGAGTTGGAAGAGCTTCGACGTCGTCGCGAGGCGTCACGGCGTACTGATGCCGCTGAAAGTTCTGGTCATGAGGATTTCGTTATTCCTCAACTTCGTGATCCCGATAGTGATGATGACGACATGGATCAAGACGGCTCTGATGGAGCTGCGTCTTCTCCCGTCTTGCCGGCCACTTCTGGTGAAGCGTTTGGCAATGTTTTTAGTACCAAGTCCACCGCGGAGTCGGTCAGGTCTACGCTTCGTGATTGCGGGGCAGATCCGGGAATCAAAGTTATTATACCGTTTCCGCTCGACCGCCCTTGGAATCCTCGTCCGGGATACATGACCCTTTACGAGTCGTATTTCAGCAATACCAACACTGGGGGATGTCGTTGTTGGTTCCCGTTGCCCGACCTGTTGGTCTCGTACTGCTATCGCCGCGAAATTGCTATCTCTCAGCTTTCAGCCGTTGCAGTCCGTCATATGGTTAGTCTTCTGGCGCTTGGAGCTGAAGCCGGCGTTACTATCACTGTTAATATTTTTGAGGAGATGACGTCGATCAACCGCATGAAGGCTACTAGCCCGGGGTGCTTCGCAGTAAAGCTTAAGAGTGGCAACCGAGTTTTGACAGATGCACCTAAGAAGATCAATGATTGGCAAAGATTCTATTTCTTTGTTGAGATATCTTCGTTAACTGTTCATGACGATCATAAGGATCTTATCAGGGCGTCCTGGAATACAGACTATGGTAGATGTCGTTCTGAATTCGCTATTCTTTGAACGTGAAGATTTACTTAATTCCTTTTTGTGGTTGCAGTGGAGCATCCTTTTTTGAAGCCGCATCCCGACAACTACTTTCCTATTCTCGAGCAGATTCAGGCTCTTGGACTCCGCAAGTGGTCTGATCTTACTCGTGATCGTATCAATAAGTCGCTTCCGAGGATTTCTGAAGGTGCATATTTATGACGTCTTTCTTATTTTCCTTTGCCGGTTCTAACTTCTCGTTTTTTTTTTCTTTTCCAGCGAAGTGGGATACTACGACGAAGGTCACTCCTGAACAGCTTGTGAAACCTAGGAAGATGGGCAAGGTGCAGCGAATCAGCTCTGTTGATTACTCCAAAGAAATCTCGTCCCAACCGTCTTCTTCCACCAAGTCGTTGAAAGGGGCGAACGCGCCTTCTGCAGTCCCGGATGGCAAACGGCTTCCGGATAATGGTGGGAAAACGGTGGCTCAGATGGCTAATTCCCCCCCCCCCCCTTCCCCCTAAAGTTCCGTCAAGGAAGAGGCCTGCCGATGATAAGTCGGTTCAAGACAAGCCGGGAAAGGCGTCAAAGACCGGCAAATCCGTCCAAGATGCTTCTAATAAGGCGGCGCCCGTCAGTGAGCCCGTTAAAGAAAAGGACCCATGGAAGCGTTTTTACACTTTCAAAGGGACCGTTCCCGACTCGTCTGGCAGTTCTAAGCCTTTTGAGTCTAACAAGGAGCTCGTCTTGGTACGGTCCAGGCGTGAGGTGAAAGAAGGGGAAGTACGTCCTTCAATTCATAACTTCGCTTTTCAATACGAGAGTGAAGTTCCTTTTATCAACAACCCCCGGGCCTGTTTTGACATGCTGACATGCGTGAGGGGGAATGAATCAGATTGGCCGGTTTTGGAGGAGCTGCCCCACTCAGATGCCATCGTCAGGCTAAAGCATGCTGAGGCGACAGTAAGTTTCTGGTACTAAAATTTTTGCACTTATTGTTATCCTTTTTGGATGAAATAACACTTGTGCTATTTTCAGATGATCGCGGCTTCGAACCGCGTGGCTTTAGAGAGTTCTTGGGCTCAAAAGAAACTGGCCGACGCGGTCACCAAACGCGACGCTCTCCTTAAGAAGCTTAAAGAGGAGAAGAAGGCGTTGGAAGGGAACAACCTGGTTCTGGAAGGGAAGCTTAAACAGGCTGAAGAGAAGTCGAAAGCCGATCTTCTCATGTTCAAGTCGGAGAAGAAAAAGCTGCAAAAATCTTGCCTTGACGTGATTGGTAAGGAGAAGGAAAGAATCGAGGCCGCTATTAGAACTAAGGCGCAGACCCATTTTGACCTTTTCCAGCGTTATGTCAAGGACCAGGAGGGCGCTGTCGCGCTTCAGGTTAAGCAGGCCCAGATTTCTGGGCTCAAGAAGTGTCTAATCAAGCTCAGCGAACAGGGGGTACCGATTCCTCAAGATGTTTTAGACAAGGTAGCCGCAGACGAGGCTGTGGCTGACGCAGAATTGGACGACATGAATGTCGTGACAAAGGAGGAGCTTACCTTTGTCCTCTCTCCATTACGTCACCCTCTTCTTGACCGTTCCCATGACTCCCCTCCTCCCGTTCCGTCGGATGTTGACCAATTCGGAACAAATCGCGGGATAATTCCGGAGGCGGTTCCTGCTAGCCTCGTCTCGTCTGTCCGCTCAGAAGTAGCCGCCTTGGAAGGCGTAGTACCGGATCAGATCGTCGAAAAGAGTGGAACCGAGGAGTCGCAGCCTGGAGCTTAACTGAAGAATTTTCTGTTGTTTCCCTGTAATAATTTAAAAACTTTATTGCTCTTTTGAGCTTTTTATTTTTAATGGAGGTTTTACTTTTGGTCCTACTACCAAGTTTCAAATAATCGAGTAAACCAACCTCAAATGATCTGGCGACTTTTAAATAATCGGACTATTATCATTTTAAGCTTGTCGTCAAACTTAAATGACCTAGCGATTCTCAAGTAGTCGGACCAATCTCAAATTAAGGAATTTGCCGCACTTTTAAACGGTTTTAGCGACTTTTAAATAGTCATTGACCCCGTATTAAGCTCTTTATCAGATTTACTCGATTTAACGACTTTTGCCGTAAGGCGGTTTGCGAGACATAAATGCTCGGCTTTATTCTAGGGACGGGTGATTGCGCGGTGCTCGTGGCCCGACTTATTTATCACCTATCGTAAAAATTGTGCGAGACGGATCTCGGCTTTTATTCTAGGGACGGGTGATTGCGCGGTGCTCGTGGCCCGACTTATTTATCACCTATCGTAAAAATTGTGCGAGACGGATCTCGGCTTTTATTCTAGGGGCGGGTGACTGCGCGGTGCTCGTGGCCCGACTTATTTATCATCCACCGCGAAGAATGTGCGAGACGGATCTCGGCTTTATTCTAGGGGTGGGTGACTGCGTGGTGCTCGTGGCCCGACTTATTTATCATCCACCGCGAAGAATGTGCGAGACGGATCTCGGCTTTTCCTTACCACGATGTGCACCTCGTGCGCAAGGAAGACCACGCCCCTGGCCAGGAGGCGTGATGCTAATGGTGCGAGTCGTTGCTCGTCTTTCTGCGAGTTGATACTCGTTTTTTCTGCGAGTTGATACTCGGCTTTTTGCGAGTTAATACTCGGCTTTTTGCGAGTTAATACTCGGCTTTTTGCGAGTTGATACTCGACTTTTTAGTTTATTATCAAATATTTGAATACTAAAGAAAGATTTTACCTGATTTTTGGCTGTCTGACTTCCAAGACGGTAAATTATCTGAAAAATAAGGATTTTATTAGATTTGTGACTGTGCCGGTAAAGGCTGCCTACGTATCTTCCGAGGAAGAATCAAGTCACTCGTAGTTCATGGTACATATTTTTTTTTTTTTTTTTTTTTTTTTTTTTTTTTTTAGGCACCTTGCCGTCTTAGTGGTACTCCTTCAGGCTTGCCGAGTTCCAGGATCGCGGTAAAGCTTTGCCTTTCATGGACTCAAGCTCGTAGACTCCCGGCTTGACTACTTTCGTGACTTTGTAAGGTCCTTCCCATTTCGTCCCGAGTTTGCCTGCTCTCCACTCTTTAGTGTTCTCATAAACTTTTCGGAGGACATAGTCACCGACTTGAAAGTGTCGCTCCTTGACCTTCTGGTTGTAGTACCGAGCCGCGAGCTGTTGGTAGTTCTGAATTCTGAGTAGGGCTCGATCCCGCTCTTCTTCTATGGTGTCAAGGGCTTGGATCAGCATTTTCTCGTTGATTTCGGTGTAATGCGGCATAAGCGACCGACGGAGAGTATAGATGTTAGCTTCTCCTGGTACCATTGCTTCCACGCCAAAGGCTAAGGAAAATGGGGTGGCTCCTGTTGCGCTGCGGGGTGTCGTTCTATGCGACCAGAGGACACCATCTAACTCATCTGCCCAAACCCCTTTTTTGCTTTCAAGGCGTTTTTTGATGCCGGCGAGTATGGTTTTATTTGTAGCTTCAGCCTGGCCATTCCCCTGAGGGTACCTTGGTGTCGACTTGCTGAGACGTATATCCCACTTTTTGCAGAATCCTTCGAATACTTTCGAGGTGAATTGGGACCCGTTGTCTGTGACAATCTCGTAAGGCAGCCCAAAACGACATATTATATATTTCCAAACGAAATTTTGGACCTGGACATCGTGGATCGCGACGTAAGCTTTGGCCTCTACCCACTTTGTGAAGTAGTCGGTCATGATGAGCAAAAAACGTCTTTGATTGGACAGCGGCAATGGTCCGACGATATCCATCGCCCATCGCATGAATGGATAGGCTGCAGTTGATGTTGTGAGCAACTCTGTCGGTCGATGTATGAAAGGCGCATGTCGCTGACATTTTTCGCACTTGTTAGAGTAGGTCTCGCAGTCGGTTATCATAGTCGGCCAATAATGACCGTTCAACTTGATTTTGAGAGCGAGAGATCTGCCTCCGGAGTGGTTTCCGCATGCTCCAGAATGTGTTTCTTCGAGAACTCGGTCTATTTCATCCCCGTTTATGCATCTTAGAAGGATCTTGTTAGCTGAGTACTTGTAAAGGATGCCGTCATGGATGGTGTATCGCGCGCTTTTGACTTTAAGTCGTCGTGCTTCCCATTTGTCCTCGGGAAGCTTTCCTTCTGTCAGGTATGCTCGTATTGGAAGTCGCCAGTCTTCATTGCTGTCGGTTAGGACGGCGATGAGATCTGCGCTTTTCGCTTGAATGTTGCAACACATGTCGTCCTCGCCGCTTTGGATTACTTCGTCAGGTTCTTCCTGGTTGCTTTCAGGGGGAGGGATGCTTGGTTCATGGATTGTTTCCACTGGGATTCGTCGACAGAGATTGGGATTAGATGCCAGCGATGCGAGTGCATCTGCCGGGGCATTCTCCTTTCTTGGTATTTGAACAATGTCGAAGAATTCGAAAGAACTGGTGAGTTCCAACGCCGTCTTTCGGTAAGCCTCCATTCGTTCATTTTTAGCTTCGTAGTCGCCGTTGATCTGGTTGGCTACCAGCATGGAATCACAATGGGCCAAGAGATGTCGTACTCCGATCTCTCTGGCTAATCTGAGACCTGCTAACAGAGCTTCGTATTCGGCTGTGTTGTTGGATGCCGTGAAACCCAGTTTGAATGACTGCTCTAGTATCTCGCCGGTTGGTGATATGAGACGTATCCCTATCCCGGCTCCTTTTTTGGACGAAGCCCCATCAACGAACAACTTCCAGTTTTTGTCTTCTATCTCTGCACCGACATCCAATTCGGGTGATAATTCGACAAGGAAATCGGCTATCACCTGTGACTTGGCGGTTGTCCTGTTCCTGTACTCGATGTCGTACTCACTTAGCTCTATTGCCCACTTGGCTAGGCGGCCAGACTGCCCTGGGCTATGAAGGACTGTTCGAAGAGGTTGGCTGCTCAATACGGCAATCGGATGTGACTGGAAATACGGTCGCAGCTTCCTTGCCGAGATGACGACTGCGAAAGCCAGTTTTTCCATTGCAGGATACCTAGTTTCGGCTCCGTTCATCGTTTTGCTGACGTAGAAGATCGGCTTCTGTTCTCCTCGATCTTCCCGAACTAGCACGCCGCTCACTGCTGTCGTTGAAACGGCTATGTAAAGCAACAATGTCTCACCATTCTCGGGTTTAGACAGTATTGGTGGATTCGACAAGTAGTCCTTGAGTTGAATGAAGGCTTCTTGACACTTCTCATCCCACACGAATCTTTTATTCCCTCGTAGGAGCTCGTAGAAAGGCAGACATTTATCCGTTGACCGGGATATAAATCTGTTCAAGGCGGCTATGCGGCCAGTGAGGCGTTGTACCTCTCGAGTGTTCTTGGGAGATGGTAAGTCGATTATGGCCGTGATCTGCTTTGGATTAGCTTCTATTCCTCTTTGAGTTACCACGTATCCTAGGAATTCTCCCGATGTCACCCCAAATGTACACTTAGTTGGATTAAGTTTCATGCCGTATCGGTTAAGGATGTTAAAACATTCCTTTAAATGACCGACATGTTGAGAGGCGATCAGGGATTTGACTAGCATGTCGTCAATATACACCTCCATCGTTGTGCCAAGTTGTCCTGCAAACATCCGGTTTACCAGCCTTTGATATGTGGCGCCGGCGTTTTTGAGGCCGAAAGGCATGACTTTGTAGCAATACGTGCCGCGCTCGGTGATGAAAGCCGTCTTTTCTCTGTCGTCTGGGCTCATGAGGATCTGATTGTATCCAGAGAATGCGTCCATGAACGATAGTAATTCGTTTCCGGCTGTTGCCTCAACAAGTCGGTCGATATGTGGCAGCGGGAAACTGTCCTTGGGACAGGCCTTGTTTAAATCCGTGAAGTCGACACATACTCTCCACTTCCCATTCTTCTTTTTTACGACTACCAGGTTAGCTAACCAATCGGGGTACTTCACTTCTTGGATCGAACCGGCTTCGAGCAGTTTTTCTACTTCATCATTGACTGCTTTAGCTCTTTCCGGTCCGAGTTTTCGCCTTTTTTGCTTAACCGGCTTGTAAGTCGGATCGACATTCAATTCGTGAGTTGTAATGGTGGGATTGATACCCTTCATGTCCTTCATTGTCCACGCAAACGTTGTAACGTTTTGCTGCAGGAAGGCAATCAGTTCTCGTTTGATGTCGTCCGGTAGTTCAGCGCCGATCCCTACACACTTACTGGCATCTGAGTCGTCGATAACGACTTGCTGGATTAGTTCTTTCTCTGGTCCTTTCCTTCCGTGCTCGGTGTTGATCATGCACGAAGGTACTCTGATCCTGTGTTCTTTTGCGAAACACGACCGGCTTGCGCTTTGGCACCCCTTGACTGTCTGAATTCCTTTAGGCGTCGAAAATTTTAAACATTGATGATATGTCGAGGGCACCGCCTTCATGCTGTAGAGCCATGGAGTTCCGAGGATGACGTTATAGATGGTTGGCTTGTCGATGACATGGAACCTCACCAATCTGTTAACTCCTCCTGCGAAGACGGGCAACTTAATTGTCCCAATCGTGTAAGTTGTCTCACTTGTGAACCCGGTGAGCGGCCTAGCCTTCTGCTTGATATCCTCTTCTTTGATGTCCATCTTCTTGAGTGTATCCAGGAAGATTAGATCTATCGAGCTGCCGGTGTCTACCAGTATTCGAGATACTTGGCAACTTCCGATCAGGAGTTCAACCACTAGTGGGTCGTTATGAGGGTAATGAGTCCCATAGAGATCCTGGTCAGTGAAGATGACAGGCGGGTCATCTGACAGGATTGGTTGTGGCGTCTTTTGCGCGGCCACCGCCAGACGCTCGTAGACCTTGATTCATCTGACCGAGTCATTCACAGAGATCAGGCCACCCATGATCATATTGATTCTTCGGACGGTCCTGGGAATTTCTTCTTCGTCATCTCCCTCTTCTTCATGGTTACGTTTCAGAGCTACGCTTTTGATACGTCGGGGCGGCTTATCCTGCTTGGGAGCCTGTTCGTTGGTTTTTTCTCCTTTCTGTTCTGACTCGTCCTTTTTCAGCCTTTCGATGGCTGCCTTGATCTCTTCACTGGAAAGTCGGGAGTAGAGTGCGTTTCTGAGGTTTCGACATTCAGCCGTGTCGTGAGACGTAGCTTGGTGGTATTCGCAGTACTTTTCTCCTGTTGCGGCTTGCTGCGGCTTCTTAGCCTCTTTGCCTTTCTTGTTCCACGGTTTTGATGATCGGGATT
The DNA here is from genome assembly GCA_030180135.1 of Orychophragmus violaceus. Taxonomy (NCBI): domain Eukaryota; kingdom Viridiplantae; phylum Streptophyta; class Magnoliopsida; order Brassicales; family Brassicaceae; genus Orychophragmus; species Orychophragmus violaceus. Next base: position 904,483 of record CM058232.1, on the reverse strand, counting down.
TACCGGAACCGTCAACGACCATTGTTTTGGCACCTTTACCGTCGTAGTGCTGTCTAGGTTCCCTATATTCCTTCTTTTCGGTTTGTTTGCCAGAGCCGAACCTTTTTGCTAACGCGACCTTTTTCTCTTCCAATTCTACAAATTTGTTTGCTCGATGGAGGGCATCTTCGATGGTTAATGGTGGATTGACGACTAGGTCCTGGTAAAAGGGGGACTCGTGCCAAACGGCATTGGTCAGAGCCGCGATAGTGAACTTGTCCGGTGCTTCGGCTCGTGTCATCACTGCTCTGAACCTTTCCACGAAATCTTTCAAGGTCTCCTTCTTCTCTTGCGTCATCGAGATCAGGGCGCTTAGCGAGGTGTCTTTACGAATGTAGGCAAAGTGATGCCTTACGAATGCCCATGTGAGGTCCGAGAAGTTATCGATTGACTTAGATGGGAGTCGGGAGAACCAGTTCAACACGTCGTGAGATGGGTTGCTGGTTCTTTTGTGCCATCGTACATCGGTAGCCTGAGCTTCTCTCTTTGCCTGATATACGTATTTGTGATGCGCGAAGTGAAGGGAGTCCTACGGGTTTCCTCGATGATTTGGTCTATCTCGGGTGCGGATCCCTTCACGCCATGGACCTCCCCTTTTAATTCTTTTAGGGTGTCTTTGAGCTCAATCAGTTGTTTTTCGACATGGTTGCGACTTGCTCCGCGAATAGACGCTCCGTGAGTTTTCTCGTACGACATACCTCGCTCGCGGCGATAGTTGTCTCGGTGCGAGCCATTCTCACGTCGCGAATTCCGTCTGTGGTGCACGTCCCGTGTCTGGTGACTGGTATATTCTCCTCTGTCGGGTGAATACCTCTCATCACTTTGGTTGTTACGTCTCTGACTTTCGCTCCGTTTGGATCTTTCAGAACCTTCCCTCCGATGTGAGCTCCGCTCGCGAGTATCCTTGTCGCTTTCCTTACGTGGGTTACTCCTGGATTCGCTGCTATGGCTCTGTTCATGGTGGCTTTCCTCAGATGTGCTATAGACCAGTCGTCTAGCGACTTTGTCTTTTACCTTTGACGGCACCTCTCTCCTGGGTTTTCTTGACCGTTGATCTGAACGGATCTTTGCTTGCTCCGTCTGCAGCAGGTCGATCTTCTCTGAGAACGTTTTGATTACTTCGTTTTGTGACTCGATCTTGCCCAGCAGAGTAGCCAACACTTTGTCTCGCTCGATCTGAGCCTCTGTTTCGCTGAGTGACGGGGCATGTTTGCCGTCATCCCGAGCTTTGTTGGTCTTGGCATCTCGCGGCTGCTTGCCGCCTTTCGTTGCCTCGTCTTCGTGATCACTCTGGTCGTAATCACTTTCATCATGAATGCTTAGGTCAACCATTGGGTTTTCCGGATCGATTTCTTTCCTGTTTCCCGACATCTCGTTCAGAAATTTCTCTTAGAAATCCCCACAGTCGGCGCCAATTGTAAGATCTCAACTCGTTCTATCCGAGAATAGAAAGAGTTTTAGGGTTTGTGAATTAGGGATTCTAAAAGAAGGATTAATGAACGCGGTGAGATGAAGGAAATTAGGGTTTTTAGCCGGTGTTTCCAAGTCGGAAGCCGGTGAAAGGGTGTTAAAGTCGCCGGAGAGATTTTAGGTCAAAAGTCGTTCTAAAGTCTCTCAAGCCGAAAATATTAAGAAAAAAGCGTATTTCTTGAATGAATATCGAGTTCCCTTATATAGGGTTACAAGTCGGTTTACATGAAAAAGGAAAATAAGATAAATACAGAATATTTCCTAGAATATCGCCTTTATCTTTAGTTGGAATATTTCCCTTCTTCCGACTTTGGCGCGCGGCGCCTTTCTTTTGACACCGTCCTAACCCTAATGTAAGCCGGTCGCCTCAAGTTCAGTTTAACCTAAGTTTTACCGCCTTGGGCTTTATTCCCGACTTTCCATTTTGGGCCGACCTAAACTCATGAATAGGCCTTCTTAGGAAAGTGCTAATCTTGACTCTAACAACGATGTTAAGGAAGTATATTCAATCGTATTTCACTTGTTTTGCAAGAACTAAACTAATAAACAACACAATCAAATTGACCATATTTATTTTACATGAAAGATTAAGAGGAAAAAAAACAATCTTGACCATATACGTTTATACAATAAGGTCCAAAAATTGTGACGCCACTTAATTAATAAGAGGTAGTGGGTTTTCTTGTTCCTTAATCTCAGCTGCCGTGGAAAACAAGTGTTACTAGTAAATTTATTATTAAAAATCATAATTGTTAGATTTATAACATCTCTATCAAATCTTTGATTAAAATTTGATTATGGGTCCATGTGACAGGCGTCATGAGATTCAATATCTTAATACTGCATGATTATTAAGTGGCTGCGTTTTAAATGATTTAACAAACCCATCTTTTTTTTTTTTGATTTAACAAACCCATCTATCAATTCATTACTGTAACCATAAGTTTAGATTATTGTCATCTTATAATCCCATTAGTTAAACAAAAAAATGTTGTAGGAGATTAATAATAGACCATATATATCAAACCTGACCCCCAAAGTTTGTTGTCTTAAACTGGTTTGGAGAATTATCTCTTCCCATCCATCTCTATGGGTGAAATGGATCAAAACCAACCTACTTAAACATGATTCTTTCTGGGCAGTTAAAGAAAAAGCCTCCTCCGGCTCTTGGATGTGGCGAAAACTCTTAAAGTACAGGAACACGGCGAGAGAATTTTTCAGAATGGAAGTTAAGAATGGTCGTAACACTCACTTCTGGTTTGATAAGTGGTCTGATATGGGTTGTCTTATTGATATAACAGGTCTGAGGGGTACCATCGATATGGGCATTCCTTTGCACTCTACTGTTGCATCTGCCCTATCTGTTCGTCGTCGTCGACGTCACAGAAACGACCAGCTCAACAGGATAGAGGAGGAATTGGCGAAAGTGCAGGAAAATTTGTCTATTACAAATGAAGACATTGCGCTGTGGAAGAAAAAGGACACAGTTTTCAGGACAAAATTCTGCTTCAAAGACACTTGGAAATTGGTTCGAAACAATGTAGGGGATGACGTTTCTTGGTGGAAGGGAGTTTGGTTCAAACACTCTACTCCTAAGTCATCTTTCTTGGTATGGCTTGCTATGCTAAATCGCCTCTCTACCATTGATCGTATGTTGTCTTGGGATCCGGGAATCAACACCACCTGCACCCTATGTCAAGCACCGACAGAGACTAGAAGCCACCTCTTCTTTAGCTGTCCTTACTCTCTCACAATCTGGACCGCTCTAACTCAGGGGCTCCTCGGGTCCAGTTTCACGGCGGATTGGGACACCTTAGTTTCCATCATCTCGGCCCCTGCTCAAGATAGGACAACTCTGCTGCTAATCCGGTACACATTTCAAACTGCTATCCATGTCATTTGGAGGGAAAGGAATAATCGCCGCCATGGTGAAAAACCTTCCCCGTCTTCATGTATCATTGCTCAGGTTGATAGGCAAGTCCGTAATCGGTTGCATACTATCCGGGCCACAGGTGATTCTGATTTTGACGATGGACTTCAACTTTGGTTTTCAACAAGAACATGAGAGATCGATTCATTCGTTTGCCCTCTTTCTTTCGGTTCAAGTTTAGCCTATAGATTTCAATCTTATTTTTCGGCTTACAAGTTACACAAGTTGTAAAAAATGGTTTTTTTGGGTTTGAATTAATTTTACATTCAATTCAAAAAAAAAAAAAAAACCTGACCCCCAAAAAGAAACTATTAATATGTTACCAAAAAAACTATTAATATCCATAAAATTGTTAGTGGTAAATTTTCTCCGAGAGTTGGCAAAATTTTGTTCACCAACCATAACAGAATTCACTCTTACAAAATTCAACATCTCTACCTTTCATTTCATCTCTTTTGGTACATATCATTAACTCCTATCATTTTCAGAAGGGTAATATATATTATATAGCAAGTGATTCACCATCCACCAAATGTGATCCTATGATTGGTGTAAGCTTTTTTGAAAAGTGATTGATAATTTATCTTCAGCATTTTGATATACTGTATATATGTTTATTTATTATTATCCAAGAAGGTTTATATCAATTACTCGGATATGATTTTAATGCTATTCTTTTATTAAATTGTTCATGATTTATTCTTGATCTTTGGTCTAATATATATATATATATATATGTATTGATAAAATATCAGTCCTCAAATATATATATATATATATGTATTGATAAAATATCAGTCCTCAAATATATATATATTGATAAAATATCAGTCCTCATCATCTCATCCATATATTGATATTGACCAGTGAGATATTGCTCAACAGAAAGAAAAAAGTTATTGCTCAATAGGTGTTTTGTGTGTATATAAATGAATTATAAATTTTCTAAGTTAACTCACACATTTCCATCACCAAACATTCGAAGTATTTGTCTCTATCTATATCTCGACAACATAGAATACACTCATATGTACTGTACTACAAAATCAATTACTAAACAATATATTGATTATATATTTTTACGTACATATTACATACAAGTCTAATTCAGTCATTGGTTCAAAGTTTTGAAAAATATTAAATTATTTTATTATTTTTGATGACCAAGTCCTATCACATGCATGCAATGAAATGAAAGTACACATCATCGGTCTTTCTTTCTTATTCGTAAGCTGCCATGCAAGTGGGGGATTCAACCTTGCATGAAATCCTATGTAATGACTATGTAATAACTATACACACATTCTTAAGAATATTGGGAATTTTGTATGCCATTTACTATTTAGATTAGATAAGTTAATCATACTCCTAAACTGCGGATCAGATATTACCAAAGATAAAATAATATTAAAAACCCACTACCCTCGCTAGGACATGAATCATGAGGAAAACCCAATAGCGTGTAATTGACTGCAAATAATAAATAGTGTAAGACAACGATCAATTTTCAACATATGACTGTAGTAGCCTATACAGGATACATTTCCGAGTCTATTTTTTTGTGCAAACACATTTCCGAGTCTAATATATCATTCAAACAAAACACACATTAGAAGTAGATGCAACTCATGCAGTCATATATATTACAAAAGTCATATCTGTCCATATTGTTCTTTGAACTTTAAACTTGTCAAATTCATTAAATTGATTTTTTATTTTTATTTATTTTAAATTAGATCATCCATAATGGAATGTAATGATTTTCTCAAGTTAGATGATCACAGTTTCAGTGGTCTCCACGATTGTTTATTAATTGCCGGATTTTAATTTTAGAGATGTGTTTTATCCGCTAATTTTAATACTTCAAAGTTTATTAAACTTGTTGGTTTAGTTTTCAAATCTGTGTAATAGCGTGGTTGAATGTTTGATGAATAAAACCTTCTAGTGAAAAAACATAAAATTACCACAGCCTAAAAAGTCAGAGAATAGAGAGGGGGAACAGATTTAAGAGAAGAGGAAAGAAGAGGCAAAAGAGTCAAAGGGTGGCAGGCGGCTAAGAAACATTATACATATATGAGTTTTTTACACATAATCTATGGTTAAGAAAATGTTCTTAATTAAAACAAGAATATATTTCTTTGTTAAATTGGTAATAATATTGAATATCTAGATGCTGATATGGGAGCAAAGACAAAGGAGAAAAACATTAGTCTCCCCCCTTCTCTGTCATTTCTTCTATTAATATTTTATCACATAATTTATATCATGAAATTTCAATTCCATAAAGTAACTTTTTGATTCATATTTTTTTTTTAATTCCTACTTTTTGACATCTTCATCACATGAAGGACTATCTCCTCCAGCTATTATATACTCTCTCTCCTTTTTATTTTCTTCATTCACATATACTTTTCTCCATTACACACATTTTCATGTATGTATATATAAAAACCTCTCACACACGCACCATCACACACCATCCTCCTCCTCCTCCTCATCACCATAATTGAGAAAGAGAGAAAACGAGAGAGAGATACAACAAGAACAAGAACAAAAATCAAGAATCAAGAAGATGGGAAGAGCACCGTGTTGTGACAAGGCTAACGTGAAGAAAGGGCCTTGGTCTCCTGAAGAAGATGCAAAGCTCAAAGATTACATAGAGAATAGTGGCACAGGAGGAAACTGGATCGCTTTGCCTCAGAAGATTGGTATACACTTAAATTTACTTCTGATTTAAAATCCTTAGGAAAAAAAAACTCAAATAGTTTGAGACGGTTTGTATAGTCTATGTCAAATAGAATTTTCTTGTGTACATGTTCCCTTGATATATATATTATATGTACATGATCTAGGTCTAAGGAGATGTGGGAAGAGTTGCAGACTCAGGTGGCTCAATTATTTGAGACCAAACATCAAACATGGTGGCTTCTCTGAGGAAGAGGACAACATCATTTGTAACCTCTATGTTACTATTGGTAGCAGGTACTATATTACATAGCTAGGTCAATATCATTAACTAACACACTTTTCTTGAATTAGAGTGTTTATACATGTTCAATGATTTTTTAAGGTGGTCTATAATTGCTGCACAATTGCCTGGAAGAACAGACAACGATATCAAGAATTATTGGAACACGAGGCTGAAGAAGAAGCTTCTGAACAAACAAAGAAAAGAGTTTCAAGAAGCTAGGATGAAGCAAGAGATGGTGATGATGAAGAGACAACAACAAGGTCAAGGACAAGACCAAATTAATGGTAGTACGGATCTTTATCTTAACAACATGTTTGGATCATCACCATGGTCATTACTACCTCAGCTTCCTCCTCCTCCTCCTCACCATCAAGTACCTCATGTGATGATGGAACCAACAAGCTGCAATTACTACAACTTAGAACAAAAGCCATTGATCACACTCAAGAACATGGTCAAGATTGAAGAAGAGCCGGAGAGAACAAACCCTAATCATCATCATGAAGATTCTATCACAAACCCTTTTGATTTCTCCTTCTCTCAGCTTTTGTTAGATCCTAATTACTACCTGGAGTCAGGAGGAGGAGAGTTTTCTATCATGAGTAGTAGCACAAACTCTCCATTACCAAACACAAGTGCTGATCACCATCAACATCAACAACAAGAGATTCTTCAATGGTTTGGGAGTAGTAATTTTCAGACAGAAGCAATCAATGATGTGTTCTTAAACAACAACAACATAGAGAATCTTGAGACCAACGAGAACACAACATTCTATGGAAACTCATCAGTGGCCGGAAGAACGACGAGTACATCGGCGGAGCAAAGCACAATAAGTTGGGAGGACATAACCTCACTTGTTAATTCCGATGATGCAGGTTACTTCAATGGGCCAAATCATGTGTAACTGTTTTTGTAAAATTTTATTTTTACTTATATATATATATATATAAAGAGGGTTTTTTGTATAATTTTGTGTCTTCAGGTCAAAAAACATATGGATTGAGATTAATATTCATGCAGATATTTGTTTATTTTAGTTTCAACTCAGCTTTATTCATGAACTTATATGATCTTTTGAGTTTTGAATGATTAATGCTTTTAAATATGTAAAAGAGATGCTACCTTTTAGCTTCTTACTTTTTTCCCCTAATTAATTAGGTCTAGATATTTAAATTTTTTTTTTTTTTTTTTTTTGCAAATTACAATACATCTGACACATAAAAAGAAGGAAACATGCTATGAATCTAAATTTGAGAGCCTAAAAGAGGATTGTCTTTAAAACGCACCAACATCGATCATCAAATAGTACTAATTATAAAAAGTTCACATTTTTAACTGTTAATTATCTGACATATACATGACATAGTTCTTTTAATTGTTAGGTGCCTATAGTATTAATGGAGAATCCAAGGATGATTTTCTTCCATGTTTCCTATTCAATTATGATACATTTGTCATTTTATAACAGTGAAAACATTAATGACAGTCAAATTTTGCCAAATCAGGTCACCAACCAAAATTTTCTTATTTTATATAATTAACCCACGAATGAATTCGAATACTTTCAACACTTGAAGATTGTTACTGATGTATTCTAATCTATCAATAAGCAGCTATATATGTCGGTAAATGCGTACGTAAACATGCATTATATATATGTACGTGGTTGAATAATCAATCATATACATAATTAATTAGAAAGAATGCAGCAATATGGACACGTACATGGTCGGATCTATATGGCTTCGTCTGATCAGAGATACTCCGACAAACACTCGAATACATATAAGTGTGTGTATGCACTACTATATATGTTAGTTGTCATTTACCTTTCTTACATAATTAATTGTTTGATCGTAAACAACCATTAGTGTTAACACTGGTTAAAAATATATATATATATATATATATCTGAAATGATTCCTCTTTTATAGTCTGTTAATATATAAATGAATAAATAAATAAATAAATACCTAACAAAATGAAGAAGAGTTGTCTTACCAATTCAACGAATTAAGTGTACGTACAATTTCGAAACTCTCTCTAGTCAGTTAGGTTTTGAAGATCACAGAATCAAATGATGTCATGACTCAAATTTTCTCTTTGTCTGTTTGAGTTTGGCACATATCTTTGCCAATTCAAACCTCCAAATAAAAATAATTTTCATTTCTACCCATTTTTTATCTAGAGTGAACAAAATAATATGTTATTGACTTTACCAAACTGAAAGAAAATATAGGTTATGAATGTTTTGTGTGGGATAAGAGAAACGCCATGCGTTTCCACTGTAGAGTCCCCATTCATCTAAAGTAACTGCTGCTTGTGTATAATTATTTTTTAAATAAATAAATTAAGTTAATAACTGTGGTTTGAAGCCACAGCAATAAGCCCTATGCGTTCCAAAAGCTGAAAAGTAGATGTGTTTCAAGTGTTTCAAGTGTATTTTCTTTTTCTCTTTTTTTATTTTTTATTATAGAAAACAGATTATTTAAAAGTGTTATTATTAAATTAAAATACTATCAATTGCAACAAATTTGTGTGAAAAAATAGTTTTTTATAATTTAAATAATTTTATACTGGTTTATGATTTACCAAAAATAAAAAATAACTGAACCGAACCGAATTATCTCGAAATAATCGAATTTACTCAAGATTAACTGAATTAACCAAATTTATCTGAAATAAATCAAAATTATTTTATTTTTTTCTAAAGGCCAAAATAATTAATATACTTAATATTTTCTAATCATTCGGGTATTTGTTCGGGTATCAGTTCGTTCAGAGTATTACTTGATACTCAAGGTTCCAAAATAAATTATCCATTAGACAAATGTTATATAATAAAATCGGTTTAGGGCCAGTCCATTTAGATCGATTCGGAGAATCGGTTCTGGTTAAAATACTCAGGCTTATATACCGCCTTTAAACTGGATATACCAAATTCTACTAAAACTATAAAATAACAAACGAATTGATTCAAAATAAACAGATAATATCCAAAATTAACTAAATTTACCCAAAATAAACCACATTAATTAAAATTCTTTTTTTTTGTCAGTAATATAAAGAATCTATGACAACTTGGTTGAACCGAACCGGCAACCGGATTTATTTGAAAACTTATCTATAATATGTTGCACTAGTATTATTAATCTATTCTAATTTTTAAATATTTATCTATTAAACATTATTTTTATTTTATTATTCAAACATCTGTCCCGTACCGCATATTGCATTTTTCACCATTCAAACACTTTTTTGAACCGCTAGTTACGCACTAACCGCACTTGTTCCGCATAGTGCGTTTTCTTCAATTGTACCGCACTTAAACCGTACCGCATCTTCTAACCCGCTTGTTCCGCACCACCCAAAGCGCTGTTACCATTCGGAGCCATAGTAAAACATCTTAGGTATATATCATTATGCTGTCAGTCATTGCTATGGTTTTTTTGTTAAGAGAAATTATTACTATTTATTTGAATATTTCTATATATTAGAATTTATACTTGTCATCATTAGGGGTCGGTTCTGAAAATTTAGGAGGCCATAAACATTTTTAATAATTTTAATAAAATATATTTTTTAGATGAATTAGAAGCTATAAAATTTGAATATATTAGTTCTATAAACTTTAAAGGTCAATGCCAATATCTCATCTGGTATATTAAATACCGGTTCTTGTATATATTTCAGTACACCAGTAAAATGTCTAACTGTATATTGTGTATTCTTAATTAGTAACTAATTTATGTTGTAATAAAATAATACTTTAATTCATAATACATATATATATTAAACAAACTTAATAAATTGAGGATATTAATTAAGTACATGCCCTAACTGCACACAAGGAAAACGGTAATGATATTTAAGAGACGACCCGTTAACCAAACAATATCTAAGATGGCCACTACATTTTAAAGCTTTATAAAAATTTCAAGAAAATGACATATTAGCTATATATGGTTGATTCAGATGTGCTTGATTGATTACTACTATTCGTAAATATATAATAGTTAAGAGGAAATAATGTTTTTGTTTATCTCATATTTTTGTGCATACATACACTTAAGGACAATATATAGAATAAAAAGTCATGTTCTCAAAAGAATAATTGAAGAACTAGTCTCTGAAAGACAAGTCATTTTGTATGTTCCAAACATTCTCTACAAACAGGACAGCGACAAAACTTGTGGAATTATACGCCTCTAATTAATGCATAACTTAAATCCAAATTATTATATAATTAATTAGATTAATTAATCGTAAACTAGGGAGGAAAAATAGGAGATTCTAGAGGAAGTGATGAAGATTATGCATCAGTGGATGGCAAGACGTGTCATGGCCATATTACTTGTATGCTATACTTAGCTTAGCCATATAATTTTTTTAGGTTTATTAAAGCATTCCTCATCTACCTACCAAAATTCCATATCATAAAAATCAATATGGGTGTATTAGTATTTAAAATATATAATAACAAATTTAATAATAAAATTATGTATATATATATATATATATAAGAAATTTACGAAAAACATAACTCATAATTCCATAGTGGTCATTTATTCAGAATTATTGTGCTACGGATTCAAACCACATTGATATTAAATAATATTTTGTAAATCAAAATTTCAAAATACTGATTTAAATCTAGAGACTATAGACTAAAATCTGAAACTTCTATAGTTTACAAAAAATATATATATTCAGAATATACATGCACCCCATCAAAACAAAAGAGTTGGTAATTTCAATAATAGGATTCTTTCTATATATAGACTGAATAATTGGCATAAGCATGAATAAATTATACATATATGGTATAATTGGCATAAACACTAAACTTAATGATATCTTCATATTTTAGACTTTTTTAGTTTGTTCTTAGTTCATGTTTTGTTGTTTTTAGCATTGTATCATTTATGTTTTCATGAGTTTTATTTCATTTAGATGTTTAGGAGTCTAGAGTTTGGATTTTGCATTGTATGGTCTTTTCTTGCATCTTTTAGGTGACTTTGGAGTTTTGGAGGAGTCATTGGATGAATGGTGATGAATGATCAAAATGATGTTCTTGAAAGATCGAGTGAAATGAGGCCCTTCCGTGCATATTTAGCTTCTGGAGCATCAAATAGAAGTTGTAGGAAATTGAGTTAGCTTTCCAATTGAGGTGGTTTCAAGTCATTTGGAGCTGTATTCGAGAAGTTATGGCTGATTTACTAGCCAGCGGTTTGTGCAGCGGGCAGAATGAAACAGCTGTGTTTTCCGAAGATTTGGTCGTGTGCCTTGCGGTTTGCCCAGCGGGCAAATGCAAACCGCTGGGAGACCCAGATTTCTAAAAATTTTGTGTTGACCAGCCTTTGACCAAGCTTTTTTACCCAAACTTTGTTTGGGTCGATCCAGACTTGTTGGGTTGACCCAATTCGACCTTTTTTACTATAAATGCTTAATTTTGGGTTTCTAAAACCCTAAGTTACCTAAGCATAGTTTTGTTTTAGGATTTGGATCTTGTAATCTCTTATCTTGAGTTTAATTTAAGTACTTCTTTATATCTTTTTAATCTTTTCTCTTAATCTCTCTTTAATCTTGTTATCTCATACTATCTTTATGGATTTTGTGGGAACAATGAAGATTAGAGAGTAGAACTTTTGGGTTTTGTGGATGAGGTTGATTTAGATGGTTTATGTGATGATTAGTGATGCTTAGGACTTATTTATGAATGATCCTTCTCTAATTAGTTGATCTCTATGCTAGGTTGCAAGGAATTGTTGAATCTAGATGCTAGGCTTTTCATGCCCGAAAGGTGTTCGATGAAATGCTTGAATTTTTAGAGGATTTTCACATCTTAGCCTAAGAGATTAGATGTCTAAGGTGATTATTGGTAATGAGAACTTGAAGTTGATGCTTGTTAGCTCTTAATCACAAATGAGAATTTGATCTTGATTAGGGATTAGACAAAGGAATTAGTGCCAAAAGATTGGATTAGTCTAATGATTAGTGTTCTTAGCCTAAGGATTAGCTTGTTGAAAGGTGTTTGATGGATATTAATGCATGCTTGTCTTGTAATTTGCAAATGAGAATTGAATGATTGCATGATTAGCATAGAAGTTATGAACACGAGAATGTGATTAGCTTAATTATGATCAATAGCCTTGTTTAGCATTGTTTGATTGATTGAAGCATCATTGATTGTCTCTAAACCACCTAGTCTCCATAACCTCATCCTAGGACCCTCTTTTATCTTATTTGCTTCTTGTTTAGTGTTTTGCTTTGTTTCTTTCTTGCTTTATTTCCTTTCTAGATTGTTTAGGTTGTTAGATAAACCCCTTTTATTTGATTTGCTTAGCTTGAGTAGTTTCTTGCATTCTTGATTGCTTGTTCTTCTTGCCTCCCTGGATTGATACCTTAAGTACTATAATGACATGAGTAGACTTGAGGAATTGAGCTAGAACCTACAAAAAGTCTATCATCACTTAACACTTCAATTACTCTCTTTTCACAAACTTTTTTCTTGAGAATAGTTGATCCGGAAATAGTATCTGAGCCGGAGAAGTGGTCAACCTTTACAGTCTACATGACAAGAGAAAAATGTTCTTCACAACTTTTGACCTCAAGCATATACCACGTACACATAATCAGACGGTAGATAGGCTAGCACGAAGTGCTTGTCTCAGGCAGTCACCAAACACTCATATTAGACTAGAACCACCGATATGAATGATAGAGAAATAGTGTTTTTAATTACCTTCTGTTGTCAAAAAAAAAGAAAAGTTGATCCGAAAACTGGATTTAACATGACTCAAACTATGCATATATGGATATAATATATTTATATCCATCTTGGGTCAAGATAAAGCAATATATGAAAAGAAGGAAAAAGGAATAATTATCGTTGAGAAGAATTCAAGGAACAAAACGATATATGAACTAGAGAGGCTATGGCTATATATCGATGCATGAATATATATCCTTATGATTAATAACTAAATCAATTGATTAGTGGTACATTCTGTCAAACCTCTAGACGATAAGTAAAACAACACCATATGAAACCTTGATTAGCCTCACGACAATTCGCCCCGCGACGACCTTGTTGTATATACTTTATACTTTATTTTCTTTGTTTAACCATTAAAATTAGACCATTGTCAAAAAAGGAACCAACGTACTTAATAATTTATAAAATTTATATAATGCAGCTGATGCTGACACTCACTAACACGTTAATATTATTCACCCTGATTTTCTTGCCTTTTTTATAATGATAATCATCTTTTCAACTTTGTATTTCTGTTTTCTGTCCGTTTAAAAGTTAGGAACTTTGTTTTATTTACATAAAATAATAAAATGTTGTATTGTGGAAATAAGACTAATGTCGCGTCGTCTAATTGTTTTCTACGTGTTTTTTTAACTTTTTATTAATCAATTTATTATATTGTTTCCATCACGTAGATGAGATTTGGCTATTTCTTGTTATCTGCTTATGGAGGAGAAGATAGATACCGGAAAATTTCCACTACTTTAAATAAAACTAGATTTTGACCCGCATTTCTAAGTGCGGGTATAATTTTCTTTACAAATTTTACTTTTTATTCATTTTGTTAATAGTAGTTTAGATTTTTTTAATTATGTAATCTAATTTTGATTATAATTGTTTAACCAACATTATAAACTGTGAGTTAGCAATTTAGTTTTTTTTTATAAAATGAATTATGTGTTATTTGGAGGAGATATATCGTAAGGATTAAGAGATTAAAATAACGATTTCGCATTATATATTTTAATCTGTGTTGTATCGTAAGATCATAGTTTGGAAAAAATATATATATGTGAAAACAACTATTGTAAAATTTATGTGGTATATGTTTAATTGTTATTTTATTTATCTAAAATATTATTTTATAAAATACATGCTGTAGTCGTATATATAATTTGCAAATTTGATGGAACTATCCGTTAAAAACTTCATTCAAACATAAAGCATAATTTGACGCTTCAAATATTTGAATAATATAAATATGAAATCATTTTAATATTTTTATTAATTTTAAAATATATCAACTGAAATTATTTACTATATGCGAATTTTTTTTAGAAAATTTATAATCGAGATTGGCTAATTAATTTTTCAACCCGTTTAATTAATTAAATATTTTTCAGTTTGATGGAAAACCCTGCTAAAAAGTACAATCATAAAAACATCAATCGTAATATGTGTATATATATATATATATTTAAAACAAAATAAAAAGATATTAAAATATATTATAAATATATTTTGAATCTTAATTTATATATAATAGTTGATGTATAAATTATTAATTATATTTATCAATTAATTTGTTTTGATTTTAATTAATTAAGAAAGTGAGACCCATTAGATTTTGGTTGTTTGGCTACATGTTTAATAATTGTCTTGTTTGGAAACATGGATTGTAGAGATAATAAATCAAATATAAATTGTTTTACAGTTTTACCCTTAATGAAGATTACAAATCCTAATAATATCAAGGGCAAATTTCGGGAACAACATTTATGTACCATGGCAAACCTTCCTGTTTTAATAGATTAGATAATGAAATATTTCTTTCCCTAATTATTTTCACAATATCTTTGAATCCAGTGATCCAACTCTTCCTATCGCTTGTAAACACTAGCAAAGGCCCATTAAACGGAAACATATAGCAAATTATTAGAGATGCACAATATCTCTCGTAAGGTCCATAAAGCCCATTAGTGACTGAAAAGAGCCCAATTGTGCCTAGTTAAAGCAAGTAAGTGATGGTTTGAAATTTGAGAATTAAGCATCATCATGTCACTAAATTACTTAGATTGAAAGGCAGAAAGAGCCGACTAAATTTATTATCTTTCAAAGAACAATAAACAAAAAAAAAGTCAAATAATAAAAATAAATTAAAAGAGAGATTAGTTTAGGAGTAAACAAGGTTCAAAAAGATGGGAAGAAGAGGATGAACATTGATAAACTCTACGAGCATTAATCAGTCGACCTTATATTATAATTCATGCCGGTGCATCTAAGCAAAAAGAAACAAATCTTTGTGCGATTTGATCCTTGTTTGTTAAGTAACAAATGTGAGATGAATCTTATTAATCGTGCACATATTAAGTGGATGTATAAGCTATGCATTAAGTACGAGAAACGCTAACGTGACCAACATGCCATATTAGAGCTTATAATATATGAAATTTGAATTCCATTTTATCACTGTTTATATATGCATCGAATATGTATGTGTCATGCAAGTAGCAATGCCATGCGTAGATGGCCCCTCATGCATATATGAAGGACATCAAACGGGTCCACGCGTATAACTTTTGTAGTTTCTAATCCAAATAATTTATCCTATTGGTCGAAGACAAGATGGAGAAAAACCAAATCGTTACAATTCATTTCTTGTAATGCATATGAATTTGATCACTATATATATGTATGTAAGAGATGTTATATGTTTTTGTGTCATGGCATGTGCAGTTGTATGGCTTTACTCGTGAAGCCCACGTGACTCGAAGCTTAATTCAAACTCGACATGTTACATAATCTATATCTGTATTACAATACGTTGATACATAATCATTTATATATATGTTAACTTTTGGGGTCGTAGTTAAACTGAATTTGATTCAAAGCCCTTGATGAGTTAACAAACTCGATAGAAGAGATATGTAACGAGTACGAAACCCGTCTTTATGCATTGCATTATCCAATCTATCATATGTGAGAAAGTATGTGTTATGCCATCTTCATTTATCATTCGTTGGCGGTTGCAGCTGGCGGCTGTAACCGATTGTTGTTCGTTTACCTACCGCATCCATCAGCATCTAGTCGCAGTTTCCTCCATCTGGTATTCTTTTAATCAATGATTAAAAATTCGTTTGCGCTGGATGTTAACAACTACAACAGATAAGCGGACAACAATTTTATCACTGCCGCCGGCCAGAATCGCCAACGGTAGATAAACGAATATCCAATATAAAACTGTTTGAGAAAACTCACCATTCAAGTATGTGTTAAGTTTTGCTATTGCCTACGCTCAACGTTCTGGACTATGAGAGTCTTTATTGGTGGAATTCTTTTTTTTTAAAAAGATTATTGATAAAGATTATTGGTGGAATTCTATTTTCAGATTATTAAGTTTCATGACGTTCGGTTTATTTAGAGTGTGATTGGTTGTATATTTTAGAGGGAAAGAAAAATGTGGAAAAAATATTCCTTCCAACTACTCTATTTTTCACCAATCACATTAGATAAGAAGAAAAAATAATTACTCTGCATCCCATTAGAAACTGTCGTATGCAATAAAAATTATTCTTCTCCAAAATTCAAGAGTAATAAAATCCCTCTCTCTCCCACTCATTTTTTCCCTCTCTTTCCCATCATTGATTTCCCTCTCTCTCCCACTCTCTCTTTACCAATCAAAGCCTTATTTAGCAATGTTACATGAAATTCCATTAGGTTTACACTAAGCTTGGAATTTACATTCACATAATTTATAATAAATCATATATTTAAGATCATAACGATATACCAACAAACAAATCCTATATGATTAATATGTAACTAATTAAGTTGACGTGCCGATTTAATTCTTATAATATTATAATTATCATTCCATGTTGCTTGGTATATTTGCGAGTAGTACTACAACAATGATAAACAACGAAAAAAAATTCTGGTACAACGACTACAAAAATCTCAGTTTATATAGTTATGGTCGGTCATATGCAATTAAGACTTTTAAGTACAATACTCATAACTCAATCAGTATTGCTCATCACGGATTTTCTAAAATCCAACCAAATTCTCAATCTCTTATTTCTCAAAGTACATACGTATCTCTTTTACATTTTTTAATCGAATTGTTAATTAATTTGGGGACTCAACCACCAAATTAATGCTCTTCACATGTAAGGATCATTTGCCGTTACGACCGGTATCGCCGCGTATCATGCTAAAATTATATAAATTTCGGTTAGTAAAGTTGTATTTATATATAGTTCATAGTCTTCGTAGTACCAACAAAGCTCATGGCATTTTCGATTATTATTATTAGTTGTTAGATATTATATATTCTATCTATAATAATAGGCTTAGCATCACAACATTTGACCGGTATCTTTTATAATGATTAGACTATGATATGACACTTTATCCTACTTTATTATCCCTCAGGAAATAAATTACACAAAATAAATAAACTGGTTTATATAGTGCCTTTTCTGTTTAAATGATTGGAGCCTTTTAATTTCCAAAATTATTGATTTTGGTAGATATGATTGGAATTGTAATATATGTTTTTAAATATCTAATCATTGTAATCATTGGACCATATCATTGTATAGGTCTTAAACAGTTGTAAAGAATAGTGAAGCAACCGTGACCTAGTGGTCAAGTTGTTAAAGCTTTATACCGGCAGGTACTGGGTTCGAATCCCCGAAGGCGCAGTTTTACAAGATTAATAGAGACAAGCTTATAAGGAAGTTTTCAAAAGCAGGTGGAGCCGTTGATCGTGACCGTTGATGGATTCTCGTAGAACGGAGATAGTATTATCTGTAAAATTGTCCTTGTAATAGTTCTCATATAATCTGTATCAGCGATAAAAAAAAAAAAAACAGTTGTAAAGAATGATCCAGTATATGGCTTGGTAAAAAGAAAGTGGGAGAGAGAGGAAAATTAATAATGGGATAGAGAAGAAAAAAATGATGGGATAAAGAGTAATTTTTCTCTCTTAGATTTTTTGGTGGAAAATTTTAGCTGATTATATCTTTATATTAGTGGGAGAGAGCTGAATTATTTTTCCTCTCTTTCTTCATTGATTGGTGTAATATCAACGAGATTCAGTGGGAAAATAATTCCACCAATTCCCTTCTCTCTGTATAATTATCAACCAATCAGACTTTATATATTAAATGGAGTAGTAAAGATCGATTGTTCATCTAATTATTCACTCCGTTTCATAATAAGTGTTGTTTTATGACTAAATTTTGTTTCAAAATAAGTGTCGTTTTATATTTTTAATGTAATTTTTACTTTTTAGAATAAATTCTCAGTTTTATCTCTATTCTTTAGCTTATTAGTAAGTGTAAACACATTATATAATGTAATTAATTAAAGGTAAAACAAGAATTTTAATTGTATTCTTAATATGTGTAAAAAAATTTTAAACGACACTTATATTAAAATGGAAGAAGTATTATTTTGCTATATTAAAACTATGATCTATCACCTTTTGGAATCCAAACAACTGTTTTGAAAACATCTCATGGATTATATGCCTAAAAAACCTTTCTTTTTCTAATCTAATCGTCGTAACAAAAAGGTTCGACGGTTTTTCATATGTTTAAAAACCGTTGGTTTTCTATCAGTTTTCCAAACCATCAAAATTTTGTCGGTTTTATAGGTCGTCGGTTAACCGTTGGTTTCTAAAATCGTCGGTTTTGAGTCTGTCGGTTTTCTATCCATAATTACCGATAGAAAACCGACGAATTATAAAAACCGACGAAATAAAACCGACAAATTTATTCCGTCACTTTTGGGTTTTTTTCTTGTAGTGTTAGATTTATAATCCATTCACCAGATATTAGATTATATAGGTTAAATTATATCTTCTTGGTCATTGATATTCGAACTTGTGACTTGGAAAGAAAAATTATTTTCTTGTTCATAAACTTTTGTCCAAGAAAATAAGATGTGACGTGTGACAATCTTATGCCATGCAACGTACCAAGTCAAATGTTAGTCCAAGAATTTACTGCGGTCTGCTAGAAGGTACTTTCCTCGCTTAGTTATTGAAGATATGTTCGTCAATCTGTTTAATTTGGCTTCATGTAACATTTTGGACAAAGAGATCATGCCCTCTTCCTCGATTCACCCACCAAAGAGTCATCACCTTTGACTTTCCTCATTTGATTATCAGTTGACCAATTCCCGCCATTGCAATAATAACATGACTTAATTGGTTAGTTAACATAATAAGTTAGGCTGCCTGGATATATGCCTTCACTAACGTCCTTAACCGACATTAACGATCATTTATTATAGACTTATAGTCAAAGGATATCACAACTGATTCAGAAGTTAATTCAAATTAAAGAACACATAGAAGGAATAAAATATATAATATATATTAAATGAGTGAATTACACAATACATGCAAACTTTTGATTAAAATTACAACGGGATATATTTTATATATATAGCCACTGCAAATCCACATTCGGACTGAGTGCACTTTTAACACGTATAACAACACTTATAGTAACAATTTTACACCCGAAAGAAAAATTGCATAAAAACTCACCCAAACGAATATTACACATATATAATGATATTATATCTATCTTGGAAAATGAAAAATACTTTTCCAAAATATAAAAAAATGAAGGAAAAAAACCTTTTAAGTTTTTGTTTTTGTTTGTAGTCTCAAACTTAGGGAGATGAATAATTTCATCGCTCATCAGGTACACGGTCGGACCATGAAACCCGGAAAACCCAGTTAGAGACTGTCTTCTTCCTCAAACTCTTGAGCCTTTCATGGCTACTTCTTGATATCATCCGTCCACAGTCTGTGGACTCTACGAAAGTTTTGAGCCTCTTCAAGGCCAAATCGAGTGTATCCTCGCTCATATTAGCGAAACAAACCCTAAACCAACCCGGTTCGGTGCAGTGACACGATGAACCAGGCGAGATGTTTAGTTTCACGTTGTAAACAATCTTTTTCCACAGGTCTAGCTCTGCTTCGAATGTGTTTGTGTCCAAGAGGTGTCTCATGTCGACCCAACAGAACAAACCCGCATTGCTTCGGAGGCAAGTAATCCCCGCGGACTCAAGACCAGACACTAAGCGTTTCTGTCTGGACTTGAGCCGTTTCTGATTCTCTTCTAGGTATTGGCTTGTGAACTTTTTGTCTGAGAGCAATTCAGAGAGAAGATATTGAGTCTGAGAAGAAACTAAACCGAAGCTCGACATTTTTGTAGCTGCGGAAACAATCATCTCGTCGTTGGAGTAGATAGCTCCCACTCGGAAACCAGGAAGCCCTAGATCCTTGGAAAGGCTATAAACGACGTGGACTCTTTTAGAAACCTCGGTGTTTTCGAGTTTCTTGTCTTTCAAGACATCCATAACGCTTATAAACTGTTCAAACCCGAACATAGTGCCTGAATAGATCTCGTCGCTAATGAGATGAATGTTCTTGGAAGTGATGAAGTCAACGAGAAGGTTAAGCTCACGTCTGGTCAACGCAGTGCCAAGTGGGTTAGATGGGTTCGTGACAAGAACTCCTTTGACTTTGAGATCAAGCTTATGGGCTTGTTGGTAAGCTTGTTGCAAAGCTGATTCCGTGATTTGGAAGCCATTAGAGCTTGAGCAGTGGATTGGCACGATCTCAGCTCCTGTTCTCCATTTAAGATCTCTATCAAATCTGTAATCATCAGAAAGCCAAAACGTAAGGAGTGAGTTTTAATGAGGTTACTTGGAATCCAAGTAAAGTGGAATTAGGGTTAAAATTGTAACTTACCCAGGATAGTAAGGAGTAGGCAGAAGGAAAGCATCGCCAGGCTCTGCGAGACAGAACATGAGTGTCTCGTTCGCAGAGGTCGAGCCAGCGGCTAAAACAATCTTTGTCGGATCGAACGTGACTCTGTTTCCTCTTATCTCTTCCATAAACTCAGCCATAGCCTATAAAAAAAAAATTGTTCATGACAACTGAGAAAATGATTTATTACTTGTGATAGAAGCAACTAGGTTAATATATGAAGTCTACCTTTTTGAATTCAGGCATGCCGTGATAGTCTTGAAAGAGAGCAAGCTCTCTGAAAATGGATTGACCGTTCCTCTTGAGACTAGCTGCGTCTGGGTTCTTAGCTAGCCATGACTCGATTAGATCGAAACATAGCTGATTTTCAGCAAGACCCATCTGGATCATTCCATTAGGGTTCTTGATCTCATCGTAAGGATTCTTCTCGTACTCCTCCCATCCCAAGAAGTAGGATGAGTCTTGTCCATGACCATTGCTTGTCACTTTTGTCGACAGCTGTTTCATTTTTTTGATTTTAAGTCAAAAGATTTTGGTCGAAGAGAGAGAGATAGAAAGAGATCTTGATTTTGGTAGGGTTTAAGACTTTAAGCTGGTGAAGAGTGATGAGATGTGTTTGAAGAAGCAATGGGTATGTTGAGTGATATATATAGATAACAATCTTACGACATTTTATCCCAAAATAATAAAAGTGTGACAAACAGAATCAGAAACTAGAGAGACTTTCTTGACCGTCCAGACAACATAGTTTTAGTAAATGTTCGTTAAGACATGTGAGGCAACTTCTTTTAACTGTTTTTAATATGTCTCTAATTATCAGCTATTATTTGATTGAAAATAATTATTTAATATATTGCATTAATTATTTATATTATTTTAAAATAAGAGTCATTCATCATTATTGATCTTCTATTTATTAATGCATTCACACATATATCAATAAATCTTAGTATTGGATGTTTTAAAAACTTCCAATACTATATACTCCCTCCGTTTCACGAAGATGTAAGTTTTAAGAAAAAAATTTGTTTCACAAAGATGCAAGTTTTGTATTTCCAATATAAACTTTTGAGTTGTTTACCTATTTTACCCATGTTAAATAAATGAGAATACACTTTTCAAGATAAAGTTAAAAGTAATAATAATATTGTTGAGAGGTTAAAATTGACATTGCAAATTATTTTTTAAAGTGTGTGAAAATGTTAAAACATGCATCTTTGTGAAAGTACATACAAATTAAATGACACATTTGGAGCTTGATTCCTTAATTTATTTGTTCGTTTCCTAGTATTCTGAGTATGTTAAATAATTAATAAGTTAATCGGGATGAGAAAGGAAAAATATCATAATGACACATTAAAATAATGATAGTTAAATGATTAGCCTTTACGCGTTTCCGTCACCGCCGGACCGTCCTTATTATGACCATCCTTTAGGGACTAAATATGACAATTAAAAAAAGCAAACTCAAATGCCATAAATGGTTTTATTTGTAAAAACTGAATTTATTATGGATGCTAATTTAATAATCCACTCATTAAGTCAGCAAAAGTGTAGTCTATTTCCAACACTAATGCCTTATTGCCCCAAAGTAAATACTCAGTCATCTCATTAGCCAAATTTCATGCTACTTTCTATACATTTGTTGTCGAAATATGGTAGGACAATGTATCACCAAATGTGCTATTACATTCTCAAAACTTTTTCTCATTAAGCACTTCTGTTATTTTCATTTAGAATATTTTTGATATTTTGTAGATGTTTATCCGTTATATTTATGTTTCTTATTTTGTTTATGTTGGAGCAATTGGTTTAGCCAATTTAACATTTATATTCTGGTTCTTGAACGTTTGTTCCGTTTTTCGAAAATATAAGCTAATATAAAAACTTTGTTTGACCAAAAAAAAATGTCCCATTGCCTCATAATTCATAATTACTAAATACAGATGGTAAAATTACCAGAAATCCTAGTATATAATTATAAAAGTTTTATGGTTTTACGAAAATTTCTTATAGAAGTTAGGAACCTGTAATGAAATGTAAAAAAAAAAGAAAAAAAAAATGAAATGTCAACTTTTTGACTTGTATAATATCAATAGAATAAAATAGGGGTAGAGATACAAGTGGGGATCAAGCCTCAATGCCCATACCGACATCGCATCGCTTTGAAAAAAAAACAGGATTGGCTCATTAAACTGATCATGTATACGTATGCATATACGTATGTATACAATTATACATCTATAATACATTTATTTATACGGAATATATGGTAAATCCAATAGGACCATTTATGCTCCCTAAACTCTAGTAGTACCAAAGGTGTTGGTCCGCCATTATTACTGACGTCAAATTATTTATCTGGTTGGATCATTTTCATGCAAATAAGCAGTTTCACTAACCACGATGGTTTCAGTTTTGTAACTTCACTAACCATATGTTTATATGTTTATATGTATTGATGTATATCGATCTTGATATCAATAGATGTATAGAACGTAGGATGACATTTTAGCATGAATATGTTGATCAATCATATTCTCAATTATAGTAAAATCATTGAGTTTTTATGTATATGTTGAGCTAAATTATTGCATGTTGGAATTGGAATTAAAAGCAAACAAAGTCTCATATTGAAAGTTTAGATAATAAGTGTCTAATATATAAGTAATGTTCAATTTTGATTAGTACGAGGTTTTTTGGGAAAGAGTCCTAAAATAAATACGTGTGAGCTTTATTACTTGTATCCAAAGCGGACAATATCATACTAATGGGGGAGTTGAATATGAGCTTAGAAAAACCCAATAATTGATATCAGAGCTTATGTTCAAACGTGGACCGGGAGAACTGGGTTGGACTGCAAGTTCCTTGTGAGAGGAATCCTCAAAGTGACTTCGCGAATAAAGAGTGTCAGGGTCTTGTGTCGAAAGTCTTCGTAACAGGCCCAAAGGGTCAGGTTGGTGAATACGGCAATACAAGAAAGGATGTCAAGTTTTGCTGGATGAGATACCAAAGATATATATGATCTTTGGTTTGAGGAAAGATTTGTTGGGATTAAAAGCAAACAAAATCCCAAAATGGAGGATTAGACAAAAATTGTCTAAAATATAAGTAATGTCTAACTCTTATTAGTATGAGATTTTTAGGGAAAAAAACCCGAAAACAAATCCGTGCGGACTGTACCACTTGGATCTTATTAGTATGGTAATCATGTAAAAGGTATGATTAGTGTAATTAATTAATATTTAATCAATCCAGTTGAGTTATATTAACTAACAAAATCAGGTGGACGAGATCAAAGCCAATGTTGGTAGCCGTTGGTTTATAACTTATGCCCCCATATTTTTAGGCGATGTTGTTCTATTTAACTTTGACTCCAACTATCAACTAACTTAACTGGAATATTCTGTGGTCGGTACTAGTATATTATATTGTTTCTATAATAAAATAAAATAAAACTTGAGGTCAGGAAATCGTTATTATTTCCAAAATGAAATAAAATTTAAAATGAAAATTTTGAATTTTAAAATAATTAATGAGACGTTGTGATTTTCTCAGATTATCTTTCAAGATTTCATAAAGCTCAAACTGATTTGATTGGTGCGACCAAAATGGGTCCTCCAATAACAACTCCTAATAATGCTAAAAATGCAAAACGACTCGTTGAAAATAGCATGTGAAATTATCATTCTGATGATGATGATGATGATGAAGCCATATATTTCGGTATTTATCATCTCATTCTTGATTGCGTTTTCTGAACCTACCAAAGATATCATATATCAACTCATAAATGCAATCATATAATTCATACCATACAAAGTTTTAGATTCTACATTTAAAGAATCATGTCAAAGAAGAACATAATATTTGTATTTTTTAATCATAACAATAGAATGTTAAATTTTAGTTATTATATTCGAAGAAAGGGAATAAAGAAAAATAAAAAGGACCCAAACAAAGATAGAATTGTCCGGAACATTGTGGTATAGTAGTAAGGAGACGTATTAAGGTGTTATAATGTTTTAAATTCGATTTACCTACTGCGAAAAACTACAACATATTGTTTTGAACATTCACATGAATATAAGTCTTTGTTTTCTATCCATTTACATACTCGGAGAAATTACTTATTTATGGGTTGAATCTCTTCTTAAAAATTAGTCTAAACCACTCTAAAGACGTGTGATATCCCTAGATATAAAATAAAATAAAAATAGAACTTTGGAAAATTATATAACAGTCGAAAGTTTGATAATATTGGGTACTTCATGACCAAAATAATATATTGTATTTTTTATATAAACTCAAATTTCGAAGGCAATCATACTCTAGTATTTTGATAAATAGCCCTGATAATATTTCTTTAAAAAAAAAATAATAATATATATATATACATATATATATATATATAGTTCCAGAAAAAAAAATCGGCAAAGTTTGAAATGTATCAGTAATATATATCGAGATACTTCAATAAAAAAAATAGCTATGAGAGAAAAAATCTATATGTACATTTACGTTTTTCTGAATAC
The DNA here is from genome assembly GCA_030180135.1 of Orychophragmus violaceus. Classification (NCBI taxonomy): domain Eukaryota; kingdom Viridiplantae; phylum Streptophyta; class Magnoliopsida; order Brassicales; family Brassicaceae; genus Orychophragmus; species Orychophragmus violaceus. The sequence goes on along the minus strand of CM058232.1, from coordinate 878,983 downwards.
TGTACAAATTTTAGATTTTAGGCATATAATCTTTTGTGAACATTGAAATCAGTTTTTAGATAATTCTATTTAAATATTATCTTCGTATTAAAGGGGATGATTTGAACTTAGAGCATAAAAGAACTAATTCCGTTGTGTTTACCATTAGACCATTACATATTTGATATATATATATATATATCTATTTTATTTTATTTTATTAATTTAGAGTATTTTGAGTCTATGGAGGGACTCAGACTAATCTCCAAATGGAAGTGCAGTTCATAGATAGATATTTTCTTCGAGTTTTTAAATGGACCGGAATAAAAGCTCACATCGATGTGGATGTCCAAAGATATATGTTTTAGTTTTACAAGTAGATTGAACTTGAATGTGTTAGAGTCTCAAGTCTCTTTCTTTATCACTTGAGCACAAACGCTCAGACTTTACATATATTTATTGTAGTTAAATGTTTTATAAAATGAGAGAGGAGGGGGTAGAGACGTGAGGGGAGGCACATGGAGCTGCAGTAGAAATAGGGTTTAAGAATGCATGTGAAAAGTATAGGTTATACGACCCTACCCACCCCAAGTCCCTACATCAAACCAACAACATTTTGTGACAACCATCGTGATCTTTCTTTTTCCATTTTTTTGTTTTTCTTAATAACCACTATTCATGTTCCAAATTTTGAAAACATGGGTCCCATCAACACTCTCTCAAAACCTGATATGTGTTATGTATATATTTATTTTTATTTCTGTATTTTCTTGAATGTTTTAGTGTCTTAGCTTGTTTGGTGGTCGAATCATCATTCCAGCTCATTTCAATCGTCTAATTGAGGGTCGTATCCCTTAATGTATGAGTATCATTGATACGTTGAGACTTTGGAGTGAGTAATAATGTGGTTCACTATAAGCAAAGTTTATGAGAAGAGTTTAAATAGACCAAGTGTGTTTATTGTAGTGATAAGTAGACATGACATAGATATACAAGATTCAGAATTTGATCTACTTGTTCTACATGTTTCATTTGGCCATACCAAAGAACTACAAATGAAATGGGACTATAGTCTTGATATCTAGAAAATCGATAAGATATCACATGTCTAAAAAAGAACTTTTAAATAAAAAATTAAGAATGTTATCAATGAATAGTGGTTTAGTGGAAGATTGTGTGTTGACTATACATTATATATGTTAGTCTAGATCATGAATCAAAATGTTTTATCTACATATCTTACTTTTAGCTCTCATTTTGTCATTGGAAAAAAAAAAATTTTACATGTTTCACAAGAGAGAATTTTGTCTATAAAAATGTTGCTATGTATTTATGTACAAGTTGGTCTTATATATTACAATTGGGTAGGTCATATGTGTGATCATATCAATGCCAATAATAAATTAGATAAAAACTTCGATGAAAAAAGACTCCCACCTGCATTGGATACCAAGTTAACAAACAGTATGGTCAACTTATGTTTATGTCTTTATACCAGTCTGTGCTTTTTGTCTCTCCCGGCCCTCTGGTTTTCCATATTGTAAAACCCATGCTGTACTTTTGTTTTTGTATGATATATTTGGACAATCAATTTAATTTTTGTAACCTACTATATAGATTCAATACAAATGGAAATATGACTTCATCTGGCCATTAAGATTAGCATGTGTTTTGTCCAACGGTTCAAGTGGAAAGGAAAGAGATTTGGGATGCTAACACATTTGAAATTCAATTAGTTTGCAATGCGAAACTAAAACACATTTATATGGGTCTACTGCTTTCGCCCTATTTGAATAGTATGCGTTATATAACGTGGGCCATTCTTATATTACCCATACATAATAGAGCAATCTACTAATGTATGGATTTTATTATTGGGCATAGCTAATATAACCAGATCAAATAGAGAGGGGACAGTAAACAGGCCTCTTCTGGACCGGTAGGGTTGCAAAATAATTGCCAGAATGAGCCACACCACGCCTAATTTCTATTACTGGGCAAAGCTCATTAATTCTGTCAGATTATGATCTCAAAACACATCTAGATTCATAATTAGTTAATCAGTTTATCTAAGCTTGATTATTCGAGGGATCAATTGGTATTAATAAGTTCTATTCAGATAATGTCATACCTTAAAATGAAATAAATGCAGACTAATTTATTAAAATAGTTAAATCGTTGAAAATGGGTTACAATTTTGTGGAACTTTTACAGAGGAAAAAAATGCACATAACAGAGAGGAGATATATCTGGTTTGAAGACCAGTAACAATATTAATAATAACCTAATGTAATGGCTTGAGGTGGAAGACTTGACAAGCTGGTTTGTATGAAATCTTGGTAGCTGCTTGTTCAAATTTCTTGCTTGCTCCTTCGTTTTCCTCTAAACTCGTCTGTGCAAAGAAACGGTTCCACCACGACGAGCTACGCATTTTAGCCTGCATAAAAATCAGCATACTTGCATCAAGTTCGCGAACGGGACAAGTATAAACCTAAACTACATCTCTCAGATTGATGAAACATCAGTGAGCTTACCGGTCGTCCGAATTTAGACAATTCTGCAACTTTAGCCTTTTGCTTACCAGGATTACCTATAATTGATGAAGGTTAGGTTCAATCAGAATGGATTTACATCTCTTAAAGGCCTGGTTTTAGTTACCTGCAAAAAGAACGACACCATCTGAAGCAACACGTGCAAGTTCAGGAACGGTTTTGTTTAGATACTTGGGTGAGAGGTAATCAATAGCATCTGAGACGATCACAAGAGAAAATGACTTTGACCGGTAAGGCAGAGGGAACTTGATGTCAGCCACACGTACAAGTCCTTTATGCAAAAGACTTTTGCAGTTAGAGTCTGCGTCCTCTACATCATATGGTTCAACACCCCATGCTTCGGTCTCTTCTTCTTTCAACAGACTAGTGACTACTGAACATGTTTCAGGACCAACGTGCAAGACTTTTCGCATGCTGTCTCCGTATGCGTTATTAAGAACAGGAATGGCCCTTTGAACTTCTGATGTGCAAGAATAGTCACCTGTAGAAAGTTAATCTCGAATCTGAGTGAAGAGTAACATTATCTTATTATACACAAGTATTGAAGATGAGAAACAAGATTACCTGTGATCTTGCTGACTTCTTTGATACTTTTAAACATACCTGTTATTACAGGAACTTACAATTAGGGTTTCCAAGTCGAAATCACAAGCAAAACATAACACTTGGTTGAAGATAAACAAACCTGGACCACTGTAAGCATAACCAATGAGAAGGCATACTCCCTGGTAATAAAAAGGATTACATATGAGAGAAAACAGTCAATTTGTATCCTATGAAACAAATCATTTATAGATTACAACGAAGAACGGATCATCTTCATACCACGAGAACAAGGCAGATAGATAACAGAGGAGATGAACGAGATTTTGAGTGCAAAGCTCCTACAAATGGGAAGCTTCCACTATCCCCTACACGCCTCGTCGGCCTTCTTGACATGACTAATATATCCCTCAAAGCTTTTCTTAGACAAAGATAGACATTAAAATACATTAATCCACAACTTTCATAAACCTAAATGTCTGTAAAACAACAAAGAACACATCTAACTACCGGTTTCAGCATTACCGACAAATATCAAATTTGATTTTAAGGTTCTCTAGTTCATTCGTTCAGCGATGAATCATTCATGCATCAATTTTTTTACATCAATTACAAATACATGAAAAATTAGCATCCCGGATCTGGAAAGCAGATTACCAAACGAAGAAAACAACTTTAGCGCATGATCATTCTACCATTTCAGTAACATAATAGCAAGAAATCACCAAGCCGAATATGAATCCTAAGAAACGAATCAATACCATCGATAGAACCCAGAAACAATCCACGAGACATCAAAAGAGGAAAAGGAAACGCATACATACCTTGAATTAACGATTTCGAATCAACGATGTTCGGATCCAAAGATCTCAGATCCGATACAATTCCGTGTGTGAAAGCTTTCTTCTGTAAGCTCTTACTAGCTGAGAGCGAGTGTGCTATTCCCAAACGCCGTCGTTTTCTATCATGCACATTTAACAACTAACAATAGTAGACTTCTTGCCGTTCTGCCGACACTAGCAAGTTTCAAAAAACAACATGCATTGTACAATGACTCCTTTAAAACTCACCAACTGTTATTGACTCCTCTGCTTCTTCTTCCCTTCTCTATCTCTTTTAGCTTTAGTTTTCTCAGTCAAATCCTCCACCACCACACCTCTTCTCTTATACATCTTAAAACTCATACCTCTCTCAGCTGCCATACTCCTCACCTTCTCCGTAATCTCCACCGCGAATTCCTTGTTATAAAGTTTCTTTAAACCCTTCATAAGCTTAGCAAATGTATCAGGTCCCGGCATGAAGTCCATCTCTATCATTTCAAGACAATAAGAGCATGCTTCCTTCACATAACCTTTAGAGAACAAGGCATGTATCCATATAGTCCAAGACGTTACATTCACCTCGCAAGTGACTTTGCTTGTGATACAACTCCAAACATCTCCAGCCATTTCAAGCTTCTCATCTCTTAAAACAGAGTTCAATAATGACTTCAAAGTTACATATTGAGGAACAGAGAACATTCCACGGCTTACCATTTCTTTGAAGTGATCGCAGGCTTCTAGTAAACAACTTTGGCTTGTTAACCCATTGATTATAATAACAAACGTATCTACTTCAGGACTCAAACCGTTTGCTTCCATTTCGGACCATAACCGAGCAGCTTCCTTTACTTCTCCTAACTTACAAGCTAATCTGATGACGATATTGTAAACGCCAAGATCGAGATGATAACCTATCTCCTTCATCTTCTCCATCAACTCCAAACACTCTTTAAACTTTTCTTCTTTCTCGTGAGCAGCCATGATATGCATATACGTAAGTTGTGACGGCATGATTCCTTTCTTTATCATATCATCTAACAAACTATAACACTTATCGATCTTCCCCCATTTACAAAACCCATTTACTAATTCAGTGTAAGTCACAATATCAGCCTCACATTCATACCTCTCCATCTCAACAAAAACCTTCATTGCTTCTTCCATTCTATCTACCTTACACAACGCCTGGATCAAAACCGTGTAACAATTTGCATTCGGTTCAAACCCTCTTCTCCTCATATCTTTCAAAAGATCATAAGCATCAGCCATTTTACCAGCATGAGCATATCCAGTTAACAAGTTAGTGTAAACAACAATGTCTGGCTCAAACCCAGCTTCCTTCATCTGAACCAAAACATGTCTAGCTTCCATCATCTTCCCTTCTCTACACCAACCATACAACAAGGAATTAAAGTACCTGAGATTCGTCGGAAACTTCAATCTCATATCCTCGAAAAGCTTTGCAGCATCCTTAACGTTACCGTTCTTACACAACGCATCTAACAAACATCCGAATACATACTCGTCTGGTTTAGGCATTTCATCGAGCACCTGGACGGCTTTCTTAACCATATCGGCAGACGCAAATCTCTTAACCAGAACGACAAACATTTCCGGTTCAATCAATTCCGGATTCTCTTTCCTCATCTCTTCGATCAAAATCCAAACAGCTTCAAATTTCCGCATTTTGCTAAGAATTTTCACCATTGATTTATACACTTCGTAACTATGACAATACCCAGGTCGCTTTGCAGCCCATACGAAGAATCTGTAACCTAGATTCCCAGCATCTCCGCAACGATTTAAAACCCGTTCGATTAACCCGGGTCGGAGTTCAACACCCGACTCGTTAAGCGCGAGTTCTAACTTTGGAATTCTAGAATGAAATTTCCGGAGGATTCTGTATGACTTCTCGACGTCGCTTGCGAATTCGTCGTGGTTAGAGTTTTTTGGACGCTCGTCGTGGTTATTCTCGAGACAAACTAAGTTAGGCCCGTAACTTCTCCGGAAATTGGATTCGAGAGGTCTGGAAATGTGAAAACTTCTGGGAATCAGGTGCAAGTCGAGACTTGATATTGGGATGATGCAAATATGAATTGGCGTTTGCTGAGAAAACATTTGAGTATGTGAGAGAATCTATGCATCTTGGAAACGTCTGCATTTGATGTACTATCGAATTTTTCTTGGCCGCCACAAGAAATAAGACTGAAGAAAACGTCGTCGCTTGGAGAAAAGAACTATAATTGGGTCTGTGCCAGACGTTAGGTGGGCTTTTTTCAACGCCTGTGCAGTCCACTAAAGTAGATGAGCCGTGAAGAACCAATGGGTGGGCTTTGATTGTCCCTAACATCTTCACATGAATCACTAATATTTTTTCAAATTTGGAATAACTTCTAGGTCTTCGCTACGTCTGAGCATAAAAATCGAAAATCAAACCGAACCAAGAAACGAAATCGAAACGATCCGAGTTTCGTAAATAAATGAATTGTTCCTAAATTTTCATAACAAAATAACCGAATCGAATTCAAACCCAAAACCAAATAGTCATAATATTATGCTTTGGATTTGCTTCGTCTAGACTCTAAAGATATCATTTTATTTGTTGAATCTTGAAATTTAGTTTTTTTATACCGTTTTTAGTTTAGATGAATAATTAATCTTATCTTTTAGTTGTTTTCTTTATCGGTTCTAGTAAAGTCAATCTCATGTGAAAGAGTTAGATTCGCGTTTATTGTTGTTTAGTGAGTTATTGGATTTAAAGTTTGAGGTTAGCCTTTGATGGTGGTTTTCCGTTTTTCATTGAATTTCTTTTATTTTTGTCTAAAAAATTATAGGTCTAACGCGTCTAGTTTTTCACGTTAATCTTGGCTTTGATTGGTAACCTGCGGAATGGCGGAATCGCGTTTAAAAACGCCATTCCGCAAGAATTTTGCCAATTAAAAAATTTGCGGAATAGGAAAAAAAAAGCGAAAACGCAAAGTCTGCGTTTTCGCTTAAAAAAATACAAAGAAAAACTCATTAAGTGGAAAAGTGAACTATATGTAGATTATTTGTGGAATCTTAGTATTCAGCCATTCCGCAAAACTCATCCAATCACACAAAACTTATTCTACAATTTTTTTTCCAGCAAATTTTAAATTATTTCCGCAACTTTATTTTATTTCTACCATTCCGCGATTCCATGAGTGTTACCAATCGAAGCCCTTGTCTGGTTTTTCACGTTAGTCTCGTCTTAAGTGGTTTTGTTGCATGTTTATAAATTTTGTTGACCGTTTGTGAGTTTTAGATTGTGGAAATAGTTTGTTCTTTGCCTGTTTTGTTGTCCGGTATTTTTCGGATTTAGTTTTCGATATATCCGGCTCAGTTGTATTCTTAGACTGTTTTTAATATATAATCCCACAAATATCACACAAAAAAAAAATAGCAGCAATTAACAAACATTATTTTTTTTTATAACCAAAAGTATTTAAAAAGCTACAAAACCATGCTAAGAGTTTAATTAAAAAAATCACTCACTAAACTGACAAACAGGGAGATAATAAGTATCAAGCTGCCAATACTTTTGTTTAACACCTTCCCAAACCTCATCACCAAGACAATCCTTAACCGGCAATGGAATCAACTGAGTACTAAACCCCAAACTCTCAATCTCCAAAGTCACCAAATTACAATACACAACATGAAAAAACGCATTACTCCCACAAAACCCATTAAAATAACTATAAACCCCATCAGGTTTCAAAAGCTTTGGAAGATTCTGATGAAACTCCCACAAATCTTCATAATACTCTCCATAAGTATCAAAGAAGATACCATCATAACCACAATCATCAAGATTTTCAAGAACATCTTGCCATCTACCAAAAACAATCCTCACATTGTCCTTCTCACCCCAACCGGAATCGATCATACGTTTGTAAACCTCTGGATGAGCTTCAATGATTGTGTGTTTGGTGGGTTTGTACTGTTGGATCGCTGTGTCAATTAGGCCCATACCAAACCCAATGTTTAGAATCGAACCGGAACCGGGGTTGGTACAGATTGCTTTAGCGTGAGCTTCCATTAATGGTTTCTCCCAAGCCATCATCACTCCTTTGGATTCGTTATCCATTAATTTATCTTCACTGAAAGTAACTCGATCTTGGAGATATTCTTGGTTTGAGTATTCGCTTTTGGTTTCTTTACGAGCGATGGTTCCTAAGATTAGCTCAGATTGGATTCCGGTTTTGAGAAGGAGATCGAATGCTTCTTGGTGTCCTGCTTCCATGGCGTAATCTCCTGCTGAGAGATTGGATGGAGATAAAGCGTTCCATGGAGCTCCTGATTCGAGGAGAGTGGAGATGATCTCGGCGTTTCCGATTTTGGCGGCGTGCATTAACGGTGTTAGACCGGTGTTGTCGAAGTAAGAAACGTCGGCGCCGGAGTTTATTAGGGTTTGGACTTTTTTTAAGTCGTTGGATTTAGCTGCTAAACATAACTGATCTGCTTCTTCCATGGTATAGGTTGTTAACAAGCTGGAAACAAAATTAAACACTAATTAGAAACAGCTAATTAAGCATAATTAAGCATAAACGAGAAATTGATAAATGTAATCGGATCTGATTAATAAAAAATATAAAAAAAAATTGAAGGGCTCAGACACGCACAAATAACAAACATCAAGAAAGATTACAAGAGTGGTTTTGGTCCCTCGAGTAAGTTTCAGTATCGAGAAATGTTTTGTTGTCATCATCGCCACTAAAATTTTTAAATTCTGACAAAAATAAACATAAGATCTTAAGGAAAAAAAAAACATGAAATGATGAAAGCAATCAATGGATGAGATTAAGGAGGCTAGTGGTTACTTTGCCTTGGTTGCAGGGGTGAATCGAGGAAGGAGACGAATATGAAAAGAGTGGCGTCTCCACTGGCTAGTTATATATACATCTGACGCTGGATTTAGAGGTAGGGTTTCGTTGGGCCTTTATGGACTTGTAATCTGCTATAGGTAAGTGTAAGTATTGCAATGGGCTTAATTCTATCGATCTTGTCATTTTTAAGGTTATTCCTAGTGTGATCAGTAATATAAGGAGTTTCTTACAAAAGAAGACCATATGAGGATTTAAATCAATTTGGCTATTTAAGTTAAACACATTTTTGTAAGTTCAGGTTATTATCATGCCTGCATTTTTCTAACGAAAGTTGAAAACACTAAACAGAATAATCTAAAGTGTAGGCTTATGTACCACCAAATTATACGACGGTATATTAGGATCATCGTTGGTATAGATTTATAATACGTCTATTTATTTCCTCATTTCCCAAATATTACTATTTATTTCTAAAGCCCAAATATGTTTTTACATTTCTCTGTCAAAGCCCAAAGTGAAACTTGAAATGAAGTCCGTCCTAGAATGTCGTATGTTTTTTATTTACGATGGTTAAAATTTTACATTAGGGGCAAAAGGCTATTGTTGTTCTTTGTTGTTCTAGAATATTGGTTTAGTTGTCTGCATACAATGGACCAATATTTATCTACTTTGTTGTTCTTAAATTAGGTTTTTAATGGTCAACTGTGAATACAATCCACTGCTAACAAAATTTATTTTCTTTTAAAAAAGGTTCACATTTGGTCATAGTCAAAAATGGTGAATCGTAAAAATAAGCTGTTTTATCCATTTGCGAACTAATCTGCACGATTACTATTTAAAGCCTTATTAAATTTGTATGTAAAGAAATTGAGTAACCCAAAATATTAAAATCCAGAATAAAGGCTAACATAAGCAAAAGTAAACAGGTATATGATTTAACTGGTAACGATTTTGAAAACCAATAAAAGAAGAAAAAGATGTTTGAGAAGAGAGCTCATATTCTATGGGTGTATATGAGTCTATCATGCCCAGTAAATGAGCAGTTCAGAATTTTTTGATTCTTATGTTTTATAATCACTGCTCTCTTCTCATAACGGATTTGAGAAAATTAAAATCATAAAGACGGCGAAAAACCTTGTTGACAGTGAAACTAACAAATTGATAAGCCATGAAAAACAATTAAGTCGTATTGAAAGAAAAGAGATGACAAAGGAGGCGTCTCTGTTTTAATACTGCTAGACGAGTTATAGAGACAAAGTGTTCAGTGTTTAGATATATACCCGACGGTGGTTCCTAGTTAGGTCTTCTAAAGCTAGGGTTTCTTTGGGTTTTATGGGCCTCTAATTATCTGGAACTGGTATGTCAATGGGCCTGACTTTATGGGTCTTATTAGCTCATAGTTGGGATGAAAAGGCTCACGCTAACATGCTCCATAATTCATTCTTTATTTTCACATATATCCAATCTTTTATTTGATGGCTAAAATATGGTTACTCCGGTTTTTTTTAGTCGGCTAACACTGATTTATATTAGACCAAAAATGGGCCAGTTACATAGATATCAGAATAAAAAGACAATTACAAAGATATGAAAAACGGACAAGTGACCCAAACATGGCCCAATAAGCTCGAGAGTAACCACGCGAAACGGCCACGTACTCATGACTTATGGACACGCGTCAGGAACAACTGCAATCTGGCATCCACAACGGCGCCGACCAATTCGCGGTTAACCGGTGGTGGATGATCTTGTAATCGCCTGAATTTACTCTGCTGACTTATAGCTGTGTAAATGAGTTGTCGGAGAAGCCTTACTAGAAAGCCAATCAAAACTCACGTTGTAGATTTCCGGAAGCTTAAGGGATGCATTAAACTTCAATTGGCCCAATCTATTGGCCGGTAAAGATGTTCCGACAAGTCCGGCTCCTCTAAACATGCCGCGAAACATGCAGAGGAGAATCCGGGATCGGAAGCTTATATCCCACCCTAGAGAAGATCGACAAATGGGAAAGCCTCTTTTTCCGATAAGAAAGAGCTGCAACAGAATTAGGTTGAGAGTCGGTGGACTTAGTACACGACAGAACAAAAGACTACACCGATGAAAATTAAAAACCAAAGGCAAACCAAATCTCTATAATATTACAGAGAAAAACAGAGAAAGTGTTCGCAGCTTATTAGGCAGATAGAATATGCACCCATCAAAAAGTATAAACAGTCGGTCTACAGACGTGGCTGACGGTTTATGAAAGAGAAAAGACTCTTGCCCCTTCCGTTACTCCGTTTAGAACATGTTTATGTCATGTGTGTTAATAATTAGGTGAATTTTCAATAAAGTATTCGGAAGACATTTCGAAAAGCATATTATCATGAACAAAATAAAAGTAACTTTAATTTGTTGAATTTTCGTGTCTATTTATTAGAGACGGTTCAAAGACGACAATAAATGGATCTCATTAATTGGCAAATCAAGTTTCTCCTTTACTTTTACTTATTAGCAGTGTTCTAAAAATGGTTTAGGCTGCCATTTAGACAAAATTTAAGCATTAGACGGTTTTTGATCACAGCAATTTTCTCCTAAACGTTAGAATTATGTGTTTGTGTTATTAAATGGTTTTAGGCGGTTTAGGCGGATATATGTACTTCTAGACGTCTTTACATAATCTTTAATTAATTATCATTTAATTTATAATATTTTCCAGTATAATTTTAAAATTGTACTATATATAAATAAATTTATAATAGTTTACTTAATAAGTTAATAGTTATCAATATAAAAAAGAATATCATAAATTTAACATAGTTTAATATACTGTGTGGGGATAAATTTAATTGATATTTGTTATTTCGATGTAATTTAGATTATATATTCTTAAAACTAAATGTATTTGAATTATATAATATATATGGTATAATATGTCTGAAATATATCGTTTTCTTTACAAACTCATATCAAAGGTTTGTAAGATTCATAGGATCAAGTAATCCCATAGTTGTCCTGAAAAGATAAATTCAACGGTAGCTTTTACATCCATTTTTGTTGTTACTGCTAAAAACTTAAAAGCATCATTTTTCTTGAGTCGTCTTCTTGTTTTTCTTTCTTTCTACAAAGCACTAGAATAAAGAGACACGATGATTGGATGGAATGTAAACATAAATAGCCTAAAACATGTGCGTACGAGTTTTTCCGCAGGACCATGCAAGCATAACAACCCTAGTTTGGTTCATAATTTAATGTAAACAACCTATAGTTATCTTGCTGTTTTCTTATCAAACAAAACGATTCGATTTTTTTTGGTTTGAAAGTTGAAAGTGTTTATGGGTCGACAACCAGTCGTTAAATTTTTCACAAACACTTAGCTACCTAACAATGTGTTCATGAGATATAGTCATATAGATTCACTGAAGACTCTAATGGAGGAAAGCAAAAGCATTTGAAAAGGAAAAGAAAAGGTGAAGATAGATAGATTTCTTGCAGAAAGATAACCTTTGCTTTTCTTTATCTTTTTGAACGAATTTTATACATCTTTGAACTCTTTGACAACCCCCTAAGAATTTTCTTATTACTTTTATCTAAAACATGTCATATGTTTGATGGATTGGTTAAAGTGTTTGTTATTGTTATATAATCACAACCTCATAAACTAATATTACTTCATTCAAGTTTTTCATACTTGTCAAATGAATAGAGGAGTTAACATGACTAGTGGACATGATTACAAAGTCATCACACCATTTTTATCTTTATATTATTGAAGATATATTAGAGAGCAAGATGTGTATCTTGTGAACCAAGATGTGTATTTATGAGAATATTCTTTGGTTGGGCTTCACGGGCTTCACTTTATATCCAGGCTTTATAGCCCACAACACTTGGTTCGCAAGATACACATCTTGCTCTCTAATATATCTTCAATATATATATATATATATTGTATATCCTGATTTAGAAAAAGACAAGCCACCGGTTAAAAATCATATACATTAAAGCACAATAAAGCAAACGTTGATCGCAATGTCTAATGAGAATGAAACACTATACCAAAAGTTTAATAAAAGCAATACTACGATAAAGATGGCAACATTATTTTTTATTTTTCGGGATGGCAACGTTGCCTCAACCTATTTTATAACCTAGTATTGTCTTACGGCCATTCAAAAGTAATCACCAAACGTAAAATTAGAACCAAATATTATGCGCCTTGATCATTGTTTTAGACTTACTAGACTCACAACATGCGACCAATACGTTCTACGGATCACCCGATCGAGGTTAATGATCACATATGTTTCGAATCTAAACCACTTTGATAGGATAGCTCGGGTCAATGACGTTGCTGAGGTGGCATTGAGGAAGTCAACAAGAAGAATAATTCCAAATAAGAGATATTTGGAGGATTGAAGTCACGAGACTTCTAAGTTTTAATTGTTTCGGTTATTGTTAATAAGAGAGCTAGTCTTCAGGACACCACTCTCTCACTTCTGTTTCATTCCTGTTTTGTAGGAGTCAAGTACTCCATTTTCTATCTTTACGTTGTGAGTTTGAGACTCCACTTTTCCTTTTTAAACCATTGAGAAAAACATAAATAGGTAGTCTTAACTACCAAACAATTCTCTTGTGTTCTATTTCAATCTCTTAGCTTTGAAGAGTGATCAGATATTAGCTTGTTGCTAACATTTGGTATCAGAGCAACGTAGAAGGCCGAAAGATAGTGTTCATAAGCGCTTGGAATGTTGAAGGGGCGTTGCATAGCCCAAAGGGCATGACCAAGTACTCGTAGTGCCCGTTGTGAGTTCTGAAGGCGGTTTTTAGGACGTCCGCCGAAAGCATACGTACTTGGTGATAACCGGCAGTGAGGTCGAGTTTGGTGAAGTACGATGCTCCATGTAGCTCATCCAGCATATCGTCCACCGTCGGAATAGGGAAACGATCTTTTATCGTTGCTGCGTTGAGTGCTCGGTAATCTGTACAGAATCGCCACGACCCGTCTTTCTTCTTCACCAACAGTACCGGCGACGAGAAGGGGCTGCAGCTTGGTTGTACGATACCGGATTTGAGCATCGCCGCTACTTGTTTCTCGATCTCCTCCTTCTGAAAATAGGCATAACGATAAGGCCGTACATTACGGATCCGTACCTTCCTTCAACGTAATCCTATGCTCAATGTCTCTTTTTGGTGGTAGACCATCAGGTGGCTGGAAGAGACTACTGAATTCTTCGATCAATGCCTTCATCTCTTCGTTGTCGATTGACGAAACCTCAACTGTTGTCGAGAAGCACAGAGCAAACAGGCTTTGTCCTTGTCGGGCTTGTTTCGCAAAATCCTCAGCAGAGGTGGGTTTGATATCCTCAGCCTTAAGCCCATTAAGCGTATGCGTTTCTCCATCTCGTTCGATCTGTAGCGTTTGGGCCTTCCAATCACAGATAAATGTGTCCAGCGTTTCCAACCATTTGATCCCTAAAACCACATCAAGGCCCACCAATGGTAATGCGTGGAAAGTCACGGTGAACTTCGTCTCTCCGATCCTTATCTCCACCCCTTCGTATCTGCCACTACATCTTAACGGCGATCCATTCGCCACCTTCACCGTGAATGGTATCGTCGGTGTGAGGTGTAGCCGGAGTCGCCTCGCCATCTTCTTACTGATGAAATTATGCGTTGAGCCACTATCGACGAGGGCTAGTAGAGTGTGGTGGCCGATGTTAGTGCAGAGTCGAATGGTGGTCGGCGCATCCCATCCTGTGAGAGCATTAAGCGTAATCTTCGGTGATTCCTCTTCCTCCGGTGGAGCTTCCTCTTCCTCCTCGGTGTCATGTTCACTCTCCATGATGAACAATTGCGGCTGTTTGCATTTGTGCCCCGGTGTGTATTTCTCATCACAGCTGAAACAGAGGGCCAGACTACGTTTTTTCTTCAGCTCTTCCCAGCTCAAACGTCGTGGTCCCGTCGCCGGTTGATTATTGATGGTTGCTCGAGAAGTATTGTTAACGGTGCTTGATGAGCTGCTAGAGGATCGGAAATTATTCCACTTCCTTTCCTTCTGTAACTGGTCATCTCTCATCCTTGCCAAGTTGATGATTTCAGTCAATGTTTTGGGCTTGAACATCCGGATCCCAGTGGAAATAGACGTGTTCAGTCCTCCCATGAATGCTCCTACCAAGGCCTTCTCCGTCCATACTTTGACCTTGTTTTGCAGTTTCTCGAACTCTCTCTGGTATTCAATTAAAGACCCCTTCTGACGAATGTGAGATAACGCTTCATCGAAGTCCTCTCCATCAATCGGACCGAAACGAGTTCGCAGCTCCGTTTCGAAGGCTTCCCACGGAAATTGTCGTGCGTCCATACCCCTGGCCTTTGAGATCGACTTCCACCATTCATTAGCTTCTCCCGACAGATGGTATGAAGCAAATGCCACTTGTTGTTCTCGAGAGATTTCATAGTACGCGAAGTACTGTTTGGCCTTGCTCACCCATTCAGTTGGATCGCCTCCGGTGAACCTTGGAAGCTACAGCTTGACACGTCGTCCCACGTTTACCCCCATACTGGTCGCAAACGGGTTCGTGTGTGATTCTCCACGGTTGTATGATGTATGATGCTCATCACGTCCCTGATTTCTCCGTGGTGAATTCGATGCCTCTTTATGACTGTGAGGCATTCTCTCCATCATCCGGCTCATAGATTCTTCAATCGTACGTCTGATAGAATCTTCCAAGCCCCTGAACTTATCATTGAAACCGAAGCTCATCTTCTGCAACTCGTCTTGCATCATTCCTAGCCCCGCCACAAGGTAATCAAGCCTTTCCTTGTTAGTCATTGACTCGTTCCGTAGATAATGAGCCTCGACCTTGTTTTTATTTGAGTTTTTAGTTTTTCTTGGTGGAATGGTGTTTTGTAGGTGATGAACAAGTGAAAAAGAAAAGTTTCTGGTGATCGTTGATTCGCAAGGAATGCCGTTCAACAGAAAATAGAACCGATGCTCTGATACCAAATGTTAGCAACAAGCTAATATCTGAAGAGTGATCAGATATTAGCTTGTTGCTAACATATAGGATAGCTCGGGTCAATGACGTTGCTGAGGTGGCATTGAGGAAGTCAACAAGGAGAATAATTCCAAATAAGAGATATTTGGAGGATTGAAGTCACGAGACTTCTAAGTTTTAATTGTTTCGGTTATTGTTAATAAGAGAGCTAGTCTTCAGGACACCACTCTCTCACTTCTGTTTCATTCCTGTTTTGTAGGAGTCAAGTACTCCATTTTCTATCTTAACGTTGTAAGGAGTTTGAGACTCCACTTTTCCTATTTAAACCAATGAGAAAAACATAAATAGATAGTCTTAACTACCAAACAATTCTCTTGTGTTCTATTTCAATCTCTTAGCTTTGAAGAGTGATCAAATATTAGCTTGTTGCTAACACACTTCCATTGTCCCTTTTATTTTATCATGCACATAATTCTTACTTACTAAAACTAAAGGATTTGTAGCACATGTATGCTGTTTTCACGTTTCAGTAAGACAGAAAATCGTTTGTTGTAACCAATTTATTCTCACATGATAAGTAAATAAGAAGAGAATACAATACATAATGATTTCCCACGTAAAGTAATTAACTAAATAGCATATGCCTTACCTCTTAATTTGCTTACTTTTCGACACTAATTATTTACAAAACAAATTTTAAATTAGGTGATCTCTTAGCATTGACGGATTCTGATGCACCGTGACAACAGTACTACTAACGCACGACGACGTAGAACATGTTGAGCTCTGTTGGATTTGTCTTAGAACCAAAGCTTGTCGTAAGTTCAAAAGCTTCTCGTGGAGAATATGGTGTTCCAATCGTAGACGATCATTCTCCAAATTTACACGTTGAAAATGATGCATAACGCACCGGAGCTGGTTCACTAGTTCCCGGTTCTCCGTATTGAGCTGGTTAAGCTGGCTTCTCACTTCTTCCATGTGTTTTTGTTTCTTGATCCTCGACCGCCGAGCAGATTCCCGGTTTGATTTTCTTCGTTTCTTTCGCCGCTCGTCTTTATCCGGATGTAAAACGTTCAAACCAGTCTGGTTACGAGGTTTATCTTCCAAACCGGGATTGGGATAGCTTTTGTTTTGTGTTTGACCTAAGTTTGTTTTCTCTAAACCGGGATTTACTTCTAAGGGAGACACTTGTGAATCAAAGTTGGAGAATAGATTTTTGACGTCGTCCCATGGAGTGAATCCAGTTTCCAAAGCTGGTACATGACTGACAAGAGCCGGTTCAAAAGAGAAAACCGGAAGAATGGAAGACATAATGATTATCAAAACCTAAAACCAAAATGAAAAATACTTTTCTCAAAATGTTAAAGAAAAAATAGAAGGGGAAAAGGGAATAATTGCATTGTAGGAGTCCCATATTTATGGACAACTTCATGAGCCCTAGACGAGGGTATTTTCGTCTTTATGACATATGAATGAGTATTTTCATTTTCCAGAGTTTTGCATCTTTTACTTTTCAATTGTTCCAGAAAAATGTAGGAATGGTTCGAGTCAGGATAGCGACAGTGTCTGGACATGTGTGATTTTGGGATTAGATGTAGCTCAAAGTAAACTGGAGAGACCGTCTTTTTTCTAGCTTATTTACTTTTATTCCGAATTTTCGGGTTCCAACATACATGTATAGTCCGGACGAGGTAGTTCAAGTGGCAGGACGGGCCTGTGGTGGCAACCACCATCTGGGTTGGATTCCTTCTCCATACGGAAACTACCATACCTTTTCTGGATACCTAACGCGGGCACTTTTGGCCCAGAGAAAACCCTCCCAGGTGAAGTTGGCCTGCGGCCTGACTGAATCCAAGGGATTAGTCTGGACTGTTTGGTCTGGGATCTACCCCTGGATTATCAAAAAAAATAAAATATACATGTATAACTAGTAGACCCAAAAAATATAATAAAAAAATCATAAGATTTTAGTATGGAAGATTTACTTTTTATTTATAGATTGTATAACATCAACTGACCAGTGGATAATATACTTATCTCTACCGTGATAAAATATATTGCTTTGGTTTGGATAACAGCTTTCCATAGTTGAAAATGTTAACAACAACAAAAATTGCTATACTGGATTGTTTGACATAATGTGCAAACAAAACCTTGAAATCAATAGAAAATATTAATCTCATTTGTTCGGTGTAATTGCAATATGGTGAGGCGAATATCTATCTAAATATTAGACGATAATTTGTTGAATATGCATGTTATTATTAGACGATAATTTGTTGAATACACATTAGACACTTGATTTTACAAAAATAAATAAGAATTTGTCTAAAGCTTTGATTTTGGATACTAAGCTAGAAATTTCTTTGAATGTTTTTTCTTAAAGAAAAAGAGAGAATATTCATGAATGTAGTTTTCTTAACGGCAAAGCTGGTTTCAAAGCAGCCCTACGTACCCTAAAACTGCAAATTTTCAAAAACAAAAGCATGGCAAACACTTTCTTTCTACTTTATGCGCATACATGTGCAGACCAACTTTCCTTTTATTTTATACATATGCATGTTTACATTTTTTCCTAATAACAATCCCTTTTGTGACTTTGTCAATGGACATGCTCTTAAGCAGCAATGGTACGAACACCAATAAAACGTATAAGACCATGTCCATTCAGGGTTTTTAGGGGTTCTTAGCACGGGTTTTTAGGTAAAAAAATTAAAATAATATTATTTTTAAAAACTCTTATAGGAATCAATCCTTAGTTAAGAATCGATCATTCACTATTCATGTTGACGTGTCGCGTTCTGATTGGTTTTTTTTTGCTTTTTGAATTTTTTTTTTCATCTGTAAAAAAAAATTAATATTAAAAAACAAGTTACAAAGGTATGCTCTAAATTATTATTATTATTTTTTGTGCGAAAATTATTATTATCAGACGGATATCTTTCACCAATGGGCAATGGATCTGGATTTTGAACCTAAATTGTAGTGGAAGAAAATGTTCTCCAGTATCATCATTTCATAGTTAAAAATATACAAACGGGATTTGCGGTGTGGTTTGTAGTCTGTGTACGGGTTAGCTCCGCTTCAAACCGGTGGTGTTGGTAGGATTGGTTTTGGACCTGAGATATAGAGGCGTCAGGGCTTTTATGACGGGTAATGTTGTTCATGTGGGGGCTGGTTCCTGAAAGATTCGTTCACTCGGGAATGGTAATTGGTGTTGATATTTCAACGGGCCGCTAGGGTTCCCTTGTCGACAATGGCAGATTAGTCCGTCATATGCTTCGGAGATCCCGTTAGTTCTCGGAAAAGTTGTAGGTGTTCTTATCGAAGTTTGAGGACTGGCCTTAGAATAATGCTCGTGACAATTATGATGTGAACTCTAGCTCTTTGGAGTTATGGCAAAGACGGAGTGATCGACGGTTTCATTTGATTGTTGTGTTCTCGTTCGGAACATACTCGATTTCAAAGTTCTTAGCTCGTCCGACCCGATCCGCTTCGTTGTTCCGTTTGTGTTGTGACTGTTTTTTAGCTCTTTTTTATTCCGTCTTCTTTCTAATCTTTGTTTTGCTGTAAAAAAAACTGAAAATGGTAATAAATCTTAACAGTTTTATCCCAAAAAAAGATACAACGAGACTGGAAAACAAATAATACGAAGCTGTTCTAAAATGGGCCAAACATACGATTCATACAATTAAGTATATGCCCAAGAGTAATGAAGGCCTGCGGTCCAGGGATTGTTGATCTTGATTTTGATATGCAAATCCACTACAAAGACTAAACAAAAAGAAGAAAATGAAATGAAAACAGTTGAGAATAATGCTAATAAGCATACTACATGCCATCCGTGTGATGTGTGTGGATAGACAGATAGATATATAAAGATTTCCACTAGATTTTGATCCGCGCTAATGAAGCGCGGATTATGTTTTAAAAAATATATATATATTTTATGTTACATTTATGTTTTAAAAAATTAAATTTGTTATCTATTCAATATAATATATATTAAGTGAAAAATATGATGATATTGTACTAAATGTGAGAAGAAATTTAATAAATTTTGTTTTTGTTTTGATATTTTTAACTTATACTTTCAATAGTTGTAGATTATTTTACTTTTATTACATGTTTAGTTTACTTTATTGCTATAAAGTGTAGATATATTTTATTTAAGAAAATTATTTAAATTAATTATACTTAGTTTAACCCCTGATTTCACTACTAAACAGTTGTTAAAATTAATAATATTTATATAGAGCGCAATCTTAGTAATATATAAGTTGTTTGATTCAATATGCAACTTTCCGATTTAATTATATATAATTGTTTGTTTAAAATAATATATATTTAACGCGTGATTATGAATTTATAAATAATTTTAATATTTTATAAAATTAATAATATATCAATTGAAATTGACTAATACATATTATTATCATGTATTCCAGTAGACAGATTTTGTTTTTAATAGTATAGATAATTAAATTTGGTTTATCTATTTTTTGACCCGTTTAATAATGGTCTAAACATAAAAAAATTTATGTTTATTTTATAAATCAAAATGTAACTAATATAATAACACGTTCATTTAACATTTTGGATCGATTTAAGTTCATTTAATGTTTTTATAATTAAAATTAGTTAATTCATCTTTTTAACTTGTCTTCCATTTTTTCAAAAAGAAATTGTCTTCCAATGAATATAAATATTTTTAAATAATTTTATAATAAAAAATTAATCTATATTTCAAAACATTTTATAGTGTGTAATTATTTTGAAAACTTGTTACAACAATCCTTTAAAAACAGTCATCTTAAAAACATTAATTGAATCAAACTTATCATATATTTGAATAATATATGTATTGAATTATTTTAATATTTTATCAAATTTAAAATATAACAATTGAAATAGTTAATACATATTTTTAATCCATCTTTTAGTAGTCAAATTTTATTTTTTAATAGTATATATAATTGAAAACGGTTAATTTATTTTCAATATGTTTAATGTTTTATAATAGTCAAATATAAAGATTTTTACGTCAATTTAATAGATTAAAATGTAAATAAAATTTTATTATTAAATTTCAATGATAAATTTTAATAATAATTATGCATTTAGAAATCATCTTTCTTAAAAATCAAGAAGTTAATAATATTTTATAATTTTTTCGTAATATAAATATATATAAATATTTCAATTAGAAAGAGATATTAAAAGATATTATGAAAATATATTTCGAATAAAATTATAATTTAGAGAATATTTATATTATTATATAATTAAAATTGTTTATAATAAATATAATAAAATTTCGAAATCATTAAATATTTTAAAAAAAAAATTCATAAGAAATCGAAATATAAATATTTAGAATATATATATATATATATTTAAAATAAAAGATATTATAAGATACTATGAATGTATTTTGGAAAATCATTAATTACTAAATATTTCGTATCGCCCACATATAGTCCAAATTTATATAATACGAAATTACCCTTAATGAATTTCTCAAAAAGCAAAGAAAACCAATGGCACAAAAAGTAATATGCCCCGTAACACGAAGGACAATTTTAAAAAAAGTCATATGTTTTAATAGTATAGATGTTTGAAACGAATCTTGCGGAGCCCCTTTTGCCTCTATTATTGACCAGAAATTTTTTGTTTTATTTTGCAGAATGTGTCATGCACCAAGCCACCAAGTGTTGTTTTCATTACTATTGACCCTTCTTAATTATTATATCAACCATCTTTTTAAAAAAAGTGAGCATGTTTCTATAACACTGTAACTGTATCTAATGAAATATTACATCAAATTTGTCGCAAATAAATGTAAATATATACATGGATGACCGACAATAAAATCATGGATGAAAACGTCAAACACAACACAGTAATAATCTCCCTTCATTTTGTCATATATTTTTAAACATATAAACAAAATAACATAGATAGATATAAATGGACTTGTGCGTGTTTGGTATGTACACTTACTCGAGATTATATACGGCTCACGTTTCTGCTGAGCTTTTATCTCATCGCATGTTTTCTCTATAAATACGCTTCAAATTTTATACTCCTAAGTCTCATTATGAGACTCTCATATATCTTCTTCCTCACTTTTAACTCAATATTTATTCTCTCGGTACATACGTTCTGATCTCCTTCATAGTCAGATAAAAAGATGGCTAAGTTCACAACTTTTTTCTTCATCATTGCCCTCCTCCTCTGCTCCACGCTAAGAAACACATCAGCTCGGCCCATTTCAACCTCCGTTTATCCAGAAGAAATCTCCGTCGAGGTATCTTAACCTCACATCACTCTTCTTGTTGTATACATCAGTACAAGAGTAACAATTTAGTCACGTGCGTTTTTTTTTTTTGTTATATATATGTGCAGAGATTAGAACAAGGAGAGGAAAACTGCGAAGGTGTTGGAGAAGAAGAATGCTTCTTGATACGAAGAACTTTAGTTGCTCATACTGATTACATCTACACCCAAGACCGCAAACCCTAATTAAATGATATATTGTATCGTTGTATTATACTTTCTTTACAATTAGTCAAACTACTTCACATTTGTACTCATCGCTGAAGTGATATTTATATTAACACGACGGTCTGGTTCTTTCTTTCATTCATAAGTTCCTAACATCTTCATAAGTTCTGGTTCTTTCTTTCATTCATAAGTCGCGATTCTGTTCTTTTTCTTTAGTCAAGAATTCCGATCTATCAACACGACGGTCAACACGACATTCGTGGGGGGATAGAGGTCGTTCCTAACAGTGGGTTGAGCCAAAGGCCGGAGGTGCCGCGAATTGCTCCCCTTTACCTGGACCCTCTTTAACCCTCGTTTGTTAATACGATTTAGTCAATACGAGCGATCGGGATGCTTGATCTTTAGATCTGGTATCAGAGCCAAAGACTTATGTTATGAATGAATGAATCCGTGTTTATGATTGATTGTTTTGAATGTTCTGGAAAACAAATTCATAATCATGCCAAAACCTCCAAAGCCTTTCACTTTACAGCCTTCAACAATCGATTCCAGTTTCGCAATTTCCACTTTACCAAAAAGTATATCCCGTTCGTCCTCTTCATCTTCCTCCTCAGACATAAATTCTCTTTATGAAATTGAGTATGTTCCAGGAGATCAATTACCTGAAACTACTCTACCTCTCGTTAATCCATACGAATACTTCGCTAAGAAACCCAGCGCTTTCTCGGTTAAAGGTGTTCGAGATCTCATCCGACCATCTGCAAACAAAAGGGTTATGGAGTATGTCCAATCTAGCAAATTCTCCTCTTGCCAAATCCCAGCGACGGAAGAAGAGCAGTTCATATCGCTCACCATTCCGGAGAATTTACCAAGATTATGGATGCAGCACGGGTACACTCACCTCCACTTCGGTGTCGTACGAATTGGTCTAACCCTACACGCTCGAAAAGGACTACCAGTCATTGCACGCATAGCTTTGGTCGACTCAAGACTAAAATCATACCAACAAGCTTGCATCGGAACAGTCCAGACAACATTAAACGCAGGAACAGTATTCGTAACACTGTTTCCAAACTTTAATGTTTCTTTGCAAGATCCAAATTTGCTAAAGACGCTTAAAGTCCAACTACAGCTAATCGGAGCGCCTATGCAAGAAAAAAGTGTCGTAGCTACGCTACACCACCAAATCGTCTACCGGATCCAAGATCATGCTCTTGATCTAGCACTTCCTTCATCTGATGAAGCGCTATATCTCGAAGTAACGTCGGCTTCACAAACCCCCAACGCCGTTCAGATTCCTCGCCAGATCTCTAAAGAAGAACTATTACGGCGACTACCAGAATCATGGGTCACGAGCTATGAGAAATTACATCAAGCATCACAGACGCCTGTTCAAACATCAGATGTCAGCTTTCTTTCCAAAGAAGATGGAACAACCGAAATCAAATTCGAGAAACCAAGAACGTCGTCGTTCCGAAAGCAACTATTCACCCAGTTTGCTATACAATTCGATGAACAAAACTTCCAAGATTCTTACAAGGACCAGGCTCTTCAACCTATTTCCTTTAGTCAAGATGGAGCAGTCGTCTATCCTTTCAAAGACGAAAATGGACATCAATACTTTGATGTATGCTCTTGTTCTGCTTGTCTTGAAGACATTTATGAATCGGACGAAGATATTAAGCAAAGACGAAGAAAGAAGAAAGACCCTCTGTATCAGAGGTATATCGAAGGCGATACAACTGTCGGACCCCTAGGAGAAGGGAACGGACGATACGACTTCATTGTCCAATATTCGGAGAAAAGGGAAGAACCTACTCAACGAATCTTGATGATGCAAACAGAAGAATTTCCTCCACCCGAAGATTTCACCAGAAACAATATCGCTCATAGTCCGAAAATTGTCACGAGAGCCGTCCATCCCTCTGGACCAGATCAGCTCAGCCAAGCGGAAAAGGTTCTCAATTGGCAGACAGAGAATGCAATCGCTCAAAACCAGCTGTTAACAACTATCAACCATAAAGTTGGCCAGCTTACTGATGGCTACAATAAAAGGTTAAACAGCCTTCAAAACTCGATTACAGAGATCCATGAAAGACTCAATAATCTCCACCAAGAGATGATGACTATGGCGCAGCATATGATGGCTAATACATCGCATTTTCGGAGTAAAGAAGCTGAAATGACAAATCTCAAGACCCAGCTCAAAGATCTTCAACGATGCCTAGAAAGTATGATCCAAAATCAGAGGTATGCTGAAGCATACTCTACACCTCTGGGAAACATGCCACTTAGTACACCTATGTATCACGGATCCTACTCCCCAGGATTCCTCTCGGAGTACCAAGAAAGAAGGCCAAAACCTACTGCATCTGGGTTCCTATGTTCAGATGAAACCTTCACATCTAGATATGCAACAGCTACGCCTAGCGTTTTCAATCCGAAGACAGAGCGACATAAATCCAGAAGAAAGAAAGAATCGGAGTTTCAAGATAATCCAGCCAAGAAGCCAGCTATTACGTCGTCATCAAGCCATGATTCCATTGACAAAAATAAAACAAAAGAGAAGGATATTGGCATGATCGAATTTTCAATGTCCTCTCTACTTGATGCTCTTGGCAAAACCTCTGCTGAGTCAACACAAAAGACGCTAGACGATCAACCCAAGCGTTCTCAATCAATCGCGATGATCAATCATTATTCTGACTCGGGCACAAGTGACTTCGAATTCAGTTCCGAAGACGAGTCTCTGCCAAAACAGTTCGCAATCGGAAGCGGATCATCTCCAAAACGAGAACCTAATATTGACGAAGTTATCTCAAGCGACGAAGAAATGAGATATGCTCCCCCCCGGAAGCAGGAAATGCCGTCCAAACAGTTCTCAAAAGTTATGACGTTCACCTTCGACGATATTCCTTTTGAAAAATGGAAAGATCGTCTTGATGAATTTCATGCATGGATGACTTCGGAAGCCATGACCTCGCCATTACCTTTTGTCATACAACAGTTTACAGCAAAATTATCCGGCGCACTGAAAGAATGGTGGAATTCACTTGGAGAATATAGACAGCTACAAGTCTATCAAACAACTATACCGGTGCTTCTAGGAGAAATCCATAAAGAATTTATTGGAACTCCTAGCCATCTAAAGGATCAACTGCAAGAAGAGTTCTACACGGCAAAATGTTGTTCGTTGAAGAAAAGAGATCTAGCTAAACATTTTGAAAGACAGACAAAGAGATACTATGCTCTCGACGGTCTCAACAATCCAAGCTTGAAGCAGGTCTATCTTTCTTCCATCGATGATTACTTGAGCCAGCAAACCAAGCTCTACATCAGAGATCAGAATCAAACTATCGAAGATATCTCTATCGGACAAATCCAGCAATATGTTTTCCGAACTCTCGACAAGCTCTGCAAGCAAAAAGAATTCTGGACTGAATTCATGGATAAATCGAGGCAGCTGTCAAGAATCTGTGCTAGACCTGATCTAGCTATAAAATGCTCAAGCTCGAAAAGGTCATGTTCGTGTGATACACGGAGCAAGCCACAAAAATTCAGAAAGTACAAAAACCATTCCGAAGGGATTTTAATAAAACAAGACGAAAACGATTCTTCCGAAGAAAACAAACTTTCAAGAAAACAACTAGATGTTTTCTGTGTCGAAAAGAGGGACATTATGCAAAAGACTGCCCAAACAAAACCAAGAAGAAGAAGCAGTATCTCATTGGCTCGATCTCGAAGATAGCCCCAGACATTGATCTCGAAAATCATGACCTCGAATCGGTACTATCGTATGACAGCGATGAAAAGGAAGCTATCTGCAGTTATTCAGATTATGATGACTCTTCTGAATCATCATATGAAGACGAAGAAGAAGATTGTTGTTTCAAGATTACTGAAATTCCAAGAAAAGAGGAGATACAAACACCGCACTTTCCAGTGACGATTTTCGATCAAGCAAAAGAAGAAGATCCAGTTCATGCGATCACATTCATTGACACAGGGGCTCACACGACCATAATGAATCCCAAGATTCTTACGCCATCTATGTGGTTACCTCACCACCAGGTGTTTAAAGTCGCAAACTCTGGGTCTCTTACTATCAAGCTCAAATCGAAACCAGTCATCATCGAACTCTTTCCAGGGTGCCAGATCACAACGGAAGTCCTTGGGTCATCCGAACCCGGGAAAGATTTAGTACTGGGATGGGATGCATACTATTCATTAAAGAAGAAGTTTGACATCTCGCTTGAACCACGAGGTTTAAGATGGAAGACTCTGTTCAAACCTTTCACAACAATACCACGTATGTTTGCTGTCGAAGATGTTATGGGTCTAGAATTCAACAAGATCAAAGAAGAAATCACGTTGATCTCGTGCGCGGAGTCTCACACTGACTTCTTAAAGAAATGCAAAACCCCTCTATGGTTAAACTCAGAGTTCTTTGTATCGCTACCGTTCAAGGAAAGTGTTGACACAATTCCAACGAAGGCGAGTCACGCAGGAATGCCACCAGCATTATTGCAACAAGCTAATGAAGAATGTGACCAGCTAATGAGTCAAGGAATAGTATCATCGACGAATTCACCATGGGCGTGCAAAGCATTTTATGTCAACAACCGAGCAGAGCAAGCAAGGGGAAAATTGAGGCTAGTTATTGATTACAAACCATTAAATCAATACCTACAAGATGTCCGATTTCCTCTTCCGAATAAAAGAGCACTCTTCCAACATCTGCAAAGTGCAACGGTATTCTCAAAGTTCGACCTCAAATCTGGATTTTGGCAACTGGGAGTTGACCCTGAAGAAAGATACAAGACAGCATTTTGCCTACCAAATCGCCATCTCCAGTGGAACGTCCTGCCATTCGGTCTCAAAACCGCACCATCATTATTCCAACAAGCGATGTTAAAAATATTCAAGCCTCTCCTGCACACGGCTTTAATATACATCGATGATATTCTCCTATTCTCATCGGATAACAAGGAGCATGCTCAGATCCTCCAACAATTCCAAAATATTGTGAAGGACTATGGAGTTATGCTCTCGGCTCGAAAAATGATCATAGCCCAGCCCAATATCGAGTTCCTTGGAATGCAAATTACTAAAGGACAGTTTACACCGCAAGCCCATCTCGCAACAACACTTTTGGATTTTCCCGAAGAAAATCTCACAAGGAGACAAGTTCAGCAATTTCTTGGAGTAATCAATTACGTGAGTGACTTTATTCCGAAACTTTCCCAGCTGACAAGACCACTCCAGAAGATGTTGGCAAAGAATCCACCACAGTGGACAAAACGACAGACAGAAGCGGTCAAAAGGCTAAAGCTAGAGATACAGAACCTACCGCATTTGAAGATTCCTTCCACAGGAACGCGTATTCTGCAGACTGACGCAAGCGACAAATATTGGGGTGCCATACTGTTCGAAGAGATAAGTGGGAAACGTCAAATCTGCGGCTACAAAAGCGGACGCTTTAAAGATTCCGAAATCCACTACCACTCCACGTTCAAAGAAATCCTAGCTGTCAAAAAAGCCATTGAGAAGTTCGAGTTCCATCTGATAGGACATAAATTTCGAATCGAAATGGATATGTCTTCCTTTCCGAAGATGTTACAATTCAAGCAAAAGATGGTCCCACATCAACAGCTCTTAAGATGGAGCGAATGGTTCTCGAAATATGACTTCGAGTCCTGCTATATAAAGGGAACAAAGAACACTTTAGCCGATATGCTTAGCAGAAACCCTCTCAAAGAAATTCACATGATGGCCTCTGCATCAGAGAAACGTCTTTTTGACTTCGAAGCCAATATGCCCGAAGACGCTCACCAACTAATCGATAAGAAGGCCCTACACGAACATCTCCATATGAAGATCTTCCAATACCAGTCGATGATAATTTCAAAGCATGGAGCAAGCTGCCATTACTTCACACCATTGGGAATTCACCCAGATTATCCGTTCGCTCACCTCTACGGAATTGGAAACACCTACATGCCAGAAGAAGTTCTCTGTTTCATCTGGTACCTTTGTTCGGCCTATACCATAGGGATCACGTTTGATATACAGTGGCTATATCACTATGTCAATGCTCAGCAAGGAC
This sequence comes from Orychophragmus violaceus, assembly GCA_030180135.1. Classification (NCBI taxonomy): domain Eukaryota; kingdom Viridiplantae; phylum Streptophyta; class Magnoliopsida; order Brassicales; family Brassicaceae; genus Orychophragmus; species Orychophragmus violaceus. The sequence goes on along the minus strand of CM058232.1, from coordinate 850,648 downwards.
AGAAAGAATGCCTTTCGACATTCTTAACATGGTTCGCACCTCTATCTAGTTGGAGCGGAAAGCTAAGAAAATCAGCAAAAGCAACAAACATCCCATTCAAGAAATTGAAGAAAGGAGGTCTCAATCCATTCTTCAACCCACACACAATCTACTTTTTCCATCGACCTGTTCAAGCCAACACAAAATCAAAAAAGGTCCACGCGCTACCGACCCTCATTCATCACATCGATTACTATAAGGGGATTCGTCCAGACTTCAACCTCCAAGACAACAAGGCGTACGAAGATTTCCAGATTCATGCATTTCGTCTCAACAATGCCAGGCAAACGTTCCCCATACCCTTCAAACCAAATTGGAGCTACTACCCGGTCGACTACCAAATGACTCTCGACGAAGATCTACAATATTTCATGACAAGGCAGCATAACCTGATGGAAACGATAAAAGAAGAAAAGCAAGAACCATCATCTTCAGATTGTCCACCGGAGTATTTCCAAGATGCACAGCTCCCAGATGACGAGATGAACATTGATGACATCGAGAAAAGGTTCAACATCACTTCAGACTCACAGCAAAACTTTGAAGAACCGGAGACAAAATACGAATGTCCAGACGATCATTACGGATGTTGCGAAGAACATATGCTCGAATTCGAAATGGAGCATTAAGTAACTAAATATTAAGTATTGTATAATAAATAAATCATGTAAGCGCATATGTCAGCGCATATGTAAGAATGATGTAAGCGATGATGTCATCGCCTAAATAAGTGAGGTAAGCGCTTATGTCAGCGACCTTATCCTCCACCTATAAATATGTGTGTATCCCCTCTGTATAATATCATCAGAAAATTTATAAAAACTTCTCTCTACAATTTCTCTCTCTATGTTTCTCTAAACACTTAAGTTTTCCAGACTTCCTAACATCTTCATAAGTTCTGGTTCTTTCTTTCATTCATAAGTCGCGATTCTGTTCTTTTTCTTTAGTCAAGAATTCCGATCTATCATGTGAAGTGATATTTATATTAATATGGTAGAATGTGTTTTCTGAAATACAAAACCGGCAGAAAATATATTATTCTTTGAAAATTAAACTGGCGGATTAACGAAATATCTCCGAAAAATAAATCCATAAAAAGTTGATAATTCTACAATTGTAGTAGACATAAATTGATCTGATCAAAATCTAACAATAACAAAAATATAATTAGTTTGAAAGTTTATTACTAGTGTTATGTTTTCATCTTCAATCATAACAAAGAGATCTAATTAATACTCCTGCTTATTTAAACCACACAAGCTAAATAACCTCATCCCTTCATTTTCTTTCCTTATGTTGTCTTAAATGAAAGCAGCTGACTTTCTTGTGGAAATCAATTCCTTACTTTTGATATACCACCAGTTTTCTTTCCATATCTTACAAATGCATTAAAGATAATAAAAGCAGACACCTATCAAGTAATGACACATCTCCATCTATGTGTATGTAGACATACATATTTTCATATCATTGTGTGGATGTCAATTATATAACCACAAACTTATCATCAATAACTAGCTAGGTCAATGTCATGCACATGTTTAAACATTTTTTTTTCTTGTTAACAATTTTGTTACAAATTATTTAAAAATTGGTCATGTATGTTAATAACTGTCACAGTGAGAGAAGTTGATTTTCAAAACAAATGTTAGTTAGTGAAGATGGGACTTTTGTAAGTAATATCTGTTAAGTTTTAGGAATTTATAATTTAAAATCAATTGACAATAAATGAATATGTTCAAGTCTTTTATATATTTGTTAAGGGTTTTTTTTTGGGTAAAAATATTTGTTAAGGTTTGTCCCAACTTTAATATGGAACAATTGCTACACATTTTATAGAGATAAGATTCATTAATTTATATATTATTTCAATATTTGGTTATTCTAACTATTAATCTCGACATACAATTAATCTTAGGGTCCGAAAGCACATGCTATTTTTTAGGCTGAGTTACAAGAGAATATGGATCGTACTCTAATACTATATGGAGTTTTATGATTTTTCAACTCAAAAACAATTAACATTAGGTGAATTGGTTCAAATTTTTTATATACTTATTAGTTTAGATCCCTCTCAATTTTCAATGCATGACAATTGTTAGAGTAACTCCAACCATAACACCAAATTTGGTGTTATTTCTACACCAAATTTGATGTTTTGGTGTTTCATTTTATTTTTTATCTCCAACCACAAACACCAAATTTCACACTAAAAATATCTATTATTATTATATAAATATTTTTTGTATATTTAATATTTTGACAAATATTAATTAATTATTTTAATTGATCTTTAATATGTTATGTATTTTTAATTAAATTGTTTATTAATATATATTTTTAAATTAATATTCTATATTAGTTTCATTAAAAATTTATTTAATCAAAAATAAACTGATAATTATTTGAAAAATAACAATCTAATCATATGACTAAAGTATAATTAAAAAAAAAAAAAATTAGGACACAACAATTATATATACCTATTTTAAATAGAAATAAGAATAAAATAATAATATATTTTTAGTGTTTTGTGATAGTGTTACACCATTTTAAAATAATAATATATTTTTAGTGTTTTGTGAATAATATATAATTTGGTGTAACACTATTTACAAAACACTAAAAAAAAAAATTATGCCGCTGGTTTTGCCGTGCCGTTAGAGCCACTTCCACGCTATATTTAATGTTTTACCGTCACGTTGGAGAAGCTCTTACACATTCTTTAGAGCTCAATAATATGAAATGTTTTGTACATTTGAATATATAACAAACGAGATTATTATACTTACAAAAAACAGAGAAACTTGAGATCAGAGAAATTAGGAAAATGTTGCCATGGAATTTTGGAAAGGGTCAAAATCAGATCACGAGGTCCCAAAATTGAAAAAGAAAAAGACATGGAGCAGAAAGAAGAGTCGGTGACATTTATTTGTGGTCCCTTTCTTTTCCTCGTGTGTAAGGCGTTGACCAAAAAATATTAAACTAACTCACCATTCAAAAGGCTTCTCAATGGGCCTTAATGTTAGATCCTCTAAAGTTTGAGTCAAGCCCATTTAGAAGTTACGTTCATAAACTGTAATCTGAATAATTTGCTTGAGCGGCGGCGACCGATTTCGATCTGAAAGAATGTTTCGGAGGAACAGGTTCTTGTCTCTTCCGATGGTGGTTGGGGCTGTTGTGTAAGTCCCCTGCGAAATCTAACTCTTGATTGATATGATTCTTCGCATTCTACCTTTTGATTACGGTTATTCTGGAAGATCTGGTTGATGTTATTTGCATATCGTCTTTGAAGATAGAATGAGAATATAAATCTGTAGATGATTACTTGAATGATAAGTTAGATTCATAGAATGGTTCCTTGATATCTCTTTAGGTTTTGTAAGAATCGATCTGAACATTGTAAAGTTTTCACTGATGTTGAATTTGTGTAAATCTGAGATGAAGTCCAAAATTTACAATCTCCTGAAATTTGTTAATCTAATCAAATGACTGATTCTGAATCACTGATTCATTCATTATTAGTCTGATTTGAATAGGTTTTTGATTTGGGTTCGTTTGCAGGATTGGTGTAGTTTCAGGTAAAGCGATTTTTGGGCCTCCACTTGATCAGTACTGGAAGAAGAAGCTTGAAGGAGAAGCAGCTGCAAAGGAAGCCATTGAAAAGAGCTCAGATTAAGCCTTGTGAGCTTCATCTCCCTAAAGATTTTGGGTTTATGACCAGAGAGTTTTGTAAATTACAGAACATAAACTAAAGACCTTCGATATTTGTTTGCAAAATTTGTATTGTTTATTGTAGGAGGCAATACAAAAGCCAGAATAAGTGTAGTGGTGTTGTAACTTGTAAGTGCCTTCATGAAACCTAAGAGCACTGTATTTTAAAACCGTTTACATGAAAACTCTAACACAAACACTGTAATAAATACTGATGTTAAAATGGGCGGTGCATGTATGTTTAGGTCTGGACTCGTTTAAACTCTGTTTATTTACATCCGTTTAGTTTGGTGCTTGGTGAAACACGTTTAACTTACAGTATGTCAGGGTCAGGCTTCCACCGATCCGTTTAGGTTCATTTAAAAAATTTAGTATACCAAAAAAATTTAGCTTGCATAAAATAACATTGTTTCATTAAAAATTAAAAAGAATTAAAATTAAAAAAAAAATCAAAAAAAAAAGAACAAGTATCCGTTTAGGTATGCGGGCATATCCGCTAAATCCGTAGATCTAAACGAACCAACCTTGTTTAAATTCATTTATTTTGTATGTTTTTAAATGGATCCGCATACTTAAATAGACCATAATTTTATATAGAGTCTATTTAAGCATGCAGGCTTCAAGCCATTTTAACATCACTAGTAATAGAGATTGTTCTATTAGGATCCGATTGACTGGTAACAACGTTTTCCTTTAGTTAACAATAAAATCAGTATACTGTTGAAATCTAATAATCAAACAAATAATGAATGTGAATCTAGAAAACAATAGTAGTATGTGTTAATAATGTTACATAACTAACTGATTTTATAAACGTGTTAATAAATGGTATAACTAAGTAACTTTTTTTTTTTCGCATAAAGATTTCCATTTATTATACAAAGGAGAAATACAGTTTTGGAATACAGAGATCGGATACGATTTTACCAAAGACTAAGCCGGCTATCACAAGACGATACCGGAACCAAAAGCCCAAAACATGGGAGCCACGAACAAACACATCCTTAAAACAAAGGAGTGCTAGGATTTACAAGCCAAATAGACCAAGACAAAAGATAAAGGGCTGATCACAACCAAGCAGACTTGACATCGGAGACACGACGAGCACCAAGCATGAGAGAGAAAAGGAGCGAAACACCTGGAGCCGAGAATTATTGAGGCTGATCTACCGACACTCATTATATTGCTTCACTCTCTGAAGCCACGAGCAAGCCAAAAGCAGACCACACCGGAGGTAGACGAAGGACCAACTATTAACCATTCGCCACCAAACGACGAGATGCAAGAAGGGCCTAAACCCCAATTCCTTAAGGTTGTGCCGGAGAACCCTTGCCAAAGGTAGAAGACCCGAAGCAGAAGATAAGGAAGATAACCGCAGGCACTATACCGTCGCAACCAACAAGAAGGAAAAGCACACTCCCAATACCTAACAACAACGCCGCACGAAGCCACAAAACCTAACACCACAACTACAAAGCGGACCAAAAGATTCCGAGCTTAAACAAACCATGAACCCCAAATCCAAGCAGCTGAAACTCTTATAGGATCAAACCGATCATCCCTTGTAGCCATCACTAACTAGAAATCCTAGCAACCCGAACTAAAACTACAAAGACCAAACCTCAGAACCTGCACACCAAACCGGACCATAAAACCGATCTACCAACAGCAGAGCACACCGGAGAGAAGCTGGCCGAATCGCATAACCCACAGTCACGAAGCCGAGCAAATCCGACCACGACTTGTTGGGGGAACTCTGGCGAAGAAAGGCACAGAGCCAACACAGATCTACCGCCGAGAGACCAAGAACCGACAAGCCACTAAAGGGCGACGCAACAGTGGTCACGAGACCAGACCGGAAAGCTTCTCACCCTAAGAACCAGAGGCGGCGTCACTGACGGAGCTCGAAGCCGGCGAAGACGAGAGGAGGAGAGGGGATCCACGCCGGAAAAACAAAAACTAAAGCAAGACGAAGACCTCCCCAGCCCCGGCTAAGACCACCGGCGACCAGGGAGTCACTGGCAAACGAAGAAGATGAACGGTTGCGGCTACCTCGAATATTGGACCCGAGAGCAAATTTTTAGGGCGAACTTGATCAGCTGTGAAATACTGTGGTATAACTAAGTAACTAACTGTGTTGTTTTGTCGGGCCACATTTTGTATATAAACCACATTATTTTTTTGCCAATATATAAACCACATTAAAATATTTGTAAGAGCAACTCCTTTTTTTCCATCTGAAGTTATACATTTTATTAAACCAGGGTAGAATGCGTTTTTGAAATACAAAGCCGGTAGAAAACAGAACTTTCTCCGGAAACAAAGCCCAAATAGGGAAACTAAAACCGGCGGAAAACAAGGATATCCCCGGAAACAAAACCTACAACTAAAACAGAAAACAATCGATACAATCCAAGACCAGACAAAAGTGACTTGAAACTGCATATCTTCATCCGTGCGGAGATGCTTGAGCGAGATTTATCATTGTTGCCCACGGCCCACCAACGATAACATCAACTTCCTGAACAGATGCAGTTGCTGAAAGACCCTCTCTCAGACTCAAAGACACAAGACTTCATAACCCGACAAGAAGAACTCCTAAAAAGAATCCTAATACTCTTTCGGATACGGTTGCGACGCACTTAAATACGTCCAATGAACACCTAGATAGAAGCCTAAAAGAAATCCAAATCTCCACAGATTTGAATCAACTGAAGCCAAACCAACCTAAACTACCCCGAACTCTAACCCGGAAGTAACCAAGGAAAGCAAAGCACTCAAAACAATCACCGCTTACGAATCAAAAAGATGCAACAACAAGAGACAAGCCCGAACCTTGAATCAACGACAGCCTGTAAAGAGGAGGTACCTACACTTTTCTTAGACTAAAACAGATTGACCCACGCCCACTCCTAAACTATGACCCGGAACCAGCACCAACCCACCCACGAACTAAACCAGAAACAAAGATCCAGACACCAAACGATTGAGAAGAAACCAAACCTAACTCTAGCAAATACACCGATAAACCCCAGATCTAAGAATAGAGAGCAAGCTTACCAACAGTGAGCAGGGACGGAGGATGCACGAGACGCGCCGGCAAGATCAACACGGAGGCACACAGCGACGAAGCAGGCGGATTCCACGGCGATTGACGATGGACGGGGCACTGCACGGAGCAGAGGATACGGCGGAGGTTGGCGAAACCGGTGAAACCGTCGGTACACGGCGGCTTGAGGTGGGTCAACTAAAGAAAGAGGCAGCTAAAGAAGCCTCCCCGGCAACGGCAGTGAACGCCGGCCGGAGAGATGACGGAGATGAGGCGAGGGCGGCTGCTTCGAAATTCGAGCCTGAGAGCTTCTTTCTAGGGTTTTCGATTAAGGCGCTTTTGTAAGAGCAACTCCATTAGTGTTTTTTTTTTGTCAACCAACTCCATTAGTGTTATCCATCAAAATTTCTTAATTTTAACCTCTGTTATCTAATTAAGAAACCCTTCTTCTTCTTCTCTCTCTTTTTTTTTCATTATTTTTAATATTTTTTTGTCAAAAAAAAAAATCTTAATTTTTTTTTTTGAAAAAAAAAAAATTGACCAATCCCGGCTCGCCACGTCACGTGAACAATGACGAGCCGGGTTCTTAGCTAAAGATTTTTAGAACCTGTATACTAACTATTCACGTGGAACCCACAAATAATTTATTATTTTTAACTTAAGAAACTGAGTTTAAAACCTCTAATGGACTTGTTCTAATGACAATGGCCCCGCCCATTTGAAAAAGTCTTAAATGAATTAATTTGGATACCTATGTCACCAAATGCACTTACCTTTTCCGATCACTTGCATGAAAGAATTATAGAGTTAAGCGTGCTTGAGCTGAAGTAGTCTCATGATGGGTTCCCTTCCGGGAAGTGATTCGTGATAGCATGTGTGTGAGGACAAAACACATGGAAAAAAATCATGGAGTGATTATAGGGTCAGTAAATTACTCGGTCGGACCAATTCAAAAAATAACGCACCGACCGTTGGCCCCGATAAAGGGATAGATGACTCATCGGTAAGGGCGGACGGAGCGTTACAACATTCATACATGTAAATTTATACCTTTTTTTTTGTCATCAGATGATATTATATTTATGAGAACCGAAGAAACACGGTTTAATACAAAGTCCTAACCTTAGGAAACTAGAGTCCAAAACACCGGACAACTGAAGCCCACACAACAGGCAACTAAAACCCAGACAACGGGCAACTTAGAAACTACAATTACGCAACAACAACATGATGAAATCCAAAGATAGCAATAACAAAATAGACTTGCGAATCCGAGCCCTTACGAAGAATCTTGAGTGAGAGTTACCGAAGTTGCCCACGGCCCACCAAACAATAACACCAACTTCCTGAGACACGACTGAGAGACAACACTCATAGACCTAAAGAACCTAGACTTCCTAACCCGAAAAGACAGAACCTAAGAAAGTTCCACAAACTCTTCTGGGAACGGCCGAAACGCACTCCTAGCGTTCGAGAACCCCTAAAAGAAGCCCACTACTAAACCCAAATCTTAACAGAAAAGGGAAAACGAAGCCAAACCAACCAAGAGAACCGAAATCAAACGAAAACGGGTAAGAAATTCGGCTGGAAAGCACTCACAAATCACATCGCAACAAACCATGAACCGCAAGCTAACAAGCTAAGCTAGACTTTGAAACACCAAATCAAGATCTGAAAACGAAAATCCACAGCACTCAGGCCAAAAACCAGAACAAAAAAAACACAAGCCCACTCCTCTAAACCACGCCCAAAACCGGAACCAACACAAACCCAAATCGAAACTGAGACCCGATACCACATACACAAACCAAGGATCGGCGATAACATCAACAAGCTCGACCTGATTTGAAGAAGAACAAAGCACCGAGGAAATCACCACAAATCGCCACCATCCTGTCCAAACCGGACAGAAAACGCGACGGAGGAAGACGCCATGGATGCAGGCCTGTGAGCCGAGAGCAGACGAGACAAGAGGGACTGCCGACGAGCGAAGAAGAACGGCGGCGAGCGGAGGACCAGAGACGAAGGCGGCGCCGGCTAACCGTCGGAGAAGGCAGATGGGAGGAGAGAGCTGTGCTAACAGAGCAGACGGCGGCTTAAACTCCTCCCCGGCATCGACATCGACCGTCGGCCGGGGAGAAAACTGAAAAATGATCTTGGCGGCTTACCTCGAAATTGGCGTCAGAGAGAGTTCGAAGTTAGGGCGAACTTGAAATCAACAATTTTTGCCACACTCCAATACATATTTAATATGTATTTATACATGTAAATTTATACTATATAAATACATATTTACAACAAATATAAATACGTGGCATATCTGATGTTGGCCGGCTGAAACACATCATCTTGTAGAGTTTACACGTATGATTTTCTTTAGTTTTATTATTAATTTTGAATAAATATTATTTTTAGGTAAATGTGGTAATCCGTGTTTCGCTTCGAGAAAATCCAAGAATATCGACAGCCGTCTTCTGTATTTTACCTTTTCCGTTTAAACTACCACAAATAAAAACGAAAAAACAACATTTAAAGGAAATATCTGTATTTTCAATGAATCTGGTCTTAATTTTCATTATTCGTAATTTTCTACTATTAAAATATCATAACATTAAACATTTTTAGCTGTATGAGGTAATGATCAAATAAACTTGTTAGAAATTAATACTAATATATTTCGAAAATAAATAAATTAATAATACAAGTGATAAATAGATACGATATAACTTGGAGTTTCCGCATATCTCTCTCTATCTTCCTCGTCCACCAAGATAATAAGTATTGCTCCTCTTTTATAGCAAAAAATAATTATTTCAATATTTTTCTTCCATAGAATTCTCTCTCCATTTTTAGGATTCTTCTTTTCTTCTTCTTCTTCCATTAGTCTCCTGTTGAACCAGAACCTCAACACAGGTATATCTTTCTCCCTTCATTTACCTCTTGAGATTCTTGAGAAAAAAAACAAATATTTTCTCTGGGGTTTTCAAGACAATTCGGATTCAGTTCTCTCATATATAGGTTCATGTGACACAAGAATTGATTCTTTGTTTTCTCTCATGAATCTGTTGAATAATCTGTCTCTGATGTTTTTAGCCCTGTACAGAGACTTATTTATTTATTTGTTAATCTTTAAGTGATAAGGATATGGCTGCTTTCTTATTTATCTAAATTGTATTGAAGTTTTAGATAAATAAGTAGTAGTAAATACATTGCTCCTCTTCGTATTCCTTGACCAGATAAACATATTTATGTGTTTGTTTTCTATATAGGTTAGAATTTTGAGAGCTAATTAAACAATATCAAGATGATGGAAATAGCTCATCAGCCTCGGATTGATTCCGAGATAGAATCACTCGTCGAGAGAATTAATCCTCCCAGGTTCCTACTTTGCTAGTAAACAAATTATAATTGATTTTAACCAAATTATTCTGTGATAATCTTAAGTTGTTGTGGTTGTTTTGTGTGCTAACTAGGGTTTGTGTAGACAACGACTCAGACCCAGACTGTACACTTGTTAAGGTATCTCAGAGCTCTTGATAATTTATTTTCTCACGCTTAATATAAAGATAATTACAGTTAATGATTAGTTAATTAGTCCTCAATCCTAATTAATCACGTGTTTTGGTAACATACAAACAGGTAGATAGTGCGAATAAGTACGGAATATTACTGGACATGGTCCAGGTTTTGGCTGATCTTGATCTCGTTATCTCCAAATCTTACATCTCATCTGATGGTGAATGGTTCATGGATGGTAAGTCATCAACATGATCTTCATCATCACATGTCATCATGGTGGGCCAAATATATGACATGACATCTGTAATATTTCTCTTTGTTAGTGTTTCACGTGACGGACCAACTTGGGAATAAGCTCACCGACCGCAGCCTCATTTTATACATTCAGCAGGTTAAATAATATATTTTTAAAATATTTAAAATCAGAATTTTATTTTAGTTATATAAATTTCTTTAATTTATTTTCAGGCTATATGTTATAGTAGAACCGGAGGCATCACAAAAGAGATGCAGAGTAATCTAAAACGTGAAGTGCAGCAACGACACTTGTCAACAGAACACACGGCGTTTGAGATAACCGGAATCGACAGACCGGGTTTACTGTCTGAAATCTCCGCCGTACTTTCCGACATTGGATGTCATGTGACTGCAGCTGTTGCGTGGACCCACCACGAGCGAGCGGCGATGTTGATTTATTTAGAAGACGGCTTTAACAGTGGGCCCATTATCGACCCAATAAGGAAGGCCCATGTGAAGAATTATCTGGACATGGTCATGAAGGCCCATCAAAGAGTCGGCGATGAGTCTCGGGTTGTTGTGAGTGTGGTCGAGGCTAAAAGAGGTCCGGCCGGGTGGGCTCATACTGAGCGGCGGCTTCACGAGCTAATGTACGCTGAGGGAGACCACGAGAATTGCTTTGGCTGTGACTGCTTCAGCGGAGATAGGTGAGTTTGTAATGGGCTCGGTTCTATTAAGTTTGGTCTCAAAGTTTAGCTTGTTTGGTCTAGAATATTGTCATCTTAGGGTGGGACGGATCCGGAAAATTTTAGATATCTGGATCCGTGATAACATTATCCGGATCCGTGGTTTTTGGATATATAGATTTCGAATATCCATCTAAAATTAAGATATCCGTGAATATCCGAATCTGGATCCGCAAAATAATTAAAAATAAATTTAAAAATAAAAATAAAATGTTAAAATATAAATTTAATTATAAAATTAGTATTTTATATAAATTTTTTGAAAAGAAAAACTAATATAGTATAAAACATAATTTAAATTAATTTACATATCTTTATAGTATAAGATCATATATTATATGTAAAAAAATATATTTTTAATATATTTTAATAGTTCAGATCTGGTTTGGACGGATTCAAGATTTTACTATCCGGTTCCGATCCGGACTCTTCGGATATCTGAATTTTCGGATCGGAACGCGGAGTGGATCCCGGATGGAACTCAGATTCCGAATAATAGTTCCACCGCTAGACTTATCATATAATATTTTGTTTAATTTACCTGTAACAGGTGTGATGCGTTGCGGAGGGGAAGATGCGAGAGGATACACGTGACGATAGAAGCTTGTAATGGTTATTCAGCGGTGAACGTGAAGTGTAGAGACAGACCAAAACTCTTGTTCGACACGGTATGTGCATTAAAAGAGTTACAATTCGTTGTGTTTCACGCCGTGGCCGGAGCTAGAGGCTCGACGGCGGAGCAAGAATATTTCATAAGGAAGAAGAACGGGTGCATGTTGCAAACGGAAGTGCAACGAGAGAGACTAAGGCATTGTTTGGTAGCTGCGATTTCTAGACGTGCTTCACGCGGTTTCAAACTTGAGGTTCGGACAAAGAACAAGATAGGTTTGTTGTCGGATGTGACGAGAGCTGTTAGAGAAAACGGTTTGTCGATAACGAGAGCTGAGATGTGTACGCAAGGTGAGAATGCGGTTGGGTCATTTTATGTTGCGGATGTTAACGGTGGTGAGACGGATAAGAGTGCGGTTGAAGCGGTTGTGAGAGAATTGGGTGGAGCGGTTGTCTCGGTTGTTAATGGGGTTGGGATGGTGTCGAGGAGGTTAGGTTCGTCGAGTGATGTGGAGGAGCAAAACAAAGTTAAGTTGTCGATTGGGAGATTGTTTTGGTCGAAGTTGGAGAGATTGTCGACGTCGATAAGATCCTTGTGAAGTGTTTAATTGAATTTAGAGATGTTTTTTCTTCTTTTTTTGCGGTCGTTATCGTGATTATCGTTGTAAATATAGCTGAACTAGAATATTTTCAAGACTGAAATGTAATTAAAGGGATGATTGGATTTAGATGTTACATAATGAAATGGATTTATTTAACCAAAACTGTAGCAATTGGTTCAACCAAAATACAAATTCTTTGGCTTTTCCTTTTTATTAGAAGATTATGAAAAGGAAGGTAAAATTAATCAATAATAAGCATGAGGATTGGATTTTTCTAGTTTTCAAGTTTAGAACTAGGAATTCCAATCGGGTATTTCTATATAACAAATTGTTTCTGATTTTTTTAAATTATCGCGTTCATATATAAAAATTATGAAAAGTCTAAAATCTCGAACAAAATATTAAAAAATTATGAGAATATTTGAAAATTTTGTAAAAAAATATATTCCACTAACTAAAATATATATTTAAAATATCAATCTTACAAAATCGATAAAAACTATTCAAATTATCTAAAAATATTCAAAATAATATATTTATTTAAAACTAGATTAAATTTCAAGTTACTTTAGATACTGTTCATGTATTATTGATATCCGAAATACATAAAGCTAAGTTTTATTAAGAAAAATTATAGAATCGGATCCAGAGTTTCAGGTAAATGCTCAGGCCTAAACATACCTAAACAATATGGTTAACATCAAACCCGGGCCAATAGGGTTGTTACGGTTTTATTATCGGTTAACCCAACTCTGTTTTTTTTGGGGGGTCAAAACCCAACTCTGTTATGTATCCGGTTCATGGTTGAATCCCGGTCCGGTTTATAAAAATACTACTTTACAGAGACCTTGATAAACCCTAATTAGCTTCTATTCATCGTCGCACTCGATTTGGATTTTGAAGAGGTTAAATTAAAGTCTTCCTCCATCTCTTACATCGAAGAAGAAAAGCCCGGTATTGATTCTCTCCAAGCCATTAGTTTATTCATCTCGAGTTTTGCAGGTCATATTACTAGTGTTGATGTGATTTTACTGTACAATTCTCTGCCCCAATTGTTTACGAATTTTGCTTTGGATGTTGATGTGTAATTTGGCTTTCTGAGCAGGAGTCGGAGAGAAGCTATAATTTTTATAGTAAGCAGACGAATTTGGATTTCTAAGTCCGAGAAGTATAGTGAATTTTGCGGCGGCGAATAAGCAACCATGGCGAATTTGGATTTGGAGCACGAAGAGATGAAGAAGAAGAAGAAGAAGAAGGGTGAGAAAAGAGTCAGAGACGAAGAGAAGAAACTAAAGCATCAAGCGATGGAGGATGAAGAGAGTGAAGTAATAACAGCGATTAGCGATGAAGAACCAAAGAAGAAGAAGAAAAAGAAGAAGGATAAGAAAGTAAAGCTCGAAGAAGAAGACAATGGCGAAGAAGAAGAGGACGTAAACAAAGTGGAGGAAAGTTCTGGGAATGGTATAATGACTAACGAAACTTTTGAGTCACTGGGATTATCTGATAACACTTATAAATCAATCAAAGAGATGGGATTCGTCCGCATGACTCAGGTAATATAATTGGAATGAAATACGATGTTTTGTATAGCTAAGATTCAACCTTTTATTGTACCCATCTTTTGCAGATACAAGCTAAAGCAATTCCACCATTGATGATGGGGAAAGATGTACTTGGAGCTGCCAGGACCGGTTCTGGAAAGACCTTAGCTTTTCTTATACCTGCTGTAGAGCTTCTATACCATGTCCGGTTTACTCCTCGCAATGGAACCGGAGTTATTGTGATTTGTCCAACAAGAGAGCTTGCCATTCAGGTAAATATTCTTTGTCAATACTAAAAACTTCTGTCACTACTGGATTCAGTCAAGAGTGTTTGAGACTCAAACATCATTAATATTTCAGTCATATGGAGTGGCGAAAGAACTTCTTAAACATCATTCTCAGACTGTGGGAAAGGTTATTGGTGGTGAGAACAGAAAGAAGGAAGCTGAAATTCTTGTGAAAGGTGTTAATTTGTTAGTAGCAACCCCTGGAAGACTTCTCGACCACCTTGAGAATACTAATGGGTTTGTATTCAAGAACTTGAAGGTAACACACAAAAAGTCTGATTTTCAACTATTGCCCTATTGGCATTGTCATGGTTTTGATTTGATGCAACTGACTCTTATAGCGTATTTTAAATTTCAGTTTCTTGTAATGGATGAGGCTGATAGGATACTGGAACAGAACTTCGAAGAAGACATGAAGAAGATCATTAAGCTTCTACCAAAGGTATTCTCGCGGCTTGAATAGTGAACTAGTCAATCATTTCAATACTGAGATATTGTCTCAAGTTTTACTTGAATCATAGAGAGGTAAATTTTCGTTTCATGTGGTGTTGTTGATAATGGTAAACTGTCTTCTTTTTATATGCTGCAGACAAGGCAGACGTCACTGTTTTCCGCCACACAGACTTCTAAGGTTTGTTTGCCAGTAATTATAGTTCTGTCACTTATTTCTTTATTATTATCGGTTTGTTAAGATCGGTGGCATTGGGTTAAACTAACAGGTTGAGGATCTTGCTCGGGTATCACTTGCATTACCTGTTTATATCGACGTCGATGAAGGGCGAAAAGAGGTAGCAGATTATCATAGTTTTCTTTGATCTGTTCTTACATTTCACTTCATTCCTGGAGTACATTCCTGGAGTATGATTTTGTGGAAACTGGAAACTGTAGGTTACAAATGAAGGCTTGGAGCAAGGTTATTGCGTTGTACCAAGTGCGAAGCGATTAATTTTCTTACTCACATTCCTGAAGAGATTTCATCAGAAAAAGAAAATCATGGTGTTTTTCTCCACGTGCAAATCGACAAAGTTTCACGCAGAGCTCTTTCGTTACATCAAAATAGATTGCCTAGAAATTCGTAGAGGGATAGATCAGAGCAAAAGGACTTCAACATTTTTCCAGTTCATAAAGGCGGAAACTGGTATCTTGTTGTGTACTAATGTAGCTGCCCGTGGTCTTGATATCCCTCATGTGGTATGCTTCCTTAACAGTTTTAAAATTTTGGATAATCTGATTGGTTGGTCTTTGAACGAACTTCTTTGAATATTCTCTGCTTGTTTAGGACTGGATTGTGCAGTATGATCCTCCAGATGATCCTACGGTATGTTACTTATATAATTTCTACTCATATGGTTAAGGAATCACTCTGATGTTTTGTGTATTTGACTTTATTATTTAGGAATATATTCATAGAGTAGGTAGAACAGCTCGTGGAGAGGGAGCAAAAGGGAAGGCTCTGCTTGTCTTAACTCCAGAGGAGTTGCAGTTTATTCAGTACCTCAAGGTAATTGTTTCATCTAATGGAACGTTATGACAGTGTTGCGCAGACTATAGCTGAGTGAAGATTCTGTTTCTGGTGAATTATTGCAGGCGGCTAAGATTCCTGTTCAAGAACATGAATTTGAGGAAGGGAAGTTGCTCAATGTGCAGTCTTTTCTGGTAAAAAACATTTGGCTCACTGAAATTTTTATTCACTCTTTGATGCGTTAAAGAACTTGAAAATGTGAAAAACTTTGAAAAAATTGCAGGAAAAGTTGATATCTGAAAACTATGCATTAGGCCTGTCAGCAAAAGAAGCATACAAGACTTACATTTCAGGATATGATTCTCACTCTATGAAAGATGTTTTCAATGCTCACCGACTCGATCTCAAGGTAACCAAATCTGCTGTATATATAACATATCGGTTGTCTGCGATATGATCTAGATGTTGCAGGAGTAAACTAGAAATCTTTGTTGCAGGATGTTGCTGCTTCGTTTGGTTTCTCATCACCGCCGAAAGTAGCTCTGAAGATAGATAGAGGAGGAGACGGGTACAGAAGCAAGAGAGAACCGGTTAATAAGTTTAACAGAGGTCGTGGCGGTAGAACCGGCGGTAAAACTAAGTTCGAACGGTACTAAGAGCTGTCTCGAGAGAACCAGACAAGAGAGACCAGTTTTGTCCCTGATACTAGGAAGCATTTGTCACTTTTTTGCATTCAAACATTTGTGTTATCAGTTACCATGGTTGATGAGTCCATGATTTATTGATCATTTTTCTCGTTAATTTGCAAGTTAGTTTAGTTACAGTCGTTATCATAATGATAAACCAAATTATGTCTTATATACAAACATTAGAGTTTTGATTAAACAGATTTTTGGAAAACGTAGAAATTTAATATTCATATAACCAAATAAAGGTCACTTATATCACATTTCATTGACATCATCAAGCCAATCGTTTGATTCTTTGTTACCTGACCGGTTTTGGTGCTTCTAACTGTACCCAGTCTGGTGAACCAGAGCTAGTAGATTTCTTGTAACTCACCGGTACGTCTCCTTCCTCGTCATCTTCTTCAAGATCACTGAATGATACATCTTCTTCGTCTTCACCAAGAGGATGTTTGGTAGTTGCTCCTCCTTCCCTAGGTTCTGAACTTTCTTCATCATTCAACCAATCATCTTCTTCTTCTTCGTCTTCGACTTGCACATTGATAAATCTAGATGATGAAGAAGAAGAAGCTGATGTGTTTCTTTCTTCAATCACAGATTTGTCAACTACTTGTATGATCTCCTTGCTCTCAATTGGGTGCTTGTCTGTCTCAAATTCCTGAGAAGGATTATAAGGCACATCAAGAGGTTCAACCACTGCAATATTAGCTTGAGAACTCTCTGCTTCTACAGGTGCTAACTCGTGGGATAACATTGCTCTTGCTTCGAGTACCTTTTATGCAAAGGCAAAAGTTAGTAACACAAGAATTAGATTACCTAAACTTTACATCCCATGAAACCTGACATACTACTTACTTGGAGAGTATGATTTGCATCAGCCAAAGGATTAGATTGATAACATTTTTGGTATACTACAATGTGAAAAGCCATAAACTTGAGATGGAGGAAACAGAGAAATCACCTGAGGAGTGGACAGAAGTAAGGCATCGTGTTGACTGAGTTTAGGATGCACAAGTACAAAGTAAATCTTCCAGAAGCAATTCTCACTCATATATTCTGGGCAAAGCTCAATCCTCAAAGAAGCCAGGAACGGTACAAGCCTTTCCATGGCCAGAGCATGCTCGTGTTGATCATCGGTCATTTCAAAGTCTGAACAAAATCGAGCAAGGAAAGAAACTTAGCATCAAATTCACACTAACCAAGAGATCATAACTCATAAAGTAAAGCTAGATCACACTAGAGTGATTGTTTGTGAAGTTCAGTATTGTTAATTGATTTGCCCAGAACTAGCTATAGATCACACTAGAGTGATAGAGCAAGCTCCCTCACAAACAATCAAGTGCAGGCTACAAGATCTTGAACGAGACTTACCATCAAAGGTATCATCATCATCAGGTACAGGAAAATCTAACCAATTCTCAGGATGCATCGCAAGATCTCTCACAAACGCAACCAACTCCTTAGTAACTCCGATCACGTCTCCAGTATCGTAATCCTTTGGATCTACTCCTTCTGAACCTAATTGTAAGAAATTGGAAGCGATCTTTGTGAAATCAGACACCGGTAAGTTCTCAGAGAGCTTCGAAATCCCCGTCCTGAATCTCCCTCCAATCTCCGCGAAATCATTCCTAATCCCAGCGATCAGATCCTCGTCTTCACCTTCCTCCGCATGGTCTGGGCTCTGATGACTTCTCTCCTGGAGATCTGGAGATGAAGACGACGGTTGCGAGAGGAACGAAGCTACTCCCCAGAATTGGCTTCTAAAGGTCTTGGTGAGTTCGGAGATGTCTTCCTTAACCCCTCGTGGAGACTGTGACTCCAACACCGATTGATTCGGAACGGAATCATCACCAGACTGTTGATTTTCATCATCTTCATCGTCCTCGTCGAGCTTGAGTGAGTTCGCAATGGATCTAGCTAACCAAGCCATATCTGAATCTCGACTCCCACACAAGTTGCGATCGTGATCTTTTACAACAGCTCGAAGCAAGCTAACCTTCACAATGACGAAACTAATATCTTAATCAATCTTAACTAAATTAAACGAAATTAAAACGGTGCCGTTTGACTGTCAAGTAATTCTGGGCCTAGGTAAAAGCCTAAATGGTTCTGCTTGGGCCAAATTTAAGATATAAGTTGTGAAATGGTGGTTTGCTACCGTCTGCCTCCCATATAGCTCAGCTAAGAAGATCTCCACTTCATTCAGTTCCATAAATCTCAAATTTAAAGTTTTAAGGTGTTTATCTCCAAAAAAATTCTCAAATTTGAAGTTTCACAGATTTAAAATTTTATATTAAATTTTTTACTATTAATAATAATTAAATTGTATCACATAACTTTTAAATAACTATAAAACATACTTTAAAATATTGTAAAAACAATCATTTATAAACTATTACACTAAAATATTAAATAACATATAATAATAATAACAAAAAAAGTTTATAACGATAGTTTTTAATCATTCAATATAATTTATGTTCGTTATACTCTCTCTCTTTTTTTGAAAAATTGTTAAATTTATTCAAAAAAACCCAAACTCTTTTTACATGAGATGTATCCTGTTATGAGATTGTGAAGTAGAGATTTTACAAAGACAAAAGCCAACTATCTATCTAGTAGTCAGCCAAAGTTCCATAGCCTTCATATACCTTGCATCTCCCATTGTATGTTCGTTATACTCTCAAATATGATTAATCAATGTATTTCGAAATGATGATTAATCAATGTATTTCCAAATGATAAAATGAGTATTTTTATTTTATTTGAAGATTACAAAATAAAAAATATTGAAATCGGATATTTTATAAGATATAAAATTATTTTAAGACTAAAGTTAATAAAATATATAATTACAAGAATTATAATGTAAAAGAAAAGATGGAACCTTAAATTTGAAGTTTTGAACAGTGAAACTTTAAATTTGAGGTTTCATTGTTCAAAGTCTCGAATTCTATGAAGATGCTCTAATGCCATCTTTTTTTTTTACCAACTACCAAACACAATTTTTTTTGCAAGATTGGCAACTATTCAGAACTTTATATTTACGGATCGAATAGTAACACCCTTTACAATGGACTAGTTTAGGTGTGAACCAAACAAATCTATTTTGAGGCGGATAAGAGTCTGTTATGTATTAAATTTATTTGTTTATGTTCATACTTGGTCCGTCCCGGATTTATTTACTTTTTTTGTTCACAACCTTTTAAATTAAATACTGTGAATGGTAAATAAAAACAGTGTTAATTGTTTGCGAATTAATCGGATTTGACCGCTGTTTTCATTCAAAGTTTTAATTTCAAGAAAAAAAAAGACAAGAAACTTTCACATCAGTGATATCACTTGTTGATTGATACAATGATCATGGAGAATTATTCAACTTCAGACTCATATCCAATTAAAAACAAACACTCAACATAGAGAAACATGTCTTTGTCAAATCATCCCTTTCTTTTCAATTGTGCAAGATCAATAAATATATAAAATAGTCCGCTTCCAAAATATAATACGTACAAGTTTCAAATTGACTTTCGGACACTTTATTATCGATAGGGCAGGTTATAGTAGAAAATATAGTCCTGATATGTTGGTATAACATTTATTGCTGACATCTCAAGTTGCCTACTTTAATGAATCCGTGTAAAACATTTGTTTAGAGAGAAACTTTAAGTTGAAGTAACATTTATTTGACAAATTGGGTTGATATATGAAATTTGGTGTCATATCTCAATCCATCTAAAAATAATATTAGTTTCGACTTTTTAATTAATTTAGTTGGTAACGTGTTTAAGGACATATGGACGAGTAGTTGGCAATTGCTATCTAACAATATTATTCTCTCATGCAAGTTTAAGCTTGGATTAGTTTTTTTTAAAAAATAAATTATCCCTGCTTAAACACTACACGAATTATATTTAGATAAAAAGCAGATATTAAAATTTTATTTTCTTGTAAAGAGTATTATTGAATAAATATAATTCAAACAATAATAAAAATCAAAGAAAAACTAGAGAGTTTAATTGACTACACATTATTCAATATATATATATATATATATATATATATATATTTGCATAAAATATAAACAACTTATATTTTGAAACAAAAACATCCAAAACTATATATATTATTATGACTGAATCAGTCTTAAACAAAGTAAATTAGATTCATATTAAATTATATTTTTAGTAAGATAAGCATCCCCAAACTGTAAACATCCAACTAGATACATTTATTATAATTTTATTTTCGTGATGAAAGGTACATTTATAACGAAGTCCATGGATGGCAACTTCTCTCTTGTATAACTACAAACAGTTTTCATATCAGTCTTCTATTTTGTTTTTTTTTCACTTAAAATCAATCATGAATGCTAAGGAGACGAAGAAAGAGAGACCCTTAGCAAGACTGGTGAAATCTCCCGTTCGTTTCTTGATCATGGCACGTGACGCCTACATACGTAGCATGACGTCATGCTCCGTCGGTTTCATCAGTGGTGGTGGTGGTGGCTCCGGGGGTTTCGGTTTACCGGCCGGTAATTTTCAAATCTGCGAAGCACCAAGCACCACTCTCCCTCGTAGATTCACACTTGATTCGTCAACGATGACGACGGCGACACGTGAACGCTGCCGCCGGTTTGTCTCAGACTACTCTCGTGGTGGTGGTGGCAGAGAAAGACCGTTGGATCTCCGGAGAAACTATAGTTGTATGGTGATGGGAAGGATCGATGAAGAGAAGGCTTCCGATGAGTTTGAAGAAGAGGCTTTGCTATTTGATGGATGTAAAAAAAGAAAAATTGGTGGGTTTTTTACTATTTGTCAACGATAAAAGAACAAAAATGAAAGCAGATCATTTTAAAATTTGTGTGCATTGTTTAGTGTTGCTTCTAGATTTTTTGCTTGTATATAATCCTAAAATTTCCGTTGATTCTATATATTCAAGATCTTTCATTTCAGATTTTGTTTGTTTTTACTTACAGTTAAGTTGCTCCATTTTCTATGTTTCAAATTTACATCTTATATAACATTTACAATACTTAAGTTACGTTTTAGCTA
This sequence comes from Orychophragmus violaceus, assembly GCA_030180135.1. Taxonomy (NCBI): domain Eukaryota; kingdom Viridiplantae; phylum Streptophyta; class Magnoliopsida; order Brassicales; family Brassicaceae; genus Orychophragmus; species Orychophragmus violaceus. The sequence continues at coordinate 829,103 of CM058232.1, read as the reverse complement.
ACATTATGATTTTGAATGGTAGCTGCGCTTGGAACGAATTAGTCAGCAAATGGTCAAAACCACACTGCATTTTATACCATTCACAAATTTTGATTCGACTGAAAAAAATCAAAAATATCTATTACACCAAGTACAAACATTTCTGCGAAAAAAAAAAATCTGGCCCAAGAAGGTGAAAACGAAATGTCAAGAAGGCGAGAGAGGCAAGAAACTGGCCCAAGGGAATTCTAAACCTGTTCATATCCATGATGGATCCATCCTCCTTAGAAATTTCTTAATTAGGGTGAAATAATATATGGATCCTTATGTTATAATTAATTGCATTTTCATCAATAATACAAGGGTGCGTTACTAAATAAATAACTCTGCTTTGTGAAATTCAGTTGGTGCCACTGCAGAACAATTTCTCTAAACCCTAAAACCTCGAGTTCTTCTTCCACCTCGTCAACCGCCAAAGAGCGTTATCGAAAATGGCGGAACTAAAGCTATCGGAGAGTCGTGATTTGACCAGAGTAGAGCGAATCGGCGCACACTCACACATCCGAGGACTTGGTCTCGACTCAGCTCTCGAGCCACGAGCCATCTCCGAAGGAATGGTTGGTCAAGTGAAAGCTCGTAAAGCCGCCGGCGTAATCCTTCAAATGATCAAGGAAGGTAAAATCGCGGGTCGGGCTATCCTAATCGCGGGTCAACCCGGAACCGGTAAAACCGCTATTGCAATGGGCATGGCGAAATCACTCGGCTTGGAAACCCCATTCGCGATGATTGCAGGAAGTGAGATTTTCTCATTAGAGATGTCAAAGACTGAAGCTTTGACTCAATCATTCCGTAAAGCTATTGGTGTTAGGATCAAAGAAGAGACTGAGGTTATTGAAGGAGAAGTTGTGGAGGTTCAGTTTGATAGACCTGCTTCTTCAGGAGTTGCTTCTAAGTCAGGGAAGTTGACGATGAAGACGACTGATATGGAGACTGTGTACGATATGGGACCGAAGCTGATTGAGTCTTGTAACAAGGAGAAGGTTCAGAGTGGTGATGTTATTGCTTTAGATAAAGCTACTGGGAAGATTAATAAGCTTGGTAGATCGTTTTCGAGGTCGAGGGATTATGATGCTATGGGTGGACAGACTAAGTTTGTGCAGTGCCCTGATGGTGAGTTGCAGAAGAGGAAAGAGGTTGTTCATTGTGTGTCACTTCATGAGATTGATGTTATCAACAGCAGGTGAATTTTGACATTGCTGGATTTTGATTTTCTTGGCACTTACAGGACCAGTGTAGGTGATGTTTTCTAGTGATTAAAAGATTGGTAATTTAGTTGCTTAGGCTCACTAATTTCAGATTAGATGTGTGAAGCTTGAGCTTACTTCCTTGCTCTCATGGTTGATACTTGTCTCATGGTTGATACATTTCTTTAGCTCAGTTTGTAGTCAGAACAACCTCTATGATTTCTGTTCTGGTATTGTTAGAACCACATAGGCTTGGGCGTCCGGTTCTTCAGTTAGGTTTGGTTCTTTCGATTTCCGGTTCTTTCGGTTCTAGAGGTTTAGGATCCAATTATTTAAAAAATTCAGTTTGGTTTCGGTTCGTTTTTTCCGGTTCTAGTTCGATTTCGGTTCGGTTCTTTCAGGGTAATTGAAAATAAATTCGGGTAATTTTGGCAAAAAGTCAGTTAATTCGGGTAAAAGTTCGGATAATTGGGATAGTTCGGATAAAAAACGGATATTTTCGGGTATTTCAGTTAAAAAAAATATTCATTTTATTTCGGATAATTTGGTTTTTCTTGGTAATATTCGGTTAGTTTTGGTTATTCGGTTATTATAAATCTAAATATAACTAATATTTGTAAAAGTCATATTTCGGTTCGGTTTGGTTTGGTTATTTCGGTTATGAAAATTTAGGAACCATTCGGGTATTTAGGAAATTTAGATCGGTTTCAGTTCTTTCGGTTCGGTTCTCGGTTTTTGTGCCCATTCCTAAACCACATTAGGTTGCAGAGTTTAGGTTTGAAACATCGATTTGCAGAACAAAAAGAAACGACTTTGTTTACGTTCTCCTTTACTCGTGAACAGGACACAAGGATTTCTAGCCCTTTTCACCGGAGATACAGGAGAAATCCGATCAGAAGTCCGAGAACAAATCGACACAAAAGTAGCAGAATGGAGAGAAGAAGGAAAAGCTGAAATAGTACCTGGTGTTCTCTTCATCGATGAAGTCCACATGCTCGACATTGAATGCTTCTCATTCCTTAACCGAGCTCTCGAAAACGAAATGTCACCAATCCTAGTCGTGGCAACAAACAGAGGAGTCACAACAATCCGTGGAACAAACCAGAAATCACCGCACGGGATCCCAATCGATCTTCTTGACCGTCTTCTCATCATCACAACACAACCTTACACGGATGAAGACATAAGGAAGATCTTAGAGATACGTTGCCAAGAAGAAAACGTTGAGATGAACGAAGACGCGAAACAGTTGTTGACTTTGATTGGTCGTGATACTTCGTTAAGGTATGCGATTCATCTTATAACTGCGGCTGCGTTGTCTTGCCAGAAAAGGAAAGGGAAAGTTGTGGAGGTTGAGGATGTACAGAGAGTTTATCGGTTGTTCTTGGATGCGAGGAGATCGATGCAGTACCTTGTTGAGTATCAGAGTCAGTATATGTTCAGCGAACCAGTCAGAACTGATGAAGGTATTGGAGAAGGTGAACAAGATGACATGCAAATCTGATGATCCATCTTTGTGTTGGCCGTTTATTCTTTGTGTTTCTGGTGATATGACTGGGATTTTATGTTTGGTTTTCTAAGCTGTAATGAATAACTGGATAGGTTTCAGTAAGAATTAGAATTTAGTTTCTGGGCTTTGAAGTCCAGCGTAAACGAGCATATTGTATCATCTACGCGTATATGTGTAAAGGTACCCCATAAAATACACACAAGACATATCTCATAAAAGATGAAAAAGGTGTAAAAGATAGTGTAGTAATTAACACATTCAAATATTTCTTATTAGTTATCAAGTATTCAATATATACTTTCTTAAGTTTAAATGTTGAATAGCATTAGTAGAAAGTGTTTGTAAAACGGGACCGATCCGCAGTTAGACCAGGTTGAACTGCGATCCAAAAGCATATTTGGATTCGGTTGATTATAAATTTTTTTTAAATGAATGTAAAATTTATTCAACCTAAAAACAGTTTTACAAGAGTTTGCTTATATAATCCATTACATTCTTTGAATTTTTGCTGGAGATAAAAACTTATTCATGCTTATGGTGGTCTAGAGATTATAAATTTTAATGATAGTTGAATTGAATAAAAAACCGAATCGGACCGTTAAAAACTGAAAAGTGAATTGGATGATTGGACGACTCTCCTTTTAGTCGAGCAAAGGAATCCTTCACTTTTCTTTACTATCTTTTTATCATTTCTTCGCATGTATAGCATTCAAATAATGCCTTTAAACTGATAACCCATTGAACTATATCAAACTAAGATTAATAAAAATATTATTTTATATTTATTATTTAATTTTTCTTTCTTAAACAACCAAAAATAACTATATTAATTTTAAATATTTATTAAAAATAAAACTAAATGTGATATTATATCTTATTTTGTTGTTGATTTAACATTAAAATTTTAAAGTATTTTTAATAATTGTTGGACATGTTTCCAAAATTATGATTATTAAAATATTTTATTTGGTAGTTTAATTACAATTAAATTATTATCAATTTCGGTTAAATTCGGTCGGACCGTAATAATCCATGACATAGGAGTTTTGCCGGTTTGGTTGCCGGTCCAATTTTAGAAACTTTGGTAAAAACTTTTGACCAAAAAGAAAAGAAAATAGTATTGGTAGAAACTAAAAATATGGTTAGTTACTAAATTTAGAGTCAATTTACTTTTAAATTAGATACCATAAACTCTGGTCAACTTAATAATTCAAGAGAATTAAACATATCGTTAATCAATTCATTAATTACGATATGCAAGATCCTTATTAACATTTATTGATTTCACATAGAAAATAAATCATCTTTCATTATCATTAGACATCAAATATAATAAATAGTTCCACCACACCCTCCAACCTCTTTATTAAAATTCATCTCTTTGATTAATATTCGTCGACATCTTTACTTTGCAAAATCTCTCTGTTTTAAACCTTACTCTTGTCTTTTCCTTATATACTTCAAAATCAGACAAGAACCCAACAGAAGGTTTTTTTTTATGTTTACATATTGGATAAAATAAAAAATGGGGAATTGTCAAACGGCGGAAGCAGCGACGGTTTTGATCCATCATCCGGCCGAGAACAAGGTGGAGAGGTTTTACTGGTCGGTGACAGCAAGTGACGTCATGAAATTCAATCCCGGTCATTACGTTGCGGTGGTGGTGACGTCACCAACATTAAGGAACGAGAAAGGATCGCCGTTAAAGCAGCTGAAGCTCCTTAGGCCTGACGACACTTTACTCATCGGACATGTTTACCGTCTCGTCAGCTTCGAAGGCATGCATACATTCGATCTCTCTATTTTTTTTTATTTATTTATTATTATTATTATTATTATTATCAATTTCTCTGTTATTTTATTAAAACTTTTAGCAATTTTTCATGCAGAGGTTTTGAACGAGTTTGGGACGAAGAAATGTGTGAAGCTTGGGAAGTTATTGAAAGAAGGAGAAGGACTTGAGCAGAAGAAGAAGAAACACAAGAACAAGCCGGGTCAGGAAAAGGGTCGGGTCAACCCGAATTTGGATTCCGATCGAAAAGAAGATGGGGCTAATGATACGGTAATGACAATTAATAATCATGTATAATATTTAATATTTGAAATATGTAATATGTCTAAGATATGCTAAAACTGTTCTGTCCGTACGGATGCATGATTTAATTCGACCAGGTCGCTGGAGAACACGGTGGAGATGGACTTGTGAGGCGAAGCCACGGCGGGGGTGGGTGGAGGCCAGCTTTACACAGCATTCCGGAGTTTGGATCCTCATGAGATACCTCTTTAAAAGCGTATATATTCATAAAGCGCATCCGACAACATTGAAAGTTTATGTAAAGCGATGTTATTTTCATAAATGCTTTAAATGAATATCCAGTCTCAAAATATTCAATAACTTTAATTGTCCGAACGTTTTAAATATATATATATATATATATATATATTTTTAATTATATATTATATTTAATTAAAACCGGTCCAAACCGGGAATAACCGACCAAAACCAGAAAATAAAATAAACCAAACCCTAATCTAGAAAGGATCGTCGCCGAGAAGAGGAAATCGGAGATAACAACGGCGAGTGGATTTAGGGGCACTCCGGCGACTCCGCCTCCGATACTCAACGGTTGCGAGTACGGCGTCGTCGGCCACGGACCGAATCGGTAATCCTTGCCGGAGCAAGGATCCTTCGTCGTCGCCTCTTCTCTCCCCTTCGACTCATCGATCTATCTTCCTCGATCTTTCACGAGATCTTACCTCGCCGGACAGGAAGCACAACCTGACTGCGCCACCAGATGAAAGGGCTAGCACCAGTCACCGGTAACTGCCTTCAGACGAGCTTTGGTCAAACCGCCGCTAAGCTTCCTCAATACACAGCTCCTAACTCACCGATCTTACGCGACGACTTCCGCACACGAAAAGCCCATATCTACTTTTTCTCGCCGTCTTTCTGCACACGAACCACTCCGCCGCAGTCCTCAAGCGGCCAATAGCTCGGCGACTAACAAGATTGGTCGAATTCGGTGTCACTAGGCGCCTCCTATTCCGCCGCTCAAAAACCCTTGCTACGCTACGGAAAGCTTTAGATCCGCTACACCTCTAGCCTTGATCGGAGTTTGCCGATTGCTTTGAAGCGCCGGAAACCACCGGAGACCTCTCGCGGAACCGACGTGACCGTCGATGACCAGAGAGGCCTCCAAACGGAACTGATAGATTCCTGTCCGAAGCCGTGATGTTTTAGACAGAATCAAATCCCAAAAATGCTCACTTCAAGTCGGCAAGATAATCCTATGCTCCAAATGGCTCGTGAAGACCCAACAGTGAGTATATTAAACTCAAGGCCTGATACTTGCTACGATCCAATAAAGAAGATAGGCGGTGGAAGCTTTAGGATGAAGTTAGTGTAGAACCAATGAAGAGTATGTCAAACTCAACACCTGAACTATTTCAACACTCACAACACTCTTTGGCTTGATAGAATGGTCACACAAAAGGTTGCGGAATACCTCTTGATTCACCGGTTTGATATCTTAGATATTACTCACTAAGAAATCGAAATGTTCACAAAGGAACAAAGAGAATCACTCTCTAAACAAAGAAGTTTTTAATCAGAAAAAGGTTATTTTATTCATATGATTTAGAAGTCTCTTTATAGGAAATAAAGAGATGAAGAGACAAAGAAAATATGTAGAAAACTAGGAAGAAGTTGTAGAAAACTATGAAGACTTTGACTAAGACCAAAGACCAAACATTAAACTAATGTGAATGACTCTTAGACTACTTTGGCCATTGAATTTGTCTTATGAAGTTTCTGGTCGAATCTGACTTGTTGGGCCACGAAATTTAGCTTTTCTTGGGCTTAGGAATGTTCCCTGGATGCCAAACATAAGTCTGCAAGCTTCCAAAACACTTGGGCCTAGAGATCTTCATGTATAGCATCAGATGAGTCCGTCTAGGAGAATGAAGTACATCTCTCTGATCCTTTGGACTTTCACTCCTCTCTTGGGCTTGTTGGAAAGCTAACAGATTAAGTAAGAAGCTCCAATTGGTTTCAGGTCCAAATTGTACATGAGCTGGGCTGTGTGACTCAATCTCTGGCTCAGTCGCGGAATACAACCTCAAGCAGAACCATCGGTTTGCAAAATTCATATCTTTTTCATATGAACCGTTCTTGAGGTTATTCCAATTCTCACAGCTTCTCTGATGAATCAAGAATCCAGGAAAATTTGTTCCATGGCTTAATTCCTCCTTCTTCGTTCTGAGTCCTCCTTTGAATGCTCGTATGTCTGAATTGCATAAGCTGGAAATCGCTTGAGTTGCAAGTTGCATAACTTCTTCATCAGAACTCTGAATGTACTGATTCAAGTTCGAGGTGTGCTCTAGTTGAGTTAAGAATGTAGTCCAAATGGTCTCTGACAGAATGACAAGACCTCCATGTGTTGATTTGATGCTGAAATCAGGCGGCTCCTTCTTTGGCTTCATGACCGATTTTGTCCATTTGCTTGAATCATGAGGAAAGCTGGTTAGGATTTCATCATTCCCACCCTCTTGAAAAGGATTTGTCCTCAAATCCAATTTTCCTACATCAAAAGAAAATGATTTAGACACAAAGAAAAACATCAAGCGAATGTTCTTGAAATAAATTGCAAAGTAAAGTTTTGGAAAGAAACTTCCTTTTGGTATTGTAGTTGTTTTTCTCAAGTACTTCCAATTCCAAACTTCAGACTGGTAAGTCTTTTGCTGGCTCCTTTTGTTTTGTTCAGTCTGAGATCGTTCCTGGTTTAAGCATGCCTTTGGTCCATGTTGAACTCCCTTTGCAAAGTCTTGAATCATCTTGACCCTAGAAATAGTTCCTTGACCATGTGCTATCCCAACAACTAGAGAAGACAAGTTACCTGAACAAACAAAACTATCAAGAAGCTTCTCCATTTTTAAAAAGTCTAAAACAGGAGTCAAGTTTCTAAGATTGTTGTCAAACACTTCGTTAATGATCATTGCAAGCTTAAAGCGCCAAATATCACAAGAACTCTCAAATGATCTCAAAACAAGTAATGATTTCTTTGAAAAAGAATTGATCTTTGTAGACTCAGGAAAGCTTTCAAGATTTCTGGAAATTGGTTTGCAAAGTTCATTGAAAGTATTTGATTCACAGAAAACGTCTTGAAAACATTGCTTAGGTTTAGAAACAATTTTATCCAATGAGAACCCTGTTTTGGTTCCACTTAGCTCAAATGTTATCCCACACAAAGAACCCCTTAAAGAAGAGTAAAGGCCACAAAAATCATCAAAAAGACAACAATTTGGCATAAGAAACTTTTCAGAATTGAGTTGTTCAAGAGTTGGAATCATTTTGTCAAAAACAGATTTGGAAACACAAAACTCTTTCACTTGTTCCAAACCAAAACGTTTTTCATCTTGAGCAGAAACCAAAACAAACAAATCAGACTTTGTTTTAACCAAATCATGTTCCTTACAGTGCTCTTTTGAGTGAGGCAATGACATAAGGGTTGGTTCTGGTGCAAAGTGGATTGGTTTCTCCAAGACATCTTCTTGTAGTAAACTTCCTTGTGCTTCTTTTGGCGAGCTCTTTTCTTGAACCTGTGGAATGAAATCAATACTACTCGGTTTCACCGGTTTTGAACAGGTTAGCTCATCAGAAATATCTTTACTTTTAAGAACAAAATCAGATTGAGAAGATGGAAGAGAGGGCTTAGCTTTCAAGGACCTTTTGAGAAAGGTAAGATACTTTACGGTTTTTCTTTCAGCTTGCTCTTCCTTCTTGCTTAAGTGCTGCTGATCTTTTTGGGCTTCCAATGGGGATAAAGGAACAAGGTTGATCTTCTTTCCCTCAAACAAGAATGAGTATAGGTTGGTAAGACCATGATGAGTAACTTGGTGATCATATTGCCATGGCCTTCCCAAAAGGATGTGGCTTGCTTCCATGGGCAGAACATCACAAAGAACTTCATCTTGATATCTCCCAATAGACAAAGACACCACCACTTGTCTGGTTACTTTCATTTCTCCATTGTTTGTCAACCACTGAACTTTGTAAGGTTGTGGATGCTTTGTTGTCTCCAAGCATAGTTTCTTCACCATTGTTGAACTTGCCACATTTGTACAACTGCCTCCATCAATGATAAGGTTGCACACTTTGTCTTGGACTAGGCACCTTGTTTGGAAGAGACTCTCACGCTGGTCACTCTCCTTGGTTTGGTTTTGAGCACTCCTAGTCACCAAGTAATCACTTCTGGTTGGTGGCACTTCTTTTTGATCAAAAGTGGAGAATGAATCTGAAACTTCCTCTTTGTTGTCGTTCTCAACTGTTTCCTTTAGTACCATGGGATTTTCACTTGCATCATTCTCCCTGTCATGGCACATAAAGATTTCATTAGAACCAGTAATTGAAATAGAAGTTTCATTCATACTTGTGCGGAATTGTAATGGCTGATCATGTTCGGATTTTTGAATAACATGTTTCTTCTTAGAACAAGAAGACACTTGGCTCATTGCTTCAGCTCCTGAGGATGGACGTGTGGTGCTCTCATTTTGATTACTGAACATAGCTTCAACTGCTTCTTTCATCCATTTATCCAGATCATGTTTCTTTTCTCGACTCATCCGGTTTTGAAGCTTGTCGGTTTGTTGAAGACTCCTTTGATCACCACGGCTGCTGTCATGATTTGCTCTATCTCTGGCCTGTCTAGAATGATCTATGGTTCTCCTTATAGGCCTCTCCTGTGGTTTCTTTTGCCGTGCCTTATCCTGCACACAATAAAACTCATAAAAACCCGATTGGTCTCCATTTCTTAAACTTTTTCGTTTTTCTTTCATCAAGGCTCTAGATGATGAATAGAAAACTCCTTGGCATGAGTTCTTCTCCTGGTCAGTTCTCCTTTTAAGACCAAACATCTTGTTCCTGCAATCACTTAACAAACAAGTCAGAGAAACAAAACAATCCTCACTTTCTCTCTTGTGTTTTCTCTCAAGGTGTTTGAACTCTCAATCAAATGACTCTCCAGTGATTTTCTCAATCTCAGTGTTTTTCTCCAAAGAAATCAGTGACAAATCAAGAGAAGAAGAAGAAGATAGACAGATTGCAAGATTTTCTTCGGGAACCGATTGACCAAAACCCTTGGATCCGATTTCTCCTGGATCTGAACCGATTTCTCCTGGTTCTTATACTCTCTCTTTTTTTTTTTTTAATCTGAGGCTACTAGCACTCTTTCCTTTTCTTTTCTTTTTCTTTTTCTTTTTTTGAATAGGGTAGGCTCGGTTCCCTTACAAAAGATAGACAGAGAAGAAGTGTTTATGAAAAGAAGAAGATGAAGAGATGAGAAGATGAAAAGATAGAGTACCGAACTTGGAAGTGTGGCTCTGATACCACTTGATAGATTCCCGTCCGAAGCCGTGATGTTTTAGACAGAATCAAATCCCAAAAATGCTCACTTCAAGTCGGCAAGATAATCCTATGCTCCAAATGGCTCGTGAAGACCCAACAGTGAGTATATTAAACTCAAGGCCTGATACTTGCTACGATCCAATAAAGAAGATAGGCGGTGGAAGCTTTAGGATGAAGTTAGTGTAGAACCAATGAAGAGTATGTCAAACTCAACACCTGAACTATTTCAACACTCACAACACTCTTTGGCTTGATAGAATGGTCACACAAAAGGTTGCGGAATACCTCTTGATTCACCGGTTTGATATCTTAGATATTACTCACTAAGAAATCGAAATGTTCACAAAGGAACAAAGAGAATCACTCTCTAAACAAAGAAGTTTTTAATCAGAAAAAGGTTATTTTATTCATATGATTTAGAAGTCTCTTTATAGGAAATAAAGAGATGAAGAGACAAAGAAAATATGTAGAAAACTAGGAAGAAGTTGTAGAAAACTATGAAGACTTTGACTAAGACCAAAGACCAAACATTAAACTAATGTGAATGACTCTTAGACTACTTTGGCCATTGAATTTGTCTTATGAAGTTTCTGGTCGAATCTGACTTGTTGGGCCACGAAATTTAGCTTTTCTTGGGCTTAGGAATGTTCCCTGGATGCCAAACATAAGTCTGCAAGCTTCCAAAACACTTGGGCCTAGAGATCTTCATGTATAGCATCAGATGAGTCCGTCTAGGAGAATGAAGTACATCTCTCTGATCCTTTGGACTTTCACTCCTCTCTTGGGCTTGTTGGAAAGCTAACAGATTAAGTAAGAAGCTCCAATTGGTTTCAGGTCCAAATTGTACATGAGCTGGGCTGTGTGACTCAATCTCTGGCTCAGTCGCGGAATACAACCTCAAGCAGAACCATCGGTTTGCAAAATTCATATCTTTTTCATATGAACCGTTCTTGAGGTTATTCCAATTCTCACAGCTTCTCTGATGAATCAAGAATCCAGGAAAATTTGTTCCATGGCTTAATTCCTCCTTCTTCGTTCTGAGTCCTCCTTTGAATGCTCGTATGTCTGAATTGCATAAGCTGGAAATCGCTTGAGTTGCAAGTTGCATAACTTCTTCATCAGAACTCTGAATGTACTGATTCAAGTTCGAGGTGTGCTCTAGTTGAGTTAAGAATGTAGTCCAAATGGTCTCTGACAGAATGACAAGACCTCCATGTGTTGATTTGATGCTGAAATCAGGCGGCTCCTTCTTTGGCTTCATGACCGATTTTGTCCATTTGCTTGAATCATGAGGAAAGCTGGTTAGGATTTCATCAGGAACTCACGCTGACACGAAACCTTTTCGAGTTAGAGAGCGTTTCGGACGATCGGGTGCAACTCCACGCGCGTGTCCGCCTTTTTCACGTTTTAAATATTTGGGAATGGATAATGTTGTTGTGTTCGATCTAATTAGACTTTTTAACGTAATATCATAAATTTTCGATACATCCAATCCAATGATAACGTTTCATATTAAGATGCTAGGCGTAAACCAACAAACAAATGATAGCGTCCAAAGGCTTGTAGTTAAGTGGTAAGGAGAGAGATTTGAGTCATTAATACATTTCAAATTTCATCTACCTGCTACTGCTATGCGAAACTAAAACACATTTATTTGGACATCTACATGGATATGAGCCCATTGTTTTTGGCTCATTTGAATATCTGAAGAAATGGTCTATCCATAGACTGCACCTCCTCTTGGAGTTTAGTCTGAGTCCCTCTATAAATTAGGATACCCAAGTTAATAATAAAAAAAAAAACAAATAAACAAATAAATGGCGTTTAAAGAGGTTTTTAAAAGAAAATGTAAACGTCGTTTCTATAAAATATGTCTGGCAACTCATTTGGTCGGCCTCTTTTGTCAATAATAGTCATGAAGTCATTAAGCCAATGACTGATGCATAATTCTATTTGGTTCAGTTAACTATTCGTCGACTATAGTATATAGCAAATCTTAGGATGCTACCAAATTAAATAACATTGTAAAGAAACGGGCTAGAGTTGGGCTATGAAAGACCCATTTACAATGCCGAGATTCGATGGGCTTTTTTCAATGATAAATACCCATTTGTTAATTGCGGTTGATTCAAATCCGCGCCTTTACTAAACCTTTTTCCATCGTCATTCGTTCCTCTCGAAACCCAGAAATCGATGGGTGGTTATCGTCTTCTCCGAAGCTCCGGCGTCGTTATCGGAATCATCTTGCTACATCTATTTACTTTCTACTCTCTTGTCTCATCCGATGAACTCCTGTTTGGTTAGTTTTTTTTTTAATTAATCGGGTGGTTTAGGATGTTGAAATTGCAGGGTGAAATTGTAGAATTCTAGGGTTTTGTGATTCTCTCTTGCTCTAGTAAGTTTTAGAGGCTAAGTTCTATTTTCCAATCGGTGCTCGAATTTTGGCGATTCCTCAGGTTTAGGTTGAGTCTAAGAATTAGAATTGTGTCACTTTTAACTAAATAATTTACACGGAACAAATCAGATGCATACAAATGAACGTTTGAATTTATATGTGTGGTTTATTTTCCTGTACAGCTGTGGGAGAAACTGGGGAGCTTAAAGTGACTCCTAGTTTAGAGGTAAAGGGTTCTCCTGGATTGAAGCCAGAGAGAACCTCTCTATGCGAGAGGATACATATCAAGGGACTTCGAAGGTTTAAACATATGGACAAGTATGCACATTCGTTGAAGTTGATACTTAACGCATCAACCGCTGGGAAAGCAAGTAATATAGACGTTTGCTTCCACAGGTTAGTCATTTATCTTCTGCTTTTGTTCTTGAGTATTATTAATCTTTGTACTTCATAACCAGTTTCTGTAAGTTCCTTCAGTTTTCATAGATCAATATCACTAAATGCTTCATTGTATGTTTGTAGGAACTTGTCGCGTGCAATTGGAATGTGCCCTCCTAGTAGGTGGGAGAAAGTCTCAAAGGGTTCATGGGTTCAGACAATGTCACCCTTCGACCACAAAATTGTTGACATAAGAGTTGCTAGCTCATCCAAGGTCACTCTGGAACTCTCTGCTGTAGAAGGTGACATTTTGTTATAGCACTGCTTAAGTACCATTCCTTTCTGGTTTTGTAATTGTTTCTACTTTCTAATTTGTCAACTATGTTTTCGACATTCCAGAATTTTTCCTGTACCGCATAGTATTTTTGATTCTTGGAGCTGTTTTGCTGGCTTCGGCTTCGACGCTAAGCCAATCGTTAGCATTTTACTACAGCAGTGCCATGGCTGTTGGTGTTATCCTTGTTGTGCTGCTTGTTCTCTTTCAGGTATAGCCTCCTATTTCTTGTTAGTGTTGTCTCTTGTGTTAATGTATCATAAAAGAGAGGTATTTACTTCCAAATTTCTCTTTTGTAATGTGATGTGCACGCAGGGGATGAAGCTTCTACCAACTGGGCGGAGCTCGCTTGCATTGTTCATATACTCTTCACTGGTGATTGTTAAATAGATTTTTCTTTTTCTTGTGCTTCCATTTTCTCCAACCTCCTTGTTTTATCTAATACAAGGTTAGTTTTCCTTCTTCTTTCTGCCAGCTTGGTTTAGGTGGGTTCCTTCTTCGCTACATTCCTGGTTTATTTCAAAGTCTGCTAACCGAGATGGGAATCGACGAAGAAATGTACACCCCTGTATGTAAGTTTTGATAGTGTCAATATTTGCTGATTGAGAAATGCCCTTGTCAAACTTGTTTTGAAGAAACTTTTTTTTTTTTTCATGTGATGGTTTTGCAGGTAGCGATCTTTGCCGGGGTGTTTCTATCTTTGGCTGGAGCGTTTTTTGGATTTTGGACTGTGAGGAAACTGGTTCTAACCGAAGATGGCTCCATTGACATCAGCACATCACTCTTTGTTTCCTGGTCCATCCGGATTTTGGCTGCGGTTTTGATTCTTCAGGTTATTTTCCAGTGTCCATACGTTTCCTCTTAATCAAATTGAAAATCATCGTTTGACAAGAATCTGTTGTTTACAGAGCTCCGTAGATCCTTTGCTTGCTGGAGGTGCACTGATATCTGTAATTATCTTGTCATCGAGTTTTAAAAAGATCAGCAGATTGAAGTTCCTACTACACTTATATGAGTGAGTCATGACCGATATCTTTCATTTCTTTTAACCGTTTGATTACACATTCTATATTCCGTATTGAATGCAAGATGAGTTGTTTTTCACAGGATTCCAATGAATTTACTTATACGAATCTGGGAGGCAATTCGTTATGCTGAAGTACCAACTGTCCCGGGATATCTCCATGACTTCATGCAAAAGAGTCCTGATGCTTCTGAATTCCGCAACCGTGTTACTTTTGCTTCTCCATCAGGAACCAAACCGTCAGAATCAGATACTTTCCCTTCCTCATTCCATAAAACTCCTGAAAGGAGCAAGCTATCAAAAGAAGAATGGAAGAAGCTGACAAAGGATAGCACGACAAAGGCTGTTAAAGAATTGGTTTCTTCACCTGATTTTAGCATATGGGCAGCAGCTAATGCGGACAGGATCAGTGTGACTCCAAGAAAAGAGTCTGGTAGCAGGGACCGGCCACGAAAATGGATGCGTTGGTTCTGAACCAAGCCGGTTTAAAGTTTCAACCCGTTTAGAGAGAGAGAGCTCTTCTTGTAGGGAACTTCTTTGTTAGTGTTTTAGCTTTCTTTGGTGTATGATATTTGCCACTATTTGTTGTAACGATGCTAATTGTTTTTTATTTATTTAGGTTGTATCATGTTTGTGCGTAGACAATGCAATGGGTTATGTTATTATCAACCAAAAATTTAAGTGAGGTTTCAATTAATGAGTGTCAAAAAGAGGTTTCAATTAATGATTTAGTTCATATTATAGTAACATTTATATCTTATCTAACTTTTACAAATTTGGTTAATATTAATCTTTTTAAACATATGATTTTAGTGTTAAATTAAAACTTTTAAGGTCAAGTGTCTAACCACAGAAGATAACCTATTTTTCATAGAAATTTATTCATAATGTTAATCATGCAAGAAAGACATAATAAGAGTATTCTTTATTAGTTTCTGTTTTATTAAATCACTAATCAATTAGAAAATCTAAGAACAATTAATTCAATTTTGGCAAAAGAAAATATATTATTCCATTACTTGTCTATAAAGGTATATGAAACAGAGATAGATTGCTTCAAAGAGATAAAGAAACAACTCAAAGGAATAAGAAAGATGTATAATCAAGAACAACATCCTGTCGGTGCTCCTCCTCCCCAAGGGTATCCTCCTAAGGACGGTTATCCTCCCGCCGGTTACCCGCCACCGGGATACCCTGCTCAGGGATATCCTCCACCGCAATACACTCAAGCTCCGCAGCAAAAGCAAGTCGGTATGCTCGAAGGATGGTATGTTTTTGATCCCATCTCACTATCATCTATTTATTATTATGTTAATCAAATGATATGAATATGTTGTGTTTCTGTTTATTATATGTGCAACACAGTTTGGCTGCCCTCTGCTGTTGCTGTCTCTTGGATACTTGTTTCTGATCTGAGAATCATCAGCCTCAACCCGAAGACTTTGATAGTTCCATATATAAATAATCAATGATATATATATATTTAAATAAATGAATTGCAGTTGAAACCATACCACTTCTCACGTCATGTATTTGCACGTTTTAAAGGTATATCAAATCAAAGATGAGCTGTTCCAGGGTAGCGAGGGAAGGGAATAACGTCTCTAATATTGTCCATTCCAGTAGTAAAGAGAAGCATACGCTCCAAGCCCATTCCAAATCCAGAATGCTTCACTGTTCCATGACGTCTCAACTCAATGTACCACTCGTATTGCTTTATTGACAGACCCATTTCCTCCATTCTTTCCATGAGGACGTCCATCCGTTCTTCCCTTTGGCTTCCACCAATGAGTTCTCCAACCTTTGGAACGAGGACATCGAAGGCAGCCACTGTCTTTCCATCATCGTTAAGTCTCATGTAAAAAGCTTTGATTTCTTTCGGGTAGTTATACACAATAACAGGCTTTTCGAACAAAACCTCCGTCAAGTATCTTTCATGCTCAGATGCTAAGTCGATTCCCCACTCTACTTGTTTCTCAAATTTCTTTCCTGCTTCCTCAAGTAGCTTTATTGCTTCCGTGTATGTTACTCGACCAAACGGAGTCGTCGAGGAGGCAACCAATTTTAGCCTGTCAGCCATAATAAGTTCCATGTCATCGTAGCAGTTTTCAAGCAACGAATTGCACACGTGTTTCACAAGTGCCTCTGCGCAGTTCATAGCCTCCTCTAAACCAGCAAAAGCTAACTCAACCTCAACCATCCAGAACTCAGCAAGATGCCTTGAGGTGTTAGACTTCTCTGCCCTGAATGTCGGCCCGAATGTATACACATCCCCCATACTACAAGCATACGCTTCCGCGTGTAACTGACCAGAGACTGTCAGGAAAGCTTGACGAGCAAAGAAATCTTGGGAATAATCAATTTTTCCATCCTTGTTGATCATGGTTGTTGTCACTTGGAACATTTCAGCACCACCTTCGCAATCACTTGTTGTGATGATAGGAGTATGAATGTGACATATATGAAGTTCATTTAGGAAAAGGTGGATCATAAGACTAATCTTACTACGGATTCTTGTAACTGCTCCGATCGTAAAGGTCCTTGCACGAAGATGAGTATAGTCTCTCAAATGCTCTAGACTCAGCTTCGTCTTAGGAATCGGGTACGTAGCTGGATCCACCGTTCCAACATCAATCACATTTTCGGCCCTAAGCTCAATCTTCTGCTTCCTAATCCTACCTTTACCTTCTTCCGGAGGAATCTTCAAACGTCCATCAACAGTCAGACAAGTTCCCGTCGCAACCAACTTGGAGATATCTGACGACACAGAAGCATCCACCATGACCTGAAGATTTGCTGCGCAAGATCCATCGTTCACCTCCAGAAATGCGAAACTCCCTTTTCCTTGCTCCCTTCCCGTTTTAACCCACCCGCTGATTTGGACCTTCTCACCGGCTAATCCAGCTCCACCGTCGGGCCCACCCAAAATCGATCCAATACGGGTCCGACTCGAAAACCGGTTTTTCTGCACCGTCGATGACGACGATTCTCCGTCGTTGTCCAATTGACAAGTTCCTGTAGCAACCATGGATAATAGTTTAGACAGAAGCTAAATAACCAAGAAACATGAGCCTGTTTAAATCAAATGAAGAAGACGATGTGAGATCATTTCTCTGGTTGAGGATTGCCTTTCCACTTGAAGTTATCCGAGTAAGACTTAGCCTGCAAAATTATGGTAGATGAGCCATCATGAGGTTAGGTTAAAATCTTTAATCTGAAGAATGAAACAGAGAGACGATCCTGATCCAAATTAACTTATATTGTCTCATCATATTGAGCAGTATGATGATAAACAAATAAATACTGGAAACCGTTTGATATCCAAGGCAGCAAGCAAGCCAATTCTGATCAAGCAACACTAGCACACGTTCAAGCAGAGCCTTAATAGCACCAATAGATTGACCCAAACCAAATCAAACCCATCATAGCAAACAAAAAGAGAACACGATCTAGCTCAATTTCTCTGACAAAAAAGACTGAATCTTCGATGAGTTATGCCGCATTTCAACATAAGAAGGAAGAAATCGGATGCTTAACTTACCTTTCGTGTAAGATGCTCCTCTGGGATTCCGGAGACCTTACCGATCTCGCCACGCTTGTAATCCGACTCAACAACCGCGTCAGTTGAGAAAGGCCTACCGACACGCCGTAGCGTCGCCGCGATACGACCAGTCGACTGAGTAGCACGAAGCGCCATAGTCACGCAATAAAGAAATCTGGAAAATCTCTGAGCTTTTGGTTTCTCCTAGGAAAATGGCGAAGAGAAGGGGAAAAAGTTAAAAAACAGAGAAATTTCATTTCAGCCATTAAACAATTTATAAATTACCCAATAAGTCTTTAATATATATAACTATCTTATACTCCCTAAATTATTTATGATAATTAATTAACCCCAACCCACCTATTTTCTCCAATTTATTTAGAATAATACTCTTTCTGTTTAAATATAAATATTTTGCCTAAAATTACAAAGATTAAAGAATAAAAATTTTAAACATCATTAAGGTATAACTAAAACAATTTAACCAATTATAAAAAACAACAAAATACTATATATCACACAATTTTTAATAAAATTAAAAATTATATAAAGATATGAAAATAACTTAAAATATAAAACAAAAAAACATTAAAACTATTTATATATTAAAACAGAGGTGATTCCGCAATTCGAAGCATACCAATTAAGATCATAATCTGCCATTGATTTTGTAACATACCAATCAAAACTCTGAATTAGAATTTTATGCCGATGATTTTGTTAAATATATTTGTTTTTAGAGGAAGTTCTAATGTCGATTTCAGTTTTCTTCAAAACAATAGAACATTTGTTTTCCGTTTTTTTCGAATTTAGTGTTTCATTTCTCTTTGCGGTATTGTGTTGATAACCAATTTTTTTTTTCCGTATATAATTTTGGTTTATTCCGACATTATATTTTGCGTTGTAACCATAGTTGTTTAATGTAATAGTCTTTGAATATTTTTTTAATTAAAAAAAAGTCAGAAGAGTACAAGCTAGTGGTATGTTGACAAAATAATGTTTTATTCAAATTAGGTTATATAACAGGGGTTATTGTGTAATTTGGGGCAAACTTATGAATCTAGAGAAATAAAGGGAGTTATTTACACTCAAATGCACTTAGAGCATGATTATCAAGGGTTTTTAGTGGTGGGGTTCTTAACCAGTGTTCAAGAAAGCGCTAGGCGTTAGTCGGGCGGTGACCCATCGCCTAGCGCCTAGAACGCCTAGTCGGGGCCTAGTCGGCGCCTAAGCGGTATATGCATTTATAAAAGAAAACAATATATATTAGATATATTATATAATATATGTTATATAATTCAAATATTCTTAGTCTAAAAAATAGATTAAAACTCAAAGTACATCGAAATAACAAAAAGAATATTAGCTAAATTTATCAGCACACGATATTTACTATCAAATCTGTTAAACTTACAATATTTTTTATTGATAACCATTAATTTATGAAGTAAGAACTTATAAATTTAGTTATATGTAATAAAATTTTAAAATTATACCGAAACAAACATGAAAATTAAAAATCAAATGATAATTGGTTAAAGATTGTGTGTAGCCGCCTAGGACCGCCTAGACCCGCCTAGGACCGCCTAGACCCGCCTAGGACCCGCCTAAATCCGTTTAATAACATAAACGCCTAATTCGAACGCTTAGGAGGAAATCGCCACGGTCAAAGACCGCCTAGCGCCTAGGCCCCGCCTAGGCGGCCGCCTAGGCCCCGCCTAGGCGGCCGCCTAGACCGATTTTTAGAACATTGTTCTTAACTATTCACGTGGGACCCACGTGAATAGTTAAGAATCTGGGTCCTAAAAATCCTTATTTAAGAACCGGTTCTTACACTGTTCATGACACGTGGCGACTTATCATTCGTTTAATATTTTTTTCGAATTATTTTATTTTTTTACACTTTTCCCAAAAAAAAAAAAAAAAAAAAAATTTTTTTAAGAACCCCCATAGGGGATTCATTGATGGTCATGCTCTTATAGCCTAAATAATATCACAATAAGGTACTTCATAGATGTTGGACACTTTTGATTGGAGAAATTCCCAGCTTATCCTCAAGTCTCATTTCCCCCTTTTTTATTTTCTTAAAATTTCAAATCTGATCTGATTTATTAATAATTAACTCTTTAATAAAATAAATCTAATTAAAATAACTCTTAAACCAAGAAAACCTAAACTCCGACACACCAATTTTCTTCTTCATCTTCTTTTTCTCTGTTTTTTTACTCTTCTTCTTACTGATTCTCTTCTTTTCCTAGGTCCCTTCTTCAGCTTCTTCGCCTTCGCAAGCCGCGAGCCGAGTACATTCAACCTTCCTTCTCTAGATCCAACATCTTACCATGTCTGGTGAGTTGAAATTCCCGATAATTTCGGTAATTAAACCATATTCCTTACTTTATTCTTCTTTCTTTCGATTGCTTAGCTCAAGTTTGACCCTTCACACTCGATTTTCTCTCTATATCTCGGTTTTGCTTAGACTTATTTGACGACCAAATTAGCTCCGAATTTTTGGGTACTGTATTTGGGTCTCTTCTTTCTTGTTCTGTATAATACGCCTAAAAACAGATCTGTATTGTCTCTGTTTTCCTGTACACAAATTCATGGACATTTACGATTCTGTGTACACACATATACATACAACTCTGTGTACACCAATTTATGTACATAGTCAAACAGATCTATAGACATACATTCGTCTGCATCTCTGTCTTTTCATGTATTTGGCAAAAACACATTGTGGACAGTAACATGTGGAGTACTCTGTCTGTGCATATCTCCATGGATATGAACGCTTCAGTGTACACACATATACATGCATTCGTCTGTACATATATGTGTTATTGATGTGGACGGTAACTTGTGGAGTGGTATGAGTGTACAACAAATCGCAACCTTTGTGGACAACCTGATTTTACAAACTTTGTTGAGCAGCTTTTGTGGACACAAATTAAAATCCACATTCATGTAAAGCTTACAATTTATACATGCTTAAACCAGACGTTTTGTGGACATTAATCCATGGATGTATTTACAATGACATATTCTTCAGTTTTCCTATGCTTTAGACATTGATTAACAACTCAACTTATATTGTGCTTTGCATATATGCAGCTGCTAGACAGATTCTTTGCCACAGACAGATATCCGAGCAACCACCTAAATATTTATTCAAATCCAGACAACTTGTAACCAAGAACAAGTATACATTACACACTACCTTTGATGGAAAACCCATGTGATTCTCTCTTAAAGAGTTTAGTGAAATTTGAAATTTTTTTTTTTTTAGTTTCGCGGGGCGGGTGCGGGTTGGAATTTTTTTTGGCGGGGCGGTTGCGGGTTGGAAAATTTTACGATGCGGGTTCGCGGGTACCCGCAAATTTTATTTTTTTAAATTTAAATTTAATATTTTATTAATATTTGTGAATTTTAGTGTTTAAATTTAAAAATAAAATAAAATATATAAAATTTATTGAAAATACTTAGTTTTTTAAATACAAATTATAAATTTACGTTTTAATATTAAAATTTTATTAATAAATTTTGTTTTTATTTAAAAATATATATATAATTAAAAAATAATTAATATTTTTAATATTTGCGGGTTACCGCGGGTACCCGCAAAATTAAGCGGGGCGGGTGCGGGTGAAGGTTTTGAATCCGCGGGTTTGGCGGGTCGGATTTTAGCGGATCAAAATTTTGAAGGAATTTCTAGCAGTTCCTAATCCAATTAGGCAACCCTGGTCTGAATTCCGAGCCTAGGATCTAAGGTTCATATAATTGAATCATTGGGATCTCATAATTACCTGGTGATTAGCAGCGGAAGATTTGCAGATAATCAAGATCTAGAGCGCCTCAAATGCTGCGCCTCTACTGGTATCCACACGCACACAAACTGGACAGCAGGGATGCTAGTGCCTATAGAGATCCAATCTCTTCAGAGGTTTCTACACAAGTTCTGGTGGCTATGAATTAGGTTAGGGACGAGTTTAGGTCGACCATATATCTTATATATGTCGGCTTAAACCACAACGGAATTAACCAACGATTAAACCGAATTAATCTGATTAATCCGCGAGTGCATCGATCGATGCACTATCTGCAACGATCGATGCTGCCCCAGAACATTGATATCGAATGCATATCACATATGCATTTACTGGATCATTACATTAATGATCAACCTCGTCTTTAACGTCCAGTTTGCTTAGGTGTGTGACCCTGTAGGATCATATAACACTAGCAATGAGTTCTAAACTCATTGATCATAAGTGGCTTCTAGCAAAGCATTATGACTACCCAGTATTATATGATTGTCTCATCTCGACAATACAACTATCACTTAGAGCAAGTACAATAGATTTCAGGACATTCCCAACAATCTCCCACTTGTACTGGAATCATATATTCCTTCAATCCCTTCGTCACTATATCTCGATCTAGCATAAGGCAAGAACTGTGTCATCCTTATTTAGCCAAGATCATGTTCATCGAACTCCGATTTATACTGACAAGACAAACAACTGACAATCACCTCGTTTGAGTGTGGCCACACATTTCTCAGTATCAAATCTTCGATGGGCCCTGAGATATTTATCTCCTGTTATATAGGAGGGACAAATCCCATCTTGTTCCATCCCTGTCTCTTCACACGCTTCATGATACGCCCAATCAATGCCTTTATAGTCACCAGTTACGGCTGACGTTTGACAAGGTTAAAGCGGACCAATTCACATGTAAGAAAACATGATGAACTTAGGTCTAAGGACTATACTATATAGTCGCAATGAAAACTCTCATGACACTTATATAATTATCCCGTAGAGTTCTCATCAGTGGGTCATGTCCGATCATGTGTTCTCCAACACATATCTATGTGATTGACTTTAATACTCTTATTAGTGACTCCATGAAACTTATTCATCAGTCACCTCACATACTAGTCTCACGCGTTTGTTAATGTCCCACTTTAACAACCTCGACCAGGGACCAACATAATTTATGTCATTTATTATCTATAGGGTTTCATGATCAAGTCACATACTTGATGACCTATAAAATGTCATAAATTACTTTGGGACTATTATTTAATAACCATTATTAAATAATACAGATGTCAGATTTCAATAACATAATCAAATTATGTTTACACGAACATCATATCATAACTAAAATTAATAACAATGACTCCCACTAAAATTAAGATCACATCTTAAGACATCTAATGCCTTTAGCAGTAGCCTGACCCTCATTCGCCCTTGCTCAGCGTGTGTCGAAAGACACTGCGTCTTGCTAAGAGTAATACCAAGAGTCATTTGCACAAAGCCCTTCTTGGAATCCTGCATATTGGACATGTGCAAGGCCTTATCACTATAAGTATCTTGACACAATCCAATTAGCTTGTCCAATCTATCTCTATAGATTCTTATTCCAAGAATGTATACGGTTTCTCCCATAATTTTATCGAAAAACAACTTTCGAATCAAGTCTTAACAGACTAAAACAATGGAACTTCATTTCCGAGAAGTGGTATGTTATCAACATACAATACCAGAAATGCAACTGTGCTCCCACTAGTCTCTTGTAAACATACGGTTCCTCTTCGTTCCTGACGAAGTCAAACCTTTTGACTGCTTTATCAAAACGAAGATTCCAACTCCGAGATGCTTGCTTCAATCCATAAATGGTTTGATGAAGCTTGCATATCTTCCTAGCTTCATTAGGATCAATGAAAACTTCAGATAATGTCATGTACACATTCTTTTCCAGAATTCCATTAAGGAAAACTGTTTTCACATCCATCTGCCAGATCTCATAACCATTATGAGTGGCGGTTGCTAGGAGAATCCGAATGGACATAAGCATGGTTTCTGGGAATAGGTTTCTTCATAGTCAATACCATGAATTTACTTGAAACATTTTGCCACCAACCTAGCTTTGTATATCTGAATATAACCATTTTCGGATTCAGCGCCTTTCAGCCATTTTCGGAGTCATAGGCCCATCATTGCTTCTTCAAAATTCGCAGGCCCGTCACTTTCAATGATCAGTAGATCACGGCAATTGGTTACGAGAAATCCATATTTCTCGGGTTCGTGACGGATCCTTTCGGATCTGCGAGCTTCAGTTTTCTGTGAAAGTCGCGCACACATATCTCATATGTATACTTTTACCACGACCTAATTAACCAAGATTTAAACCGTAGTTAATTAAGTCATAACCCAAAATCAATATTTTGGTTCGCGATCTGTGTCGATCGATGCAACTTTTGTGTCGATCGACACTTCTTCAAAAACTCGCCATTTAAATGTATATCGAATATACATTCACCAGATCCTTTATAAACTCTAGGCACCACAAGTGCAGGTTCCACAACTCTTTGTAGATCCAACTGCTGCTCTTCCTCATCAGGTTGAGCAGTCTCCTGTGACTTTCGAATTTCTTCGAGTTGTACTTTTACTCCCACTGTTCTTCTTGGAAAGAAAATCTTTCTCAAGAAAACATAGTTCCGAGCAACAAACAATTTGTTCTCGAACTGGTTGTAAAAGTAACATGCCTTGGTTTTGTTAGGACAACCAATGAAGCAGCACTTATCAGATTTGGGTGTGAGCTTATCAGAGATTAAACGTTTTATATAAGTCTCACAACTCCAAATCTCCATGATGGATAAATCAGAAACATTTCCATTCCACATCTCATGTGGTATCTTCGTAACTGAATTTGATGGAACTCTATTTAAAGTAAACTCAGACATTTCTAGAGCGTATTCTTAGAAGGATAATGGAAGATCTAAGTGACTCATCATTGATCGAACCATATCTAATAAAGTCCGATACAGGAGGAGTGAATTGTGAAACACTTTCACAATCTCTCAGATGATCATTAAATTCTTGACCTAAGCATTCACCTCCATGATCTCATCGTAGAGGTTTAATACCTTTGCCAAATTGATTCTGTACTTCATTTTGGAACTCTTTGAACTTTTCAAAGATTCTGACTTATGCCTTATGAATAAGGCATAACCGTACCTTCTGAAAATATCAGTAAAGGTAATGAAGTACTGAAAATTTCCTCTAGCATTTGCGCTTATCGGGCCATGTACATCCGTATGTATAAAGCCCAATAATCCTCTGGCCCATTCATTTTATCCGTTCGTTCGCAACCTGTATCGATCGTTACATACATGCATCGATCGACACTACCTTTGTTGAAAAGGGCCTCTGTCGTTTTTCCAATAAACAAGATTCACTTTACTCATTATGATTCATAATCAAATGAGCCCAAAAGCCCATCACTATGGAGTTTCTGAATCTGTTTCTCATTTATTTGGCCCAAAACGACAATGCTAGAAAGAAGTTTGATTCGTATCATTTGACTTGAATCTCTTGGTATTAATGTTATAGTTAGGCACATTCTGGTTTAGAACATAAATTCCATTCTCTAATGGATGCTACTATAAAATATATCACTGTAATCAAATGAATAACACTTATTCTTGATTTGAGAACTGATATCCTTCCATATCCAAACAAGGATTAGAAATAATCTGTCTGCTCATAGCAGTTACATAGTAGCAGTTTCAAGTTCAAAAACATGCCATAAAAGGAAAAACAAATGAAATACTCCTACGGTTAATGCAGCAACTCTTGCTCTATTCACACTCATAGGTCCACTTGTCCTTTCTCCATAGTCCTACTTTTGCTCAGGCCCTGCACATTTTCACAAAATATGAGTACCACAGCTGGTATCCAATACCCAACAAGTAGGATTATAAGAAGTAACATTTACTTCTATAACATAATACCTGAAGAAGAAGTCTCGTACGTCTTCTTCAGCTTCTCATAATCTTCCAAGAATTTATTGCAGTTTCTTTTCAAATGCCCATAACCATTACAATAACGGCACTTAACATCTTCAGAAGGACTGGTTTTAACCTTATGAGCATGGCCGGACTCGCTTGGATTCACAATCGAGCTCGTCTTGCCATCACCTTTGTTCTTACCAAGTTTCTTAAACTTCTTACCCTTTTGTACCATAAGGACATCCGGGGTGTCCTTTTTGATGTTAGGTTCAGCAGTCTTAAGCATCCCATGAAATTCAGTCAACGTCTTCGTCAAGTTGTTCATGTTATAGTTCATAACAAATTGATCATAGCTTGACGGCAGTGACTGTAGAATGATGTCAGTAGCCAACTCTTGGCTAATGGGACAATCCAGTTTCCCCAGGTTATCAATATAACCCATCATCTTAATGACATGAGGACTAACTGGTTCGCCCATTGGTAGCTTGCACTCAATCAGAGACCTAACCGACTGGTATCTCTGAGTTCGTGCCTGCTCCTGAAACATACTTTTCAGGCCAGTGATCATCTCTTTTGGCGACTCCACGTACTCATATTGCTTCTGCAATTCCGAGTTCATGGTAGCCAACATGAGACAACTCACATCCACCGCATCATTAGAATGCTTATCCCAAGCATCCTTATCTGACTGCCAGGCATTGGCTCGGTACTTCTTAGGGAGAACTTTCTCAAGGACATATTCCTTTTTCTCCTGTTTGAGAACAATTCTCAAGTTCCGATACCATTAAAGAAAGTTTGATCCATTTAACTTGTCCTTCTCAAGGACGGATCGCAGGGAGAAATTGTTACGATGGTTTGTGCTAGACATAGCTGAAAAACAAGGGAGGTTTTAGTTATGATGTTCAAGAAATGAGAAGTCTTAACAATTAAGAAAACTCGCATTATATTCAAACAATGTTTCCTCAGATGAATATAATGATCCAAGACTCATACTTCACTAAACTTGAGTGAGCCACTGGCTATCACCCAAATTTAGCTATCTAGGTAAGCAACAACTTTGCTAGTTATATCCAATATAACTCTTGGTTGTGGATCGACATCTCATGCCCAATCCACCTGATGTCTCTGAGCCCAAAACGATTTTGATGGCCCAGTCAAGTTAAACCAATCTCTCCAGTCATGTAATTGTCGATGTCTTGCACTGCAAGTCCATCAACACGATTACCTATGCCTTACTCATGAAATTGTGGACATCTTGCACTGCAAGTCTATCACACAACTAAATGGGTCTTGACAGTTGACAAGATTGGAAAGACATCAAGTATCACTTGATATTTGGGTGAGGAACGGAACCTTTAAAACGTTCAGTTCTATTATGTTTTAATTCTTATAATTAATTGATTTATCATGCTTTGGTTCTGTGATTGCAGTTTCCAAAACCCAATCATCGAATCTTGTGTCGACCGACACTACTATAGTGTCGATCGATACAGAATAACCAACAGCAATCCGCGATAACCGATCAATCCAATTGATCCGGTTTTTGAATACCGGCCAGCATCGATCGATGCCAACCTACTCAAACCAATCGCAATTAAACCATTCACAGTGTTCGGCCATCTTTAACCAAGCTCGATAACCGGTCCAATCCAATTGAACCGATTCATCAATCTCGCGAGGTTCTAGGCGAAAACTGAGTTTTATTTGGGTTTTCGCCCTGTGTCGATCGATGCCGGATTGGCAACGATCGACACCATGCGAAAAACCCTAAATTTTATTCGGGTTTTCGCCCTGCATCGATCGATGCTGGATTGGCATCGATCGACACCATGCGAGAAAACCCTTAAACGTTTTCGAAACAGAACCCTAAACTAGGTTTTCAGGAAAACGAATTTTAGCAAGTTTGTATCAACCATACACAGATTCAGATTCAACCAATCTAATCAACATGCTACAGATTCAATGGAACCCTAAAGCTCTGATACCACTGAAGGAATTTCTAGCAGTTCCTAATCCAATTAGGCAACCCTGGTCTGAATTCCGAGCCTAGGATCTAAGGTTCATATAATTGAATCATTGGGATCTCAGAATTACCTGGTGATTAGCAGCGGAAGATTTGCAGATAATCGAGATCTAGAGCGCCTCAAATGCTGCGCCTCTACTGGTATCCACACGCACACAAACTGGACAGCAGGGATGCTAGTGCCTATAGAGATCCAATCTCTTCAGAGGTTTCTACACAAGTTCTGGTGGCTATGAATTAGGTTAGGGACGAGTTTAGGTCGACCATATATCTTATATATGTCGGCTTAAACCACAACGGAATTAACCAACGATTAAACCGAATTAATCTGATTAATCCGCGAGTGCATCGATCGATGCACTATCTGCAACGATCGATGCTGCCCCAGAACATTGATATCGAATGCATATCACATATGCATTTACTGGATCATTACATTAATGATCAACCTCGTCTTTAACGTCCAGTTTGCTTAGGTGTGTGACCCTGTAGGATCATATAACACTAGCAATGAGTTCTAAACTCATTGATCATAAGTGGCTTCTAGCAAAGCATTATGACTACCCAGTATTATATGATTGTCTCATCTCGACAATACAACTATCAATTAGAGCAAGTACAATAGATTTCAGGACATTCCCAACAAATTTTACTTAACCCGCCGCGGGTCGGGTTCGCGGGTCACGGGTTAACCCGATTCCCAACACTATGTAGGTGGTAAAAGTCATATTTTTCGGGTTTTGATATTACTTTTATTCAAGCTAGGAGGTCGTATCTAATTTGTATTTTTGTTTGTTTATTTTTAACAAAGGAAACGATAATTTAAGATCCAAACATTATCAAACAAAAATTTAAGTTAGGTTTCAATTATTGATTTAATTAATTTAATAGTTATACTTTATCTAACTTTTTTTACATAATTTGCTAATTGTTAATTTTGTAAACATATGATGTTAGTGTTAGATAAAAACTTGCAAAGTCAAGTGTCAACCACAGAAAATTACCTAATTTTCGAAAGTATTGTGAAATTAGAATTTCAAATAAAATGTTTGATAATAGATTTAGAGAGAAAAGTTAAAGAGATGGTAGAGAGATAAAGTTTTCTTCTGTTTTATTATTTTTCTGTTTATAAATTTCTATATATATATGATGACCAAAAAAAAAACTTCTATATATATATATATATAAATAATAATAAAATATTATAGTGGATAAACATCATCCGATTATCTTAATAGATAAATATTATTCAAATTTAACGAATAAACATATTTGATATTATCCAAATCTACTAATAGATAATCATTAATGGTATTATTTAACACACATAATATATTTGTTTAGTTTTGTTTTTTTTTGCTTTATTAAATCACTAATCAATTAATCAATTAGGGAAAAAATCTAAAAATTAAATTTAAATTAGGCAAAAATAAAATATATTATTCTTTACCGTCATTACTTCTCTATAAAAGTATGAAACACAAAGATTGCTGAGAAAGAAAGAAAAGAAAATAGCCCGAAGAACTCAAAGGAAAATGTATAATCAAGGACAATATCCTGTCGGTGTTCCTCCTCCCCAAGGGTATCCGCCTAAAGACGGTTATCCTCCGGCCGGTTATCCGCCACCGGGATATGCTCAGGGATACCCTGCTCAAGGTTATCCTCCACCACAATACTCTCAAGCTCCGCAGCAAACGCCACAAGTCGGTATGCTCCAAGGATGGTATGTTCTTGATCCCATCTCACTATTTATTACTCCTATGTTTTATGTTTATTTTAGTTCTTAATCCAATGATATTAATATGTTGTGCTCTGTTTATATATACATCACAGTTTGGCTGGGCTCTGCTGTTGCTGTCTCTTTGATGCTTGTTTCTGACCTGAGAATTATCAGTCAACTAATTCCTTTTTCATTACATGTAATGTAAAAGAGATTTTGTCTCGTTCAACAATCTCTATTATGTTGTTTTATCTTACGGATAATCCACTCGACCATGACCATCTCTTCTCTTTCATTTAAACGAAAATTCAAACTATTGAAAACTAGACAGACAATTAAAAATTTGGCCAGAAAGCTTGACGAAATTATCAGTGTGTTTGTCATCATCACCTTATTATTACCCAAAAAAAAAAGAATCCAACCATGGATAATAGTTCAGACAGAAGCTCACAGATGCTAAATAACAAAAAAAAAAACATGAGGGCCTTTTTATATCAAATAAAGAAGACGATGTAAGATCACTTTTCTGGTTGAGGATTGCCTTTCCACTTGAAGTTATCCGAGTAAGACTTAGCCTGCAATTATGGTAGATGAGCCATCATGAGTTTAGATTAAAATCTTCAATCTGAAGCATGAAACAGAGATAAAAAAAAAAGACATCCCTTATCTAAATTAACTTATATTGTCTCATCATATCGTGCATTCTATTGATGAGCAGTATGATGATGAGTTGATAAACAAATAAAATATTAAAAACCGTTTAATATAAGGCAGCAAGCAAGCCAGTTCTAATGAAGCAACACAAGCTTATGTTCAAGCAGAGCCTTAATAGCACTAATCTCAAAGTAGAGATAAAAAAATCAGATCTTTTAACAGACACATTAGAGGTTTAGATTGAAGAGTTTCAGTCTCCAGCTTCAGCTAAAACAAGGGGGATTAGATACTAACCTTCAATAACGGTGTATTGGGCTTCTTGACCTGCCATGAGTCAAGATCTTATTAAGGGCTCTTAGAACATAAACGTGACACTCATAAAAATGTGAATTTGACCAGAAAAATTCAGAGGTTATTACAACAAAGAAGGAAGCAACATACCACATAATCCCAGCCATGGCGCTCTGCAAATGACTTTGCAGCTTCCTCAGAATCAAAACCAAGAGCGGAGTCACCCACATTGGCATAAGGGTCACCTGTAGAAGTCCAACCCATCAATGGATTCTCCCACCTACAAACAGAAGCAGAAGCTATTGGTCTGAGTAAGGCTGCATCTAACTAAAAAAGTGATGAACTTGTCACAAAAGCAGAAGACTTTAGTATTGCGACACTAAACATAAGACTCATATCAGATGACAATCAAGGAGGAGGACACATGTCTACCTAAGTGAATCCAAAGATGAGCCAAAAACTAAGAGATTGAATGGAAAAAGTGTCATACTTTAAGGTGGAGACGAAGTTAATCTTCCATTTTCCAAGTTTTCCAGATCCTTGCTGGGTAGCAGTTCTAGCAGGTGAGTATATAATCACCTGAAAATTAACACCAATCGATTGATGGAAATCAAATCAAACCCATCATAGCAAAACAAAACAGAACACGATCTAGCTCAAATTCTCGGACAAAAGACTGAATCTTCAATCAAAATAAGATGGAAGAAAACGAATGGTTAACTTACCTTTCGTGAAAGATGCTCCTCTGGGATACCGGAGACCTTACCGATCTCGCCACGCTTGTAATCCGACTCAACCACCGCGTCAGTTGAGAAAGGCCGAGCGACACGTCGTAACGTCGCCGCGAAACGACCAGTCGCTTGAGTAGCACGAAGCGCCATCGTTACGCAATAAAAAAATCTCTGAGCTTTTTGGTTTCTCCTATTTCCCGTAGATTACAGGAAAATGGCGAAGAGAAGGGGAAAAGATAATAAAAAAAAAAACCAGCAAGATATTATATAACTTCTTATACTCCCTAAATTATTTATAAGAATCAATTAACCCCAACCCACCTATTTTTCTCCAATATATTTTAGAATAAGAATCTTCTATTTATTTTTTAAAGTCAGAAGAGTACAAGTTAGTGGTATGTTGAGAAATAATTTTTTTTTTTATTTATTTAGGATTGAGTCTTTGTATCAAACACGTTTTGGGGAATTTGTGATGTTATTCACAGACCAAAAAGGTCGAACATATATACAACCATTGTACAGAAGAATAAGGAAATATGCTAGATTGGAGTCTATTAACATAAATGGAGAATATACGAAGAATATATCGTAATACCCCCCCTCAAGTTGGAGCGTGAAGATTGAGAACGCCCAACTTGAGTAAGAATGCATCAAATTCCTTTCGTCCTAGTGCTTTCGTCAAGATATCTGCAAGTTGCTGATGTGTGGAGACATGTTGCGGACGAATGGTACCTCGAACAATTTCATCACGAACAAAGTGACAGTCCACCTCTATGTGTTTTGTGCGTTCATGGAAAACTGGATTAGAACTGATGTGTATGGCAGCTTGATTATCACACCGGATCGTCATAGGGCCATTGTGATCGAGACCCAATTCACGAAGAATATTTCGAAACCATAACAACTCCTGAGTCACAGCAGCCATGGCGCGGTATTCGGCCTCAGCAGAAGACCGGGAAACTGTATCTTGCTTCGTAGTTTTCCAGGAGAGCAAGGAAGAACCCAGTTGCACAATGTACCCGGTAAGTGAACGACGAGTAAGAGGGCAAGCTGCATAATCTGAGTCACACCAACCAGTGATATGAAAAGGAGAAGTTGCGCTTAGGAGTAAGCCTTGTCCAAGAGTACCTTTCAAATAACGAACCACCTTCAGCGCTGCAAGCCAATGATCTGCCCGAGGAAACTTCATAAACTGGGACAGCGTATGAACGGCGTATTGAAGGTCAGGCCGTGTTGCAGCTAGATAGATCAGACGACCTATGAGACGTCGATAGCGTTCAGGATCAGCCAGCGGAGGACCATCAGCAAGAGCAAGTCGATGATTTTGATCGAGAGGAGAGCCTGCCGGTCGGCAGCCAAGAAGACCCGCCTCGGAAACTATCTCAGACGCATATTTGCGCTGACATATGTAAAAACCTGCAGGACTGCGCGCAACTTCTAGGCCGAGAAAATATTTCAGGATGCCTAGATCTTTCATGTGAAAACAGGAGGACAAATAGTCCTTGAATTGTTGCACGGCAGTTAATAGATTCCCGGAGATAATCAAATCATCGACGTAGACAAGGATACGAAGGACGATATCATCCTTTTTGTACACGAAGAGAGAATAGTCGGACTTGGTCTGAGAGAAACCATAAGAGCGAAGAGCCTGAGCAAGTTTTGCAAACCAACATCGAGGCGCTTGTTTGAGCCCATATAGCGATTTGCGAAGACGACAAACCTTGGTATTATCATTGGTGTGAAACCCCGGCGGAAGCTTCATATACACCTCTTCATGCAAATCACCATGGAGAAAAGCATTGTGTACATCCATCTGATGCACTTCATGATTTTGTTTTGCTGCAATGTCGAGAAAAAGACGAACAGTCGTCATCTTTGCTACTGGAGCAAAAGTTTCGGTATAGTCCAGACCTTCTTGTTGTTTGTTACCAAGAGCCACAAGACGTGCTTTATACCTTTCAAGAGACCCATCAGATTTCTGTTTGATCTTGTAGACCCACATGGAACCAATAGCTCTCTTTCCAGGAGGTAAATCCATAAGTGTCCAAGTTTCGTTGAGCTCTAGAGCTTGAATTTCGGACCGCATTGCCTCTTGCCAGTCTTTAGATTTCATTGCTTGCACAAACGAACGAGGCTCAACCATGGCCGAGAGTGCAACAAGATAGCTGCGATGACTTAACGAAAAACGATCATAAGAATCAAAAGAGCGTAAGGGATAAACCGAACCTGAGGAACTCGGAGGAGAGGGTGAAGACTGAGAGAGAGAGAGAGGAGCAGAGAGAGACACGTTGCCAACAACATAGTCCCGAAGATGAGCTGGTTGTGTTTTAGAACGATGACCCCTTCCAAGTGTAATCTCAACTTCTTGAGGTGGTATCGCAGCTGGAGGATTGATCGAAGAAGTTTCATGGTCTGTAGGATTTGGTGGAGGAGTGTCAACGGCAGGAGCTGGATGATCAACAAAATCATCGTCATCGATAGGAGATCGCACCGGAGGAGATCGTTCAGGTGGTGCAATCTCTAAGACCGTGATCTCGGCGCTTGGAAAGACTGTCTCTGTGAATACAACGTCGCGAGATACAAACACTGATTTTGTTTCCAAGTCAAGAAGTTTCCACCCCTTCTTACCGAAAGGATAACCCAAGAAAACACATCGCCTACTTCGAGAGGCAAACTTATCTCCATGTGTATTCTGGTTGTGTGCATACGCGAGACAGCCAAGAATACGAATGTGCTTCATAGACGGGGCTCGACCATAGAGCTTCTCAAACGGAGTCAAAGAATCCAGAAGTAGAGTCGGAGTTCGATTAATCAGATAACCAGCCGTGAGAACACACTCACCCCAATATTCAATGGGAAGATGAGCCTGAAACCGCAGAGCGCGAGCAACATTCAAAATATGACGATGCTTGCGTTCCACTCGACCGTTCTGTTGCGGTGTATGAACGCAGGAGGTCTCGTGAATGACGCCATTTTCTTGGAAAAATGGAGTGAGACACAAGAATTCTGTGCCATTATCACTACGTATCCGTTTGATTCGTCGGGAGAATTGAAGTTGAATAAGAGCAAAGAAATCTCGCAAACGCTGCGATACCGATGACTTGTCTGGTAAAAGATATATCCAGACAGCACGTGAATGATCATCTACAATCGTAAGAAAGTATCGATTGCCACAGAAAGCAGTAGTACGATAGGGTCCCCACAAATCACAATGAATCAAGTCAAAAAGCTCTTTTGCATTGCTTGAACTATCCGGAAATGAAAGACGAGATTGTTTTGCTTTGAAACAAACATCACAACTCTTAAGTAAAAACTCATTACTACTAGAAAGACTCTTAACACCCGAAATCATGCCGGTAACACGAGACGAAGGATGCCCCAGACGTTGATGCCACAGAACCAAATCATCTTGTAAAGCCGTATGACAGGAAGCCAAAGTATCCACTCCTCGGAACCGATACAGACCCTCTCTCTCTCTTTCACCCGCTCCAATCAGAGTCCTCGTAGTGCGGTCCTGTAAAACAATCAACTTGTCAGTGACTTGTCCTACCAAGTAGTTATCTGTAACAAGCTGACCAAACGAAATCAAATTCGTATGAAATCCAGGAACTAGATAAACATCCAACAAAGAGAGAGACGATGTTAATCGAACGGTTCCTTGTTGAGTGGCCAGAACATTAGCGCCAGCAGGTAATAAAACTGAAACAGGTGATATGTCATGGATATCTTCCAACAGAATTGAATTCCCAGTCATATGATGAGTAGCTCCGGTATCTAAAACCCAGAGAGAAGAGGATGAAGACATACCACTCAGAGGTGCGGAAGCAGGAAGATTACCGATAACGCGCTGTATTGTTTTCCACTGTTCATCAGAGATACCACTCAGACCTTCTCTATCGGCTGTCGAAAGTGAATGAGATGCAGGCAGGACCGAATTTGCAGCTGTGATCTGCGTGACATTCGCACGAGGACCACCACGTCCACGACCAGGATTGTTCTGTGAACCATTCTTTGGTGCCAGCTTGGTTCGTGGTCGATCTCCCCACCATTCGGGATATCCCACCACCTTAAAACAGGAAGCTGCTTCATGTCCCATACGTCCGCAAGCTGAGCAATGGCGAGTTGGATCGCGGTTAACAGGAGTGAAACGAGATGAAGATTCAGTCATCATTTGACGAGAGAGATCATGAGTCGAAACAGGACGTTGAACAGGAGCAGTCATCTGCGAAGCAAATCCCATGACAGCAGGCTTTTGGACAGCATTGTTGTACAAAATCTCGTTCTGTACCACTGTCTGATATATGCTGTCGAGATCAGGAAGAGGTGAGATAGCACATATCTGTTGTCGAATGGCTCCATGAACTGCATCATCCAGTCCTGCTAGAAAGTCGTGAGCATGAAGATTGTCACGTTCTTCTTCACGAGCAGTGTTCAGATCGCAGGTACAGCGTCCACAAGTACATGTTTTCACGGTTGTGCACTCCGCCAAGCCATCCCAAATTTTTGTGAGACGACCGAAATACTCATCAACATTAGAGTCATTTTGTTTACATGCTGCAAGTGCGTTCCGAAGCTGTTGACGTCGTGCGCCACTCTTAAGTGAAAACCGTTTCCTGATGAGTTCCCACAGTTCACGAGCAACTTCTCGGTTCGAGATTGATGAGCAGATGCGAGGCTCAATCGTGGCTTTGATCCAACCAACGATGAGATGGTTATTCGCCACCCAGTCAACGAGTTTATCAGAATCATCTGAGGGTTTCGGTATGGTTCCATCGATGAAACCAAACTTTTTCCGTGAACTTAACGCCATCCTGAGATTGATAGCCCAGTCGTCATAGTTCGTCCCATTAAAGAGAGGATGAGAAATCACAGCTCCAGGATTATCACTTGAGCTGAGATCATATGGAGAGATGGTTTTGGTTTTAGGTTCAGAAGAAGTAGTCATGGTAGAAGGAGATCCTTGCGAGAGCAAAAGATCGAAAATAGAAGAAGCCTAGATGCTTTCGAGGGAAAGCGGCTAGGAGAAAGAAGGATTAGGGTTTTTAGTGTTTATGGCTCTGATACCATATCAAACACGTTTTGGGGAATTTGTGATGTTATTCACAGACCAAAAAGGTCGAACATATATACAACCATTGTACAGAAGAATAAGGAAATATGCTAGATTGGAGTCTATTAACATAAATGGAGAATATACGAAGAATATATCGTAATACTTTGTAACTGAATCTGAATCCGATTGATATGAAAAACTTGATCCAAATCTAACCTCATTCTAAAAAAACATTTGGATAGGACTTAAGTATCTTGGATATTTGTATTCGAACGAATTCCTAAAATAATCCGAAATTTTACACAATTTTGAGCAATTTTTATATTTTGAATATTTTGAATAGTTTAAATAATATTTTATTTTTGTTATTGGGTAATACAAACATTTCCAGGTAAATATTCTTAAGTACTTTAGGTAAAAAATTTGTAAGATTTTCGGGTAATTCAAATACTTTTGACTATTTCATATTATTTTGAATAATTTTTGAGTTTTCTTATATAATTTTTGGTAATTTCGGATATCCAAATCTCAACCGAATCCGTAAGAAATTTAACCAATTTCGATCCGAAAATTAAATACCCAAATAAATTTTATATTTACAAATTTTAAAATCTGAAAGAACCGAATCAAACAGATAACCGAAAGCCGAATCTTAGTTTTATTCAAATTAGGTTTAGAAAATCAAAATAGGGTTTATTGTATAATTTTGTTACAAATTGAAGCAAACTTATGAATGAAGAGAAATGAAGGGCTACATCCTTGGTAATTTCAATCCAGGTGTTATTGTGTAATTTTAATACAAAAGAAAGCTTAAGTTTTCCTTCTTTCCATTTCTATGGATATTCTTCCTTGTGTTACTCTCTTCTTCGTTCCTTTCAGCGAAATTTCTAAGATTTCACATTTGATCCATGACACATCTACATGAACAATTAGCTTCCATCATCAATTGTCTCTCTAAAACACTCTACTTTGGTTCCGTTTGATCTGGCATGCTTCGTCTCCTCCTCCTCCTTCAATTCTGGTTTTTTTCTTTTCCATTTTTAATTATCTCGTTTTCTCCGATCTTTGCATTGGGTTTTGTATATTGAGTGATTTCGCTTATGATGTATGGTTGTTAGCTTAATTTCCATATATCCATGTTAGATTTTAATGGATTTTTGTTTTTGTTGTTGGTGAAATCACTGGAAAACATGGGATTTTGATCCTCTTTTGGTTTAGAAATCTCTCAAATCAATCGTTGATCTGTTGAATTGGGCGTATCTAATTGAAAGCTTAGATCTTTTGTAGATAAGAATAGTTTGCTACATGACATTTAAATGCTCAACAATGTGTAGATGTTGTTTAGCTTCATAGGTTTGGTTTATAACCCATTTCACAGATTCTAAGGTTTTGTAATGTTGGCAGAAAAACAGAAGAGACTTTAGTTTCTTGACAACTGCTGATAACTTTGGATGGGTGCCCCAAAGCAGAAATGGACGCCTGAAGAAGAAGAAGCCCTTAGAGCTGGAGTACATAAACATGGGACTGGAAAGTGGCGTACAATACTCTCGGATCCTGCGTTTAGTTCAGTTCTAAAGTCTCGCTCAAATGTTGATCTCAAGGTAAAACATTTAGACTTTCAATGGTAGCAGCGGTCGGAGTTGATTAGTCCGTGAATAGTCTAGACCGCTTTGTTTATCATTCATAGTTTTTTAGTTTGCAACGGTCTGGATAGAAAAAAACAAAAAAAGTTCGATGCAGACAAGTGCGGACCATTTTTGTGAAGAAATAAACTAGTCCGCAACGGATTATTGTCTGTTCCAAAAATAGGATGGTCTAGTCTACTGCTACCACATTCACCATTCAAAGCTTTAGAACTCGAAAAACACGAAATTTGGTCACTTCAATCATAACTGATGGGTTTTGGCTAAAGATATCTGCTTTATTTGAGTTTGTCATTGCGTGTTTCGGATTAGTCTTGATAGTTCAAAGTGTAACAGGACAAGTGGAGAAATATAAGTGTGACTTTGTTATGGGGTTCAAGAAAGAAGGCTAAACTTGCACTTAAAAAGACATTGCCAGCTCCTAAACAGGATGGTAACAACACTACACCTCTTAGCATTGTGCCTTTGGCTAATGATGAAGAACAAACGAATCCAACATCGCCTGGAGGTTCTGGTACTGGATCGCCACGAACTCATGCTTCAAAGAGATCAATTACAAGGTTTGGTTCATGCACCACATAAAGATGCATAAGTGTTAGATCCTGAGCTATTGTCTGTTCTTGTAGTTTGGACAGGATTATCTTGGAGGCAATTACTAACTTGAAGGAACCACGCGGTTCTGACAGAACATCGATCTTTCTGTATATAGAGGTAACACTAGCATTGGTAATCTATGTTTCTTTGTGGTTTCACTACCCAAACGGTTAATTTCAATATCGGGCAAGGGTAAGAGTCGGGTAATTCGGGTTGGTATCCCGACCCGAAATACTCAGGCCTAATGCTTAGTAGCTGTAAAATTTCAGGAGAATTTCAAGACTCCGCCCAATATGAAAAGACATGTGGCTGTAAGATTAAAGCACTTATCATCAAATGGACCATTAGTTAAGGTAACACACACAACTTTTGATTCATGATTCATGATTGCAAAAATTTCATTATACTCTCAGCATTTCAAGTTCTTACTCTTGTTCCCACTATCAGATAAAGCACAAGTACAGGGTTACTACTAATTTAACTAGCGTTGGAGCAAGACAGAAGTCTCCTCAACTCTTGTTGGAAGGAAACAACAAAAAAGACTCACCAAACCATGAGGAGAACGGCGTCAACATTCTCTCTAAGTCCCGAGCAAATGGAGAGTTGTTTATGATAAAAGGCATGACAGCTCACGACGCTGCAGAAGCTGCTGCAAGAGCAGTTGCAGAGGCAGAATTTGCAATCACAGAGGCTGAAGAAGCAGCAAAAGAGGCTGACAGAGCAGAAGCTGAAGCTGAAGCTGCTCAGATATTTGCAAAGGCAGCTGTGAAAGCTTTGAAGTACAGGATCCGTGATCACAATTGGTAAAACATATGAGTAGAAAAACAAAGCCATCATGGGAAAGTTCTATAACAGAGGAGCAAGCCCTATATATAGATATCTCATAACCTGCAGAGTTAAAAAGTTTTCAATACCTTTCTTCTCTTTTGTTTTGGTCAGTAGCAGTGTAAATCCCCAGTTTGATCATATGTATGTTCATAACTCT
The DNA here is from genome assembly GCA_030180135.1 of Orychophragmus violaceus. Classification (NCBI taxonomy): domain Eukaryota; kingdom Viridiplantae; phylum Streptophyta; class Magnoliopsida; order Brassicales; family Brassicaceae; genus Orychophragmus; species Orychophragmus violaceus. The sequence continues at coordinate 789,804 of CM058232.1, read as the reverse complement.
TGAGATTCTGTAAGACCTGAGTCTTTCTTTTTCTGTTTGTGGATGATCTGCTTAGTAATCTAGAAAGTGGATTTGAAGGAGATGAATAAGAAAGTAAATTAGATTTTGTTTTTGAGAAACTTACAAGCATTTCAAGTCTCTTTATCACTACTCTCTTCCCATTCTTTCAGAATGTCATAAACTGAAAGTGAATCAGATTCACTGGACTCTTCATCCTCATCAATCTCGAGTTCTTCTAGACCCAACGTCTCAAGTTCAGTCTCTGTAAATTCCCAAGCTTCACCTTTCGTATCATTCTCGTCTTCCATTGTTGTATCATGAAGAAACAAATCTTCTTCAGAATTCTCGCTGTGACTTTGAGTTGTTACATCAATGGCTAACAATGGCTGCTGTGTTGAAGGAGACCCACATAGAGACTTCAATGACTTTGAGAGGTTTGCGACAGTCGGTTCACTTGTATAATCACAATCAAGGATATAATCAGAGAGCTTCTGTAAATTCTCCTGAGTTAGCCAGTCTTGATTCTCCTCGAAAAGATCAGTCCATTGTTCTTCACTAATCTGGAAAGAAGCGAGAGCCATGGTGTTGATCAGTGTGATTGCTCTTTGGTAATCACCTTTAGCTGTTGCATGACACAACATTTCGGTGAAGAACAATGTGTGAGGGATCTCTCCATCTTCAAGAATTGCATCGAAGGCATGCTCTAGAAGACTCCACTGCATTTAAAAACAAAATGACATAGCTCATGCTTCTATAAACACTAGATGAAAACCTTAACTATGTGAAGATTTGTTACCTTCCCAGCTCTTGATGCTTCTATAAGCATTGGTGCATGTTTTGTTTGATCGATTTGATACCCGGAAAGAATCATTGTCTGATACACATGCTGAAAGTATTCCCACTGGAGTGATCTAGCTGAAGCTTCAAGCATAAAGCTGTATGTATACTCGTCTGGGACCAGATGAGTCTCCTTCTCTCTGACAATCTCTTCAAACATTTCTTTAGCTTCTATAAACATATCGTTCCTCCCGTAAACTCTAAGCATCGTGTTCACAGTTCCTATATTTGGATCACATTTCTCTTTCATATATTGGAATATAGCCATGCAATCATCAACATGACCACCGTTCAGTGAAGCCGCTATGAGTCCTGTGAAGGTAATCTCAAGGGGTTTACAATTTTCAAGCCTTTTCATCCTCCCCACCTGCATTAATGCGTTCCCAATTAGTACCGCAGGTTTTCTGATAAGCAGAAAGGGTAAACTATGAAGGAACTTGCCTCGAGCATTGCATCACGCCAACGCCCGTTGTTACAGAGACAGCATGCCAATTCATAGTATACTGAACCTGTTCCTATAACTCCCTTTTGTTCCATATCTCTAACTGCTTCAACAGCTTCCTCAATTTTGTTTTCTCTCCAGAGAGCTCGTACAAGAACTGAGAATCCATCATGCGCCATAAGAATCATATCACCTTATAAATACCAAAAAGAAGAAAGAGATCCTTAGTACAGAGAGAATCAAGCTACCCTTGTATGTGATTGCTTTTGGAGCCTCGCCACTGCTTTTCATCTTCCTAAAGAATTCGTGAACACGATCATACTTCCCTGACTCCAGCATAACCTGTAACAAGCATGTTTTGCAAGCTTCACCGCATCGAACTCAAAATCATCTAAAACGTTTCGTTTGTGGTGGAAAACATTAACGTTACCTCCATCGCAAGTCCATATGTAGCTCCATTAGGTCTCAGACCATTTTTTCTTAACTCTATAAATACCCATGAAACAGCCTTCCATTGGAGTGATGGAACACAAGCATTCAGAATCTGGGAACCATATAAGCCATGAGTGGATCATGCAATTAGATACAGTGATTGGAATGGCTGCATATTAAAATTGATTAAGTTTCACAATTCGAAAAATGCTCACTTACAGCATTGTACACAACCACGTCTGGTTCAAGTACAGGATCCCAGTTCTTCTGGCGCAAATTCTTAATTAGCTTGGTTGGTTTCTGCCTCATGCGCTCGATTACTTTCAGCAACTCCTTCAAGAACCCCGCTTGCCCAAGCGTCACAGCAATACTGTGGTATGCCGCCATATCAGGATTCAACTGACGATCACCCTAAAGTGACTAAGAGATGAGAGTTAACCCAAAAACTGCAACGAGAATGCTTATTGTGTAAACATCAAACTTATCATGAATATCAAATCAGAAGTTACTTACAAGCATCTGACTGAATATCTGGAGAGCTTCCTGGGGCCTCCTTGCAAACCCAAGAACGGACAAAAGCTTGGTGTAAACAAACCTGTATCAGTGTTGTACAGTTAAAATCTCAAATGGTCATAAAAGTGTAAATCTTTCGATTAATAATAGTCCACGATACATGAAATCAATGAACAAAAGGAACTTAGTCGCCAAAAAACATCACCTGCTCCTAAGATGTTTTCGCTTCTTATCAGAATACACCCAATGAACAACAGCTAAAGCTTGTTTCCAGCTCTTTTTACGACCCAATCGATCAACAATCTTAAGCATTTGATCTTCAGTGAACTGAAGGCCTGATTGATTCATCATCCTCACAAACTTCCAATGCTTCTCAGTGATTTCTCTACCACTCAACCTAATGGCAATCGATTCCTCATGAATCAACACATTCATTTGCTTTTAAGTTTTGATATTATCAATAAATGTAATTGCAGTACCTGTCAACAAGAACTCTGACGGCTTCTCCTTCATTACGCCACCGCTTTGCAGGATCAAACCCTCTATCTTCGTTTCCCGCCGCCACACTATAATCTTCCACATCAATGTCGTCATCGAGAACCCAACGGAGATCTTGCTCGAGTATCTTCTTCAGCTCTTTTAGATTCTCTTTCCTCAGTTTCCCGCCACTGACCTCTTCTCTCCGGACACCCCTAACAAGCTCCTTCAATCTCACCCTCTCGATTCCCTCCCATGGATTCCCCACAATCAAACCACCGTCCATCCTTCCCCCTTCGCCGCTCTTTTTCCCAGAAATTGACCTCGTGAATTGCTTGTATTCCCGCCGTAGTGTTTCGAAATGAGCTTCTTCCTCCATAGACTGTTTCTGCGCCTCCGTATATACCTCCGATGTCTCCGCCTCGGACTCGGTTTGGCGCTTGGTTTTCCGGTTGTACTTTTGAATCTCTTTCTTTCGGAGATTCCTTCAGGATTTTAGGAGTAGGATCAACATCGTACTTCAGCAGCCTCCGTTTAATCTTCTCCATATCTGGTTCAAATTCCGGCGGCAATCTTGCCGGCGACTGAGAAAATCTCACCACCGATGCGTCCATTGTTGACAGGATAGTTCAAGTGAAGCATAAAGTCTAGTATTAATGTATTATCCTATCGATATTTTATTTTTAAATATTCGTTTTTGGCCTGAAGTTCTTGTAAATTATAAAATACACCCGTATGTTTTTATTCTTTCAAATTATGTAATGAACTCGTAAAACTGTAAAATCTGACCCTGAAGGTAAGAAGTGAATCTCGTTGCATAGAAGAAGAAAACCAGTCAAAACTAATATACAGAGAACAGCAGAAGACGCAGAAGAAGAAAGACGACAAAGAATCAGAAGAAAACAAAGACAAATCTTGCACCATCACCATCATCTTCATCAAAGGAGCAACACACAGGAAGACTGAGAAAAAGATCAAGAACTTGCAGAGACTTCTGTTCTACTAGGCCCAAAGTTTAGCTTGCTGACTTGGAATGCTTGACAAGCCAATCAATCACTTGATCAATGTTAGTCGAGTTCTTGCATGATATCATGAAGCAACAGACTTCTCTATCTGTAAGCGACTTGAGCCCCCTGTGCAGAACAAACAATGGAGAAACACATCTTCAGAATCGAAGTTAAAAGCCATTTCTTTTGTTGTGTTTGGAGATTAACGCTTACATTTCCTCGGTTAAAGCGTCTTTGGACAAAGCTCCAGGCTTGTCTATTTTGTTTCCAAGGACTAGAAGAGGGATACCACTAAGTGACGTCTTGCTCAACAAATCATGGAGTTCGCTTTTGGAGACAGTAAGGTTGTCATGATCAGCAGCATCAACTACATACCTGGAATCAAGAGTCTCACTCGTTTGAAAACATATAGCTGACCCCCCAATAGTGAAGAAGATAGATGCTTACACAATGGCGGAAACAGAACGGCAGTAGCGTTCCCACATGCTGCGGAACCTAGGTTGACCACCAAGATCCCAAAGTTTGATTGTGACGCTTCCTTTTGTCACTTTCTTCATGTTGAAACCAACCTGAAAGGAGTAGAAGAATCTTTTTTACAACTAATCCAAAAGCGAGCAAATCTTTCGTTACTTGAACATCATAGGGAGTAGTGTAACCCACCGTAGGAATCATGTCTTCACTGTATCCACCAGTCTGAACAAAAGAGAGATAAAGAGGAAACCATCAGTAAAGGGTTACGAGAAGTATAGAATGAAACGGTTTGTAAGGGAAGCATACTTACTGCAACAACGTTAACAAGTGATGTCTTTCCTGCATTTTGAAGTCCTATCAATGATAGCTCCATTTCTTGCTTGAAGAAGAGGCTGCAAAAAGACATATTGAGTCAATTGTGATGCAGCCTAAGTAAACAAGAGCAGTTAGTCACTCAACCGAGTAGCTCTTGCTCTCAAAACTAGTTCCAGTGGAGTCTTTGAACATCCTCATTACCCACATCCTTATTCACTTTGCTCTTTGTGAAGCAATCTTCATCTACTAATTAACCATCTAGATCCAAGATGGAATCCCAACTGTATTGTCTAAACTAAACATAAACTTGCTCTCAAAACTAGTTCCATTGGAGTCTTTGCGTTACTCACATCCTTATTCTCTTTGCTCTTTGTGAACTGTGAAGCAGTCTGCATCTACTAATTAACCATCTAGATCCAAAATGATATTGTCTAAACTAAACCTAAACTTGATTACAAAATCTAAAGGTAGACTTGAAGACCACATCAAAAAGCTGGGAAATAAAAGTAAGTTTGATGCATTCTGAGTCAGAGATTGATGTGATCTTGATTGCCATCATATATATGAATCAATTCATCAGTAACGAATTCCACTAAAAAGCCCTAAATTCTTCCTAAAAATTCCAAATCAGAATTGAATTCAGCAAAAAAGTTTCGACTTTTTTCCTGTCATTGAACTCAAAATACGAAAGAGAAACAATCCAAATCACAATCCCACAAAGAATAAATAGGAACTAACCTGCGAAGCCAATTGAGAAAAGCATCCCACAAACCCATTTTTATGATTCAGATAACTCTCTCAAAGTTTCCGACAAAGACAGAGATTCGTAGACGACGGATCGGTCTGCTATAAATTCTCCTCCGCGGATCTCTATGGGCTAAATGGAAGGTTCTCTCTCTGTCTTCTTCCGCGGCTGCTGATATTATTATCTCATTGAAGATTTTTTTGTTTTGTTTCTGTCAAAATCGTAAAACAGCAAAGAGAGCCGGCGAAATCTGGACCGTTGAATCTGTGTAGGTCCTTCTGAATAACGGTTCAGATTTGATTAGCGAAACTGGAGCTGTGTGACAGAGCGAAAACCATGGCGCTATATTGTAAATATTAAATTTTGTGTGTTAGCCAATGAGAAGAAAGATTCGATGGGACAGAGAGAAGTTCGGAAGAAGAAGAATAGAAAGTTTTGATAAGAAAACAAAAGAATTTGCAGATCACGCCATCAGCCGTGTTAAGGAGGCGCGTGTTAACCACTGACTAATGATTAGCTGGTGAGTGGCGATACCAGGAGAAATTGGCGGTGGTGGAAGATTTGGTGGAATTGGAAGCTGCACTTCTACGCGCCGTTTTTAGCTACTCATGCAGACTCGTTTAGATGGGTTTTAGAATGGGCTTTTTAGGGCCCATTATTAATGGGTTATACCAAGCATAAGTCATCTCTAGATGGTACATATCAAAAACTCTTTACGGAATGGATGTCTAATTCTGTAATAAATACAGTAAAAAACTCTATATACTAATAACAATGTTCGAAAGTACGCTAGGCGCTATACGCGCGGACGGTCCGGGCCTAGCGAGTTATCCAAAACTCGGGGTAAAATCGGGGAGTACGCGGGGCGGAATTTTTTAGACTTTTTAATTAAAATACCATAAATTTTAGTTAATTTATATGGAATACATAAAATTTGTTAGTTGTTGCTACATATATTTGTCCATGAATTTGCCTAACATTGATAGAAAAACCAAATTAGATAAAAAAGATTGGTATTTCTTATAATTTACATCTAATACTAAAAACAAAAGAATAATATTTTGATGTTGAGAACATACAAAAATATATTAAAGATTTTAACTATTCAACCAGTTGTTCTTCAAATAATGTCTTACACATAAACATATAATTAAAATTTACATGCACAGACTTTACATATATTATATTATTATCATATAAACCCATTATACACGATTCAACAAAAAAAAAACAATTACATACACATACGATTTCAGATGCTCAAAAAAATTACTTACACATACACAGACTTTTGGCTTGTATAGGTTAGGGACTTTCTTGGGCTAAAGTGGGCCAAAATAATAATAAAAGTATTGGAGGAAAATTGGGCTACTTATACGCCTAGCGATTTTGTCACTAAAATCGCCGCGTTTATTAAAAATCAGGCGAATAACTACAAAAAGCGTACGTCCGATTTTTTCAGCCGATATGTGTAAAGTCGCCGCGGTTGGCCACTGAGTAGCGATTTTCCGGGCGCCTAGACGGCTAGGCGCCCGCGTTTTTGAACAGGGACTAATAATATTAAAACTTAGATATATTATTAATATATAGAGTTATTAATTGATAAATTATAACTAATTTAAACAAAATATATATGTAAAATATTATTTTATTAGATGTATATTTTTTTTTATTCCTTTGTATACAATTTTTTTTACTTGGTTATTTAAATGTTTTACAATTTTTATTTTATTCATATTTTCAAAATAGCGTTTTTGATATTACAAAGTTAACAATAATAAATCAAATTTTATATGAGTTTTTATATTGTTTTAAAAATTGATATAATATTTTCAATATGCAGCGTTAAAAATTCCCAAGGATATTACACAGTTAAAATATTCAAATTTTTTGATGCAGCAATACAAAAATTAGTTTTATTGAATAAAAAAAAGAGATAGTTTCAAAATAATTTAGTTTCAATGTTGCAAATGATAAATTACTTTTTATAAGAAGATGATATTATGAGTTCGAAAGTTATTATTCCCAAGGAATCAATTATCACATTTATAAATATTCACAATTTTTTGATGCAGCAAGACAAAATCATTAGTTTTTTTGCAATAAAAAAATAGAGATGAGTTTCAAAATAATCTTAGTTTCAATAAAAAGCAAATAAATTAAATTACATATATATAACAACATAGGATTTATCTATTTCATATTTGCATAAAATATCATATGCTATTTATTAATTTATAATCTTTATAAAACTATATATATATATATATTTATTTAAAATTTTAATATAAATTACTATCTTTATATTTTATCGAATTGAATAATATTTTAAACCAGTACAGCTAAAAAAATCATGTTTATTAATCTATCGATCATTAATTTATAGAGTTTTTACTTTATTACTTACACTTTCACTACACTAACATGTAAAATGTATATTTTCAACCTTCCTTTTATTTTTTCTTTGTGAAAAAACGTTAACCAATAAAAGACAGAGAGCGAGTCAAATAAAAACCCAGGAAACACGGCTCCAGATACGTTACTCTTATCACTCTCCTTTCTTCAATTTAAACCAAAAGAAAAGGACCAAAAAAAAAAATTTAAGAACAAACTAGCCACAAGCTATCCTTACCTTAGTTAGCAAGCCACACACATGAAGAAGAAAGGCAATAGAATAATAATAAATGTAGTCTCATAAATCTCTTTTTATGCAAAGAATCCCAAACAAAAAGAGTGTAAATAAACAAGTAACATGATTTTCGATCATGACAAAGTCAAGAATAAATGGAGTTCTGTCTCAGCTCCTCTTAATGGCCGTGATCTTTCCAGTTCTGGCGGTTTCCAGTTTATCGGACCATGAGCGGTTTAAGAGACGCGACCCTCTTAACAGCTTTAGGTATTACAACGGAAGTTTCGATGTTCGAGACAAACATTATTGGGCAGTACGTCTCTCTTCATCTATATAATGTTAGTTTAACGTGAGGCTTTTTATGATAATAATTTGTTAAGTGGAATCTAGGCTACGGCATTTACCGGAATCCACGGTTACGCTGTCGCCGGAGTGTTGCTTATCACCGGCGTGTGTTTGGGACTTTACGTAGCTTTCTCCGACAGAAGAAAACGTGTTTCTTCCACGCGCCGTCGATATCTTGACCGTTACTATCTTCCTCTCTTCGTACTTCTCTTCCTCGTCATGTTTCTCTCCATGTAAGTTTTTTTCTTATATAAACAGTGGAATTTCCGGACCCGCTTTTGGAAACTCTTATTTAAAATTGTACAAATTAAACAAATACTTAAATCTTCTCTTAAATCTGCATACAAACTAATTTTAAGTCGGGTTCTTCTTGGTTTTGTCGGATTTGTTTTTTTTTTTCGTCGAAATCACTTTACTAATCAATAAATAAAGTATATGATACAATTACAATATCAAAAACATTATACATAATTACAACAACAATTGTTACATACACATATTTATGTGTCATACACTAAAACAGTACAATATGAAAGAATTTTACGATGTTTTCCGAAGAATAGTCTTACTATTATAATATCGGTTATTGTCTAACTTCAGATTTGTTTTACAAACATAAATATTAAATGAAAAGTATAAAACAGGGTAACGACAGGGATAGTGTTAGCAGCCAACCAAAGCTCGAAGAATAGAACGGAGGAGATTAAAGAAACCATAGACAAAGCAGGAGAAGATGTTGAGAGAAACATCCGTACAGTAATAACCTCATTAACGAAGATACAATACTTGTTGCTTCCGTACGATCAGAAAACGACTCATCTTCTCAATGTCACTAACCATCGGCTGAAGAAAGGATCTCGGCTTATTCAAAGCTTTGTTCACCATCACGGTCCTACCATTGATCTCGCCATCAAAATCTCGTAAAACTAACTTCTTTTTGGTTTTGGTTTTGGTTTTTAATCTCCTCTGTTTCAACTTTTAAAGTCTAACATTGTTCTGTTCTGTGTGTTTTTGTTGTCTCTTAGGTATGTAACTCATCTTGTGATTGCATCGACCAACTTGTTCGTTCTGCTTCTAGCCTTAGGTAAGATCATTAAAACCGTCTGATAACCGTCGGTTCTTTGTCGGTCAGTTTTCCCTCGGTAATTACAAATTCGGTCTGTCAAAATTTCATCGGTAATTACAGACGGAAAACCGACGAGATATAACCAACAGATTTATTCGTCCTTTTGAGCTTTTTTCTTGCAGTGATTAACTAAAATCGTAATCTTTTGTTGACCTAATGATTTAGGGTTTTAATGTTTTTTGTGTCTATCTCAGTCCCTATCTTGCTTCATTGGCACCCTGGATTCATCATGTAAGCATTCAAAATCGAAAACATTATTTATGTTGCTTAATATTGATTATTTATGTTTTTTTGTTCCAAAAAGGGTGATACTCTTCTGTTGGATCTTAACCACTCTTTCTTGGTTTCTAACTGGATTCGATTTCTTCCTTCACACGTAAGCTAATCAAACCCCAAAAGAAAAAAACCTAACTTGTTCCTTACGGCTGACCCTAATTCCTCAGTTTCCACTCAATGCAGATTCGCAGAAGACCTTTGTTCAGCTTTCAGTGGCTTTGTGCAAAACCCACAAAACAATACATTGACAAGTCTTTTCCCTTGTATGGATCCTCTTCATTCTGATAAAACCCTAATGGAAGTCAGATTAATGATCCATAGCTTCATCACCGAGGTATATAAAGAAATCAAGAATGGTAAAAACTTTCATCCTCTGTTTCTTGATTATTTGTTATTTGTCTTTTCTTTCAGCTGAACTCAAAAGTAGCCGATTCGATGCGTTCTAATGCGTTGGCTGCTCGGAGTAATACTGTATCGTCGGTGCCGGAACGTGGACTGATATGTGATCCGTTTGTCGGTCAACAGATTAACAGCTACACACCGCAAAGCTGCTCCAATGGCGCCATTCCAATCGGCCAGTTCCCAAATGTAAGTCTTTTTTAATCCATTTAGTTAATCAAATTAGTTCCATTCACTAACGAGAATTGACTCAGTTAGTAAAAGTCAGCTAGAAGCAAGGATGGATTTAGAAAATATTTTAGTTCGGGACACTATCATAAATTTTGACTTAACCAGGGACACTATCGTAGATTTGAACTAATTATTTTTTTAAAAATCAAAATTTTGAGTTAACTACATTAAGTAGAAGAAGAAAAAATTAGTCGGAAGCACGTGACCCGTTCGTCATTAACCACGTCCGCCCCTCGTTAGAAGCTTTTCGCTAACATGAGTTCGATTCTCGTTGGAAGGATCTCTTTTCCAAAGAGAATGAGTTTAACATGATTTGAGCTCGTCAGGTTCTTTCGAGATTCACATGCCACGACAAAGATCCACCGGAAACCTGCAGAATCACCGGAAAATTCATTCCGGAAACAGCTTACCTAAGGGTCTATGCTTACAGCAACTCAGCTCAAGGCATGCTTGACATCTTGCCTTCTCTTCAAAACCTAACACAATGCCTTCACGTGAAAGACACGTTATCGAGCATCGTCTCTAAGCAGTGTAAACCATTTAGGGCTTCCTTGTATCGGCTTTGGGCATCGATGCTTTCTCTCTCTCTTATCATGAAGTTTGTGGTTTTGATCTTTCTCGCTAAAGCTTTCCAAGAGAAAGGAAAGAGCTTTGCTTGGTTTTCGATTCATCCAACTTCTTCTGGAGAAAGACGACAAGTAAATGTCTAGTGGTGAGTGTGTGTATATCTATATTATTTTTTGTATTTACCTTTTTATTTTTTTGAAGAATACCAGTGAAGCATAGTATTTTTTAAGAAATGTAAATATGACATTGTATCAAACATTTGTAATAAGTCTGACTAAACAAGTATTTTGTCTACATTTACAATATGTTTAGGTGGTGTTATTCAATGTTGGATTTAAAAATAGTTTAAATCCAAGCATAATATCTTGTTGTTAAGTTAAAGATTATAAATTATGCTTTAAGATTTAGGGTGTGATTGAATGTATAGTTTAGAGGGAAAGGATTAAGAGGAATAATTTTTCCACTCAATTCCTCCATATTTTTACCAATCACATATTTTTTAGTGGAATTTATTTCCCACTAAAAGTGAAGGAATTATAAACCAGAGTAATTTTTTCCTCAATAAAATGAAGATGAAAAATTTCTCACCCAATCTCATTAATCTTTTCCCTCTCTCTCCCATTTTTATTTTTCCTCTCTCTCACTAAATGCATACCAATCTCACCTTTAATGTTGTTGGATTTTTTTTTTTTTAATTATCCATTATAGATTTATAGTCCAATGTTATTGGATTAAGATTTCAAGTACTTCATTAAAATCTAATGTTATTAAAAATTAAATGATTTAAATAATATTTGTATATAAACTCATTTGAAATTATTTAATAGACTTTAAGAAAGAGTAAATTATTAACAAGAAAATCCAAGTTATATTGGAGAAATTTTAGAATCTATACAAATAAATTTCTAAAACTAATATCAAATTTTTTATTTTTGTAGATTATAAATTTTATATAATTGAGTTTAAATTTATGATTGATTAATTTTTTTGTAGTTTAATTTTTATAGTCGAGATATGTGTGAATTTATACTTTCGGTTTATTTATATATTCAATTTTTTTTTTTATATCTGACTATATCTTTCTTGAAAAATTAGTTTAGATTTTTTCATAAAAGAATGAGAGAGAGAGAGATGAAAGGTGGAAAATGAATTTATCAACCACTCAACTCGAGAAGCCACATATCATGTGCATGAATTTTATATAAATACATTTCTAACTTTGAGTAGATAACAAAGATAATGCAATTATTAAGTGCATGAATAACAGATATTATTAATTGCACTAATTAATCACCCCTTATTTATTTCCAATTATTTAAATACAACTGGCGCCTGGCGGATGAAGAAGAAGAAAAGAAATCTACGATAGTTGAATCGGAGGAGAAGGATAGTAGAATCATCATCATCACTGTCGTCTTCGTTCGCACGTCGGAATCATCAAAGAATCTGTCTCTGTTCATTCCTCTTGATAGATCCATCTCAACTAAGACTTCACTTTATCCATTTTTTGTATCTTACTCAATAATCTAGCTCTGGATTTCTAGATTTACCTTCTCAATCTCGTTCCCGATGAGGCGCATCTGAGCGAAGTTTTGGCGTTTGCTTCAGAGATAGATGTCTGGAAATTCGGCTTCCCTCGGTCTCCGGTGGTTTTCAGGTAAGATTTCCGATGATTCTGTGCTCTCTCGGATATATAGAGATGCTTAAGCTTTGTATCTGCTTCGTTTATCTCAGTCTTAAAGCTTCTGCTTAACTTCGGATCTGAAATCCAGAACTGAGCTCTTATCTCGCTTAATCAACTTGCTAGATTTGATTAAATTAGCTTCAACGTAACTCATCGAGTCATGATTGTTTAGTTTAGTGAATCAACACTATCCGATACGAAACGCACCGAATCCATGTTCATACGTTCAGAGTTTAGTGAATCAGCACTAACCGATATCGAGATTCGTTCTACCATGGGAATTTATTTTACAATTTTTGTTTTTTATTGTAGAGGAATTTTGATCTCTGATTGCTTGATTTTCTTTTTTTGAGTTTATCTGATTAGAGTTCTTCAATCTTCTGGTGATTGTTTCCAGTAGATATTTGTTTGGTTCTACAGAGGTTGGATGTTGTTTATGTACAGTGATAAAATCCTAGAAAGAAGATACAGAGAATGAGGTTACTGAAGAACAACAAAAACAATAAGAAACCAACGTCTTTGCATTGCAATGATGCAGGAGGTTACAGATTTTCATTGCTTACAATAGTATGGACTGTTGTGGGATTCTTCCTGGTGGCCCATCTTATCTCACTCTACAGCAGAAAAGATAACACTGATCAACAACAAGTTCCTTCTGATCAGTTACAAGTACTTCATCATGTTCACCCTGTTGTTCACGAACTTGTAAGAGTTGAAGAAGAGATACTGAGAATGCCACCACCTAGGAAGCGTTCACCTCGTACAGGTAAACGTAAATCAAGAAAACCGATCCCTCTGGTTGAAGAGTTTCTTGACGACAAGTCACCCATCAGGCATCTTTTCTTTCCTGATATGAAAACTGCCGCCTTTGGTCCGACCAAGGATATGGGGAACGATACATTTCATTACTTTCCCGGTAAAATTTGGTTGGACACAGAAGGGAATCCAATTCAAGCCCATGGTGGAGGGATTCTGCATGATGATAAATCTAACATGTACTATTGGTATGGTGAATATAAAGATGGACCAACTTACCATGCTCACAAGAAAGGACCAGCTAGAGTAAGTACCAGTTGTCTTAAAGATTCATGGTCTATTTGGGGTAAATTTTCAATCTTGTTGTTGTGTTCTTCAGGTTGATATTATAGGGGTTGGTTGTTACTCATCAAAAGACTTATGGACATGGAAAAATGAAGGCATAGTACTCAGAGCTGAAGAAACAAACAAGACCCATGATTTGCATAAATCAAATGTTCTTGAACGACCCAAAGTGATCTACAATGAAAAGACAAGAAAGTATGTGATGTGGATGCATATCGACGACGCAAACTACACTAAAGCTTCAGTTGGTGTAGCCATTAGCGATACCCCAACAGGTCCATTTTTCTATCTTTACAGCAAACGACCACACGGGTTCGATAGTCGAGACATGACTATCTTCAAAGATGAAGACGGTGTTGCTTACCTGTTCTATTCATCTGAAGTCAATAGTGTGCTTCATGTCGGACCCTTAACTGAAGATTACCTAGATGTGACGCCGGTTATGAAGAGAGTAATGGTTGGAAAACACAGGGAAGCTCCGGCTATCTTCAAACATGAGAATATTTATTACATGATCAGTTCTTGGTGTACTGGTTGGGCACCAAATGAAGCCTTGGCTCATGCGGCTGAATCAATAATGGGTCCATGGGAGAAGTTGGGGAATCCATGCATCGGTGGTAATAAAGCTTTCCGGTTAACAACATTCTTTGCGCAGAGTACGTATGTGATTCCTTTACCAGGTGTCCCCGGTGCGTTTATTTTCATGGCGGATAGGTGGAATCCTGCTGATTTGCGGGACTCGAGATACGTGTGGTTACCGTTAGTGATAGGTGGACCGGCAGATCAGCCTCTGGAGTCCAATTTCGGGTTCCCGATGTGGTCGAGAGTGTCTATATACTGGCACAGTAAATGGCATCTACCTTAGAACAGAACTAAATGTGTTCTAATCAATCTTTTTGACTCACGTCCAAAAGGTTAAGGAACTTTACAAACAATGATTATACATGACATGAAATTGATATTTTTGAGCATATTACAAGAGACGTTTGTAAACGTTAATCATATGTCCTTATGTGCCTTTTGTGGAGTGTTTCTACGACGGCTTGAGGTATCCATTTTGGTCTAAGTACGACACAACACTCTCTGCCATTTCAGACAGAGATGAAGATGATGGAGAAACATTCTCGTCTCCGTTGTTTTGTATCACAATCTGCAAAGCATAGTAGGCCAATGATTCAGGAAAACAACAGTAAATAAGATGATATGATCACTAAAATATATATACGAACCTCGCAATCCAATGGTGGTTCATAAGGGTCATCTATTCCTGTGAAACCTGTAGAAGAAATAGTTTTAGGAGAACAAAAGAACATATAATTAGCATAGTTGGATCATGAAGCCATGAAAGTATAAGCTAAAGAAGATCAAACAAGTTGAGAGCAGATGCAGAGGAATTACCTTTGATTTTCCCAGCACGTGCACGCTTGTATAAGCCCTTTGGGTCTCTAGCTTCACAAATATGAAGTGGCACATCCATGAACACCTAAAAACAGAACAGAAAAAAGAGAAAGACTCAACACATAGGGTAAAGTGTTGTGTTGATTCTGGATTCACATTCAGTCAACGTATGAATGTTGTAAAAACCTCGATGAAATCTCCTTCTGGTAACAATGCACGACAAGCAGCTCGTTCCTTCCGGTAAGGAGATATGAGACTAGCAATACAGATTATTCCAGCATCTGCAAACAATTTAGCCACTTCGCCAACTCTTCTAATGTTTTCAGCTCGATCGTCTGCTTTGAAACTAAGATCGCTGTTTAAACCATGTCGAACATTGTCACCATCAAGGATATATGAAAGCTTTCCACGGTTGTATAAAGCTCGGCTAAGAGCACATGCCAGACTACTTTTCCCTGAAGACACACAAAAAATATCTGAAGGAATCAAGTACAAAACTCAAGCTGCACTTAGGATAGAGATCAATCACAGTAAGAATCAATCAAACCTGAACCACTTAAGCCAGTAATCCAGATGACACATCCCTTCTGCTTAATCAGTTCTTGTCTATCGGATTTAGTGATGGGAGAACTATGCCAGACGATGTTCTTTTGCATTCCGTTGATTTGATGAGTTTCACCTAGTTAGATAGATCCATTCATATATTTACAGATTGCTCATCCAATAAAGATCCAATCAAGAGAAAGATTAACAGGAAATGAAGTCAGATTCTAAAACGTCCTGAGAATAACTGAATCATAGCAATCCAAAGATTCCAAACCAAATAAAAGACGATTCATATCGGAATATATGATTCTTACCGGCATTATCTGAGGGCCGCGATGATATCGACTCATCTGTCGCCATGATCGGACGGAAGAAGCTCAGTCTTCGGTGACTTTTACCGCGAAACTTCAAACATCTACTAACGGCGGACTCCGAGCTCAACGATAATCTAAGATTCCGGTTCTCTGATAACCGGAGCGGTTCAGACTCTCCCAACGCCGGCGAAACATAGCACCTTCCCACACATCTCGCCACCGCCGCAGCATCCATTATATCTTAAACCCAGCAAAAGAAAAATAATTCGCAAGAATCAATGAAAGATCGAAACAGATTACGGCACCGCGAGGTTCAACGATTCGATTGAACAGGCTCAACGGTGACTCTGCAACAGAATGTTCTTCTCCAGCTTATATATAAACGATCTAAATCAATCTGTTTCAGTCGGTTATTAAAAAATGAAGAAAATGTGTTGTTTATTGGTTTGTGGAAGGGGAGTGGTAAGCCACGTTGGGAGCGAGTTTTCAAGACGCGCTCTTTTATGAGCGTGACCGGCACGCGGCTTTGTCGGATTCACCTGATCCAATAGATAGAGAGGAAGGTGATTTGGGAAGTTTTGTTTAATTAGTTAAATCTTATCTCAATTGATGATACATAACAAACAAAGTATATTAATATGTGTGGATTTATTCATACAATTAGGTAGTTAAACGGATCTTCATTCATTTAGTAGTATGTAAATGCCAGTCTTGACACAAACCATCTCTCTAGGTTTGGACAAATTAATCGGAATCAAAAAACCGAAGCATATCGAACTGAAATCATGCGATCTAAAATCGAATTATATAACACCAAAATCCAAATGGATCTTACAAAGGAGAACCGTGGTTACCAAACCAAATTGCTACCGAACCAAAAATCAATGATTACTCTTAGATATCTAAAATATAATACATATCAAAATATTAGTTATATTTATATTTAATAATAAAAATACTTAAAATTTATTTATAAATACTAATATTTTAGTTATATTTAAAATCAATATCCGAACAACCAAAATATTTAAATTTTGTAGTTATATTTTTCAAAAAATTAACCACCCCTTATTTTTTTCAAATATATATATATATATATATATATATATATTTGGGTCAATTTTTTAGGTAAATCGTATATATTTTTTTTAATATTTCGGTTCAATTTTTTCGGATAATTTGGTTATTTTTAGATGGTTTAAATATAAAAATAATCAAAACCGAACTAAATCCAATAACGTATTTACCGATTCTTTTCCTCAACACTCATACTGAACCGAACAGTAATTGAATCGATCCGACCCGGTTTTTTCTCAATTTTTATTTGGTTGCTAAACAACAATAAACGAAAAGATTTAAAACTCACATCAACCGAAACTAACTGAACCGAAACGGAATGTTGAACCTACATTTCTCATTAGAGTCTTTTGAAGAAAGAAAAAGAGAATGCCTAACATACATCTCTCAGTCTTTTGAAGAAAGAAAAAGAGAAGACCTAAATTGGGTCTTGAAATAGTTTTAAATCCCATATAAACTTCTCAAAGCCATCTGACCCAGAACAAGAAAGCCCTAATTATCAGCTATAAACGGAATCACACCTCTCTTCACTTTCATAAGCCGCAAAGAAAAGACAGAACACTAATTTCTGCATTTCAGCAAACTCGGCGAGGATGAAGTACAATCCGCGTGTGACCTCTTCTCGCAGGAAAATCAGGAAGGCTCATTTCTCAGCTCCTTCTAGCGTTAGACGTGTGCTTATGAGCTCGCCTTTATCAACCGAACTCCGTCAGAAATACAATGTCAGATCGATGCCGATTAGGAAGGACGATGAAGTGCAGGTTGTTCGTGGAACGTTCAAGGGAAGAGAAGGGAAGGTGATGCAGGTATATCGCCGTAAGTGGGTGATTCACATAGAGAGAATCACTAGGGAGAAAGTCAACGGAACGACTGTCAACGTCGGTTTGAATGCTTCGAATGTGGTGATCACGAAGCTCCGTCTCGATAAGGATAGGAAATCTCTTTTGGAACGTAAGGCTAATGGACGTGCGGTGGTTGATAAGGAGAAGGGAACGAAGTTCACGGCGGAGGATGTTATGCAGAACGTAGATTAAGTCTAGATTTATCTAGTTTACTATTTTTTTTTACCAAGTTCTATATGTTGATTTAGAACATGAAAGTCGATTTGCTAGGTTTTGGTATCAATGTTCCATCATTTTATGCTTATATTATAATGTTATTGAGGTTTAAGCTAGTGATTGAAGAATTGGTTTGAGACTCGCATTGTGTTGTTAATCTACATTTCAATCATATGAACATAAGAGCACGAGAGATGCAACTAAAGTTATGTTACTTTGCCTCTCTCATGGGAGATGCTGAGATTTCGATTAACACCAATTTGAAAATAGAAATGGTCTTTTTATGACTGAATGATTCAGTTTTAGAAATCAATAAGAATGAAATAATGATTTTCTAGGCTTTGAACTGTAACCATAGTTAGAACGGATTAATTTAGCATTCCTACTATTTGGTATCCAATAATACAGATTGAAAAAATAAAAGCTATTTGGTACGCAATAATATGGACTAAAAAAATAAAAACAATAAGATCAAATTGTGCTTTGCGACCGATGTTATGTTTTCCACATTCCGGTATAAAGAAAACAATAAATTAAATATCTTATGAAAGTCTAAAATGACATCAGGCTTTGTAATTTTCATTTCTTTGGTTTCATTTTGGTTTCAAAAATGGTGTAATAAAAAGAACCAAGAATATTTCTTAGTGAAGAATGTTTAAAAAAAAATCCGAGAAAAAGAATTATCCGTCAGTTTCACTGCGGAACTACTTATTCCAGAAATATAAAGACGCAAACACTCGGGAACCGTAGAATTCAACAAATAAGAGAATAAGAGAGAACTCATCTTATGTGTTGTGTTCTCAAGGTTTGAGAGCAAGTGAAAGACCAAACCTTGGCTGCTTGTCTAACGCCTTAGTGTCGATCTCACTAGAAACAGTCACTAGTGATTTGGGCAAGACCTCGTGCTGAATAAGAGCACCAAGTGTGCCATGGTTGTTAAGCTTAGCTTTTACTGAAGTCGTGTGATCAATCGCATATATTCCACCAACAGTTATCGTGTTTTCATTAGTCGAGAATTTCCTGTAAATCTCACCAACTGCTGCACTTCTCTTGAATTCGTCGAGGTGATGAAGGTAAGATGCTTTGATTGAGTCTCCTTTGTCTCCCCTGAAAAAACTCATATCAGAACCACACAAGACTAGTGATCACTTTATCTGAGATTGAGATTCTTCTTACAATATTATGGAAGCGCATGCATCTGGTTTGGTCACACTGACTCCAGCGTTGTACTTGGTGAAAGTTTTGGAGGATGTGTCATATCCAGCTTCGGCACCAAATGAGATGACTGGTGTACCTAGAGTGGCTGTTATGTCGATCAATGGATTCTGCTTCAAACCTGTGGCTGCGGTAACTGTTGCGTGGTCATGAAAGTATTGGACCTCGAGCTGTTAATCGAATTCAAAAGTTGATAGAATTAATCTCAAACAACTGCAAGGTAAACATCGTGATACAGAGAATCAGTGTAACCTTGCTAGAATACTTGTCAGGGACTTTGAAGGAGACGATGGCTTTTGTCGATGGGAGGATCTCGGTGAATGTGACTGTTGTCAAAATCTGCTAAGCAAAAAAAAATATTAGGTGAAACGCTTGCTAACGAATGACTAAGTGTTTACTGAATCTACTGAGACCACTTACAGTAGAATCAGTGTCGATTTTGACATCGAATACAGCATTCTTGTGCTTGTATTGTGTGGTAACATCACCAGCATGAACTCCTCCTTTCTTCAGAGCAGTAGACGTAAGGGCCTAAACAACACAAGCACACAGACATGAATATAAAGCTATCCACTGCTAGATTAGTTTGCAGACAATCATTAGGCTTCTGAATTAGCTAATTGGTATTGTCACACGCAACAACTCACTGGTACGAGTAAATTGTACAATGAATCATACAGTAGAATCCTTAAAGCACGCATAACTTTTGTATCCAAAATTAAAATACACTGTAGAAGTGTTCACTCACTATCAAACAGAAGTAATAAGATCATCAAACACTCGTCCCGTCTCTAGGATCCCTTGAGAGTTACCAGAGATCTAATCAAGAACTAATGAAATTGATTTCAATAAGTGTATAAGATCGACCAGAACGTGCAACATATACTTTCAAATGCTGCTAATTAAATGCAAACGACACAGAAATTACAGTGATAGAAGAAATCAATTCAGAACACCATACTCGTTGATAGTCAATATATCCAACCACGCATCGAAATCAAACACAAACGAAAATCTGAGAATAGTGTAAGATGCAATCGATATGATACGTACCACGCCGGAGGCACTGTAAGTGGAAATACTGAATTTCTGATCGGAGGTGTAGTCTCTCGTCAACAGATCTAACACGAAGGGAAACATGAAATCAACGGAATCAGCTTAATATCACCAGAATCAACCCAACAGGATGAAAAAAATTGAATGACATTGGAGGAACAGCCATACGATAATGTTACCTTTGGCCTTTTTGCCGATATCTGCGAATAGTCCTGGACCTTTGCTCATGGTTGATCGGAGATGTAGAGGGATCGGCGACGGTTTGGAGGAGAAGCGGTGAGGATAGAATATATTTTTTTTGGTTACACTCAGTGGTAGACGAAATAAATAGCGAATGTTGTTTTTAAATATAATAACAGCCTGTGACTTTCTATAGTGACAAACCACTCACAACCGCTCATGTGGCACGAAAGCAAAAATGGGATCCAGTGAACCGCTTTACTCATTCGGATATCCCTTTGGATTCAGATCGGGTTCTTCGGTTTAGGACTACATGCCCCATTCGCATATTTTTTAGAATTTTTTATATATTAGATCAGGTTCGGTCCAGGATTTATCGGATTTTTTTTTTTTCCGACAAATACCATAGATTAATATATAGTATGCAATACAATATCCTGATTTACAACAGAATGGAACATTGTTTGAAAGTTGTTTGAAGACAGATCAGTAGAATGAGCCGTGGCTATGAGATGGGCCGCCTGATTGCCTGAACGCTTTACAAAGGTAAAGTGATGTAGTGGTATATGTGAGGCAGAGTGTATAATGTCTGACGCCAGAGTGTATAATGTTTGACGCAGGATTTATCGGATTTAGATAGGGTATAAGTACCTAAAACTACCAAAAAAAAATTCAAAAATTCAAAAAAACATACAAAAAATCCAAAAATATTTGAAAATCTCGTAAAAATATGTATCTAAACCTCCTAAAAATATTCAAAAGTACACAAAAATATATGTGTTACCAAAAAATCAGATAAAAGAACTACTTAAACTACCCAAAAATAGTTGTCAAAAAAAACTATCCAAAAATACTCGAAAATAGTAAAATTACATTAAAAAATAGATAAAATTTCGGCTATTTTGGATATTCGTTCGGGTTTGGTTCGAGTTCGGATATTACCCAATATTCAAAATACTTAGACTTAAATTCTATTTAAAAAAATTAGTATCGATTCGGATCAGGATTAGGTTTTTCGGATGGGGTTTAGATTCAGAGTTCGGATAAATGCCCATGCCTACTCACGCTGACTGGGTAAGGCCAATTTTATTTTTATGTTTACCTTTGGGCCTAGTGACTATTGGGCTTATGTTATCAAATTTCGGCCCAAATGAAAGAGCATCGGAACCCTTAACTAATCTCACAGATGGTCTAGATCAGTAACTGATTTCACCGATACCCCAACTATGGCGACGAGCAATATCGTCCGTTTGATCGCACCAAGCAGATCCGCCTCCTCTAGATTCCTGGAGCCTGTATCACGGTTTTTAAGCTCTGGTACTCCTCCTCCGCCTACGCAGTCTCCATCCCCATCTCCGAATCAGGAACAGATTGTGAAGCCAGATCAGAAACTTCAGGAGAATCTGCAGTTGCCCAAGGAAGAGGAAGATGAAGAAGAAGGAGGTGGTGAGTTTGTTAACGAAGATACCGGTGAGATCGGAGGGCCTAGAGGTCCTGAGCCTACTAGGTACGGCGATTGGGAACAACGTGGTCGATGCTCAGATTTCTGATACGATCCCATGATAATATCATCGGTACTTTCTTTTTTATCATTTCGATTTCTGGAAGAAATTGGAAATCATTTCGTTTAATATGTTATGTATTTGCAGTTAATTGAGAACACAGAATAAAATTTAGGAGAGCTTGGAATTATTATGATTCTTCTGGGCTCTTGTGTGCTTACTTGTTTGTGCATGTTTAAACTATATGAATACATTTTATATTTTGTGGATTAGTTTCATTTCGAATGAGACTAATCCACATATAGTGGATCCCTCGTATGCATTTGGATTTGTGTTTTAGATTATTTGATAAGAAAGGAACATGTTATTAGTTACAACGATACGAAAAAGGTTTGGTAACAATCAATTCAAAGCGAACCGAAGAATATCACACGTTTGGTTTAGCCAATACATATTTATAACGATATCTTCTTGGCAACAGAGACTGAACTGGTGGTTAACATTTTGAAAATGTCCACCTCACTTGATTTACTAATCTATATACAAACTGAAATCACATTTCATAAACATTAAAGTTCTTACAATACTATACTAATTTCGCCTAAGGTTTTGAATGTTTATTTAGGTCACAACAGGATAAAATTAACTATTTCTTCATAAAATGGTTCACATTTAGTCTTCAATATTACACCACTATTAATTAAAAAAAACTATGATTGGTAAAAAAAAAAAAAAAAAAAAAAATAACCACTTGCTGAGTATATCTACCATTGAAAACTTGCTTAAACTATTTCAAGCCAGCTAAACAAAAAATCTGGTGGATAAAAATAAAAGTGAAGTAATCTAAATTTATCTTTTCAACAGGAAAAGATGAGTTGAATATGGATAAAAATCCAAAAATTGAACAGCTAATTATGAGCTGGGAAGCGCCGAACAAGAACAAAACAAAAGGACAACTCGATCTGTATTTTTGTACGGCTCTTAAATTAGAGCAAAAAACAATAACATGCAGAGTCGTGTCTCAATTGATGATAAAGTGATAATAAAACCACTTTTGACGATAGCTTTTAAGGAAATCACAAGGAGATAAAAAGAAAAAGCCGGTAAGGCGCGTGGATTCTTAGCCGTCCGTTTATCAATCGTGGGCTCCACGCGCCTCCCAGTGATTTTTGCAGGTGTTGTTGGTTGGTGATGGTGAAGAAGATATTATCTCTGTAATAATAATAATTGACGGTAAGAAAAAAAAAACAAGTGAGAAATAAAAAGTAAATATCTGTTGTCTCGAGAGTGTGTGTGTGTTTATATAATGGGAAGAGATCTCTGATCTTTTTGAAGCTTCTCTATAGAGTTGATCTTCTCCATCTCGTTAAATTGAGTAAATTTTGGTTAGCTTGCTCTTACCAGGTTCGGTCTGAAACGAGATTCTAGATTGTTTGAAGGTATGTCGGTGAGATTGGTGCATTGATTGTTCTATCCATCTGTTTTGAGTTTTCTGGGTTCGATCTCGACCATTGTTTGTTTTTGAGCATTTTTTGTTGATTATGTGATGAACAAAAACAATGATTGCTTTCCATTGATAAGTTTTGTTGAATCGTGATTTTTTTGAATATTTGTTATTATTCTGTTTCGAATTTTAAATCGTAATTGAGATCTGTTCTTCCTTTGGACAAACATTTATTTAAATGATTCATGTTTTTCGTATAAACGAATCAAATGATTATGGATTCAAAGCATTTTATTGTGTGAAGTAAAAGCAAGATCTGTCTGTAACTTTTGAACAAATCTTACGATTCATCTTCCAAATATTCATGGAAAGAAAGAATAATCAAAGTTTCATTGATTTGCCAAACAGATTGAGACAATGGTGACAGGTTGTGTTGATCTTCAACAATCATTGAAAGCTGCAGTGCCAATTCCTCCACCTGTTCCATCAAAATCTGATGAACATCAAAAAAGATACAGCAACTCCATAGCTCCAGGACACAACCATAACTGTGTTTCCACAGCCACAAGAGATATGTGGGATCGTCTTTTCAACGACGGATACAAAGCCAATGTTGTTATCTACACTGATAATGGCGGCACCATCTACGCTCATGCAAATATAATTGTAAAGCTCTCTCCTTCTTCTATGTCAATCGTTGATCATTGTTGTAGTTATGATCTCTAGACTGAAGTATCTTTGGTTATTGAAATGAACAGGGGACTGTTTCGACTGTGATCAAAGGCATGTTGAAACAAGCTAAGAGACATGGCAAGTGGTATACAATCTCAATCCGTGGTGTTCCTCATGAGGCTGTCCGAGTTTTCATTCGTTTCCTCTACTCTTCTTGGTACAAAATCTAATCCACTTGCCTCTATACTTACTTACTATTGCCTCTTTTAATATTAGTCATGTTCGTTTGCCTGCCGTCGACGGCAAGTTTCGTTTAACCGGTGGCAGCGGCTGTCGGCAGTCGGCAAGTTATTGTTCATTTACATGTTGTTGCAGCCGCCAGGGTCTTTTGCTAATTCCTACATCTAAAGCTGGAAAAAATTAGTGGTCAGAAATTTGCGTTGCAATTAGATGTTGGCGACTGCCGGTGGCGGCAATGTAAACGAACAATAACTTGCCGTCTGCCGCTAACGTCATTCGCTAATTTTTGCGTCTAAAACTGAAAAAAATCAGCGATCAGAAATTTGCGTTGTAATTAGATGCTGCCGGCTGTGGTTGCCGCAAGTAAACGAACAATAATTTGCCGTCTACCCCCGAGAGACAAACGAACAACCTTATTGTCTTCGTATTGATTAAACTTGACTCTCTTTCTTTTTTTTGTAGCTACGAGAAAGAAGAAATGAATCAGTATATCATGCATTTATTGCTTCTGTCGCACGCATACATGGTTCCTCAGCTGAAACGACTCTGTGAATGGCATCTAGAACATGGTTTGCTTAACAAAGAGAACGTAATTGATATCTTTCAGCTTGCGTTGCTCTGTGATTTCCCTCGGCTTAGCGTCATATCTCACCGTATGATCATTAAACACTTTAAGATGCTTTATGCGACGGAAGCATGGACAGCTATGAAGAAAAGCCATCCTTTTCTCGAGAAAGAACTTAGAGACTCTGTCATCATCGAAGAAAATGTAAGTAATTACATTTTCACAAACACTTTGGTTTTGATTGGTAACATGTAAAATGGCGGAATTGCGTATAAAAACGCAATTTAGAAAATATTACCTTTAAACGCAATTCCGCCATTCCGTAAATTACAAATTAACAAAAAAAACAATTCTGCAACAATTTACTTATACTTTACTTTTATGCTTAATGGACTTTTTTATATTTCTTTTTTTTGCGTTTTTGTGTTTTATTTTTCATTTAACATAATTTTTTTATTGGTAAAATACTTGTAGAATTGCGAAATGGCGGAATTACGTTTAAACGCAATTCCGTCATTCCACAAGTTACCAATTAACAAACAAAAAAAATCCGCAACAATTTACTTATACCTTACTTTTATGCTTAATGGACTTTTTATATTTCTTTGCGTTTTATTTTTATTTTTCTTTTCTTTTTTGCGTTTTTGTGTTTTATTTTTTATTCTGCATAATTTTTTATTGATAAAATACTTGTAGAATTGCGTTTTCCATCATTCAACAAGTTACTAATCACGACCTTTTTCTAACTATCAAATTCTAAAACTTTGTAAACACAGACGCGGAAAGAAAGGATCAGAAAACGCAACGAACGGAGGATATACTCGCAGCTATACGAAGCAATGGAAGCTCTTGTTCATATATGCAGAGACGGATGTAAAACAATAGGACCACACGATAAAGATTTCAAACCGAACCACGCTACGTGTAACTACGAAGCTTGCAAAGGATTAGAATCACTGATTCGGCATTTCGCGGGCTGTAAACCTAGAGTTCCAGGAGGTTGCGTGCATTGCAAGAGAATGTGGCAACTCCTTGAATTGCATTCACGTGTTTGCGCAGATTCTGATCAATGTCGAGTCCCACTATGCAGGAACTTTAAGGAGAAGATGGAGAAACAGAGCAAGAAAGATGAGGTTAGATGGAAACTTTTGGTGAAGAATGTGTTGGAGACTAAGAAAATTGGAGGCTCTCCTTTCTTTTTACCGGTGGTTGGCTCTTCCTCCGCCGTGTCTTAAACTGTCAGCTCAAAATTTTCATCGTTCTTAATCCCAAGAAGGCGAGTTTTCAGCGTTTCTTGTGATCTGCGACAAAAAAAGTGTACCATAATAAATGAAATGAAAGAAACACGTTTGGTTATCAAAATCAGATCCGGTTTACTGGTTTGGAGTTTGGTTACTCGTTTCGGTTTAGTGGTTTGTTGAGAAACAAACAAGAGAAAACAGCAGTAGAAGGATCTAGCCAAATCTAACACGACCCTACTTGCTTTTGTTTTTTTAATACTTCCAAATATGGGAAACAGTAACGAAAAGATCGTGGTGGGAAAACAAGTGATGCAGAACGAGACAAATGCAATAAGAAAGAGAGAGACGTGTGGTACAAGTTGTACAAACAGAATCAGACTCACTCACATCACATGTTCCTATTTCATTAAAAAAGTCATGTTGGAAACATCCATTGTCACAAACCCAAATGCGTATACTCATATTACAACCATGGTCCATATGTATGTATTTATGTATATTTCCTTTAAAAATTCTCCTATGTTTATTACTTTCGTATTGGATTCTGATTCCTTCTAAAAAAAAAAGAGTGTAAAAACGATTCTGAACCTATCTTGTAATTCTTGAATTGAGGTTTCCAATGATAACAATAATTGCAACGGATAAAATTATATACAGTTAAACCACTATAATTTTAAAACGGATAATAATCTATTACAGATTAAATTTATTTATTCATAGATCATATTTAGTCCGCAACATATCATTTTTATTTTTTAGTATGCACGGTTATACCACTGCATATTAAATAATATAAATAGTAAATAAAAACGGTTTTGAGTGCTTTGCGGATTAATCCGCCATAACTAGGCCTGGGATATTGGGTATTCGGTTCAGTTCCGGGTAGGAACCGATCGGTTCCGGGTATTTCGGGTACAGAGGTTTAGGATCCAATGGGTATTTATTTATTTCGGTTCGGTTCCGGTTCGGTTCTCATCGGTTCCGGGTCGGTTCGGGTACATAGGTTGAAGAACCGGAAAATACCCGAAAAAATTCGGTTCTTATCGGTTCCGGGTATTTTATACCCGATATATCAAAAAATACCCGATATGTCAGAAAAATTACCCGATATGTCAGAAAAATACCCGAAATCTAAAAAACAATTACCCGATATGTCATAAAAATACCCGAAATATATAACATTTACCCGATATGACAAAAAATACCCGAAATGTAAAAAACAATTTTACCCAATAAAATAAAAATATACCCGAAAACTAAGAAAATACATGATATGCTAAAAAATCATATACTATGTATATGTATATTCGGGTAATCGGTTCCTCTTATCGGTTCTCGGGTAATACCCGGAACCGAACCGGTACCCGCGGTTCCACAATTTCAATACCCAATGGGTATTTTGGCCGGAACCGGAACCGGAACCGAACCGATATTTTTGATCGGTTCCGGTTCGGTTTTTCGGTTCCGGTTTTTATGCCCAGGCCTAGCCATAACCATTGCTATTATTCAAAGTGTAAAAAAAATATAAAAAACAAAATAAACAAAATCTCCACTAAAATATCAAGAAATTACGATATATTTATATATCTATCTATATATATTTCAACAGCCGACAAAAAACCTAGCAAAGAAAAAAAGAGGGTCCATTATTTGTTAACGAAAATTTGATCAATATAGTGTTTGTTCCTCTACTAACCGGTCCAAATTCTCCAACTCAACCAACTCAATAACTCCACCGGTTCGAGAAACACCAATTTAATCCTTATCTCAGTGTAAGAAACTGTACAGCCATTTCTTCATCACGTAGAAGAGTTGCTGCTGTGTTCATCATCTGAGCTAGTATCATCCTGTCTTCCTTTATACCTATGAAGAACCGGTAAGGAAGCTGTACCTGAAATCCTGAACGATCTAGCTGAAGCCGAACCCATCACTGAAGACATTTCTTGCATCGTCTTAACTTCTTTACAAACATTATCAAGAACACCAAGAAAATCTCTTACCACCATGAAGATTCTTAACGGATGTGCTTCTTCTTTAGCTGTGTCTCCATGGAAATACTCTGTAACTTCTTTAACCATTGACAAAGCTTTTCTTTCACCTCCTTTGATGGTTCGAATCTCTTCTTCTGCATCTTTGAGAAACGTTTTCATTGAATCAAAGAATTGCCCTGGAGTTGGAGTTACTGTCTCTGTCTTGATGAATGATCTGAGTTTGTCAAGACCTGTTTCGAGCTTTGTAACGTAACCACTCAGTACATCTGAATCCATACCGGCTGACTTTTTAACGTTTACTAGATCTCTACTGAGTCCAGCCACGACTTGTAATCCTTGTTTTCTGAATCCATCTATGTTTTCATTTATTGTTGTTGTTGTTGTTGTTGTTGTCACCTCGGATCTTGTGATTTCTTGAACGACGAAATGAAGTAATGTTGTTTTGCCGTCAACTCCTTTTATGTCAACGAGTTTTAACAGTGTATCGAGTTTGAAGGCTTTGGCATCTCCACGATTAGTACCGACGTTCATTCTGTTTCCTGTCATCAACACAGCTTCGAGGAGCTTAAGGAATAGCCTGCTTGCTTTTAGTTCTAAGCTTGCTTCCTACAAGGGATTAAGACAAATTAAGACAAATTCGTTTGAGAGATTGAGTCATCAAGTGTGTTTAAGAGTGACTAACTAACCTCTAGTGTCTGGAAAGAGTTTCTTAGATACTTGACTTCTGCATCAAAGTTGGCTCTATACAACATTGCTTCAACTCTTTTGAATGCAAAAGGGATATCGAGAATGGTTTTAAGGAATCTTTCAGCTGTTCCTAGTTTCGTGACATCACCGGAGTA
This sequence comes from Orychophragmus violaceus, assembly GCA_030180135.1. Lineage (NCBI taxonomy): Eukaryota > Viridiplantae > Streptophyta > Magnoliopsida > Brassicales > Brassicaceae > Orychophragmus > Orychophragmus violaceus. The sequence continues at coordinate 760,866 of CM058232.1, read as the reverse complement.
CTCTCGGAGTTTTATCTCTTCTTCCTTTGTTGGAGCCATTTTCACCAAAGTCTCTAGAAGCTCTGCACCTAAGCTCTCCGGATTACCTGTTACCGTGCCACAAGTTTAAAATTAATTGAAATAATAGGGACCAAAAATGTTAGTAGAGAACAATGCATAACCAATTTATGTTTTGAAAAAAATGAATGTCAAATATATCATGCTTGCTACATAAAGGATAACCCTTTAATAGTTTTTTTTTTTCATAAGTTGTGCAATCATGTTTGAAGCAATATAAAGCAGAGAAAATCATTTCATGTGTCATTGTTCTTTGAAATGATTATAGCTTGTGGCCTAAGCCTTTTTAGTATTATACTATTATTTATCCTTTCACCACTGATGAGCATCTCTATTACTATTTCTGCTACCAGAAAGATCTCCATTAGCCCATCATCAATACTCAAAAACAGGTTGTGTTGAACAGATGAACTTAAATGTAAATAGCTTACTAACTTACAATGATCAAGGCAAGTGTCAATCCTTAGTTTGAGTTTGAGTAAATGGAACTTTACCCTAAGTGATAAACCAAATGGGAGACAAGAACTTACCATCTAAAAGAGCTTCTGACACCTCCTCACGTGTTACATTCAGTGCTCTTAAGAGGATTGCAATGTTCTGTGATTTCTTTGGATCAAGCACTCTGTTCTCAGTCTCAGCTGGAGGTATCACTGACCTTCTCACAGGTTCCTTTGGAGCTGAGCTTGCTGAATTGCAACCAAACAGATGCTCCATCCGATCTTCGTTCACTCTGTTTAATACCATAAGATTCAAATAGTTATTGAAAACGGAAAACTCAAACGAATTTGTCATAACAATGGAGGAAACAGTTATACGCACTGGAATGAGCTTGATTTGAGCTGGTCCCAAACTGTGGCTCTATCAGAGCTTGCGCGTACTTTGTCCCAGTGGAGTGGCTTTAACTTTGGCCTGCTTGGATCCGTGTCCCCGTCTCCAAGAGACCCGGCTGATACACTTTTGGCCTCTTCAACAGCTTTCGATTGAGGACTTGGAGTCTTTAACGGTAGTTTTCTTGAAGGATCGTCTGGCTTTGTTGCTTCTAAATTGCTGAGTTTTCGAAGTATCTGGAAATCTCTTGGCCGTATCTGAGGAGGCGGAGGAGGACGAGGTGGTGGTGGAGGTGGAGGTGGCGTATGGAGTGGAGGAGGAGACCTCCGTGGTGACACTCGTGTGCTGATAGGAGACTTATCCTGCGTAATCGCCTGAAACGCCGCTCTATTCGGCGGAGGAGGAGGCTGAGAAAACTTAGGCTTGTTCTGTGAATAAGGAATCTCCTGTTCATCAGTTTCCAAGCCCCTTAGAGGTGGAGCTTGTACCGGCGGCAGTTTCTGCTTTATCGACGGAATGATAACGTGCTTCATCTCCGGTGACTTAGATGCAGCTGTTCCAAACTTCGATTTCGGAGAAGTCCTCTTCGAGTGAGGAACTGATCCAGAGGAATGGCCTGACCGAGGAAATGCCGTGTAGTACCCGTCGTCGCCGCTGAGAGCAGATCCATGCGGCGTGTAAAACGCCGCGTCGCGGCATTCTTCATCGGAAGATGATGTAGAAGGAGACAAAGCCGACGGAGAATTCTCAGTCAGTTGCGGCGGCTTAGCTAACGGTGGAAGCGGTTGAAGCTCAGGACTAGGGCGATATCGATCTGATCTCTTAGCCGAATTTAATTTCCGGTACGGAGATGTATTAACCGGTCCATTACTTCCACCAATAGACTCACTCACCGATTGACGGTTAGGTTCAACGGTTCCCATATAGAGAAATGTAGACGACGTCGGTGGTAACGGATCTTCCTGGAATCTTCGAGAACCAACATCGCTTCCTCGACTAACGAGTTTCTGAGTATCGCTAGCGTGCTTGACTTTATGGCGATACAAGAAGAAAGCTAGAGCTGAAAGCATACCGAGAGTGACGATTCCAACAGATATGACGATCGCAACTTTCTTCCCAGGTTTAGCTTGTTGAGTAGTAGCTGTGGGAATCGGTAATCCGCCATTGACGTCAGCTGAAGCGGGAGGCGGAGGAGGAGGAGGAAGCTGAGTCTGGTCAGGTGTCGATGGATTCTCCGGGAAGAAAGGCTGATCGGGAGGAGACGGCGTCGACTGGAAATCTGGAGGAGGAGGAGGAGGAGAAGAGTCCGGGAAAAGCGGCTGATGGAGAATTCTTCGGTGAATCTCACTAGTGAATCGATTCAGCTTGACACCACCAACGGAGATAGAGAACGATAAGAAAAGGAAGAAGAAGAAGATTGATTGAGGAGCTCTCATGGCGAATTCTGATTAACTGTTTTACAATCCTCGTCTCTCTCTAGTTTCATCTTCTTCCTTCTTCGTCAGATTGTATCTTCAATGGAAAGAAAAATAAGAAATGGTTACTGAAAAAGAAAAAGAAAAAGAAAAAAGGGAAAGTAAGAGCAGAGAGGAGAGGAAGCGAAAGTTCGTTTCGTTTTAAGATCTGAGATTTAATATGTTTAAGCTTCTTTTTAACCTCCTTTAATTCTCCGTTTAGTAGTAAATTATTATACGTAATTACTAGTTAGTCGCATTATTTGTGCGCGGCAAACATTACGTTAAAAATATATAAATATTATTATATAGTATTCAATTAAATTATTAGTTGCAGTCTGAACAATTTGGAGGTAAAAGACATTAAAATGAAGAAAAGACAGCCTCACATTTCACATCCAGCGTCGGGATATTGACTACTGACTACAAAATTATACTAATAAAATTCAACTTTGTAATTAAATTATGGATGGACTCTCATGGTCATGTTGCTTCACATTTTGTAATTCGACACATTTTGTAATCCACGCCACGTGAGATTCAACAATCTAATTTCTTAACTTCAAAAAAAAAAAAAAAATTCTAATTTCTGGGCTTTGATGGTGAAAGACGAAAATATCCTTAAAATCAGTAGTAATAAATGGAACGGAGGATGTGACTGTCATTTTCCGTCCAAGGTAGAAATTTCCGATTCTGCTACGTTGATGATACCAAGACGGAGGAAGAAGACACGCACATACCATTCCACCATCGACTTTTTCATTTTATTATTGTATTGTTTTTTTCTTTTACTTTCCCAATTTGATTTTATAACTAATTAAATATACAATTATAAACAATAACTTTTATGAGATTTTAGTTTTTTAGATTTCTATCTAAATATTTATGCGCATAGAATTACGTCACAGCCGTAAGTTTTAGTGGTTTTTGTAGAAGTTTTTCTTATCAGATTGTGGAGTTTTGGTTTTTTTAGTATGAAAAATGATCTTTCAACATATGTTCGTGTAAATAATGTTACTGTTGATAGGCCGTGGGCAACATCGATAAATCTCGTTTAAGTTATGCAAGTTCAATTTGTCTTTTATTGGCTTTAGATTTTATCGATTGTTTTCTATTTTAAATGTAGATTTTACTTTCGGTATAACTATTTATTCTGCCGACTTAGTTTTTTTTTTTTTTTGAATTTAGTCTCCGAACAAAAAAACATTCTCTACCAACTTTTATATCCCAAAAATAGATTCTACCTTATATAAATAAAAGTTTAACTTCGGAAGGAAAAAAAAACACACATAACAACTCATTGTTCTAAACCAAGCAACAATAACTAAAATCAGGCTGATTATATAGCCGGAAAGCCAATCCACGGTGGTCCAGTCCATCGTATATGAGAATATGGGCCAACATTTTCCATTTTCAAAAAGACTTTTAAAAGTTTTATTTTTTCTATCACTAACAAAAAATTTTTAAACTGTAAAGCAGATGGCAAATGGTAATTTCATCTTAATTTAATTTTGCTTAGGAATATAAGAAACAAAATATTGTGATGTATTGTATTGTATTGCTTGAGAATTTAAAATGCAGTTTCGAAAAATCAAACAAGTTTTACTTTTTTTTTTTTGTCAACAAAAAGTTTTACTTTACTCTTCTTAAAACGAATTTTGCAGACAAAGGACATGTTTTTCTTTAACGCGAAGTGAGTTAATACGTATAAGACAAGTTTATGAAGAGTCTATTTTATGAACAAAAAAAAATGTGAATAAAATTAGAAGATAGAAGATAGAAGACCCATACATATAATTTTGGAATAAAGTGACACAATAGGGCTCAACGTTACATCCCTATCTTTTTTTGCATCTTTTCCTTTTTAAATCTTTTTTGCTTTTATTCTTTCAATTTTTTGTTTCTTTCGTCTTTTTGGGGTAAAAGAAAAAAACCCAAATGGTTTATAATAGATCCACCGACTGCTATTGTTTATGTTTATTAATGGTAATACTAATTGACAAGTGTATAAACAACACAAGGGTCAAGCACACGCTCTATATAAATCCTTTTGCTTTCTCACTCTCTTTTTTATTTTAACATATATCATATAGTATAACTTTCTCATTTTCTTTCATCTTTATTTTTACCTTTTTCTTATAAGATTTGCTGGGGATGCCAATTTCTTTTGCTTGCATTTACAAATATGCCCTCAATCTTTTATCTATTTCACTAAATAGTAGTAATGGATTAACGTTAGTGACAATCCAGACGATAGGTTTAGTCTTAATTATTATCTAGAGTGATTTGTATAAATTGTATCATTAGTTCTTTATTGAGATATTGTAGGGATTAATGGGCCATGAGGCCTTAATCTCTAGAGAGTGTGTGGTAATTGTCCCACATTGGAAGTTGGGAATAATAATGACTAATATATAAGGGACTTGGACCAATCCACTTATCACCAATTGGTTTTAGGTTGGAAGCCCAGAAAACTTAACATGGTATCAGAGCCTAGTCCAAACTACAGAAAGGACTATGGTTGGATCTTGGGCCACCCGATTGTTGGGCCACCCCATGAACAACTCCACGCTTCAGATGGCAAAGTGCTCTGAGCGTGAGAGGGGGTGTTAGTGTCCCACATCGGAAGTTGGAGTAGATCATATATAATATATAAAGGGTTATGGCCAATCCACTCATTGCCAATTGGTTTTGAGTTGGAAGCCCATACTAAGCCCAATTTAACATTCTTTAAGCGTACTTCTTACTTCTTGTAAGCATACTTCTAACTTTTGGGTGCCTTGTGTGAGAATTGGCTTTGGGAAGAAACAAATATTCCGTTTGGCAGAGAAAAAAAACAGATTCCGAAGACAAAAAAGCTTTTCTTTTATTCCACGTAACATAAAATCTACTGAACACTTAAGGCTCAAGATAAATAATATTCTTCATCACTTTTGTAATCATTTTTCTATCATTATTGTCACTCTTTGATTTTCTATTGAGGCAAGGCAGAATTATGGTGAGTAATAGTGCATTCTTAAGCTAATAAATTGGTAAATAAAACGAGTTTTTTTATTTTAATTCAAAACTACAGCTAATGTTGCATTTTACAGGAATGATTCCGTGCGAAATCTATTTTTATAAAGGTTCACAATGAGTTTATATATAGTATATATATATTTTTAAAATATTATACATAATGGACTAATTATACCGACAGATCCGAGAAGATCATGGGTCTAATGGGTTAATACTTGGATTTTAAAGTCAGTGTTCATTTTTAAGTATTTCATGGTTTTCTTTAATTATCTGGTTAAGTATTAATTAGTGGTGGTAATCATGATAAAGCTACTAGACAAATCCCTACCAAGTGTTGTCATAATGATTGTGACAGGATTATGCAAAACGTTCAGAGCAATTTTAGAATCCCACACAACCTTCGCTCAATAGTCAATAATATCAGTCTAACCACAGCCTTTCGAATCTTTGATAGAGAAGCTAAGAACCAATGGTCGAATTAGCCCAATGCCTCTGGCTGAATTCAAGGGCCTAAATAAAGCCCATTTGTGCCCTTCTATCGAACAACAGCCCACACAAGAGAAACGAAGTTCATACCACTACAACAACTACAAACCAAAGAACCAAACATAAACGAGATTACTAGACATAACATAAATGTTTTTTTTTGTCCGAAGGATCATTATATTAAAGCAAAGATTGTTAGATAACATAATTCTAAGTCGGAACAAATCGAAACTATAGACAAACAATAAAACTGGATATCGACACGATACCAAATAGAAAGCAAACCAATTATGTCCGAAAAAACAGAATCGATACATTAGAATTTTAAGAAAAACTAAAGCCGACATTATAAACACTTTGGAAACAAACACATTTCAAATGAAAAACATCGATGATACTCTCTAAAAATAAAAAATGGAAAATATTCCCTCCGTTCCTAAATGATTGATTTTCTAAATTTTAATTTGGTTTCATAAAGATTGATGTTTTAGATTTTTTACATAATTTTTACTAATTAATGATGATGAATTGTAAACTTCTAAAAAAATAATTAGATTTGTTGGATTATTATTGGTTTAAAATTATAGAAAATTGTTAATAACAAAAAACGATGCATTTATAGACATGTTTTAATATGTCTTTTTAATATGTGTGAAAATCCTAAAACATCAATCATTTAGGAACGGATGGAGTAGTAGAAAACACGACACTACAACCAATAACAGGTGAAGCTACAATAATTTACTTGAAAGCAAAAGACTCAAGCCAAAATAAATCACGAAAAGTAGACCCAACTACAGCGGCTAGCTAATTTAAAAGGAGCTAAATTAAAACGAACATCTTGCTAATTATTAAGAAAACAACCGAAAATCGATGATAATATAATGTACTAGGAAGAGCCACAAGCGACCAAAACCATCAAAATTGCATTTTTCATCAAAACTCCTACAATGTTGAACCACACAAATCTGGATTTAAACACCACCCTTGTCTAGTGAACACTTACAGTCAAACAAAATAATGAACTATTTTCTGTGTTGTGCCCACTAAAAACAGGTGTCACAATGTACACTTTCTAAAAACAGAACAATTCAACATTGCAACGGCACTATTTTTCATGTCAGTATGTTGAAGACCACTTTTATAGATATCCTCAAAATAGAACATACTACAGATTTCAACCCAAGATCAACAACAGTCACTCACTATGCAACATTGTCCTTTTTCTTTTCTTTTTCCCCTTCAAAGTAAAATATAACCATATTTTGATTCTTCCTCTGTACTCTTTAAAAAACCCATCTTGTATAAACTTCTCACATGTCTCTCAAAACAAACCAAACACAAGTAAAGTAAAGAAAACTGTGCCCAAAGCAAAAACATGAGAGATCTTCTCTACATCTTCTTCTTCATTCCCTTTCTCAGTTTTGCAACTCATAGCTCTAATCTGTATGCAGGAGCTGGTCAAGAATCAACACCCATTGAATCTCTGAAGCTCCATCACAACCTCCTTCAACTTCTTACTGATGAAGATCTAGCTGTTTCTGTAAGAGACAACAAAACCATTACTGAGATTTCCTCAAGCATTATAAAAGCTGAAACTTGGCTTAAAACCCATGTCCTCTCTCGTTACCCTTCCACCAAAATCACCACGATTGTTATCTTTTCAACTTATTCTTGCCAAACCACACAACAAAAACCCACCTTTGATCTAGTTCTGCCATCTTTGAAAAACTTGCACCATTCTCTTACAAGATGGGGTCTTGAGAAGAACATCAAAGTCTCCTCTGGCTTCTCGTACCAGTGCTTAGACAAAGTAGAAACCCTGTTCAAGCCTGTTCTTGTCTTTCTCAAATCCATAAACTCCACTTTCACCATAAACCCACCTCTAAATCATCTTGATTTGCTTCATTCCGTGGAAAAGTTCGGATCTTTGAGCTTCAACAAGGTGAACTTTTTAAACACTGAACCACAAGAAGCTACTCCGGCGACGATGACAAGAAGAAATCTAAGATCTTTAATCGAAGTCAACTTCCCGACATTACCCTCTCCATCACCGGAAAACTCACCAATCCACTCCACAATCGGATATCCATCTCCACTTTCCTCGCCGGAGAAATCTCCGATCTCATCTCCTTCCCTATCTCCTCTTCCTACTCAAGGACTCTCTCTTCCGCCGTGCCTTCCTCCACCAGCTCCTTCGCCGCCACCCGTTAAGAAGGACGTGGAAGGGCTATGGTGCGTGGCGAAACCGAGTGTAGCGGCGGAGACATTGCAGCAATCTTTGGATTTTGCGTGCGGACAAGGAGGAGCTAACTGCGATGAGATAAAACCTCATGGGATATGTTTCTATCCAGACACGACCATGGCTCATGCCTCTTATGCTTTCAATAGTTACTGGCAGAAGACTAAGAGAAGCGGAGGGACTTGCTCTTTCGGTGGCACCGCCATGCTTATTACAACTGATCCAAGTAAGTAAAAAAACTGATTTACAGTGAGATTAGTTTAAGAAAAAGACAAGTAAATTCGTGTTTTTGTTTTTGTTTTTGCAGGTTATCAGCATTGCCGGTTTGTTCTGAGTTGAGATTTGTCGGACATGGAAGATCTGTAATGAAATCATGGAAGCTAGAAGAAGGAAGAATTTATCGATGATTATTATATTAGTTAAGAATTTGTGTCTGGTTTTGTTAATTCGAAATCATGGTTAGTGGACTCTTTTATTATTTAGGGGTTAATCTAAATCGAGTTAATAACTGTTACGTTTAAGCCCAATATACCATCCAGTCCACTTTTCATTGTTAATGGGCTTTATTTTACGTAAGAAGGGAAAAAAAATAAAATCGAGTTAATAACTGTTACGCTTAAGCCCAATATATCATTCAGTCCATTTTTCATTGTTAATGGGCTTTGTTTTAAGAAGAAAAAAGTTAAAAATTTATCAGAGCCAGGTTTCGATCCTGGGACCTGTGGGTTATGGGCCCACCACGCTTCCGCTGCGCCACTCTGATTTTTTTGAAAGAACATAACTGAACTTTTAGTTGTTGTTTCTATTTGGTTGATGGGCCTTTTTCTATTGTTTAATGGGCTTTTTGTTGTTTCCGGTACGTCCATGTTATAGATTGATTACTAATGAACATTCATATGACTGTTTCTATGTACACTGTGTCTACATTAAATTGCGTAGAAAAGTTCTAGATATTCTTTAGCTAAAACGACAGCTTTAGATTCGTTGAAGAGTTTTTGGGAGTTGAATTGACTAAGTAGACAAAAACTCTTATGAGACAAACGACGACCCACTTCATAATGCAACAATACGAAGACTAAGACCTAGTAAGTACTCCACTTTCTTTTGATCCTCGTCAACGAGCCCCAATTGTTATTTAACACATTATTTAATTTCATTTTATTTTGTTTCTTTTTTTTATTAACACATCATTGTATTGGTTTTATGTTGGTGATTACTGACTAGTGGGCAAGTTTCACACACACAAACTATTACGGAATAATTAAAAAAAATATTCCTATATACGTATGCAACTATTGAGAAAAATCAAATGTTTGTGAGCAAATAAAAAAATAAAAAATTGTTTTTTTTTCTCTTCTAAATAACCAAATGAAAGTACTATAAGAATTATATGGGTCATGAGCTCATTGGACTTTAAGGTTGCCGTCGAAGCCTTTCACCATTTCACGTAGAGATGGATGGCATTTTATGGGCGTTTTCATATCTTTTCGAGAGACGAATCTTGCGAGTTCAATTTGAATCCGATTATGCAACACTTATGGATATAATAGAAGACTCGGGAAATTGGCCAAATTTTGTATCGGAATTGGAAGTCTTATCCTTTTTAAAATAGGGTTTTGATTTTTTTTTTTTAACATTCGGCACATCTCCGAAGTTTAAATATTCGAATGGATTTTTTAGTTAAGGATGTCCAATCTCGTGACCCACATAAACCGGATTCCCCCAATTGATGGAACTCTCTGGAAACTTATTGATAATGGATTAAACTCGATTTAAGTATAGGTTGGCGGAAGACAAAAAAAAATAACCAAATGGAAGTTTTGGATCAATCAAACAGAGAGATAGTGTAGTGAGACGGTGTTGACGGTGGTGCAACTGAACTGTCACCGTCATGCATTAGCCTGAGTCTTAAGTCTCGTACCGACTTTAACTATCCACCCAAAAGTTTCACCATTCTTATTACGCCGCGTAGCCCACCAGAAAAGAATTCAGCCTTCTTTAGCCAATGGGAGAACGCCAGATAAGCAATGACCTAATGCCACCCCATACATGAAATGGAAAGTGAGATTATACTCCAGAGTGGCAAAAGCTTCTTCTTCTTTTCTATATAATTTTTTTAAAATACAACTCGGAAGATATGGCACTACATTTAAAGAACAACTGTCTTCCTGATTTTAGTTTTAATTATAGTTTTTACACTCATAATCCAATGCATAATAAGTATAATGTTTAGGGTGACTACCGGGAAAAGTGTGAGAATTAACTTAAAAGTCGTAACATCTTCTATATATTTAATTAAAAAACTTTGAAAAGTTCACAACCAATTGGTGAAAATTCGTTCTTATACGTATGAGCAATTAAAGGGTGATTCATACATATCATATAGCTGAGAGGGATTTGTTGGCATCAAATGTACTTTATACTATAGAAAAAGATAGAGTTTGTATTTTGGACTAGCCAAAACAATGGGCTTGACGGGTACGTCAGATGAATAGCAGAATAGCCCGAAATGTAAAAAACAATTTTACCCAATAAAATAAAAATATACCCGAAAACTAATAACTAAAAAATCATATACTATGAATAATTATTGGCGGGACAAACTGAACTGAATAAAATTTTTGCTGAAAAATTTACAAAACGTCAAAAAATTAGTTTTAGTAGATCAATCAAATTTTGTTATATTTTTAACACGCTAGTTGTATATAGCGCAATCACGTTTTTAAAACGTTAAAACGTGAATAAGTGATGAATGGTAAAAAATAGCAGAATCGAAAACGTGAATAAATGGTATACCGTTCATCACCAATATTTTTCATGTTACAATAGATAATAAAATTTCGCGTGATCTCACATTTTATGTGAATGCATCCGCACAAATATTTAAAATCTTGGAATAAAAGATAATCTAAACTCATTGAAGCTAAATTTGAGAAATTTGAATTCATCAAATTTTGTATTTATGGCAGGCTAATCCTCATCTTACCGGTAATCCTAACTAGTTGATTGCAATCCGATATTTATAGAAAGTAATTATAACAAATTATGGGATTGATAAAAAGTTTCTAGATATTAGTATATGACATCATTAGACTGGTAGATAAACTCAATAGTAATTTTCTGCAATACTATTATTCTAAGAATTTTCTAGGAATTTTGTCAATAAGTTTGGCGTTTTCTAACTAAAACAATCCATTGACTTGGTAAATAAAAATCATATAAAATTCCAAAATTAATGACAACATATATTACATAAAATAAAGGAATTTAATGGATTGAAGAAAGCAAGAGCAGCACCACTTGATCACTCATAGCCCACGTTCCCACTCTCAATCCCAATTCTAAAGATTTCTTACAAGAATTATACTATATAGTATAAATCAAACCAACTCCTAAAACACACACAACACAAAACACAAGACGTGCTCACAATACATCACACACTTCACTCTTTCTTCTTCTTCTTAAATACCTCAACATTTATATGGCTCTTGAGACTCTAAATTCTCCAACTTCAGCCACCGCCACCACTCGGCCTCTTCTCCGGTATCGTGAAGAAATGGAGCCGGAGAATCTTGAGCAATGGGCTAAAAGAAAACGCACCAAACGACAACGTTTCGACCAGAATCATCACAATCAAGAAACCACTCCTTCTGAAGAAGAGTATCTCGCTCTTTGTCTCCTCATGCTCGCTCGTGGCTCCGCCGAACAATCTCCTCCGCCGTCACGTCCGCCATCTTCCGATCACCGCGGTTACAAGTGTACAGTCTGTGGAAAGTCATTCTCCTCTTACCAAGCCTTAGGTGGACACAAAACGAGTCACCGGAAACCTAACGTTAACGTTCCCAGTAGCCAAGAGCCGTCTAATAACAACAGTCATAGTAACAGTAACGGTGGTTCCGTTGTTATCAACGGTAACGGTGTTAGTCAAAGCGGAAAGACTCATACTTGTTCAATCTGTTTCAAGTCGTTTGCGTCTGGTCAAGCGTTAGGTGGACACAAACGTTGTCACTATGACGGTGGTAATAACGGTAACGGTAACGGCAGTAGCAACAGCAGCGTAGAAGTCGTCGGTGCTAGTGACGTCAGTGACGGCGGCCACCTTGGATTTGACTTAAATTTACCAGCTGATCAAGTCTCTGTGGTGAATTCTTAACGTTGACTCGGTTCAGATTTAAAGTCAACGTTAGTGGACGGTGAAGATTAAACAGTTGTTTCTTACCAGTTGCTTCGGCTTGACTGAGTCTGTAATGAAAATGATTGGAGTGGACTTGCTCAAATGCAAATTCCATTATTATTATTTTTTTTAAAGGAAATGTTTATTTGTTGTTGGTTTTGTTTATAGATAGAGGAAACAATTGGGATATTGATATATTTTTGTAAAAGAAAAATAATAATTATAAGGAGATGGATGATTGGATCTTACACGTTGTTATATAGTTGACTGGTCTGTAATATACTGGAATTTTTATTTATTCTTTAGTAAATTATTTTTCGTAATCTATACTTCATTTGATTCCGCAAGCAAAGGAAAGCCACTTGTATTCCGTTATTTCACAGCTCCTAGTGATCTGTTCTTCACATAAACTATTTTATTATTAGTCAATAAATACCTGTCATAACTTCCTGTTGTATATAATATGATTTGCAACGTTTCATAGCAGGATTAGTCTAGATATATATTCAAAGATTTGTAACAATCTCTGACTCGATTTTGGTTTTATACCAAATGTAAAACCATATTAGTATTCAAATGTGGACTATCATCATCGTATTCACGAAATGGATTAGTATTGAAATATATCCATTTTGGTTATATCACTATTTTTGGTTTTATACTAACTCGATTTTGTGGACTATCATCATCGTATTCACGAAATGGATCCTCTACCGTATTAGTATTCAAATGTAAACCCATTTAGTGATACAAGCCTGCTTAATAAGCCCATGTGATAGTTTATTGGACTTTTTTCTTTAGTAGCCCATTGTTTAGAAGGAGGAACGTATATTTCGATCCTGACTATGCCACTTGACCAGATGATTTGATTGAGAATAATATTTGCTCCAAAGTTTGATATATATAATTTAGTCGCGACAAGAAACAAAACAAAGCTAAGCTGATATAGCCATATAGGGAAGTAAAATTGATTACTGCAAGAGCTTTGACCGTAATGATTCGAGCATGCATGTTACACACACACACACGGAAGTGAATCAGCTAATATGCATGCACTTGATCTTGTTTGTCTATGAGAATCTGTGTGCCCCATGTGCTTTTCTCATAACTATTTTATCATGTTTCACTAATTTAATTTCTATTTTCCTTTTTATTAGAAGATTTTTATTTATTTATTGAGTTTGATTAGTGAACTAAAACGGAACAGTTTAGTTGTTAGAGGAAGATGGAAGCAAAACTGTAAGAAAAAACTGTTAGTGTAAGCAGTAACAAAAAGATGAGAATAACCGTTTTTACTGTAGCTTTATACCACTTTATGATTAGTAACAATTAAAACGGTATATTTCTAACCGTAGCGGTTAGATGTTACCATTCAAAACCATTATCAAAATCGATAAAAAATTTGAATATAAACAAAAATATATAAGAGTATCAAAATATGACATCGAAAACATTGGCCAGCGAAAAACAAATTCCTTGTTGTTGTGTCTATGATTGTCGTGTTTCTAATTGCGTTATGGGGTTTAGGGACTTTTTCTGGTTAATTAGGTTATGATTTTCATTTCTGGTTATTGTCGGTTGTATTTTCGGTTTACATCCGGTTTTGGATCGGAAAATTAATATAATATATTATTTAAAAAAAAAACAATTTTCTAGAACTAAAAGCCGGCAAAAAATCAACATATATGGTTACACACCTTAGTTTCGCCGACGACGTTCTCCTGTTTTTCGATGGTTCAGAAGAGTCTTTACGAGGCATCCTTGGGATTTTGGACGAGTTCAGAGTGGTTTCTGGTCTGGCACTGAACAGGCAGAAGTCTGCTCTATTTTTGGATGGCGCAAATCATGACTTGGCAAGGGAAATGTCCTCTCAACTTGGGCTCCAACATTGTACGTTCCCGGTGAGATACTTGGGGCTTCCTTTAAGCTCCAGAAAGATGACCAAGCAGGATTTTCAACCGCTAATTGATAAAATTAGGCAAAGGTTTTCATCCTGGACCGTTAAAAAGCTTTCTTATGCGGGAAGGCTCCAGCTGATACGGTCGGTCATTTATTCCACTATCACCTTCTGGGCATCGGTTTTTATCTTGCCAAATCAGTGTATACAAGAAATCGAGAGGTTATGCAATGCTTTCTTGTGGAAAGGGTCCATTCAATCCGCAAGAGGAGCAAGAGTAAGCTGGGAATCGATATGCTCTCCGAGAGAGAACGGGGGTTTAGGGCTGAGGAATCTGAAGTCATGGAACAAGGTTCTCTGCCTTAAACTCATCTGGCTATTATTTGCCTCAGGAGGATCGCTATGGGTCTCGTGGATACGTCGAAACAGGATTGGTGATTCAAGTTTCTGGGATTCTTCAACGCCAACCAACTCAAGCTGGCTGTGGAAAAGGATTTGCAGTTTAAAGGTTTTGGCACGGCAATTTGTATTTTGTGAGCTCGGGTCGGGTTTAACAGCCAGTTTTTGGAATGACGACTGGACTGGCTTAGGACCGCTCCTGTCGTTAACTGGTGCAGGGGGACCTCAGGTTACGGGGATTCAATTGAATGTGGTGGTCGCAGAGGCACAGACCGATGGAGAGTGGTCTGTTAGCTCCTCACGGAGTAGGCATCCTGTGATTTCACTGCTGCGAAATTGTCTACCAGAACCAGCCATTTTGATCTCGGAGCAGGAGGATGATAGATTTCTATGGAGGTTGGGTAATGCGGCTCCCTCCTCAGAGTTTTCGACGGCGAAGCTATGGAAATTCTTAAATCCTCAAGGACCCACAGTTGATTGGTTTGACGCAGTCTGGTTTCCTAAAAGAATTCCGAAACATGCTTTTATTACTTGGATGGCCGCTCGGGATAGGTTGACCACGAGGGATCGGCTCAGACAATGGGGGATTACGGTCTCGGATGCTTGTTTACTTTGTAATGCAGGCCCGGAAACTCGTCAACACTTGTTTTTTGATTGCTCGTTCAGCGCAGAAGTGTGGTCTTATTTCTCATCTAGGATCCATGTTGTACCTCCAAATTTGTTCGAGGATGGTCTTAGATGGTTGAAAGACCCCACGGCTAACGCAAATCATACTCTCATTATTCGCCTTGCCTTTCAAGCAGTGATTTATTCGGTATGGAAGGAACGCAACTCGCGATTGCATTCAGCTACTTCAAGACAGGCAGGGGGTGTAATTGCAGAAGTCAAAAACATCATTAAATGCCGGCTCATTCCTATTTCTCGGGTTCAAGGTGATACGCTTAATGAAGTTTCCGTTCTGAATTCATGGTTAGCACTATTTTGATTATAACCATGTCTGTTGCTCTTATTGTTTTCGGTTGTATTGTCGGACTTTCCCTTGTGTTTTTTCACAGGTTGGATTTATTTAATATAAAAAAGTAAAATTAAAAAAAAAAAAAAAAAAAAAAAAAAATCAACATATATATTGAGGGGTTAAAAACTATTCTGACTTGGTATTACATTCTAGATATGACTATGACAAATCCACAGAGCACATGTGATATCTGATATGTACTAATGTTCAGTCTTCAAAAGTCCATTGACTAAAACCGCTGTTGGAAGTAATCATCAGCTTTCCCCTAACCGACCAAACTCTTAACAATGCATTATCTCTTTCTCCATAATCATGTGACCCTAATTTTTATGTGCTCTCCTTTTTTATATTTTAGTGCAATTATTATGTTTTCTATAAAAAGAACTTGTTACTCCCTCTGTTTCTCAATATAGGAGGTTTTGAGTAAAAACACGCATCTTAAGAAATTTATTGGGTTTTGCAAAAGATGTTTTAATAGTTAATTTAAAATAAATTCAACCAATCATAAAAGAAACCGTATAATATTATTAGCTATAGGACAATAAATACTCTTAAAGTTTACATTGAAAAATGAAAACCTCTTATATTTTGAAACAAACATAAATCTCTAAAACCTCCAATATTGAGAAACGGAGGGAGTATTATTCATGGTATTTGTTTTATGTATATAGTTTTAACATCAAAGACATATCGAGAGCTCAACACTAGTGTATCGTGCATAATGACTTGACAACACAAAGTATAAGCAAATATATATGCATCACATTTTTTCTTTAATCGCACAATAAACATCTAATGCAGATGCAAGTCCATATTAAAATACTATAGTATAATAGTGTTTCTATTATTGTTTAATTGACATTGGATCCTTTTGGATTTCAGTGTTGGGGTCTGTTGAAAGAATTAAAAGGCAGAGGAAAAGAGAAAGTGAAACAGGTTTTGATATGATATAAAATACTTTTACGTAGTCACTTGGTATTTATTGATATAGTAGACATATAATTTTGAATGTTATAAATATAATATGGGAGCAAATATATTTGTATAGTTTAGAAAAGAAAAAAAATGTTGCGTGCGGTCCCCGTTCCTCCACTAGGGCAAAAGACGGGTTCACTTGTTTTATGGGTCTATCACTTTTTTTATACATTTGCCCCCCGCTGTACAAATGTGGGCTCTTTCAAACTTTTTGTCCATTTCGGATTGCTTCCCGAATATATCTTTATTTAGTAATATGGATTTCCTATTTTAGATGACAAAAGACGTGGGTCTCCCCGACCTACAAAGAAAAAACTATCTTTGGATCTTATGATATATTTGGAAGGTACGGAATAGTAAGTTATTTGAAGGGAAGGAAGTTTCCCCTATAACAACATTGCAGTTAACAATCATTGAAGCGGAGGAATGGAAGGACGCAAACACTAAAGAGAAGGGAGAGGAGGAGGAAAATGGTAGCTTTATGCAACATTTGGAAAACCGCCAAACCACTAACATGCCTTCTCAGTCCCGATGTAACGCCCCTTTCCCATTCTCCGCTGACCGCCGAGCTGACCGGTCAACAATCAAACAAGAACATGACCGATCGAACCCGAGCAAGTCGAACAGGAAAAGTTCATCACAGGACGAAGCCAGAGACAGATCGGTTTGAGACAAAGGCTCGCACCAACCCAACTCCGACCCCGCTATCCTCACTTCCATAGCACAAGTCGGCCGTCTTGCACTACTTCTGCGAGTTGTGTCGGTTCGGACGAAACACAATATCAGGAAAGCATATTCATTTCCGAGTAAATCAAACGTTCAGCACAACGTTTAATCGTCACTTTACAAATCGTTTTCATCAACAAAGAATCAACACACAAATCAATACAAAAAGTGGCGTCAAGCCGAACCGAAGGAAAACCCCAAAAACCATCGAATCAAAACCCCGCCACAAGCCATCCCGAAACTACACCGAGGACCTCCCGCGTCCATCGCTGCTTATCCTGAAAAACACAAAAGAGTCTAATGAGCGATCTAAGATCACCCAGTGAATCGGCTCCCCACTAAGGCTTCTATTCTATCTATCAACTATAGATTCCCGCCCGAAACCCAAAATAACAATCAAGCAGAACAAAATAGCCGATCACGCACAACCACGTCGTGTCGAGCCCACACACAATCAATTGCCAAAAGAAAGAGAAGGCGATTAGAGGAAATCGGGAGCACTGCGGCACATGTCCCCGATTGAGACTCGATCTATCTACCGCGCAACACCAACTACACCAAAACACAACGCTGGGCCCCTACGATCTTGGTGACTTCCACGGGTTTCTACAGCTACCGATATGGTAACTAACCCACGACTCCTAGCCGTCTACACAACGACTAGGACACCGTTCTCTGTCCATCGATACGCGGTGACTCTGACTACCCCTAGATAGCCCGAGTTTCCATGCAGTCCGGCCCTAGGACATGACCCCGTATTCTCCGGACCACACACCTATAGACGTCACTCCATAGGTTAACAACATAACCAGAATCACCACGGTCCGGTTAGGTAACTACCCGAGGATCCTATCGGGTCGGAAGGACCAGAACGTAATCAAATACCTAGACTTGCGGGATCTAACGCACCCTAGAGTCCTAGTGCAGAAATGGAAACACGCAGACTCGCTTGGACTCTAGCAATCAATCTCAATCAATAGCAACAATCAACCCCGCATCCCGCAAGTCAACTCACTCACACCCCGCTCTGACTCAGCACCGTACTGAGCCAGCACCACCACTTAACTGGTCCCATGACCAAGTTAAGTAACAACAAGGATCGCTCGGCCCAACACCGAGACGATCTAAAGGCCTGCACAAAAGTCAATCACAACCACACAACAGACAACCACGCAATCAACACACCACAACACACAACATGCCTATTAGGGTTTCTATCGTCTTTTAATCAATTCACGCCCGCTACCTTGGGTTAGCCGCTTGCTGACCCGTAGACGGTTCACCAGTCACAATACTTCTCTTTAATTAACCACTCCTAATCATCTTTTAATAACTCTTCGATCCGTCGGTTTAGAGCTAGTAGTTACTAAACTCCCCGACGTCTCATCATGCATTACTTAATTCATTTAACTCGGGAACTCCGATACCGTTCCATATTCTATACGCGTGTTCAAGGTTAAACCGTATTTTAACTCGTCTTAATTCCCGTATATAGATTCATTTAATACCGTGCTTACTTGCGTATATATGCATATATAGTCCTACTCATGCCACGTCTATATGAATGCATCACACAACGTTCTAACAACCTAACGGCATGCAATAGATTTAATCCGTTTTAATCTAACATGCTTCTTTAACCCTAGCCGGTTTAATATCAATTCAATCAGTCATTCAATTCACAATTCAATTTGGTTTAACACGATCGGTATGCATTCCTATCTCTACGGTTTCCCATTTATCGATCTATATGAATGTTACGGTGTTTGAGCCGACTCACAGTGATTTCACGGAATGAACGGCACGGATGCGGATACGGTTCCCGAGACCCGAACAAACCCGAATCTTCCCGAATACCCGAACACGAACTCCCGAACACCCCGAACCACCGGATAACCGTCAAACCGAGCGTTGACCGGCTCGTTTTCCGGCGTTGACCGCGTTGACCGGCGGCGTTGACCGGCGTTGACCGGTTGACCGTTGACCGTTGACTTTGACCCGCTTGACCGTTGACCACCTCCGGTTTACCCCTTGACCCACTGAACCACCAAATCGAACCGAACCAGCTCCAATCAAACCGGTTTAGTTAAACCGGTTAGGTCAACCGTTGACCGGCGTTGACCGTGGCTTAACCGGTTTGACTAGACCGGTTCACCCACTGACTCAAGCCCAAACCGACTCCAATGCATCCCACATCTACCCATGAAGAACCGCTGAAGATTTGCCGGCGAGGGGAGGTTTTCCGGCGAGTCCTCCGGCGTTGACCACGGCGGCTCCGGCGTTGACCACGGCGGCGGTGACTTTTCCGGCGACTTCTCACGGTGAACCACACACCAATCCACTCCTCTTGATGAGATCTATCCCCCCATGGCCTTGAAATCTTGAAATAAGTTGAGGAGAGAGAGAGATACCAAGAACCCTAAACCGCGGCTGCTTCTCTCCTATTTTCCGGCGAGCTCCGGTGACTTCTGACGACGGCGGCCGGCTGAAACTTGAAGAGGAGACTGAGATGAAGCTATTGGCCTTTGAATCACTGGATTTGAGCTTAAGATGAAGAAGTTATAGCTTTTCTTGTGAGAGAAGGCATGAAGAACATCTTGGAACTTGTTGAAGATCTTCAAAGGTTTTGCTTGAATCCTGATGAATCTGCTGGAGAAAGAAGATGATTCTGTTGCATGCAAGAGAGAGAGAGGCTCGACAGAGGAGGAGAGAGTAGAGAGATTCTTTGTATCAAAAAGGGTGATTTGATACAAAGTTTCCTTTTTGTGCATGAATCTCTCCATGCAATGCATGTTCCAAAGAAGAGGTGGCGCCTCCAGGGAGTGAACACTTGTCCTCCAGGTAAGTGGCTGAGTCAACTAATCCAGCCATTAAGCCCTTAACCTCCTCTTAATCCCCTTAATCACATGTGTTTGGTTTGCTTGATTTCCCCGATAATTGTTTTAGTAAATAGTAGATGATTCCCATAAATCCCCAAACCTTCATAATCTGATTCTCCTTGCTTTTAGATGAATTTGGCAATTTGAATCACCTCGTTTGGAGTTTCCTAGCTCCCGTTATGATTTTTCGAAGTTTTCCCGGTTTAACTCGGTTTTCACCCGAAACTCCGAAAATGCATTTCTGCTCCGTTTCTTCGAATTCTGATCTTGTAAATGTTCTTTATGTTTAATAAAGAGGACATTTGGCCCGTCTCGTCTTCCGTCTCGAACTTTGGCAAAATTACCATTTTGCCCCTGGGTTAGGCAAAATTACAATTTTGC
Source organism: Orychophragmus violaceus (assembly GCA_030180135.1). Classification (NCBI taxonomy): domain Eukaryota; kingdom Viridiplantae; phylum Streptophyta; class Magnoliopsida; order Brassicales; family Brassicaceae; genus Orychophragmus; species Orychophragmus violaceus. Next base: position 740,332 of record CM058232.1, on the reverse strand, counting down.
CCCTGATGACTTTTCTTCTGCCCGTTGACCGTATTTTTGGATACGGGGTATCACACCCGACGTGTCAAATCGATGCTTCATGGGTGGAAAATGGTGCGACAAGTGGTTCAGGATGGTTTTTCAAGGACTCTTCTGGAAGGAAGTACACAAGAGCACAAGGATGTAGACGAAGCCTATCACCGTTACACGCCGAGCTGGACGGATTACTTTGGGCAATGTCATGCATCGTTGAAGGGGGAATCGTCTCGGTGGTGATCGAGACAGACTGCTCTTACCTGTTAGCTATGTTAGAAGATCCACAAGAATGGCCGGGTTTTAAGACGGAGTTGGAATTTTCAATTTTCTTAGAGACCTTTTTTCTTTTTTGTTATTATTTTCCTATGTAAGTCATGACAAATCGGATTGGTTTACTCTCTTGAGTGAAATCCCGAACCGAGCAACAATGATTTAATATATGGTGTTTTTTGTTGACAAAAAAAAAGATTGTATTCATCCATTGGGATAATTTTTTTATTTTATTTTTTTATAAAAACTACAAATAAGGAAATTTTATGGTCATCTCAGTAGCCATACTTCTTGCTGCTTCATTTGCACCAGTTGCTGAAGCATGTTCGGGCAATGTATCACCAAGTGTGCTCTCGTTCTCCCAAAACTCCATCTTGTTAAACATCTTTGATGTCATTTCAAATTGTTTTAATGATATGTGTGTGATTATCAAATATGTTTATGCTTCCCGTTTTGCGTCTGTTGCAGCGATTGATTTAGCCTTTTCGGCTTTTTGTAGTTTGCTTTGTGAATCTTTATTCCGTGGTTGGAGATTGAAGTTTAATATAAAACATTGTTTAACCAAAAAAGGAGATATTGGATGTAGGGACCAATATAATGAGGTTTAGTTCTTCTGGTTCACAAAATGAATGAGGTTCTTTGGTGTTTTTGGTGGGTAATTCTGTTCTCTTTTGTTTTCAACTAGCTTGCAAGACTACTTTCGTGTTTGCTATCTAGATTACTTTGGTTCAATGGTTGTTGCATCGATAGAAGTATTTCCTTGTTTTTCTTTTTGTTTAATTTGGGGTATTTCAAATTTATGTAAGGGTTGAGACTAATTCCAAAAATATTTATAATCTATAGAAAAACTTTTTCGGTATGCAAATAGATCGGAAACAAAGATCTAAATTCATGCAGGTGTTTATAATAATGTATTGTAGTTTTTTCGCATTAAATATATCGAACTCGAAACGCTATAAAAATTAACACTAAATTGCAAAATCCTAGACAATATTGCCTTTATTTAGGATTTTTACTTCACTTTGTGGATTTGATTTTCCTAAGATTTATGTTCTATTTGCCGGTATTGTTATATTACCTTGGATCTCTTCGTTTGTTGAATCAATACTATCAATATGAAAAAATCGACAATTTTATGTAGAATATTTTTTTGTCATCTACATTTTTTAAACTAAGTTTAAATAAGTCGGACCAAAAATGAATTTTTAAGAATCACAATGATAAATCGTTTATAAAACAAAAAAAAAAGTTATAAGAAACACCAATCATTTTTTTTAAAAAAACATGAAAGATAGTATTAATTGGTATCCTCATCATTCATGTTTACTTTGACGGGGAAAAACATTGGTTTACTTGGTCAACACATCAAACAAAACTATTGTCATAATAAATCCATGAATGATGTTTACACATATAGTATTCCCGAAAAGACTGATGAATATTGACTCGCAATTTGCACAAATAATAAAGGAAGCAGAGAGCAGAGCTTTACTTGTCAGATTTAGCGTGACTGATAAGTTCACAATAAATACACATCACTGAATTCGATTGAAAACAGTGAGACAAATCCTGGGTAACTATAAAAACCAGCTTTTTCTTTTAAATCATTTTTTTTTAAAAAGGGTGAGTGGTGGAGGCGGTGGTGCTGATTCAGAGAGTGGGGACAGAACATTCTGAAGTCTTTCAGATTTGCACTAAGACGAGAAAGAAGGTAGAGAAGAAATAAGAAAACAGCTCATCTCTGTTTTCTTTAGGTACTTTTTAGGGTTTTGTCTTCTTCTTTTGTTGGATTGCTGTTTTGTGTTTTGTCGGATTTGAGTTACTCTGTCTCAAACAAGCAGCAATCTAGCCCTCACTCTTTTTTCTTCTCTATAATTTCATCAAATTGATCCTACAGAAGGTTTCTGTTTCCACCAAAGGTATGAGATTTCTTTTATAGCTGTTCATTTTATTTGAGTTTCTTGTTGTCCAAATCTAAATATAAACATACAAATCTTAGGGTTTGAGAGTATACTTGTACTTAACTTCTTGGTTTTGGTATATGAATTTCTTCTTTTCTATTATTGGATATAACTAGAAGAAAAAAAAATCATAGGTTTTGGATGATCCTCGATTTTGTCTCACCAACATAACAAGCAAATCTCCATTGTTTTTCTTTTAATTTCTATATGATGTTTTTGTTCCTCGACACAAACCAAGAACACTGCTTTATTCTTAAATCGGAATATTCCCACCTTTGTTTTTCTAGGGTTCTGGGTTTTTGTTTCTTCTTCTGAACATGAAAAAGATTCGATTACAAAAACAGAAGAGAGAATTTGATAATAAAGAAACACGCAACGTGTCGGATTCATAATCATCTCTTTTCTTTTGTGTGTTTTGCTATTTCATGTTTCCCACTTTAATCTCTTAAAAGTTACCAACTAAATAAGCAAAATAGGTTTCTTCTCTTTCAGTTTAAACCTTGCTTATGCTTCAACAACACTCTTCTTGTTTATACTTTTTGCATCCAATAAGGATCTCAGATTTCGAATCCTTATTGCTCTTGTGGTGACTACAACTATTTCACAGATTTGATCTGAGAGAAGAAGCAGAGCAGAACAATCTTCAGAAACCTCTTTCTTGTAAGGAGAAAATGAAGTTTATGAAACTTGGATCCAAACAGGATTCATTTCAGTCTGATCAAGATTCCATAAGGTAACAAATATTGTCTTTTTAAGATTTAAGTATCATTTTCACTGGTGCTTCTCATTTTCATATGAATCTTTATTCTTTTCTGGCTGTTTATACAGGTATGTAGCTTCAGATTTAGCGACTGATGTAGTTGTTAATGTTGGAGATGTTAAATTCTATCTTCATAAGGTACATTCAAAATCTCAAACTCATGCAGAAATCAATAAAACCATTGGTCTATACTGAAAACAACAACCTTTGTTTTGGTTTATGTTTCAAAAACAGTTTCCTCTGCTCTCCAAAAGCGCTCGTCTTCAAAAACTGATAGCTACAACAATAGATAAACAAGATGATGAAATAAGCATTCCTGATATTCCAGGAGGTCCTCCAGCATTTGAGATATGCGCCAAGTTCTGTTACGGAATGTCCGTGACACTCAACGCATACAATGTTGTAGCTGTACGTTGCGCAGCTGAGTATCTCGAGATGTATGAAACGATCGAAAGCGGGAATCTTGTTTACAAGATCGAGGTTTTCTTGAACACGAGTGTTTTAAGAAGCTGGAAAGACTCCATCATAGTTCTCCAGACTACAAGAGACTTTCGTCCGTGTGCTGAAGATTTGAAGATCGATGTACGGTGTTTGGAATCAATTGCTTTGAAAGCTGGAGTGGATCCATCGAGAGTGAATTGGTCTTATACATATAACCGAAGAAAGCTTCTACCACCTGAGGTGCCTAGAGATTGGTGGGTGGAAGATCTCGGGGAGCTTAGCATTGAATTATACAAAAGAGTGATCTCGACTATCAGACGAAAAGGCGGTGTTTCGTCTGAGGTTATAGGAGAAGCTATTGAGGTTTATGCATTGAAAAGAATCCAAACAGATGATGATTATGATGTGAACGAACAGAGGTCCTTATTGGAGACATTGATATCCTTGTTGCCTAGTGAGAAACAGAGTGTTTCTTGTGGGTTCTTGATCAAGCTGTTGAAATCATCGGTTTCTCTGGATTGCGGAGAAGAAGAGAGGAAAGAGTTGAGTAAGAGAATAGGAGAGAAGCTCGAGGAAGCAAATGTGGATGATCTCTTGATCAAAGCTTCTTCAGAAGGATGTGAAACAGTCTATGACATTGACATTGTCGAGACTTTAATCGATGAGTTTATTACACAAACACAGAAAAGAGACGAGCTTGACTGTTCAGACATCAACCAAGGAAATGTATTTGTTTCAGACGACAGCTCGAAAACACTTGTCGCCAAGCTAATCGATGGATACTTGACTGAAATCGCGAGAATCGAACCAAATTTCTCTACTTTAAAGTTCATCGCAATTGCGGAAAAGGTTTCGAGTTTTCCAAGATCATCACACGATGGAGTTTATCGAGCCATTGACATGTTCTTGAAGGTAACTTCAAGTACTTACCTTAAATTTTCTGTCAGTTGAAACTTAATATGTATCTATATGGTTTTACAGCAACATCCAGGGATGACGAAAAGCGAGAAGAAATTGATATGTCGATTAATGGATTGCCGGAAATTATCACCGGAAGCATGTGCTCACGCCGTGCAAAACGAGCGGTTACCTTTACGTGTAGTTGTGCAGATCCTCTTCTTTGAGCAGGTTCGCGCTACAAAACCTTCTCTTCCACCGAGCGGCTCTCACGGGAGCTCGAGGACGACGACAGAAGAAGAGTGTGACTCAGTCACAGCCACGGAGGAGACGACGACCAATACGACGAGAGACAAGACAAGTAGTTCTGAGAAGACCAAGGCTAAAGGAGTTGTGATGTCTCGAATGTTCTCGAAGCTTTGGAATGGTAAAGATAGAGATGGTGTTGGAGATGTTACAAGCTCTGATACTTCTGAAAGTCCTGGCTCAGCCACTACTGTTGATGATAAATCGACACCGTCGACTCGCCGGAGAAGATCATCCTCTTGACTTTAAACTAGTTGGGTTTTTTCTTTCTTTCTTAATTAGGACTCTCTTTTAAGCTAACTTGCTTTAGATCAGACTTGGGTTTGCTTAGATAACAGTTTTGGCCTGGTGATTATAAGTATAACCCAAAGTTTTTTTGGTTATGTAACCGTTACAGTTTTGAGAAACCCAAATTCTAATGTTACTTTATTTGGAATAAAATGCTAAAACAAGAACGTAGAAAACTAATGTTTGCAAGCCAACTGAGACTTGTGATCAATGCCATTGAAGATGTAAGTTCCCTCAAATTTCACAACTCACAAGTGTTCTACCATCTTTTATAAGTCTCTTAAAAGAACTAGTGGATATTGCAGACTGTTTTTTTTCCCTCACTAAAAGATTTTTATTGATCATAAGATATTATAGAAGATATAAACCAAAGCCGATGGGTTAAACAACAATCTTTGGAAAATTAAAACCAGCAAATACAAATTATTTCTAGAACCAAAAACCCGCAGATGATAGAATATCTCCAAAACTAACACAAAAATATAAAAACGACTAATCACCAGCTAAAAGTCAATATAATCAAATCAAAAACCGAAGATCTAGACATCTAAGCAATAAAAGCCACTATGAGTCGAAAGAGAAGATAACCAAAACATCTAAAATCGAACTTTATTAGATGTAGTCCACCGGAACTCATTATATTACTTCCCACAAACCACAAGACAATCCGTATATAGATAAACCAAACCGCTGAAAGAACACACTTTAAACCAAACAACAGCTAATGATTTGATGCGAAACGAGGCGAAACTCTAATTCCTAAAAATTAAGTCGAGATTTGTAACATGAAGTGGTAGAAGAAACTGCGGGATCTAATTTGGTATAAATCAATACTCAAACCTAAGAAAAAAATCGTATCTATTGATCGAACCTGTTCTTTCTTTGTTAATAACAATACTATCAATTTGCGAGAAAATTATCTATTTATAAATTAAAAAGGGTTTAGCCAGCCAAATTTGACCAGGAAAACTATAAAGAAAAGTTGATTAGTCGTCCATGAGCTTCTTTGTTATACGTCATCCAGTTTATATTATATACTTTCAAAAGTTTACGTTTGTTCCATTTTGTTAGTTTATTTACTTTGATTATCTTAGTTTGGATTCATCAATCTTTTCCTCGTTGACCAAGATTTAACCTTTTCCTTTAAAATAAAGTTCGATCTACATAACCAATAACAGTAGACTTTGGTTTTGACTTCCTTTCCTATGGGAATAAGAAATTACATTTTAATTTTACCACTTGATATTATTCAAATATGATCGATTATTTAGCTTGCATAACTGTTTTTTTTATTAATGAAAATACATATACAATTACAATTTGCTCTATATACTTGACTTAAACAGTGAACTAACTAATTTTCAGCTAACAAATCTAAGCATGATCATACGGTCTCGTACCTATAACAATATACTCATTTTATGAACACCATTCCGTTAATTAATACATAATAAATAATAAGGAAAACATTGGTACATATGTATGTTTTACTAGCATGTGCTTGTAAACTAGTTTACTTACAAGTGATCGAGTATGAAATTACAGATAAAAACTATGAAATTATAACACTGAGATTTAGTCTTTTGGTTTCTGTAATTTTGATTCTTGTGTTTGGTCGTTATATTCCTCTAAAGATATTATAAACAAATGATTATATCTCTCTTGGGTCAACGAAAACAGACAATCCAGGCGTTGACTTAGTCCAGTCTACACCATCATCATCCCGGAGACGTTTCAAGCACCACAAATCCTCCGGCGAGAGCTTCTTCCAGTGAGGGATACCAGCTCTAAGTGGCTCACAACACCCCACTTCAGCAGCCACGACGGTGCAACCACTTTTCTTAGCTATGTTATGAGCGTGTGAGCAAAGCGCTTCCACCAACTCCGCCGCTTGTGGCCCTTCTCCGCCGATACCATACAAGAAATGCATCGCAAACGGCTTGAAAAGATTAGGAAACGACGGGATTTTCAAGAACGGAAACGCGCCGTCGAAAACGCGCGTCGTCTTAGCTAACGTGCGTTTGAGACGAGAAGTTCCTTGAACTTGAAGTCTGTACACCTCTTTACTGTTCCATATACTTATAATGGCCCATGACCCGGTCGGACCGGGTAGAGACCCGGAAACATAGTCACTGCCACGTGGCACTGCCAAGAAAGTGCCGAGGGAGAGTTTGTTGGTGAGGATTGAGTTGATGTCTGAAGGGAAAAACTCTGTGGAGGAGAACCGGTTGCGGTAGAGTGACTCAGCGTCGGAGGGATCGAGTTTGATGATTTTAACTCGGCGGGAGACCGTGACTCGGTGGTTAAAGACCGGGTTGACCAGGAAAGTTGGTGTACGGTATTTGGAGTAACCGCTTTTCTCGGTGAAGAGTTTGACCGAAGCTGCGTTGTCGTTTTCGGTTTGCACGTATGCGTAAGCGGCGTCGTTTAGTCGAAACCACTCTTCGAGCCTTTGCACCAACTTCAGTCCAATTCCCATCCTCCTAAAATATTTTAATATAATTAATTAGTTTCAATATGTTAAAATTCATCAATAAATAATCTTAACTTCCTTTTCCGTTAGGCGTTATGTATCATCAAAATATTATAGTTTAGCTAGTAAGCATCATATTGTTTTGTTTTAATGTAGAATGATTGTAATATTTAAGGCATTGTTATAAGAGAAAAGTCATAAAATAGCACAAAAAACATATCTTATCATAAATATAGCACCAAGGAAAATAATTCACATTTTTAGCATTATTTTAATTACAAATACTTTTATAGCATTATATAATTTAGGGTTTAGGGTTAATTATTTAGGGTTTATGATTTATTATTTAGGGTTTAGGGTTTAGTATTTAGGGTTTAGGGTTTATTATTCAAGGTTAGGGTTTATTATTTAGGGTTTAGGGTTTAGTATTTAAGATTTAGGGTTAGGGCTAATTTAATGACAAAACATGTTTTTGTGCTATTTTTATGATTTTTCTTCCTTGGTGCTATATTTTTGACAAGTCATGTTTTTTGTGCTATTAATGCGATTTGCCCTTGTTATAATGATTTTTTTTTTTTGGATATATTCTATCGGTTGATCTTCGATAAGAATGTACCAAATTGCTATAGAATGGATTGGTTACCACACCGTCTATTCCGAGTTTGGAATGTTTTCCGACTAATGAATTAAATAAAGAAAATACTACATGAACTCCAACCTGTAGTATGGAGAGACTCGGAGGCCGGAGACGAAGGCAAGTTTGGTGGTGCTTATTACCGGTGAAACGCCGCCGTGTAATGCATTTCCACCGCGTGTCACCGTCTTGATCGTTCCTCTGATCATCCCAACTATCTCATTATCGATCTCTGCCACCTGTAATACGAGAGATAATAACTATATAGAGCAAACCAAAATCATAAAACGTTAAACTTATATGTTGTATAAACGTACCAGCATGTGGAAAGAAGGAGACTGTCGGATCCGGGCAAGCGGGTCACCCATGAGATCAACTAATAAAGACCCGACTTCACAGCTTTTCTCAAGCTCTTCCACTTTAGTTAAGTCTCTGTTTGGATCATAATCTCTCACCACAACTACTTGAAATCCTTTCATCATAATCTTATCAGCTAATAAAAGCTTTTAGGTATTATAAAAGTGTACGGAAACCTAACAAAAGTTTTCTTCTTGCAAATATTTGAGATTGTGTCTTTCAGCAAAGTGGGTATTGTCATTAGTCTATTTATAGTTAGTATTTAGCTTTGTTCTCCTAGTAAATTAGTGTATGATTAGTGTTTTATTTTATTGTCACTATCTCTTTCTCTATGTTTTTATAATGTAAATGTTGTGGTTAGTGCTCTTTCTTTGGAACTCTGTCGATTCTTCCTCATTTCCTTGTGTTTTATATATTATAATTCGCATATCTGGTTATATTTTATGTGATGATCCGGTTAGGATTCGTGTATAGCAATATTTTCCGAGAATATCATGGCTCATATGTTAATTCCGTTTAAAAGTATATAGATATGGATGGATACCAAAAAAAAAACTAATAAGTAACAACCCAATATTCCAAACTTCTATCATATTTTATAGTTCTTCCAGTTACATGGCACTGCGACTCCATACTTAGTATTAGATTCCAACTTGAAATTGAATAACACAAAACTAATTTCTATATGTATAGAGGTAGACCAAATTATGCTTCTCATGACATCTATAAAACTATAAATGTTACATCCCAGACTTTAAAACAGTATAAATTAATCTCTTCTCTCTATATATGCTCTTCATCTCATATAAAACTATAGATATATGTCTTCCTTTTTCTGTTTGTTGGAGTCAAAATTAGCACTTTTTCCAAAATGTCTATTCAGGAATTTAGGTCGGTCTGATAAGGAAAATTGATCCAAGGCTTAAGACTAAAGAGTATTGGGCCAACCCAACTCGGTCCAACATCTCGGAGAAGCTAGGGTTACGAAGGAGGAAAATGAAAGAGGGAAAGCGGCGCGCGTGGAGAACACGCCAAGATAGAAGATATATTCAAGCGGGATAATAGGAAAGATTCGTATTTATCTCAGTTTTCCTTTATTTGACCGACTTTGTAAACCTATAAAAAGGGTATCTCGCCATTGAATAAGACACGCTTTCAATACAACAGCCCGAGAATTCTTAACAAAGCCGAGTTAAACCTAATTTCTCTCCGGCGACCTAAACACTTTCCTCCATCGCTTTGTTGTTTCTTCCCAGAAACCTAGCGAAACCCTAATTTCCATATTCTCTCACCGTGTTCTTAAATCCTTTTTTTTAAATCCCTAAAAAAAAATCATAAAACTCTTTATATTTTTGGATAGGCCGATTTGAGATTTTACGTTAATCATGGGTTTCCCATGCCAACCCATACTAAATTTACGAGGTCTATATAAATTCGAGATTTTTTTTACATGTGTTTATAATTGAAATCTTAAAAAAGAAAACTCAAATCCTAACATAGACCTACAAAACAAATCCTAACAACTACTGAATAAAATAATTGTTGTATGTATGTTTATTTGTCTGTATTTTATGTGTATTTGTTTTTTTTATGTGTATTTGTTTACACAACTTTTATTTTTTATGACATGAAGTTTTTGAGTTCTAGTTTTTCTAAACATTTTATTTTGACATCAATATTATCATTGCTCTTCAACCAATTATATATGCCTTGCCGCTGGTTCATATTTACTATTTATATCAAAATCTTACAAATGAAAACACACCCATAGAAAGGCAGATATGAATTTAAGTGCTATAAAGAATACGACACATATTAACTAAGAAAAAGTCGATCAAAAGCTGAAATGGCGGCGGAGATACGTGGTGGGTTTAGGATTAGCTACGATCCTTTTGATTATTTGCTTTAAATTTTGTATTAAATATATACTATAGGCAGCTATATGCCTATATCATTTGCTAAATTTATAAATATAGAACTCGATTAAAAATATTGTATATTTGTTTCATAATGATTCCACATGATCATCACTATCATCACCTCTATATCCCTTTCCCTTTCCAAGTCTTTTTATCTTAATTATTTTACAGTTACACTCATTGATGGATTCGTGATCTTTTACGCAACTCCACGAATTGTGTCTCGTGACCAAATTAATATCAAATTCTTGAGTCGAAACAGTACAAGAAAGATCGAAATATGGAGCATATATGAAACGCGAAAGAAAACCAAAGTAACTGTAAGATCTCAACTCGGTCTATCTCAAGATAGAAAGAGTTTTAGGGTTTGGAATTAGGGATTCTAAAAGAAGAATTTAAGAACGTGGTGAGATTTGGGAAATTAGGGTTTGTAAGCCGGCGTTTCCGAGATGGAAGCCGGTGAAGGAATGTTAAGAAGTCGCCGGAGAGATTTTAGGTCAAATATCGCTCTAAAGTCTCTCAAGCCGAAAATATTAATGAAAGCGTATCTATTGAATGAATATTGGGTTCCCTTATATAGGGTTACAAGTCGGTTTACATGAAAAAGGAAAATAAGATAAATATAGAATATTTCCTAGAATATCGCCTTTATCTTTAGCTAGAATATTTCCCTTTTTCCGACTTTGGTGCGCGGCGCCTTTCTTTCAACGCTATCCTAACCCTAATGCAAGCCGGTCGCCTCGAGTTCGGTTTAACCTAAGTTTTACCGCCTTGGGCCTTATTCCCGGCTTTCCATTTTGGGCCGACCTAAACTCATGAATAGGCCTTTTTAGGAAAGTGCTAATATTGACTCTAACAATAAGCCCCCCCCCCCCAGTGTGGCGACTTTATGTCGGCATTACGGGAAGTTAACTTGGTTTAAGAGATGATTTTTTGTAGGCCCATGTTTTTTTTATCCCGCTAACCTCAGTTTCTTTGAGGCCCATACTTTCTTTGGGCTGCTCCATCCTGTCCTATTACGGACCGATCCGAATCCGTTGGTCGGTTTGGCTAAACCGAGATTGATTTTTGGTTTAATCACCGGTTAGGTTTGAAACACGAATCGTCGCCTTGGTAGTAGTGTGCCTCGAGTTGTGCGCCGTCATTTTTATTATAAGTAGCGCTTTCTCGCTTCACACTCTTCATTTTGCTCAAGAGAAGAAGTTTGGAAGGTAATCCTCTCTCTCTCGATATTTATTTTTCCGATTATCGCTCCGCCGCTGCTCCGTTCTAGGTTCTATAGCCTTTTAGATCGAACCTTTGTTCTTCCCTGTGTTCTTCGCTTGTTCTTCACTAGTCATGTCTTTGATCCGTTGTTCAATGAGTAAAGACAAAGAAGTTGTTTCCGTTTCTTCTGCGGATGACTCTCCAAGTCGCAAGTCCATCGCCCCTACTCTCTCATCTTCGGACACTTCGTCCGACTTGAGGAATCATCCGGCTCATTTCGCAATTGAAGAGCTCCGTCGTCGTCGCGAGATATGCCGTCAGTCTGATGCTGCCGAGAGTTCCGGTCGAGGAGATTTGATCATACCTCGGCTACGAGACTCTGACGATGGAGACGGTATTGATGTGGGTCAGGAAGGTCCCGAAGATGATGTTCCTTCTTCGTTGTCGGCTGATCCCAGCGACATGTTTGGTAACGTCGTCCAGACTAAGTCCAATGCTACCTCGATCAAGTCTATGCTCCAAGACTGTGGGGCGGATCCGAAGATTAGGATTATCATTCCCTTTCCACTTGACCGCCCCTGGAATCCTCCGCCGGGATATATGACCCTTTACGAGTCGTATTTTATTAATACCGACACGGGAGGTTGCCGTTGCTGGTTTCCGCTACCTGATCTACTGATCTCGTACTGCCACCGTCGTGAAATTGCTATCTCTCAACTCTCTGCCGTTGCAGTTCGCCATATGGTCGGTCTTCTAGTGTTAGGAGCCGAAGCCGGTATTACCATAACGGCACAGATCTTCGAAGAGATGACGTCGATTAACCGTATGAAGGCTACTAGCCCGGGATGTTTCGCGGTTAAATTTAAAAGCGGCAACCGTATCTTGACAGACGCACCCAATAAGATAAACAACTGGCAACGATCCTACTTCTTTGTTGAATTGTCTTCTTTGGTTGTTCCTGACGAGCATAGGGAGCTTATCAGGACGTCTTGGAATACTGATTATGGTAGATGTCGTACCAATTTTTCTATTTCCCGAGCATAATAATTTACTTAATTCCTTTTTGTCTTTGTAGTGGATCATCCGTTCTTGAAGCCGTATCCCGACAACTACTTTCCAATCCTCGAACAAATTCAGGCTCTCGGCTTACGCAAGTGGAAGGACCTTACTCGCGTGCGTATTAGCAAGTCTCTCTCGTGGATTTCCGAAGGTTCGTTGCTCCGTCTTATGATAGGCGCACTTTTCTAGCCTTATGATTTTTGATTTCTTTCCTTTCCCCCTCTTTTTGTTGCAGTGAAGTGGGATACCAAGGCGAAAGTTACACCAGATCAACTTGTGAAACCGAAAAAGATGGGTAAGGTGCAAAGAATCGAATCGGTTGACTACTCAAAGAAGATCTCGTCCAAATCTTCGTCCCCTTCGAAGCCGGTAAAGGAGAAGGACGCCTCTGTGTCGGCGCAAGGCGGGGAGCAGTTAGCTGATGCGGGAAGTAGGCCGACTGTTCCTCAGTCCGTGACGATTGCCCAATCGGAAGCCGCAGCCTCGCTTCCCAAACTCCCGCCTAAAGTCCCGTCTAGGAAACGGTCAGCGGAAGGCAGAGCGGACCAGGAGAAGTCGGCCAAGAAGGCCGCTGTAGCCGGTAAAGCCGCTGTGGTTGGTAAAGTCGCTAGCTCTGACGAGGCGGCCACCACTGATCCCGAGAAGAGCCTGGATCCGTGGCAACGCTTCTACCAAGAAACCGGGGACATTATTGACGCATATGGCAATATGAAACCGTTTACTTCTCGTAAAGAGATAGTTCACGTGCGTCCCCGTGCTCCTATAAAGGAAGGGGATTCTCGCCCATCGATCCACAACTTCGCTTATCAGTATGAGAGCGAGGTTCCGTTTATTGACAACCCTCGGGCGTGTTTCGACATGCTGACCTGCGTCCGAGGGAACGAAAGAGATTGGCCGATCCTTCAGGAGCTTCCTCACTCAGATGCTATTCTCAAGCTAAAGCATGCTGAAGCAACCGTAAGCCTCAATTACTGAACCATGCCTTTTCTTCTCTCTCTTCTTGACTAAGAGTTTTTTTTTGTTTCCAGATGATTGCCGCGTCGAATCGCGTGGCCTTGGAGAGCTCTTGGAGTGCCAAGAAGATGGCTGACGCGGTAACCAAGCGGGACGAGCTGCTCAAGAAGGCTAAAGTGGAGAAGAAGGCTTTAGTGGCGGATAACGCGGCGCTTAAAGATAAGCTTCGTAGAATTGAAGAAGAGTCGGCCCTTGCTTTAAAGAAGTCGGAGGCCAATCTTCTTAAATTTCAGAAGAAGATGGAGGGCCAACAGAAGTTTTATTCCGACATGGTACGGAGTGAGCGGGAAAGAGTTGAGGCCGCGGTTAGGGCGAAGGCGCAGACGCATTTTGATCTTTTTCAACGATATGTGAAGGATCAGGATGTCGCCGTTGCCCTTCAAGTCGAGCAAGCCCAAGTTTCCGGTTTGAGGAACTGCTTGGTAAAGCTTAGTGATGAGGGGATGTCGTTTCCACAAACTCTTCTGGATCAAGTTGCTGCTGACGAGGTTGCAGTGAATGCTAAACTTGACGAGATAGAGGTGGTGACCAAAGAAGAACTCACATTCGTCCTTTCGCCCGTGCATCATCCTCTTATCAATCGCTTCCGTGACTCTCCTCCTCCCGTTCCAGACCAAGTTGACCAATTTGGGACCAATCATGGGATAATTCCAGAAGCGGTTCCTGTCGGTCTCATTCAATATGTTCGTTCGGAGGTTGCGACTATAAAGAGTGCTTCTGAGGCGCAGGATGGAGGAAAGTCGTCGGTCGTGTCTTAATTAATCCTCTGTTTTATTTTGTAATAATATTTTTCTCTCTTTTGTGGACCTTTTGCCTTTTAAATTTATAAGCTTTTGATTTTGAGCTTTAATTTACAAACTTAATGGCGGTTCAGGTCTTATGCCAAGCATATCTACTTTCCGACTTAATTTTTGACCAAGTATCGATCAAGTTTGTTGGTTTTGCGCTTTTTAAATCAAGGCGCTTTCACCATTAAACTCAAATCAATTTAGTATTAAGTCGTACTCAAGTAGCTGGACTAATCTTGTATTAAGTCTCGTCAAATTCAAACGATCATAGCGACTTTTGAATAATCGTACTAATCTCGTGTTGAACTGTCGTTTTCTCTTTAATTTAAGAACTTAATCAATTTAGCGACTCCTTGCTATAAGACGGTTTGCGAGGCTTTGCTCGGCTTAGTTCTAAGGGCGGGAGAATGTGCGAGTCTTTTATGCCCGACTTATTTGTTATCCCCTACCACGAAGAATTTGCGGGACGGATCCCGGCTTGTCCTTGCCATGATGTGCACCTCATGCGCAAGGAAGACCACGCCCCTGGCCAGGAGGCATGATGCTAGTGCGAGTTTTTTGCTCGGCTTTCTGCGAGTTACTTGGACTCGGCTTTTGCGAACTAAGGAGTTCGTCTTTCTGCGAGTCATTGCTCGTCTTTCTGCGAGTCATTGCTCGTCTTTCTGTGAGTCATTGCTCGTCTTTCTGCGAGTCATTGCTCGTCTTTCTGCGAGTCATTGCTCGTCTTTCTGCGAGTCATTGCTCGTCTTTCTGCGAGTCATTGCTCGTCTTTCTGAGAGTCATTGCTCGTTTTTCTGCAGTGCTTAATAAAAAATATTGAATATTCTATTGAAAAGACTTACCTGCTTTTGGCCTTGCTGACTTTTAAGACGGGAACTCTCTGAAAAATAAGGATTTTATTAGATTTTGTGACTGTGCCGGTAAAGGCTGCCGACGTATCTTCCGAGGAAGAATCAAGTCACTCGTAGTTCATAGTACATAATCCTTTTTTTTTTTTTTTTTTTTTGAACTTGCCGTCTTAATGGTATTCCTTCAGGCTTGCCGAGTTCCAGGATCGAGGTAAAGCCTTGCCTTTCGTTGACTCAAGCTCGTAGACTCCTGGTTTGACGACTTTGGTGACTTTGTAGGGTCCTTCCCATTTTGCCCCGAGTTTCCCTGCTCTTCGCTCCTTGGTGTTTTCGTAAACTTTGCGGAGGACGAAGTCGCCGACTTGAAAATGGCGTTCTTTGACTTTCTGGTTGTAGTACCGAGCTGCGAGCTGTTGGTAGTTTTGAATCCTGAGTAAGGCTCGGTCCCGTTCTTCCTCTATGGTGTCGAGAGCCTGGATTAGCATTTTTTCGTTGATTTCAGTATGGTGCGGCATGAGAGAGCGGCGGAGAGTGTAAATGTTAGCTTCTGCCGGTACCATTGCTTCTACGCCAAAGGCTAAGGAAAACGGGGTGGCTCCTGTTGCACTGCGGGGTGTCGTCCTGTGCGACCAGAGGACTCCGTCTAACTCATCTGCCCAAACTCCTTTTTTTCTTTCAAGGCGTTTTTTGATGCCGGCAATGATGGTTTTATTTGTAGCTTCGGCTTGGCCATTTCCCTGAGGATACCTTGGTGTCGACTTGCTAAGGCGTATATCCCACTTCTTGCAGAATCCTTCGAATACTTTCGAGATGAATTGCGACCCGTTATCTGTGACGATCTCATAAGGTAGACCAAAGCGGCATATTATGTATTTCCAGACGAAATTTTGAACTTGGACATCATGGATGGCGACGTAAGCCTTGGCCTCTACCCACTTTGTGAAGTAGTCGGTCATAATGAGCAGGAAACGTCTTTGATTGGATAATGGTAATGGTCCAACGATGTCCATTGCCCATCTCATGAATGGGTAAGCCGCAGTTGACGTTGTGAGTAGCTCTGTTGGTCGATGTATGAATGGCGCATGTCGCTGACACTTTTCACACTTGTTAGAGTAGGTCTCGCAGTCGGTTATCATGGTCGGCCAATAGTGACCATTCAACTTGATTTTGAGGGCGAGAGACCTTCCTCCGGAGTGGTTTCCGCATGCTCCAGAGTGCGTTTCTTCGAGAACTCGACTTACTTCTTCTCCATTTATGCATCTGAAGAGGATCTTGTTAGCAGAATACTTGTAGAGGATACCTTCATGTATAGTGTATCGCGCGCTTTTGACTTTAAGTCGTCGTGCTTCCCATTTATCTTCTGGGAGTTTCCCTTCCGTCAGGTATGCTCTTATAGGAAGTCGCCAGTCTTTGTTGTCGTCGGTTAGGACAGCGATGAGGTCTATGCTCTTTGCTTGAATATTATAGCACATGTCGTCCTTATCACTCAGGATCATTTCTTCAGTTTCTTCCTGATTGTTTTCAGGGGGCGGGATGCTTGGCCTGTGGATCGTTTCTACCGGGATCCGTCGACAGAGATTGGGATTAGATGCCAGCGACGCAAGTGCATCTGCCGGGGCATTCTCCTTTCTTGGTATCTGGACAATATCGAAGAATTCGAAGGAGCTGGTGAGTTCCAACGCCGTCTTTCGATAAGCCTCCATTCGTTCATTTTTAGCTTCGTAGTCGCCGTTGATCTGGTTGGCTACAAGCATGGAGTCACAGTGGGCCAAGAGATGCCGTACTCCGATCTCCTTGGCTAGTCTGAGACCGGCTAACAAAGCTTCGTACTCGGCTGTGTTGTTAGAAGCCGTGAAACCTAGCTTGAATGACTGCTCTAATATCTCGCCGGTTGGTGATATGAGACGTATCCCTATCCCGGCTCCTTTTTTAGATGAAGCCCCGTCAACGAACAGTTTCCAATTTTTGTCTTCTGTCTCGGTACCGACATCCAATTCAGGTGATAATTCGACAAGGAAATCAGCTATTACCTGCGACTTGGCGGTTGTCCTGTTCCTGTACTCGATGTCGTACTCACTTAACTCTATTGCCCACTTGGCTAGACGACCAGACTGTCATGGGCTATGAAGTATCGTTCGAAGAGGTTGACTGCTTAATACAGCAATCGGATGTGACTGAAAATAAGGTCGCAGCTTCCGTGCTGAGATGACGATTGCGAAAGCCAGTTTTTCCATTGCAGGATACCTGGTTTCGGCTCCGTTCATTGTTTTGCTGACGTAGAAGATCGGCTTTTGTTCTCCTCGATCTTCTCGAACTAGCACGCCACTCACTGCTGTTGTTGAAACGGCGATGTAAAGCAGTAATGTCTCACACTTCTCGGGTTTAGACAGTATCGGCGGGTTCGACAAGTAGTCCTTGAGTTGGATGAAGGCTTCCTGACACTTCTCGTCCCACACGAATCTTTTGTTCCCTCTTAGGAGCTCGTAAAAAGGCAGACATTTATCCGTTGACCGGGATATAAACCTGTTCAAGGCGGCTATGCGGCCAGTGAGGCGTTGCACCTCTCGAGTGTTCTTGGGAGATGGTAAGTCGATTATGGCTGTGATCTGCTTTGGATTAGCTTCTATTCCTCTCTGAGTTACCACATATCCTAGGAATTCTCCCGATGTCACCCCAAATGTACACTTGGTTGGGTTAAGTTTCATGCCGTATCGGTTAAGGATGTTAAAACATTCCTTAAGATGACCGACATGCTGAGAGGCAATCAGAGACTTGACCAGCATGTCGTCGATATAAACTTCCATTGTGGCGCCAAGTTGTCCTGCAAACATCCGGTTTACCAGCCGCTGGTAGGTGGCGCCGGCGTTTTTGAGGCCGAAAGGCATGACTTTGTAGCAATACGTGCCTCGTTCAGTGATGAAGGCCGTCTTTTCTCTGTCGTCCGGGTTCATGAGGATTTGGTTATATCCTGAGAACGCATCCATGAACGATAGCAGTTCGTTCCCAGCCGTCGCTTCAACAAGTCGGTCGATGTGCGGCAACGGGAAACTATCTTTGGGGCAAGCTTTGTTGAGGTCCGTGAAGTCGACACACACTCTCCACTTCCCGTTTTTCTTCTTTACGACCACTGGATTGGCCAGCCAGTCAGGATATTTGACTTCTTGGATTGAACCGGCTTCGAGTAGCTTCTCTACTTCATCGTTGACTGCTTTAGCCCTTTCTGGGCCGAGTTTTCGCCTCTTTTGCTTGACTGGCTTGTAGGTCGGATCGACATTCAACTCGTGAGTTGTAATGGTTGGGTTGATACCCTTCATATCCTTCATTGTCCACGCAAATGTTGTAACGTTTTGCTGTAGGAAGGTGATCAGTTCCTCCTTGATGTCGTCCGGTAACCCTGCACCAATGCCCACACACTTGCTTGCATCTGATTCGTCAATGATGACTTGCTGGATTAGTTTTCTCTCCGGTCCTTTTCTTCCGTGTTCTGTGTTGATCATGCAGGAAGGCACCCTGATCTTATGTTCTCTTGCGAAACACGACCGACTTGCGCTCTGGCATCCTTTGACTGTCTGGATTCCTTTAGGTGTCGGGAATTTCAGACATTGATGGTATGTTGATGATACCGCCTTCATGCTATATAGCCATGGAGTTCCAAGGATCACGTTATAGATGGTTGGCTTGTCAATGACGTGAAACCTTACCAATCTGTTAACTCCTCCTGCGAAGACAGGCAACTTGATTGTTCCAATTGTGTACGTCGTCTCACTCGTGAATCCTGTGAGCGGCTTGGCCTTCTGCTTGATATCCTCCTCCTTAATTTCCATCTTCTTGAGTGTATCTAGGAAAATTAAGTCTATTGAACTCCCGGTGTCCACCAGTATTCGAGATACTTGGCAACTTTCGATCAGAAGCTCAACCACCAGCGGGTCGTTATGAGGGTAGTGAGTTCCACAGAGGTCCTGGTCGGTAAAGATGACGGGCGGATCGTCTGATAGGATTGGTTGGGGCGTCTTTTGCGCGGCCAATGCTAGGCGTTCATAGACCTTGATTGACCGGACTGAATCATTTACGGAGATTAGACCACCCATAATCATGTTGATTCTTCGGATGGTCTTGGGGGTTTCTTCTTCGTCCTCCTCTTCTTCTTCTTCACGGTTACGTTTCAAAGCTACGCTTTTGATACGCCGTGGTGGTTTATCTTGCTTGGGAGCCTGCTCGTCAGCTTTTTCTTCCTTCTTCTGTCCCGATTCTTCCTTCTTCAACCTTTCGATGGCCGCCTTGATTTCTTCGTTGGAAAGTCGGGAGTAGAGTGCGTTTCTGAGATTCCGACATTCAGCCGTGTCGTGAGACGTAGCTTGATGGTATTCACAGTACTTGTCCCCCGTAGCGGAGGCTGCTTGCGCCTTCTTCGCCTCTTTCCCTCTTTTATTCCACGGCTTTGATGACCGGGACTTGTCGGCGCCGTCCACAACCATTGTTTTGGCGCTTTTACCGTCGTAATGCTGCCTGGGTTCTCTTTCCTCCTTCTTATCCGCCTGTTTGCCAGAACCGAATCTTTTTGCCAATGCGACCTTCTTCTCTTCCAATTCCACGAATTTGTTTGCCCGATGGAGTGCGTCCTCGATGGTTAGTGGCGGGTTGATGACTAAATCTTGGTAAAATGGAGATTCGTGCCAGACGGCGTTTGTCAGGGCCGCGATAGTGAACTTATCTGGTGCCTCCGCTCGTGTCATCACCGCCCTGAACCTTTCTACGAAATCTTTCAAGGTTTCCTTCTTCTCTTGCGTCATCGACATCAACGCGCTTAGCGAAGTGTCTTTTCGAATGTAGGCAAAGTGATGCCTTACAAATGCCCATGTGAGGTCCGAGAAGCTATCGATTGACTTGGATGGAAGTCGGGAGAACCAGTTCAGCG
Source organism: Orychophragmus violaceus (assembly GCA_030180135.1). Classification (NCBI taxonomy): domain Eukaryota; kingdom Viridiplantae; phylum Streptophyta; class Magnoliopsida; order Brassicales; family Brassicaceae; genus Orychophragmus; species Orychophragmus violaceus. The sequence goes on along the minus strand of CM058232.1, from coordinate 720,181 downwards.
CGTCTCCTTCCAGGGTTTCGGTGAATAGTTGGCAGAAGCCGATGTCGCGCTCCTCGCTTGATGAGAACCGTGCCTTTGCCGCCATGATTTTGAACGTTGTGAGATGGGTTGCTGGATCTTTGGTGCCGTCATACATCGGTAGCCTGAGCTTCTCTCTTTTCCTGATATATGTGTTCGTGATGCGCGAGGTGAAAGGAGTCCTACGAGTTTCCTCAATGATTCGGTCTATCTCGGGTGCGGATCCCTTCACGCCATGGACCTCCCCTTTTAATTCTTTTAGGGTGTCTTTGAGCTCAATCAGTTGTTTCTCGACATGGTTGCGACTTGCTCCGCGAATAGACGCTCTGTGAGTTTTCTCGTATGACATACCTCGCTCGTGGCGATCGTTGTCTCGGTGCGAGCCATTCTCACGTCGCGAATTTCGTCTGTGGTGCACGTCCCGTGTCCGGTGACTGGTATGTTCCTCTCTGTCGGGTGAATACCTTTCATCACTTTGGTTGTTATGTCTCTTACTTTCGCTCCGTTTGGGTCTTTCAGAACCTTCCCTCCGATGTGAGCTCCGCTCACGAGTATCCTTGTCGCCTTCCTTACGCGGGTTGCTCCTGGATTCGCTGCTATGGCTCCGTTCATGGTGGCTTTCCTCAGATGTGCTATAGACCAGTCGTCTAGCGACTTTGTCTTTCACCTTTGAAGGCACCTCTCTCCTGGGTTTTCTCGACCGTTGTCCTGAAAGGATTTTTGCTTGCTCTGTCTGCAATAGGTCGACTTTCTTTGAGAACGTTTTGATCAAGTCGTTATGTGACTCGATCTTGGCCATTAGAGTGGCTAAGGTCTTGTCTTGCTCGATTTGAGCCTCTGTTTCGCTGAGTGACGGGGCATGTTTGCCGTCATCCCGAGCTTTGGTCTTGGCGGTGTTTCGCGGCTGCTTGCCGCCTTTGGCCGCATCGTCTTCGTGATCACTCTGGTTGTAATCACTTCCCTCATGGTCGCTTAGGTCAACCTTAGGGTTTTCCGAATCTGTTTCGTTACCGTTTCCCGACATCTCGTTTCAGAAATTTCTCTTAGAAATCCCCACAGTCGGCGCCAATTGTAAGATCTCAACTCGGTCTATCTCAAGATAGAAAGAGTTTTAGGGTTTGGAATTAGGGATTCTAAAAGAAGAATTTAAGAACGTGGTGAGATTTGGGAAATTAGGGTTTGTAAGCCGGCGTTTCCGAGATGGAAGCCGGTGAAGGAATGTTAAGAAGTCGCCGGAGAGATTTTAGGTCAAATATCGCTCTAAAGTCTCTCAAGCCGAAAATATTAATGAAAGCGTATCTATTGAATGAATATTGGGTTCCCTTATATAGGGTTACAAGTCGGTTTACATGAAAAAGGAAAATAAGATAAATACAGAATATTTCCTAGAATATCGCCTTTATCTTTAGCTAGAATATTTCCCTTTTTCCGACTTTGGTGCGCGGCGCCTTTCTTTCAACGCTATCCTAACCCTAATGCAAGCCGGTCGCCTCGAGTTCGGTTTAACCTAAGTTTTACCGCCTTGGGCCTTATTCCCGGCTTTCCATTTTGAGCCGACCTAAACTCATGAATAGGCCTTTTTAGGAAAGTGCTAATATTGACTCTAACAGTAACTACGTCCAAACGTACCCACTCTATAAGTATTAACAATTTAAACATGTTTCTTAGAGTTAATATGTATTATATGGGTGTGTATGTAGCATACACATTCACATCTAGTTTACATATCTTTTAGTGCTCACACATTAGTTCATGAGTCATGACCATGGCGGGTGATTTAGTTTCTGGCAGCAGAAAAAATCGAAATCATATATATGTAGCATTCCTATTTATGGTATATTCAGAGAGAGTTAAGAATTGATTTGGTTATTTATATCACTAAAGTGTATTTTTAGTCATATATTCAGAAAAACTCTAAAATTTGTATGAGTAAGTATATTTGAGTGTGATCCAGCGGAAAGGGATTTATGGTATCGTGTAAATAAGGACAAGACACAAAAAATATTTGTGTTCTGATTATAAAGACACTAAACAAATCTTTTGAGCTTCATAAACCGACCGTAAAAAATAACAAACTGACTGTCGGTCAGAACGTTATAACATAGATAAATTACAACAGTAAAATTAGCGTCAACCGTAAGAATCTAAGATATTGAATATCTGAGAAGAGTAGAGTTTCCATATATAACAAAAAGGTAAAACAAAACCCTAGTTTTTTTTGTGACATCTGATGGATTATATATTCAAAAGAGAACAACCACTGGTTACAAACTAGTAACACAATTAAGGTGGTAAAGAACACACTTTTCTGCAGTTTAGAACCTACGCACGGGTAGCAAAATCCACAAACGGACGATTAAACCACAATGAATCGTAACTAACTGTGATAGTTGTCAAGTGAAAAAAGGGTGGAACAGAGAAATAGACACGGAAACTACAACTCTTTAGACAAAGATAAAAAGAAAACCGACGAGCAGAGAAACCTACAGACCACAACAACCCGTAAATACTAAACCTATGAACTACGACTAGAGGACACAAAGAAAATCTATACGCGAGTCTAACCCCTCTACACCTAATCTTAATCCTACCAAGTCTAAACCGAGATCTATGCGTCTCCACACAAGGTTAACCTTACTAGAACCGATAAACGAAGCTATTAGCGGACAAGACTCATTATTCAACTAAACTAATTAAGAGCAGCACGAAGGAGAATAACTTTTTAGATTCAACACATAAGAAGATAAACTAGTCGAAGCAAAACCAAAAACTAAGACCACCCATCCATCACCCAAAAAAAACACACAACGGATCTAAAACAAGGGGCAATAACTTATTCATCACTAAAATGAAGAAAAAAAATGGTAAGAAAAAGGAAAAAGAGATAGATGCGGTTCGGTCCGAAGAACAAAGCGAAGGAAGAGAATCTGCAACGTGACATAACGAGAGAGAGTGGTCCTGCAAATTTCTCCTGAAACATAGGCCGTCGATTTTTCTAGACATGGACCCAAATGCATTTAGAATAAAAGCGATTACCTTTCTGGCCATTATTATATTTTCTAACACACATATTTTTAAGCCAAATGGGAAGAAGGTGCTTCGCAAATCTTAAACCTTACAGTGGAGTATCATCTTCTTTCTGCGCTAATCATAATATAAGGAACGTGATCAGACGGCTTGCTTTTTCCACAATATTCTTAATCACTTTTTTCTACTTTCTCATATTCTCTGGATTGGATTCGTATCTCTCGTTTCTTCTCTATCTATTCGTAGTTCTTCACTTCCAATCAATTGGCTACTATTAAATTGTATAGTTGTCATCCAAGATTATATTTATTAGATCCTTTATTGGCATATAAACATTTTAATTTCTTAGCAAATGAAGCTTTACTAAGTAAAAAATTCACAAATTCACACGGTTCCTTATATTATTTTCAAGATATGATATTATAGCCATGAATTTGCCATGAATTTTTTCGTGGTTAGCCGTAAAATACTTACAAAAAAGATTTATAAAACCATAAAATAATTAGCCAAAATAGTATAACTACGGTGCAATTATGATGTTTTTTGTAACTATTACATGATGACTAATTTTTATGTAGCTTTTAAAAAAATTCATGGATGTAATAGTTTTTATAGTTTTTTCGTGGTTTTCACGGAAAATCTGTACCCGGTCCGTAGCTTATACGCTTATACGAATAATTTATATTAATGTGTATCTTTTATATAATCATTTACTTTTGAGAGTATTGTTTACTAATTTTCTAAACCCCATTTAAGCCACTAACATTGTATACCAAGAAAAGAATTAAACATTTTTACTTCTGAGTTTCCACAATGAATGAAAATATGAAACATTTAATTTCGATCAAATATTTAATATAATTCATACTATAACTTATTTATTGATTTAGCTTTATGATATCTTTGATATTTTAAAATAAGCTAACACTAAACGAAGATGTTGAATTTGATATTTAATAAGAGAATTATTTTTAAAACGTCAATAAGAGACTATCTTAGTTCTTAGATAACAAGATAGATGATCGAATATAGAAACAAATAATTGAGGGATATAATTTTTATATAGTTTAAATTAATACTACTCAGAAACAATTAAATAGCATACGTAAAAAAGTTTGTTTGTCGAGCGACTGCCTGGAACATTACTTTGGAATATTCACGAGTTTAATTGAAATCTTGCTTGTTGTCCACATAAAAAGAGTTGAAAATTGATTTAAGTAATGACGAATTAGAGATAATCATTAATCAAATGGGCATGATTAGTTGTAAACCTCTATGGTATTTCCTTTTAACGTAATATAAAAAGTAAAAATGCCAAAATTGTACATCACGCTACGTAGGTAATGCCGTTGCTAAAAGACATAAAATGTCTGGTGATGTATTGGACTTTGTGACCTCATTTATTTCTCAAAATATTGTTATTTGTATTTTATTTCTTCCTTATTTTAAGGGTCAAGCAGCCTAATTTATAAGTATAACATAGTGATTAAATAACCCGGTCCAAACACGTATACATCAATATAATCATTTTTGGGTATAACAAAATGTACTTAAATGCATGTATCTGGTGCATATCAATACTATTAAAAAATTAGAGTGTTTTTTAGTTTAACCTTTAGTTGATGTGTTATTTACAAAGAATGCCATTGAAAAATTAAAAGTGTTTCTAATAGTCATTAATGGTAATTAGGGAATATAAAACAATTCGTCTACTATTCATGTTTCCCACGTGGCAAGAAATTACAGAAACATGTATCCATGCAACATTAAATATAAAGGAAGATCCACTTTTCTTATTAACTAAAATAAATATAAACATATATGTAGGAAACATAAAATTATTAAATCAATTGATAAATATAACTAATTAATTTATCAGCAACTACTTTTGCCGATATATAAGCAATATTCTTTAAACCACCGATTCATACTCAAAATATATTTATAAATAGGAATATCTTCTTTATTTTTAATTCAAATATAGATATTTATTTTTATATTCTAACAAACCTTATGAAAGAGAAATTTACTTATTTCATAATCCCCAATATCATTTTCTAAGAACTTTTAGCGGATTATTCATTCTAAAGAAAAATATTTAGACCATTACAAGAACAGGTTGAAAAATAAATTAACCAATTTCGATTTATAAAATGAACTTTGCACGTGTTAAACTAATTTCAATTGAGGAATATTTTTAGAGCGAATAAACCAGGATAAAAATCCAGTATAAATTCAAATAATGATGCGTCAAGATAGAAATGTTTCAATTGAAGTTTTTAACGGGTTGTTCAATCAACTATTTTAAAGAGCCGATCATTAGAATACATGTTGAAACCCAAAACAAATTAGCCAATTTTAAATCCGTTACAAGACCGAAATAAATCACCGAAAAAAAGATAGCACCTTCTAAAAAGTATTTCGTAGAGCGAGAAGAACTAATCGATAATCAGAAAAAAACTCGTTAGGCGGAAGGAGTTGAAATAGAAAACCGCCTGAAATTTATTAAGCGATTCACGGTGAACCAGAAATCGCATTATCTCTAGAGATTAGAGAATAGTCGGTCTTTTTTAAGAGATAGTAATGGTACATAAAAAATGTACTTTAAAATGCATAAATCTGGTGCATATTTAGCGCGGGTAAAATCTAGTGGTTATCATCCAATATAGTAAAACGGGCATGTGGAAATTCAGGAGGTAAACGTATATAATATATGTTTTATTTGTATTTCTTTTTACTATTTTAAATTATGGCTGATAATTTTTATATTCAAAATGAAAAAAAAAATGAAAAATCTAGCATGGATCTATCATTTTTTAGCTTGGAAAGCAAAATGTTCTAGTTTCATTCTGAAAAACAAAAGATATTTTAAAAGTTTACCATATATGTACCGGGCACTTTTACCGACGAGAAAGAAAAAAAAGATACCTCAAATACGAATTTTGAGTCGATTGGGAATAAAAGCATGGAACGGTTATACTAGCGGTTATGTGAACAGTGGTAAGCGATTGAATAGTGCAAAACTGTAACCGCAAGCGGTTAGTGAAAGCTGTTAGCGATAAGCGGTAACAAAAAGCTGATCTAAGTTTCGTTTTTACTGAAGCTTTGCCAAAATTTACCTTTCGTGATTGGTATAAAGAAAGCGGTAACCTCTAACGCTTTTGATATAGCGTCATCAATCGAAGCCTTTTTTAACTTCTACCTTGAAATGACACTCAGTTAACTAAGAAAAATGTCTCTGTACCAAAAGAATATTAGATTATTGGGTTGGTCTGAAATTACGGCCCATTCGAAATCATAAGCCCATATATGTAAGAATGAGGTACGGTATTCAGACAAAGATATAGAACATTTTCACAATCTTTAATTATAATCCATTTTCTATCGATCAGGATGTGTTCGGCCCATTTACAATCTTTAACACGGTTTGGTACGCCAGCCTAATAAGAATGTATAACATTTCAACCCACCAACTAGTGGACCTTTTAAAGGAAAAGAAACAGTTATGGCAGCAGTGTACTGGGCTGTGGGAAGTCTCCAACACAAAACGACAACGTTCATACGATTACTTTGATAGCTTATTAGGCTATTAGTACTGGGAACTTTACCCGGATCCGAAGAACCGAACTGGAACCGAACCGATCGGTTCAAATTCGGATCTTAGAAAATACCCAAACGGATTTTGACCCTAAATATTTTCGAGTATCCATTTAGTTCAGGTAATATCTTTTAGGTAAATCATATTTTTTTATAGGATGATTTCTACTAAATCGATTATTTTAGGTAAATCAATTAGAATTTGGTTACTTTTGATACAAAATATTTGAATCGATCAGATATTTCGATTAGAGTTTGGTTATTTCAGATACAAAATACCTGAACTAATTGGTTACTTCAAGCATCTTAAGGCTACTTCGGTTGCATAGTGGTTACTTCTGTTCCAAAATATCTGAAATACCCAAATACTCTATTTTTCGGGTATATAACGGTTTTTAAATTTAGTACTCATTCGACCCGAATCCAAAAATATCAAACCGAATCCTACCCAAAAATCTAAAATATCTGAATGGATCTTAAAATTCAAAATCGAAAAATTCAAAATCCTAAAAAACTCAATCCCAATCCGACAGTATTTAATAAAGACTATTTAGAGCAACTGAACCCAAACACCAATTTGTTACACCTCAAATTTGGTGTTTTGGTGTTTATTTTTCTTCCATCTCCAATAACAACACCAAGGATTTCACATTAAAAATACATTTTCAAATAATTATATTATTAAAATTTATGATTCTATTTATTTTAAATTGTTTTAAGCAAATATTAATTGTTCTTATAGTTTAATTAAGCAAAAAATTAAAATTACAATTTGTTAAGATAAACTTTATGCATAAATTCAAAATTATATAATTTTTATGTCTGATTTTTTATTAATTTTTATGTGTATTAGAGTTTAATTATGTAATTTTTATGTAAGTTTAATTTTAATTATGTAATTTTTATGTATTTTTAAGATTTATTTATGAATTTTATGTTTTTAATTTTTTATGTAAGTTCAATACTATTTATGTAAGTTTTAGGTAATTTTATCTTTAAGGCATGTTTAATTGATTTTTAGATATTTAACAAATTTAATTTTATATTTTAAATAGAAATTAAGAATAAACATATTTCTCTACTATCCATGTTTCCAAACAAGACAATTACTAAACAGTGCTCCACCAAATATAATGGGTGACACTTTTCATAAAATACTAAAAAATGAAACTATTAAATGCAATTGGATTTACAGTATAACGGTTGGAGATGGATTTACACATCAAATTTTGTGATATGGAATCCCATTGGAGTTGGCCTTAGTATTATTATTAGTAGTATGTGGGAAAAAGAAAACGTTCATTTGCGTCAGCCATGACATCATTTCATCCAGAGTCTCACTTTAGCTGTGTGGAGAGTGACAATAGAAGTAGACTTTTATATTGCAAAACTAATATATTTTTTAATAATATCCATTATTACAGGTAGGTCTCTTAAGGATGTTATAGGGTCAATCGCTTCTTTCTTTGTTTCAGGGGTCGACTTAGAGGTTAATCCCCCTAAACTTATTATATTTTTTATCCCATAGTTTTGTCCTTTTAGATCTTGTAATGTTCTTATTTATATGATTGTTCGAATGTAAAACTGCTGGAGAAATATACTAATGCGGATTAAACAATTATAAACAAAGAGGGTCTAGATCTGCATAATTAAAGTATTTTAATGTACTAATATATCATGTGTCTAACTATAAGACTTTGAAATGAAGACATAGTTAAAAGTAAACCCGCGCTTTCTAAGCGCTGGTCAAAATCTAGTTATTAATTAATTAAGTCTCTCCTCCCTTGTATTGCATTGCATGTGATATTGTACATATCATACCAAAAATGGTTGTTATGATTAGCATTCCATTTAAAAGAGATAAGATTCCTATAAAAGCCTAAACCATTATTAGATATTAATGATTTCACCCACTCATCAACCCGATATGGCACCAATTATTGACGCTCTAGCTTTTGCAAATTCCATCGATCAATACCTTCAACTACTATGATCTACTATGTAAAGTTGAGTGATTAAGTAATACTGTAACATTATAACACCAACCGTGTGTTGGGGGCTTATGATACTAAAGTTGGTCTCTCGTGTTTCTAGTTCGATTTCCGTTGGGAAGAAATTTTTCATCATGTCTTCGGTAAGAGAAAAAGTCCAATTCAGAGGGATTAGTCGGCCCGGATCATCTTCTCGTTAATCCAAAAAAAAACATTATAGCGAGTACCTCCAGTTTCATATCACAGTTGTCACCAATTACAAGCTGTGGATAATGTCGACGAATCATAAAAAAAAAAAAATTATAGAAGTAAATATAAATTTTAAAAATGAACGGCTGAGAGAAGACACAACTTTTCGCGGAGACACGGAGCCGCTCACACCCATCATCTTGGAATCCTGACTCATCACTCTTTCTCTCTGAGGTCACTTCATAAACATTACAAAAATATATACAAATTAACAAAAATTTAACCCATTTCATTTGTTTAAAAGTAATAATAATCATTTATTAAAATTTTATATAATTTTTTTAAAAAATATATATGGTTTAAGAATCTTCTACGGCGGCCATCTTCACGCCCAAAGACGCTGGCCTTCCTAAGTTCCTTATGTCTCTTTGTTATTTTATTATTCAAATGCATTTTTTTAAAAAAAAAATCCCAACTTGGATTTTAATATATAGTATCAATGTGTATATATATACACACATACATGTGGTCTTCTTATCTTCAGAAGCATTTTACTCTCTCTTTCTCTGTGCAAAGATCACTTTCTTGCTCCCAAAACAAACCAGAAGGAACACAGAATCTAAAGCTTAACAATCACAAAACTCAGCAGATAAATTATTCAGACATTATCCTAAAAACAAAATGAGTTGCAACGGTTGCCGTGTGCTCCGAAAAGGTTGCAGCGAGAATTGCATACTCCGGCCAAGTATTCAATGGATAGAAACCGCCGATGCTCAAGGCCACGCCACCGTCTTCGTCGCTAAATTCTTTGGTCGTGCCGGTCTCATGTCATTTATCTCCGCCGTACCGGAATCTCAACGTCCTGGTAACTAAACCAGATCTCAATAGTTTCCTACTCCATCAATTTCATTATATTTGATTTCTAGCATTTTATTCTTATTTCATAATTTTTGTTTTTTTTGTTATATAATTAGTAAAATTTTGTTTTTTAATTAAATTAATTAGTATATGCATTAAAAATATTTGTGTAATTAATTAAAAACACTCAAAAGAAGTATAAGAGCATTTAAATTTTATGTAAATCAAAAAATACTCCATTAGTCATTATAAAACCATTTTTTTTACTTTTATTAGTTTGCAGAAAGTATAAATTAATTGTTTTTTAGTCTATGTACAAAAACTAGAAAATCAAATATAGTGAAATAGAAGAAATATTTTTTTTTTACCAAAAAATAGTTTTGTATTTTATTTTGAAATATTTTATTGATTTTCTAATCTTTTTTTTTTTTTTTTTTTTGCAGCTTTGTTTCAGTCTTTGCTATACGAAGCTTGTGGAAGAACTGTGAATCCAGTCAACGGAGCTATCGGAATGTTATGGACGGGAAACTGGAATATCTGCCAAGCTGCCGTTGAGACAGTGCTTCGCGGCGGTTCTTTGAGACCGATCCCTGAGCTTCTCACTCACGGCGGAGGATTCGCCGGGTTTCCATCTGCTACTTCTGAAGAAGCTTCTGAGATCTGCACGGAAATGTTGAATCTACAGCAGAATGATTCCAATGATCGAAACATCTACCATCATTCAAGATTTTCAAGCTCTAGATCCAGATCTACGATTGATACTTCTCCGACCAAACGTAAGCGACAAGCGTCTACTGAGCAACAACCATCTTCGGAGTTTGATATCCCTAATTTCCCCGTTAAAACAACGCCTTCTTCCACACGGCGGCGAGAAGGAACACCCTCGATGAACTCCGAGGAATCAGTGACGACGAGAACTACTACTACGACGTCGTTATGGGATAACACAGCAACTGGTGGTGACATGTACGGCAACGGAGGAGGAGAGACAAGCAAGCTGCTAAACCTTTTTGTTTAAGGAATGTTTCTCTGATTTTTAGCTAGGGTTACTCATTTTCGTGGATAAAATAAAATTTCGGACCGGTGAGTTAACTACACGGTTTTGTCCTCTCGGTTTAGAAGTTATTAACCAATAATGTTAGACATTAATATTTGATGGTGAAAATTGAAAGTTTCGACCATATTAATTTATCTCTATTTATTTCCACTACTTGATTAGATAAATAAATATCAATCAATAGTTTGGGGTTATGATAGAATAAACTCGAAACATTTACTATGTTACACCAGTCGATTCATCATCTTGTCTAATATTGTTTTTCAGTTAATACTAGTGGAACTATATGCAATTTCCATGTTTATTTTGTTGGATATTCAACGTTTGTAAACTATTTTAGCATATATAATATGAATGTATATACTATATAGTATGTAAATTTTCCAAAACAAAAACAAAGAAAAACTCTCAACCAGTATATAGATAGTGGGGCTCGGATCACATTAAATAAACTAAAATGAGAAGGAAAAAAATATATAAACAAATAAAAAAATAGTTGTACCGTACTTATATCATAATATTTAAAATAATAGAAATGGATACACAATAATAATATCTAAGGCATGTGGTTGGACCAAATGGTTGGAGGAGGAGACACAGATGATATATACAGAGAGCCCTTTTGTTATGGAGGCGGCTTTTGGACGACGCAAAGAGCCACATTTTCCACCACCAATGGAATAACCCTAATACACTATTCGACTATGCTATCTCTTTTCTATATATCACAAACTATAGTACGTGTAACATTAATTTCTATCTTTATATATGATACAAACAATTACTAGTACTACTAACCCATTATTCCAAGCACACTTTTTTTTATTCTCCATTGTCGCTAACCTTGATTTATATTGTTTCCTGTTTTTTTAGGTATTCTTATTTCTTAGGTCCAGCTGCATTGTAATTTGTATTTATTTCTTGTGTCACAATTTGATTTTGTTGCCGCAATTTTTTAAACAGTAATGTAATTGAATTCAATTTATAGAAAAAATCTTAAGTTGACGCCAAAAAAAGAGGGGGGAATTTACAACTCGCTCTTGAGATATTTGGCGTTTTCAGATAATGTTTTATGACAAAAAATGATAAAAACAAAATTATTGTGACGTAAAGACCCCACAAATATTCTTTCCAAACCATCCAATGGCAATGAAAAGGCAGTGGTCACGATATATATAGGTTTCGAATGGTAACAGCGGATTGGGTGGTGCGGAACAAGCGGATTAGAAAAGCGGTATGGTTTAAGTGCGGTTTATACATAAGAAACGCATTATGCGGAATACGTGCGGTTAATGCGGGAAAAGCGGTACGGAACAATGTTCGAATGGTGAAAACTAATTTTTTAAACAAAATAAATATTTGAATAACTAAAAAAGTAGAATACATATTTTACATAAATAATTTAAAAACAAAAAATAGTTGTAAATGAATATTATATATTATATGATTTTTTTTAAAAATAAATAAATTATAAAATAAATGTAAATAAGGTTCCGCACCCTGAACCACATGTATTATGGGCTCCGAATGGTGACAGCGGATCGGACGGTGCAGGATAAGCGGATTAGGCGGTGCGGAACAGTTTAATTGCGGTTTATACAAAAGAAACGCACTATGCGGAATAACTGCGGTTAATGCGGAACAAGCGGTACTTAAAAATGTGTGAATGGTGAAAAAAGCTGTATGCGGTATTAGATAAATGGTTGAATGGAAAAACTGACAAAAACGTGGTGCGGAATACATATTAAAGTAAATATTTGAATAAATTATTAAAACTAATTTATTGAAAAATCAAATTTATTTTGATTCAATTCGGTTCGAATTTCGGTTATTTTGGTTATTTTAGATCTTGTCGTAATAAAATGAAATTTTCAGTTCTAGAAATAATTTTGAATAATTTGGTTGGGTTCGGTTTAATTATTTTCTATTTGAATGATGAAAAATAACATGTATTACATATAATTTTCTTATTATTTTATAATATATAATAAAATACCTTGAATTAATAATATTAGTTCACAAATTTTTTTAAAATAACATTAGTAAAAAACTGAATGGTAAATATGATGTGAGATACATATTATATATAAATATTTAGAAGTTGGACGTTCGAATACCCGTTCGGGTTCAATTTGATTTTTTGAGTTTTTGGGACCAGAGATATAAAACTCATTAAGATAGTTATAATTTCGATTCGGATTTGGTTCGATTGTGTCTGGATTCGATTCGGTTCCAAATACCAAAAAATCATAAATTAATAAAAATATAAAAAATTAGTTATATTTAAATAAAAATTTGTTAAATAGTGACATTTATAACAAAAAATTCAAATATTTTGTTTATTTTTGATATTTTAATTATTTCACTCTAAACATAGAACCAAAGTTTAAACAACAACTGTTATAAAAAATAGAAGCAAAGTTTATTAAACAATTATAGATATATATAAAAGAATAGCAGTACATACCAGTACTTTCTCAAACCACATCTATTTTACTTCTGTTTACTATTCATGCGTTTTAAGGCCATGTACATCGTGGGATATAAGAGGGTTTTAAGCGGAGTTTTCAAGGAGCTTTTGCTTAAAATTAAATGAAAAAGAGTAATAATCTTAAGGACCGATCCTTATTTAGGGATCTTTAGCAACCGTTTCTTAACCCACGTGGCACACACTGATTGGGTTTTTTTTTTTTTTTCTGTCAAAAGCTTCGGTGATCCTTTCTTTCATATCTTCCTTGATTCTGTTTTTCTTCATCTTCTTCATCAATCGTAGCCATCTGATGAGAAGACTTTGTCTGCACACACAGGAAAGTTTGCAATTTTAGGGTTTTTCATCCGACGAGAGGCGGTGTTCGTGATGGTCAACATCATAAGTTTCTTTCGGATTTTGCTTCTATCGTTACGAAATCCGTAAACAAATTTCTACTCAATTTCGTCCTTCTTCTCTGCTGTTCTTTCGTCTGATATTCGTTTTGGGTATAATCATTTGCGAGAGAAGCTGAATTTGATTACAAGCCTTGTCATAGTTCTAGTGAATTGGCTATTATCGACCTATTTGAACGCTGCTTAAGGATGAATACTGTGTCACTGATTACATTTGGTTTGTAAATGTGCAGAATTTAGTTGGGATGAAGTCAAGGCTGATAAACATAGAGAGAACTATCTGGGTCACAGTATCAAGGCCCCTGTTGGAAGATGGCAAAAAGGTTATTTGTTTTTCTTCTTATTCCTCTTTTCATGTTTCTTTCATTTTATAAAGTAATCGGTGCTTTGCTTTTCATATGACATTGTGGTTGTAAGTCAAATGGTCATCTTGACAATATGCTTGATCCTTGTTTGTCATTTACTGAATACTAGAGTCTTGTGAACTGAAATCGTATTGGATAACTTGTTTGATTTGTTTCCGGTATCAGCTCCATGATTGGTAGATATCAAACAAGAGGTATATGCAAGAAAGCATTCACTTAGCACGAACACATAGTCAGAATCATTGATTTCGTTATCGTCATCATCTTATTAGCTCTTTTTATGCCTTTCTTGTTCTGCAAATTTGCTGCAATTTATAAGCGGTGGAATGTAAGACATCTCAACTTCATGAATTGAGGTGGTGTATGGTGGCTAGTACAGTCATAATTTAGTGCCAGGATACTTAACGCTTAATTTCCCTTGAAACAACATCCATAGAGACAGTAACGCTGTCCCAGCAAACAAGTAAAGACAGCCTAGGAGCCATTTCTTTGTTTGGTCATGACCATTGTTATCATGTAATGTGTTGTTGTGAATAGCCTCTGGATGAGTATGAGGGTTTGATACTTGTGGACCTTTGTAGAATGTTAAGAACATCGCTCCAAGTATGCAAATAAGGGTTCCCATTAACTTGAGCACACCTGCTTTGCTCTTCAGGTTTTGTGCATTCTCTATTCTGCAAATTTTCTTTCAGATTAAAATTATTATATACTCTTTGTAATGATTTTTGAAAGTTCTAATCAATAATTGGTGTGCATTTTCTTGCTCTGTACAGTTTCATTGGCGCATAGGCAGTCAAAAGTAGTTTTACTTTTGGTTTTTCTTTTGATAAAATCCATTGCCTTCTATCTTCTCTGTGAGGAATTTGCGGACATTTATTCATGGTTTCTTTTCCTTTCTAGCTAATATATTTTGGTAGAGTAATCTTCAATGTTGAAGTTTAGACTGACATTCCATTTTTCTGCGGACTGAATAGGTAAAGATCTTCACTAGTATGCTAGAGATAAAAGCAAGGGGGTCCCAACACAGATGCTATGAAACAAGAGTTTCAAAGAGTTAAGGAACAGGAGGAACAAGCCATGAGGGAGGCTCTGGGTTTAGCACCAAAGTCTCTACAAGACCACAAGGTAATCGTCTTGAGAAGCAAGAGTTTACTGAACTTTTGAAAAGGGGTTCAACAGCTGAGGACTTGGGTGCAGAGAACGCTGATGCAGTGTGGGTTCACGGCCTTGGCTATGCAAAGTAACTTCTTTTTTTTCTGTTTTGGTTTTGAAGTAATAATGATGGGTTTGGTTTTGTTAAGAACCCCACTTAAGGTTCATCAATGGATGAGCATGCTCTAATAGAGTTCTTAACTATTATAAATCAATTAAAAAACTATTAAAATAATGTTAAGAACCCCAAAGTGAATATCACCAATGCACATGCTCTAAGTGTGGTATTCAACCACAGTTGGTTTTTTATTTTTATTTTTAATTGAAAAATCAGACAAAAAGTTAGCATGAATGGAGACAAGTTGTTTGTCCCGCTATGCGGTTTAAGTGGACCGCTTGTCTCATTCACTGCCATGGAGATAGTGTGTTATTGGTGCGGTTCACATAACACACTATTTTTTATTTATTTTTTATTTTTATTATTTAGTTAAAATTTTACATAAAAACACTTGTGAATGGTAACATTTATTGGTCCCGCACAGCGTTTCTTGCAGACCACTTTAAACATTCAAGCCCATAATTTTCTAGGGGAAACACAATTTGTAGATAAACCCTATTTTTAAATATGTCAATGAGCCGAAAACAGAAATCTATATCTGTATGTAAAGAACAATATATTATAGTTTCTCGCAGTATATATAGATTAAACTCTAAACGTTGTAACATCTCTATTTATTTTACCTTCATTATTGTCCACAAGATTCCTTATATGAATCAGAATTTTTATAACTCAAAATCAAATGGTCAATAACTTAAGGGAAAAACCCTTAAAAATACATCAGCTTAATTATATTTGTCAGAAAAATACATCATTTATTTTGGTTGCCGTATAAATAGCTATAGTTTTTTTGGTTGTTTTTTAAATACCCAAACTTTCAAAATCGTGTATTTTAACACCGATTTTTAAACGTCGTTAATTTCATAAACAGAATAATTAACTAAGTATTTAGTTAATTAACTAATGTTGGGTTAAACAACTAAAAGACTATTTTACCCTCAACACATCAACCCTAATTTACTCTTGCTTCAATCCCCCCGTCTGCAACAATCCTCATCTCTCTAAGCTTCTCGCTCACTCTCTATTCTCACGACATCATTCATGCTCGACCATCGTCTACATCCTCGCTCGATCTCGTCTGATTAAGAGTTACAATCGATGTGGGTCGGTGTAAGATTGTAATTCCGCGTATCCAAAGATAGCAAGAACTTTAGGGTTTGTAAATTAGGGATTCTAAAAGAAGGATTTAAGAACGCGGTGAGATTTGGGAATTTAGGGTTTAAAGCCGGCGTTTCCGAGGTGGAAGCCGGTAAAGAATGTTATGAAAGTCGCCGGAGAGATTCTAGGTCAAATATCGCTCTAAAGTCTCTCAAGCCGAAGATATTAAGAAAAGCGTGTCTATTGAATGAATATCGAGTTCCCTTATATAGGGTTACAAGTCGGTTTACGTGAATAAGGAAAATAAGAGATATCTACAAAAATTTCCTAATATCCGGATTCTACTGAGATATGGAATATTTCCATATTATTGATGTCGGCGAGCCGACTTGGTCTTCTTGATCGAACACCTTCCAAAACCCTAATGCAAACCGGTTGCTCCAAGTCCAGTTTAACCTAAGTTTTACCGTCTTGGGCCTTTTACCGACTTTCCATTGCTGGGCCGACCTATACTCATGAATAGGCTTTTTTTAGGAAAGTGCTAATCTTGACTCCAACAATAAGCCCCCCCCCCCAGTGTGGCGATTTATCTTTAAGTCGGCAATACGAAAACAGCCCATGGTTTGAGAAATGATTTTGTCGGCCCATATTCTTGCAATGGCAAGCCCTTTCTCCGGCCCAGAACGAAAATAAGCGAACCGGATCATGGATAAAAATCGATTCGGTTCAATCTAGAACCATATCAATTTTGACCTTAACCGGCTGAGGGGCGTGGGAATCAAAGCGCCGCCTAGGTCATAATTGCTATAGGCGCAGGAAACGAGGCAACGCTTCGATACCTTCATCTCTGCCTATATATTCCCATTTCATTCCTCATTTCTTCATTTCTGCTCTCGCGAAGAAGATTTAAGGTAATTTCTCGCTCTCCACCGGTTTTTGTTTTCCGATTAACTTTCCGGCGTCGTCCAGTCGTTGGTTCTTAGGACTAGATTCGTTTTGTCCTTTCCGTTAAAATATGTCGCTGGTCCGTTGCTCTGGAAACAAAGATAAGGAAGTCGTCTCCGTGACTTCTGGTTCATCAAGTCATCATGATACTCCATCCAGCTCGTCGTCTGCGACCACATCTTCCGACTTGAGAGATCATCCCGGCTATCGTGCAGCTGAGGAGTTCATCTATCGGCAATTACGGTCGTCTCTTAGGGTCGTAGTAACCGTCTCATCGGATCATCATTTGCTTTCACGGTATAACCATATTGCATTTATTATCCCAACTCATGCAATAAGATCACTTCGTTACTTAAACGAAAAATACCGAATACTCCACATCCACTACGTAAATAAAACATCTATTCACCACATAGAGTTTTAAATACGTATGTCCGTCGAAGTCTACATACTCGCGGTTACCAATCCGTCCCAAACGAAACACTGCTACACACAACTGAATCGTTAGAGACGAACGCAAGCCGATATACACACATCAAAAGCGAGTTAGAGCCCTTACTTACCTGGGCCTAATCTATTTCCTAATCTCCAACATGAGGGGTACAACTCATGTGGATACTAATAGACAGGTGTACCAGGAGGATGGAATGAGTGTGGTGGTGGTGGCGGAGCGACTCGGTCTCGGTTATGACGGAAAGGAGCACAATGTTCACCTCGGCCGCAAATGTGGTAAGTCGGAATCGGCGTCAATGCGGTGGTGACTGATATGCTTGGCCAAACTACCGACACCGAATGGAAATGAAAGACACGTGTCACCGCAGGTAAGGAACGAAGAGTCCAATGCGTCGAACTGGTGGTCGAATAGCAGGCGGTGATAGCTCCCATACCCCGAGGATGTATTTTATCGCCATGTCATTAGGGATGAATGTCGACGGTGCGCGCTACTGACGGTAGTACTCCGGATGTAATCGTATCATAAGGCGGCTATAGAATGGGTGGAGTGGTAACGGGCTCGGCATCGGCAACCACATACTCCGTAATAGGCTGCGAAAGATGGGAACACTCCGCGAGCTGGAAAAATGGACTCGGACTAGCTGCAGTAGCTCCGATGGATCCAAGGGCATCCATACTGATGCCGCTCATCTTTTCGTCGCAACCACACACACACACCAATCCTCCAAGGACAACTCTGCTGCGTGACTGCAATAAAATACCAAATGATTAGCACAATTTTAATAAAATACCCATTTCCCCGGATTGACGAACGCGACTCGGATTCCTAATGGTTGAATTGGCGACACATTTGACTCGATAAAACATTGAAAACTTTGAAAAACCGGAATATTCGAACCCATGATGAACCATGCTCTGATACCACCTTTTGTAACGCCCCCTTCCCGTTTACCGCTGACCGACGAGCTGACCGGCCAACAATCAAACAAGAACATGACCGATCGAACCCGAGCAGTCATACAAGAAGAGTTTGTCACAATACGAAGTCAAAGGCAGTCCGGTTTGAGACAAAGGCTCGAACCAAACCGTCCTTAACTCCGTTTACCTCGCTTCCGTGATACAAAGCTTTTCAACCTGTACCACTTCCACGAGTTGTGTTCGGTTCGGACGAAACCGTATATCAGGGAATTGTTCCGTTTTTATTATTTGAAAATATATAAATCTCATTCATAATAATATACAGTCTAATACACAAAACATTTAACGGGATCCCAACAAAGTCTGAAACCGAAAGTAACAGTCAAAATGTGTAAACTCCACACCGATACCCAATGCCAACCCGAGACTACTCCGAGCGTCCTACGCGTCCGCCAAGCTACGCCAAACCTGAAAAACACAAAAGAGTCTAATGAGCAATCTAAGATTACCCAGTGAGACGGCTCCCCACTACGGCTTCTAACAATCTAATAATCCCGCCCAAAACCCAAAATAACAATCAAGTATAATAGCCGATCACGTGCTACCAAGACGTGATGAGCTTCACAACACACAAGCAATTCAATAATAACAACACATCACGTCAATGAAGGAAATCGAGAGCATTGCGGCACATGCTCTCGATTAGACTCGATCTATCTATCGCGCAACACCATCATCATCATCAACACACCACTGGGCCCTTACGCTTCTTGGTAACTTCCACGGGTTTCCACCATTACTGATATGGTAACAAACCCTCTCGACTCCCAGATGTTAACACCAAGTCTCACGATCCAGGACACTGTTCTCCGTCCATCGATACGCAGTGACTCCGGTTACCCCCGGCAACCCGAGCTTCCATGCAGTCCGGCCCTAGGACGCGACCCCGTGTTCTCCGGACTACACACCTACAGACGTCACTCCATAGGTTAACGCCATAACCGAAATTACCATGATCCGGTTAAGCAACTTCCCGAGGATCCAATCGGGTCGGAAGTACCAGAACGTCTCCAATCACCTAGACTTGCGGGATCTAACGCACCCTAGAGTCCTAGTGCAGAAAAGTAAACACGCAGACTCGCTCGGACTCTAGCAATCAATCAGACTCGAACAACCATTAACCACCATCTCATCACCGCACCCCGCAAGTCTACACACACACCCGCACCACCGCTCGCTCGGCCCAACACCGAGACAATCTAATAGGCCTGCACAACAAAGCTTAACAACCCCAAACACGCAATCACACAAACAAACAATCATCACACAAGCAAGCCTATTAGGGTTCCTAATGTCTTTTAACTCATTCACGTCCGCTACACTGGATTAGCGGATTGCTAACCCGTATACGGCTCATATCTCTTTATCGTCCGCTACCTTGGATTAGCGGATTGCTAACCCGTAGACGGCTCCAATCTCAACACTTTTCTTTTCTTAACCTTTCCTAGGTATCTTTTATCAACTCCCCGATCCGTCGGTTTAGAGCTAGTAGCTTACTAAACTCCCCGACGTCTCACCATTTATTTATTCCATTCATTCCTTTATCATTAAACCTTAACCAAGTATCATTCCATATTCTATACGTTTGTTAAGTTTACTTCCGTATTTTATAGCGTCTTAATTTCCGTACTTAGATTCATTTTAGATCGTTCTTCATACATAGATATATATGCATATACGGCCCTATCATACAACGACTATATGTATGTATCACACAACGTTACTACCAACCTAACGGCACACAACAAGTTTAATCCATTTAATCTTAAGATCCTAGTATGCGTCTCAACCCCCTAACCGGTTTATTGTCAATTCAATTCTCAAACGCCATCAATTTATATCTGGGTATGCAATTACTTAATCTACGGTTTCTCATTTTATGATCTATATGCAATACTACTCTACGGTGTTTTGAGTCGACTCACATTGCTATTATGATGACGGACGGATTGACGGACTAGCGGAACAACGAGACCCGGCACGAACCCGACGCTAACCCGAACCTTCCCCGAACCTCCGTCTTTTTGACCCGACCTTGACCCGCACTTTACCATGCCGTTGACCTTCGTGATCCCGAACCTCAGTACAACCCTCGTATGATGTCTACTACAACCGTCTATTCTATTTCTAAATAAAAGAAATCCGGTTTATCGGGAAGATTATTACGTCGGAAAATTTTATTTCCGAAGAATATTCTTTAGAATATTCCGACGTATTAATTTTCCTTTCCCCATCTTTCTTTTATTTATTCTCACTCTCTCTCTCTCTCTCTCTCTCTCCTCCCTCTCTCTCTCCTCCGGCTCCTCCTTCTTCTTCCCTCCGGCTTCTCCTCCTCCGGCTTCCTTCTTCTTCTTCTTCTTCTTCTTCTTCTTCTTCTTCTTCTTCTTCTTCTTCTTCTCACGCCTTTCTTCTCCTCCTCTCCTTCTCTTCTTTCTCTCTTGTTTTTGTTTTGTTGGTGTGAAGAAATGAGGAGGCCTCACCCCCTTTTTATAGCAACACAAGGAGACTTAGAGAAAGCCATGTGTCCATCCACTCTTCTACCTTCTTCTCATGCCACGCCTCCTCTCTCATGCAGGGCCACAAACAGCTATTTTTATCACCCATTTCATGTATAGAAAGCCCACTTAGAAGCCCTTTGAATTTAGACCCAAAACCCTTTTGTAGATTCATGCACCAAAACATAACAAAGCCTCTTCCTTCTTCTTGCATAATTTTCGTGGCACAACTTTTAACTGGGCTTGAATTAGGTCCATAATGACTTCAGATATCAGCTCCACTCATCCCCAAACCAAGCCCAAGCTTCCATGAATTTATTTTGGAATTTTAGTCATTAATCACCCATTAATGATCTAAAATATATAACTTCATCTAGGCATTGAATCTTGCTGAATCTTTTTAATCGTGGCTTCTACATCTTCTCATGAGGCTGTGGTCCAAATTTCATAATTTTTGGTGAAGTTTAGAAGGTCCTCTCGCTTGCCCGAACATTGTATCGGTTTCTCGGAAAAACCGGTTTAATGTTTAATATTTTAAAAACTCTTTAGCTGATTCTATAAATCCACCAAGCCTCCTTTTCAGATTCCAGATGCTCTTAGATGAATTTAGCAATTTGAATCACTTCAAACGGACACCCGTAGCTCCCGTAATGAATTTTACAAGTTTTGTCGGTTTTATCGGTTTCCATTTCCGATAACCCGAAAAACTAGTTTAATCTCCGTTTCCACCTTTCTTGGTCTTCTAAATGTTTTCTTTACTTAAAAAGAATAACATTTGGCCCGTCTTAGCTTCCGGCTCACATTTTGGTAGATTTTACCAAAATATCCCTCATCTTCTGGAAATTACGAAAATGCCCCTCGTCGACTTCTTGACTGCCCGTTGACCCATTCTTGATACAGGGTATTACATTCTTCCCCACTTACAGGAATTCGGTCCCCGAATTCTCCGTTACTTACTAACTTTGAATCGGAACTGAACCCCGTAAGTTACCACTTCTGAAACCGATATGTCTGCTCCAACACCCGAACGCTGAATTGACTGAACTATACTTTCGATGCGTACTGAATTCTGAAACACCATCTTGCTCACGCGGTCATCTCGAACTTCCCATACCAAAAACTTAACTCACGATCACTTCTGGTTTCACATCTTCCCGGTTTACAGACTCCGATCTTGATTTTCAATACCAACGGTCGTGATTGAACTGCTTCACTCGGTCTTTGATTTCAATCCAACTCTGCTTTGCTTCTTACGCTCTGATCTCATGGTAACCCCGCTCTTCCGATGCCTACTGACTTTCAACCCACTGGTTTGCACAAACATCGCTACACCGAACTTCTCTCTGATGACGTATTCATTTCTCTTGACTGTACGACTCCATTCTGAGTCTTGTTTCCTTCTTCGCCACACGATACTGCTTGAACTCTGAATTTGTAGTTACACTCCCGATGCTTCCACTGATTCTTGAACCTTGGTTTTGCGCCCATTCTTAGCACATTGACATCTTTGAACTTCTCACGCGAAATGGCTTGACTCTCAATCAATCCCGGCTTCTCCATTTGATTACTTCGTTGATTCTGTCTCTGGTTTCCAACTCATACTTCCAATGCCCAGATGACTCCCTGCTATGCAGTTGTGCGCAACCCTAACACGATGTCACTTTGAACTCCTGACACCGACTTGTCTGATTTCTGATCACTTCCTGATTCTCCATCGCCAATGGACTTTCCGACTCATTTCCAATTTCGGACCATTGGTTTCGTCTTAATGCTTCAGTCTGACTCCTGACTCCATCTTCGCCATCTGATGATCTCCTTAACCGATATTCTGACTTCCCCACCCTGATTCGACCTTCTTGATTACGCGACATTGCCTCGAAATTCCTCGATCACTGATCTCCACGCTTCACCGACTCCAAAACTGTTCTTCCCACTAATATCCTCGAACGGACTCCCCCATTGACTTTGATGTTTCTGAATCTCATTGCTATCTTATTGAACTCATTCGCCTTGATTCCTTCTACCATTACTACCCAAACTCCTTTCTGAATCCACACTGACTTTCTTGCAGGCTCGGGTCAAACTGCTCCCTGAAATAACATCTCGCCTCTCGGGTTCAGGTTCGGTCTCGTGTCCTCGTCAACTCGTCCATCACGTCCTACATCCTCAACAACACCAACACGGTTAGACCTTTTTAACATACTCCCGATATCGCTTCCTTATAGAGATATTGGTATTTAGTCACGGGCCCAATGGTCACACGTGGCTAATAAACAATATTTTATAATTCCGCTCAATCTCGAATAAGTTTTCTAAAAACCGCTTTATCAATTCTAGGCTTACCAAAAACAATTCTACCAAGCAAACCAACCGATCTCGCTATTCAAAAAAAAAAAAATCACTTTCTAGCAACCTAGCGATTTAAACGAAATGCAGAGATTCAAAATCAACAACTACCAACCTAGCGGGCAATCAATGCATCAATCAATTCAACATTCTAACACCCTAGCAAAGCAATCAATCACACACAATCAATCAATTAAACAAATCGGCAATTACGGTCGTCTCTTAGGGTCGTAGTAACCGTCTCATCGGATCATCATTTGCTTTCACGGTATAACCATATTGCATTTATTATCCCAACTCATGCAATAAGATCACTTCGTTACTTAAACGAAAAATACCGAATACTCCACATCCACTACGTAAATAAAACATCTATTCACCACATAGAGTTTTAAATACGTATGTCCGTCGAAGTCTACATACTCGCGGTTACCAATCCGTCCCAAACGAAACACTGCTACACACAACTGAATCGTTAGAGACGAACGCAAGCCGATATACACACATCAAAAGCGAGTTAGAGCCCTTACTTACCTGGGCCTAATCTATTTCCTAATCTCCAACATGAGGGGTACAACTCATGTGGATACTAATAGACAGGTGTACCAGGAGGATGGAATGAGTGTGGTGGTGGTGGCGGAGCGACTCGGTCTCGGTTATGACGGAAAGGAGCACAATGTTCACCTCGGCCGCAAATGTGGTAAGTCGGAATCGGCGTCAATGCGGTGGTGACTGATATGCTTGGCCAAACTACCGACACCGAATGGAAATGAAAGACACGTGTCACCGCAGGTAAGGAACGAAGAGTCCAATGCGTCGAACTGGTGGTCGAATAGCAGGCGGTGATAGCTCCCATACCCCGAGGATGTATTTTATCGCCATGTCATTAGGGATGAATGTCGACGGTGCGCGCTACTGACGGTAGTACTCCGGATGTAATCGTATCATAAGGCGGCTATAGAATGGGTGGAGTGGTAACGGGCTCGGCATCGGCAACCACATACTCCGTAATAGGCTGCGAAAGATGGGAACACTCCGCGAGCTGGAAAAATGGACTCGGACTAGCTGCAGTAGCTCCGATGGATCCAAGGGCATCCATACTGATGCCGCTCATCTTTTCGTCGCAACCACACACACACACCAATCCTCCAAGGACAACTCTGCTGCGTGACTGCAATAAAATACCAAATGATTAGCACAATTTTAATAAAATACCCATTTCCCCGGATTGACGAACGCGACTCGGATTCCTAATGGTTGAATTGGCGACACATTTGACTCGATAAAACATTGAAAACTTTGAAAAACCGGAATATTCGAACCCATGATGAACCATGCTCTGATACCACCTTTTGTAACGCCCCCTTCCCGTTTACCGCTGACCGACGAGCTGACCGGCCAACAATCAAACAAGAACATGACCGATCGAACCCGAGCAGTCATACAAGAAGAGTTTGTCACAATACGAAGTCAAAGGCAGTCCGGTTTGAGACAAAGGCTCGAACCAAACCGTCCTTAACTCCGTTTACCTCGCTTCCGTGATACAAAGCTTTTCAACCTGTACCACTTCCACGAGTTGTGTTCGGTTCGGACGAAACCGTATATCAGGGAATTGTTCCGTTTTTATTATTTGAAAATATATAAATCTCATTCATAATAATATACAGTCTAATACACAAAACATTTAACGGGATCCCAACAAAGTCTGAAACCGAAAGTAACAGTCAAAATGTGTAAACTCCACACCGATACCCAATGCCAACCCGAGACTACTCCGAGCGTCCTACGCGTCCGCCAAGCTACGCCAAACCTGAAAAACACAAAAGAGTCTAATGAGCAATCTAAGATTACCCAGTGAGACGGCTCCCCACTACGGCTTCTAACAATCTAATAATCCCGCCCAAAACCCAAAATAACAATCAAGTATAATAGCCGATCACGTGCTACCAAGACGTGATGAGCTTCACAACACACAAGCAATTCAATAATAACAACACATCACGTCAATGAAGGAAATCGAGAGCATTGCGGCACATGCTCTCGATTAGACTCGATCTATCTATCGCGCAACACCATCATCATCATCAACACACCACTGGGCCCTTACGCTTCTTGGTAACTTCCACGGGTTTCCACCATTACTGATATGGTAACAAACCCTCTCGACTCCCAGATGTTAACACCAAGTCTCACGATCCAGGACACTGTTCTCCGTCCATCGATACGCAGTGACTCCGGTTACCCCCGGCAACCCGAGCTTCCATGCAGTCCGGCCCTAGGACGCGACCCCGTGTTCTCCGGACTACACACCTACAGACGTCACTCCATAGGTTAACGCCATAACCGAAATTACCATGATCCGGTTAAGCAACTTCCCGAGGATCCAATCGGGTCGGAAGTACCAGAACGTCTCCAATCACCTAGACTTGCGGGATCTAACGCACCCTAGAGTCCTAGTGCAGAAAAGTAAACACGCAGACTCGCTCGGACTCTAGCAATCAATCAGACTCGAACAACCATTAACCACCATCTCATCACCGCACCCCGCAAGTCTACACACACACCCGCACCACCGCTCGCTCGGCCCAACACCGAGACAATCTAATAGGCCTGCACAACAAAGCTTAACAACCCCAAACACGCAATCACACAAACAAACAATCATCACACAAGCAAGCCTATTAGGGTTCCTAATGTCTTTTAACTCATTCACGTCCGCTACACTGGATTAGCGGATTGCTAACCCGTATACGGCTCATATCTCTTTATCGTCCGCTACCTTGGATTAGCGGATTGCTAACCCGTAGACGGCTCCAATCTCAACACTTTTCTTTTCTTAACCTTTCCTAGGTATCTTTTATCAACTCCCCGATCCGTCGGTTTAGAGCTAGTAGCTTACTAAACTCCCCGACGTCTCACCATTTATTTATTCCATTCATTCCTTTATCATTAAACCTTAACCAAGTATCATTCCATATTCTATACGTTTGTTAAGTTTACTTCCGTATTTTATAGCGTCTTAATTTCCGTACTTAGATTCATTTTAGATCGTTCTTCATACATAGATATATATGCATATACGGCCCTATCATACAACGACTATATGTATGTATCACACAACGTTACTACCAACCTAACGGCACACAACAAGTTTAATCCATTTAATCTTAAGATCCTAGTATGCGTCTCAACCCCCTAACCGGTTTATTGTCAATTCAATTCTCAAACGCCATCAATTTATATCTGGGTATGCAATTACTTAATCTACGGTTTCTCATTTTATGATCTATATGCAATACTACTCTACGGTGTTTTGAGTCGACTCACATTGCTATTATGATGACGGACGGATTGACGGACTAGCGGAACAACGAGACCCGGCACGAACCCGACGCTAACCCGAACCTTCCCCGAACCTCCGTCTTTTTGACCCGACCTTGACCCGCACTTTACCATGCCGTTGACCTTCGTGATCCCGAACCTCAGTACAACCCTCGTATGATGTCTACTACAACCGTCTATTCTATTTCTAAATAAAAGAAATCCGGTTTATCGGGAAGATTATTACGTCGGAAAATTTTATTTCCGAAGAATATTCTTTAGAATATTCCGACGTATTAATTTTCCTTTCCCCATCTTTCTTTTATTTATTCTCACTCTCTCTCTCTCTCTCTCTCTCTCCTCCCTCTCTCTCTCCTCCGGCTCCTCCTTCTTCTTCCCTCCGGCTTCTCCTCCTCCGGCTTCCTTCTTCTTCTTCTTCTTCTTCTTCTTCTTCTTCTTCTTCTTCTTCTTCTTCTTCTTCTTCTCACGCCTTTCTTCTCCTCCTCTCCTTCTCTTCTTTCTCTCTTGTTTTTGTTTTGTTGGTGTGAAGAAATGAGGAGGCCTCACCCCCTTTTTATAGCAACACAAGGAGACTTAGAGAAAGCCATGTGTCCATCCACTCTTCTACCTTCTTCTCATGCCACGCCTCCTCTCTCATGCAGGGCCACAAACAGCTATTTTTATCACCCATTTCATGTATAGAAAGCCCACTTAGAAGCCCTTTGAATTTAGACCCAAAATCCTTTTGTAGATTCATGCACCAAAACATAACAAAGCCTCTTCCTTCTTCTTGCATAATTTTCGTGGCACAACTTTTAACTGGGCTTGAATTAGGTCCATAATGACTTCAGATATCAGCTCCACTCATCCCCAAACCAAGCCCAAGCTTCCATGAATTTATTTTGGAATTTTAGTCATTAATCACCCATTAATGATCTAAAATATATAACTTCATCTAGGCATTGAATCTTGCTGAATCTTTTTAACCGTGGCTTCTACATCTTCTCATGAGGCTGTGGTCCAAATTTCATAATTTTTGGTGAAGTTTAGAAGGTCCTCTCGCTTGCCCGAACATTGTATCGGTTTCTCGGAAAAACCGGTTTAATGTTTAATATTTTAAAAACTCTTTAGCTGCTTCTATAAATCCACCAAGCCTCCTTTTCAGATTCCAGATGCTCTTAGATGAATTTAGCAATTTGAATCACTTCAAACGGACACCCGTAGCTCCCGTAATGAATTTTACAAGTTTTGTCGGTTTTATCGGTTTCCATTTCCGATAACCCGAAAAACTAGTTTAATCTCCGTTTCCACCTTTCTTGGTCTTCTAAATGTTTTCTTTACTTAAAAAGAATAACATTTGGCCCGTCTTAGCTTCCGGCTCACATTTTGGTAGATTTTACCAAAATATCCCTCATCTTCTGGAAATTACGAAAATGCCCCTCGTCGACTTCTTGACTGCCCGTTGACCCATTCTTGATACAGGGTATTACACCCGTGATCGCATTGGCAAGTGTCTTCCGCGGATTTCCAAAGGTGACTTTTTCTGGATGAAATAACTCGCACAAGTCGATACTTTTCTTATACTAACTTTCATGTCTCCTTCCTTTTTAGTTAAGTGGGATACTAAAACGAAAGTCGCTCCAGAACAGTTAGTCAAGCCAAGGAGAATGGGTAAAGTTAAAAGAATCGATTCTGTGGACTACTCCAAGGAGATTTCCTCCAAACCGTCATCTTCCTCTAAGTCGTCCAACAAGAAGGATAAACTTCTTTCTTCTCAAGGCGGCAGTCATCCCGCTGCTGGTATGACGTCGACTGCCCCAGTGGCGGATTGTTCTAATCTCCCTCCCAAGGTCCCTACGAAGAAAAGGCCTGCAGAGGATAAGCCGGCTCAGGAGAGATCGGCAAAGAAAACATCCCAGACGAACAAGCCGGCTGAGGATGCTCCTGCTGTGGCAACGGCTTCTGGTGAGCCTATCAAGCAAAAGGATCCATGGAAGCGTTTCTATAAATTTAAGGGAACCATCTCCGATTCGTCCGGCCGCTCCAAACCTTTTGAATCCAACAAGGAGCTCGTCCTGGCGCGACCGAGGCGCGAAGTGAAGGAAGGGGAAGTCCGCCCTTCTATTCACAATTTCGCTTACCAGTACGAGAGCGAGATCCCTTTCATTAATAATCCCCGGGCCTGCTTCGACATGCTGACGTGCGTGAGAGGGAATGAATCTGATTGGCCGGTCTTGGAGGAGCTGCCTCAATCGGATGCCATCGTTCGGTTGAAACATGCCGAAGCTACAGTAAGTCCCATACTCCTTTTCTATATTGATTGTCGCGTTTGCTTGCTAAGATGACACACATTTTTTTGTTGTTGTCAGATGATTGCGGCTTCCAACCGCGTGGCCTTGGAGAGTTCCTGGGCTCAAAAGAAGATGGCTGATGCGGTCACAAAGCGGGATGATCTCCTCAAGAAGATCAAAGAGGAGAAGAAGACGCTGCAGGAGAACAACCTCGTTCTTGAAGGTAAACTTAAGCAGGCCGAAGAGAAATCTAAAGCCGACTTTCTCAAGTTCGAATCGGACCAACAGAAACTGCAGAAATCCTGCCTCGACTTGGTTTGTAAAGAGAGGGAGAGGGTAGAAGCCGCCGTCCGGACGAAGGCGCAGACCCATTTTGACCTCATCCAGCGTTTTATTAAGGATCAAGAAGACGCTGTCGCCATTCAAGTTAAACAGGCTCAGATTTCTGGTCTCAAAAAATGCCTGATAAAACTTAGTGAACAAGGTGTGCAGATTCCTCAGTCCGTCTTAGATCAGGTTGCCGCGGACGAGATTGCAGCTGACGCGGAATTGGACGAAATGAATGTCGTGACTAAGGAGGAGCTCACGTTCATCCTTTCTCCAGTCAGCCATCCCCTTCTCAACCGTTCTCGAGACTCGCCTCCTCCCGTTCCATCGAACGTTGATCAGTTTGGGACGAATCGCGGGATAATTCCGGAGGCGGTTCCAGCTGATCTCATCAAGTCCGTCCGTTCAGAGGTTGCATCCTTGGAAGGTGCTTTTAACGAGAAGGACCAGATCGTCGAGAAGGGTAGATCTGGAGAGGTCGATGAAGCTGGGGGGTCGCTGGCTGGCTGAGTCTCTTTTATTTGTAAAAATTTTTTCTAAGTTTATTTCGGTGTTGTAAACCTACTTTGTTTAAATTAATTTACCTTTTTAAGTTTTGTTTCGAGCCTCTGATAGTGATTTGAATCAATCTATCTTTCAAAGCTTTCTTGTCAAGACTTAAAATTGGTAAAATATTTGACCAAGTCGGGCTATTGTATTGAAAGTGTTCTGACAAATCTAAACATATAGCGACTTGTAAATTAAGCCGGACCACTGTATTAAGATTGTTCTGACAAATTTCAAACAGATAGTGACTTATCGATTTATGTGACCAAGTCGTACTACAGTATTAAAACTTGTAGTGACTTTCGTCACTAAGTCGGCTATTGTTCAAAATTATTCTGGATAATTTTTGAACAAGTGGTGGCCTTTAGAATAAGGTGGTTTGCGAGACTAGTGCTCGGCTTTTATTCTTAGGGCGGGAGAATGTGCGATGCTGTGCTCGACTTATTTGTTATCACCCACCGCAAAGAATTTGCGGGACGGATCCCGGCTTTTCCTTACCACGATGTGCACCTCGTGCGCAAGGAAGACCACGCCCCTGGCCAGGAGGCATGATGCTAATGATGCGAGTCGTTTGCTCGTCGGTACTCGGCTTTTTTGCGAGTTGATACTCGGCTTTTTGCGAGTTGATACTCGACTTTTTGCGAGTTGATACTCGACTTTTTGCGAGTTGATACTCGGCTTTTTGCGAGTTGATACTCGACTTTTTGCGAGTTGATACTCGGCTTTTTGCGAGTTGATACTCGGCTTTTTGCGAGTTGATACTCGGCTTTTTGCGAGTTGATACTCGACTTTTTGCGAGTTGATACTCGGCTTTTTGCGAGTTGATACTCGACTTTTTGCGAGTTGATACTCGGCTTTTTGCGAGTTGATACTCGGCTTTTTGCGAGTTGATACTCGGCTTTTTTAGTATATTATCAAATATTTGAATGCTAAAGAAAGATTTTACCTGATTTTTGGCTTTGCTTGTCTTCCAAGACGGTAAATTATCTGAAAAATAAGGATTTTATTAGATTTGTGACTGTGCCGGTAAAGGCTGCCTACGTATCTCCCGAGGAAGAATCAAGTCACTCGTAGTTCATAGTACATAATCTTCTTTCTTTTTTTTTTTCTTTTTTTTTTTTTTTTTTTTTGGCGACTCGCCGTCTTTAGTGGTACTCCTTCAGGCTTGCCGAGTTCCAGGATCGAGGAAAAGCCTGGCCTTTTGTTGACTCAAGCTCGTAGACTCCTAGTTTGACGACTTTGGTGACTTTGTAGGGTCCTTCCCATTTTGCCCCAAGTTTTCCTGCTCTCCACTCCTTGGTGTTTTCGTACACTTTACGGAGGACGAAGTCACCGACTTGAAAATGGCGTTCCTTGACTTTCTGGTTGTAGTACCGAGCTGCGAGCTGTTGGTAGTTCTGAATCCTGAGTAGGGCTCGATCCCGTTCTTCCTCTAAGGTGTCGAGAGCCTGGATTAGCATTTTTTCATTGATTTCGGTATGGTGCGGCATGAGAGAGCGGCGGAGAGTGTAAATGTTAGCCTCTGCCGGTACCATTGCTTCCACGCCAAAGGCTAAGGAAAATGGGGTGGCTCCTGTTGCACTGCGGGGTGTCGTCCTATGCGACCAGAGGACTCCGTCTAACTCATCTGCCCAAACTCCTTTTTTGTTTTCGAGGCGTTTTTTGATGCCGGCAATGATGGTTTTATTTGTGGCTTCGGCTTGGCCATTCCCCTGAGGATACCTTGGTGTCGACTTGCTAAGGCATATATCCCACTTCTTGCAGAATCCTTCGAATACTTTCGAGATGAACTGTGAGCCGTTATCTGTGACGATCTCATAAGGTAGCCCAAAACGACATATTATATATTTCCAGACGAAATTTTGAACCTCGACATCGTGGATGGCGACGTAAGCCTTGGCCTCTACCCACTTTGTGAAGTAGTCGGTCATAATGAGCAGAAAACGTCTTTGATTGGATAACGGTAATGGTCCAACGATATCCATTGCCCATCTCATGAATGGGTAAGCCGCAGTTGACGTTGTGAGCAGCTCTGTAGGTCGATGTATGAATGGCGCATGTCGCTGACACTTTTCACACTTGTTAGAATAGGTCTCGCAGTCGGTTATCATAGTCGGCCAATAGTGACCATTCAACTTGATTTTGAGGGCGAGAGATCTGCCCCCGGAGTGGTTTCCGCATGCTCCAGAGTGCGCTCCAGAGTGCGTTTCTTCGAGAACCCGACTTACTTCGTCTCCGTTTATGCATCTGAGGAGGATCTTGTTAGCTGAGTATTTGTAGAGGATACCTTCATGCATAGTGTACCGCGCGCTTTTGACTTTAAGTCGTCGTGCTTCCCATTTATCTTCTGGGAGCTTCCCTTCCGTCAGGTATGCTCTTATCGGAAGTCGCCAGTCTTTGTTGTCGTCGGTTAGAACAGCGATGAGGTCTACGCCCTTTGCTTGAATATTGTAGCACATGTCGTTTTTATCACTCGGGATTATTTCTTCATTTTCTTCCTGAGTACTTTCGGGGGGCGGGATGCTTGGCTCGTGGATCGTCTCTACCGGGATCTGTCGACAGAGATTGGGATTAGATGCCAGCGATGCAAGTGCATCTGCCGGGGCATTCTCCTTTCTTGGTATCTGGACAATGTCGAAAAATTCGAAAGAACTGGTGAGTTCTAACGCCGTCTTTCGATAAGCCTCCATTCGTTCATTTTTAGCTTCGTAGTCGCCGTTGATCTGGTTGGCTACAAGCATGGAATCACAGTGGGCCAAGAGATGTCGTACTCCGATTTCTCTGGCTAGTCTGAGACCGGCTAACAAAGCTTCGTACTCGGCTGTGTTGTTAGAAGCCGTGAAACCTAGTTTGAATGACTGTTCTAATACCTCGCTGGTTGGTGATATGAGACGTATCCCTATCCCGGCTCCTTTTTTAGATGAAGCCCCGTCCACGAACAGTTTCCAATTTTTGTCTTCTGTCTCGGTACCGGCATCCAATTCAGGTGATAATTCGACAAGGAAATCAGCTGATACCTGCGACTTGGCGGTTGTCCTGTTCCTGTACTCGATGTCGTACTCACTTAACTCTATTGCCCACTTGGCTAGACGACCGGACTGTCCCGGGCTATGAAGTATCGTTCGAAGAGGTTGACTGCTTAATACAGCAATCGGATGTGACTGAAAATAAGGTCGCAGCTTCCGTGCCGAGATGACGATTGCGAAAGCCAGTTTTTCCATTGCAGGATACCTGGTTTCGGCTCCGTTCATTGTTTTGCTGACGTAGAAGATCGGCTTCTGCTCTCCTCGGTCCCGTACTAGCACGCCACTCACTGCTGTTGTTGAAACGGCGATATAAAGCAGTAATGTCTCACCATTTTCGGGTTTAGACAGTATCGGTGGGTTCGACAAGTAGTCCTTGAGTTGGATGAAGGCTTCTTGACACTTCTCGTCCCACACGAATCTTTTGTTCCCTCGTAGGAGCTCGTAAAAAGGCAGACATTTGTCTGTTGACCGAGATATAAACCTGTTCAAGGCGGCTATGCGGCCAGTGAGGCGTTGTACTTCTCGAGTGTTTTTGGGAGATGGTAAGTCGATTATGGCTGTGATCTGTTTTGGATTAGCTTCTATTCCTCTCTGAGTTACCATGTATCCTAGGAATTCTCCCGATGTCACCCCAAATGTACACTTGGTTGGATTAAGTTTCATGCCGTATCGGTTAAGGACGTTGAAACATTCCTTTAGATGACCGACATGCTGAGAGGCAATCAGAGACTTAACTAGCATGTCGTCGATATAAACTTCCATTGTTGCGCCAAGTTGTCCTGCAAACATCCGGTTTACCAGCCGTTGGTAGGTGGCGCCGGCGTTTTTGAGGCCGAAAGGCATGACTTTGTAGCAATACGTGCCTCGTTCAGTGATGAAGGCCGTCTTTTCTCTGTCGTCTGGGTTCATGAGGATTTGGTTATATCCTGAGAACGCATCCATGAATGAAAGCAGTTCGTTCCCGGCCGTCGCCTCAACAAGTCGGTCGATGTGCGGCAGCGGGAAACTATCCTTGGGGCAAGCTTTGTTGAGATCCGTGAAGTCGACACATACTCTCCACTTCCCGTTTTTCTTCTTCACGACCACTGGATTGGCCAGCCAGTCAGGATATTTGACTTCTTGGATTGAACCGGCTTCGAGTAGCTTCTCTACTTCGTCGTTGACTGCTTTAGCTCTTTCTGGGCCGAGTTTTCGCCTCTTTTGCTTGACTGGCTTGTAAGTCGGATCGACATTCAACTCGTGAGTTGTAATGGTTGGGTTGATACCCTTCATATCCTTCATCGTCCACGCAAACGTTGTAACGTTTTGCTGTAGGAAGGTGATCAGTTCCTCCTTGATGTCGTCCGGTAATCCTGCACCAATGCCCACACACTTGCTTGCATCTGATTCGTCAATGATGACTTGCTGGATTAGTTCTTTCTCTGGTCCTTTTCTTCCGTGTTCTGTGTTGATCATGCAGGAAGGCACCCTGATCTTGTGTTCTCTTGCGAAACACGACCGACTTGCACTCTGGCATCCTTTGACTGTCTGGATTCCTTTAGGTGTCGGGAATTTCAGACATTGATGGTATGTCGAAGACACCACCTTCATGCTATATAGCCATGGAGTTCCAAGGATCACGTTATAGATGGTTGGCTTGTCAATGACGTGAAACCTCACCAATCTGTTAACTCCTCCTGCGAAGACAGGCAACTTGATCGTTCCAATTGTGTACGTCGTCTCACTCGTGAATCCGGTGAGCGGCTTGGCCTTCTGCTTGATATCCTCCTCCTTAATGTCCATCTTCTTGAGTGTATCTAAGAAAATTAAGTCTATTGAACTCCCGGTGTCCACCAGTATTCGAGATACTTGGCAACTTCCGATCAGAAGCTCGACCACCAGAGGGTCGTTATGGGGATAATGAGTTCCATAGAGGTCCTGGTCGGTAAAGATGACGGGCGGATCGTCTGATAGGATTGGTTGAGGCGCTTTTTGCGCGGCCAATGCTAAGCGTTCATAGACCTTGATTGACCTGACCGAGTCGTTTACGGAGATTAGACCGCCCATGATCATGTTGATTCTTCGGATGGTTTTGGGGGTTTCTTCTTCGTCGTCCTCCCCTTCTGCTTCATGGTTACGTTTCAAAGCTATGCTTTTGATACGCCGTGGCGGTTTATCTTGCTTGGGAGCCTGCTCGTCGGCTTTGTCTTCCTTCTGTCCCGATTCTTCCTTCTTCAACCTTTCGATGGCCGCCTTGATTTCTTCATTGGAAAGTCGGGAGTAGAGTGCGTTTCTGAGATTCCGACATTCAGCCGTGTCGTGCGACGTAGCTTGGTTGTATTCACAGTACTTGTCTCCCGTAGCGGAGGCTGCTTGCGCCTTCTTCGCCTCCTTCCCTCTTTTATTCCACGGCTTTGATGACCGGGATTTGTCGGTGCCGTCCACAACCATTGTTTTGGCGCTTTTACCGTCGTAATGCTGCCTGGGTTCTCTTTCTTCCTTCTTATCTGCCTGTTTGCCAGGACCGAACCTTTTTGCCAACGCGACCTTCTTCTCCTCTAATTCCACGAATTTGTTTGCCCGATGAAGTGCGTCCTCGATGGTTAGTGGCGGGTTGATGACTAAATCTTGGTAAAGTGGCGATTCGTGCCAGACGGCGTTTGTCAGGGCTGCGATAGTGAACTTATCCGGTGCCTCAGCTCGTGTCATCACCGCTCTGAACCTTTCTATGAAATCTTTCAAGGTTTCCTTCTTCTCTTGCGTCATCGACATCAACGCGCTTAGCGAAGTGTCTTTACGGATGTAGGCAAAGTGATGCCTTACGAATGCCCATGTGAGGTCCGAGAAGCTATCAATTGACTTGGATGGAAGTCGGGAGAACCAGTTTAGCGCGTCTCCTTCCAGAGTTTCGGTGAATAGTTGGCAGAAGCCGATGTCGCGCTCCTCGCTTGATGAGAACCGTGCCTTTGCCGCCATGATTTTGAACGTTGTTAGATGGGTCGCTGGATCTTTGGTGCCGTCATACATCGGTAGCCTGAGCTTCTCTCTTTGCCTGATATATGTGTTCGTGATGCGCGAGGTGAAGGGAGTCCTACGAGTTTCCTCGATGATTCGGTCTATCTCGGGTGCGGACCCCTTCACGCCATGGACCTCTCCTTTTAATTCTTTTAGGGTGTCTTTCAGCTCAATCAGTTGTTTCTCGACATGGTTGCGACTTGCTCCGCGAATGGACGTTCCGTGAGTTTTCTCGTATGACATACCTCGCTCGTGGCGATAGTTGTCTCGGTGCGAGCCATTCTCACGTCGCGAACTTCGTCTGTGGTGCACGTCCCGTGTCTGGTGACTGGTATGTTCCTCTCTGTCGGGTGAATACCTATCATCACTTTGGTTGTTATGTCTCTGACTTTCGCTCCGTTTGGGTCTTTCAGAGCCTTCCCTCCGATGTGAGCTCCGCTCGCGAGTATCCTTGTCGTTTTCCTTCCGCGGGTTGCTCCTGGATTCGCTGCTTTGGCTCTGTTCATGGTGGCTTTCCTCAGATGTGCTGTAGACCAGTCGTCTAGCGACTTTATCTTTCACCTTTGAAGGCACCTCTCTCCTGGGTTTCCTCGACCGTTGTCCTGAAAGGATTTTTGCTTGCTCTGTCTGCAGTAGGTCGATTTTCTTTGAGAATGTTTTGATCAAGTCGTTCTGTGATTCGATCTTGGCCATTAGAGTGGCTAAGGTCTTGTCTTGCTTGATTTGAGCCTCTGTTTCGCTGAGTGACGGGGCATGTTTGCCGTCATCCCGAGCTTTGGTCTTGGCGGTGTTTCGCGGCTGCTTGCCACCTTTGGCCGCATCGTCTTCGTGATCACTCTGGTTGTAATCACTTCCCTCATGGTCGCTTAGGTCAACCTTAGGGTTTTCCGAATCTGTTTCGTTACCGTTTCCCGACATCTTGTTTCAGAAATTTCTCTTAGAAATCCCCACAGTCGGCGCCAATTGTAAGATCGTAATTCCGCGTATCCAAAGATAGCAAGAACTTTAGGGTTTGTAAATTAGGGATTCTAAAAGAAGGATTTAAGAACGCGGTGAGATTTGGGAATTTAGGGTTTAAAGCCGACGTTTCCGAGGTGGAAGCCGGTAAAGAATGTTATGAAAGTCGCCGGAGAGATTCTAGGTCAAATATCGCTCTAAAGTCTCTCAAGCCGAAGATATTAAGAAAAGCGTGTCTATTGAATGAATATCGAGTTCCCTTATATAGGGTTACAAGTCGGTTTACGTGAATAAGGAAAATAAGAGATATCTACAAAAATTTCCTAATATCCGGATTCTACTGAGATATGGAATATTTCCATATTATTGATGTCGGCGAGCCGACTTGGTCTTCTTGATCGAACACCTTCCAAAACCCTAATGCAAACCGGTTGCTCCAAGTCCAGTTTAACCTAAGTTTTACCGTCTTGGGCCTTTTACCGACTTTCCATTGCTGGGCCGACCTATACTCATGAATAGGCCTTTTTTAGGAAAGTGCTAATCTTGACTCCAACAGTCGGCACTGACAACGACAAATCACAGATAAAACCATGTCTAAATTCTCAAAAAATCAGAGAGATTGAGAGACTACAATGGCGTCTATGGCTGCAATTGGAGTTCTAAAGGTACTACTTGCTGCTTTGAGTTCCGATTCCGGCGGGATAGTTACGGAGTTCCGTCGAGGATTTTTTTCTTTCTCGTCCTCTGCAGGTTTATCCGACGACAAGGTTTCTCTTAGAGCCACCGTGTCCCGTCGCTTCGAATCCGATGATCGTGTCTCCCAAGGCCGTCTAGGATTCTCAGAATTCCCAGACTTGTCTCGATCCTGATGCGAGCAGGGTGAGTATCCTTTTACGAGCTCCTGATCTGAATGTTGCTTGCCAGTATTAGTGGTTTTGGTTGCTAGTATCTTAGATAATGCGATCTTATCACTTGAATAAGCCCTAGAAAACACTGGTCTTTTGCAGCATTTCTTAAAGAGTAAAAAAAGAAGAGAATTTGTCTTTTAACCAACATGTGCTTAAGATGTCACATACAAAGATATTGTCAATCTCTTCTCCACAGCAAACAATGATATAATTATTATGAACAGATTTTTAACTTATTGACATCACATATTTCGGGTTTTACGAGCCCTTTTGGCTCATTGACTTTGCAAATGCTTGCATTGTTGTTCACCTTATTGGCGGTTATCAGGTAAAATCAAGAAGAGAAAATGATTGGTTTTCTTTACATCTTCTTTTTGTGTAGCTAATGAATAAAAGAACAATACTTTTGCAGGTGTTTGCGCATCCAATCTTCCAGTTTATTGAGAAAAGATGCAAAAAAAACTGGCCTGACAACAAGTTCATCACTTCTGAATATTCAGTAAACATACTGTTCCTTGGAAAATTCAACATCAGCCTCTTCAGATTGGTGTGGAGGACAGCTTATGTGGCTATAACCACTGTGTTAGCTATGATATTACCTTTCTTCAACGCCAGCTTGGGCAGCTTCCTTCTGAGTTCTGACCACTAACACGGGAGGTTACAAGAATGAAGGCTTTGTAAGTCCTTGCCGCTCAACAGAGCCTGGAAAATCCCAACTGGTTTCAGGTAATCGGTGCATGCTCCTCATGTTGTGGCTTGTAAAACGATGGTGGGTGTGATCGGAAAAGGACAAATGAATGTTGTGATCTATGCGTTGGTTTCGGATTCTGGTGATCTCCGGTTTAGAGATTTGATGGGAAGAGGAGATTCGTCTGATGGTGGTAATACATCGAATGGCTGGATTAAAATGGCTTTGAAGAGCCTTGCAAGAGATACAATTTTAGGGTTCTTGTTATGGGAGTTATATGATCAGTATCTTAAATTTGTGATGATGAGCCAAAACCCTTCATGATAGAGCCGTCACAGTCCAAAAAGTGTATAAAGAATCTTACAAATTTGAGCATAGATATTTGACTGTTTCTTCTTCTTAATTTGACTTTATCATATTTTACTTCAACCAATTTGTTTCAGTTCTCAAAAAAAAAAAATTTATTTTCAATTTATAGGTCTTACGTTAATAGGCAGCTGCAAAACAATATTCATATCAAATTTTGTCTAAAAAGATGAATAAAATATTATCTATTAAACTGATAAATTTAGTAGAATTAAAATATGGGTAAAATAGTCATTTCAAATTAATTAAATATTTTCTATTTAAAAAGTTAACGGTGTTTAAGTCAATCTGTTAAACTTCTTAACTATGGTTAAAATTTGGTGTTAAAATACACGATTTTAAAAGTTTGGGTATTTAAAAGACAACAAAATAAACTATAGATATTTATATGGCAACCAAAATAAATTGTGTATTTTTCTGGCAAATGTAATTATAGTCATGTATTTTTAGGGGTTTTTCCCATAACTTAACTAAGAGGAAAACATTCATATTTTTCAGCAAGATTGCTGAATATTAAAGAAAAGATAGGGTTTGTTCATCATGTCCTTTTGTTATCACTTGTTATTACATATGAATACGATAAATTGCTGTCGTTAATAAATTAGCTCCATCTTGTTGTCTATTATTCGTCCCTGATCTCTGGGATTTATCTCCACCGATATTTGAAAACATCAAGCATGGTCCCACGGCATCATCCAGCTTTTCAATCTGCTCCGTCCGTTCCACTCATAATAACTAGTTCCACCTAGTTTTTTGTTTGGCGATCATGAATGTTATTTGTTCCTCCTAAAATATTAATATAATTATTGTTTTTCCAAGAATTGTACCGGAAAAATATATTTTTAAAGGTTGCAACGCAAACCGTATCCGGAAGAGTGTCGTGGAACTTGTATCGGTTCCTTTTTGCCGGGTTATGAAGTCTAGGTTTTTTGGATCTGAGAGTGAGATTCTCAATGTTTGTTTAGGAAGCTGATGTTATCGTTTGGTGGGCCGTGAGGCTACAACGGTAAGTCTCGCACAAGAATCTTCGCTAGTGCTTTGGGTTGCAAGTTCGAGTTTTCTCTTCTAAGCTTTGGATTTTCATTGGTTTTTGTTTGGTTTAGTTATAGGTTTTAATTCCTTTTCATAAGGTTTTCTACCGAGAAATATATTTTTATTTCGGTTTTGCTTTTCGGGGATATCTGGTTGTTCCGCTGACTTAATTTTCCATGTGTGGGATTTAGTTTCTCCTACATGGGATTTGGTATCGGAGACTGTACGTTTGTCTGCCGAATTATATATTCCACCCTTGTACGATACAAGTTAATCAATATAATTTAGACGGAAAATATATTTTTAAAGTTGTGAGCATGCTCTTAGGTTTTAACATTTAACCTTTTTACTCTTATATATCTTTCTAAATCTACATAATCCTGGAGATTCTATATCTAACACATACATAAGAAGTTATTTCAGTTTAAAAAAAATAAAGGGTTTGTTTTAGTTTGACACATGACTCATACTCATAGATGATATCATCAAACGACTTTGTCACTAGATACAAACTGAAGACAAAACAATAATGTTAAGATCACGGATAGAATGACTCGTGCTGGATGTAAAAAGCCGAACTTGTAATTGGACCTGGTAGGGCTCCCAGCCTCCCACTAAGTCCTTTTCACTTTCACATTACGTC
The DNA here is from genome assembly GCA_030180135.1 of Orychophragmus violaceus. NCBI lineage: Eukaryota > Viridiplantae > Streptophyta > Magnoliopsida > Brassicales > Brassicaceae > Orychophragmus > Orychophragmus violaceus. The sequence goes on along the minus strand of CM058232.1, from coordinate 679,512 downwards.
TCCAATCCCACTTGCTGACTTAACTACATTTAGCTTTTGTGCATTCCATCGATAATGATATGTATAGGAAGATGCTTTTTATCAAAATGTTATCAACAAGGGTTTATGTGAATTAAAGAAACTTAAATCGTTGAAAGATTGTATAACGTATGACGTGAGATGATTTCAAGACATAAGCCATGTCACTAGTGCTGTGCCAGTAATGAACAAACAAAAACTAGCTGAAGGTTTTTTTTTATAAATAAGTGATCCTTCGTCGTGGGAGAGTTCAAGAGGCATATATGCCCCTTCAACAATTTTATTGGTCGCACAATTGAAGTCTTTGCATTTCCTAATCCACTCACTTTGTATTTGTTTACGTCATCCACTAGTGACTTTTTTTTAAACCAATACGAATTAAACTAATATACTACTTGCTTGTTTATTGATTTCTTCTGACGTTTCTGACTGATGTAATTTGTTAATAATAGATGTATTTAAGGTTTGTACTTTGTAACTCCATTGACTTCAGAGTGTGAGTTTTTGTCGTAATATACATATACTCAAATTTGTGATATTTGATACAACAAAATCTATACATAAAAGCTGGGTCTACTCTACTTTCCATTAATATAAAAGCTGGGTCTAAACTCTGAACTCTAGTAACAGTCACTTGTGTATCAGTAGATTTCTGGCCCATTTAGATATCTCTCTCTCAGACGTGGACAAAATACCCATAATTAAAATATTGAACCAAACCAAAACTAAATTAATATTCGAAATATCCTAACTAGATTTATATACTAAAATATTAACTATATTTATATTTAATATAACAAAATTATCTAAAATTATTATGATAAATCCAAATATATTAATTATTTTTATACTAATATAAATAAATTATATAGAATAAACAAAATATATGAATTTTATGTTATATTTATTAAAATTTATTAAAATATATCATTTTATTTTTGTTTAATAATTTTTTGAAAATTTGTGTCCGAATCGAATCTGAATGGAACTGAATCGAATTTAAATCCGAACCAAACCGAGCTTAACTTGATCGCGATTGTTTTGGTAAAAGTTTCGAAACCCAAAATTTAGATCAAAAGAGAAATCATATTTTGGAAAACCTAAACGTTCAATTAAATAAGGATTTAATTAATTGGTTTTAAAGATTTGAAATAATAAGACATGCACAATTAGCCGTTACTCTGAGTAAATAGAGGACGTCGATTATCGCGCCACTCTTCAACGGCCTTCATTCATAGTTTAAAATCGAAATCATAAACACACTCTCTCTATTTGTCCAAAGAAAAAAAAACACACACACACACACACTCTCTCTCTCTCTCACTCTCTTTCTCACTCTCACTCTCTCACTCTTACCGTTGTATCTATGGAGGTCAGTCAAGGAGGAGAAATCGATGGTGGAGCAACAAGTGCTAGAGAAGACGAACCCCGTGCTTGTGTTGAGGTGAAGGAAGGTGATGTTATTAGGATTGGTGGTTCAACAAGGATCTATAGGCTGCACTGGATTCCACTGATAATGATATCGACAATCCATTTGGTTCACTGCTCCACGCATCTACAGTGATGGAGCAAGATGAAGATAATAGAATGCTTGAGCTGAAAATCTAGAGGTTGGCGACCACCTTTATATAATATGTGCAAGGCAAGCATACTAACCTTTAATATTACTCTTCTCGTTAAGAAAACAAATCCTAAGTATGTATAAGATAATGATAAATCATGTTGTGTGTGATTTTCTCCAGTCTGTTTTGGGTGAAGAGTTGACGCACCAGCTGCTATGAAACTTGTACTTGCTGTTGTGGAAAAAGTAGAGACCTCGATTCCACAATCTGAACAAGTAAGACTGACTGTTACTATACAAGTTAAGTTCCAAATATAATGTGTATATATATATGCATAATTATTCTAAAACACATACAAAATTTGTATTCATATCAGATGTTGGAGGCTGAGAAGACAATACATGAGTCTCTATGAGTCTCACAATGTTCCCTCTCAAGAGTTACAAGGAGTTATCACGGGAGATCAAAGTTGAAGTTAAGGTAATGTAGTAATGTTATTAGTTACATTAAAAAGAAACTGAGAAGGCAAAATGAATAATCTCGCTCATGATTTTTATTCAAATGGCTCAAGTTTGGGAGCTCAATTGCACATGTTTCCGTGGTCTGAAATCTCGGTCTCGTTTAATCATCACTGTCTTAGATTTTTGCTAATTTTTATGGTTAAATGAAACTAGATACTAACCAAAGTATAAACTTGTAATTGTTTCAGGTTCAGATTATTTTTCCAAAAGAAAGCATATTCGTATGAGGAGATGAGGGACAAAGGCAAATTCTTAGAATCACGTCAAAGCAGAGATAAGTTTTTCGTTCTCTTTATTTGAAAGCAAGTAAACCATTTTTTCTAATAATACAAAACTTCTATAATATTTCTTACCAATTAGGCAAAAAATTATATGATATCCAATGAGATTTCAACTTTCAAAAAATATATTTTCAAATTGATTTCAAAAAGTTAATATTTTATTATTATATTATTTTTTCAAGCATTTATATTTGGTCGTATTTGAGACCAAAAATATTATTTTATAGTGAGTATTAATTTTCAGAGATTTTATTTTATGTCAAATTGATAAAAAAAATTTGAATGGTTACATAGATATAAAACTAACCGGACATTAAATCCTGTCATTTGAATTCATTTGATTGTTAGAGATTTTTTATGTTCCAATTTGTTTTTTACTAATGTAAATCAATCAAATTTTTAATCAATTTGCCAAAAATGTAATAATTTTTTTATTAGTTTTAAATTGATCAAGAAAACTTGAATGATTACATAGTTATAAAACCAACCGGACATGAAATCCTGTCATTTGAATTCATTTGATCGTTAGAGATTTCCTTATGTTCAAATTGTTTTACACTAATGTAAATCAATCAATTTTTTTTTATCAATTTGCCAAAAAGCTATATTTTTGTCAACGAGATTTCAACTTTTTAAGAGAAAAGATTACAAAGTGGTTTAAAAATATTATTTTACTATTTTATAAAATATTATTTTATAGTAAGTATTAATTTCAGAGGTTTTACTTTATGTCGGATTGATAGAAAAAACTTGAATAGATTGCATTAGTTATAAAACTAACCGGACATAAAATCCTGTCATTTGAATTCATTTGATCGTTAGAGATTTTCTATGTTCGATTTGTTTTTTTTTAACTAATGTAAATCAATCATATTTTTTAATCAATTTGCCCAAAAGTTATATATGAGATCTAATGAGATTTCAACTTTCAAGTAAACGAAATTACAAAGTGTTTTTAAAAAATTATTTTATTATTATCAAATTTTATTTATTTTAATATTGTTTCAGTTCTGGACCAGAAATTATTATTTTATAATGAGTAATTTATTTTAATATTGTTTCAGTTCTGGACCAGAAATTATTATTTTATAATGAGTATTTATGGAGGTTTTATATTAGTATGTCTAATGTATCTAATAAACTTAAATGATTTAAGTAATTTGATAAACTTTAAATGTTCTTATATTCTGCATAATTGTTCTAGGTAGGAAAGATGCTAATTGGACGCTCAAGCAGCTTGATTAGCTGGAAGAGCTGGAGAGATACTCGCTGGAGGAGATAGAGATACTCTCTTTGTTAGTCAAAAACATACTAGAGTTTGTTGATTATAGTAAGAATAGAGAAGGATTTGGTGAGTTTTTTCCCCTTCCATATCATACATAAAACTCAAAAAATGATATAAAAAACAGAATCTTACAAGGTCAAGTCAGCCACGTAGATTGACACCAATAATGGCTTATATAATATGTAGTAGTCATCGAACTTTTGCTAATTAAACACTTGAATGGTTTAAGGATTATAGACTTATAGTATTTAATAATATAATGTTTTATACCATTGTACCCACCGAATTATTTAGCTGACCAAAATGAAAAATTAACTCTTATGGTGGACAATGTAGTATTTGTCGTGGTGTCTAATTCAACATCGGGTAATGAAACCCTATCATGTCATCTAGTCCCTGTTATCTCAAGGCAAAAGAATCATCCTCCACAGAAATTGATGTGCCCATTTAATTATACGTTACTTGTTTTATATGCGTGATTATTGTAAAAATCATGTGTCTGTTTTGCAGTTTCTCACCAAAACAATACAGACGTTTTAAAACGTGTCAAACTCAAGCACATTGTTTTTGCTGACAAGATAATAATTTATACAGGCAAATCTCTTTGTTTCCAATAGTTATTTCAATAGTACAAAGTAAATGTAATATCTATCTATGGAACGTACTAGAATTTGGAGGGAAAGAGATAAAAATGTAAGACATTTAGGAAGTGATAGATATTCTTTACCGATATACATACAATAAGAGACTGCCACCATAAGTTTAGCTATTTCAGACATATTATAACGCCTATATATAAATAAAGACCCAGAGAAACGAAAACGAAAGCACATGACCAGAAAAAGCTGTCTGTACACCTACGTTTTGTCTCGGTTTGAGGTTCAAAACGGTACGTTTCATATTGATAAGTTACTACTCAATATGTCTCGTCTCTTTCTTCCTTCTTGCCTTCTCACATTCTTTTGCTATATTCTCAAAACATAATACATTTGCATTTAATATTATTCTCATCGTTTGCCCTTCTCTAACATCCAGTTATGAACAAAGCCATGATTCTAAACCAGGCCCGACCCGTTTGGCCCGGTTTCTCTTCGTCCAAATCTTTATGCGGCGATGCCAACTGCATGAAGAAGCTTCTCCTCCACTGCGCAAACGCTATCGAATCAAACGACGTCACTTTAGCTCAACAGATCATTTGGGTACTCAACAACCTCACCTCCCCAGACGGTGACTCCACACAGAGACTCGCATCCTCCTTCCTCCGCGCATTAATATCACGCGCCGCCACCAAATCACCCGCGTTCACTTTTCTATCCGCCGCTTCCGTCTCACAGAAAACGGTTCACCGCTTCTCCGTCATAGAGCTTGCGGCGTTCGTTGACCTCACACCGTGGCACCGTTTCGGATTCATCGTCGCCAACGCAGCAATCCTCGACGCCGTCAAAGGTTACTCCTCCATTCACATCGTTGACTTAAGTTTGACTCACTGAATGCAAATCCCTACTCTTATAGACTCCATGGCAACTAAACTCAACAAAGAACAACAACCTCCTCCGCTTCTCAAACTCACCGTTGTCCTCGCCGAATCTCCTCCGCCTCCGTTGCTCGGAATCTCCTACGAAGAACTCGGGTCGAAGCTAGTAAACTTTGCAACCACACGTAACATAGCAATGGAGTTTAGAATCATATCTTCTTCTTACTCTGACGGTCTCACTTCTCTTATTGAACAACTACGAGTAGACCCTTTTGTCTGCAATGAAGCTCTTGTAGTTAACTGCCACATGATGCTTCATTACATCCCACATGAAACCCTAAGTTCTTCCCGATCAGTTTTCTTGAAAGAGCTCAGAGATCTAAATCCAACGATGGTAACCCTAATAGAAGAAGACGCAGATTTCACCTCAAGTAACTTTATCTCCAGGTTTGTTTCTTTTTTTGGATAATATTTAATTTTATTGAAAATAAAAATCAAAGATTTCAGACCAAAAAAGTAAGCAACCATTGAGGCATTGACAATGAAAGTGATACATATGATGAGTATGATACTAAAATATGTGATGAAAATCTTCAGGTTAAGGTCTCTCTTCAACTACATGTGGATCCCTTACGACACCGCCGACACATTTTTGACACGTGGTTGCGAGCAAAGACGGTGGTACGAGGCGGATATAGGTTGGAGGATAGATAACGTAGTGGCCAAGGAAGGTGCGGAAAGAGTTGAGAGATTGGAGCCAAAGAGCCGGTGGTTTGAGCGGATGAGAGAAGCCGAGTTCGCCGGAGTTGGGTTCGGCGAGGCAGTGGCGACAGAGGTTAAAACGATGCTAGAGGAACACGCCGCCGGATGGGGAATGAAGAGAGATGTTGATGATGAGGATGACGTGGACCGTTTTGTGCTTACGTGGAAGGGACATAGTGTTGTGTTTGCTTCGGCCTGGGTACCAAATAGGGTTGATGGATGTTCTTATATAGAAGCTTAATTAAATGATAATGATGCTTATCTTATCTAATCAAGGATTAAAGTGTAGGGAATTATAACCCGACCCGACCCGAGCTGTTTTGTCTGAATGTGCTGACTTTCTCACTTTATTTTTTAAGTAACATGATTGGTCCGTTAGCTATATCTCCAGCTGTGTAATATTTTTGCACGTGCCAGCGTTGACTAAACGTTGACTCTCACAAAACAGAAGCTTCTAATTAGAATATGCGATCTATCCGTCTTAAGTTTTCCCAAAATCCCTCTTTTTTTGTCTACTCGAAGTCGCGATTAAAATCTGAGTCTTCATTACTGTTCAATTCAAGCTCAATTCGATTCTTCGTTGTTTTTCCTCACTGGTCTTCTTCTTCTTCTCAAGGTTAGTTAAATTCGGAAGTTTTAATTTTACTTTTCTTTTTGGTTGTCCCAATCTGGTAATCTGTAAGTAATTCATGATTTGCGATTGAGAATTTGTGGAGTTTAATTTCTGTTGTTGCTGTTGGGATTCGAAACTGGTAATAAAAATCTGGATTTTTATTGTGGTAGGTTGTTGTTACTGTTCACTGTTCATCCGTGTGTGTTTCGTTCTGTATAAAGTATGGTTGAATTCATATCAATGAACTTGAAAAGGTTACTTATTTCGACAATTCTCAATCTGGGTTTCGTAATTCAGATCTCAATTCCGACAATTTTTGTGTATCGCAACTAAAGTTGACCTTTTGACTTATACGGATCCAGATTTGTATATTTACAATTGAGTTTTGTCTGAATAATTTCTTTTAATAGGGAGAAATTCGAGGGACCCAAATGCCAACGAGTCAGCATCATATCGTTAGAACAGATACTTTGGAGTTAAAATGTCTGATTGAGAAGAAGATTGGTCGGGCCAAAACCGAGAGCTATCTTATTCTCGTATCAAAATTCCTTAACTTGAAAATCAGTAAATCTGATTTCGATAAGCTGATCATTGAGACGGTGAAGAAGGAGAATATAAGTCTACACAACGCTTTGCTAAGAGGGATCATCAAGAATGCATGTCTCTCAAAGTCATCTCCGTTGATAAAGAATGGTGTTGAAGAAGAAGGACAGAAGAAGCAGTTCAATGGTGTTCTTGGTTTCAAATCTTTATGCAAAGACCTTCCTAAATCACCTCGTAAAGGAAGGACTCAACGGAGGTTTAATGGAAGCAAAGGAAAGAGTCAAAACACTGAGGTTGTTTCTTCTAGTTGTAAACAACAATGGTCAATGGAAGATGGTCAAGAAGTTGACCAGTTGATAAGTCAACCCATTGAAGCTCCCTTTGGTGTTAATCTTAGAGATGTGATAAAGAGAAGACCTCATGTAGGGACATGTTACTCATCTCGTGAGCTTCCGGACTCTGTTTCTTTAAAGAAGAAACTTGAAGACATTGAGGAACAAGGACTAGAAGTTTCGGTTGGTGTTGCTAACGCGTTGAACGCGGGACTCAATGTCTTCTTGAAAAGATTAATCAAACCGTGTCTAGAATTTGCGGCTTCAAGGTCTAGTAGTGGAGGAGAAGTATCTATGGTAGATTTTCAAGTAGCTATGGAGTTAAACCCGTTGATACTTGGGGAAGATTGGTCTGCAAAGCTTGAGAAGATCCGGTTAGCTACTCCGGATTTGCCTGCAGATTTTCAGTCAAGCTAACTTTATAACTAGATAGATCTGATTCTTCATTTACAGAGTTTTTGTTGAACAAGATCTTTAGGTTTTGTGTGTATATATTTCTTGGTGTTTAATTACTTGTGCTGATTTTGTATGCTTAGGTTTTGATTTGTTAAGCAACTTTATTAGAAGAAATAAGGTAATATTACAGCCCAATGAAATAAAACAACAATTTATAAGTTGTTGATGTTTTTGCAAGGATACAAGAAGCAGAAACAAACAGAGAAAAAAAAAACAAGAAATTCATAATCTGTCAAGAATCAAATCTTTAAAATGAAAACAAACTCAAAAAAATGGTTTCAAATTTTGTGTTTCCCTCTTAGTTAAACGCTCCACAGTCAACACGGATGTTGCCGTCACGTCCAGTCTTAACGCCAACGCGGCCGAGCTTGGTCATAGCTTTTACAAACGCGGCGTTGAAAGCAACTGAGTTCTTGGCCCAAGTGTCAACGGTGGGTCTAGAGCGACGATCAGTGAAGAGAACTTGATCGGAAGTGAAGAGTCCTTTGCCTTGTTGCAGATTTTTGAAGTAAATGTTGTCGAAGGTCTTTGGAGTGATTGGGTCCATGTTAATAGCGATTCTTGGGTCAACCTTCTTGGGACAAGCCGCTTGTAGGTCCTTAGCGTAGGCTTTGTTTAGAGTTGGATCAACGGAGTGGGTGCGGTTGAAGTTGTAGATTCTGTTGAATACTTTGCTACAATGGGCGAATCCGAGGGTGTGAGCCGCTGCATTGTTGGATAAGTCAACGGCTTAGATGGTGAGTTAATCCATTTGTCACTATATGGTCTTGTGTTATAAAATGATGAAATTAATCAATATTTAATTATGTTATTATTAAATTACCAGAAAGAGCAATCATATCCTCTTGAGTAAGTTTGTTTTTGGCAAAGAGCTTGTTGAGTTTGTCAACGTTGTCATTTGGTCCTGGCAAGTTTCCGTTGACGCTAGTAGCCGTCGACACCAAACCGTCACGCCTACCGAGTTCCACCGTGTACGACGGTCCTTTAGCCTATATCACATCCAAAGAAGCTACAGTTAATACAATGAAAAAGTTTTGTGCTAGTTTTGACTTAATAGTGACAAAAACCTGAAATGTCTGATCTATTTTGACTTATGACTTAATATAAGTGTAGTTGACAAAAAAAAAAAAAAGTTTTTTAAGATTGATGATAAACAACTTTATAAGACTCACCGCCACAACAACATCGCGGGTGGCTAAGGCAAGGATATCAGCACAAGAAACTTTGTTTTTGCAACTTGGGATTGCGTCAAGAGCTTTCTTGGCCTTGATCACAACATCAAATCCATCTCCGGCCAAAGACACGTTGTCTGGATGATCTTTCTCGGCCTTGTTGTTAGGCGTTGATTGAATCAGGACGGACGCATCACATCCCTATGTATATAAAAGAACATTTAAGTAACCATATCATAGGTTATATCAAATATACAAAAAGGGATCAAAAGTTTTGAGCGTTACATTGACGAAGCAATCGTGGAAGAAGAGACGGAGAGTAGCAGGGATGGTGACGAATGTCTCTTTGACTTTTTGTAGGACAACTTTCTTCACGATAGCTTCAACATTTGGACATGACTTTTGGTAGAAATTGTTTCTGAGCTGAGCAGTGGTTGTGTCTGGAAACACAGTGATGGTAAGGCATAGAGCCATGGCGAGAACCAGACCTAACCGGGCCATTGCGTCTGTGAATTAGAGAAGTTGCAGTGTTTATGCGTAGAGATGGTCTGAGGTGATGAGAAATGAGGACACTATGAAACTGTATTTATATGAATCATGAATTGGACTTTATCATATATCTTTTTAAATAATATCTACATGTTTTGAAGAAATTTTCAAATTGGGCCGATGAATATATCTATAACTTGGAGCCACGATCTTGGTGATGGCCGACATGTTGCTTCTTCAGTAATTTGGGGTTTGAATTAGTAAAAGAAATGACATTTTAATCGTTGACTTTGTAGAATGTTTACGTCTATTTACTTGTTCAAGCTTCTAAGCTTTGGGCCCATTTCGTTAATTTAACCAATGGGCCTTTTCTTGATTTGTGTATACAGGCCCATTAACATTAAGTATTTTCAAAAGGGTACATTAAAAATTAATAGTTTTAGGTGGGTCTGTCTCAGGGAATATACAATATAAGGCGCTGCTCTCTCTCTCTAGTTCCAATTAGTTCGATTCTTCCTCTTCTTCTCCGATTTGATCTTTCAGAAGAGGAAGTCTCGATTTTTCGGTTTCTAATAGCGGCATCTTCATGTTTATATTTCCCGATCTTGGATCGACTTCTCTGTTCCGATCTTGATTGGTTTTAGTTTTCGTCCCTGAATAAGGTTTCCAGCTCTTTTGGATTTGTTCCCATATGAGTATATTTCCGATAAGATCGGAATCTTCGGTTCACTTTCCCGGCGTCTTCTCCGTCGCGGTGACCGTTTATCTTCTTCTTCACTCTCGGTGGTATCATACTCTTGGAGTAATATTTCCATCGCTCTTTCCGACTGGCCGGAGTTCAAAAGCCAAATTATTGCTATGGATTTGGACGGCGGTGAAGCTTCTTCGGTATGGTGTTTTCCGGTACGAGGCTTGGAAGCAACTTCTCTCCTCTTGCGGCTCATCTCTCGGCGGATCTTCAGTGGAAAGCTTGAATCGGCAGCTCGGGCTTCACAATCGACAGAGCTTGGCCGTCTTGGCGTCTTCTCCGGTGGTTTTTTGGTGCCTCGATTTCATCGGCGGTTGCATGTCGCCGCTACTTTCGAGCTTGCTACGTGCCCCTTGTGCGTATCCGATTGTTTTCATCTTTTGGGCTTCTACAAGCCTATTTGTCTTTGTTCTATTTGGACTTAAATTTCCAAGCCTTATTTGTAGTTTTTTCCAAGTTTTTTCTGGATTTTTCTAATGAAAAAAAGTTGGCCGAAACAAAAAAAAAAACATATCTGAGGGAATATAAAAGGCTACTCGGCAACAAGAAGCATGACATTAGCCACTTGGACATTTAAGGATAAGAAGTCTCAGACGTGACCTTCGTGCATACCAAAAACTGCAACAATCTTTTTTCTATAGAATTTATAGGACTAGGTGACCAAAAAGTATTGTTGTACATTAAATATGGATTAAAAAGATACTCTTCATGTCTATTTCTCTGTGTAATCATACAGGTTTGTTAGGATTGCAGCTTATAAAGTAAAATTCGTGGCTAAAGTGGCTAAAATGTAGATGTTCATGTGAGCTTATTATGATCATCCTTGTGAATGTTTAATAAACTTAGTATCCATTATAGAATAGTAAATTAAGTATTTTCATCAATCATACATCGTTATCAAATATATATGATTTTTTTTTAACATAAAAAACATTTTTATAACAAATTAAGGATATTTTTTATATATTCAGTTACAATATACATTTTTCAAACAAATTTGCGAATAACAATTTTTTACAATATAACTTTTTATTAATAAATAGATCATTCAAACCTATGAATATTGGTTTTATTTACAGCATTCTAAAATATACTATTCCCTCTGTTCCACAAAGATGCATGATATTTTGAAAACTTTTTAAAAATTAATTAAATTTATTGAACTACTATTGGTTTAGAGATATTGGAAATTGTAGAGTAACAAAAATTGATGCATTTATGATTAAGTATTAATTGTTTTCTTAATATATGTGAAAACTATAAAAAAAATTATCTTTGTGAAACGGAGGGAGTATAAATCTTGTATTTATTAACTTTAAAACAATAATCAAACCCTACATATAACATGAAAACTTTTGGAAATGTTTTTGTTAATTAAGTGATTTATATAAATATTCAGGAAATTATATATATTATGGGTTTAATAGTGTGAAATATGTAAAATTGTTGATATATAGTCTTATTTACTTATTTAGTGAAAGTACATTTGGAAAAAGTAATTTGATTGTGATTATAATAAAATAAAGTGGAAAAGCGACTACTTTGAGTGTTTCAAAACTCGAAGTTGTAACTATTTATTTCAGTAAATTAAGCAACGTTTTATAAAACCGAGATACCCATTAGTCATCATAATTGCCCTTAGTGACATGTAACTAAAAAATCACTTGTTTAATCATCTTATTCTTTTTTTTTTCTTGCTTAACATAATCACTTTCTAATTCTAATAGCCAAGCTTGTGACTATGAAAAGGGAAGCCTGAGATTAAGAAATTCTGAAGGCCGTGATCTTTGATTTCTCAACATGTCTCAAAGTGAAGTTCCATTCCTTTAATAAAGTACTAGTAATAACAAACGTTACAAACTTAGAATATGTATAGCTTGCATGCATGCATAATTCGAGTGTTTCTATATGTTGTTAATCTCAAAGCACACAAAGACACGCAAGCGTGATACACACACACACTGACACACACACATTCATGTGCATATACACAGTAAACTACAACATCTTAAGAGTCTTTTAACATTATAGAGTCTTCATAGTCGCGCTGTTTTAAGTAATATAAATTGCGAAATTTAAATTAAAGGGACTTATTTTATGAAACCAAGGTTATCAAACATATTGAAACGAGTCGTCCAAAGCGCATGATCGTAGGAGAGTAGGGACAAGACATGACTGCAGGAGTCAGTGTCTCGTTTGCTTCGAGAACCTACGAAGAAAGACACTCTTCCTCGTCTTCACAACTTTCGATCGTTCATTTTAGACTACATGTATGTATATATATATAATTTTGTTGGGTCCGATCCACATAAACAATTGTTTTTAAATAATTGTAAACAACAATTTTCGAGGAAGGACTAAGAGCACTCCACAAACGCGGGCGTCGATCGGACCCACGGCTTCATGCCATTGCCTCTCCTCTCTCCGGCAACGCGTGCCTCTCTCTCTTTCTCTCTCCAGTTGCATGATTTAAACCCACATTTCTATGCATGTTTGTTTCTTTGTTTTCGTTATGCTATAAAATTAGTAGCTAGTTGTCACATGTTATGTTAGCATATAGTACAACAGATCGTAACATTTGTAAATAGCGATACAATTATTATATGGAGCTAGTGGTTAGGTTGATAAAATAAAAGAAAGAGAGGGTTAGTGGCAAGGTTTTTAATATGATTTTTGAAAATAGAAGAACTACGTAATACATAATGTGACACAAGATATTTCTTTTCCAAAGATTTTTATTGCAAAGCAAACCAATAGTTTCATCTTAACAACCTAGTTTCTTATCTGTTTTTCGATCTAACAATGATCTCAAAGTTTCTTAGATTTACCCTTAACATCCAAACTTGATTCTCTTACAAGAACACTCAAACCTTGTTAAAAACAATCTTTCGTAATGGTGCACCAAGCACATATGCCTTAAATGACCTATTTGTACTTCATAAGTCGTTTTATAACTGTTCTAACTACCTTTAGAAATATTTCCATTAATCTTTGATTAGGAAAAAGCATATTTTCTTAAACTCTTTTAAATGTATATTTCGTGTAATTCTTCTTTGGTCTTTTTGTCCAACTCAGTTATTATTTTTTGATTTCGTCCTAGTTAGCTACTAATATCTATAGCTTCCATATTCTTCAACTCCAACTCATGTTTCATACATGTTATAGGTGGGTTTAGCACCCCACCCACTTAGAAGGCCCAGTATTTATTCTTCCTGAAAAGGCCGGCCCAACAGAAACAAAACGGCCCAACCACAACAGAAGCCCAAATATAGAACACTCGAGTGTAGCTTCACTCTCGGCGCGGCTCGGCTCGGCTCGGCCAAGCCAAACGACAGCGAATCAGCTCGGCGACACTAGTAGACAAAGGAATGAATAAGTCCGGCCCGTTATGTCATCAAGTACGGCCCAAACTCGACAAGCGGTCAACGGCCTGTAGAAAGTCTAATCGTACTTTACTATAAATAGGAGCCGTCATTATACAGTAATGGAACTTTTTTGGGATCTGTGCACTTCTCACTACTTTCTCTCTCTAGTCAATTTCCCGAATTGTAAACCGAGCACGTCTTTCGGCCTGCTCGGGAATCCGAATATAAACAACGCTCGTCCCGAGCATTTCACCTTTTTCAAAAGAATCCCGAACACAACTCTTTTTGCTCGTCGCCGAGCATAATCTTGTTCTCGTTTTCTCCTTTGAATCTAGTCGGTTTTTCTCTCAAGAATAACTCAGTTCCTTCGGACCGAGCACGTCAACTCTCTAGCAAGACGCGCATCTTAATCTTGTGACCACCTCGGTTATCACAATTGGCGCCGTCTGTGGGGACTAAGAGTATTTCTTCACTAACGGACAGATTCAGCAATGACAGGAGATCCATCGAACAAAGACCTCGCCCACATCGGAGATACAACAAGCTCGGATACAGCCTCCCGAGCAAGAGGGCAACCCCAGCACGTTTCTCAGGTTGCAGACCCAATCATTCAGCCGGCCGGCGCCGAGCAGCAACCTTTAAACACCGAACGATCGCAACAAGCAGCGGAAATCCAGACAAACGAGCAGGATATGTCCGTCTTGCTCAAAACTCTCATGACTCAAATAGCCGAGCTCTCTCAGGGGAGTAACGCACGCTTCGATCAGCTCGCCACGGCACATGAGGCATGCCAGGGACAAATCAACGACTTACGGATGGTAAGTCAACAAGGATCCGTTCCCCGAACCCACCTTCACCGAGCGTTATTCGAAGAAACGCCACCTCCAAATCCGAGACATCGAACAATATTGCAGCAGCAGACAGAGGGCGAACAGCCTCCCAACACGGATATCCCAGGCAGTTCAGCGCCCGACGCGCACAGAGACAGCGAAATCGAAGATTTGAAGCTAATGTTGAAGAGCATGACGTCCAAAGTTCACCAAGCGATCAGTTCGGCCCCCGAGCTCGACCGCGTCCTGGAGGAAACTCAAAACACTCCTTTCACTCGTCGCCTCATGGACATCCAGTTTGAGCATCCTGTATCTGCGGTCAAAATCAAAATGATGACCTACGACGGAAAATCCGACCCAAGACAGTTCTTGACGGCTTTCCGCATCGCGATGGGGCGAACGAAGTTCAACGCCGAAGAGCGTGATGCAGGCTACTGCCAACTGTTCGTCGAACATCTGACCGGCGCGGCTTTGGACTGGTTCTCTCGTTTGGAACCAAACTCGATTGACGGTTACAACGACCTGACGCACGCCTTTCTCAAACATTACTCGATGTACATACAGGAGGAAGTATCAAACGCCGACCTGTGGGCTATCTCCCAAGGACAAAAGGAAAGTCTCCGGTCCTACATCACCCGCTTCAAAAACATCCTGGCCAAAATCACGATCACCGATAGCGAGGGTCTCCCCGCGCTCCGAAACGGCCTTTGGTATGAATCAAGCTTCCGAGAAGAATTGAAGAAAAACAAACCAAGCTCACTAGAGGACGCTCTTCACCGAGCATCGATCTTCGTCGACCTTGAAGAAGAAAAGGAGACCCTAGCCAAGAAATTCGGACCTAAGAATTCAACCTCAAAAGACAAAGCCGAGAAGAATGTCGAGCAATACGAGCCCAGGCAACACTACGATCAGGATTATAAAAAGACCAAGGAAGAAGAAACCTCGAGAAAGACGAAATCGTCTTACTACGTCAGCGATCAGCTGCAAGATCACCGGCCAGACGAGGAACGCCCCCGCCAGGATCATCGATCAAGCCATCCCGACCGCTCCCAAAAACATCAACAGGAACGACCAACTCAGGGTTACCAAGGCCAAGGCAAGCCATGGAACAAATTCGTCCGAGGATCTGACAAAAACAAATTATTCTGCGAGTATCATCAGCGAGCAGGTCACAGCACCGAGGAATGCAGAAACCTTCAAGCCCTTCTTTTCGCCGATTATCAAAAGGATGGGAAGAAATTAATGCTAGATCGCAACAAACCCCACCCGAAGCAGATAAACCAGGTGGCGCAACCAAAGAACGAGGCCGAGCGCTTCAGGATCGTACAGGAAGAGCGAAGGAAACAGGTCGCTTTCACCGAGGAAGTCGAACAAATTAATGCAAATACGGCTGCCGCAGACAAACGAGCCCGCGACGAAGAGGAAGAAGCGGAGCGTCCGCCGAGGCGACGTATAAACATGATCATGGGAGGACTACCGATGGTGAACGACTCCGTACGATCAATCAAAGAATACGAACGACGAGCGACGGCCGCACAACAATATCGAAGGAACGCAACCGACGAGCTCAGGATCGGCGAGGAAGTAAGTTTCACCGAACGCGATGCCGAAGGAGTAGACCGACCGCACAACGATCCGCTCGTCGTCGCCATGCGAATTGGCGACTGCGAGGTCGAGAAAATTCTGGTCGATACCGGAAGCTCGGTAGACCTAATCTTCAGAGAAACATTACAACGAATGGATCTCAACGATTACCGTATCAAGCCATCAACAAGACCACTAACCGGCTTCTCGGGTGACTCCATCAACACGATCGGAACGATCAAACTCCCCGTCTACGTCGGCCGAATCACCAAGCTGATCAAATTCGTGGTCGTCGACCGACCAGCTATCTACAACGTCATCCTCGGTACCCCGTGGCTTCATCAGATGAGAGCAGTCCCATCTACCTATCATCAATGCGTAAAATTCCCAACCCCATTCGGTGTATTCACATTGCGAGGAGACCACAGGATATCCCGAACATGTTTCCGTATCGAACACAAAATGCGCCGTAAATCACAGGCGTACCTGGTCGCAGAGCCTCGAATCGAACTACCACCTCCCGAGCACCCGCAAAAGGATGCGGTCGTACAAGTAAACATCGATATAAGGGACCCCGAGCGTTGCGTAGGGATAGGAGCCAACCTCCGCGAAGATCTGCGAGACAAACTCGTAGATTTCCTCAAAGAAAACGCTACAACCTTCGCCTGGACCACCAGCGATATGACCGGAGTCGACCCGACCATCGCATGTCACGAGCTGCACGTCGACCCAACTTTCAAACCAACCAAACAGAAAAGACGGAAGCTCGGTCCCGAGCGCGCTCAAGCTGTAAACGACGAGGTAGAACGACTCTCAAAGGCCGGTTCGATCACCGAGGTGAAGTACCCCGACTGGCTGGCAAATCCCGTCGTGGTAAAAAAGAAAAACGGTAAGTGGAGAGTCTGCGTGGACTTCACCGACCTCAACAAAGCGTGCCCAAAGGATAGCTTCCCGCTGCCTCACATTGACCGACTCGTAGAAGCAACCACCGGACACGAGCTGCTCTCGTTTATGGACGCCTTTGCGGGCTATAATCAGATCATGATGCACCCGGACGATCGGGAAAAGACTTCTTTCATCACCGACCGCGGCACGTATTGCTACAAGGTAATGCCCTTCGGGCTCAAGAACGCAGGAGCAACGTACCAGCGCCTCGTAAATCGCATGTTTGCCGACCAGCTCGGAAGCACAATGGAAGTTTATATAGACGACATGCTCGTCAAATCCGCCTCAGCGGACGACCACATTAACCACCTCACGACGTGCTTCGCGAGTTTAAACAAATATGGAATGAAGTTGAATCCGGCAAAGTGCACTTTCGCGGTCACGTCGGGAGAATTCCTCGGTTACATTGTAACGAGAAGAGGAATCGAAGCGAATCCAAAGAAAATAACTGCAATAACGGAGCTGCCATCGCCGAAGAGCACCAGAGAAGTCCAACGCCTAACAGGGCGCGTCGCGGCTTTAAATAGATTTATCTCACGCTCGACGGACAAATGTCTCCCTTTCTACAATCTCTTACGAGGAAACAAGAGATTCGAATGGGACGATAAGTGTGAGGACGCGTTTCAACAGCTCAAAACCTACCTCTCCACCCCGCCAGTCCTGGCCAAACCCGAGGAGGGAGAAACCTTATACCTATACATTTCGGTATCCTCTTCGGCAGTTAGCAGTGTGCTCGTCCGCGACGACCGAGGCGACCAAAGACCAATATTCTACACCAGTAAGATATTTGACGACGCAGAAACACGCTACAACACACTTGAGAAACTCGCGTTGGCAGTCGTCGTCTCAGCCCGAAAGCTCCGCCCCTACTTTCAGTCGCATTCGGTGGTCGTTCTGACAAATCAACCTATCCGAACAATATTACACAGCCCAAGCCAGTCGGGAAGAATTGCCAAGTGGGCAGTCGAGCTCAGCGAATATGACATCGAGTACAAGCCTAGGACCAGCGCCAAGTCTCAGGTCCTCGCAGACTTCATAATCGAACTACCACCCGAACTCTCCGTAGCCGAAGGGCAAGTCACAATTGAGAAATGGACGCTGTTCGTAGATGGCTCTTCATCAAGGAATGGCTCGGGGGTAGGAGTCAAACTGACGTCTCCCACCGGCGAATTAATCGAACAGTCCTTTCGACTAGGGTTCCCAGCATCCAACAACGAAGCTGAATACGAGGCACTGCTCGCAGGATTGCGACTAGCCGAAGTAGTAGGGGCAAGGCAAGTAGACGTGTTCGCCGACTCTCAGCTCGTCGTAAACCAGTTTAACGGAGAATACGAGGCAAAAAACGAGCGCATGGACGCATACTTAAAGCTCGTCCAAGAAATTGCCGCACGAATTGGCTCGGTCACACTAACAAAGATTCCCCGAAGCGACAACTCTTCTGCCGACGCACTGGCCGCTCTAGCATCAACTTCAGACCCCGACCTTCGTCGAGTCATTCCAGTCGAATGCATAGCTCGACCAAGCATCGCACCAAACGAAGACGTACTTCTTATTACAGAAGAAGAAGAGGGTTTGGACGACGCACATAAAGGCAACGAGGAAATAATCAAAGATACCGATCCCGAGCATGCCAATGCCATCGACTGGAGAAGCGAAATCAAGGATTATATACTGACAGGGAAAGTCCCCGAGGACCGTTGGGCAGCACGACGATTAAAAGCCCGTTGCGCGCAGTACGTGATGATGAAGGATGAGCTATTTCGTTGGAGTGCATCCAAGGCCCTTCTGCGTTGTATAAACGGGCAGGAGATCCAATGGGTCACCGAGCAAACTCACGAGGGAGCAGGCGGAAATCACACAAGCGGCCGAGCATTAGCCGCAAAAATAAAGCGACACGGTCATTTCTGGCCAACCATGATCGCCGACTGCGAAAGCTATGTAGCCCGATGCGAGAAATGTCAAAGGCACGCACCGAGCATACACCAGCCAGCCGAACTCCTCACCACGGCGGCCGCACCCTACCCGTTCATGAGGTGGGCCATGGATATCGTCGGTCCACTGCCGTCCTCGCATCAGAAAAAATTCATCCTAATAATGACAGATTACTTTACCAAATGGGTCGAAGCCGAATCCTACTCGGAAATCAAAAATCTCGACGTCCAGAAGTTCGTCTGGAAGTACATAATATGCCGCCATGGCATCCCATACGAGATTGTAACCGACAACGGATCCCAATTCATCTCCAATCTGTTTGAAGGCTTCTGTGCAAGGTGGAAAATCCGTCTGAGTAAATCAACCCCGAGGTACCCACAAGGTAATGGGCAGGCCGAGGCGACTAACAAAACGATCATCGACGGCCTAAAAAAGCGAATGGAGAGCAAGAAAGGCCTTTGGGCCGACGAGCTAGATGGCGTTCTCTGGTCTCATCGGACCACCCCGAGGACATCAACCGGTCAAACACCTTTCTCGCTCTCTCACGGAATGGAGGCAATGTCCCCAGCCGAGATGTGCGTCCCGACAATTCGTCTGAGTATCGCACCAGAGCATGAGGAGCTCAACAACAACATGATTATCGACTGCCTCGACCACGCGGAAGAACTACGAGACCGAGCACTCCTACGTCTTCAAAACTACCAACAACAGATCACCCGACACTACAACAAGAAGGTAAAAGGTCGACGTTTCGTAGAAGGAGACCTCGTCCTCAGGAAAGTGTTCGAAAACACACGGGAATACCGAGCAGGAAAGCTCGGCGCAAACTGGGAAGGTCCATACATCGTTTCAAAGGTGGTAAAACCTGGCGTCTACGAGCTCGTGACAATGAAAGGAGAAGCCATTCCACGATCATGGAACGCGAACAAGCTAAAGAGGTACTACTATTAAGCCGAGCATCGCGCTCAAAAAAAAAAAAAAAAAAAAAAAAAAAAAAAAAAAAAAAAAACGAGCATCTCTCGCTCACGAAAAAGCCGAGCATCGCGCTCAAAAAAAAAAAAAAAAAAAAAAAAGAAGCCGAGCATCTCTCGCTCCAAAACCGAGCTCGCTATACACGAGTTCGAGTAATATGTAAAGTGAACTACGATCGGCTTGATCCCCTTTTGGGGTACGTAGGCAACCTCTCACGAGGCTCAGCTATATCAATAATAAAATTTTATTAAGTTAAATTTCTCGTCTCAAACGCACCAAACAAATCGACATCCTGGCCAGATGCTCGATACATCATAAGCCGGGCCAAGCTCCCGCACAAGGCTGACCGACAGTAAATAAGCCGAGCATAGCTCTCGCACACTGTCCCGGTCAGACCTTAGGGGTAAGCCGAGCATTTACTCGCACCCGACCCGTGGTATAACAAGCAGTCTTGAATCCCACGACTAATTAAGCCGGGCCCATTTCCCGCACAAGGACGACCGACAAAAAATAAGCCGAACACAGTTTCGCACAACAGTCCTGGTCGGTCTTACGGAATAAGCCGAGCACCTTGCTCGCTCCTTGACCAAACCTAACACCTTTTCTTTTCTTCTTTCGTTTGTTCCGACTTAGACAAAAGGGAGAGGAAAGCAAAAAAAATAAAATTCATTTAAAGTGCTCAAAGGCACGGATCCGTTTACAACAAGCATCACCAAAAAAAAAAAGAGGAGAACAACGGGGTTCATTCATAAGGAGAATCTAGGAGGCTTCAGGAACTTGATCTTCAGCTGTATCCTCGGCTCGATTCAAGACAGACTGATCCAAAATAGGTGCTGAAGAAGTCCCATCGACCCGATCCGGACTACCCGACGGAGTCATAACAAAATCTTCTTCAACCAGGTCGGTGAACTGAACCGAGATGAGCGCCTGCTTGAAACGAGCAGCATCTGAATGCGCCTTGGCTATCCTGTCAGGAGGAATAGCAAATCCTTCCTTAACGAGCGCCTCCAACATCGACGCGACAGCAGCAGCCTGGTTCATCAGTGTATGGTTCCTCCTCCCAAGCTCTTTCTCCTCATTGGCTCTCTTTATTTTGGAAAGCCGAGCCTGCGCCTTGCTCGATATACGCTCTCTTTCGAATAAAGAAGTCCTGAATCGAGCACATTCCGACTCCAACTTACTCTCGAGTTCTGCAACCCGAACCGACAGCTCATCGGCCTCGGCCCGAGCATTCGAACAATCAGCCAAACACTCCCTATTCTCGACGTCCAACCGAGCATTCTCGGTGGAAAGCTCAGCAACCTTCTTCTCCAGAGCCGACACTTTCTCCTCCTCGACCTTGAGAGATGAACGAAGCGCCCCCGCAGCAGCCGCTACCTGGCGATAACCTTCCAGCTCGGAAATGGTCCTTTCGGCTTTACCGAGCTCCCTCTTCAGACTGCAGATCGCCCTCTCAAGGCCAACCCGGTCACGCTCGTATTCATCGAACAGCAGGTTGTAATGAGCAAGCCCCTGAAGAAAACAAGGACCACCGGGTCAGAACCAAGTAATTAAGAAAGAGATAAAAAAAAAAGAGCTTACCCGAGCAAAGCTTTTCGCCGCCGCCTTTTTGTTCTCCGCGAAAGGCGTATGGTTAACCGGAAGAAGCTCCCTCGGAGGACTATCCCTCAGCATGCGGAACAAATCCGCACAGGCTTCTCCATCACGGATAATTGGTTTGGAGCCTTCATAGCTAAAACCAAAACCAAAATCAGTGACCGCATCCCCGCCCTGATCTCCGGGAGATAATTGGTTTCCATCCTTCTCGCCCTCCCGAACAGCTTCATCAACACCATCGCCCTCCAAAGGATCAAGCTGCGCATCCACATTCTCGGGACGAACCACCAGCTCACCCCCTCCTATAACAGGATGTTCGGACTCCTCAACCAAAGCCTCGTTCGCTTGACCCCCGGCCGACTTCGTCACGTCGACAGTCCTCTTTTTTCTCTTCCTCTCCAAAGGAGGCACTCCGGAAGGTTCCTCCGTGTCATCCCCTTCGGCACCAGCTGCGCCATCAACACGAGTCCTTTTCTTATTCTTCTTCTTCTTCCGACGTTTCTCGGCTTGCTCAGCTTCAATCGCATCCACCGTCGCGCTCACCTGACGAAATAAGTCCCGATGATACTCATTCACAAAAATCATTCCCGAAGGTACTGGCCCGACCGACGGGGAAAAAGGACGATTTGGATCCAGATCAACAGATATTACCTCCTCGTTCGGAGGGATAGTCGGGGTCGGATTGATGAGATTCTCCCCGACGTAATCAAAAACTTCGACTTCCATCTGACCCATATCTATTGCTTGTTTACCTCCCTTCGTATAGAGATAGTAAGGCTGATTGTTCAGCTCGATCAGAGACTCAATCGAGCGAAGAAGACAATCTGCCAGAATCCTCAAATCAGAAAAAGGATAACCGAGAAGATAATCAAAAGTAGAAAAAGGGGAAGGGGAGCAAATCTCACTCTGGTCAAGGCTCTCGAAAGCTCGCCTCACCCGATCAGCTTTAACGTCTGGCCACTTCTCGATCCCACGAACAACGAGCTTCCTCAAGTCGTCCCGAAAGTTATCCGGAGGAGAGAGCGTAGTAGGATGACGATCTGCCAACAAGAAAAAACGAGCATGAGTTAGTTAATTCAAGGAAACAGCAAAGCAAAAAAGGATTACCATGAAAACGATTCCATTTCGTCCTATACGGTCTGTTCGGATCTGGAACCGAAGCCTCGTTCACCCGAGCGTAGAAATACCGATCCTGCCAGTTATTGACCTTCGACGGCTTAGCGATAGAAACCTTGAGATCGAAGCGAGCCCTCATACTCACATAGCGAGTCCCAAGAGTCGTCCCATTCGCTGAAATGGATGAGATCTCCTCGAAAAATCGAAGGCTCATATCCACACCACACTCAGCAGCTAAAATGGTGCAGCCGACTATATTCTGAACGGCCGAAGGGCTCAGCTGGGACAACGCGATCCTCCTCTCCTCGCAATACGCGACGAGCAGTTTTGGGAGAGGGAACCGTAGATGGATTTGCTTGAACCAAAAGTCGTACAGACATACCCACCCCTTCGGACAATCCCAAGGTCTCTGGTGTGGCTCGGGTCTACATAGCTCAAGTTGACCGGCCCCGCCACTGCAACAATTATCAACCAACCACTTCAAATCATCGTCGGTACACTCAGTAGGAAGAACAGGACGAGGAGGACGAGTTTTCTTCGTCTCCTCGGAATCCACCGAAGCCTGCTGATTCATCTTTTTCTTTGACCTGCTCGGAACCGGAGAAAGAGTCCCGAGAAGAGCCTGATCGACCTGCCAAACGTCCTCTTCTTTCAAAGGAAAAATCACCGATGGATGATGCCAAGGCCTTGATCCGTCGTCGTCCGAGTCTATCAAGTGCGGAACCTGAACGTTCGGGACACCGAGCAAACCAGGAATAGAACCAATCGGACCTTCTCGGAGAGACGATCCGACAATCTCCGTCCGCCCCGAACCAGCTGAAGAGTCTGACTGCACAACGGACGAACTAGATCGAGCCGAATTGCCCGGAGACGGTCTTACCGAGTACAAATCCTCACGATCAGACGACGACTGAGAATGAGATTCAATCCTCATGTTTACAAACTATACAACAAACAACAATCTAGAGAGAGAGAATTCTAGAGAGAAGGGAGAGCTAATTACCTGCGGAAGGAGAGAAATGAAAGCGGAAAAGAAGCACCGCAGTATATTTATAAGCGAGATGGGAAGATCTCGAGACAAGAGCAATGATGACCCCCCCTACGCACCTCTTCGTCTTCCAGCGGCTGCAGGTATCATCACGTCAACGACTCTTCAGTATCCAGCTCTTCCCGAGAAATTGTTTTAGCTTCCCAAGAAGAAATGTTTGGACCGACCAGATCCACTCTGAACAAATACCGGCCCAACTAACATCATCCAATACGTCGACTCCAAGTGCACGAAGATCGACGAACTGGGGGGGGGCTTACTGTTATAGGTGGGTTTAGCACCCCACCCACTTAGAAGGCCCAGTATTTATTCTTCCTGAAAAGGCCGGCCCAACAGAAACAAAACGGCCCAACCACAACATAAGCCCAAATATAGAACACTCGAGTGTAGCTTCACTCTCGGCGCGGCTCGGCTCGGCTCGGCCAAGCCAAACGACAGCGAATCAGCTCGGCGACACTAGTAGACAAAGGAATGAATAAGTCCGGCCCGTTATGTCATCAAGTACGGCCCAAACTCGACAAGCGGTCAACGGCCTGTAGAAAGTCTAATCGTACTTTACTATAAATAGGAGCCGTCATTATACAGTAATGGAACTTTTTTGGGATCTGTGCACTTCTCACTACTTTCTCTCTCTAGTCAATTTCCCGAATTGTAAACCGAGCACGTCTTTCGGCCTGCTCGGGAATCCGAATATAAACAACGCTCGTCCCGAGCATTTCACCTTTTTCAAAAGAATCCCGAACACAACTCTTTTTGCTCGTCGCCGAGCATAATCTTGTTCTCGTTTTCTCCTTTGAATCTAGTCGGTTTTTCTCTCAAGAATAACTCAGTTCCTTCGGACCGAGCACGTCAACTCTCTAGCAAGACGCGCATCTTAATCTTGTGACCACCTCGGTTATCACAATACAATCTCTTGTCATTGATGCAAGTGATGTGAAACAGCTGATTCAACTGTTGTCGTAGCTCATCCTCCAGCTCGCTGCATCTTCAACAACATAATATGTTAACCATGAACATCAGAGCTGAATCTGCATGATCATGTAGTTGCCATTATGCTGGAAAGCGCAATTCATAATCCAAAACTAGCTATGACATTAAGATGATGTGTTGAGATCCCCCGATGACTTTCTTATAGAATCCTAGTATAAATCAAAGGTACGCACCATCTCGGACCACATTGCTTGCTTCTGTATACATTATTTATCTCTTAAATCATTTCTTATCCTAACATTTAATTATGATTAGTGAGTTGTAAAGGACTTGACATTGTTCCCATTACACAATACATAAAAAATTGACTTTATATATAAGATAAAAATTAACACAAAACGGCCAACTCGAAAGCCATGTCTTGTATTAATTTAAATTTGACAATAACATGCAAACTCAACAAGATAATAAAAGTCGGTCCAGAAACATTTAATCCGAAAACCTTTCCATAAGATAATACTCTTATAGAAGAATTATTTGGGCACTTTTATGTGTGTTTCGTAGATACGGTGGAGATCAGATCCTGTTGGGTTAGTTTTAAGTCCTTTGATCAGTTCGAAAGGACATCCTCAACAAAATCCAACGGCTAAGATCTCTCCTACCAGACTTGTAGTAGGACCCAAGACATGCCACCTATTCACAGATTCTGATTCGCTCTCTCCCTAAATACCAAATTATTCCACCAGAAAGTCTGTTAATCCTAATTATTTTAGCATATCTACATTTTGTTATTAAATATTAATAACCATACTTCTTTTGTATAATGCATGATTATAATTATATTAAGACAACTGGGTTCATTGATGTGTTAGTCTGGGTTGCATGTGATTCAAGCTCATCAAAGATATAAGATGTTCCCCGTTATTTATTAATCATAATTGTTATCTGGTCATCTTTTTATATACTATTATAAGGTTTATTAGATATAAAGTCTCCAACAACCACTAAATTCACAATTAGTTGACAATGTATACACACATACAAAAAACTGTTAAATATTCCAAAACATTTTTGGTACTTATGATGTATATAAAGATGATTATAAAATACATAATAATGTTGATATGTGATGGATCTGAAATTGAATCTAGTATTGTCTCATCTGTCAAGTATGTATCCATGTATACGATTATGTAGACATGCATATATATAGTTACATATATCTGTATATATGAAGACATACATATATGAAATGATATATAGATTTTGAATGATAGCAATGATAGCATCAGACAAAATTATATGCGGACTAAACCATTATATTTTAGAGTGGACTGCAGTCCGATGCGGATTAAACATATGTGTTCAGATAAATGGACCGTATTTGGTCTGCAACAAATTGTTTTTATTTTTTTGAATCTGCACCACTGCATACCAAATAGTATGAATGATAAATAAAAATGGACTTGACTATTTTCGGATCAATCCGCCCTAATCATTAATACCATTTAAAACGATATTGTATGGTAAGTAAAGCTTTGCTAGAGCTATGGGAGGTGGCAAATGGCATATATATTAGAAGAATCTTAGAAGGCTATTGGCTAAAGACACTGCTGTTTGTTTGGGCATGAGTTTGTAACAATCACTTTGGTTTTTGTGATATGTAAGAAAGAGATTAGTTAAAGAATATTTTGAAAAACAAATGATTACTAAAACCCTCATTTTTATAATCATATAATTAGTGAGCTTCTTTTAAAATAATTTATCTGCAGTATATATAACCACGAGAATGTAAAGAACCAATCCATATCTCTTTTGTAAGCTCATGATCATCTTCTTGATTTCAAGCTCATGATCATCTTCTTGATCTCAAGCTCATTATTCTCTTCACAAAAGAAAGCCCCTTTTGATTTTCTTCATCATATTCGTCCATCATAGAATCAGCTTCTGAATCTAATTGTTTCAGGTTAGTAATAATGATAATCCTTGTAATTATCCTTTAATTCTTAATTTGATATTTGTTTGTTATTTCTTCATTAGCTTGTATGTATAGATACTTTAGTTTTCATTAACTGAAAAATATTTTTAGGCTCTAAAGAAGTCGGCCTTTATATCATTTGCTTAGACTCAAAATCAATTTAGTTATATTCCTTTTTGAATATAACCCAACAAATAATTTTGTTAGAATTCATTTCTATTGAACAGCTCTATTATTATTCCCACCAAACTTGACTTCAATTCTTACTATAAAAACCCAGCAAAAAATGTAATAAAACTTATTAACGAAAAGACAAGATTGACATGCGGGTTAGGGAAAGAACATGAACCACCAAATTTGGTTTTGAAAGTACGATAAATATGTGTGACGTCATTTTGTATGTATAGTCATATATGCAGATATTTTTTGTGCATGTGTGATCAGATAGATTTATATCACATAAGTGGCTTAAAATTGCAGAATCTAAATCGAGTACTAGCAAACAAAACTAAATTTATTTTTCTTCTTTTTGTGGTCACAGGTTATATTAAAAAAGTCAAGTTCATATCAAGTCTTCTTGAGATCTTGATCTGAACTAAATTTTCAGTTCCTTAGAACATGGATAAGTTCCTTAATCCGTACGAAAAGCAGTACATGAAAATGGCTATGCTTAAACATGAACAAACTTTCAAGCAACAGGTAATCAGTAGATTCTGATCTATTTCATCTTACGTCATAAATATATGAAAACTAATGTATATTTTTACATGCATTTTCAGGTATTTGAACTTCATAGGTTATATCAAGTCCAGAAGATATTGATGAAGAACATGCAGATCAACAAGGAAAATGATGTAAACTCAGGACTAGGATCTTTCATCAGAAGAGTTGACCGGCCGGCGAACTTTCTCGACGGAGGAGAAGAAGCCGGTGGTAATGATATAGAGATTATAGACGAGAGTGAGATCGAGCTAACGCTTGGACCGTCGTGTTACGGTGGTGGTGATATGATGAGAATGAACAAGAAGAAAAAGAAGAACTCTTCGCTGGAGATGATGGACGGAAATTTAAATTCCGGTCGCCGGAGTTTTTCGTCTTCTTCTACAGGTTCAAGCAATAGTAATCACAACAATCTTGAAGATCAAGTGAGACAAGAGAGATTGATAAAACATCAGAAGCAGAAGCAGCCATGGCTTCAAGCATTGACCTTGAATGTTATTTGATAATATTAAATAATATTCATATTAACTATATTCTGAAATAGATTCTCATTTCCTTTTTTCCCCTTCAATTTAGTGATCTTTTTAGTGTTTTATCAGGTGATATTTTTTACGTGCTATCAGTAATTTTCTTTAGTAGTTCTTTCTAGGGGTTTTTTTATAACCAGTGTCATCTTAAGTCTAAATCCAGACTAATATCTGAATCCCATAAAAATCTAAATTTTCTTAGCACTGAAAATTTCCATGGTTTATTGTAAGTAAAGCAATATGAATGTTTTTACTTTGATTATGAAGATAAAATATTAATTTACTTTCGAGTAAAACCTATGGTTGTATTACCATAAATTATCGTATTTAGGTTTTGAATGATTATTGTGTTTGTAGTGGACTAAATTATCGTATTTAGGTTTTGAATGATTAACTGTGTACTAAATCATTTTATTTTCAACAGATTACAATTCATTACGGACCAATAGTATTATTTTTTCATAAAAATGATCTGCATTTAGTGTGTAATAGACTTTTTGATTTTTTTTTTTAGTCTGCATTTTTTGTGGACCAAAAATAGTGAATAGTATAAAAGCAGTCTTGACCATGCGGTCTTGATCATTTACAAACTAATTCGCTCCGACCGCACTTACCATTCAAACCCTTCAATTTATAAATATCTACAAGGTTCGATTTTACATTCTAGATAGTATATACACATAAAAGGGAAACTGGATTATTGTTATAAATAGTTATAAATGAATAATAGAGGAGAAGATATAAAAGGGGCCAATGATGAAGTAGTTATGGGACCAGAACATGCACTATCTGCTGGCATGTTCCCTTGGAGACTTCAAGCATTACCTACTTCCCCTTATTTAGTTCTGATTTTTTTTTCTTTTTTTTCTAATTTCAGAATTAAAGAGAAAAATGAAAACTTATCACTAATTTATGTGACATGACCCCATGATCTTGTATAATCATTATCAGCTTTAAAATCCCAAGTTCCCTGTATCTATGATATATCCTCAGAAGCTCCACAGATAAAGTTCAACTTAGATATATGTGACTAAATTGTGTACCAAAAAAAAATCAATGTTTATAAGTAGATTGTTCCCGATATATAGTTCCGGTTTTGTTTCCGGTTTATTTCGGCTTTGGGTCCGGTTTCCTTCGATTTTGTTTTCTATCTTGTCTTTGTTTAATATAATAATCCTTGAGAGGAAAAGAGTAGAACACAAGAAAAACCTTAAATCAGAACTTAAAATGTCACAACAAAACTTCAACATATACTCATGTGTTTATATATTATATGGTTTTTTCAAGAAATAGAGTGTCTACGATCTTTGGGTGGTTTGGTTCTGCCTCTAGCGTTGTATGGTGTGAGGCCAAAAGGGTTTAGCTTTCCAAGTTTTCTTGAAACAGAGTTTATGAATGACTTTCTCGGCAATGGAGGCTTATCCATGGAAGCAGTCGAGACTGGAGAACTAGGATTACTACTCATGGTTCTTGATGATTTCTTGTCATTATCTTTCTCAAACTCTTTAAGCTTCATCTTCATTTTGAGAAGTTCGAGTTTCAAGTCCTGGTTTTCACGTTTTAGCTTGGAGAGTTCCTCGTTGTAGGAGCTGAGTTTAGGAGCAAGAACGGTTGTTGCTACAGCAGGTGGTGGGGCTGGAGGATCTGAATCGTTAGTGACTTCGCCTCGTAAACGTTGTTGCTCGTAGTAAAGAACTTGAACAATGGTCTGAACGGGAAGACGATCGTTCTGAGCTGCGTGAGCGCAGGCTTCACGTGATAGTTTCTGGCAATCCATTAAGCTGCAGACTTTCTTCCTCTCTACATCACTCATATTTGGATGCGCCTGCAAGAAGAACATAGTTGACCAGGGATTAGCCCTGTTTAGCCGGATCCGGTTCCTAGAAAATACTCGAACGGGTCTTTACCTTAAGTACTTTCGGATATCGGTTCAGTTCGAATAATATGTGAAAATCGAATGATATCCGAAATAACCATACTTATAATGAGATATAATATATATTTTATGTAGATTTAGTTATTTCTGGTAAATCAGATTTCTTTTATGGGATAAATTTCAGCTAAATCGATTATTTTGGATAATCGGTTTATTTTTCTGGATAAATTAGATTATTTTACGATAAACCGAATCATATTTATGTACTTCAATTAGAGTTTTGTTACTTTGGTTCCCAAATACATGAATCAATTGGTTACTTCGGATATAATATGGTTACTTCGAGTGCAAGTATCTAAATATCCGACTTTTTGAGATATATCATGGTTCTTAAAGCCTAAAACTCATCCAACCCCAATCCAAAAAATATCGAACCGAATCTAGTCCGTAAATCTAAAATACCCAAATGAGTTATATAGTACAAAACCGAAAAATTTGATATCCGAAAGATCCGACCTAAATAATAGGTACCCAAACACCAATGATTACCACAGATCATTTGTGGAAACTTCTAAAAACGTCAAGCTCTTCAGATAATGAAAATCATTGATCCTTTCCTCTATTAATAGTGTAAAAATGAATGCTAATTTAATATGTACCTTCAAGTAGATGTCGACGGCTCGATACATACCATCTTCAGTAACTCTGGACTGTTCAGGAATAAGTTCAGCTAAACCGATGAATTTCTGCAAGCTCACATTTCTATCAGAAGCAATTTCAGCCAAATAACTCTCCATCAGTTTACCAACACGTTCCATATCACCAGCAAGATCAACACCGTTGTTGCTTAACCGGACTCCTTCCATTTCAAACTCAAGATAATTCATGAGAATGCGTTGAACAGAGTCGGTATCAAACAACGAGTGTTCTCCAGTGAAAGAATAAGAAGGAATCAAGAGGTCGTCAAGAACGGCTTGTGCCAATTGTAATCCCATTCTCTTCTCCAAGTCAAGCCTACAAGCAACCGTTGTCTCGAGGTATATAGCTGCCCGTAGAAGCATAGAGAGAAAACTAACTGACATTGCGTTCTTCTCTCGAGGAAGAAGGCTTACGATTGTTTCAAGAATCACTCTCTTCTCGTGTTCTTGTTTTGGTTCAATCTTCTTCATTCCTTTACCAAAAATCTCCTGCATTTGCATAGAAAAAGTGGACTTGGGCAAAATATTCAAACCAAAATACCAAACTGAATTCGAAACGAAAAAGAGAAACCGAATCTGAACTGACAAAATACCTAAATCGATCCTAAACTTTTATATCCGAAGATTAGAACCGAACCGAAAACTATATAGATAACTGAAATATCTAAACTAAAACTATAGATCCAAAACATTAATTATATTTAAACATAATATAAAAAGTTATCCAAATTACAATACCCAAATATATTGGTTATTTTAGAGAGAAAAAAATAAAATACCCAAAATAAACGAAATATACAAATTACTATTATATTTATCAAAATTTAACAAAAATTTATTCAAAATTAAGTAATTTTATTTTTGTTTTATGATTTTTCGAGTACTAGAACAAAACCGAAACCCGAACAGAAATCTTAAAATATTCGAATGTTTTTATATGCATGGACCCGAAAATCCTAAAGATCCGAACATAACCCAAACGGATATCCGATCGCACATGTCTAGAAAAACTCTGTTCTAATCCGATCCAAAGCTATCCAGAACGTTGAAACCAAACAACCATAATTTCCAGATCGTATATTTGTTTTTAGGAAACTCACCAGCCCTCGAAGAGATTTCTGAGCATAGATCATAAGAACTGGACCAAGTCCATACTGCTTAAACCCTCTAGCCATCATTGCAATCAAAACACGTTGAAACGAATCAATCCTAAGAACAGTCAAGTCTTCAGCCCACCAATCAACCACCGGCTGCTTACTCTGCAGCTGAACCACAACCTCATTATTACTGTTATTACTACTCGAAGAAGGACTACAAAACTGACTCTCCTGACAAGTCATATAAGCAATTGCATCAATGCAACGGCTCACAAGTTTCACTCTTTCAGCAACGGGCAACAGATCCTCTGATTTGTGTAAGACTGTGATCGAACTAGATAAGCTCTTGAGAGCTACTTCCTTCAAGTAAGCTTCGGTTCTTACGACAAGATTTTCCACACAGTGTTCCTCTGTCATCTCTAGATACTCTGCTGCACATCTCAACATGGCAATGTTTTCTGTGCTCATATCAAAGTTAATACCGTAGCAGAATTTAGTTGTTAGCTCGAATGCTTCAGAACCTCCAGGGATATCTGGGATCTTGATAACAGTAGCATCTGAATCGTTGTTTGATTCAGACACAAGCTTCTTGATTAGCCCACATTTGGACAAGAGTGGAAACTGCAAGATTCAGACAGATAAAAATGTGATCATGTCACTAGTTTTGCATCATAGAGATTAATCGGTAAATTTAGGCAGAGCCGGCTTCGAACATAAACCACATAAGCGACGGATTAGGGCATCCGACTAAAAAGAGCATTTTTATATTTTTTTTTCATTAGTATATATTAAAAAGGGTATTTCTAAATATATTTTTCGTAATATAGGTATTTTAAAATATAAATTTTTATTAAGATATTTAAATAAAATTTTGAATAAAAAATTATATTAAATAATATTTTGATTTTGAATAGGGCATCCGAAAATATTGAACAGACACTGAATTTAGGTATAGGCTTTTTACCTTGTGCAGTGAAAATGAAGCTTCTCCAACATGAACGGTGACATCACTAGAGACATCCTGAGATGAAATCCTGAAACAATGTAAAAATTATTAGGTCAAAAGAGTTTTCTTTTATTTGGAAACTGCAAAGAAAAATGGATTGAGATCCAAGTAAGAGAATTAAAAACCATTCACTGGTTCTCTTCATGGCTGAGGACAGAAGATCTTTCTTGTTTGCTGACATATTACGAACACTTAGGTCGCAGTTTCTTCTCACTCAAGAAATCCACCATGGAACACTATCTCAAGTCCTTCTCACCAAGAAGATGTTCGGTAACGTAATAAAAAGAAAGAATGAGATCAAGCAAGAGCAAAAAACAGGACAGAGCAGGAGGAATGAAGGGCAGTTAAGTAATTTTCATGGGGAGTACAAGATATAGAGACTGTCTAAAGACTGTGTGTGTGTGGTAATGGTTTGGTTTAAAGATTTTAGAAGGGTCAGGAGTGGATCAGTCACAACTTTGGACCAAAACAAATCATTCATATTGAAATAGAAAGAGTATTGATTCCTCTCCACAAATGTATATATCTCTTACAAATACTCTCTGTATGTATTTAATAGAATGATGTTTTAGTTTTTCATATAATATATTTTCATTTCACTAAGTGGATTAATGGTGAGTTGTTGGGTAAATCATATTAAAAAAAGAAAAAAATTTAATTATGATTATAAATCTGGTCGAAAGAATATTGGAATATCTATATTACTCACTACATCTAAGGTATATTACTATATTATTTTATTGTTTTCAAAAACAGTTTTTCTTCTCCAAAAAACTAAATGAGTCAAGAAGATAGCATGAAAAATGAAGCAAGAAGAAGAAGCTAAAGAAAATAATGTTCAATTGATTTATAAGAATAAGCTGGAGTATAATATAATGTTTGATAATATAGTTGTTTGTGGTAAGGAGAAGAGAAGGAAGGAGTATAAGTAAGCTGGAGAATCTTGATTTTATGACACAACATGAATGATATATATTTGTCCCTACAAAGAGTCTTATCATCTTTAAATTCTTTCCTTTATTTTGATAATTGAAGTCACTCTATATGCTCCCAACATTTTGATTGAGACTCGACTCAATCATGCAATAAATGGTGTCTTTCAATAATATAAGATGTCCGCAACGAAAAGTTTAAAATTTTCAAATAGTAACGATAATAAAACAGAAAATGTTACCTCTAGTAGTTGTTTTTCCATGACATGGTCGGTTGGACCAAACTTTCTGGATCCAATTATATTTATTGGGCCTTAAAACCCATAATACTTCTCCAGGCCCATTTTGGCAAATTTTGCTGCGCTAAAACAACACAAGCGGGAGAAGAGAAATTTGACTCTGCTGTGAAATCGATTCTCCGTCTTCTTCAGCTGCTTCATCTTCTTCGAATCTCCTCTCCGACGTTTCTTGTCAGTGTGCGCCGTCTGGAACTTACGTGCGCCATTGGCGCACTCTCCTCTCCTTCGCTCACCTGTCGTCCTGTCGTCACTCCCACAGAGACTGCTGCTTCTGTCGTCTCCGGTGAAACTACGATCAATCCAGATTCTCTCGTCGAGATCTTTGATCTTGGCCAGACTCGGGCGATGTCGAAAGCTCGTGTTTACACCGACGTTAACGTGATCCGTTCCAAGGATTATTGGGATTATCAGTCGCTCAATGTTCAATGGGGGTAAGATTGTTAAACCCTAAAATCTTTCAAGCTTTATTGGTTTTCGTGTTCAAGCTTAAGTTACAGTAACGATTAAACAGTTCTTTCTAGTGTTTATAGCGGTTTTGATTCACTATTAGTTCTTCAATTGTGGTAAAGCAATGATGATTTAGTTTAAGTTTGATCTTGTTCTTTGCTATCTTAGTGACCAAGATGATTATGAAGTAGTAAAGAAGGTCGGGCGTGGAAAATACAGTGAAGTTTTCGAGGGCGTAATGAAGAACAAGGAGAAGTGTATCATCAAGGTCCTCAAACCTGTTAAGAGAAAGAAGGTGAAGTGCATTATCAAGATCAGACTTGTCTTCTCCACGAGCTTTTGGGATTTGATTAGTCTTGAATGTTTACAGTCATCTTCTTTTGTAGATAAGAAGAGAGATTAAAATACTTCAGAACCTATACGATGGCCCAAATATTATCAAGCTGTTTGATGTTGTTAGAGATCCACATTCGAAAATTCCAAGCTTGATCTTTGAATATGTCAACAGCACTGACTATAAAGTTCTATATCCTACATTGAGTGATTACGACATTCGTTACTACATCTATGAGCTGTTGAAGGTAAAACTTCTGTGTTGGTTGGATTATATATCTTCAAATTGACTTCAATACTCAAGATTTCGTTTGACTGATTGTTGCAGGCACTAGACTACTGCCATTCACAAGGGATAATGCACAGAGATGTTAAGCCTCACAATGTTATGATTGATCATGAGCTGCGTAAGCTTCGTTTGATAGATTGGGGTCTTGCTGAGTTTTACCATCCTGGAAAAGAGTATAATGTTCGTGTTGCGTCAAGGTATGATTTTGAGGTTCTTTTATTCAGATTTAGGCAAGATACTTCTTGATCAAGTAGAGACTCAAACGTTCAAACTGAGCTAGCTAAGACAACAAATGGGTTTAGTTAGTCAAGAACCTGTTCTGTTCAACGAGACAATTAGATCAAATGCTTGAACATTATAGTCTTTCCCTTAAGCCAAGCTTCACTCTGATGTTATCTCCAAATGATTATCAGATACTATAAGGGACCTGAACTGCTTGTGGACTTACAAGACTATGACTATTCATTAGATATCTGGAGCCTTGGTTGTATGTTTGCTGAGATGGTGAGTGCATTATCTAAACAACTTGTGTTTTTGGTGATCTGATTTGCTTCTGATTATTTCTCATTCCTCATATAGATATTCCGTAAAGAACATTTTTTCAAAGGCAAAGACAATCAGGATCAGCTAGTGAAAATCGCCGAGGTGAAATTTGTAAAACTCACTAAGTTGTCAAGATCTGCAGCTACCATTGTCGTCATGAACTTATCTCTACTTCTTTTAACAGGTACTTGGGACAGATGAATTAAATGACTATCTAACTGAGTACAAGCTGGAACTTGATCCTCAACTTGAAGCACTCGTTGGGCAGTATGTGAATCTTCAACATTAGATTCTGACTCTTCCTTATAATGAGCTAAAGCTAGGAGAATAGTTTGCTGAATCATTCTGGTTTCAATGGAACACAAACACAGGCATGACAGGAAACCTTGGTCTACATTCATCAACGCAGACAATCAGCATCTAGTCTCACCCGAGGTTTACTATTTTTCTTGATTCCGTTCTTTATAAAATGATTTACTTCGGGTTATAAGTTATAACAGGTTGTATCTTAAACCATTTAGGTGACTGACTTTCTCAACAAGCTACTCCGGTATGATCATCAAGAGAGATTAACTGCAAGAGAAGCCATGGTAAGTAGCAAAAAAAAAGAGCCAACTTTCTCATATTGTTCAGTCACATTTGAGGTAAATAGATTATATGATTTGTTGATTTGATGACAGGAGCACGCTTACTTCTCACAAGTTAGGGCAGCAGAAACCAGCAGAATGAGAAGTCAATGAAACTCAAGATAGATCTGTCTGAAAACTTTATGGCGATGATAATGAATAGTGACAATCTTTTCTTCATGTATTTTCCTTCTGTCCAACATTACGTGAACTCCAATGTTTGAAACGTCTAGTAAAGAGTTGAACAGGATCACGATTCCGTTAACAAACTAATATTTTAAAGTCCATTATGGAAGACCGGTCTACTGCAGAGACCGTTACTGTAAATGGGAAGATCTTGTTAAATAGTTGTCAAATTAGAACAACAACAACAAACACTGTGTAGTTTTCCTTAGTTTTGGTTAAAAAAATAGCTTAAGAAAACTAAATCATCACTAAATAGTGTGTAATATGTAGATTAATTGAAATTTATAATAATTTTTAAATCGCCTGATAAACACTAACATCAAGAACCTAAAAAATGATGAAAAGCTACTGGAATTTGAAATCATATTAAATGAAGAATATTATTTGTTTTGTTTGACAAAGAATGTCGTTATATCAATTTTTACATCTATTAAAAGAATATAAGAAAAAAAGTTTAAATAGATTGGTTTTTCACCCTGTCTCCCTCTTTTGGGCTTAGTCTCCTCTTTTTCATTCAGAGTATCCGAAATTCATTGAAGATAAGGCTATCGTCTTTCTCATTGGGCCTACCTTCGACTTTATCCAAAACTTTTGTCAAGTTTTCTTTCTCTTTCATCTTCATCCTAATTCTCATCGCCGCGGACAGCTCTTGATCCGGTTTGTGTTACATCTGATCGGAGAATCCATCTCTCTTGCTCACATACTTGGTACTGGTTTTTTTCAATTTTCGATTTGGTGTTCTCCTGAACTTCTCGCTTCTCCCTCCTCCCAGATCGGGGTTCTTACTCATGTCGTCGTCTCTCGACAGAGCCCTCATGGCGATGTCGCTCGAGGAGGACGAGGCACCGTTTGACCTACCAAATCTTCCGGAGTTCTGCTCGTCCGAGAGAAATCATCAGAGTATTGTGGGTCGGTTTCTGAATCCGGTTCATCAAAAGATGTCTAGTTTCATCCTTGATATGCCTCGCAAGTGGCAAATTTATGACAGAGTTCGGGGCGTTGCTTTGACAAAGGAAAAATTTCAATTTATTTTCAAATACGCCCAAGATATGGAGGAAATTCTTAGTAAGGCTGTCTACTGTTACAATGAGTGGTCAATCATCTTCGACAGATGGATCGAGAATCCTCCGGATGATTACTTACAGTTCCTGCCAGTTTGGGTCCAGCTTAAGAATCTTCCAGTAAACTACTATACAATTGGCTCAATAACGTCGCTTGGGGAGTTAGCAGGCCGTGTTATTGAAGTAGCTTTTGATCCTGATAAACCACAGAATAAGGAATATGTTAGGCTGCGGATCATGTTCAATGTTGCTAATCATGTTCGTCGCTCGAAAGTTGTCAACCTTCCTAACGGTGATCAAACAACAATTGAATACCATTTCGAGAGGCTGCAAAAACGGTGTTATACTTGCCAGCGGCTTACTCACGACCAAGATAGCTGCCCTCTTTATGAGTTGAAGCTGAAAGGTATCAGTGGTAGTCTCAGGAAATCAGATTCAGAGCCATTCCTTAAGTCATCTGACCCTCTCTTTGGTGTATTGTCTGAGGCTCAAGTTGGTATCGATCCGAACACAGGAAGACATCGTATTGACAGAGAGGTGCTAGCGGGAATGAGACAATACCTACTTGCTGCAAAGGGTGCTGAAAAGCTGGCTCGTCAAGAGCGTATTAAGAAGTCTATATCGGACTTGGATAATGATCCCCTCTCTCAGAAAACGCTTCTCCGCCTAGAGCCCCTTCCAGTAGTATCTTCAGATATTGACAAAGGGAAAGGGATCGTCTTCGATTATGGTAAAAAGCAGCAGCTGGAATCAGCTCATTCTGATCCTCCGTCTAAGCACAAACTAATGGCATCGGCTATCCAATCTGGTGTCTCATCTAGGATGGAATGGGATTCGCCAGCAGTTCTTTCAGACAACTTTCACTCAGCCAGGGAGCCTCTATTCCTTCCTTCTCACTTTAGTTCAACGGTCAACAGGGCCAGCTTGTCGGATGCTGGTTCTTCCGGGACTACACTGAAAAATGCTCGTAAACGCCCGTTTAAATGCAGAAGGAAAAAGGCAGAGATGCAGGCCTTACGAGCTAATGAATCTTCTATACGGCTCTCTTCTGGCAAGGCAGTTATGTTTCCGGGTAAAGCTTTTAAGCGAAAGGCAGCCGAATGTGATGCTTCTCAGTCCGATGATACTAGGCGTATCAAACAATTGGTGGTCCCAAATGAGGGACTGCCCAATATCTAATGCGGATTATGAGCTGGAATTGCCAAGGATTGGGACGGTTCCAAGACTTGACAATTCCTCGTCTCCTGGAATTGCGTAAAGAACACTTCCCGGAGATTCTTTTTCTTTCTGAAACTATGCACAGTAGAAATAATTTAGTAGAACTTCAGGTGTGGCTGGGATACGACCGTGTTCATACCGTGAACCCAGTGGGTAAATGTGGAGGATTAGCAATTTTTTGGCGGAGCTCGATTAAGCTTGAGCTGCTCTATTTTGATAAAAACATGATGGATCTATCTGTTCATACCGGCAATTCTAGCTTCTTTTTGACATGTATATATGGTGATCCGTTGGCCAAGAAGCGGCCAGCCTTATGGGAAAGACTTTCAAGGATTGGTATTATGAGAAAGCAAAACTGGTGTGTTCTCGGCGATTTTAACGCCATCTGCAATAACACAGAAAAAGTGGGCGGACCTCGGAGATCTGATCCGCTGTTTGCTGATTTCAATGACATGCTTACCTGTTGTAAGCTGCTGGAACTTCCTAGCAGGGGTAATCCCTTCACGTGGGGAGGTTGGCGAGGTGATCACTATGTCCAATGTAAGCTCGATCGGAGTTTTGGAAACGCGGGTTGGTTCGAACTTTTTCCAGATTCAAGACAAGTCTTCTTGGACAAGAGGGGTTCTAACCACAGGCCAGTTTTGGTCCACTGCACAGGTATTAATGCGATCTCTAAGGGTTGTTTCAGATTTGACAAACGACTATACAACAAACCGTTGGTCAGAAAAACGATTGAGGATGCTTGGCATGGTAGTTCTCAGCACCCTGGTGGATCTGTATCTGAAAGAATCTCCCGGTGTAGAGGAGCCTTGGGAAAATGGAAGAAAGTTAATAATCTTAACGCTCGAGAACATATCAATCTCCTTCAGTTAGCTCTTGAGGAGGAACAATCAGCAACCCAGCCTCGATCTCAGGTGATCTCTGATCTGAAAAAGGAGCTTATCCTCGCTAACAGGGAAGAGGAGAAGTTCTGGAGCCAAAAATGTAAAGAGAAACTCCTCAAAGAAGGTGATAAGAATACTGGATTTTTTCACGCCTATGTTAAGGCTTCGAGAAACAGAAACAGTCTGGATTTCCTTGAAGATGCTCAGGGCCAGGAGCATATGGATGATCTTTCAAAAAGGGCTATTGCTTCTGATTATTTCCAACAGCTCTTTACTTCCTCCTCTCCGGATCCCTTTGATGATCTGTTTCTGAATTTTCAGCCAAGGGTTACTTCTTCCATGAATGAGCTGCTTACTCAATCTGTCTCGGAAGCCGAGATCAAAGCTGCTGTTTTTGCAATTAAGGCAGAAAGTGCGCCAGGTGCAGACGGTATGACTGGTTTCTTTCTACAAAAATACTGGGACATTATTGGAAGCCAGGTTACTTTGGAGATTCAATCTTTTTTCTCCTCTGGTATCTTCCCATCCAACTGGAACTATACTTTGCTCTGCCTTATTCCTAAGATCCCTGACGCCAGGCGCATGAGTGATCTGAGACCTATCAGCCTATGCTCGGTGTTCTACAAGGTTATCTCCAATATTCTGGTCAAAAGGTTGCAGCCTCTTCTGCCCGATATTGTAAGTCCTACCCAATCTGCTTTTGTCCCGGAGCGACTTATTTCAGATAATATTTTGATTGCTCATGAGCTAGTTCACGCCCTGAGAACCGACCACAAGATTTCTCATGAGTACATGGCAATAAAATCTGATATGTCCAAGGCTTTCGACAGGGTTGAATGGCCCTATTTGAGAAGCCTCCTGCTAGCTTTGGGTTTTGATAAAAAGTGGGTTGCCTGGATTATGTTCTGTGTATCTTCCGTGACCTATGATGTACTGCTCAATGATCAGCCTAGTGGTTTAATCTCTCCTCAGCGTGGCCTAAGGCAGGGAGATCCTCTTTCTCCAGCTCTTTTTGTTCTCTGCACAGAGGGTTTGACCCATATTCTTACCCGGGCTGAAGAAAATGGTTTGATTAATGGCTTAAGGTTCTCAGATTCTGGACCTTCCATTCACCATCTGCTTTTCGCAGACGACAGTCTGTTCATTTGCAAAGCCACCCTCAGCCAAAGTCTGACCCTACAATCTATCTGGAGGTTTATGGTGCTGCAACAGGACAAGTAGTTAACAAACTAAAGTCCTCTCTTACTTTTGGAGATAAGGTAGATTCGGTTCTCAAACAATCTATCAAAGACTCTTTTGGTATCTATGAGGAGGGTGGAGCTGGCTCCTATTTAGGTCTGCCGGAATGCTTCTCCGGGTCAAAAATAGAGTTGCTTAGTTTCTTACAAGATAGGGTGAAGGAGCGCCTATCAGGATGGTTTGCTAGGTCTCTGAATCAGGCAGGTAAGGAGGTTCTCCTAAAATCTGTGGCTCTAGCCATGCATGTTCATGCTATGACCTGCTTTAAGTTGCCGAAGACATCGGTCTCCAAATTGAGTAGTTCCTTAGCTGACTTCTGGTGGAACTCTGTAGACTACAAAAAGAAGATCCACTGGTTAAGCTGGGAAAAGCTTTGTCTCCCTAAAGCTCTAGGAGGATTGGGTTTTAAGGACATAACAACTTTTAACCAGGCTCTACTATCTAAACAAGCTTGGCGGCTCTTGCAAAGCCCTGATTGTTTGTACTCTAAGGTGATGAAAAGCAGATATTTCAACTCTTCTGCTTTCCTCTCTGCTCCTCTCGGTATACGGCCCTCCTTTGGATGGAGAAGTGCTCTTTTTGGTCGTGAGCTGCTAGTAAAGGGACTGACAAGGAAGATAGGCAATGGCAGATCTGTTTTGGTTTGGTCTGATCCTTGGATAGAAGACAATGGCTTACGGCTTCCTTGGTTCAAAAACATTAGTATTGATCTTGACTTACGGGTTAGCGACCTCATTGACTTCAACAACAAGGAGTGACTCACTGATAAGTTGCACAATCATTTCCTACCTTCGGATGTTGCAATCATCTTGAGGACAAAACCGATTATAGAAGAGGAGGATTTTTGGTGTTGGAAGTTCAACAAAAGTGGAGACTTCACCGTCAAATCTGCGTACTGGCTTGCAAACCAGCTTAGATGTGGAGAGATCAAGAGAGAAGCAATGATGCAGCCCTCTCTCAATAGCCTAAAGGAAGCAGTGTGGTCTCTTCAAATTGCTCCAAAGATCAGATCTTTTATTTGGCGTGTTCTCTGTGATGCTATCCCTGTGGCAAACAATCTGGAAGCACGAGGTATGAAGCTTGACACTCGCTGCTTCTTTTGTGGCCATGAAGGAGAATCATCGAATCATGTATTGTTCTCATGCTCGGTGGCACGACAGGTATGGGCTCTAAGCAATTTTCCCCTACCGGAGAATGGATTCCACCAGGAATCTGTTTTTGTCAATATACGCTATGTTATGTTGATGGGAAAGAATATTCAGCTCCCGCTTGAGACGAGAAGATGTTTTCCCTGGATTCTCTGGTTTCTTTGGAAGAACAGGAACAAATACTTCTTTGACAACGTGCTCTACTCTCCAATGGATACTGCGCTCAAGGTCATAGAGGACTCTAATTTATGGTTCTTGGTGCAAGATCATTCCTCGCCTTTGGAGATTCCATCAAGTCAGAAGCCAAGTCCTCTTCACACAACGTGGATACCTCCTACTACCAACAACTACAAGTGCAATGTGGGAGTTAGTTGGTCATCGTCTCAACGGCTGGCAGGCTGCTCATGGGTTGTACGAGACAACACAGGCAAAACATTGCTTCACAGTCGACGTACTTTTGGTAAGATATTGAGTTTGGATGATGCAAAGCTCACAGGTTTGATTTGGTCTATGGAGAGTATGATTGCTCATAGATTTGATCATGTAGTGTTTGCGACGGAAGCTACTGACTTGGTTCGGGTCTTGGAACGACCAAGGGCTTGGCCTTCTTTCAAGAGGGCTTTTCGAGAGCTTAACTATTTTTTGG
The DNA here is from genome assembly GCA_030180135.1 of Orychophragmus violaceus. NCBI lineage: Eukaryota > Viridiplantae > Streptophyta > Magnoliopsida > Brassicales > Brassicaceae > Orychophragmus > Orychophragmus violaceus. The sequence goes on along the minus strand of CM058232.1, from coordinate 637,185 downwards.
CTTCAAGGAAAGGCTGGACTATCGAAGCATCTTCAAGATCAGCTAATAGAGGTGCATTTCTCATAGCACAAAGTGCCACAAGGATTTACAGAGGCCAATCTTATGTGGCAGCAGGATCTCCTTTGTGGTTAAACGCTACCTTTGACCGTGAGAAAGTCTAACCTCTCTTTCTTTGTTTTTAGACAGTTGATTTTTTGGGGTGTAAATCTGTCTTTACTTCTTGACTTTGATCTTTGTAGATGTCAGTCTAGTTTTCGGTTGTGTGATAAGAACGCTTTGTATCATTGTTCTTCATCGTATCAATATATACATCTTGTGTCAAAAAAAAAAAAAGAATATAAAACTTCATTATATCCCTTATTAATATATTATATAATTTATTTTTTCTAATTGATAAATCAATATAGTAGGGACAAAATTGAGATTAATTTAAAATATATATTAGAAATATTATTTTGTGAGATAAAAATAAAATTCTACAGAAAATTGTATGTTATTTTCTCGAGTGTGTAGTCTGTGGGCCTGTAAATGGCCCAACTTAAGCATGTGAGATCTTTGATGATTGGCCCATTTAACTTTTATGGTTAAAAGGCAAGAAAGCATGACTTATATTATTATACTTTTTGAGAGATTGCGTGAGTTTTTTAATGATTAGAATTTTAAAGAAAAAAAAATGTTCATGAAGTAAATTTGGCAGGGGCACACAGTTCAATTAAAATCAAGTTCCAAAACAAGAAAAAGCATGGTCCAATTAAAATATATACAAGTAGGGACGTGGACAAGAGTCAAAAACCCCATCGTGGCATTATCACTGAGAGTCCAATATAATGGACCAACCTGCCAGCTTCTGCTGTTACTATATATAAAAAAAAACTAGCTTATTAAAATAAACTAATGTAAGAAGAAGATATGAGAATGTATCACTGTCTGTAATGTTATAACTATTTAGATGGGAGTTGGACTTTAGTTAGGTGTGATCTGATGTAAAGACACGTTAACTCATGTTGTACCATATGAACCAAAGTCTCTAATTGCCACACACATTATTTGGTATCCCAACCATCAAAAGCTTTGGTTAGTTGATGTCTTTGACAAAACCCATTGAGATCTTTGAAAAGTAGGTTGTTATATGTTTTAAATTACCCAATGAAAATCAAATTTAATAGACAACTAAAACAAACTTTAAATTACTGATTTAGGGTTCCGGAAGAAGATTCAAGTTTGGAAGACAACAAGAAGAGATCTAGGTAGGCGGAGTCGGGTCGTTGGTGGGAATCAGATCTCGTTTGGTTTTGTGAATATGGTCACCTTGAATACGCCGGCGGCGAGTTAGAATCCAACAATGACTTTAAAATGTGGTGGCTAACAATTTCGATTTTTTACCTAATCAGCTGTGAAGATTCCTAATTGGTTATTTAGAATTTTTAATTTTGCTTTGGTCTGGTTTTGGTATGTTCCTGGTTGATCTTCGGTTTAAAGATCGGTTTAAAATTAAATTAACATATTACCAAACATAAATCATGATTACGTGCGCAATCAATGGACGCACAATAAAAACCAGACAACCACTTGGTGAACCAATTGAAACGAAACCTTTGATGGCATCCACGGGACCGTGACATACGGTTTTGATGTAAATGTATTTACATAAAGACAGACGTTGGCTCTGTATAAAGTGTGTACATAAAGATATTTTTGATGTATAAATGTGGACATGAGTTGAGTATAGTGGGAGTTAGCAAGGTATAGATAATAAGCATTTGTGTTCTTCAATAAGCCCGAGAGAGAAAAGCTTAGACGTACATACAGTCTACTTTGTTGCGCCCATCCTTCAACAGTAACCGCTAAAAGAAGGAAAAGGAAGTCTATTACCCAAAGGACAAGGATCCTCACCTAATTTTTCATACACGGAAAAGGCAAAGGTTTTTCGGACCATCGGACAACCGGTCTCCGGCGGTGGCCTTAACGCGGCAAAGGTCCACCATCTCGCCGTCGACTCCATTACAACGCTTCCCCCTTCAGGTAACGCTCGGAAGACAAACTTTTCAACATCTCCATTTTAATACACGGCGGTCTATACTAGGCAAGGAAACCAGAAATGACGTTTGTGTAACATCGAAGCGACTTCATACCGCCTCCTATACTCAGCTCAAAGAGATACTAGGGAAACCTCTCCATCATTCTAACCTCTGGATCCAACCACAAATCTCTGGTTTTTCACCGAAGCAGAACACAGCCTCACAACATCAGTTCCCATGGAAAGGAAGTTCACGTATGCAGAAAAAGGGAAGGCAATAGCCACATCACAGAGTACTGGATCTAAAGTCCGCATCTCAGTCCCAGATATTGACACATCTGAGCTGGTCAGAAACAACAAACTCATGCTAGTGGGTACAGTTACGAACCCACAAGCCCAGAGAATCAACGAGCTCATCTCTACTCTCATCAACAGATGGAACTTGCAAGGCAAGGCAACCGGATCAGACTTGGGCAATACCTGCTTCCAAATAAGATTCCAAGATGAAAAAGACCTCAAGAGGGTGCTAGACAACATACCTTACCAGTACGCTTTCTGGATGGTTATTCTTCAGAGATGGGAGCCGGTTATCTCTGAATCTTTCCCGTCTTTGATCCCCTTTTGGATCAAGATCCAAGGTTTGCCCCTCCATTACTGGCAGGAGAGTGTGGTAAAACACATTGGCAGAGCAGTTGGAGAACTGGACACTCACGAGATAACACAACGACATCAAGAGTTAGAGTATTTGTAAACGGGCTAAATCCCATCATAAAAGAGACAACCCTGGATTTCTCTGATGGCCAAGAACTCACGCTACAACTCAAGTATGAGAGACTTGAAAAGCACTGTAGCATCTGTAACCGACTATCACACGAAAGAAGGAACTGCCCAGAGCAACAAAGAGAGGAGAACAAACATGTACGGTCCCGTTCACCCTCACGCGACAGAGAGGGTAGAGGAAGAGTACCTATCCCAAACTCTCGCAAAGCTGGCAACTCATATGACACCAGGGAGTTCCATCAGAGACAAGACAGATACAGGAGAAGTTTCGGTGATAGAGTATCGTACAGGCCTCAACAAAATCACTCCAAGAGAACTGAATCACCCACAAACTTCCCGTCTCAGAAACAACACAGGGAGGTGATCCATTCCCAAATCCCACGGGGTAACAGCCACCTTCAGGGTACAGGCAATGCTTATCAAAGAGGCCATATACCAAGGGAGAACCAGACGGATCAACAACAGAACATAACGAAGAGAGATATGGAGAGTTTCTTTCGAACACCAATCGGAGCCGTCTGGAGGAAAAAGGATATCACAGGAATGGACAATCCGAATGAAGATTTGAGCCAGACAATCAACCGTCTACCTCTAGAGAGGAATCTGGCCCTAACAGATTTTCCCCATCGCTTTAGTGAGGAAGAGGAGGCAGAAAAAGAAGAGTTAATAGCAACTCACCGCTATATGAACCATCCCGACCCTCAAGAGGCTGCAGCGAGAAAACTAAGGGTCTTACAGGAAGAAACCAGAGCTTACAAGTCCCTGGAAATCTCAGTGGGGGTGCTGCCCTTCACCACAGGAAATCACCAGACTGGACCTGAACAAACAAGAGAGACCATCCTGGCGGAGATAGATGAAACAACAGCTCAGTACCTTAACTGTCCCGATCCAAAAGAAAGAGAAGCGAGACACAAAAGAGTGAGGGAAAGCGAACAAAATGGTATGGTGGAAGAGAGTGTTACCCATATTATGACCTCACCTTTTGCCCAGCTTCAAGAAAATGCATCATCGCCTCGCTCATCTCGGTTACTAATGCAACACAAAGCAGTACCAGGAGAGGAGGGCAAAAGTCAGGAGGACAATCTTGAGCGAGATACACTGATCCTGGGAAAAGCCATAGGAACTTCAAGGAAAAGAAACCGGCCCCTCAACCCGAATACCTTGATCCAAGGTACCAACTCAAAGAAAAACAACATGCTTTGTCGCCAGAACTCACCAAGAAGGAAGACGCCAAGAAGCTTACCAAAGAGGAAACCCTCTAAGATGTCCACCCCAATTCAAGCTACTGGGACGTCTAGGAGAGCTGGACAACGGCTTACTCAGGCCCAACCGAGCACAGAGGGAGGGGTAATTGTAACGGAAGGAGAAAGCCATGAACCACCACGTGAAACTCAGGGGAAAAGAAGCAAAGCCGAGAAGGGAGAACCAAGCAGAAAGAAAAAGCAGGATTTTCAGTTAATCAACAGCTCAGTTCCTTAGCCATCGGCAGCTGGAACTGTTGTGGTATTGGGAACACTACGACGGTCCAGCGCATAAGGGAAATAAAAAAGAAAAACAAACTTGATATTCTGTTTTTGAGTGAGACGAAAAACCAGGATGATGTAGTACTCAAAGAGCTCCAATGTCTTAACTTTGGAAACATCAAATTGATCTCCCCTCACTCTCCTGGAGGAGGAGGACTTGCTCTTTTATGGGCGGATGATATAAATTTGGAGATCTTGGATTCTTGCCACCATTTCATTGACACCCGAGTCAGCCATAAAAACCAAAGCTTCCATATCACCTTTGTATATGGTGAACCAAACAAGGACAAGAGAAAGGAAGTCTGGAACAAAATTACAGATTTGGCAGAGCAAAGAGAAGGGCCATGGCTGTTAACAGGGGATTTTAATGAGATTCTTGGCCATGAAGAAAAATCTGGGGGTATAACAAGAACAGAGGGATCGTACGCAAATTTCAGGAGTTTTGTAGCGGAAAATGATCTGTTTGATCTCAAACATTCTGGTGAGTGTCTGTCTTGGAGAGGCCAAAGGAACGACCATCTTGTTTTCTGTAGACTTGACCGCTCGATGGCTAACGGAGCATGGTCAGACCTCTACCCCACGAGCAGATCCGAATATTTACGTTTCGAGGGATCGGATCATCGCCCTCTAATAACTTTCTGCGCAATGAGAAAGAAGAATGAGAAGAGGCTGTTCAGATACGACAAGAGCCTCCGAAAGAATCCAGAAGTCTTCAAACTGGTGAAAGAAGCCTGGAATAATTTTCAAAACATTTCAGTGGCCGATAGGATTGAGAGATGCAGGAAAGCAATTCAGAGTTAGCATCGGAAAAATCACAAGAACAACCAGACTTTGATCGAAGGAAAGAAGGAGGCGTTAGACAAGGCGCTATCTGACCAAGTCCCGGATGAAAGTAGGATAAAAGAATTATCAGAAGCTCTAAAAGCATCATATGAAGCTGAAGAAGCATATTGGAAGCAACGTAGCTGGCAGAATTGGCTCGCCTTAGGGGATAAGAACTCCAGTTATTTTCACGCGACAACAAGAGGCAGAAGAGCTTTAAACAAATTCACAGTAATTGAGGACAACAATGGCAACGTCTTCTTCGAAGAAGAGCACATCTTGGCGGTTATAACAGAGTATTTATCATATATCTACAGCTCAGAATCCTGTGATACTACTGAAACAGTGAAGAAAGCTATAAAAAAGAAAATCTCCCCAGATTTAAACAAGCAGTTGACAAAAATTCCAGATGTTGAGGAGATCAAACAAGCTTGTTTCGCTATACACGGAGACAAGGCCCTGGGACCGGACGGTTTCACGGCTTGTTTTTTCCAATCAAAATGGGTCACGATGGAGAAAGAGGTGGTAGCAGAAGTGCATAACTTTTTCCAGACAGGCTTGTTACCTCCGGGAACAAACAATACACACATTCGTCTGATACCAAAAATCAAGAATCCACAGAAGTTAAAGGACTACAGACCGATCGCTTTGTGTAATGTGTACTACAAGATATACTCTAAGATCCTCACAAAGCGGTTTCAACCTCTACTGAACGATATCATATCGGAAAATCAGACTGCGTTCGTGCCAGGACGTGCGATTTCAGATAATGTCTTGCTGACCCACGAAGTCCTGCACACACTGAAAAATACTAAGGCCACAAAGCGATGTTCGATGGCAGTGAAAACCGATATAACGAAGGCTTACGATCGATTGGAGTGGAGATTTATTAGATCAGTCCTGGAACAATTCGGCTTTGCTCCGATTTGGGTTCAGTGGATGATGCAAAGTGTTACAACAGTCACATACTCTTTCTTAATCAACGGGCAAGTGAGAGGAGCAGTTACACCGAGCAGAGGATTGCGACAAGGTGACCCGCTTTCTCCGTTCATCTTCATCTTGTGTAGTGAAGTTCTCACGGGTCTCTGCCTCCAAGAGCAAGAGGAGAGGAAAATAGAAGGTTTGCGGATTTCAAAACAGGGACCCCGACTCAATCACCTTCTGTTCGCTGACGATACAATGTTTTTCACGAAAACAGACGAGAAGAGTTGTGCTCACCTGGCGCGAGTAATAAGGGAGTATAAGACAGCTTCGGGACAACTGATAAGCAAAGAGAAATCAGCTATTACCTTCTCAGCATTGTCAAGCCAAGCAATAAGAGACATAGTTAAAGAACAGCTCGGCATAAGCAAGGAAGGAGGTGCTGGAAAATATTTAGGTCTCCCAGAATTGTTTACAAGGAAGAAGCGAGATTCGTTTAGCTCTCTGGTGGACAGAATAAAACACAAGGCGGCTAGTTGGTCGACTAAAAGGCTGTCGGCAGCCGGGAAGTTAGTAATGCTAAAGTCAGTTCTGACGGCTATCCCATCTTATACGATGTCGTGTTTCCAACTCCCACTCAGCCTCTGCAAAAGAATCCAATCGGCTTTGACGAGATTTTGGTGGGACTCAAACCCGGAGAAAAAAGGAGTGGCATGGATCGCGTGGAGCACATTAACGAAACCAAAAGAGAGAGGCGGTCTGGGTATTCGAGAGATCCAAAGTTTTAACGAAGCTCTGCTTGCAAAACAGAGTTAGAGACTGATAAACCGACCAACATGCCTACTGGCTCGAATGCTGATGGCGAAGTATTGCAGGAACAGAAGTTTTCTTGACATCAAACCACGGGGATCAGCTTCACATGGCTGGCGGAGCCTATTGCTAGGACGAGACCTTATGAAAAAGGGGCTCGGAGTATCAATAGGTGATGGTAAATCAACATCTCTCTGGACAGACCCGTGGACAGCTCCTATCAAGGCTGGCATCACGACAGGCCCACCCACAGAACGCCATCAGAACATGAAAGTGTCGGAACTTCTGCTGGAGGAAGAGATGGAGTGGAATGTACCAATGGTTCAAGAGTTCTTCCCAGAACTATGGCAAAAAATTATGTATCTCAAACCGAGTAAGATGGGACAACAGGACAAGTACATCTGGACATACTCAAAAGACGGGAACTATTCAACAAAGTCGGGTTATTATATAGCCCTGGAGGACAAAGAAGAAGTGAATCAAGACAGCCGGTTTGAAAACTTCAAATGGAATAAGGAGATCTGGAACATTAGGACAGCACCAAAACCAAGAATGCTCCTGTATAGAGCGGCAAGAGAAACTTTACCAGTCAAGGTCAACCTTATGAACAGGAAGATTACTGATTCTGCAAACTGCATTAGGTGCAATCTACCGGAGACAGAAACGCACCTGTTCTTTCACTGCTCATTTGCTCGAAGAGTGTGGGAGGAAGCTCCTTTCCAGAACTCGCTTCAGGTGGGAAACATTGATAACATGCGGACTGGCATAATGCAGGGTCATGGGCTAAAGGAGTCTCAACAGACGGCAACATCAACATCAATTCCTCTGTTTCCTTGGATCATGTCTGCTTTTTGGGCTTCGAGAAACAAAAAAGTGTTCGAAGACTATCACGTAACAGAGGAAGACACATTGTCTATGGCCATGTCGAATGCACGAGAGTGGGAAATGGCACAAGTTTCAGACGTACCAACTGATGAGAAGCAAAAGAAAAGAACAACACCTCAACTCAAACCACTTAGCTCCCGAGAAGCAATATGTTTCACAGATGCATCATGGCTGGGAAGAGACAAGCCGGCGGGTATGGGATGGATCATAGAAAATGCAACAGGAAAAATCTTGAACAAGGGATCGAGAGCAGTGAACTTTATTGGTTCCCCCCTTGTAGCAGAAGCGTGTGCGATCAGGGAAGCTATTACCCAAGCTAGAGGAATGAACATCAAACATATAAGGATAGCTTCAGATGCAAAGGCGGTGATCACAGCTCTGCTAACTAACCAATTCCCAAAAGAAGCACTTAGGATATGTGAAGACATCCTAGTTATAGCACAAAAGTTTGAAAGTGTTTTGTTCATTGCTATCCCAAGATCTATGAATGGGATAGCAGACTCACTTGCAAAGACAGCCATAAGGTCTAGGACCATAGGCTATCTCCCACTTGTAACCTCTTAAGTTTGTTTTTGAAATGAAATTTTCCGAGTCCAAAAAAAAAAAAAAAAAAGTTGAGTATAGTGTACAAACAAACAGAAGAGAGTCACGAGTGCCTAGATTCTTGTATAAACGTATTTCGAGGTCAGACAAAATTGTTGACTCAACCCCCAAAATAATGGATACATCGAATGTGGGGTATCGTACCGCTTTTTGGGGAATTTAACCGGTCTTGACACGTACCGTACCGTACTCAAGCGAACCGGATGTAAGATAACTAGTCGGTTTAATAATATTAAGGGTTCCTATGGCAACATTGGTGGTTATAGTCGACTAATTTAGGTGCCAATCAAATTATTTGTTTTTAGGATGGACAATAATCTGCTACAAATCAACTTTATGTGTTCATAAAAATAGTCTGCAATTAGTGCATATCATATTGTTTAAATTTAATATTGTAAATGGTAAGCGATTTTGACTATTCGCTTACTAATCCGTTTGGATCGATGTTACTATTAAAGCCTAATTTGTTATCTATAAGTGAGGAAACAGATTAAATTAACTAGTGTAAGCTGTATTAGGCAGGAAAGTGGTATGATGGGTCGTTGAGAAGTAAGTAATTATGATGTTTGGAAGATTAATTAGTACTTTGATTAATTAACTTAATTAAGGTCTCCCATGTCATGAGTTAATATCTACTTATTGCGCTACTCATCTGTCCTAACTGTCATAATTGAATCAAAGAATAATTATACTGGCTAACTTAGTAATTTTCATACTTTTAGAATGTACGTGTAGATGTTTTCTTATTCATATGATATATAGTTCCAATATAATTTGTTATTAATTCCGGTTTAGAGAAAGATTCCATAATTAGTTGTAATTGAAACGGATGGTTGAGAATGGTTTGGAGTTTGCTTTAAGCTTTTGTCTTTTGCAGGGTTGAGATCTGGTTCGATTTTGGAAATAAAGAGATGTAATGAATTTGTGCACGTTATGGACACATGGGCCACAGTCCCAGAAGCTGTGCTTAGATCCAAATCTAAGTTTTATGCGTGTTCTCACTTGCAGCTTCGGTTACATTTGTATGTATCCTCAAACCAATGTAACATGCAAATTAATACTCCATCCATTTCATAATAAATATCATTTTGATATTTTCTTACATAAATTAAAAAACACATTAAATTTTCTATTATATCTTTAATAAACAATTTGATTTTTGATATTTTTTTATAAATTAATATTGAAGTTAAAGTAGGTAATCTATATTAAAAGATGCTTGAAAATTTAAAATGACCCTTATCTTGAAACGAAAAAATAACTATAAAACGACTATAAAACGACATTTATAGTGAAACAGAAAGAGTACCTAACTAAAACGAATTGGATTTTACATAAGTACACCATCAAACTCTCTGGACAGCACAAACAAATAGTATGTAGATCATAGTGGTTAAAAGGCTATAGACTATATAGTCTTCTATATACTGAGTTAAAAGGATATAGTCTATAGTCTTAATTAATGGCTCCTGAACAACAAACATCATAATGGGTTTTGTGAACCACATAGCAGCATATGATGATTCTACCAAACACAGCTATACTAATGTGAACAAAAATTCTTTTTTTTACCAATAGATTATATGCTCAACCCAAAATAAAATACCAAAATCAATAGGATATATATGATCGGGCGAGTTAACATAAAATCTAACTACAAAAACTAAAACTATAGAAAGCGAAAAATATATGAAAACAAAACAAATAACAATAAAACGAGCATCCAAAACTGTTAAAATGTTAGATCCGCAAATTCTTCTTTTGAAATAATTATGTATACTCAAAACCAATGTAACATGCAAATTAATACTTCATCCGTTTCATAATAAATGTTATTCTAACATTTTTTCACACAAATTAAAAAAATATATTAAATTTTCTATTATATCTTTAACAAACAATTTAATTTTTGATATTTTTTTTATTGATTAATACTGAAATTAAAATAAGTAATCTATGCTAAAAAAATGCATTGAAAATTTAAAACAACATTTATTTTGAAATGAAAAAATAACTCTAAAACGACATTTATTGTGAAACGGAAAGAGTACTTATCTAACATGAATTGGATTTTACATAAGTACACCATCAAACTCACACCACTAACAAAATAGTCTATGATCATGATGGTTAAAAGGCTATAGACTATAGTCTACTATATATTGAGTTAAAAGGATATAGTATATAGTCTGAATTAATGGCTTTTGAACAACAAACATCATAATGGTTTTGTGAACCATATAGCAGCATATGCTGATTCTACCAAGCATAGCTATACTAATGTGAACAAAAATTCTTTTTTACCAGTAGATTATATACTCAACCCAAAATAAAAACACCAAAATCAATAGGATATATGATCGGGCGAGTTAACATAAAATCTAACTGCAAAAACTAAAAATTATAGAAAGCGAAATATCCGAAAATAAAACAAATAACAATAATCGAATGTTAGATCCGCAAATTCTTCTTTTGAAATAATTAGAAGGTTTAAGGTTCGGAGGTGTGTACATCTTCATAAAACGGAATCAAAACCATGTTAAATTCATTATTTTTCGGAGAATACTTTTCCCAACAAAAATCGAATTCATGTTGATGAAAAACTATAACCGATATTTACCAATTGAGCTAATTATAGTCGGTTGGATCCACACTCTTAAAGATAGTAAGTAAGTCTTAAACATCAAAATTAACGAGAGAAGAAAAAAGTCAGAGGACTAATCAAAAACAAAAACAAAATAATCACTTTGAAAGCAGAATTCATGTTGACGGAAAACTATAACCGATATTTACCAATTGAGCTAATTATGATTGGTTGGATCCACACTCTTAAAGACAATATGTAAGTCTTAAACATCGAAATTAACGGGAGAAAAAAGATTAGAGGACTAATCAAAAACAAAAACAAAAATAATCACTTTGAAAGCAGAATTCATGTTGACGGAAAACTATAACCGATATTTATCAATTGAGCTAATTATGGTTGGTTGGATCCACACTCTTAAAGACATACAGTAAGTAAGTCCTAAACATCGAAATTAACGAGAGAAAAAAGATTAGAGGGCTAATCAAAAACAAAAACAAAAGTAATCACTTTGAAAGCAGTAGAGTGGACACAACAGTCTCTAATGATTTTATTTATTCGTAGACATCCAATATCTCAAGTATATATAAACCCACTCTCATCTTCACTTTTTTTCTTCGATTCAGAGAGAGACCACACACACACCCAAAAAGATAGACATGTCTTCTTCTTCGTTTCTCTCCTCCACTGCTTTCTTCTTTATCGTTCTTCTCCATCTGGGTTTCTGCCACGTGTCCAATGGAGCTCAACAAGGAACTTACATCGTTCACATGGCCCAATCTCAGATGCCATCGACCTTCAACCTCCACTCTCTCTGGTACGATTCCTCTCTCAGATCCGTCTCTGAATCTGCTCAACTACTCTACACTTACAACAACGCTATCCACGGGTTCTCAACTCGGTTAACTCCTGAAGAAGCCGACTCGCTCATGACTCAACCAGGTGTCATCTCCGTTCTACCAGAGCACCGTTACGAGCTTCACACGACCAGGACTCCACTGTTCCTCGGTCTCGACGTACACAACGCAGATCTATACCCTGAAACCGGTACATCCAGCGACGTCGTCGTCGGAGTTCTCGATACCGGAGTTTGGCCTGAGAGAAAAAGCTTCTCCGACGAAGGATTCGGTCCGATTCCCTCTACCTGGAAAGGCGGATGTGAAGCTGGGACTAACTTCACCGCCTCGCACTGTAACCGGAAACTAATCGGAGCTAGATTCTTCGCTAGGGGTTACGAAGCGACGATGGGACCAGTCGATGAATCCAAAGAATCTAGATCTCCTCGTGACGACGACGGTCACGGAACTCACACCTCATCAACCGCAGCGGGATCCGTCGTGGAAGGAGCTAGTTTGTTAGGTTTCGCTAGTGGGACGGCGCGTGGGATGGCTTCACGCGCTCGCGTAGCTGTTTACAAAGTTTGTTGGCAAGGTGGTTGTTTCAGCTCAGATATTTTAGCTGCGATTGATAAAGCCATCGACGATAACGTTAACGTTTTGTCCATGTCTCTCGGCGGTGGAATGTCGGATTATTATAGAGACAGTGTTGCTATCGGAGCATTCGCCGCCATGGAAAGAGGGATTTTGGTTTCATGCTCTGCTGGTAATGCTGGTCCAAGCTCGTTCAGTTTATCAAACGTAGCTCCGTGGATTACTACTGTTGGTGCTGGTACTTTAGATCGGGATTTCCCGGCGCTTGCGATTCTCGGCAACGGGAAGAATTATTCTGGTGTTTCGTTGTTTAAAGGAGATGCTCTTCCGGAGAAACTGCTGCCGTTTATTTACGCCGGGAATGCTAGTAACGCTACTAATGGGAATCTCTGTATGACCGGAACTTTGATCCCGGAGAAAGTGAAGGGGAAGATTGTGATGTGTGATAGAGGAGTGAATGCTAGGGTTCAGAAAGGGGATGTGGTTAGAGCTGCTGGTGGACTCGGTATGATTCTAGCTAATACGGCGGCTAACGGAGAAGAGCTTGTAGCGGATGCTCATTTGTTACCAGCGACAGCTGTGGGTGAGAAAGCCGGTGACATTATCCGGCACTACGTTATAACAGATCCGAATCCCACCGCTTCGGTTTTGATCCAAGGAACTGTGGTTAACGTCCAGCCATCTCCGGTGGTTGCAGCGTTTAGCTCGCGAGGACCTAATTCGATTACACCCAATATTCTCAAACCGGATATGATAGCTCCGGGAGTCAATATCCTCGCCGGTTGGACCGGAGCTGCAGGACCAACGGGACTAGCTTCCGATACTCGCCGCGTGGAATTCAACATCATCTCGGGAACGTCCATGTCTTGCCCTCACGTGAGTGGTTTAGCAGCTCTTCTCAAGTCGGTGCATCCGGAATGGAGCCCGGCGGCGATAAGATCTGCTCTTATGACCACCGCGTACAAAACCTACAAAGACGGGAAACCACTCCTCGATATCGCGACTGGGAAACCTTCAACGCCGTTTGATCACGGTGCTGGACACGTGTCACCGACGACAGCCATCAATCCAGGACTCATCTACGATCTAACGACTGAGGATTACTTAGGTTTCCTCTGCGCTTTGAATTACACATCGTCGCAGATCAGAAGTGTGTCGAGACGTAACTACACTTGCGATCCGACCAAAACGTACTCCATCGCTGATCTAAACTATCCGTCATTCGCCGTTAACGTCGAAGGATCCGGCGCGTACAAGTACACGCGCACTGTGACGAGCGTGGGAGGAGCAGGGTCATACTCAGTTAAAATAGCTTCGGAGACAACAGCAGTCAAGATTTCGGTTGTACCGGCGGTTTTGAATTTCAAAGAAGTAAACGAGAAGAAATCGTATACGGTGACGTTTACCGTAGACTCGTCTAAGGCATCTGGATCTAACAGCTTCGGGAGCATTGAATGGTCAGATGGGAAACACGTGGTTGCCAGTCCCGTGGCGGTTAGCTGGACATAGTGGTAAAATATGACAAAATTAATGGGCTCTTATGGGAAAAAAAAGAAAGTAACAGTTATTGTAATGCCGTTTTTTATAAGAGCTCTGTATAACAAAACGGCATGCAGTCTGCTTTAAGGGCTTATCTAGTTTGTTTTCTTGGAACTTTTGTCGCTGTTTTCTCTTTGCTATTTGAAGAAAAGAAATATTCCGGCCACAAGGATTGCTGGGTCTTTAGGTGTTTTATCATGTTACTTGAATACTTTAATGTTAAAGTGAAAAAGGTTGGACTGTTTTAGGCAGCTGCTATGGTATTATGACTATTTTGATTTACATGGCTGTGATATATTGTAGATATCTAAAATTTAAAAAAAGTTCGAATGGTAACAACATTTACAATATTGCGGACCAAACCACTGTATTTTTAAAGCACTGTAGACCAAACTTATCCAAACTTATTTGTTAATAAAAATAGTTTGCATTTGGTTTTCAGCGGATTTTTATTGTTGTTGTCCATACTTTTTAAAACCAATTACTGGGAATGGTAAATAGAAGTAGTTTTGACTGCTCACACACTAATCCATCTCGACCTAGTCTAAATTTGTTTTTGAGATATGAAATCTTCCTAGGCATGCATTGGGTTTGGGGTAGTTCATGATTGTAGAGAAGAAAAACAATAATCATAAGTAGATTTTGGTATTAATGGACTTTTTTTAGGACGGTATCATTTAACGGGCTTGATAATGCTCAGCCCATTTAGAGGTGACATTTTGTATTTCAGTTTTCCCAAACATTTGTGGATCCCTTTTGTTTCATGTATTATGTATTATGTTGTCTCTCCAGTTTCAAGAATATAAAAAATTGAATTATATAGTACATGATTGTGAATTTCAGTCGACACCATTTTCTCAAGTCGACGATTTTCAAAGATGATCACACATCTCACAAGTACATTGCGCATCATGCCTTCCATGGCCAATCTTGGTTCACGTTGCATGATTGTAAACCTCTCTTAACATTTTAATACCAACTATTAGGCGTACAGGATTAAGGATATCCACATGCGCAAACCAAATTACTAATATATTTAATGATAGTATTAATGAAATTCTTAAACAAACTTAACAGACAAAGGCTGTTTGATAAGGATACTATCAGAATAATCAAGTACCTCCTATGTATGATAACAGTGTGATTATGATGAGTTTAAAATATAAAGAAAAAGTAGAAACGACAATAAATACGTCGTTTCATGCGGCCCTTTATTCATGCAACACAAAGCAATCCCACAAGCCACGCATGAGTCACAAGCAATGAACAATAGTGCTATCAAATAAATAAAAAGTGTTAAAAAAATCGATAAAAATAAATAGAAAAGTTGACAAAAACATATAGTTGTGTGTTGCACCACAAAATTCCAACTATTTTATGGTACCACCTTGATCACTATTAGTGCTTTATGTCGAAAACAGTTTTTATAATTATACAAACTCGATATAGACTTATCATATGATTTCAAATCCACATTAAACCTTTTTATTTCGTATATGACAAAAATTGTCTTGACAATGAGGAAAGTTTCTTTTTTCATGAATTGTATTAGCCCACATCCCTTCTAGAATTGAGCATCAAAATAGTCATTTTCATAATGCATTTATAGTATGTAATCATACATCTGGTCAAAGTCTAATGTTTCTACAACTTATGGAAACATTTGTAGACCATTATTACGCATTTGAAAAAAGAGAACATTACGCAGTTTAATAGACGTTAGATCATTATTGAATTGTAGCTAGAAATTAGGAGTTTATATGATTAAAAAATAGGAAAATGATGCATGGTTTATTGTCCATATATATAAAAAGCTCATAATTAACAAGAAAACAGCAAAAGAAATGATAATGATAAAATGTATATGCATGAGAGAAGGTGGATGGTGATGGTGCTGGGTAAAGCGTAGCTATCGCGTGCCCAAAAATAGTGGCTTAGGCCCACTCCTCGGTTTTGAAATGGACTCTTGGTCCTATTCAACTCGACCATTAAAAGAATACACAGTAAAGCATTTTTTTTCAGGATTCAAAATTAGGTCCAGAATATCTCAAAACATAATTAAACATTCGATGCAAATGAATAATTAAAGTGACTATGCTCAACTACTGTACCATTGTCACGATATTAACGAAAAAACACCCATGTCTAGTAAACTAGGAGTCATTCTTCTCATGATCTTTGTTATGATTAGAAAAAAAAAAAAAAAATAAATAAAGGAAAATAACTTTCGGTGTAAAATAAGTTTACTTATATCTATCTCCAAATACTATTATACTTTGTTATAAACACGTTACATGTAATTTATGTATCAAGGACTATAGGTTAAAGTGGAAAATAACATAAAGGGTCGATATATTGTTTTGACTTTTTCAACATAAACTTATCTTTGTCTTCTTTAAATATTCAAATTTGTCGCCCACTCTTTCTTTCGTTATATGTTTAAATTTAAAAATTCTCTCTCTGTCTCTTGTTGGAATCTCGGAAGCTTCGAAAATGGGGAGGACATGTACGGAAGACGAAACAACCCTTTTGATCTCTCATCGCAGTCAAGCAGAAGAAGAAGAAGATGACGAAGAAGATGAAGAAACGTTGTCTCTGTGTGATTTGCCGGTGAATGATAAATTTCATTTTCCAAAACAGTCAAAGCCAGAGGAAGAAATAGATTCCGGGTTCGAATTCGAAATCGGGTCATCGTTTCGACTCGGGTCGGATTCATATGAACCAGTTCCGGAGATGAGTACAGCGGACGAGTTATTCTCCAAAGGCCAAATCCTCCCTCTCCGTCACTCCATCAGCTTAGACGCCGGACATCCCGGTTCAAACCGGTTAATTACCAGATCAGAATCAGCTGAATTCCGCCCCACCAGAATCGGATCAGATCGGAAAATCAAATACAATTTCATTGATTACAGTCAACCAAGTCCACAACCACAGATCAGACGATCATCAAGCATGACGGCAAGAGTAAACACAATCCGAAACCCTAAATCATCTTCGATTTGGGATTTTCTCCGGTTAGGACTCGTCCGTACGCCGGAGATCGAGCTTCGGACGGCATCAAACGCGAAAGTATCAGTGAGTCGGAATAGTAGCTGTAGTAGTACAAGTACGAGCTCGAATTCGAAGAAAACAGGATCAGGAGAATCGAGATCGAGGAATCGGAGAAGAAGCTTTTTGTTTTCGGATTGTAAGTGCTCGGTGGCGACGGAGACGATCGTACCTGTGAAAATTAGTGTTTCCGGTGAGACGGAGGAGAAGAAGAAGACGGCGAAGAAAGAGGAGAAGACGGCGATTGCGAGGACGAGAACGTTTGAATGGTTAAAAGAGTTATCACAGGTAAGGTAGGATTTGTTCGTTGACCATGGATGATGAAGCTTGGCGTGATGAATCGAGCATACAAGAAACATGAATGTTTCTCTGCTTCGCTTTTTTTTTCTTTCTCTCTTGAATATTTTAAATGTATTTTTTTTGTGTTAATCATTTCGTACGTAATTATCTTTTTGTATGTTAGTGGCTAATTGTCAATTATACTTTAGTTTATTTTATATGATTTATGTTTTTGTTAACCATTTCATATTTTAACCAAGTTTTAAATCACTTTTTCTTTATAATATCCCTATTTTTATAGAATTTAACTCAGATTTTTTTTTGGGATTAATCTTGGATATTTAGATTTTTAGAAAGGTCCAAATTAATTAATTATCCAAAATATGCAAATTATGGATAAATTCTCTTTTGGTATGCAAATAAGCCGGAAATAATGATTTATATTCATGTGGGTGTCTATGATAATATGATAATATGTTATAATCTTTTTACAACAAATAGATCGAACTTGAAACACGGTAACGTCCCAAATCTATTTTCTTAACACTAAACCATAAGGTTCTGGACAGAATTTTCAGTTGTATTAAATTCAAAATCATCCATGTTTACATAAATAAATCACATTTGAATTCATCGTATTTTTAATACACATTCATATATTTTAAAATGCTAATATCAATCCAACATATCTTTTTGAAAAGAAAAAAATATTAATTGTTAGACGAGTGAGAGATGAGAGAGACATACACGTATGTGATGGCATGAAAGTGAAACATCAATTAAGAAACGAGAATGATGTGAAAGTGAAATATCATATAGGTGTGCTTAGAGCATGGCCATTGAGGTATCTTAAGGCCCGGGTTCTTAACTATTCATGTGGGTCCCACGTGAATAGTTAAGAACCCGGGTCCTAAAAATCCTTATTTAAGAACCGGTTTTTGGCACTGATTCATGACACGTGGCGGCTTATCATTCGTCTAATTTTTTTTTACGAAGACGTGATTTTCTCACCATCAAATCGTATAATATAATGTTTACTATCACAATCCTCAACTCACTTTACTCACTTGTGAGTTGTGCTTAGGCGGCTTCCAAGTCTACCCAAAACTAATTGGTAACTATCAAATGGGCCGCCCACCAGTTCTTTTCTTTTGTCATGGCCGCCCATCAGTTCAGTGAGTTGTTAATAGGCGGCTTCAAAAAAAGTCTGACTTCACAAAATCAAATGGGCCGCCCATCACTTTGACATCCACTATATGTTAACTAAAAGGATAACCAAACTATTCAAATCCACACTTAATCTTTCTAATTAATTCATTAAGAAACCACTTAAACTTTTGGATATTTAATTAATTTCACAAATTTAATTAAATCCACGTAACTGAGTAATATGATCTAAGTTTTAAAGATCTCAAATTGATTGAAAAATAATTTTAAAACCCGTAAAATTAATAAAAGCTAATTAAAAGAGTTTCGTAATAACGTGATGAAATAGTTTCGTGAATATAAACCTTTTTTACGAAAAAACTAAGAATATACTCCCTCCGTTTCACAAAGATACATGTTTTAGAATTTTTTTTTGTCATTCACAAAGATGGATGTTAATTAGATTTTCTATGTAACTTTTGTTAATTAATGATGACAAATTGTAAACTTCAATCAATTAATTAAGTTCTGTTGAATTACTATTGGTTTAAAGTTATAGAAAATTGTGTATAACAAAAAATGATGCAATTTATAACTATGCATTAATGTTTTTCTTAATAAGTGTGAAAACTCTAAAACATGTACAGAGGGAGTATATGTGATTTTGTGATGAGCTGATTAACATTAGAAGATTTTGTAAAAAACTCGAAAGTTTGGAGGGATTGAATATGAGTTTGAATAATCCTAAGGGTTTTCTGAAGTTAATCCAATTAAAAAACGAAGTTGGCTTCAATAAAATAATAAAGGAAACAATATACAATAAAATAGTATTTTCACACTATACACATATGGTTTCCATATAAATCACTCTATAATATAGTATCATATATGTAGATGAATCATATATATGTATAGGTTAGTAGTACAACCTCCTCAGTAAACATAAGATCAGCCTCTCCTCTGGTTGTTTTGTTTTTGTGCTTTAAAGTACTTTAGAAGATTCTGTGCCTGAAACAAACAAAACAACATTTATCACAGTGAGTCCATTATGAGACATACCAAACAAGAAGAAAGAAACAAACAAACAAAATGAAACCTTCTCTTTAGCTCTAGCTGTTCCTGATTGAGTAAGAGCCACAAGAGGTGGAATAGCTCCTTCTCTTATAACCATGTTACAGATATTTAGGGCTATGCATACAAAGATGCAACAGTGCTGCAGCTGCATTCTCTTTCCCTCTAGCTGAACCCAACTCCACAACTTCAACCAAAACCGGTATCCCACCTTCATCCCCAATAGCAATCTTTCCTTCTTTAGTGGTTGCAAGATTAGCCAACACAACCACAACTTTCTCCACCATTCCAGCTGCAGGATTCATCAACTCAACTAAGTATCTAACTGCACCAGCTTCAATCACTCTAGCTTTGTTTTCATGGTGTATAGAGAGGTTGAATAGAGCCGTGGCTGCGTCTTTCTTTCCTCTAAGACTTCCATTTCCCAAGAGCTCAACAAGTGGTTTTATAGCTCCTGCTTTACCTATCTTTGACTTGTTCTCTTCTATTACAGACAAACTGAACAGAGTTGCTGCTGAGTTTTCTTTAGCTTCTAAGCTACCTGTTTTGAGAACGTGTATGAGTGGCTTGATAGCTCCACTGTCCGCAATCAAAGATTTGTTGTTGTCGTTGATGGATAAGTTTAGTAAGGATGTTACAGTGTCTGCTTGGATCTTGTCGTCTGTTGAGTAAAGCAGCTTGACTAAGGAACTGATTGCTCCACACCTAGCAATCACAATCCTATTGTCTGTACTGTTTCTTGATAGTATTCTGATCCGTGCTGTTGCCTCTCTTTGTGCATCTAAAGAAGAACTCTCGAGATCTTGAATCAGTTTCTTTACCTCTGCTTCGATACTTGAACTGCTTCCAGTTTCTCTTATGGTTGCTGGTATGATCCCGGGGTGACGGAAATGCCTCATAGATGGAAGCCTTGAAACAGTTTCAACAGCAGCAGCACCAGCACCAGCACCAGAAACATTAGAGCTTCTTTTGGTTTTGGAAACCGCTTCCGAGACAATGCCTGGTGCAGAAGCAGACCTACTTAAGACCTGACGCAGCTCCTCGCATTTGGTACCATCTACAGATTCTGTAATCTTCATTGGTGATGACTTCTCTGATGATGAACCTCTATCTGACTTGAACTCATTAAACTGGACAGATGTATCATCCACAACCGGTAGAGACAGAGAACAACTTGAGTCATCATCATGACAAGAACCTGATTCAACAAGAAGACGGAAAGGACTGACTTGACTGAACCAACTCCAATGGATCAGGAGGATTGACATTGTTTGACTCACACCAGTTGTTAATGAATGCCTTGACAATGAAGTTAGGTGTCAAACTGGTTTGAGTTAAAGTCTGTCTTGTCTTAGGACAAACCATGAGTCCCATACCAATCCATTTTTCGATAAAAATCCGTTCATATGTTTGACCAGATGTGACAATGACAGGATCAGTCATAAGCTCAAGTGACAGAGGGCAGCGGAAGTCAGAAGGTATAGGGACCGGACAATGTAACTGAGATTGCTTTATGTTGGCAAGGTAGTCATGCATTTGTGTTATTAGTGAGATCAAGTCCTTCTATAAACTCGGATTCGGTGTTGTTTCCGACAAGCTCTGCATCTTCCTTCAAGTTTGCTAGTATTACACTTTCAATCAGAATATCTTGGTTGGATCTTAAACCAACACTCTCAGCAATTTTGACCAGAACCTCTGGAGTAAGTCTAACACCTTCCCTTTGATCTATCAGAGCTTGATCTATAGTATAGGATGTTTTCTCTCTTCCCACTAACTTCACCAGTTCTAAGCAGTCCTGAAATAATGAACAATGTCACAAGGTAGAGGTGCCAGATCAATTACTATATCTTGAAGAAAACTACACACAGATTCTTCAACAGTACTGGTTAGGCATGGATGTTCGGTTCTTTCGGTTTTCGGTTCTACAGATTTAGGATCCATTCGTGTATTTAGAAAATTCGGTTTGGTTTCGGTTCGGTTCTTTCAGTTTTCGGTTTGATTTGGATAGTAAACTTGGGAACCGGCTAATACCCGAAAGGAAATCGGGTCATGTTCGGTTACGGTTCGGTTCTGTTCTTTCGGATAATTTTGGGTAATTCGGATAAAAATCCGGGTAACTCGAGTTAAAATTCGGGTAATTTGGGTAAAAATACGGATAATTCGGGTATTTCGGTTAAACATATTCGGTTTATTTCGGTTAAACATATTCAGTTTATTTCGGATAACTCGGTTTTTCTTGGTAAAATTCAGTTAATTTTGGTTCGGTTATTTTAAATCTAAATATAACTAATATGTTTAGGTATAAAAATCATATTTCGGTTAGTTCGGATATCCATTCGGTTATTTCGGTTATGAAAATTGAGAAACCATTCGAGTATTTACGAAATTCGGATCGATTTCGGTTTCGGTTAGTTCGGTTTGATTCTTCGGTTTTCGGTTAAAACACACAGGCCTAGTACTAATGGTAAACCGAACTCGTGCATTCTCAGTTTAAACTAATCAATGAATCATAGATGAATCTAACATTGGGACTATACCTCAAACGATGGTGAAACCAAATCATCAGGTAAATGTTGTTCACAGTGTTTCAGCATCTGAAAGACTTCCAAACTGGATTCCCTCAACTTTGATGCTAATGATTCAATTCGAAGAACCTGATGATACACACACACACAAGATAGGTAGCTAATAAGATGAAATGAGTGTTAGCTCATAGAACAGTGAAAGTCTGTTACTTTACTTACATAAAAGATTCTACTAGAAAGAGGTTGCCAGCTCTCAAACTGCTCTCTTAGTTCATCAACGTATTGAGATAACTCTTCAAATCCATTGTCAAGCAATTCGCTAGGAGCTGCATCAGAGCCAGTAAGATTCTCAAGAACAGGTTTGAGAAGCGTTGCTATCTCTTCTCCTCTGGTGTAGTATTTATGAGCTGGGTTTGAATATAAGTAGGCCATGGATGATATGCTTAGATATGTGGAGATGTTATCTAGAAGAACTCTTAACCAAGATACCTCAGCCTCCATATTTACCTAAACAGTTATTACAGAATAAGAACATGAGTTTATAATTGGTAAGAAAAAAACAAAGTCAAAGGTATGGTTAGTAATCTTATTATGCATTTGAGAGCTTCAGAAACTTACCATATCATGTAATGAAAGAAATAAATAAGATTATTGTCAAGCCTTGATGGTCTCTAAGCAGCTCTCCAAAAGTTTGGAGCAAGAGATAAGTATATCAATCAATTAGTGGTAATCAAAGCCCCTGAAACATGAAGATGGATTAAGTCAATGCTCAAGTCAATGTAATAATGAAAACACATTGAAACTCTCTCAATCAAACACAAAGAGAACATCAGTTCGAGCTTTATTACTTGCTCACAAAAAGAGATTATGTCGGACTTGAAGGAGAACGAAACAAAAGAAGAAGAAAAAATCAGACAAAACCAGAGATTATGTCGGACGTGAAGGGGAACGAAACTCGACGATTTGAGATTAACAGGGAAGAGAAGAAGGAAGACGAATAATCAAATTCTTGATGACGACGAAATTACCTCGCAGAGATGACCAAAAGCTTCATCGCCAAGATTAGCAAATTTATATTTTCCACTCGAAAATGGTTTGTTTAGTCGTGTAGTTAGTCAGTCAAGTCCTTTGATAACAATATTTTTTTTTGGTGTTTCTTACTAATAAATGCAATTAGGCTATTAGCGAGTCTCTTACGTCAAACATTGTTAGGTAGGTTTTATTTAAAACAAAAAAAAATCAAATATGTTCAAATCTTTTTGACTTCTAATGAATTTTTTTTTTTTTTTTTGGGTTGTGGATTAAGCTGCTCTTGTTTTTTTTTTTTTTTTTTTTTTTTGGGTATCCCGGGCCTATGGAAGGGCCCAGACTAATTCCCAAGGGGAGGTGCAGCCCACGGATAGACCCTCTCTCCGGATATGCAAATGGGCCGTAAGCAATGGGTCCATATCCGTGTGGGTGAGCAGAGAAGGCATTTTTGTTTCTGCCTGGGTTCGAACCCGTGAATGGTGTTTACCACCCCGAGCCCCTCAACCACTTGGACTACCTCAACCGTTCAGCTGCTGCTCTTGTTTTGATATTTTTGTTTCTTGATATTAAATAATTTAGCCCGTGAGCTTGAATCTTTTACAATGAAAATTTCATAATATATTGATAAAATAGTACACTAGCTTCCAAAAATTATATCCAATAACTAGATTTCTAATTTAATAATCGTCGAATAAAAGAATTTTGAGCCCAAATTTCACTAAACGACTAAGAATTTGGTCTCTGTTGACTAATAAACACCAAAATTAAATGGGAGCGCGTTTCCATTAGGCAGCTTCATTAACCATTTGACTAATTCTTCCTTGACCTTGTTGGCAAGAAAAAACCAGAAAAAAAAACATATCAGATTATATCATTTGACAATTATATCATTTGGGTCTGAGAAGAGGAAGAAAACGCAATCTTGCTAACAATATTTCATAATTATAAATTTAACAGAAATTATCGTATTAAATCTTGTACTCCCTCCATTTCACAATAAATGTTATTTTAACATTTTTCACACAAATTAAAAAACACATTAAATTTTTTTATTATACCCTTAATAAATAATTTAATTTTTGATATCTTTCTTTTTCTTTTTTTTTTGGTCAAAGATATCTTTTTTTTTCATTGGTTAATATTAAGTTTAAATTAGGTAATCTATATTAAAAAATGCATTGGAAATTTAAAACGACACTTATGTTGAAACGAAAAAACAACTCTAAAACGATACCTATTGTGAGACGGAGGGAGTAATTAGTTGTAATACGACAAAAAAAATTGTTGTTGAAAAACAAACTTCTTATTACCGATTCTGCAAACAAACATCTGAAATCTAGACGTTCGGTATCCGTTTGCATTCAGATCAGATTTTTTAAGGTTTAGAGTCTAAAATTCTGTTCGAGATTTTTTTATATCGAAAAAAATTCAGTTCGAGACTTATCGAGTTCGTGTAGCCAAAATTACCAACAAATGTCTGAAAACTCTTCAATTTTTTTTTATCGTTCAAATGAAATCATGAACAACAAGGTTATAAAAATTAAGATAATAAAATACAATCTCAAATACAGTTCTTTGCATTCTCTTTTCTTCCTTCTCGAATTTAGTTATAAAAATATGTGCAACAATAAAATAAGACGTGGACAGAGAGTGTTAGAACGGTACACTACTACACTTTTTAAAAACTACATTCTGAAATCAAGAACACAAACCGAGTTATCAGCGAAACAAGCTGCGAAGTTTGTTACCTTCTTTGTTCCAACACACTTCGAATATTCCTCCATCTCCTGTGTATGTCTTAACGATCTTGCTATCTTTCAATGACCAAATGTGTATCGATTTGTCCACAGACCCACTCGCTATGTACTCCCCGTTTGGACTAAACGCCAACGAGTAAACCGCATCCCTTCAAATCACCATCAATTTAGTACCAATGGTTAAACCACAAATCATCATCATATTGAGGGTTAATGTTTTTTTTTTTACCTGTGGCCGTTGAGGTTACATAGCATCTTTCCGAGTTCTGCATCCCATATCTTCACTGTTGAGTCAAATGATGCACTGCTCCATTCAAAGAAACAACACAGAGATAATCAATGACATGTTACATTTTTTTTCCATCTGATAATATTGATCTTAAGGTGAAATACAAGGGTGAAATACTAAATCCGGTGGAAAACAAATACTCCCCGGAAACAAAAGCCCATACAAGGGTTGCTAGAACCTAAACAAAGGCAGCCATACACAAACTAAAATACTTAAAACTAAAGACCGAGACTAACGGAAAACTAGAATTGAAAAGACCGAGACATGTTACATACAATGCCACTTTATTTGTTTTTTTCCCAAGTATTCCGTTTTTTTAATTACCTCGCAAGAGTTAGCGGTTTGTTAGGATTGTTGGTTCCTGGTCCTGTAGGGCTCCATCTGATTGTATAAATTTCCTGAATAAAATAGAATATCCATCTTTAGACGTTTTAAAAACCAAAACATTATCCCAAGACTTGGATTTATGTTTACCTTAGTATGGTCTCGGAGGTCATGAACAAAGTTGTGTTGTTTTACATTCCATATCTGAAGAAAATAAGATATGTAGATCAATATAAGGAGACAGAAAAATTAACACAAATGTTTATTTAAGTCGATGTAAATACTTAAGAGGTCAATTCAGAAAACCTTAGCAGTACTATCATCTGAGCATGAGGCCAGTAATGAACCAGTAGGATCCCATTTCACACAATTAACCTCACCCTGCAATTATGGAAGCACCGAGTATGATTGGTGATAAGACTTAATGATATATGACAAGATGGGAGAAACTTGGATGAGATGCATAACCTGATGACCAGCAAAGGTTTTGACAGGCCGAGTTTCTCCAATCTTACATAAGTAGATCATGGTGTCCGTTGAACTCGTTGCAAAAGACACATTGTTGCGCCAATCAACATCAAGTGTTGGCCCTATGCTCACAATTGCATCCAATGTCATATGCATGAGGAAATTTGATTCAAATTGATGTTTCATCAAAAAGAAAAAGTTACTTACCTATATGAAATTCAAATTGCTGCTTCCATTCCTCTGCCTTTACATCCCAAACAACAGCAGTTCTGTCGACACTTCCGGTTAGAAGATAATCACCTTTCTTGTTCCACTTTAGGGAAAAAATAGGTCCCTTGTGTTTGCTCAGAGTACTTATCAGGTCACCTGAAAATGTAAAAAGAGCCAACTGTAATTTTAGAAGCAAACTCTCAAAATATACTAAAAAGTGAGTAATTTTTTTGGCCAACGATGCAGAGGGATAATGTTTTTTAACAAGATATAGCTTTCCCTGTTTAAATCGTGGAACTCGTGTTACTACCAAAGCCCAGACAACTCGAACCTCAGAAATTTGTAGCTGATGCTAAGAGGAAACATATAGATACTAATTTAGACATAAATGACTGAGCAGCTTCATCAATCCATAATAAAACTAAAGTTTAACTCCCATAAAACAGAGGCCAAGTCACACAAGGAGTAATACAAGGGGCTAAGTCGCACAAGAAGTAACACCAGAAAGGTAACGTGAACATACCATTTGTACTCCAGATTCTTGCTTGGCCATCACATGAACCAGTTGCAAGTAAAGTCCCTTCACCCTGAAAATTCAGCAATCAAATAACATTTTAGCAGAAACTAAGGCACTAATCCAGAAATGCTTCATATATTCTTTAGCTTTTGAAGAATAATAGGACAGACAAAAATTAGCAGTATTCAAGAATATATATATTTCAAGCTGCGAAAATGTAGGAGCACTCACATTCCAGTCAAGAGTGGTCACATCCTTGCTCTTCTCGTTTGACTTTCCTTTTGCATGTTTGAGGATCAAAGCGCTGATACTACGACCAGATTTGAATGGCCCTTCCGGAATACTCCAGATACGTGCTGTCGTATCACCAGAACTGATATTTTGCAAAGGTGCATATTAATGTAATAAGAAAACAAAATTAATTTCAGCTTTCTAAACAAAACTACTTACCCTGACGCAAGCAATGAAGCCGACGGACTCCATGCGCATGCACAAACCTAAATTAGCAATATAGACAGAATGGTAACCTCGGCCTAAGAATGACTAGGATTAGCGATATAGATACCAATGAAGAAGGATATCAACTATACAACTTGCCCATTTAAGGGATAAAATTGCCTAAAAAGGTACCTCAGAAGTATGCCCTTCCAAAATCCTCACATCAGAATTAGGAATGTGACATGGCAGAGATGTAGGAGTCATGGTAATATCCATTGGTTCTGCAGCTGTTCATATAAAATTAAAAAGAAGAAGACAAAGTTATCTTGAATATAGATGTTGTTCTCACAGGATTCAGCCCACAGAGCTTCAACAGTAAGAAATAAAAAGATAAGAAGACTGACCCGAAGAACGCCCATGCTCTTCATCCGCAGCGTTTTCTTTTTCACTTTGGTCAATAACCATGTCCCTATCAACATCTCCAAGCTGCTTTTCATGGGCCTTTTCCCTCTCCCTTTCCAATTCTCGTTCCCTCTCCAGTTTCAATCTTTCCTTCTCCCTCTCATATGTTTCTCGTTCCATCTTCTCTCTTTCCCGTTCCTTTTCTCGCTCCATCTTCTCTCTTTCTCTCTCCTTTTCTCGTTCCATCTTTTCCCTTTCCCTCTCTCGTTCCTTCTGTTTCTCATACCTATCCTTTTCCTTCACTCGGTTGCGATCTCCATCATGTTCTCGTTCAACCTCCTTCTCGTTTTCTTTAGATCTTTCTTTGTCCTTCTCCTTATCCCTCTCTTTCCTCTTTCTTTCCCTCAGCATCTCTTGCAATTCCTTTACATCCTTTGAGATCAGATCCAACGGTTGAAAGAATGAAAAATCCTCATCAGTGTCCACTCCCCCCTGCGAGTTACACAACATAAACATAGCTCAGTCTCTAACCAGACCAAACACCGTATAGGAAGGAAACACAAGAAATAAGACAAGTAGTTAACTATACATTGCTCAAATTAGCTTCCATCTCCATGTACTGGAGTCCTTTTTGAACAAATTTGATAAGAGCACCAGGTGGAACCATATTCCCATCGATGTTGGATTTATTTATCCCTGCCTCGTAACCTAGAGTGAATGCAGCGTGTGTAAACCCTGCAAAACGAATACTGAGATTTATATATCACCCAACATAGCTTCTATTGAAGATTCTTCAGGTACAGTAAACTAAAGCTATCAAATCTTGACATCAATAAACGAGTATCCAGAGCACCCTAATATCTAAAGGATCGTGAGCCAACCATCCTACGAACTACAGTTTTGGGGTACAATAGGTGAAACCCTAAGACGATTACAGGAAATCCTCTAAAAATGGTTCAAGTTCGTAGAACCAGGCAACGACATTCACAATTCGAAGCAAATCCAAAACCCATAGCATTTAGCTAGCGGAACAGATACAAGGAGAGTGATAATAGAGAAAGCAATTTATCGTACCTGATTCCTGAAGATATCGGAAGATCAGAAAATTCAATTCGACGGAGGTGAGTGAAGACATATCGAAAATTCAGATCCTCCTTTCAAATCACAAAGACAAAAAGACGTGGAAATCGAGAAGAATCGAAGGACTTGGAGCAACAACGTCGCCCAGAAATGAGCTTGAAATGTTTCTCGAGATATTAATCTCTTCTCCGACATACAGTCTCACTAAACCGGGTGTATAAACAAAGATGATTTTAGTGGGCCTAACATTATCCAATAACTTTATATTTTGGGCCTAACCCCGAATTCAACCAATATGATCCCGTTCTAAAAATATTATATTTTAGATATCGGTTATACCCGAATCCGAACTAAACTCAAACGGATATCTGAACTAATCCAAAATTTTATCTAATTTTGGTTTGTTTTTATATTTTCAATTACTTTATATGTTTTAAATAGTTTTTTATTTTTGTATTTTGGATAATATATACATATATCTTTATATTAATTGGGAAGTGCTTTTGACCTTATATTCACTCTCAAAATAGTTGATTACTAATTTGTCATTAATGAAATCTTTATATTAATTGGGAAGTGCTTTTGACCTTATATTCACTCTCAAAATGGTTGATTACTAATTTGTCATTAATGAAATTAAACTAATTACATTACTAACCCTATTTTATATTGAAATAATAGTCTAGAGATAAATACAATCTAATTAAAAAAATAAGAAGATAAATACGAAAATATTTTTTTAAGTTATAGGTGTAGTTATTGATAAATATAATTGTTGTAAATAATAATATTATATAATAAAATCGTATTATTTATAAAAAAATTAAATTTGGATAAATATAAACGATAATTAATATGTATATTAATGTTTATATATATATAATTTTAATTTACTATCTTTATATTAAATAAGAAATACTTTTGGCCTTACATTCACTCTCAAATTGGTTGATTACTAAGTTAACCTTAATGAAATAATTTTTTTACTTTATTAACCTTAGTTTATATTCATAATTTTGTTATTTATTATATTAGTTTTAAATTTTATTTTATTTTATTTTAGAGATAGGTACAAACTCATATAAACCATAAAAACTAAGATGATAAATACGTAACTATTTTTGAAATAAGAGATTTAAATATTGATAAATATGATTGTTGTACATAATAAGATTTAATATAGTAAATTCGTATTATTTATATAAATTTGGATAAAGATAAATATAAATGATAATTAAAATTTATATTGATATTTTATATATAATTATAATTTATTATAACTAATATGAAAATATGTTTACAAAGTAGATTTAGATATAATATATATATTATTTTAAATAATATTTTTATTATATTAATTAAGCATAAAATATTACTAATTGGTTAAATATAATTATAATTAATATGATAGAAATATTTTTTTAATAATATTATTATTGATAATATAAATTGATGATTTAAAAAAAGAATTATTAATGGTTGTGCTCACACATGATGCGACCAAATCATACTAGTATTGACTATTTTGAACACTTTTATTTAGTTTTAAGTAGATTTTTACAAGATTTTCGGGTAATCCAATTATTTTAAAATATTTTCAAATATTTTTTTTGAATTTTTATATATTTTTTTAGTAATCTCGGGTATCTGAATCCGACATGAACCTGTAAAATATCGAACCTAACCTTACCTAAAATTATAACAACCATGTGTATAGTTAGAAACCTAAAAACTTGAAAATCAGAAATACCAGACCTGAATTGATATCCCAATGCTTTATCGACGTCTCATAAACAGTGTATACAAGTGGATGTCAAAAACAGTGTATACAAGTGTGCGTTGACAAAAAAAGCAAAGTGTATAAATATGCACATAAATCGTCTTCAATTAGGACACGAAATCAGAAACAACTACGAGATGTTTAATTTGCTTTCGTTAGCTCTACTCGTCGGATTAATTGCAGCGGCTTATCTTTTCCGATCAAAGCAGAATCTACCACCAAGTCCGGTGGGTTTCCCTGTGATCGGACACCTCCATCTGCTCAAAGAACCTATTCACCGTTGCCTCCGTGACCTTTCTCAAACCCTCGGTCCGGTCTTCTCCCTCAAGCTTGGCTCTTGTCGAGCCGTAGTCGTCACGTCAGCTTCCGCAGCGGAGGAATTCTTATCTCACGAAAACGACATCGTTTTCGCAAACAGGCCTATCAGTTCTTTAGGTGTATACGTTGGCTACAACAACACGGTGGTTAGCGCAGCTCCGTACGGAGAGCACTGGCGAAACCTCCGCCGTATCTGCGCAGCCGAGATCTTCTCCCCCGCTCGTCTCAGAGGATCGTTTGAGATTCGGAGAGATGAAGTGAGAGCTCTGATTCGGACTATCCACACAGCGATATCAGAACGAAAGAACTTTGTTCTGTTGGAGTTACAACCGTTGCTTTCTGGGCTTACGTTTAACATCATCATGAGAATGGTCGCCGGAAAAAGATACTACGGCGAGGAAAACGAGGAAGCTAAGGAAGTTCGGGAGCTGATTAGCGAAGCGTTTGAGCTCGCAGGGATTTACCTACGTCGGTGATTTTCTTCCGGTTTTGAAGATGTTTGATTTCGATGGATACGTTAAGAGAGGGAAGAAACTCGGGACAAAACTGGATAAGTTTCTGCAGAAACTTGTCGACGAGCACAGAGGAAACAGGGGAAAAACAGAGTTCGAGAACACGATGATCACTCATTTGCTAACTCTTCAAGAATCTCAACCTGAGTACTACACCGACGAGATTATCAAAGGACTTGTACTGGTGATGATACTTGCCGGGACGGACACAACCGCGGTGACATTGGAGTGGGCCATGGCTAACCTTCTAAACCATCCGGAGGTTTTAATGAAAGCTAAAACAGAACTAAACAATGTAGTGTCAAGAGAAGGACGTTTGATGGAAGAGTCAGATTCTGGCAACTGTCCTTATCTCAATAACGTGATCTCTGAAACTCTTCGACTCTATCCAGCAGCGCCATTACTGGTCCCGCACGCATCATCCAATAATTGCAAAGTTGGTGGATATGATATTCCACGTGGCACATGGCTATTCGTTAACGCATGGGCTATTCAGAGAGATCCAAAGGTGTGGGATGAGCCAGAGGTTTTTAAGCCGGAAAGGTTTGATAGTGGAGAGTGGAAGAGCCATCATGGTAAGTTTTTGCCTTTTGGAATGGGGAGGAGAGCGTGTCCTGGTATGGGACTGGCCCAACTTGTATTGGGCTTGGCTTTAGGCTCATTGATCCAGTGTTTTGATTGGGAGAGGGATGGAGATGTAGCTGTTGATATGTCGGAAGGAAAAGGTCTTACCATGCCTAAAGCTGTGCGTTTAGTTGCTAAATGCAAGGCTTCACCAATCTTAGACAACGTTGTTTTTTAATTTCTCTTAATGAATTTTATCAAAGATCATTAATATTGTTAGGTCTGGGCGGGGTTCGGGTATCCGTTCAGATCTTTCAGATTTTTGGATTAGGCATATAAGATCCATTCGAATATTTTATAAATTCAATTCAGATTCGGTTCCATTTGAGTTCGGTTTGGATTCGGGTTCGGTTTGGATTCGGATATTCGGAAAATCATAAAACAAAAATAATTATTGGTTAATTTAAACAAAAAATTGTTAAATTTAGACAAATATAACAAGAAATTTCGTACATTTCATTTATTTCATATATTTTAGTTGTTTTTGGTCCAAAACTAACCAATATATTTGTGTTTGAATATTTTAACTATTTTAGCTATTTTGTTCTATAACTAATATGTTAGATATATAATTGTAGTTCAGATATTTTGGATATCCATCGGTTTTTGGTTCGGATTGGATTCAGTTTTGATTCTTCGAATATAGAGGTTTAAAACCCATTCGAATATTTCGCCGGTTCGGATTCAGGTTCGATTTCTCTTTTTCGGTTCGGATTTGGTTCTGTATTTTGGTTCCTGGTTTTTTGCTCATGCCTAATTTTGCTTAAAGAAAATTCTTATTTTAATGTCGATGAGAAATTTAAACTTTTTATCTTCTATACATTTTTTCCTCTGATTATCCATAGTGATTTCATGTAACAACAGTTCCTAAAAATATCACTCAATTCTCCCAACTCAAATTTGACTCATTGGAATCATTCCATTATCTCCGAATCCTCCGAGGAATCCACCACCGCCGCCACCATTGTGGTTTCTCTGCATCTCAGCCATGTAACTCCTGACCTCCGCCTTAATCATCTCCTGCACCACCGCCAAAAACTCACCGCCGTTACCAGGAAATGATTTGCCCATCTCCTCAATCGCACCTCTGAATCCACTAGAGAACGGTAAGAACGACACTGTATTATTGTGTTGGTGGCTCAACGTGTTTTTATTGGTAGACTCGTGACTCCGGTTTGACTCCTCGCTAACTTCAGCACCAGGAAGCGACAAGCTCAACGAGGTCGGTGGGTCGTTAGAAGACGACGTCGTCTCATTGGGAAGTGGTAAAACAACACCACCGGCACGAGCCACAGGCTTGAAAAGCTCAACAGAGGGCAAGACCGGAATTGTACTTGAATCACTAACGTCAGATCCAGTTGGGCTTCCTGGGCTCATATAAAGCCCAGTAGCAACAGGAGGAGATCCGTCGCTCACTGATCTCTTAACGGGCCTGTGATCCTCCGCCGAGGCGTCGTTACGGTTGTCGTAGCCACCGCATTTCCTCTTGAGCGTCGAGTTCCAGTGATTCTTCACGGCGTTGTCCGTACGACCATTGAGAAGACGAGCAATCGTAGCCCATTTATTACCAAACTGTGAGTGTGCACGTGCGATTGTCTCGTCTTCCTCCGCTGAAAACGGCCGGTGCTCAACCTGCGGCGAAAGCTGGTTGCACCACCGTAGCCGACACGATTTTCCTGATCTACCGGGAATGGATTTGCTAATCACTGTCCAGTTTCTTGGACCGTATTTAACCACGAGTCTACGAAGCTGCTCGTCTTCTTCTGGACTCCATGGACCTTTAATCCGATCCGCCATTGAAATTCCAAAATATCGATATAATTTGTAGTGATTTTCTCTCTGAATTGTCGAGAGAGATGGTAAACCAGTTCCGATAATACTGAAGAGAGACAAAATTATTTATACTGAATTTTTGATGAGTTTAACCGGAAACTGGTTTAGACGGTAAAGAAGTTATGGGCGACGCTTCTTCCACGCAAGCTGTTTCTCAAAGTTTGCGATACAGCTGTAAATGGACACGCGTCGTAAAATGGTTACGTCGATGTGTCTCTTTTTGTCGTTTTATTTACATAGCTTTCAGATGGGCAGGTTTCGCACAGGTGGGCGTGGATATCAATCGAGGTCGATGTAAGGGAAGCTGTGAGTGCACGCGCATATGGATAGCGTGGTGAAAGTTGGGAGTTAAAGAGACAAAAATCACGAAACCCAACCAGCAAAGCTATTATAATATTAGCATAATTTGAGATGAATTTAAATTTTAGAAAACGTCATAAAAATTATAAATTTTAATTTTTTGCCATTTAAATTACTAATTTTAAACTTGATCTTTTAAACATAAATTAGGGTTGACTATGTAACTTAATCTTAAATTTATGTTGATTACAACAAATTGGTTACAAAACAGTGTTCTATACTAAAATTAGATTAGTTAAACAGTTTTGTT
Organism: Orychophragmus violaceus; assembly: GCA_030180135.1. Classification (NCBI taxonomy): domain Eukaryota; kingdom Viridiplantae; phylum Streptophyta; class Magnoliopsida; order Brassicales; family Brassicaceae; genus Orychophragmus; species Orychophragmus violaceus. The sequence continues at coordinate 603,011 of CM058232.1, read as the reverse complement.
TTGTGATTAATTTGATTTAGTCAACATAAATATAAGATTAAATTGTATAATCAACTATAATTTGATGTTTTAAATGTTGAGAATTATAATTAGTGTTTAAAATTGTCAAAATTTTCAATTTTAAAGATTTTGTGACTTTTTCAATTTAAATATGAGGTAAAATGCCGCCAAAAAAATTGTGGTAAATGAAATTTTAATGGGAAAAAAGAAATATTTAAAATTAAAAACGTTTTTTTCAACTTAAGATTTTATTAAATAATCCAATGGGCCAAAATTATAAAGGCTTAGAATCTAAGTACAAAATGATTAAAAACAAACAAACATGCTAACAATGGCCCGTGATCCAATCAAGTCAACTCGATCGAAAAAGAGAGCACACCACACGGAGATGAGAAAGCAACACGCGTCACCACCGCTGTCTATCCGCCATGCACCTGCGATATCATGATTTTCACGGATGCCGAGATCGGAGGATGAACCATGTACACGATCGAAGCCTTTACTGATCAGCCTCCTGCCTAAAATGAGCTAGGCAACACAACAAAGAAGAAGAAATCTAGCTTCGAGCAGCACCAGGATCTTACATATCTAAAGAGATCCGGCGCCGGTCAAATCCAATAAAAAGTCCACCTATTCACCGTGACATCGCCGTGAAACACGAACACAGCCATAAACAATCGGATAATTAAATCCTAACATATCGGAAGAACCGCAAGCAAGGTCTAAAAAATCGGTGAAGAAACTAGCAAAATAAAACGGAGGAGTTACTGATATCGGAAATAACTCGAAGAGAACAAACAAAACAAAAGGAAAATATAGATAAACATGAACAAAAGTAACCCGCTCGTCGGTAAAATCATCGATTAGATCGCTATTTAGAGAGAGGTCAGAGAGGAGATAGAGAATTATGATTGTTTTTGGTCTTAAACTAAAGGCAGTTAGGTTTGGGCAATGACAGTTTTTATGTTAATTTGACTTTAGAATAGCAAAGCCATGCTGTATACCACTCCATAAACTTTCTATAATATCTACTACTACTTTACATAACCGAATTCCCGGGTGGAATAACTAACAAATTGTATAAAATGATACAAATTGTCTAATTAAAAAAAAAAGGAATTAGACAACACAAACCTACCTAATCCAATTTGTATCGGTGTTCTTGACAAGAATAATGTTTGCTGTCAAAAAGAAAAGACAAGACTAATACATACTGGATATTTGTGACTATAGGGTAAGAATCTGAAACCCATTAAATGGTTTGAAATTTGTGACTATAAGGTAACATTATGTGATATGTGAAAATATGGTTAGAGATTAGTGTTCTCAGTTTTAAGAAACGTGATGTAAATGAGCGGCTATCGAAAGCTAGATAGACATTGGTGACGTGTGAGAAAACGACAAGATAGGTTGCCGAATTGGAACGCAAAACCATGACTGCCTTTTTTTTTTTTTTTTTTTTTTGACATCAAATCTCCATTTTATTAAGGATTCGATGTTCGACTCTCTTCAAGAGAGAGCCAATCGGGAACCGATGAACTTACATGGGAAAACAAAAGACCACGTGCTCTAGCTTTTTTAGCAAGACAATCAGCACGGGTATTAAACTTTCTACTAACAAACTTAATACTAAAACTAGGAAAGAAAGTCTTTAGAGCGCGGAAGTCTTCCAATTCCGATGAGAAGGAGGGTCATTCCATTGGATCCTCTAGCATACTAATGAGTTCCATACAATCCGAGAAAAAGCAAGCGCTAGTTAGATGTAGCTTCTGGAGGCACTTCATAGCCCAAAGGAGGGCATCAAGCTCGACATGAAGGGGGGAGAGACATCTTCTGGAACCCTTAAGACCCAAATGGACAATCTCACGTCCTTGTTGTACGATCCAACCTTGTCCGCTTACCGAATCTGATTCTACCCAGGAACCATCAATGAAGCATGAGAGACATGCTCGTGATAGGGTCATAGGTAGAGAGGTCCTCTGCGGGAGATTGTGATCGAGTGCTCATCTTCCTTCGCATTTGCTTTCCTCCATGCTTCTTCTTCAAGTTTAGCTTTCTCTAGAGTCGTTCTAGGATCTTCATTAAAATTCTCAAACACTTTCCTATTGCGAGCCTTCCAAATAAACCACATAAGCCATGGGAAGAAACTTATGGAATCCTCAGAACTCACCATCTCTTTTGCTCTCCAAAAGAGGAAGTCCAAATTAGTAAACACCGATGAAGATGGGAAGATATGAGGGGCAGAAGGAATGGGTGATAGCGCCCATGCTTGACGAGCTGGGGGGCATTCAAAGATAGCATGGTTGATAGTCTCTTTCTCTGCGCCACATCTGGGACAAGTAGAATCTCTGCCAATGTGGCGAAGTGCAAGAGAGTCACAGGTAGGGATGTTAATAAGGGTTACCCGGGCCCGTGTAAGCTATGTCCGTTTAGAGCCCGTCCGTTTAAAGCCCATTTAGTCGGAACCCGTTTAGAGCCCATTTAGTCTGAGCCCATTTAACACGAAGCCCGTTTAAAGAGCAGCCCGTTTAAAAAGCCCGTTTACAATATACAATGATGCATGTATTATGACTTTTTCTAACAAAAACACGATGCATGGAAAACATATTGACAACTAACAAAGAGTTAACTAATCAGCTTCCCATGTTTGTTACATTGCCATAGAATCAACAATATAACACTGTTCAAGAATTCAGACATAAGCTCTGTACATACTTGCAAACTAAGATATGTTAGTTATCTTCCTAAATAAAGAAATGATGTTGAGAAGCTACTTCCCAAATCCCAAACCCGTGTAAAACATTATGAAATGGGCTAGGCCCGTGTAAAACATTATGAAATGACACAAAACATTGTCGTTTTAGGACAAAAAAAATTAAAAAAAAAATAAAAAAAATAAACGGGCTAAGCCCGTTTAAATAGAACCAAACCCGTGAAGCCCGCGGACATAAACGGGCTCGCCCGTTAAAAGCCCGTGTAAATAAGTAGTGTTAAACGGGCCACGGGCTTAACAGAATTAAAAGGGCTTGAGCAAGCCCGCGGGCTTCAGGCCCAATTTAACAACCCTAGTCACAGGTGGGTAAGAAACCCGACGAGCATTGCCACACGAAATGTTTAATTTTTCGAGTGGTTTTTAACTTCCAACCTTGTGCCGTAAGTACCGTAGTACTTGGTCCCTGAAAAGGGGGTTCACAAGCCGGGCGAGATAGAGCTCTTGCGGCCCAATAACCGGATTTTACAGTGTAGTTTCCGGATTTGGTATAGATCCAACAATAACTATCTCTCGAGACTAATTTGCTCGGATGTAAGCCCAAAATGAGAGAAATATCTTCTGGTGGGAAGAGTTCTCGGAGACGGTCTATTTTCCACTGCTTTGTTTCAAAATTAATAAGAGAGTTTACGTATAAATGTGGATCAGTCTCAATATTATTGAGACTTCTCGGTACCCGAGCCGGGCAGTCGGGAATCCAAGGTTCGCTCCAGACTCTAGTACCAAATCCCGAGCCTATAGTCTTCCTTAGTCCTGAGACTAATAATGGTTTAGCGGCCATCAAACTTCTCCAACCGTAAGAGGGTCGATTTGAGACTTGTATCTCTAAAGGGCTTGAGTACTTGAAATATCGCCCTTTTAGGATTCTACTCAGAAGCGAGTCTGGAAATTTGAGGATTCTCCAAAGTTGTTTCGCAAGAAGGGCAAGGTTCTGTTCTTCCAAAGCTCGGAAACCTAGTCCTCCTTCAGAGGTTGAACAACATAGTTTGTCCCATGCCACCCAATGAATACCCTTACTATTAGCATTGGAGCTCCACCAATAATTGGAGACTACACTTCTTAATTTGGAACAAAGTGTCTTAGGTAGAAGATAACATGACATCACATAGTTCGGGACCGCTTGTGCTTGTGATTTAATAAGAACTTCTTTGCCTCCCCGAGACAAGAATTTTGAAGACCAAGTGCTGGCCCGGTTTTGCACCCTATCTCTGACAAAGGCAAATGTTTGTACCTTCGAACCATTGATCTGCTCTGGTAGAGTATGATATAATTTGCTTTAGTTTTCAAATATGAAGCATATCCAGGCTGTAATCTCGTTGATTGATATAAAAACAATTATAAATCTCTAACTGTAATCCATTTACGTACGCCCACCTGCCGGTCGCATAACGCGTGTTTGAGATAGGCTCTTGATCTGTACGGTACGGATATGGTCAGATACTCTTGTTAAGCAGCACGCTTCCCAACGGCGTTGCACCTTCTCTGTAACTTTCCTTCAAAGGTTTGTTTAATCAGTTTTATGCTTTTTATATCAATAAGACAAGATGCTCCCAAAAGAAATAACATTATAGACTCGACAGACATTCAAGTGATGGGTGGCAACACCCCCACAGTATCTATTTAAATCATATCGTAAATGTCTTAATTTCCACACAAAAAGAGAGTTGATGGCTATTAGATCAACGTTAGAAAGTTTCCGCCATGCATATATGTTAGCATTGTAATTTACTGATAGTTTTGACTCTTGAATTAACCTTTGCTATATATCAAAGTTTTTGCTTGTGGTTAGGATCAAGATCTAAACAGGATAAGTTTAGATGTACTTCTGTCGGTTGAGATGTTTCTATCAAATTTAACAACAACAAAATGTACTGCATGTTTTTAATATAATTAATTGGTTTTGTAGAAAACCCATTTGGTGTACAAAACCCTATTTTAAAGTTCATCTGCCTAATCTATTATAACTACATTTATGGATTTGTTGAGCTGGTGTTTAATCAATATACTTTGAATCTGTGTATAACGGTGATAAGAGATTATTGTAATGAGAACAATAAGATGTAGCTGTATGTTCTTAGTTATATTTGACATATTTATATTTTGTCAAACCTAACCAAATATTCTACTATCTTTTGTCAAACCTAACCAAATATTCTACTATCTTTGCTCGTTGTTGCTGTGATCGATGGTCCGAGTGTCGGTTTTGGTCTGCTAGTTTTCAAAGTATTTTATTGGAGTTGATTTACATTTACAATCTTCCTTAAACCAAAAAATAAAATATATAATCTGTGGCCTAATGATTGTTGATTGACGATGTCTTACTCACGAGTCACAGCAACGTAAATTACCTAATATTTTGACTAATCAAAATAATATCACGCTTACACCCATTCTAAAACATGGCAAAGAACATAAATAATGGTTACATTCATCCTAACAAATTTTAGATTAGTCGAGTGGTAAAAACTATGATTATCTAGTTATACAAAAACATATAGCACTATATAAAATAATACTCCCTCCGTTTCACAAAAACAAAATCTTTTTACCAAAATCTTTGAGAAAAAGGCATATATAAAATAAATGACAACCTTGAAGACACAAACGTACATAGTCAATTATTGGAGTGGAGATATTTGTTTTCGTTTATGATCTATTTTTCTTACAACGTAATAACCACCAGGAAATTTATAAGAACATTGAAGACATTATTATCAAACAAACGCCGTCCATATCTTATTTTATTTATCACACACCGTCCAAGATTACAACTACAAATTATTGCCACTCTTGTTGGAAAAGTGATAGTGGTGCTGAAAAAGGCACGTGGAACATGACCTAACTTGGTAAAATACATATAAAAAGTTTTAAATCACAAGAACTGGACAAAACCTCAACAGCTGTTTACTAAAAGTCCACGTGTACATGTCGTTAACTCCCACGTGTAAATTACAAAGACGTGTCATGTTCATTATTCTTAAACAAGCCAAAACTACTCTTCCTCCTGTCGTGTAAGATGGCAACTGTAATTGCTATTGGTCTATACGTCGTTAGATATTCTTCCACTTGCATAGTATTTTCTTTTGTTAATGTCTTTATTGCAAACTTTTAACAGTTTGATACTGTTTTTTTAATAATAAAATCATGAATTCGTTATAAGGGTTTTTAGATTTTAGCTTTGATCCGTAACATTTAACTTATACAGTCAAAAATATATCGTTTTAGTTACTATCATTCACATAAGTGATATTAAAAAAAAACAGTAAAAGATAGTTATTTTATGTTTTTATTATCATTTTCACTCATAATTTTCTTTTACAGTTTTACTCTATTTCTTTTTTTTTTTATATAAAAAAGTTTTACTCTATTTCTAACCGATCGTTTCTATTAGTAGCTAACGTATTTGTTATGCTTTTGCTCATTAATCGGATTAAAATTTTAGTCGACAATTTCTTTATTACATAATCCAAGATAACTAGAAGAACGGTTGATTCAAATAATAGTTTTGTTAGTAAAATCCCTCTCTATCCACATCCGATCTGTATAATATTTTGTGTATATTTATTATTTAAAGTAACACTTGGTTAAAAGACCAACAATGCTGTCGAAGACAAGACAAAACAATAGTAATAAATAAAAGACATGCACATGTGATTCGTTTACTTGGTTGCATAGAATATATGCTATTACAAAATATCCTTCCGTTCGATCTTATCTTAAAGCCGTATGCACATTTTGTACCTTCTCTTCCACACCACACGTGTGCATGCATGGATCCCCAACGCACACATCAGCATTTAATGGACGTCACTGACGACAGTGTTTTGTGAGCTTCGTGCTTAAGAACCAAGATAATTATCATTATGAACCAGCGTCATACGAGTCATGAACAGGCAAAAGAGAGGCCAATATGCATAAAGTTAGAAGAATCACAAGGACACATTGCATCAAAGTGTGTGAAACTTTATCCCCACATTGCCCGCCGGCTTTTGTTGACTATAGTTAATCACAAGGCCCTTGTCAAGGTTCCGAACGTAACATAATCATTATAAACAGAATGAAATATGTTACATTATAAGAAAAAGTATTCGGTAGGATCTAACTGAAAGTTGACAACATCACAATGCCTATTATTATTCACATAAATATATATTAGATCCGATTGGTGAACAAAAGCGGAACGATAAGATTAACGATAAGTGAAAGTGGTAAGCGGTTAGGAAATAGTGCAAAGCAATAAGAACAAACGGTTGGAGAAAGCGGTATGAAAAAACTGAGAAAAAAAATTAATATTATATTTGCTATCGTTTTGATGATTGGTGATCATCAAAGCGGTAAACCCTTTACCGGAGTGATAAGGGGTTACCAATCATAGCCATAGTCGCTAGGAGTGTATGTGTGGTTAAAGAAAGGCCGAAGAAGAAGAGCCGCCCTATAAATGGGCTTTTGTCGTCAAAGTGGTGGAGCCCAAAATTGGAATGGCCTGTGTGATTGTGATTAGGTCAGCTGTCTTTTTCAATTATTTTATTCTTCGACTCCTTTTCATTTTCTTCAAGCATCCAATCCAAATCAAATCACATTTTAACTAATTTCATTAAACATAATTTACCGAGCCCGATTTCCTCTCTCTAGAATTCTCTGACTTCTCACTAGAATATAACCACCGATCTTTCAGTTCCCGCCGCCGGCGGTGGTTTCGGCTGCTCCGGCGGAACTTGATTACTTTTACTTTTTGCTGCGGCTTATCCGCCTCTAGGCTTCGGTGATTTCCCGATTTTCTTTTGGGTTCACCGACTAATAAATTCTCCGGTTGTAACCGGACTTTTGTTTTTCTAGATCCAATAACAGCCGGAATTCCTGTTCCGGTGTTGGTTGCTCGGGTATGTTACCGAAGTTTAGATCTTCTTACCACAGGTGATTATACATCTTGTCGATGTAGCCCTCTTTCTCCCTCTCCCGAAGAACCGAGCGCTTAGGGTCGCTGGATCGATAGTCTGATCGAGTTGAACAGGCTCGACCAGAATAAATTACCGGCGATTAAATCCATGTTTGGATTTGCCTTTATGAAGCGCAATAATCGGCCGTGGTTAGCAGCGGTCAAAGTTATATCGAGATATAACGGTTATATGATGCTTTATGTGGTGGAGATCGGCGGAGTTATGAAGATGAAGCGGAGTAAGCATTTTTCGGTGACCAGTGACTTGGACCGCCGTTTAGCATGACATGCTCTCTTGATAAGTGACGCGTGGCACTCCGAGTTCCAAGACAAGGGCACGTCACTCTTATCTGAATAGCTTGTCTTTGAGTCATTGTTAATGGCCCTAGACCTAATGCTTTGTTTAATTGTATATTCTTCATCTTTAAGCTCTGTAAACTATACTGATGTATCAAGCCCATTGGACCATTATAATACATATATGTTGCCGACTAAAAAAAAAAAAACTAATTCCATTACAAATACTGAAGTGCTGCAATATGTAACTACAAATTTATAGAGTTTGATTGGTGAACAAAAGCAAAACAATCATATTAGTGTTTAATAGAAGTGGTAATCGTTTGAATAATGCAAAACTGCAAGTAAAAACTATTAGCGAAAGTTGGTAACGAAAAACCAAAAGAAAAAACTGAGAGTAGTTGTTTTTACTGTAACTTTAGATAACATTTTCGTGATTGATAACAAACATTGTAAATAATAAATCTAAAAAATGAAAGTATTTTTGTCATCTTCATAAGTGTTTTATATGTTTCTTTGAGGTTCATCCCCTCTACTTTGAATGTACAATCATTTTGTAAGACAGCACATTGCACAATATAGCGAGAACCCAAGCATAGCAGGCTTTAAACAATCGGCCCAGTAATAAATTAGGCCCATTCAATCATTTCTCACAGTCGACGTGTGGACTGAGTGACTCATCTACCTCATATTTCTAATATGGCGGTGATCTCATCGTTTTTATTCCCTCCGGCGTTACCTCGACGACTGAGCCACACACGAACAATCACGATCTGCTCCAAATCATCAAAATCAATGGAGAAGAATCTAAGCGACGGAGAAACCTCGAAGCGGGTCGTTGTATGCGGCGGAGGCGTTATCGGCGTCTGCACCGCGTATTTCCTCGCCAAGAAAGGAATCGCCGTCACTCTCGTCGAAAAATCAGCCATAGCGTGCGCTGCCTCCGGTAAAGCCGGAGGATTCCTCGCTTTCGATTGGTGCGATGGAAGTCCGGTTTCGTCCTTAGCACGTGCGAGCTTTAACCTCCATCGATCTCTCGCTGAGGAGCTAAACGGCGCCGAATCGTACGGATACAGACCTCTAACAACTCTTAGCCTCACGGTTACAGAATCAAAACCCATCTCGGGCCGTTCAGGTTTACCACCGTGGGTCGACGGTCCAGCTAAAAGCCCATCAACGATTGGTACGACTCAGACCACAGCACAGGTGCATCCCCAGCTCTTCACTCGGAAGCTGTTATCGACGGCGACGGAGAAGTACGGTGTTGAGGTTGTGATTGGGAAATTGGAAGAGGTTAGAGTGGAATTAGGGCGAGTTGACTCGGTGGTGCTTGAAGGTGGGCGAGTTATCGACGCTGACACGGTGGTTCTCGCGATGGGACCATGGTCTGGTAAATTTGAGATGTTGTCTTCGATTTTTAGGGTCTATGGTACGAAAGCCCATAGCATTGTCTTGGAACCGAAAGATCCAAATGCTATAACACCTCATGCACTGTTCTTAACTTATCATCCTTCTAATGGTGGTGAAGCTTTGGACCCTGAAGTATATCCTCGTCCCACAGGTAAACTTCTACTCGTTCTTGTGATTTAGTATCTGTGTTAGTTTCAAATTGGAACATTTGCTTTGTATATTTGAGGATCGCTACAATAGTTATTTGCTAGTCTCTTCTATGAATTTTATTTTAGTAGGGCTTATTGGTTTATGCATTTTAATGGATTCTTAAATCCAAGTGAAATCAGGTGTTATTGGATCATTGATTTTAAAATCCTTTCCATGTGTTATTGGTTTTATAATTTTAGAATCCTAATTAAAATTCTATGTTATTGGTTCTAATATTTCAAAATCCAAATTAAAATCTTCAATAGTAAAAATGTATATACAGATTTGATTTTATCATGGATTTGAATGGATTTTTGTGGATTTTAAAGTTAAAAACACAAAGACTCAAATCCGAGTGAAAACCTACGGATTTCACAAATATTAGTAAAAGCTATCTATTAGATTTTAAAATCAACGGATTTCTAAATACACGAAAATATAGAAACCAATAACACCCTCTTAGGCTTTGGTTCTAGTCATGGGCGTTCGGGTTCGGATTGGGTTTCCAGGCTAGAGAATCCTCGAATCGGGTTCGGTTCAGATTTATCGGGTTCAGTTCGAGTTTACGTTAGGTTTGGTTACCCAAAATTACCACAAAATTTATGTAAACTCGAACAAATTACTTGAAAATATTCAAAACTATTTGAATTGTCCTAAAATACCATAAATATATATTCAAATTACCTAAAAATATTTAAAAATATTCAAAAATATATGTATTACCCAAAATATAAAAACAAAAACTACTCAAATTACCCAAAAATACTTGAAAGTATTAGAACTAACTGAAACTAGATAAAATTTCAGGTTACCTGTTCGGGTTCGGTTCGGGTTCAGGTTCGGGTATTACGCGATACCCGAAATACTTTGATTTAAGCCACATTAGGATTTTTTTTTAAACGGTCCAAATCGGGATCAAATTTTTCGGGTCCGGTCCGGGTTCAGATTCAGGCTTCGGGTAAAATGTCCAGCCCTATAATTGGTTTGGTAGAGAACCATAGAGTTAGATGATTGTTGAATCTGGAAGATGAGAAGTGATTGGTTTGGTTTGTTGTTTTTATTCTGACAGGGGAAGTGTACTTATGTGGAATGTCATCACAAGAAGAAGTACCTGATGATCCAGATCAAGTTACTAGCAATCCTGAATCCATAGAGGTTCTCAAAAGAGTAGCTAAAACAGTTTCAAGCTATCTAAACGAAGAGAACGCTCTAGTGAAGGCAGAGCAAGCTTGTTTCTTGCCCAGTACCGAAGATGGAGTCCCTGTGATTGGTGAGATTCCGGGTATCAAAGGTTGTTATGTAGCTACTGGACATAGTTGCTGGGGGATTCTTAATGGTCCAGCTACTGGTGCTGCATTGGCTGAGCTTATTGTAGACGGTGTAGCTACTAGTGTTGACCTTAGCCGGTTTAGTCCTTCTCGGTTTAGCAAACGAGGAGGAAGGTTTAGTGTATAGTTTGTGCTTGATGAGATATATGTGTTCTTTAAGCAAACAGAATCGTGATCAAGTATTTACTTCACCACTTGTTTATCGTAATTGTAATGCTAAGGAGTTGATTAGTAATATCTAACGACATTGGTTAAAATAAAAATACACTATTTTAGATGTTATCAATCAGAAAAATGTCAGTATATTATCATATCCCTGTGATCACTCTGTAAATATTGCATTTTTCTTATCCATAAAAGTCTCGTTCATGTATATAATACTCTCATGTAATTATTATATTCAATAAGAGAAAATTCTATATGGTATCAGAGCAGATTGTAATCAATGATGGTGACCAGGCGATGCGGCTATACGAGCTGAGTTAGAGGGGAAAGAAGAAGCTGCATTGGCCTGATTGAAAATGGGCCTAGCTTGTGCTTCTCCAATACCCCAGATAAGGCCCAATATCAAAAAGGCCTTACAAGTTCTCGATAAATTCCCTTTTCATTTTTAGCCCCACATCATCAATATAATAATTACGAACAAGAAAGTAGGCATTAGCGTTCAATCACCATTTCGGGTTCGATTCGGGATTTACGGGTTTTCAAATTATCAAATCCAGACATATAAGATCTATTATTCGATTTGATTTCATTCAAGTTCGGTTAAGTTTTGGTTAACCGAAAAATTATAAAACACAAAATAAAAATTGATTAATTTAAATTGATAAATTTAGACAAATATAAAAAATAATTATGTATTTCATATCTTTTGGATTTTAATTATTTTAGTTTAAAACTAACCAACATATCTGAATTTGTAACTATAATTTTGGATAATTTTGTATATTGAATTTAATTATATAGTTAATATTTTGATATATAGTTGTAATTCAGATATTTGGGTATTTATTCGGTTCTCGGTTCGAATTGAGTTTGGTTCTAATTCTTCGAATATAAAGATTTAAGATTTATTCATGTATTTTTTAAGTTTGGATTCAAATTTTTTTTTCGGTTTGGATTTAATTCCAATTTTTTTGCCCAAACCTACAAGAAAGTGTTATTAGCTTGACAAGAGTTAGATTGATAGTGGGATCTTATGTTTTTTCTTCTTCTTGACATTTTGGGCTAAATGAGAAACCACATATTGGGCTTTTGTGCTTTTGTAAGTAGCGTAACTATAGCCCATTGAAGGAGAACAAAAAGACCCAAAAGACCCGGATCCAAAGTATTTTGGGCGGGTTTTTCATTTTGAATTGAAATCTCCGCTCTCGTCCCTCTCCGCCTCTTATCTTTGTCATCTTCTCTAATTTTCAAAAGTGCCGTTAGAGAGAGAGAGATTGGAAAATAGAGAGAGAAACGAGTTGGATCTGAGTAAATCGAAGATGGCTACGAAGATTGGGATGATGGATTCAGCATACTTCGTAGGGAGATCGGAGATTCTCTCGTGGATTAACTCCACTCTGCAACTTAATCTCTCCAAAGTTGAAGAGGTAATAATCATCTGTTGAGTAAATTTTTGGATTCGGATCTTACGGTATCGTCTTCTACTACGTTAGGATTATTGTTCTGGAATTGAATATGGATTGGAATTTGGACGAATTCTTATCTGTTTGTTTTGTTGTTCTGGATTTGACTACGGATTTTATGAATTTTTGTGGATCTGACTGCCGATATATGGATTAAATATATATAGGCTTGCTCAGGTGCTGTTCATTGTCAGCTCATGGATTCGGTTCACCCTGGAGCTGTCCCGATGCACAAGGTTAATTTCGATGCTAAGAGTGAGTACGAGATGATTCAGAACTACAAGGTGCTTCAGGATGTGTTTAACAAACTCAAGATCACTAAGGTCCTCTTTCACTTTCTTAAATCGATTGGCATTATAGAGCTTCTAATCGAACTGATTTGTTTCGTGAATTTTGGCTGTGTAGCACATCGAAGTGAGCAAGCTCGTTAAGGGTAGACCACTGGATAACTTGGAGTTCATACAATGGTTGAAGAGGTACTGCGATTCTGTAAATGGTGGTCAGCTTCACAAGTAAGTTTCATCAACTATCACAGCCTTAACCTTTGTCCATGTTGATATATCTGTCAAAACTTAGCTTCGTGATTATGATTCTAGTGTGACAATTCGTTGACAGAAACCAAAATTGACTATATGAATCATGGTTAATAGCTGAGCTTGCTTACGCTTGTGCTGGTTTTACTCACTTGGTATACTTTTTTTGATTAAGCTTTATCGTTATAGTTGATCAATGTTCTGACACTACTGTCTTGTATTTGGTATTTAATGCTAGTTACCACGCACCGGAGAGAAGAGAAGCCAGCAAAGGAGGAAAAGAAGCAACCAAGAGAGCTGCAGCTACACAACAATCAGGCAAGAGTTCTTCTTCAGCTGCACCTAGTAGGCCTTCATCTTCAAATGGAACCCGTAAACATGAACCACCATCTTCCAACACCGGGAATCACCACCACTCTTCAAAAGCACCCTCATCTAAACAATCTAACCCGGTGCCTGCTGCTTATGATGAAAAGGTATGTCTCTCTCTCTCTCTCACACTCAGAAACTACACCAAAGTCTTTAAACAAGCTCACTAACTCACTTTCTTTATCTCTCACAGATCACAGAACTGAAACTCTACATAGACAGTTTGGAAAAAGAAAGAGACTTCTACTTCTCTAAACTAAGAGATGTAGAGATTCTCTGTCAGAATCCTGATACAGAAAACTTACCTGTATGCAAAAATCTTCTCAATCCCTCGTTTTGTTGTAATAACTCCATTGAAATGTCTCAGTATGGTTATATAATCCATCACTCTATTTGTTTCTGCAGCTTGTTGGTTCCATTAAAAGAATCCTCTACGCAGCAGATGGAGAAGACGTTGGAGCAGCAGCAACAGAGACACAGACCTTAAGCCCTATTGCAGAAGGATCAGAAGAGAGGAGGAACAGTGTAATAGAGTCGCAGAAGAGGAAGCTGATAGTGAATCTGGACGTGGATGCTGCAGCCATTACAACTCTATCTCCAAGGCAACGTCTCTCTGATTCTTCTGATGTCAAATGCAGTGGTTCATCTCCTCTTTTGACCTGCTGAATCAGATATTAACAATAACGAATGAAGAAGTTACTCTTGTGAAACGTTCTATCTCAGAGAATTTGGTCTATGTTTAAAATTTCTCATCGATTCTTATTATAAACCTATTATTACTCTCTGTTAAAAATATCATTCATGTGATGTTTTGTGGTCTTATGGTATAATATGTTTTGCCTACTACATTTTTAATGTTTTACTCATCTCAGAGAACACAAAACTATGAGATATCATTCACTCATATCTTTACTTAGTTCCATATACTGTATGTATATTGTTACAAAAAAATGTGAACTTTATAGTAAAGTTAAGAGTAAAGGTAAATAAAGTAGCTCCAAATCTTTTATCCTTGTGGAATAACTCAACATGGCAGAATAACCATCCCAAATTTCACTCTTTATTCCAATTTACTCTCACAGTACTTTTGCTTTTCACACAAAGCAAAATTTTTTTTTTTTATCAGCTTATACTTGTTTTTAATAATATATACTTTTTGTAAAAAAAAAAAGAGAGAGAGAGAGAGGTAATGGTGGGTCTGCTAGCAAAACCACCATTCTTTTTATAAGAACCTAGAATCTATTTCTTATCCAAGTAATAAAACCATTACAGTAGTAATTCATATACATTATAATTTATAAAAATCTATGTCAGAATCTATATATGTAGCTCTGATAAATATGAGAAAATTACATGAGAGGGCACCTTCTAGTATTTTTATTACACCAAAGGACACCTTAGTGTTTTAGGATACCTTCAGGTAATGAAATCTCAACCTTACCCCTTATTCCTAACTAAATCAATTAAATATCTATTTCTTAACCAAACCAATTTATCTAACTAGTGCATTCGGTGGTTAGAATCTGCTTTTTCATCATGATTTCAAATTTTAAATCTCATCTTTCACCCACTATTCTTCCACCAGAAAAATAATTTATTTTGGGATGTCTCTCTTTCTCAGATCTGTCTAACATTTTTCCAAAATGAGTGTGTAGCAGCCATGGATCTTGGATTCAAAACTCCATCTTCTTCGTAAACCCTACCCATCACTAAAACTCTTCCTCCTTCCACTAGCTCTTCATGTGGATTGAAATTTTCAAAAATCCAGCAACGAATCTACCTCTGCTGTGGTGGCGAATCCGTCAATGGCGGTCAACGAATCCGTCAACGCTTTGTCTATCGGCGGCGATTGATGCGGCGAAGGATCCGGCGGAGGAGCAGATGAACTACCTCTGTCTTGCTTCTCGCGTGGACGCTGCAGCTGCGACAGGACATGGACGCGACGATAAGAGAGGTTTTCGATTCCGTCTCTGGCTTCTTCTCCGGCGCTGCCGCTAGCTCCGCCGATGAGTTCCGTTTGTGCGACACCGACACCGACATGAGCTCGAGCCTTCGGTTATGCCGTCGCTTTCACCTCCCAGCGCGTCGTAATTCGTAGATCGACTCTCCTCCCTCTGTGGTGATTTTGTCGGCGCAGTCGGAGCCTCTCCTTTCGCCGGAGCCTCCGGACCCATCAGATCCACCTCGCCTCTGTTATCCAGCGCAGTCAGAGCCTCTGGATCACAAGAGTCGGAGCTCCGGTGTTTATCCCCCGACAATCTTTTTTCAGATCTAGGTGGTGAGTCTCCACCTCTCGGGCTTGTCCTCTTGTCTACGGTGGCTATGGTGGACGAGGAAGTGTGGTGATTCTCTGTGTGCAGGTTTATCCATCCACCAAAAGCTGGGGCTGTTCTCTTCTAACGAGACTAAAGAAGATATCCACCAGTTTGCGTACGATCATGTCAACCTCGCTCTTTCATTTCCTCCGTCATGAGCCAAGCTTTCTGCCCGTCGCCAGCAACTCATCTCATCTCCGTATAAGCTGATTTTGCGAGCTAGGAAGGGTGAGCATGCACTTGATTAAAGTTTTGATTGACAATTTTTGTTCAGATTTATTTTGAGTTAATTATATGTACACCGATAGAACAACTCACAACTTTTCTCATATTTTTGTACACAGATCTATGCTACCGAAGTGGAGGTTGGGACCGTAGAGTACCGTCCGATTATGGATTACAATAAAGAGAGCGATCACGCTGCTCCACTTCTACAAGATCTAAGGTACTTTCTCTCTCCCCTTAGCTACTGCCTCTTTCTTCAATGCTATTGTATTTTTGCTTCAATGCTACTGTTTTGTGGACAAGTTCATGTAGTTAACTCAACAATTCGTACTTTGCCACTTGTTTTAGTTACGAAGATAGGCTTATGTGTTTTAGTTTGCCACTTGCCATTTAATGTTGATGGATATCTCTTGTTTCACAGTTCTTTCATGCTCAGTACTCATATGTGATGGATTAGTTGCTAAGATTGCTCAAATTGTTAGGTCACTTGTCGATGTCCATAAGCTTGTTTTCGCGTGTACAAATGTTTATGGACATCATAGAGCTCTCCCTTGCAGTTGTCCACCGTAGCTCCGGTGGAGCAGCTTGTTACACTTGTGGTGATGATACTGGGCACTTGGCTAGGGATTGCGTTCAGAAATCAAGTGTCGGCAGCTTGTTACAGATGTGGTGATACTGGTCATTTCGTGATGTCCACGAACGACAGCATGAGAGAGCATTAGAGTATATGAATGAGCTTTGTGTACACGAGATGCTGATAAATTGTTGTCGAGATGTACACTAATCATGGTTTTGCGGCGGAGAAGAAAGCCTTCTTTGAATAATTGAGTGTACCGTGATATCATGTATAATTGTATAATTGAGTGTGGTTTATTTGTATAGTTAGCTTATTCGCCTTTTGAAAGTGACGGAGATGATGTGGTTTCATTGTTGTGAACATTGAGTGGACATGATGTCGGAAGCTAATATACTTATTAAAATATCAATTTGTGTACACATATCTGTGGACAACTGGTTGTACTATCCATTTTTCGTGGGCAACTATTTTTGTGGAAAATCTAACACATGAACAATTAATACAAGTCATAATTGAATGCCCCATGGACTTTGTGGATAACCGAGCCGTCGATTCCAAATTATAATACTAGATTATGCAATGTGTACGAATGTTTATGGACATCATAGAATCACTTCGTTATATTTAGTAATGTCCACAAATCATGTCCACGCCATACATGTTGCTAAAATTGTGAATATCGTTTGATAGACATGAAAAAAATTTTTTAGTATATTTGAATATTTTCTAGTTTTTTCACGTAAATTGCATATTTTTAAAGAAAATACGAATTTCCGTGGACAACCGTCTAATAACACCCAAAATGGAATATGATGTGTATAGTATGACAAATGCCTTACCTTACTCATCTCTTACTTCTCTTATTTTTCCATGGTTATGACTTGTGTGGACATGTTGTCGAAGGCTTATAATCGTATTCAATTCACTATGTCAAAGCGATTGTATAGATGTGGACCTGTTTTACCGTGGACGATAACATGGTTGATGTGTATATTTACATTTTTTTATCATCCATGTCGACACATATATGTGTACATTTATTTGTGGACATTGTTTATCATTATACTAACGTTTTAACATCCATAAGATTTGATCTAAAATCAACAAAAATATATCAAAATGGATATCATATTGTAGAGGAAAAAAATATAAAGTTTACAACATCAAAAAAATTTAATTCAAGTTGTTGATAAAACCTATAAACTTAAAATAGAAATGAAAGGGGTGAGGGAAAAAAAATTAGAATTAATACGTGAGTGAGAGGGAGAGAAATGATGAAAAAGAAAAAAATCATTTTTTTTAAATAAACAACTCTTCTCATTCTCAGCCACACGATCTCTTAGATCTAATGAACATGATTTGAAAGAGGTAACTTTTTCTTCTGGTTACAAAATGCTAACTGAATAAAGTGTCATTGAAGGGCAATTCAGCCAATATTGGGCTCCAAATTGTGTACAGTACACAAGATGTCCTTTGGTGTTATAAAATGCACCAAAGGTGCCCTTTGGTGTAAATCTCTCGATAAATATCCATGGGTTGGTCATTCACAGGTGGTGCTTAAACGTATTTAATGTCTTTGACAAGACATGAGACAATAATTAAACTCATGAGAGTATGTCCATCAGGTTTCTTTCATCTTCAAGGATAAAAACAAGACAAGTACTTGAACCACTCTTTGTCTGGTCTCAAAACCCTTACATCTCAAATCAAAATGCCCCCAAAAAGTTAAAAAAGAAATTAATTTTAAAGAATCAATTATGGAAAAAACCAACTACTCTCCTGTCTGCTTGGGTCTCTCAAAAGGTACAACTGAGGTTTTCTTTCACATGTTTTACTAACCCAACAGAAGACATCAGATGTTTCAGGTTTTTCATTTATGTCAACCAGTCTTATCTTTCCAATCTTATCTCCCCACAATTTAAAGAGGTCCAAGAGTTTTCAAAAGCCAACAATTCACTTATCAGGAGAGAAAGAGATATTTTTTTTGTTTTGTTTCACTGGAGATTTTCATTTCATTAACGAGATTTGAGACAGAGTTCGAATACAAACGTAGAAGTCTAAAGCTGGCTATCACATCCATATCGGAGTCAAAAACCGGCGGATTAAAAAAAATTCTTGGAGACAATATACACAAAGCAACCAACCAAAAGAAACTTACAACTTTAAAACACAAACCGCTAAACAGAATACGCTAATAGTAATTAATAAACAGCACATGTCAGACCGGGAGCAAGTAGAGAGGACAACGAAGAGGTAGCGCTACCAAACACCAACAAAGGAAGAGAGATAGATAGACTTTTTACTTATTACTATTACTGAGATTAAAATTTAATAAACATAGTTAGCTTTGGAACTAGCTTTAAACACACAAAATGTTCTGCCTTAAAATTGTTGCCATAGCCAGTGATGATGATAAGCAAAAGAGAGAATGAATTCATGTTCTTCAAATTTGACACATTCGATCAATGAAAGGTACTAGCGAGGACTACTAAGCACATCAAGAAACATACAATTTATTGAAGGCAGCCTCATTTGCTGCTCATGTAACCTTCTCCTCTTAAGCAGAGGCTCTGGAGATGATGAAGCAGCAGAGACATTCCATGAGCCATTTGAGTTATCATCAAAGTCGAATACACCGCTTGGACTGTCCTGATCAAGCCAATTCATCTTCCTCTTCTTGCTTAGATTGTGCTCCAACAAAAGTTCATAACATTCATCAACTTTCTCCTGTGAAGTTAATACTGAATCAAGTTTTGATAACATTAGCATTATAGGACTTATTACAAAGTTCATTAAACACAAACCTGATCAACTTTTAGTAAAGTCATGAGCTGAGATTGGTATGGTCTCAAATCCTTGATGACATAAATCATTATTGCAGTTGCTAACACAGAAGGGATGTAACTCATAAACCTCATATCTGTAAACCAAGATTCCAGAATTTAGCATCAAGAATCCAACCACAACATCACAAAATGCAAACCTCACCAGCTACAATGGAGATCAAAAGATGTTCACAGTTCCTTAACAGCTCCAACTGCTGATGACATTTAGATCCGAATCGTCTAATAATGTGATCGAAGAATGAGATTGGAGTCACAGGGTGCATCCTCCATTGGAGAGTAGAGAGAATCAAAAGTTCCATTCTTTGTATAGTTTTAGCTTCAAATACATATCTTGCATTTTCCACCTAAACCACAAACAAACAAAGTTTACATTTCAACAAACACTTAAACAACATTTATAAGAGAGAAGAAACTAACTTGGAGATGTATGAGCAATGGGACATGAATCTCTTCAACTTTAGCAGCTAGAGACAGACAAGCTACAGCTACAAGCTGAGACATCCATGGCTTCTCTGTCTGAAACTTAATACTTGTGATAAACCTATCGAAGTAGTTTACAGCAAGCAGAGCTGTCAATGAAGTGAACCCGTAATGAGATTTAACTCTAAGAATCCAGTCTATAGCCTCTGTTCTACAAGAAACCAGACACCCATCTAAGATTTGGTAAGGATGATTCGTTTCATTTTCCTTTGAGATTAGACTGAACAACTCATCGTCATCCCATGAAAACATATCCATAAGAGGTAAAAACGGAAACTTTAAGACATTATCATCCTCCTCCACAAACCCAGTTTCTTCCTTACAGTAGAGCTCATCAAGCACACAAAACGGTGCGTTTTGACCGTTCTGTGATTCTTCTTGTTCTTTCTCCAATGCCATTTTCTTCTTCTGAGAAGAAGTGATTGCAGAGGTCTCTGCTCATTCTGCCATTGGAGATGGTTTTAGTAGACGGATTCTAGAGTGAGAAAGAATGAAAAAGAAGATGAAGAGACAGGACAAAAAGGCAAGAAAGCGAAGGGTTTTTATTTTTATCTCACGCTTTGTCTTTTTAATTGTTTTTTTCTTTCAATATATTGTTTTTGAATTTCTTCTTCCTTTTTAATTCCTCTTTAATGTTTTGATATGGCGCGCCAAAATTTTGATTTGAATTTATAATTCACAATTATTATTTTTTTTAAAATATAGAGAAGCCTTTTTTTGTATCTTTATTTAATTTGTCTATATTTTATTTGATACACTGTTTACCAAGTTGTCCGAATTAAGACATCAAAAAAGTTGTCTGAATTAAGACATAAAAAAGTGTCCGAATTAAGAGTGATTTATAAAGTTATCTTTATTTAAGTTGTCTAGATTTTATTTGATACACAGTTACAAAATTGTCTGAATTAAGACATCAAAAAAAAGTTGTCCGAATTAAAAGTGATTTATAAAGTTATTCCGGATATGATTATTTTTTAATATTTTCTATCAAGGATTATTTTATAGTATATAAGTTTTTTTGTTTTACTTTTAACCTTTAGATTTTTGTTTCTCTAGAGGTATGTAAATTTCGAACATGTCGGGAAAGCATGAAGTGCTTAAGATTCTTAAATACGGGATAAGTACATTTGTATGAGATACACGTATTTTAGGAAATATATAATACTTTGAATATACACAGAGATCCGTTATATGAATCTAATTATTTTTTATTGGTCGTGGTATTTATTATAGTCACGTCTTTCTTGATATATAGCTTTGCAGATTCTCTGTGGTGATATTGTGGTCCAATATAATATAAAATTAAAAGCAAAAAAAAAAAATCATTCCGTTAAAATGCTTAATGTTAACCTTTTTATTAAATAGTTTGATTTTTATGTGTCCTATAAAAATGCAATTATAAAGTTTGAACTTGTCTCTGGTTTATATGCTAAAAAACTCGGATGTGATGCCTAAAAAGGCGATTATCCAAAATGATGTTTTAAACTTTAACAACCACATTGCTGGCCAGCTTACAGTAATATGAGCGTGAGAAGTGAAGGAAGTGGGACAAAACTATATAACTAGAGATATAATTGTAGCTAACCATAATATAATGTATTTTTACAATTGGTCCATCGTCTTTGAAATAAATTGGACAACAAATGTTCGTTTAGATGTGAAGCCATTGACAACAAGCCATGTCTGAATCTGAGACAAAGTTTAATAGCGACTTATCATTTCAACCTTTTCACATCTTCTATTTTGCTTATAATAATTGTCCCCACTTTATACAATGGTCGCTGTAAATCAGTCAATTTATAATGTAAAAAACTGAAAATTGTAAGATATTTTTTTCATTTGAAGTGATCAAATAATTTTGTTCAATATGACCTCAATGGGAGATACGGTAACAGAAAATATAGTAAGAAATGATGTCAATCAAAATAGAAAACTGATCAAAAGAGTATAGACATATAGTGTCAAAGTGGGTATAAACATCCCGACACTACAATATGAACGTATTTATTATTTACATAATTCAAGGTCATTAACACTAAGAAACTAAGTTCAAATACTCAATCATGATTATACAATTATATATACAAATCATGTTGTATGGAATTGAAATTATAATTAATAAAGATGTGTTAGAATTTATTGCAAACATCTAAAATCATGGAATCAATTGATCATATAATGTGGAGTCAAACATGGAAACAGCTGTTCTGTTTGGTTCACATCATAACTTTTTTTTTTTTTGGACAAACAAACATTCCATAAATCTTAAAAGTTCTTACACTCCAAAGATGGAGGATTGAGACAGGGCCTCGGAAAGGGAAAGTTTAGCTGCAGCATCAGCCTCCGAATTAAAACATCGAGAAATGAACAAAAACTTAATTGACACAAAAGATTTGCTGAAATAACTGATATCATAGAGAATGTTGTCAACGTCCGATCTACTCTCTTGCGTCTGGATGAGCTTGACCATAATCTGAGAATCAGACAGGATCGTGAGAGAGGGGACATTGGCAGCAGAGGCTGTCATTACAACCGATCGAATAGCGAGCGCCTCAACGATGAGGGCAGATGAAACGTGGGCTCGGGAATCCCTGATACTGGTCAGACTTGCGATTCTCGAACCTGAAAAAATACCTGCGGTACCACACACACAAGCAGCTGCATCCCACGCAGCATCAACATGAACAATAGCACCTTCAGAAATCACCGGCGGGACTGGAGTCAACCTGACTTGTCCTCTGTTCGTGACTGGGTCACCGACGATGGGTTGAGCCGCCTGCCAAGCTTTGGCATCTTCAATGGCCTTCGTGAGAACATCCTCTGGTTTGGTGTGGCGTCCCTCAAAGAGAAGGAGGTTGCGGGCTTTCCAGAGCCTCCATAGCAGCCATGGCCACAGTGGACAACTAGCGCCAACAGGTGGGAGAGTTTTCAAGTTATAACAACTCAATATAAGGTCTCCTCCGGAAGAGACAAGTGGGTCGGGTAATGACGCGAACGGAGCTAAGTCCCACACCCGAGATGCAGCCGGACAGGAGAGAAAGATATGGGACTCATCTTCAATATCATTGCAGCGTTTACAGCCACCAGAATCTAAACCCCGAGAAGCCAAGTTGGAACCCACTGGTAGCTCCTTTCTTGCAATTTTCCACAAGAAGTCTTTAATCTTTGGAGCCGTCTTTAAGTTCCAGATGCATTTTAACCACGGGAAGCTAGCAGAAGTAGTGTGGTCCGCGGCACACGATCCTAACCCGTAGCCCGTCTTCGTGGAGTAAATACCTGAGCTTTCAGGCAGCCAAACTAAGTGATCGCTGCGGGGTGAAGAGCTAGTGATAAGCTTCCGGATATCCTCCTCATACTGAGGCAAGTGTAGACGGACCTTTCCCAAATCCCATTCATTAGTAAGTGGGCAGAGCAGGTCACTGACTTTCAAGTCTTTTGAAGAGAATGGAGCTGGTCCGATAGGTGTAGGTGGAGAAGAGGTTGACAGCCATGGATCTTCCCAAACCCGGATGCTCTCTCCATTTCCTACCAGCCATCCCAAACCTTTTCTCAGAATGTCCCTTCCTACTAAAATGCTACGCCAGCCATGTGACGCGGATTTTGGGATTGAGCAGTCCAAGAACGATTGGTCCCGGCAGTATTTCCCGAGCAAAACTTGGCTCAGCAGTGACTGCGGTTCGTTTATCAATCTCCAGCCAATCTTGGCTAGCATCGCGTCATTGAAGGTTTCAATATCTCGGAAACCCAAACCTCCCGCAAACTTAGGTAGAGAAAGAGTGGACCAAGCAACCCAACACATTTTCTTTTTACCCGAGTTTGAGTCCCACCAGAAGCGGGTGAGAGCGGATTGGATTTGTTTGCAAAGTGAGTGGGGGAGCTTGAAACACGACATCGCATAGGTGGGCATAGCAGCCAGCACCGACTTCAAAAGCACTTGTCTTCCAGCTCCCGAGAGAAAACGCGAAGACCAGCTGTGCGCTTTTTGCTTTATACGATCAACAATAGCAGCAAAGATGTCTCGCTTCTTACGTCCAATAAGCTCAGGTAACCCCAGGTATTTCCCTAAGCCACTCTCAGAATTGATGCCCAGTTTTTCCTTTACCCGAGCCTTTACTTCACCGGGCGTTTTTGCAGAGAAGATGACTGCCGATTTTTGGAAGTTGATGAGCTGACCGGAGATTCGTTCATAGCTGTCCAAGATGTTTTGCAAAGCATTGACACTAGAGGCATTAGATCGGCAAAAAAACATCGTATCATCGGCGAAGAGGAGATGATTTATAGCCAAGCTGCCCCTCGCAACTTTCACTCCCTTGAGACTGCCATCATCGTGGGCACGAGTACAAAGAGCTGAGAGAACCTCGGTGCAAAGGATGAAAAGGTACGGAGAAAGGGGATCTCCTTGTCGGATACCTCGCGACGGCTTGACTAAGCCCAAGGGAACTCCATTAATGAGGAATGAATACGAAACTGAATCCACACACCTCATAACCCAGCTTATCCATAATTCGGAGAAACCCAACTTTGAGAGAACCGCTCTCAAGAAACCCCATTCGATCCGGTCGTAGGCTTTGCTCATGTCTGTTTTCACCGCCATTGAGCAATACTTTTTGGCTTCAGATGTCCGGAGGAAGTGGAGGACTTCATGCGTAATGAGAACATTGTCCGCTATAGCTCGTCCAGCGACAAAGGCCGTTTGGTTCCTGGATATGAGGGACGGTAGAAGTGGTTTGAGCCTTCGAGTAATGATTTTGGCGATGATTTTGTAATGAGTGTTGCATAGAGCAATCGGACGATAATCTGCCACCTTCCTTGGCGCTGTGACCTTCGGGATTAGCCGAATATGGGTTTCGTTTTGCTGAGGATGGAGAAAACCAGTATCAAAAAACAACCGAATGTCTCGGCAAACATCTTCCTGCACAATATGCCAATAGGATTGATAGAATTTAGCGGAGAATCCGTCCGGGCCCGGAGCTTTGTCTCCATGGATGGAAAATACAGCCTCTCGGATTTCCTGATCTTGCGGCAAGGCAGTAAGCATAGCATTCATTTCCGGAGTCACCTTCGGACATAGAACCGTGTCGACAAGGTTGAAGTCGGTATTGCTGTTGGTCGAGAAAATGTTTCTGAAGTATGAGGAAATCACATCTGCGATCTTCTCGTCCTCAACAACTTCGTCACCCGCTTCGTTCTCAATAACTGAGAAGGAATTTTGCATTCTCCTGCCTCTGGTCACGGCATGGAAGAAGCCGGTATTCCGATCTCCTTTGCTCAGCCAGTGAATACGACTCCTCTGCCGCCAGAACTGTTCCTCTTCATCGTAAGCCTTAGCCAACTGTTTCATGACTTCCTCAATACGAGGTAAATCCGGCGTAGGTGAGGACAACACTGAATCCAACTCCTCCTGAGTCCTTTTGATAATCAGATTGTTGTTTATGTTTTGCTCCTTAACCCATTTAATAATTTCTCTCCGACACCTATTCAATCTTTCGATCACAGAATCAATAGGAGAAAAATTCCAGGCTTCATCCACCAGCAGCGTGACCTCAGGCTTTTCAGTCAAGGTCCGATTAAATCGGAATGTTCCTTTCTTCTTGAGTCCTCCAGTGTTGAAGTAAGTGACAATCGGCCGGTGGTCAGAGCCCTCGAATCTAAGATATCTGCATCTGCCCATCGGAAAGCTCTCGGCCCAGGAGCAGTTTGCCATGGACCGATCCAAGCGAGCTTGGATGAAATGGTTATACCTCGTTCCTCTCCAGGAGAGATGATATCCTGTATGCTTGAGATCCCATAAACCATGCTGCGAAACAAAAGATCTGAAGGTCGAGAAAGAACCTTCCCAACGGGCTGGGCCTCCTACCTTCTCGGAGTTATCTAAAATCTCATTAAAATCCCCGGTCAAGAGCCACGAATCCTCTCTATCAAGGCCCACACGAGCTATAGAAGCCCAGTATTCTGCTCTATTAGACATAGCCGGGGCGCCATACACAAAAGAAACATAAGAAGAGATGTCCTTATAAGAGATTTTTGTATCAATAAGGTTTGCATTAGACTCCAAAATGTTGACATTGATTCCATCTTTCCAAAGAAGAATTAAACCACCACTAAGGCCCAGGGGCGGGACCGTGAAAGAATGTGGATATGGGAGTCCTTTAAGCGCATCTAGAACAAAAGGATCTTGCTGTTTTGTTTCCATAAGAAAAAGGATGTCTGGAAGTATACATTTGTAGATATCTTTCAGACGACGAACTGTAAGGCTGCCTCCTAAACCTTGACAGTTCCAAGAACACATGGTTAAGGAAGAGGAGGATGAGGGGACCGAAAATCCCCCGTACCTCTGTGGCCTTGCGGTATAATCACCGTACTTGGAGCTCCAGTTGAAGAGTCTTTGCTGTTGGAAGGCTGTCCCGCCCTTGACGTAGAAGGCTTTTCCACACATAGTCTCTTTTTAGGAGGATTCTGTGATCTCGCCACATTACTTTTGCGGATAGAAACACCCTGTAATGGGCTTCTCACTACTCGCTTCTTAACCGGCGGCTTAGCCGTTTTACGCTTCCCATTTGCACGAGTTGCCATGCGGCTGGAGCCTCCCTTGGGAGGAGCTTCAGTTACTGTAACTGTCCCACCTAAGCGCAGAGAGGTATGGATCCGAGTTGGTGCTAGATCATCATCCTCATTAGTCCCTATAGCGGCAGGGATTGCATCGTCATGAACGTTGATTTGGAGTCTATTGCTTCCAGGGGTTCGAGAAATGCTTCGGATCAGCTGATCATGCGTGGCTTCTTCAATGTATTGGACTTCTACATCCTGGAGCCTACCAGAGTCCATGCTACTTCCCGCTTTGTAAGTAGTGTGCTCACGGGGTCCCAGACCCGATAACCGGGCAAGGGCAGAGCGTCGTTCAGTGGAGTTACTACTGACTTGTCCAGAAGCTTGTGGCTTTGCTTGAGCAGAAACAGTCTTAGCCAGGTGAGGGGGTGATCTAGGAGACTGATGGCGCCAGTTAATGTCCTCCCTATCTCCTCCCGAGAGTCTTTCCGCCATCCTTAAGTGTTTTGGTGGTGAGGTGTGCCCAGAATGAGCAGAGCTGTCTCCATGGTGCTTGCGGCGTACGTCAACAGCATCATCTTCCTTTCGGGAATCTGAACGTGGTCGATAAACTTGATTTCTAGAGGTGCCTAAATTCCTCTCTGCTCTGGATTCATAACGGTAAAAGTCTGCAGCCTTCGGAGAATGTCTTCTTTCGTATGTGTTCCGATCTTTGGGGATTCCCACATTGCCTCTATAGTCAGAGTATCTCTTGCTTTCTTTCCCTGTACCAATACGGTCTTTGGCCGGGATCCGAGGTGGAGATCGAGCATGAGGAGGGATATAACCTCTTCTATCATCATGTCTCTTTTTATCAAATTCGATCTTAGCCAAGGCTTTGCTCTGGGTAATGCCCAGAGGAGTGTCCCTCCGAGAACGAGATAGACGCGCTGGGCAATCCTTTGCCTCGTGAAACAGGGAGAAGCATGTGAAACAGTGTTTCTCAATGTTTAGGTATTCAAATTCCACCGTTGTAACTTCCCCGGTGGGGAGGCAGATGTCCATTTTCATCTCCAATGGTTGAAGCCCATTTATATCCACTCTGATTTTCGCGTCGTCAATATCTTGAGCAGAGATGTGACCAAGCTCGCTACCAATGGTCTCAATCGTTTGGTCAGACCAGTAATGGAGTGGGATGCCATGAATGCGGATCCAAAACGATATAAGAGATGGGAAGGTATCAGACACTATGGGCTCCCATCGTTGGAGGAGTAACATCCATTTCTTGTGATGATACGGCGCTTTATCCAGTACCATGAGTAGATCTTCCTCAGTTTGGAATTTGAACAGGAATTTCTCCGTTCCCAGTTCTCTTCCTGTGACTCTTCCTTGAAGCTTCCAAACTTGGGGTAATACGTCTATTATAGCTCGAGGTTTCTGGTAGTAGGGGTTGGTGACTCGTCCGATAATGGAGAGTCTGTTTGCGGAGAACCGAGCTATCTCCTTCCGGTATTCTCACCGGTGGTTTCTTCTTTGTTTGTGTGGTTTCCAGAGGCCACTTTTCTTTTTCCAGTCGTGAGTAGTGGCGAGACATGTCTAGAGAAGTGACTGACTGAGGGACCTTCGCGAAGAGTTGCAAAGAAAAACGTTCGGTAGCGGACACCAAGACTCAGATCCACACGTAGTGGTAAGGAAAGACAGGTTATAAACAACCAAAGAAACAACCTTTACTCCGGGAAAAGGAGGAGCACAAGAGCACCACCCCGAAAGTACTTAAGATTCAGGACTTGAAAGCAAGGTCTGCTTTTTCTCCAAATAAGCCAGGAAGTCGGCCATAAACTCCATTAGAATCGGACCACGAAGCTTTTCTTCGGAGAGATTCAGTCAAAAAGCAAGAAAAACCATCGTCGGAAAGTTGATTTGCGGTGGAGATAGAGTTGACTTCGCTGTCCGTACGAGGAAAAGGCGACCGGGCACAATCTTCGAGTTAGGCGTTGAGGAGGCCTGGGTAAACGTGCCTGGGAGAGTTTTCAAAAACTCCTTTTTTAAAGTACTAATGGTTCACATCATAACTATTGCTTTATCGGTTGGAGAAAAAGGAACAAACCCAATTTTAAATTTGGCACATCCCTTTTTCATTAACTAGTTCGCAATAATATTATCGTAATCCAATGTTAATGCATAGGATCAGTGATCCACCGCCTAGCGCCTAGAACGCCTAGTCGGAGCCTAAGTGGTATATGCATTTATAAAAGAAAACAATATATATTAGATATATTATATAATATATGTTATATAATTTAAATATTCTTAGTCTAAAAATAGATTAAAAATTAAAGTACATCGAAATAACAAAAAGAATATTAACTAAATTTATCAGCACACGACATTTACTATCAAAACTGTTAAATTTACGATATTTTTTATTGATAACCATTAATTTATGAAATAAGAATTTATAAATTTAGTTATATGTAATAAAATTTTAAAATTATACCGAAACAAACATGAAAATTAAAAATCAAATGATAATTGGTTAAAGATTGTGTGTAGCCGCCTAGGACTGCCTAGACCCGCCTAGGACCGTCTAGACCCGCCTAGGACCGCATAGACCCGCAAAATGGGCTTCTAAGCAACATTTGGACCCAACAAATCTCATTATGCTCCTTTTATTTTTTATTTGTTTCATTATTATATTGGGAGACAGGTGCACACTGATGTTTCATCAAATAAGTACATAACACCCAAATGTCAGATATTTAAATGAGAATAAGAATTGTCATTACATTAAACATGGCATATGCTCAAATATAAAGCTGTCTTACCGTATTTTCCAAATTTCTTTCAACATTCAAATAAAAGAAAGAATCAATTATATAAAAAAATCTAATGAATATTCATAGCCTACACAAACAAAGTCTACTGTTCTTGAAAACCTGAAGTTTGACCGTTGAACACGAGAAATAATGATGTCGCAGAGAAGAGCGTGAAGACAAGAAAAAGTTAAAAAGTCGAAGCAATCAACGATCAGGATTAAATCAACATTTCTTTACCTTATCAACGGCTGAGATTAAAGGAATTAGAAGCGCGTACGAGTGATAGTTGGGTTGAGCGTGACGACTACGATGAGAACACGTGGTCCCTTATTTCACGGGATGGGCCGTTATAAAACCAATGACCCAAAAATTAGAGAAGGAACGGGAGGAGACGAAACTATTTCGGTGATGGGCCAAGCGCCGTCGTCTACGGCGGAATCAAACGGAAGAGAGATAGATTTAAGGTTGGTGATGGTGACTCCGGTGATTATTGATGGAAGAGAATCGATGGATTTGGGGAAAATTGCTACGGTTAGAGATCGTGATTTTACTGGAGATCTACCGGATGAGTGTTTAGCTCATGTATTTCAGTATCTCGGAGCTGGAGATCGTAAACGCTGCTCTCTTGTTTGTAAACGGTGGCTAATCGTCGACGGTCAGCATCGTCATCGGCTATCTCTCGACGCTAGAGGAGAGATCTTCTCGTTCCTAACGTCTATGTTCAATCGATTCGATTCGGTGACGAAACTCGCTCTCCGATGTGATCGGAAGTTTGTTAGCTTAAGCGATGAGGCGTTGGTTATAATCTCTCTTCGTTGCTCGAATCTGACTCGTGTTAAGCTTCGTGGTTGTCGTGAGATTACAGATCTGGGAATGGTGGAGTTTGCTCGGAATTGTAGAAATCTTAAGAAGCTTTCAGTTGGATCTTGTAACTTTGGAGCTAAAGGCGTGAACGCGATGCTTGAACATTGTAAGCTTCTGGAGGAACTGTCGGTGAAGAGACTCCGAGGGATTCACGAAGCTGCTGAGTTGATTCAGCTGCCGGAAGATGGTTCGTCTTCTTCACTCAGATCTATATGCTTGAAAGAGCTCGTTAATGGCCAGGTATTTGAACCATTGGTTGCTAGTACTAAAACACTGAAAACATTGAAAATTATTCGTTGTTTGGGTGATTGGGATAAGGTTCTTCAAATGATTGGTGAAGGAAACAGTTCCTTGAGTGAAATTCATCTCGAGAGGCTTCAAGTGAGTGACTTAGGGCTTTCAGCTATATCAAAATGCTCAAATGTAGAGACTTTGCATATAGTGAAAACACCAGAATGCTCCAACTTTGGTTTGATTGATGTTGCTGAGAGATGTAAGTTGCTTAGGAAACTTCACATTGATGGTTGGAGGACTAATAGGATTGGTGATGAAGGTCTAGTAGCTGTAGCTAGACATTGTTTAAACTTACAAGAACTTGTATTGATTGGTGTTAATGCAACACATAAGAGTTTATCAGCCATTGCTTCAAACTGTGAGAAACTCGAAAGACTAGCACTTTGTGGAAGTGGAACCATAGGGGATACAGAGATTGCTTGCATAGCTAAGAAATGCGGGGCGTTGAGGAAGTTCTGTATCAAAGGATGTGCGGTTTCGGATCTAGGGATTGAGGCACTCGCTGCTGGTTGTCCTAATCTGGTGAAACTGAAGGTGAAGAAATGTAAAGTGGTGACTGGAGAGATTGGTGAGTGGCTTCGTGAACAGAGGAGGACGCTTGTGGTGAGTATGGATGGTGATGAAACGGAAGCACCGGGAGTGGTTGTGGATGGTGAGGGTGAAACAGTTCTGGAGGAGCCAAGGGTGGATCAAGCCGGTGGTGGTGTGGTGGAGATTGGTTCAGGTAATGGTGGAGGAAGTAGATTGGCGACGATTAGGTCAAAGTTTGGGTTTCTTGCTGGAAGGAACTTGGTAAGTTGCAGATTCAGGAGATGGTCTAGTAATGATGATAATGGTACTAGTTCTACTTGATCAGCTATTATAACCCTAATTGTCAAAAATGCTTTATCTCTGTCTTGTTTGATTTTCTTTGATCGTCTGTGTAATCCTATTTCATGATCTTTGTGTAAGAAGAAGACCTTGTCAATTAGAAATGAAGAATGTTTTATTTTTATTTTGTATTGACTATTGATTTGCCGGCCGTGTGTAGTTGTTATTTCTCTGTTTGGAACGGAATATTGGTCAAAATGATGTGAATGAATTGTCATGTAGTTGAATTATTTGACTTGTAATTAACATGTAACTAGGATTACTGGATAAAGTAACTTATAATGAATGGTGGATTACTGGATAAAGTAACTTATAATGAATGGTGGATTACTGGATAAAGTAACTTATAATCAATGGTACAGACAGGGAAAAAAAGGTGATTAAGAAGGGAACCTTGATTTGGACAAGAAGGTTATAATTAATTTTGTTGTGAAGTATGATTATAATAAAAAAATTGGACAGAAAAGCAATTTAAAAGAAGAAGCTGCCCAAACCAATGTTTTTAAAACCAAACCAGTGACCGAACCGACTAAATTTTTTGATATCGATCGGATTTGATAATATGTTAAAATAATTTATAATATATAATTAATTTTAAACTATTTGAC
This sequence comes from Orychophragmus violaceus, assembly GCA_030180135.1. Taxonomy (NCBI): domain Eukaryota; kingdom Viridiplantae; phylum Streptophyta; class Magnoliopsida; order Brassicales; family Brassicaceae; genus Orychophragmus; species Orychophragmus violaceus. The sequence goes on along the minus strand of CM058232.1, from coordinate 571,131 downwards.
ACTTCATTAATCATAAAATGTTAAAATATATGTAAAAATTATTAGAAAATGTTGCAAAAGTTTAAATGTTTAAACAATAATGAAATAAGATATAGTAACTCATTTAATTTAATTTTTTAGTTTTAATAAATAATTAAAACTAATATAGTTATATTCAATTGTATTTTAATAAAAAACAAAAAATATATTTTTTTATAAAATTTGGTTTGATATAGTTTAGTGGATAATCGATTTTTTTTGTTTTTAGCAGTTTAATTCAATTTTTAACCGATTTAATTATTATTATTAGATTTTATATTTAATCTAATTCTAATATGTTTTCTGTTCGTGGTTCAACCGAGTTCGACCACCAAATTGGTCCGGTTTTGAAAACACCGGCCCAACCCCAACAAATCATTAAAGAAGAAGGCACGAAACAGATAAAGCCCTAATTCTCGTTTCTCCACCTTCTCGAACTCCCTCTTAACCAGTCTCGCCGTCTCTTAAAACTCACAGAGCCACCGTCCGATACTACTCGACCCGTAAAAGCTCCGTTCTACTTTCACTATTTTGTTTATGGAGCATAAACTAGCCACTGCTGAGAAAAAAGTACGCCTCTCTCGTTATTCTGTATCTCGTTAGAATTTTGTCACTCAAAATTCCTTATCTTCATTGAGTTGAATTTGGTAAATGAACATGATTATCATTGGGGATGATGATGATTTGTAGGTGCTAGTAGAGCTGGTTAAGCTAGTGCAGAAACAAGGTTTAGAAGGTGAAAACGGAGGATGGAAAGAATTTCTCAATTCTTACGATAAGAAATTCGGATCAAGTGTGAGCGATCCTTCCAGACGCTCCAATGATGTATTGGTCGCTTTTCTTTCTTCTTTGAAAAAGAAGGAAGATGTGCAGGTTATAACACTAACAAATACTTTGTTTGATCTTATCTTGTTTGGATTTACTTGTTCTTATGTGTTCTTGGTATTGTAACTCTCTCTATCTCAGCTATTGGCTAAGATTCTTCAGTGTGATGCTAATCGTAATCTCATTGAGAAATTCAAGCAAGAATCTCCAGATAAAGAGACTCCTGAGCAGGTTAGGAACATTTTTTTTGAGTATATTGATTTTGTTAATTTTTTCATAACTACAATGATGTTGTTTGGCAATGCAGAGGCTAGTTCGAATGACTATTACACATCACAGGTACCCAGGGGACTATGCTTTCCCTTCCTTCGCCGAGGTATGTGTGTTTCAATCACTTTGAAATGGAGAAGAATCTAATACAAGAATATGAGATACTGAAGAAGAAATTATGAATTGCATAACAGGATTGGTTTGTAACTGAGCGTGGAAAGAAGATTTCAAAAGTTATGAAATCAACCAGAATGCTTGCTATTGATTGTGAGATGGTTACCTGTGAAGATGGCAGTGAAGCTGTAGTTAGGATTGCCGCAGTGGACCGTGATTTAAAGGTATAGATTCATTCTTTTTTTTTTTTTTGTTCTCGGTGATCAAAACATCGTAATTGTGTTGTTTTTTTGGATCTGATGCTTGTGATTCAGGTGGTTCTTGACAAATTTGTGAAACCGAGCCTACCTGTTGTTGACTATAAGACATCAATTACTGGAGTTACTGCTGAGGATCTTGAGAAAACCACTCTGACTGTTGCAGATATACAGAGAAAGTTGCGGCGGTTTCTTACCCCGGGAACTGTTTTAGTAGGTCACGGTTTGCACAACGATCTTAAAGGTTAGCTAACAACAAGATCCAAATTGTCTCTATATGGTGTGTGGAGATCTATTTTTATTGTGCTTACTAGTTGTTAACTATGATCACACAGTGCTAAAGATGGATCATGCGAGAGTAATTGATACTTCATTTGTATTCAAGTATGTAAACAATTCGCGACCACCTTCTTTATATAATGTGTGGAAGGCAAGCATACTAACCTTTAATACCCTCTTCTCGTTAAGAAAACAAATCCTAAACATGTATAAAGATTTGATAAATCCTGTTTTGTGTAATTTTCTCCAGTTTGTTTTTGGTGAAGAGTTGAGAATGGTGGGTGCTGCTCACAATTGCGTTCATGACGCAGTAGCTGCTATGAAACTTGTACTTGCTATTATTGAAAAAGGAGTTGAGACCTCGATTCCACAAACTGAAAAAGTAAGACAGACTGTTACTATTCAAGTTAAGTTCCAAAATAAAATGTGTATATGCATAGTTATTCTGAAACACATATCCATATCAGATGTTGGAGGATGAGAAGACAAAACAGGAGTTGAAGAAGGCAAATCTCTTTTGTCATAGAATCCCTCACAATGTTTCCTCTCAAGAGTTACAAGGAGTTATTACAGGAGATTTCAGAGTCGATGTTAAGGTAATTTTTTTAAAAACCCGAACATGCTATAATATTTTTATTCACAATTTTTTCCTCACGAGGAATCTGAGGGTCTGTTTTGTTTTTAGCAGCCACCAAACAGGCTAGGAGGTTTTTATACCGCAGAAATTGTTTTTAAGAGTCCAGAGGAAGCGAATCAAGCATTTGAAAACGTTGATGGAGATATAGTTAAGGTACAGTATAACCTCTATAATATTTGATTAATTAATACATCTGTAAATTAATAGGATTTTCTTTGTCTCAAAATAAGTTTTTGACCCAATTAATCTTTCGATAAACTAATGTTTCGCTAAATAAACAAAATATCACGGTCCTGATTGTATTAATCTATACAGGTATTACTGTATTTGGGATCATATATGTGGTCATGTTCAGGATCTGTAGCTATCATGAGGAAATCGATATAATAAGTTTATGTTGTCCTTTTTTTCAGGATACAAATGGGTTGTCACAAAAAAAGTTGAGTTTAAACTGAGTTCTGGATCAATAGCTAAACTCTTCGTTCGTAAAAATGTTCAAGACGGTGAAGTCTCATCCAACAAGAGAAGTAACTCAGAGGAGAACAATGTGAGTTCTAAGAGACAGAAGAGGGACAATGATAATGAGGAGACCACCAAAGGTAATGTAGACCATCCCAGCCGAGAGAGCATCTGTGAAAATCATTTAAAGGAAATTGAAGAACCGAAGACCTTGATTCCACAATCTGAACAAGTAAGACTGACTGTTCTATACAACTAAGTTCCAAAATATAAGTTATTCTGAAACACATACAAATTTGTATCCATATCAGGTGTTAGAGAATGAGAAGACAGTACTGGAGTCGAAGAAGGCAAGTCTCTTTTGTCATAGAATCCCTCACAATGTTTCCTCTCAAGAGTTACAAGGAGTTATTACAGGAGATTTCAGAGTCGATGCTTTGGTAATGTTATTATAAACCTAAACATGCTAAACTTTTTATTCATATTTTTTCTCGCGAGGAATCTGAGGATCATGTTTTGTTTTTAGCAGCCACCAAAGAAGCTAGGAGGTTTTTATACCGCAGAAATTGTTTTTAAGAGTCCAGAAGAAGCAAATCAAGCATTTGAAAACGTTGATGGAGATATAATTAAGGTATATATTGTTCAGGATCTGTAGATATCTTTAGAAAATCGATATAATAAGTTTATGTTGTCGTCTCTTTTCAGGATCCAAATGGGTTGTCACAAAAAAAGGTTGAGTTTAAGATGAGTTCTGGATCAGTAGCTAAACTATTCATTCGTAAAAATGTTCAAGATGGTGAAGTTTCTTCCCACAAGAGAAGTAACACAGAGGAGAACAATGTGAGTTCTAAGAGACAGAAGAGGGACAATGATTCTGAGGAAACCACAGAAGGTAATGTAAACCATCCCAGCCGAGAGAGCATCTGTGAAAATCATTTGAAGGAAATTGAAGAACTGAAGGAGAAACTCAAAGCTAAGGAACATGAGGTTCAGACACAAGATAAGATGATAACTAATCTCAAAAAGAAACTGGAGAAGAAAAAGTCAAAGACTCGCTCATGATTTTGTTTGAATCAGACCATGGCTTTTGTTTGAGAGTTCACTTGCACCAGGTTCTGTGGTCTTAGATTTGGGATAATTTTTAAGGTTATATGAAGTCAGATACAATTGTCTTCCATGTTTTGTTTTAGGGTTAAGTATTTCAGTTGAAGAACTCAGGACATCTCACATGATTTTGTATTGCTTAGGATGAAGCCAATGACCATTTTTTATACATTTCTACTGTTGAAAAGAATATGAAATGAAACTCTTCTATTTATAGTAGCTTCCTTGATCGTTTTCATGTCTTCTTCAACGAGTTGCTGATAATTTGATACCATCAAAAGTTTTAGGTTCTTGTTTGACTTTAGAGATCTTGCTCTTTGATCTTCTTGGCTTACCGGAGCGCTTATCCATGGCTGATTGACTCACTGAGAGCTCTGAGGAAGACTCTGGCCACGGTGTTTTCTTTGATGGCACTCTGATTTCCAAGGGCGAGTTTATGATCCAGCTGCTTACAAGTAGATAGATCACAAAGTCAAGATGAGATTATGTGATGAGAAAATGAGTGTAGTATACCAACAAACTTACCCAGGTGGGAATTTGCTATCAGCTCTGGCTTCAACTCGGAGCCACCAAAGCAAGACATGTCGGCCACAGCTTCCAAGTGGTTCCACCATGGAAGGATCCTTAACCAGAAACAAAGGACTATCTTCAGTTTCTTCATTATCAACCAACAAGTTAACATCTTTAACCCATGTTGGTTTATCATCTACAGATTCCTTCCATAGCAACCTGGAGTTCAATACAAACCCTGACCATTCCATCTTACTAGGCATCACAGTAGCTTTGTCATCGATATAAACTGCAGTCTTCTTGGCATAAGGCTGTGTGTTGAAAACATGCCAGCCCGCTAGTTTCCCAGAGGAATCACAACTAGGACCTTGGATTGGCATTGACAAAGGTTTGCCTTTGTGCTGATTCATCAAGACTGATGATAATTCATCTGCATTACCAGAGTGAGCAAGTATCCCAACAGATAGAGCACCAAACCATTTCACAGTTTGAATCACATCAAAGAGCTCCATGCTATGCATGTTGCTATCATCAGCAAAGACAATAATCCCATCTAACTTCTCGTCTCTCACGATTCTGCTCTCCAAACATCCACAAGAACAATTTAGATTTATGGATTAATCAATCAAAAGAGTGAACAAGGATCTCACCTCAAGGCGTGAATCCGCATGTTGGTCTCCAGTTTGTGACGATCTTCCCAAGTATTCGGCATTTTCTGGTCGAACCCAACATGAATCGTCTTCAATCCTGATTTCGCGATGAACGAAGCCGTCTCGTTGGTTTTTCCACCAGCTTCCACTACGATCCACACCAAATCGTAAGGAACAAGCATGAGAGAATGCATAACTCCAGTCAGATGAAGCGCCTGGAAAGTCCGTACATAAGTCGGCGTCACCGCAATCACAGTCTTAGGACTCCTCACGCCGTACAACGATTTCTGCTCCTTCTGTACTCTTTTAAGTAACTGATGCGCTTTCATGACCTCAATCGGGTTCGGGTGAGGCCATGGACGGATCCGGATCCCGTGTCTTCCAACCACTACTCTAGAGTTCTTCACCGTAATGTTAGTTTTTTCCTTCAGCTGGAGAAGCTGGCTTACCCCGCCGGTACCGGCGGGAATAAAAGGCGTAGTGTATAGATTGGTGACGGAAGTAGAGAAGAGGAAGAAGAGTACTAAATGGCTGAATCGGAACCCTAGAATCAAGCTGATCAAGCAGCATACACCATGAATCAATAGCCAAAAGATTGAGGATGGAGAAGGCTTGCCGACGAAACCTCCATCGAATGACGGATCCGATGATCTGAAGCTGCTTCCTCGACGACTCCAGTAACTCAATCGAAACGCAGAGAGGAGCTTCATCTTCTTCGTTTTTCTCTCCGTTGTGAACAGTTTGAGCTAACATAAAAGAGGGAAAATTGTCAGTTAAGATTGATTAAATTAATTAATTACTTTGCACTTAAGGTTTAATTATTAATTACACTTAATTAATACAATTAGTATGATTACCAACCAATCTGCTGGTACAGCGGACATATTATAAGGAAATCGAAAAGATAAAGCAATGTTGTATTTATAATTTATAAACTGACGGGTTACACGTGGCTTATAAGTATATGTTCAAGCGTTAATGTCGTTGGGTTATACTGTGATTAAGGAGGTAAATCACGTGTATAAATAAGTATAGGTTTCCGTTTTTTTTTTTTTTTTTTTTTTTTTTTTTTTTTTTTTTTTAACCTGGGGTATCCCGGACCTATGGAGGGGCCCAGACTAATCCCCAAGGGGAGGTGCAGCCCACAGATAGACCCTCTCTCCGGGTATGCAAATGGGCCGTAAGCAATGGACCCATATCCGTGTGGATGAATAGATGAGGCATTTTTGTTTCCGCCTGGGCTCGAACCCGAAAATGGTGTTTACCACCCCGAGCCCCTCAACCGTTTTTCCTTTGTTTCTAAGCAAAAGCTACAAGTTGTTTAAGCACATTATTTTATATAAATATCACCAATAAAATGAAAAACACTATAGTGTTATAAAGTCACAAACCTTATGCCAAATTGATTATTTTGAATTTACTATCTTTTTCCGTCTACATTGTACGATGTTTTTAAAACCAGACCGGCGACTAAACTAGCAAATTTTTTAAATCATAGATTAATATGGTATAATCGGATTCAACCAAGTGATAATATTTTTAAAATAATATATATATATATATATATATGTGTTATTAATTTTAAATTATCAAATTAAAAACTTCAATAATCATAATTTTTGAAAATATGTATAATGATTAATAAAAAAAATGCTGCAAAATTTAAATGATAAAATAACAAAGAGAAAAGATATAATAGCATGTTTAATTTTAATTTTAATAAATATTTAATACTAATATAGTTATATTTGGTTTTTAGAAAGGAAAAATTAACTAACAAAATACAAAATAATATTTTTATAAAATCCGGTTTGGTATGGTTTAATGGATCGTTGGTTTTTAGTTTTTTGGCGGTCTAATCCAGTTTTTTTTTTTGTTAAACTATTATTAGGTTTTATTATCAATCCAACTTGGATATGTTTTCGGTTCGTCGTTCAACCTGGTTAAACCAGGTCCGGTTTTAAAAACATTGGGTTGTAATACAAAATTTATTAATCGTATGTGTTATGATTAATAGTTGGATTAAATTCAAATGCCAATATAAGCCCATTTCTTATGTTGAATCCATAAAGCCCAGTAACGCCTAAACTGTACCAGAAGAAAATTTAACTTTTAAAAATAAAATAAAACAATACCACAAGTTTAAGCGATTAGCTTCGACCCTAATTTATGGCGGCGGCGATGTCTTCGTCCCCCGTCGTCAGTTCATGAAACTAATAAATCTCTCCAATCTTTCTCTGCTCAAATCTCTTCGCATCCGAAAATTGCCCATCCTACAAATCCGAACAATGATCCATACTCAGCATCCAAATCCTGAACCGTCACCAGTGCTCGACGATCTTCTCTCCTCGGAGCAGCAGCAGCCTGATGTGCAGATTGAGAAGCTGAAAGAAGCAGCACCGGAGAGCTTGGGATCTCCAGGTCAGGTCTTGAGCATTGATACTAGAGTGGAGAAGGCTTGGGCACACTGGAAAAAACTGGGTAGACCGAAGTATATTGTTGCTCCGATGGTGGATAACTCGGAGCTACCGTTTCGATTGCTCTGCCAGAAATACGGAGCTCAAGCTGCTTATACACCAATGCTGCATTCTAGGATTTTTAGCGAGACTGAGAAGTATCGAAACCAGGAATTCACCACTTGTGAGGTAAAATAATTCAATCGTTTGTTTGTTTTCTGAGGGATTTGTGCATTTAAAATCGTGGTTATTTAGGGTTTTGATGAAATTTGTAGGAGGACAGACCATTGTTTGTGCAGTTCTGTGCTAATGATCCTGATACGCTTTTGGAAGCTGCAAAGAGAGTCGAACCTTACTGCGATTATGTTGATATCAATTTAGGGTAAGTACAGTTTATGATAAAGTTTCAATTTTTATCGCATCACTACTGTATAAGTTTTGTTAGTTCTTACATAATTCAATGATTTGGGTGTGGAGATTCTGGAAATCATAGAGTTGAATGAGTGTTAGTAGTTTTCAATTCAGTGATTTGGGCTCTGTGAGAACACAATAACCTTAAGAGTAGTTTGAACCTTGGACTATTGAGTTAGATCTTTTAGGGAGTTTTGGTTTCAGGTGTCCTCAACGTATTGCGAGGCGAGGAAACTATGGTGCATTCTTGATGGATAATCTTCCTTTAGTGAAATCACTTGTTGAAAAGTTATCTCAGAACCTCACTATTCCTGTCTCCTGCAAAATCCGGATCTTCCCAAACCTTCAAGATACACTCAACTACGCCAAGATGTTAGAAGATGCTGGCTGCTCACTGCTAGCGGTTCATGGCCGAACGAGAGATATGAAAGACGGGAAAAAGTTTAGAGCTGATTGGAGCGCCATCAAGGAAGTGAAAAACGCTTTGAGAATCCCTGTTTTAGCTAATGGGAATGTAAGGTGTATTGAAGATGTCGATGACTGTATCAGAGAGACGGGCGTTGAAGGTGTTCTTTCCGCTGAGACGCTTCTTGAAAACCCGGCGGTCTTTGCTGGGTTTAGAACAGCTGAATGGGCTAAGGAAAATGAAGAAGAGGGATACGTTGATGGAGGGTTAGATCAGGGAGATTTAGTTGTTGAGTATTTGAAGTTATGTGAGAAGCATCCTGTTCCGTGGAAGATGATTCGGTCACACGTGCATAAGATGTTGGGAGATTGGTTTAGGGTTCATCCACAGGTTAGGGAGCAGCTTAATGCTCAGAACATATTGACGTTTGAGTTTCTTTATGGTCTTGTGGATCAGCTTAAAGAGCTTGGAGGACGAGTTCCACTCTACAAGAAAAGGAAGATAGAACTACAAGAATCTCCACAAAGGGTTTAGAGAGTTGAATTTATACGTTCTTGATTCATTGAGATTCTATGTTGTATTAGTATCCAAATACATTTTGAATAATTGTCACTTATAAATTACATTTTTGATTAATATTTTCTGAAATGCTTGTTGATTGTTAAGCTAAATACCTTCAAGATGTTTTTTGGTTAAGTTTTAATTGATTTAATTATCACATGGGTCAAAGATTTTGAAAATTACAGTAGAACAGTAGAACATATTTAAGGTATAAAGAAAAAGGTTTTCAATAAGTTTGGGCATTTACCCGAATCCGATCCGAAAAACCCGATTCCCATATGAACCGATTCTACAAAAATATTTGAATGGGGCTTAAGTCTAGGTATTTCGGGTATTGGGTAATATCCGAACCGAATTCGAATGAGTATCCGAAATAATCCAAAGTTTTATCTAATTTTAAGTAATTTTACTATTTTCGAGTATTTTTAGGTAGTTTGAGTAGTTTTTTTTTTTTTTTTTTGTAAAAAGGCTATAGTTTGAGTAGTTCTTTTATCGGTTTTTTGATAACACATATATTTTCGTGTATTTTAGATATTTTAAAGTAGTTTAGATATATATTTAAGAGATTTTCAAATTCTTTTGCATATTTTTCGAGTTTTCAGAAATTTTGGTAGTTTCGAATATCCGAACCTGACCTGAATCCGATAAGTCCCAAACCGAATCCGATCCGACATATAAAAATATCCGAACGGGGTCTCTAGTCCTGAACCGAAAAACCCAAAAATCCGATCCGAACCCGAACTGATATCCGAACGTCCATGTCTAGTTTTCAATCACAAACTCAAGGCAATGGAGAAGCAGAGCGTTTCTTACGATCACGACAAAACTGGGTGCTGCTTTTATCAATCCTCTCCAACACGTAGTGCACAAGAGAGCCCAGTAGTTTAAAAATAGAAGTCCATATCTTAGTTACAGCTAGCCTACAAGGCCCAGTTTGATACTCCGACCCATTAATACTTCCATAGTACGGCTTCCAAACACGACATGAGTTCATAACTCACTGTGGCTTATGTGTACTTCTCACAATCTATTTATTTAGATACGCATAGATCTGTTTGTTTTATCATCGTTTACTATTTAGTGGATTCATAATATATAATACACTGTGTTGACGTACTGATATTAAGCCGCCTCGTTCGTGCACATTTGATTTGGAAATAATTAAGAAGTTTTTTTACATATTTAGGGAGATTAATAAAATGATTTCCTTTTCCTTGTCTAATCTGCTAAAGTGCTAAGCATTTTATTTTCTTTTAGCATCAATGTTCGTGTGAAGTTAGTTTATTCTTATTACATGCAACAAGTTCTGATACATTTTACATATTGAAATATCGGTTCGAGATTTAAAAACAATGATTTAAAACGAAAAAAAAAACAATGATTTAAAACGATTATATATGATAATTTGAAGTGGTATATAGCGACAAATATATAAAACAACATGATATTAAAATAAATGGCAACCCGATATTGTAAGAAAATAAACATCTAACAAAGTGGTCCATTTTATACAAAATGAATTGTTTTTTCTGCTTTTCCGTGGTAATTGGCGCCATGTTCACGTGCCAACTGGGTCACAGCTAAAAGTTTAGTTATTAAACCATATTTTTTTCCTACGAATTCTACTTGCCTACTAAAATTATTTGTTTTGTAAATCTTCATATTTAAAATTTAAAATGAAGTCGTGGGAACAATCCAAAATATATCACTCAAATCATCCTACCCTACAGGTTTTTCTATAACAAAAACAATATTGTTATTAGCTTATTTGAATAAATCTTTTGCGTGTAACGATTCCCACCAAATGAATGTCGAATTATTATGAAAGGAACATAAATTGTTACATATAGTTGTTCCTTGTCGGCTGCAATACAGAAAAAAAAAATTTATTTATCAGAATAACTATAATATATACACAATGACGTTTCTATATTATTAAGGACCACCAAACAAAGTTTGGAAAACAGAAAAGGGAAAATCCTTTTGAAATATGTTCATTTGGGAAATTATGACTAATAGGAGATGGGTTCACATCACAAGAATATTATTGAAATCGTGAAGAAAACAAGTAAAGAGAGCAGCAACATCATATAATATGGTTCGATTTATTTAGTATTATATATAGATTATAGTTTTAATCATATACATGCTGTCGCTAATCCACAAGAATAAATATCATTATCCAAATAAATTTTGAATGAAGAAAATACAACTCGACACTCCTGAAAATAACATAAAACAATTATTGGAAGATCGGTTCTTTCGGGGATTGACATCAGGGCCGAACCAACTAATTTGGTGACCTGAAGCGGAGCTGAAAATTGTGGCCCTATATATGTATAAAACCAAGCCTATCACAAGAGAGTACTTTAACATATTCAACAACAAAACATGTTTTATTGAATCAAAAACACATTAAAGAAAATCATGGGCTTTTGCATTATTTAACATTTGTGATATAATAGATCAATTAACCTATTACCCATAGCAATAAAAATGTGGCCTTAAAAAATGAAAAAAAAATTGTTGTCCCTAAGCAACGGCTTAGCCGGCTTATCCTCTGGGCCGGCCCTGATTGACATATTGCTAATCATAATCAATCTCCCACCTGCTGTATATAATATTCAAAGTTATTTAAGTTTACCAATTAATTTATGTAAATTAATTACGTTAGATTACGACATGATCAAAAGCAACTTATAATTCTGAAAATGCTCGTTTAATTTATTAAGTTAGCTATCATTAGACTTAAACCTATTATTTGGCTTACCGTGGTTACTGACTTACTGTTACTATATTGTTAAATAATTATTTTGTTGATCATTTTTGAATTTTGTGGTATAGTAATAAAAGGTGGACTTGGGACAGTACAACATTTCAAGTTCAATATATCTACTAAAAATATTACAACACATTATTTTGGATATTTGTATGGATATTTGTTTTTGTTTTCAATTCACTTATATATTTAGAGAAAAAAATATATCGGTAGATTTCACTTTCCTTTGAAAGTCAATTTTAAATTTCTCAAAACTATTTTGATGATCATGTTATTGGTTTGTTGTTGTGTTTCGTAACAAAAATTATTAACAAGTAGTATTACTTCTTTTTGAAATTTTAAGTTCGTGTTCCCAACAATTTGATTGGTGTACGGTTAACATTGTCAATAAACATTAGTATTTGTTTAAGTGGATTAAAATTAGACATGGACATTCACGTATTTGGGTTGGGTTTTAGTTTGGTTCTCGCAAGTTTCAGATCTAACAGGTAGGTATAGAAATATAAAATTCATTTAAGAACATGTATATTTTTAGATTGGATTTGAGTCGGGTCCGAATCGGTTCGGGTATGTTAATGTTATACCTACAAAGACCCAAATTTTTAGAGTACCATCCAAATGAAATATTTATAGTTTTTTGGGTATTTTATACCTGAAAATATTTGAAAACATGTAAAATACTCAAAAAATCTGTAAAAATATCTGAAAACTACAAAATTTATTAGGTTTTGTCGGACCATACAGATCATATCAGATTTTATCGAATCTATCGGATAAATTAATAACAGGTTTATAATAATTTCTAATAGGTTACTACAAGCTTTAACAAGTTACTAACAAGTTTTTATAGGTTCTAATAATTACTTAGAGCATCTCTAACTCCACACTATTTTTCACACTAAACTCTATTTTAGAGTAAATTCTTCTTCAACCCTACTTTATATCTCACTCTAAAATAGTGTAAACCTATTTCTTACACTATTTTTAGTGTAAACATATTTCTTACTCCATTTTAGTGTTAAACTTTTTATTTATAAAATAGTGCTTTAACTTTTAAATCTTTTATTTATATCTATAATAAATTATAAATTTAATACTTATTTATTATAAAATCATTATTAAATTATTAAAAATATTGAAATACAAAAATACTAAAACTTAAAATAAGTAGCATTGAAAGTATTGTCCAAACAAAATAGATAAAATATCTCTCTGTTGATTTCGTAGTTGATCACTCCGCTTTTATAAAATATGTGTTTGCTTGGATGGAATATATGCACGAATATTTGGATCTTGTATGGTGATATTTAAACTAAAATCTATTAAATTTTATTATTTTTATATGATGTAATGTTGTTTTTATTGAATAAATGTTAATTTAAATAATTTTATAATATAGAAGTTGTAATATTATAATTTATGAAAATTTTGCAAAAATAAATTAATAGGGTTGAATTGTAAACTTTATATATAAAAGTATTAGTAGTAAACAAAAAAATAGAATATACTTAGAATATTCTATTTTTAGTGTAGAAAATAGAATTGTACATTAGCGAGAAATCCATTTTTGTGTCATATTAGTTTAATGTGAAATACAGTGTTTGGCATTGAAGATGATTTTAGTACATTATTTACAAATTTTAACAAGCATTCGAAAGATTCGCGGATAAAACTTGGACTCGAACTTATATTTGCAAATCTTCAATCATCATATCTAATAGATTTTAAATTTTGGATTCGAAACTGACATGACCCGAATTTTTTGAATCGGTTCAGGTTCGGATCTTTGAGTCGAGAGTCGAGAGAAGAATGCCTAGATCTAGTTGAAATACACCTAAATTCTCATAATTGTACCCTAGAAATACCAAAGGACAAGAGAAAATTGGAACAGGACAAAACTGAGAATAACGGGGAAAGAAAAGGACAAAAAGGACAATACACAATACGTGTCGTAATTTAAGTACACATAAAGTCAATTCCTAACGGTATCCAGTCATCGACCACCGACCTACCTTTCTTCCACCACTATCCTATACCGTTTTACGTAGGTATTATTATTATACACTGTATACTATAATACAATCTACGTACCGAAACAAAATTTTCAAAATGGTTTACATATATATATTTGTTGTTATAATTAGGATAGATTATGCAGCTCCATTATTTGAAATAATACTAATTTGGCGTCATCTACATATACTAGTCCAGCCAAACAGTAGATATGAGAAACCACTTTCTTAGAATAGGTTTTATGAAATATAATTCTCTAGGTATTTTTCAAAAAAATACTCAGTGAATTTAGGGGTTTTGCTATATATATTGATGAGAAGAAGGTATATCCTCATATTAAAGTCTCACATCTAAAAACCTAATCTCTCAATTTTCTTATAGGAGTTTTAGACATTTTTAAGTACTTTTCATATTCACATGCAAAATTTAATTATTTATATTACATAAATACAAATTATACATATCAATATTTCTTTTTTTTTAACAGTAACATTAATGTTTAAACTGTTTAACTGGATAACTAAATATTGTTAGATTAATATTTAATGTTTTAAGTAAAAATAATATTTTTTAATCTATGTGTTTTTAGGGAAAACCTTTCATATAAAAATCTGAATATATATGAATATGATAAAATATATAAGTATATCGCAATTTTTCATTTTTAAACTAGTTTTTGAGTATAAGTTATATCCACTACAAAGTAACATTACTCTAAAAATTTCTATTTTCTGATTATATTCTGTTTATTGATGTTTAGTCTCATAAATACTATGTTCAAATTTCTAATTATGAACGTGAAAATAATGTATTCAAATCCTATATTAAAATATATAAATCTAATAATATACATAAGTATGTAGCATTTTTTTTTTCTTAGAGTAGTTTTAAATGTGAATTACACGAATTACTAATATCTCAAAAAATCTCTTTTCAGAATATTAATGAGAAAAGTGTGTATATCTATATAAAAAGTCATGAATTCAAAAAAAAAAAAATGGTCCTCATATGACTCACCGATTGTATATCTTTTCAAACAAAGCTTTTGGTCTCGTATTTTCTTATTACGTAATTATTATTCTCATGATTTAATTTACAGCATTGTGAAAGATTTCAGTTAATAATCAAATTTGGTGATGACTATAACTTAATCTCTATATATCTTCTGTTGTCTATCTGGAGAATGGGAGTCCAGGTATCTTTCGTATAAATTTATTAGAATCTGGTTTAATACTTTAATGATTAATATACACAGAAACATTATATATATATATATTAGTTATATAATTAAGTACCAGGGTATATTCGTGGACAAAATATTTAAATAGTAAAAAACACACTACTATAATAATACATATGGATATATCATTAGAGAAGAAATAATAGTATCAATTATAATATTAATATGCGCATGTCATCTCCACCCACCTCTTCTTCCGCCTATCCTCTTAAAAAAGCTTATGTTCCGTTTTTAATAAAATAGTAATACAATCAACACAGAAGATACAGCTTTCATCATCGGCCCAATATTCATTATTATTTTCTTTTTCTTATAAATAAAAATATTAAAATTTATTATCTTTTTCAAATTTTTAGAGAATTATAGAAAGAACAAAGAATACAGATAAACCGAAATAAAAAAATACAAACTAACTAAACCAACAAAAATACGACGGAGATAATGGCTTAAAATAAAACCCGAGATGAAGGCTAAAACCAAAACAAATCCAGACGAATATCCTGCTTTTGCAATAATTCCAAAAAACTAGAGTTCACGTCATAGTTACCACAAGCATCTTCCAAGATCAGCTCTCAAACTTCTAAATAGATGCTTACAACTTCTCCAAAAACTAAAAAGAACTCCAAACTTCATCAGAGACTATCTTGTCGACAAAAGAGTCCAAAGAGGCCATCGAAAAGATCCCCAACTACCATTCCCGATCAAAAAATCTCTAAAAAAAACAGCCTTCACAACTACAAAATAAGAGTACAATAAACTGGCGTCTCAACATCTCAAGTCCGGATCATCTCATAATCGTCACGGTCCAATCCCGGATCTATTTATATTTTCTTTTCTTTTTTGTAAAAAATATTTATATTTCTTTAACTCATAATTTCGAAAGGAAAAAAAAACAAAGTGTTATAAGTACAAAACGAATCCAATCCACCATGACAAGTTTTATCTTCAAAATCCAACTAACCAAAATTCTCTCTCTCTCTCTCTCTCTCTACTTTTCTTTTGTCGGTGAATTTGTATTTTGTCTACTCCCTCCATCATCATAATACTACCTGCAACCTCCCTCCCACTCTCTCTCCTGCTCCGACATATTTATTCTCTGTCATCGTCTCTCTCTCTCTCTCTGGCGAAACCCAGATCGAGAAACTCGGTCAAGTCCTCAAAAGTCTTTTCCTCTCGAGTGTTTAAGATCCTCCATGGACGGCGGCGGAGTAGCTAACGTGGCAGTCGCCGGGACAACGAGGAAGAGAGAAAGACCTTACAAGGGTATAAGGATGAGGAAGTGGGGAAAATGGGTTGCGGAGATTCGAGAGCCTAACAAACGCTCTAGGTTATGGCTCGGCTCTTACTCAACTCCTGAGGCGGCGGCGCGAGCTTACGACACGGCGGTTTTCTACCTCAGAGGACCAACGGCGAGGCTTAACTTCCCTGAGCTTCTTTCCGAAGAGAAGTCATCCGATGAGGACATGTCGGCTGCGACGATTCGGAAGAAAGCGACCGAGGTCGGTGCTCAGGTAGATGCTTTGGGCACGGCGGTGCTAAACAACCGCCCTAATATTTTTGGTCAGAATCAAGATTTTCATCGGACTTATCAAAACGGTGAGCAAGAAGAAGAGGAAGATGAAGATGAGAAGAAGATCAGTGGCGGCTGGTTATTGGAACGAGTTGACTTGAATAAATTACCCGACCCGGAAAGCTCCGATGAAGACTGGGAAACCAAATAAATATATTTAAAATGTATATTTTGGAGCGGTGGCTGCTGCTAACGCACGCCTCCGCCTACCTCTACGAAAATCATTAGCGGCGTTTATGTTTTTTTTTTTTTTTTTGCATTATCTGAAATCTTAGGGTTTCTAGTTAATAATTTTTGCTTCTTTTATTATGGGGTTTGCGGTTTATGGAATTTTAGGCTATTGCTTAAAGAATGTAAAATGTATATTACCACTCATTAATACGCATTAATGAAATGCGCCCTATTTCCTATCATTAACTTGTTACTTTTACTTTTAGTTAGTGTTTAGAGAAGATGATTACCCAAAATACCTCTTTTTGTTTGTGTGATAAGATGATTTATTTTAAAAGAAATTTCCTAATTTGTTAGTAAATTTCATTTGATTTAGGAAAGCTTTTTATCTACAATATAACCTCGCTATGTACAAAACAATATCATTCTCAATATAAACTCAGTGTTTAAAAAAAACCTCTTTAATTAATACTCGTAAATTAATATACTCATAAATTAATATAATTTTCAAATTCTTGATTTAAATTTTTGCTAAATTAATAAAATATCATTGTTCTAACGTTAATAATTTATAGAAGTTTTACATTGTGTTTCTAGTTAGAGCTTTCCTCTTTAGCTTTACCTTTGTATAACTTTTGTATTAAACTCATGGTTATTGGCTTTGCACAGCAATAAAATTGTAGATGGTGAGAAAAAAATGATTTAGAAAGGTTTCCTACACATTTTTGTTATTTGATGATGCATTGAAAATGCACTCTCTTCTTAATCTGAAGTTTAGGGATGGGATGTCATCAAGTTGAATAATAATAACGGGACAAAATATGACCTACATGCATATCATATAAAAGCAACTTGACATAAGTCTATCTCTATTAATTACATCCACAATTTTTGTTTTCAGTTAATTCATAAAGCTTATTGTATACATACGTAAATGCATATACGGATAAGATTTTGGGACGTCGGCGACTTGGGGGTGTTTTGTTTTTGTCTTCTGCTCCATTTTCTATTTGTTCTGTGGGTACCATTCATATATTTATATGCTCTATCTATCTTTTTCAAGGTATATTATTACAAGATATTATTATTTTCATTGCTCGTTTTATTTTGAGATCTATTTTCAATAAATTGACGTTTTCTTATATATATCGGAGTTTAAAAATTTCCTTCACCACAATACTTTAATATATTAGTATGTCACAGGGGCCAAGGAAAAGTATGTTGGATCAATACATAATATCGTATTATGTTTCATAATTACTATTGGGATCGGATTATATTAGTATTTTATTGTTTTTTCACAAAAAAAAATTACCATTTTATAATATTAGAAGATTACATAGTTGAGATGCATTTGTCGGATATATTTGTCGAAAAACGAAAAATCCATCTAAACCGACTATCAAAAAATGATATCCAAGTCAAAAACCCAAAAACGAGAAACAACAAAAGCCACAAGATTTTAATACAAACAAAAACTAGTTAGCAGCAACTAACCATGACTAAAAACAACAAAAATCAAATCGAATTCAACTAACCAAGACACCAAAAAAAACATAGAACACCAAACGCTGAGAGAGAAATAAGCATATAGTTATTCTATTGTTTATGTTTGTTATTTTGTTGTTATTGTTATTAATCAAGAATATATTGCTAAGATACCAAAATAAGAAAGAGTACAGGTGGGTGAGTCCAAGCCAGCAATAGCAAAAGTAGAGTTTTGATTTGATATTTGATGGGGTTTCCTTTTTCCTGGTCGTGTAGTGTTTTTTCTTTGTATCACAAAATTGTTTTAGAACCTAACTAAATCGATTTTAAGTTACAAAACAATTTTCTTGTAGCTCTCATAATAAGTGAGGGGATTTGTTTGGTTTCTTTCATTGTAATATTTATGCGACCAAATCGACCAGGCATAGTACTATAGTTGAACCCTAATCACGAATCTTACAAAGGTCAGTTCAGTATACGGTTCGATTAGAAGCAATTTTAAAATGACCGACACAAGTCCCCATCTTCCCCAAACTACCTGTCTGATGATCATTGTTTCTCGTTGTCATTATCTCGATGGAGTATTGTTAGCAACTTGAATCCACAATCAAATAAAAAGAGTTCAAAAAGTTGCATGGTGATGGGGGCATGCGATAATGTGATTCGTGGATCCGTATCCAACTTTATGATTAAAAAAATGTATTTAAATGGTAATTTGTTTTTCATATTTATAAATGGAAAGAGATATCACACTTGTTAGTAACTACCACAATTATGTAGGAAACTTGTATATGAGATGAGATAATACATAGACAGAATCTCTCACATTGGTACAAATAAGCATTGTGTGAGGTCACAAATATCATAGAAATCACAAACTACGTCAGAGCTACTACTTTTTCATTTATTTCATCTAAAGTCTAATTTCTAACCATCGAGCCTTTTTCTCATTCTACAATTTTTTTCGTCTAAGAAATATTTATGTTAGCCAATATTTAAAGACTATACTATTAGGACATCCATAGTTGGAAAAGATCTCGAGAGTAATATATAAGAAATATGAGCGACTTTACTTATTACCAATTGATTTTAGGTTGAAAATCTATAGATTTTAATATGGTATCAGAGCACGATTCACACCAATCTAACCTGATCTGATAAAAAATTGGTCCAACCATCGACAAACCATGTCCATAGGCTAATAGATACGTACAAATATAACCGGATAAACCGGAGATAAAACCGAACAAGATTATAAGAGACATAGTTCGAGAGTTTTGAGACCATAATTTTGAGACCCAATCTTAATTAAAACTCTAAGCCACCCTAGCGATCACTCCAAAAGAACAAAGTGGACTAGAGACAGACTGAAGGACAAGAATGATGATGATGATGTTAAAAATGATGGGCTGTACATCACAGTAAGCCCATGAATCTATACTAGATCAATTATTGGGCTATATATAAAGCTTAGGATAATACTATTCGGAGATAGCACCTTTACAATATATACCTAACGCGTCAAATTTAAGTTAAGTTCAGTAAGCTTGACACTGGGTCTATTTATAGTCTCTCAGCTCATCTGAAGAACACAAACCGGCCCATGAGAACATATGATATAAGTTGTATTGTTCGGACAAAAGTAGGTGGCTGACATGCTGCCATTTGATCAAGAACTGAAAAAGAAAGATGACTGTAATTGTCCGGACATATACATATTTTAAACAAAGATATACACATTTTTTTTTCTGAGAAAAGGGTTAAGATATACACACTGATATGCACTATTGATATTGTACAAGTTTGATTTTTCCTTTCCTTTTCCCATCAATTCTTGAATTCCATTTCGAGACAAAAGTTTTCATCACCACTGGCTCCTCTATGAAAACTCAGAGAACACTTTAGTATGAAAAACTTCACAAGCTGAGTTACAAAAAAACACTTTATAAAAAATCACTAACAAATTACAAGAATTTTGTTCAATCAATTTTATACGATTTTATAGCAGTAAATCGAAACTGACCAATTCTTAATCTACTCAATTCCTTATCGTACAACAACAGTTGCATACATTCGTTTGTTCACTCACCAAAAACTCTAGTTCGTACCAACTTGTGTATCACACTCAAAGATCTCTCAAACGGCTAACCTAATTTCTTTTAGCCTCTTGTCTTATATACTTACCGATTCTATAATGTCTTTAACTGCTCAATTTTCTACTTTCATATCTTGAGATCCTCTCATATCTTCTGTTTTCTTGATTGGAATCTAGGACATAAGTTGTTGACTTGTCAATCCCCGACATAAATTGTTGACTTGTCTTCCACGTCACGTCTTTTGTGTCGTCCTTGTCATCTTCTGTGTTTTCCACACTAGCCTGTGATCCTTGATTCTTCACTCTATTCATCTTGTAGTACTACATATATATAAGTTACCTAAAGTCGTGTTTTACTAGTTTAAGCGATTCAAGGATATTCATATATATATATATATATATACTAGTATGATTCGCTCGCATCATGTGCGAGCACAAATATTATTAAATATTTTTTAACAAATTAAAAATTATGAAATAAATTTAAAAAGAATAATAATATTAAAAACATATATGAGACTATTTATTGTTAAACATACATACTATATTATATTTAATAAAATATTTAATAATGTATTATAAATTAATAGTAATAAAATAAATTGTAATTATATATTATGTTTAAAAATCAATACATAATATCTTATTTAAAGTATTTTATCATATATATATATATTCAAAATTTGTATAAATACAAATTTACTATATAAAATTCAAAAAAATATGTATTAATATTTAAAAAATTTCATGAATTTTTTCATATTTATCATTTTATTGAAAGTTATGTATATCTCTAAAATAAAATTAAAAATCTTCATACATATTTTCATATTTGTTATCTCATCTTATTTTTTATTTTTTATTCAATGTTATGTGTATCTCTAAACTAAAATATAAAAAATATTTATAAATATTTCATATTTATCATCTCATTTTTCATGTATATCTCCACAATAAAATTAAAACATAATAAAATTACCAATATAAATTAAGGGTGACACAGTAATTAGCCTAATTTCATTAATGACAAATTAGTAATTGGCCATTTTAAAAGTGAATATAAGGCCAAAAGCATTTTTCAATTAATATAAAGATATATATTTATAATGGGTTGAAATTTATTAGATTAAATAAATTTTAAAAAAATTCTCCGAAACTTTATACAATTTATACATATAGACACACCAATCAAAGTATGAATTATGATGATTATTCAGACATGGTAGTACTTTAAAATCAAAAGCAGAGAAAAAATATTTATTCACGTGAATCACGTTGCGGAGAGATGTCAGATTCCGTGACATTGATGAAAAAATGGAGCCCACAATTTTTAACTGTCTAGATTCACCGACGGTACGAGGATGATTTTATCGACACCGTCCGATGTTTCCAAGCTGTCATCGTTTATGAAAGAAAAACACATAAATAATAAAATAATAGAGATGATCGTGCCGACACACTTTTGGTGTTTTGTGTCTCTAAATACTATTTAAGATTTGTACGATTATAACTATATTAGTGAAAGGTTTTGTATCAAGAATCACGTTTTTCATGTAAAGAATCTAAACAAATCTTTAAATCAAGGTTAATTATTGTTTGTGCCGTCTAAAATTGGGTAATGGATGAGAGGATTGAACATGCACTTACCTAACTAAAACGTCGTTGCTAATATTAATTGCATGTGTTAATTGTGTTAAATTGATTCACTAGATTAGGTTTATAATGAGTACATGGTCCAACTAGCCCGTGATCTAAGGCATCTAAAGTGATAAAGCTTAGCCCATTGTATATTCAACTTGACCGAAACCTAGCCTTAATTCAAGTGAATTTATTTTCAAAAGAATTTTGAACTCAAGGAGAAGTAGATTTTTACACCATACTTCAAAATGCCACGTTTTTGTGCCGAATACTTACAGAGAAACAATATTGAAGCAAATACCTTTTTGTCAAGAGTTTATATATTTCGTGTGTGTTAATATTTACAAATCCTTAGACCCTTTTATATACTGCTCCAAAACCCGATACAATAGACAATAGAAACCCTAACGAGATCTTTTCATTCTCTCGTAACAAGGAGAAACTAAACATTCGGCCCGTGACATTCCTTTGCTCACTTAAAAAATATCCTTTTGCAGTACCTTGAAATTTAAGTCACCTTAAATTAATAACTTGCTTGTGAAATTTAACAAGTTTGAGATCAGATTTTGATTATATATATGTGAAGAAGAAAAACTCAACATCCTCGAATAAAATAATTGCAAAATTAGACTATAGTTTGCGATAGTTTGTATAAAAATAAAAATAAAATATTAGAGCATTTTTATCCATAAAAACCTTTATTTGATTTTTTAAAATAATTTAATATTAGTATTTTTATATAGTTTGGTTAAATAATTAAATTCTAGTTTTAAATAATAATTAAACAAACTAAATAAGGACACTTGTCATATGATTTTTTTTAATAAGAATTCATGATTTCTCATAACTTATTTATTTTATTATATTTAAAATTTTAGAATCCCTATTAATTTTTTCTTGTTGGAGATGCTCTTATGAATTAAACGTGGTAATTTGAAGACTCAAACCATAATTGTTGTTTTTTGGTATAATCAAGAGGTTTTCGAATTTTAGACCCGATTAATTCCCTTGGACTGAGACCATCAATTACTAATACCGTTGACATAGCGTAAATTGTTTCACTCAACGGATTTCGAACTAGAGATGTATTAGAACCAATTCTTACCATGAACCATGATATTCATGCATTTTCATGCATTTATTCATATGTTAAATTCTTGTTTTAGTCTCATTTTCCTTTCATTCTTCATTCTTTTCTTGTTCTTTGTTGCATTTAGAGTCTAAGTGCATTTAGAGTTAGGATTTGCATAATTTGTTGTTCTTGGGAGTGTTTTCTTATGCTTTGTAGGTTCTTGGAGTTGCTAAGGAGGTTTGGAAGAGTTTGGAGTCCAAATGAGTGATTGCAAGTGAAATGGTGATGAAGGACCAAACTGGTGAGCTTGAAAGATGGAGCAAAATGAAGCCTTTCCGTGCATATTTAGCTTATGGAGCATCTAATAGAAGTTGTAGGCAATTGAGTTAGCTTTCCAATGGAGTTGGTTTCGAGTCATTTGG
The DNA here is from genome assembly GCA_030180135.1 of Orychophragmus violaceus. Lineage (NCBI taxonomy): Eukaryota > Viridiplantae > Streptophyta > Magnoliopsida > Brassicales > Brassicaceae > Orychophragmus > Orychophragmus violaceus. The sequence goes on along the minus strand of CM058232.1, from coordinate 547,686 downwards.
AGCCATAGTCGAGAAGTTATGGCCGTTTTACCAGCTCGCGGTTTGTGTTGCGGGCAAGGCGAAGACCGCGAGACATAGGAGAAACAAAGCCGGTTTTGCTTGCGGTTTAGCTCGCGGTTTGCCTTGCGGTTTGGACCAATCCCAGTTGACAAAAATTACCAAAATGCCATTGCGAGACTCCCTTGTATAAATACTCTTTTATGGGTTTCTAAAACCCTAAGCTACCTAAGCATAGTTTTGTTTTAGGATTTGGATCTTGTAATCTTTGATCTTGAGTTTAATTTAAGTACTTCTTTATATCTTCTTAATTTCCTCTCTTAATCTCTCTTTAATCTTGTTATCTCATACTATCTTTATGGGTTTTGTGGGAACAATGAAGATTAGAGAGTAGAGCTTTTGGGTTTTGTGGATGAGGTTGATTTAGATGGTTTATGTGATGATTAGTGATGTTTAGGACTTATTTATGAATGATCCTTCTCTAATTAGTTGATCTCTATGCTAGGTTGCAAGGAATTGTTGAATCTAGATGCTAGGCTTTTTCATGCCCGAAAGGTGTTCGATGAAATGCTTGAATGAACTTTTTAGAGGATTTTCATATCTTAGCCTAAGAGATTAGTTGTCTAAGGTGATTATTGGTAATGAGAACTTGAAATTAATGCTTGCTTGATTCTTAATCACAAATGATAATTTGATCTTGATTAGGGATTAGTCAAAGGGATTAGTGTCAAGAGATTGGATTAGTCTAATGATTAATGTTCTTAGCCTAAGGATTAGCTTTGCTAAAAGGTGTTTGATGGATATTATTGCATGCTTGACTTGTAATTTGCAAATGAGAATTGAATGATTGCTTGATTAGCATAGGAGTTATGAACATGAGAATGTGATTAGCTTAATTATGATCATTAGCCTTGTTTAGCAATGTTTGATTGATTGAAGCATCATTGATTGTCTCTAAACCATCTAGTCTCCATAGCCTCATCCTAGGACCCTCTTTTATCTTATTTGCTTCTTGTTTAGTGTTTTATTTGCTTTATTTCTTTCTTGTTTGATTAGGATTGTTAGTTAAACCTTCTTTTATCTATTTGGCTTAGCTTAAGTAGTATTTTGCATTCCTAATGTGTTGTTCTTCTTGCCTCCCTGGATTGATACCTTAAGTACTATAATGACATGAGTAGACTTGAGGAATTGATCTAGAATCTATAAAAAAGTCTATCATCAATTTGGCGCCGTTGCCGGGGAGGTGTAGCAATAGCCATTAGGATTTAGATTCTACTTTAGACTAAGCTTTTATTTTGTTTTTGTTTGTGTGGTTACTAACTCTCTTTCAAGTGTTTGTTCTTTTTGCAAGGTACAATCATAAGGAAGAGAGCATGGCTTCGGAGATAGCTTCAATGTTGAGGGCTATGCTAGAAGCTCAAGAAAGAGAGATGGCTTGGGACCCTACAAGTCATCATGGTTTTGAAAGCACATCCACCTATCAAGGTGATCTTCCAAATGAGTACTCTTCTCATGAGTACCAATATGGATATGGTGATGGATACCAATCTTGGAACATGGAGCATGAGCATGAATCAACTCACTCTTCTCAAATCTCTTATGATGAAGAACTTATCAACATGACAAAATTGGCATTGGAAGGACAAGAGAGGTACAATGAGAGTTTAAGGATGATAAACAATGACTTTGCTCATTTGCCTCAAGATGCAAGCATTGTTGAGCCAACACATGAGGAGAATGCTCAAGTCCAAGATGAGTTCTTGAAAGAAGCTGAAGAGACTATCAAAGAATTCGAAATGCTTCTTGGTTGCACTGTTGGTGAAGACCTTATGATTAGTTATGAAGAAGAGGATGATGAAGAGACATTCATGGGTCATTCAACCAATAACAACAATGAAGGAGTAAGAGAAGTTGTGAGAGTTGAGGAAAAGCCTTATGAAGATGGGTTGGTTGTTGAGTGCAAGGTTATCAAGGAAGAGAACACACAAGATGAGCTCTCAATCATGGAAAAAGTGTCAAAGCAACCAAACCCCATGCAAAAGCCAATTGGAAGAAATCCTATGGAGAAACAAGATAGTCCCGATGAAGAATCCTTCAAGGAGGATGAAGAAGATAGATCTCCAATGGCTCAACCCTTTCACAACTACCTTGATATAGTCTCCACCATATCACCAAGCTTTCATGATCCAAGGAAGATCCCTTTTGAGGAGATAAGGATGAAGGAGTTCAAGGGATGGTTCTACGATGAGTATGATCCCGGTGATACAAACTCATGCTACATCCCTAACCAAAAAGAGTGAAAGGGATAGTCAAGCTTAGTGACTCAAAACAAGCTCACTTGGGAGGAATTCCCATGTCTATCCTTTTTGGGGAGCTTTGGGGTACATGCAAAGAAGAAGGGAATGAGTTTTGGGTGCAAAGAGACTTCAATGCTAAATCAAAGGATGAGAAGCCTATGCAATGGTCTAAGTTTGGGGGAGCCTTGTGCCACATTCGAAGATGCCTCCACCTCCCATTCCTCCTCTCCATTCCACTCTCCAAGTAACACTCCAACTTTTGTCTTTTTGATTTTGCATTTTTGATTTAGTCTTTTGTCTCTTTCCCTTGCTTCTTTCACACAAGGGACTGTGTGATTTAAGTTTGGGGGAGGAGACTAGTTGCTAATGATGTGTTTTGTGTTCTTATCTTTCTTTCTTGCATATTGAGTCTCATTTCATGCATCCAAGGCATAGAAAACCATAAAAATTTGAAAAATTTTGAAAAATTTTCACAAAAAGAAAGCATATAGTTGAGTCTAGAAGTCATTTAGGATTGTTTTCATTAAAGTTTGAGAGTTAAAGCTTATGTTCTTTATAAAAAATTGTTTGAGCATGTGGTTATTGGATGCATCTTGTGAACTTGAAATTAAGGAAGAACCCTTCTTGGATCTCATGCATTATTGTTCACTTCTTGGTTGAAACATGTTGTGATTTGAATCATTCCCTATCTATTAGAACTCTTAATATTGACTTGAATTATCATGTTGTGCAATGAAAGGTGAACTCATGGATACTTCATGCATACTTGGACTATCTTCTCCCTTTCTACCACTCTCTTGTTAGTCCAAGTAGATTTTCCCACCTTGAACCAAACTTTCCTTCAAGCCTAAACACTCTAGTGAGAGATGAGAGGCCTTTTTCTTGGATCAACTAGGAAAAAAGTGTTGAGTTTGGAACGACAAGGATATGTTTTCATTGTAGAGCTAGCCTTACATCATTGGGCTATGCATAGGATAGGAAAGAAGTTTGGGGGAATTGGGAAGAAAAGAAAAAAGGGAATGAGGAAAAGATTGAGAAAAGAAAGAGGGGATTGGAAAAGAAAAAGAAAAGTTGATAGCTCTAAGTGTTTATGAAAGATAAGTCTCAAGTTTTAAAGAGAGAAAAGAAGCCAAAGTTGGCTCAAGCATCAAAAGAAAAAGAAAGAAAAGAGACTAGTGAAAAGATAAGAAAGAGCTAAGCAAAGAAAAGAAATCCCCTAAGTGTATAAAGAAGAAAGAAGTGATCAAAGTTGGGATAAGAAGGCAAAAATGCCTTAAGGAAAGGGTAGCTTAGGAAGGGAATCTTGGGTTTAGAAGAAGAGTTAAGATCATTATAGGGGTTTGGGTAGAATGAGAATCTATCCTTGTATGCATGAGTTGTTTCTTACTCTTAGCATTTTGCTATAGTTCATTCCTTTCTTGAGAGATCCTTTGTTTTTGAAACCCACACTTCATTTGAGATCACTTTTATCTCAAGACCTTAAACCCTTAGCCAAATGTGTTCATTTGATTTGCACAATCATGATCCACCATTGCTTAACGAATGTTAAAGGGAATGAGGATAGGAATTCATGTGTAGGTTGGGGCTTGAACTTGATGCATGTGTTGATGGGAATGGCTAACTCTTTTGAAGTAGAGTAAACTTGATTGTAGCTCTTAATTGCTTGTATTGACTTTGTTTCCACTTATGCTTAACAATTAATTTTGAAAGCTTTGAACTCTCTCTTTCAAACCTTTCTCCCAATTTGCTTTGATGGTCTTACGCTTGCTTGTGGACAAGCAAGGTTTAAGTTTGGGGGAATTGATATTCATGCATTTTCATGCATTTATTCATATGTTAAATTCTTGTTTTAGTCTCATTTTCCTTTCATTCTTCATTCTTTTCTTGTTCTTTGTTGCATTTAGAGTCTAAGTGCATTTAGAGTTAGGATTTGCATAATTTGTTGTTCTTGGGAGTGTTTTCTTATGCTTTGTAGGTTCTTGGAGTTGCTAAGGAGGTTTGGAAGAGTTTGGAGTCCAAATGAGTGATTGCAAGTGAAATGGTGATGAAGGACCAAACTGGTGAGCTTGAAAGATGGAGCAAAATGAAGCCTTTCCGTGCATATTTAGCTTATGGAGCATCTAATAGAAGTTGTAGGCAATTGAGTTAGCTTTCCAATGGAGTTGGTTTCGAGTCATTTGGAGCCATAGTCGAGAAGTTATGGCCGTTTTACCAGCTCGCGGTTTGTGTTGCGGGCAAGGCGAAGACCGCGAGACATAGGAGAAACAAAGCCGGTTTTGCTTGCGGTTTAGCTCGCGGTTTGCCTTGCGGTTTGGACCAATCCCAGTTGACAAAAATTACCAAAATGCCATTGCGAGACTCCCTTGTATAAATACTCTTTTATGGGTTTCTAAAACCCTAAGCTACCTAAGCATAGTTTTGTTTTAGGATTTGGATCTTGTAATCTTTGATCTTGAGTTTAATTTAAGTACTTCTTTATATCTTCTTAATTTCCTCTCTTAATCTCTCTTTAATCTTGTTATCTCATACTATCTTTATGGGTTTTGTGGGAACAATGAAGATTAGAGAGTAGAGCTTTTGGGTTTTGTGGATGAGGTTGATTTAGATGGTTTATGTGATGATTAGTGATGTTTAGGACTTATTTATGAATGATCCTTCTCTAATTAGTTGATCTCTATGCTAGGTTGCAAGGAATTGTTGAATCTAGATGCTAGGCTTTTTCATGCCCGAAAGGTGTTCGATGAAATGCTTGAATGAACTTTTTAGAGGATTTTCATATCTTAGCCTAAGAGATTAGTTGTCTAAGGTGATTATTGGTAATGAGAACTTGAAATTAATGCTTGCTTGATTCTTAATCACAAATGATAATTTGATCTTGATTAGGGATTAGTCAAAGGGATTAGTGTCAAGAGATTGGATTAGTCTAATGATTAATGTTCTTAGCCTAAGGATTAGCTTTGCTAAAAGGTGTTTGATGGATATTATTGCATGCTTGACTTGTAATTTGCAAATGAGAATTGAATGATTGCTTGATTAGCATAGGAGTTATGAACATGAGAATGTGATTAGCTTAATTATGATCATTAGCCTTGTTTAGCAATGTTTGATTGATTGAAGCATCATTGATTGTCTCTAAACCATCTAGTCTCCATAGCCTCATCCTAGGACCCTCTTTTATCTTATTTGCTTCTTGTTTAGTGTTTTATTTGCTTTATTTCTTTCTTGTTTGATTAGGATTGTTAGTTAAACCTTCTTTTATCTATTTGGCTTAGCTTAAGTAGTATTTTGCATTCCTAATGTGTTGTTCTTCTTGCCTCCCTGGATTGATACCTTAAGTACTATAATGACATGAGTAGACTTGAGGAATTGATCTAGAATCTATAAAAAAGTCTATCATCAAACCACTAATTTATCTCATTGTTAATTTGAACCATTGTTTCTCACTCTATGTTGAATTGTACACCTACTAAGCCGCTATTAGTTAGTGTAATAGATTCATACTTTGGTTTTAGAGGAAACAAACTATTGAACATACATGTAGTCTATATTGATTTCATGATATTTTTTTTTTTTTTTTTTTTTTTTTTTCTTCCCGAAAGGGATAACATTTCTGAATACAGACACTTGAACAAAGGAAAGAGGACACACTTAGAGAAGACTAAAAACAGAGTATCAACCAAAGGAGAACAAGAGCAACCAAAAAACAGAACCTTGTAACTGCACTTAAGGATCAAAGAATTCAAACCAAGTACCAAGAAAGGATGGAGCTGGAGCTGAAACTAGAGCAGAATTCGAACGGATGTTCTTCTTAGAATCAAGACTTGCCAACTTTGCACGAAGAGTGATCTTCACGTCCCTGATAATCGCAACAGTGGGCTTACTAGTTGATGAATGGAGCCTTGAATTTCTTTCTTTCCATAAGAAATACGTGATGGCTTGGAAAATCAGACAACAAATCACTTTTATCTTTCCTTTCCTCAAAGTCTTAATCCAATCAATAACAAGCATAAAAGAGGATGGCGGATGAAGAGATCGATGAGTGAAAAAAGCCAGCCAAATCTCCAAAGAATAGGGACACTCAAAGAAAATATGCTCCCTACTCTCATGATCAGAGCTGCAAAGTAAGCAGTCAGGTACAACTGACATTCCCCAACTTAATAACCGGTCGCGCGTAGGGAGACGATTCAGAACAGTTACCCAAGTCAAGAAAGCATGCTTCGGTATTCTCCCACCATGCCAAACAACACTATGCCAAGGAACAACAGTACTCGGTGGCTGAAGAGACAACCAAGTAAGGGAGCTAGAAAAGGCAGCAGGAGGAGAACCTGATCTGTTCTTCCAAAGGAACACGTCAGGAGCATTGGATGTAACATCAGGGACTATAGTGGGAAGACAGCTTCTGAGAAGGACCAAAATTGGATGCCTTCCTCTTGATACGTTCCAATTCCCATCCAAGACGACTGAGGAAACTGAGGCCAGAGAGGATATACCGGAAACTCTAGGTCCATTTGCTCCGGTGAGATCAATAAGAGGACCAAGACCCGTCCAATCATCGTGCCAAAAATATGCTTTGTTCCCTGAATGAATCTCACACACCAGATAGGATCTAGCTATCGGCCGCAGCTTCATGATATTTGTTATTCGCTATATAGCTAATCAGTGAACCATCTTTGGTAGTATACATCTTCTTGTGTCATCTTCAAATTGGTTGGAATCCATATTAGGGGGAAAAGCTATCTACAATGAAAAAGAAGGAAAGACTATGCGATATGATGAATCAAAACATAGGTGGGGCTAAGATTTCCATTATTGAATTTAACAGACAGATATTGATAAATATATATGTAATTACTAATTAGGGAAAGAAACAGAGAGCATCGAAGCATCGTCATAGTTCCATTAGGGGAAGGCTTTGGATTTTTCTCCCCACTTGTAAATATTCCTCTTTCACGCTTTGGATCTCCTTTTACCCACACCACACCTACCTATTCTTTTTTGCTTTACTCCCTTACTAAACAAGCATTTAAGTTGCTTTACTTCTTTTTGGCCACAATAGTTTCTGGTTTTTAATCGTCATTCAAGGTTCCCGGCGGTAGTTCTACAGAAGCTAATCCGGAAAAGTTGATAAAAAACGTTTGAAGAAGAAACTTATCTCACGTACGAGTATTTTCGTTGATAAAAGTATTGGAAGTTAAAATTTGGAAAGCCGCCTGTTAGTGTAGGTTCGGGAACATCCTAATTTTACTTCGTCTCAAAAATCCTTTTGTATGTTATCGCTATTGTATCATGGTTTGTTGTCTTCACCCTTATGCGGGTGGGAAAGATCAATAGCTTCTGATGATTTCATACATCGAGCTTCTTCAATGATGTAATTGTACCAAATCGGTAATAATAAAACATCGTTAAAAAAACAAGCATTTATAACTATGCGTTTTTTCATTCAATTTAACTCTTAAAATATTGCGGCTAACGTTTTAGTGTGTGAAAATTGTTTTCAGTTTCTGTCTTGTGTATATTATATATAGGAATAGTTTTTAATCTGCCAAATTTTTGCTTCAATATCAAATTGTGATAATTAGTTTTAGTCTCTTATATATGTATTCGAAGTATCTGTTGGATTGACATAATGAGATACGACATTAATAGCTTAAATTTTATCATATATTCACCTTCCTCTTATATCTGATTCTACTCTTGTAAGACAAGGATCGTATCTTTCCGCTGCGCCAAATTAACATGGTATTAGAACCATCCGATGTTGGGTCACCCATGGATGTTATTTTCATAATTGTCTACGCATGAGCGTGAAGAAATATGTTAATGAAACTAAATCCCACATCGGTAGTTGGAGAAATAATTAACTAATATATAGGGTAATGGCTAATCCATTTATTGTCAATTGGTTTTGAGTTTGGAAGCCCATAATAAACCCAAATTAACAGTATCCAATCACGGCAATATAAAAAAAAAATTCCGGTGAAAAAAAAACCCCTATAAGATATTCATATACTATGTGTCAATAATGTTAGACATGTTGTAAAATAAAGAAGGAAAGAAAAAGGGAAGATGACTAAAGAAAGATATGTGAAAGCGAGAGACAGAAGAGTGTGTTGATACAAGTATGTATCTCATTCACTTATTATTATTAAGTTGTGTCTCAGTACAAGAGAACTGGAGGCCTTTATATAGTCTACCTTCACCGACTAACTAAGGTCGGTTTACTACAGATATTTACAATAATAATATAATATTGTATAGATATTTATTTTATTCTAACACTCCCCCTTAAATATCTATTCATATTACGTACTGCCTCGTTAAAAACTTTATCATGAAAAAAACCTAGTGGGATAAAAATCATGATAAAGAAAAGAGTACAGTGATGTAAACTCCCCCTGATAAATAGAGTTGATATTTTCTTCACAAATTTCGCAAATGGCGCCTTCTTATACTTGTAATATGTTTCCAAAAATGTTGTAGTGGGAAGCGCCTTTGTAAAAAGATCTGCTGCATTATCGTTTAAGCGGATATACTGGATGTCCACTTCTTGATTTTTCTCGAGCTCTTGAATGTAGGAGAAAAATCTTGGGGGAATATGCTTTGTTCTGTCGCTCTTGATATAGCCTTCCTTGAGTTGAGCAACACATGCAGAATTGTCTTCAAATACAATTGTTGGTCTTTTGTTCGTAACTATTCCGCTAGCTTCTTGTATATGATGAGTTATTGATCTCAACCATATACATTCTCGACATGCTTCATGAAGTGCAATTGTCTCCGCATAATTTGAAGATGTGGCGACTAGAGTTTGCTTTTGAGAACGCCACGAGATCGCAGTTCCTCCCATTGTAAAAACGTAACCGGTTTGCGATCGAGCTTTATGCGGATCAGATAAATATCCTGCATCTGCAAAACCAACTAGACCAAGCGCAGAATTTCGAGGATAATATAGCCCTAAGTCAATCGTACCTCGGAGATATCGAAGGATATGTTTTATCCCGGTCCAATGTCTCTGCGTAGGAAATGAACTGTATCTTGCAAGCAGATTAGTAGCAAAAGCTATATCTGTTCTGGTACAGTTTGCAAGATACATGAGTGCACCTATAGCGCTCATATAAGGTATTTCAGGACCTAATATTTCCTCGTTATTTTCACAAGGTCGAAACGGATCCTTGTCAACATTAAGCGATCTACTGACCATTGGAGTACTCAAAGGATTTGCTTTATCCATATTAAAACGTTTTAGCACCCTTGTGGTGTAATTTGATTGATGCACAAATATACCATCTTGGAAATGCTCTATTTGGAGCCCAAGACAAAATTTTGTCTTTCCAAGATCTTTCATCTCAAACTCTCCTTTCATATGAGTTCTTGCATCATCAACTTCCTTTTGAGTTCCAATGATGTTCAGGTCATCAACATAAACAACAATGATCACAAATCCAGATGTGAATTTCCTTATAAATACGCAAGGGCATATTGCATTGTTGATAAATCCTTTCGTCAACAAAAATTCGCTTAAGCGATTATACCACATGCGTCCGGATTGTTTCAATCCGTAAAGTGATCGTTGTAATTTTGACCGAACAAATTTTTTTCAGATTCTTTTGGAATCGTTGATCCTTCTGGGATCTTAAATCCATCTGGGATTTTCATATATATGTCACTATCTAGTGATACATATAGATATGCAGTCAAAACATCCACAAGGCACATTTCTAGATTTTTCAATGCCGTTAGGCTCATTAAGTACCTGGATGTGATTGCATCCATTACCGGAGAATATATTTCATCATAATCAATTCCCGGTCTTTGAGAAAATCCTTGTGCCACAAGTCGTGCTTCATATCTTGTGACTTCGTTTTTCTCTTCTCTTTTTCGCACAAAGATCCATTTACACCGACATGTATTACATCATTTAGGTGTAATAACCACAGGTCCAAATACATTTCTTTTATTGAGGGAGAGTAATTCATTCATGATGGCTATTCGCCATTTCTCCCAATCGGGCCTTTTCTGGCACTCCGATACGGACCTTGGTTCTGGAACATTTTCATTTTCAAGATCCTTGGATACAGAAAAGGAGAACTTTCCATCATTATCTTTTATTTCATTTCTAGCCCATACCTTTTCACGTTGGGCAAAGTTAATGGAATTCTCATACTTTTGTGCATCATATTCGTCTTTTAGACGAATTTCTTTTAAAATAACTCTCTTTTCACGAGGTTTATAAATTGAGATGCTATATTTAAAATAACTTACCTTTCACGAGGTTTATAACTTGGAGTGCTTGAGGACAATCTTGTCTCTTCAACGCCTTTTCTCCCCCTAATTATCTTTATTAACTTGCGACAACTTTTCATAAGTTTCGCTCTAATAGAGTTTCCGGAAACATATTTCATTTGGCCAATATTTTTCTCTCTACACTCATCTTTGGAGCGGAGACTCATAATATTCATTGTCTTTTTACACTCATCTTCGGAGTAGAGACACGTGATCCTCATTTTCTCTCTACGCTTAACTGCAGAGCGGAGATTCATGCGCGCTATATCATTCATTTTGTCGACAATCATATCTGTCTTTGGTCCATATTTTTCCCGTAATGACATGGTTAATTGAGATCTCTTTATCAATATCATTGATTTTCATTCAGGTACCTGATCTTATTATTAACCAATGCCAACGGTCTCATTACTCCTCCTCTTAGGGAGTTTAATCTTCTTTTCAATAATCATTTGCTCCTTTTTATTATGAGGATTTATTTTAGCTTTGGAACCAAAGGGGTCTATCACGTTTCTAACGTGCCATAGACACACTATTATTATAGGAGCATTCTCAGCTGAAATATGAGATTTCTTTGAACTTTAAGTTCATTATTCATTTGTGCAAGGATCACAATGAAATCTCATTCATCAGCTTTCGCATTAGATTTGCAATAATGATCCTTTCAAACTTTGAACCTCAAGTTCATATTCATTTGTTCAAGGATTCCAATTATTCACGATTCTTTTTATAATGATGGGAGAAAATTCTCACCACAATGATAATATGCAAATCTTACAACGAGCACATCACCGAGTGATAGCTCAACATTATTAGAGCGGATGTTACTTATATGCGGTATGGAAAGCATATATCTTACACCATGCTAAAACATGAAGATTAAATTTCACCATAATTGGTCATTGCAATCCCTTGGATTTGCTTATCAATAAGCTCATTTTGAGTGTAAACATAATCATATGTATGCATAATCGATGTGGGATTCTTTAATTCTCCCCCTCGAGATGATATCTCTTCCAGAATATCCATCTCGAATGAATCCCATTTTAGGATCAACAACATAACCAACATTGGTCATGAATAGCTTCCACATCGCGTGATTTGTAGGAGGATCAAGATAAGCCAAAGAGTGTATACACTAGGTGTTATCATTTGGTGATTCTCTCAATCCTCCCCCTAACGCGGGGAATTCACTTTCATCAAACCATCATACACAATGAGCTATTTCAACCAAAATAGTGATTTGGCCAAAAACCAAGTGATTTGGCCATATTTATAATTCGGAGGACATCATTGGCACTCTTCCAATGTATGCTTTCTCTCCGATGTAATGCAAATATTTTCAATGTCATTTTGTCTCTCTTTCTATATATCTCCGGAACTTAACAAAAGTCCGCGAGATTTTAGGAGAATATAACATTCGGTTCCCCTCAGCATTGAAAATTGGCTCATTTATGCCTTTCATAATCTTTGCATTACCGATAGGATACTCACGCTTTCGGCGGAGTCCTTTATTTTTAAGACAAGAGAAATATCGTCTACAATGCGTACTGTAACATTGTTTGCCAGACCGATTCTTCATCATGAATCCCAATTCATGATATCATGTCATGTCAACCTAAGTTCTATGTTGATCCCATCAACAAGAAACTTGTGACATCAAAAAAATTCAATCGAGATGAAATCGGTTTAATATCGTTTCTCTTGTCTTATGTACTTTTCCGTACAGATTGGCTAAATATGTTTTGGCATACGACATGTACATATCCAATTTCATATTATGCCAAACATGTAACAAACAATCTTGTTTGTGTTTTTGTTACACAATTTTTCATTTAATTTATGAGATTGGAATCTCTTTCCATGTCCATGTCTACCACTTTATGTATAAGCGATCACGGTCTCTACCGTGTCTGTATTCTCGTCATAAAAAAAATATCACAATTACTGGTTGCTACAACATTCACTTTTGATAATGAAACTTTTGAGAATGGAGCCAATCCAGTTGGACGAGCATGATGGTTCATTATCTTTCAAGCCATCATGTAAGTGGTGACATAAAATATCATTTCATTCGATGTTGTTTTAGAGGAGGCATAGCCTACAACTCAATTCGGGAGGAAGCAAAACCTTCTACTCCATAAATAATTCAACATAAAAAAAATCATCTCAGGACGACAACATCCATGTGATTTTTTTTTTCTTACAAGAAATGATAAATTTAAATGCATAAATTGAAATGCATAAATTTAAATGCATAAATTTAAACGCATAAATATAAATGCGAAATTTAAATGCATAAATATAAATACGGAATTTAACGGCATAAATTGAAGCGCATAAATATAAGTGCGGAATTTAAATGCATAAATTGAAAAGTTAGATTAGTAATCGAGGAGGCAGTGCCTACCATAAATTCAAGGAGGAGGCATAATCTCTCACTCCATAAATATGATCTGAGGTGACATAGTCTACCATGTGATCAAATCGTGGAGGCATAGCCTACCAAAATGATAAGGAGGAGGCTTAACCTACCACTCCATAAATATGATCTGAGGTGACATAGTCTACCATGTGATCAAATCGTGGAGGCATAGCCTACCAAAATGATAAGGAGGAGGCTTAACCTACCACTCCATAAATATGATCTGAGGTGACATAGTCTACCATGGATCATGATCGTGAAGGCATAGCCTAACATAACGATCGGTTCGGAGAAGGCAGTGCCTATCTTTCCGAAAATAATACATGAACAGAATAATAAATTGGTCATAATCAAACCTCACCTTTTTGGTATTTGACCGGATTAAGAGACGGTCGTGCTGATAACGTGTTGTAAAATAAAGAAGGAAAGAAAAAGGGAAGATGACTAAAGAAAGATATGTGAAAGCGAGAGACAGAAGAGTGTGTTGATACAAGTATGTATCTCATTCACTTATTATTATTAAGTTGTGTCTCAGTACAAGAGAACTGGAGGCCTTTATATAGTCTACCTTCACCGACTAACTAAGGTCGGTTTACTACAGATATTTACAATAATAATATAATATTGTATAGATATTTATTTTATTCTAACAAGACAAAACTTTTCTTCTTTTTTTGGCCGGCAGACACTTCTCTCCTTCCGTTTTTCAACTTGGACTTGTCTTCAAAAGAAATATAAATAATATCGAAACAAGTATGATTTTGATAAAAAACGATAAAATATGCATGTATATGTATAGTTTATGCCTATCTACAGTATATTATTTATATATCATAATGCTATTTGTTTCATTATATACAATAAGTCCAGTCAAATTGAAAAAAAAGTTGTAAAAAAGTGGATGGATGACTGAATAGTTTAATTTCCAATAAATTATTTTCAAAACAAAATAGTACTCGAGTACAATTAAAGACACATATAGTGAAAAACACAGACTCTAACAACAACAAAAATCATTATAAACGTCAAAAGAACAGTAGAAACAATTTATTAGTATGTTCGTGCATGTATTACGTGATAACTAAAATACTCTTTATCAATAATACTCGAGTTTACACTAGTCTTGTTCGTTTACCAGTTGCTAACCGTAAACAATAATTGTTGGCGTCAGTCACCAGTTCATGTGTCTAGACGCTACAAAACCAACATTAAAAATTTAGTTAGACGCTGGTGGCTGATACCGACAACTAGCGGCAGATTAAACGAACAAAAATTTACCGTTATTATCAATTGTAGTTGCTAATCGCTGTCGACAATGACATAAAAACGAAGAAAATTTTGTCGTTAGCCGTCAGCTACTATCACCGACGACAGGTAAACGAACAACTTTACTATCGTTTTAACTCACGGGTTTAGGATAGAATACCATGAAAATAAGCTATGGTAAATAGGAAAGTGAATGTGTAATGCTGTTTCCCGTACTATTGGATAGGGATATTTTCTGTAATTTAATTTAACATTCACATTATTTCCGTTTCCTTTTCTTCTCACGGATTTGTTCATCCATTTTTTGTTTCTGTAATTTTTGCTGTCTCATTTTTTTCTATAAAATGACAAAATATATTATCGCCAATACAATAGCATGTTGTAAAGATACGTCATATTTTGATTAGAAAATCACATGAAGAATGTTTTCGTGTCACGAAATATTTATACTTTTCTCCTGTGTAGATAACAGCCGCTGAAATTACAGGAAAAAAATATATTATAACTTGTATTGTTATCTGACTTATGTCAATATTGTTCTTGTGTCTGCATTCAAAATTTTTTTTAGTACGGAAAATTAATCTTTAAATCGGATTATCTAAAAGTTTATTTTGAATTCGTGAGATATTATGGTTATAAGACCCAAAACTTTCACGATATTCGAAAAGTAAATAAATATTGGTCGTGGACTAAGGAAATAAAGAAAAATCATATATAGTCCTATACTCTTACACAAAAGGAGGAAAATTGATAAATTTTGAGTAGTTGGGGTAGGAGAAACTATATTAGTACAACAAATTAAATAAGATACTCCCATCTACAAACATCAACCCTACTTTCTTTTTTCACCCATAATAATTTTCACTAATATTTGTGAACTTCTGAGTTTATTTTCCATTTATATGTAAAGATACTTGTGGTGTCAATACTCAGGAGACCACAAAGGAAACACTACTGCACTTGTATTGGGAAATAATCATATATATATATAGACTCTAATAATGAATGGAGTCTAGCAGATCTTTATTCCAATTAAAGAATAATAAGATTTTTATTCATATGGATCCTTATAATTTGTTTATTTTTTCGATCCCATCTTATTATTACTTTTGATGCTTCTCTTCTCTTCTCTTCTCTTCTCTTCTCTCTTATTGCTCTCAACTTTTATTTATTTTTTGTTTCCTCTTTATTAAAAAAAATGTGGAACCTTAACAACTCACTTGATCATCACCAAGAATCCGACCGTAGATGGAACCGGGTTGGAGATGTGTCAATCCCTATGAGCTCATCAGCCCCGTGGCTATTGTCTGTGCCTCCTGTGACCCGGAATTTTTTCCCTAGTCAAAGCATGGAACAAGAAGTTCGGGGAATATCAGCTGAGGTGGGTTTCAGTAGAAGTGAATGTGTCGTTCCGTCGGATCCTAGCGGGTCTGGTTGTCCGGAAAACATAGAGGCGGAGATATCACCGCCGGTAAAGAAGAGCCGACGTGGTCCTCGCTCACGGAGCTCTCAGTATAGAGGAGTTACTTTTTACCGACGAACCGGACGATGGGAGTCACATATTTGGTAAAACTTAATTTTCTTAACCCTACGATATACCTTAGAATATGCTGAATCCATCAAACATATGTTTCATTTCATTTGAGTCAATACCATTGATTTATTTTATTTTGTTTTAAAAAATGTTTTGGAATATTATGCAGGGACTGTGGGAAGCAAGTGTACTTAGGTATGGTTCATGTATATATTGTTGTTCAAACACAAATCAATGTCATATTTGAAATTAAGTTGTGTTGTGTCTGTCCACTTTTCATTCGATTTTATCTCATTATTATTATTTGTTTGGTTACATATTCAGGTGGATTTGACACAGCACATGCCGCTGCTCGGTATATTTTACTCATCCAAATATGAATATCAATAAGAAATAAAGTTTTAAAAAAAAAATATCAACAAGGAAGAACAATAGCATGTTTATTTTATAATTTTGTTGTTATAAAATTAATTTGGGTGAAATAACTATTTGGGACAGTGCCTATGATCGAGCAGCAGTTAAGTTTAGAGGTGCAGATGCTGATATCAATTTCAACATTGAAGACTACGTGGAGGATTTGAAACAGGTTTGGTATTAATTATTTGTAGATATTTGTTGTAGGTAATTTATTACTCAGAGAACATAAAAACAAATATTGAATGCAGATGAGGAGTCTGACGAAGGAAGAGTTCATGCATGTCATTCGAAGGCAAAGCACTGGGTTTCCAAGAGGCAGTTCTAAATACAGAGGTGTCACTTTGCATAAATGTGGAAGATGGGAGGCTCGTTTGGGTCAATTTCTTAACAAAAAGTATAATAATTACTCAAAAACACTGGGGATAATTTAATAATTCCCAACTTTTTTTATTTTTGCTCTCTTATGAATATGCTAATTTTAGTTGGCTTTTTATTTTCAGGTACGTTTATTTGGGTCTCTTTGATACCGAGATGGAAGCTGCAAGGTACTGTTTTTTCATTGTTAAATGTCTCATCATCAAATTTCAAAAAAATAAATCTTTATTTTGAATTTATTTCTTTTTCGTGTTTTTTTTAATTATATAAGTGCATACGATAAAGCAGCAATAAAGTGTAATGGAAAAGATGCAGTCACAAATTTTGGCCTTGAAGTATACGAGGAAGAGCTAAGCCCTGGTAATTTTATATTACGTTATAAAAAACTACATTTTTACACATAATCACTTATTTATACGGTGTAACATCACCAGAGAAGCAGTGGAATGATCATAACCTTGACCTAAGTCTCGGAGAATCAAACTCGGAAGAGTTTTATGGAGTCAAATCCGATGTAAGTTGTCCACGATGTTCATGTTTTAGTATATATATCGTTTTGGTTTTGTAGGAAAATAAGATAAATTGTGATCTATGGTTTAAACTGATAATTTTTTTAAAGAATGCGAGCATGAGAAATAGGATTAGAGATGAAGAGAGACTACTAGGGAGCCATCTCTCGCTAGCCATGACGACAATGACAACCGTCGGACCGGGAAATCATTTGGACGGTGGAGGAAAGCGAGTGGGAATGGCAGCATCATCAGGATTCTCTCCTTGGAACCACCACACTCTTCGCACCTTCCACTTCTCTCAACCCTGATTCTGTCATCGTCATCATTATCATCACAGTCATCATCTGAGCTAGTTGTGAGTTAAGATATGCCTTGGAGAAAAATGGGTAGCTATTTTTTGGGCTCTCTGTGGTGTGTATGTATTACATATCATGTTCTTGCTTGGGTCGATGTAAGAGATTTTCTTTCGGTAATTTAATCACACAACAATAAACTAAACGCTGGAGTGATCATCCTAAACTGAAATTCAAAAATGTTAATTTGGGTTTATTATAAACTTGCTACTCAAAACCAATCGACAATAACTAGACTGTTCTTCGATGTGGGACCCTAACAAGTTTCCTCGAGATGATAATAATCGGTATAAACTCTTTCTAGGTCATCTTAATTGAGTCAACTAGACTCTGATATCATTTTAATTTGAATTTATTATGGATTTTCAAGTCAAAACTAATTGATAATAAATGAATTGTCCTTAATCATTTATATATTAGTGTTGATCTCTTTACACTTATGATGTGGGATCCCAACAAAAACTGATTACTTAAGCAAGCTGTTATGTGAAATATGAAATGGTTCCTCTAAAGATAATCATCTTCCCCTACCCCTAAAGAAAATATACTCTGGGCCTAAAGAGCAGCATGATCCAAAGGCCCAATAATCTAAGAAAACCCAGCTCGGCCCACATGAAATTCGACATATATGTGGATTGCACTAAAATTCAATATGTTTTATAGTTGTGAAATAATTTGATAGACATGTGTATTGCACTACAATATTTTATACTATAGTATCAATATCAAGTTGATAAACTAAAGATAAAGTGATGCGAAATACTAGCCAATCATATAGATTCCATAATTCACTTACCAACCATACTCTTAAAGTTTATACACAAAAATAAATTATGAAAAGCAACTATGGGCCACACAAAGTCAGAAACAACATAAAGTAAGATGTAATAATACATTTCTTGGTCTTTTATTTTACTCCATATAGTAAGGTATGGATTTATTATTAATTAAAGAATTTAATGATCACCATAAGAACTAGAAAAGAAACTGATCCTCACGTAAACCAAAGACATCCATTAATTAAAAACTTAAAACCAATGGAAGAAGGTTCGGTGGTGATCTCAAGGAGCATCGTAAGTCCCAGAAACGCCAAGAACTCGAGTTCTAAGATTCATCTGAGTCCATGGGATCTCTCTCGTCTTCGCTTTGGTTATCTTCAAAGAGGTCTTCTGTATCTCAAACCCGATACCAAAATCGACATAATAATCTCTCGGTTACAAACTTCACTCTCTGTTGCACTTGATCGTTTCTACCCTTTAGCTGGTCGTCTTGTTAAGTTAAAGAACGATGACAATACTGTCTCGTTTTACATCAGCTGCGATGGTTCAGGTGTGGAGTTTGTTCACGCCGTGGCTAAAAACAAGGTCAGTGATGTCGTTAGCTTGTCCTGTTCTGTCAGTTCTTTCTTCCCTGCAACTGGGATCAAGAACTATAACGGTGTTTCAAGATCTTTACTTATGGTTCAAGTGACTGAGATGAAAGATGGGATCTTTATCGGTTTTGGTTATAACTCTTTGGTAGCTGATGGAGACTCGATCTGGAAATTCTTCAATGCGTGGTCAGAGATCTGCTTTAAGGATCCAAGATCCGAAACTTTCCGGTGCCATCTTCACCTTAAAGGTTGGTTCTTTGATGGGATTGATTACCCAATCAAGATTCCAGACCCTGAAACTAAACCAGCTAGCTACGCCCCATCAACCGGTTTACAAGAGAAGATGTTTCATCTCACAAAGGAGAATCTTTTGAAACTTGAAGCTAAAGCTAACCACGAGGCTGATGAGAAGGTCTCATCTTTCCAAGCTGTGTTAGGACATATATGGTGGTTTATGGTTAAGCATAGTGGGATGAGCCGTGAAGAAGAGACGCATTGTAGGTTACCTATAAACATGAGGAGAAGGCTGGATCCACCGTTGGAAGAAGACTGTTTTGGTAATGTGAGTCAGACCGGGATAGCTAGAGTCACGGTTGGTGAGTTGATGGACCATGGAGTAGGATGGGCTGCTGTGGAGATAAACAAAATGGAGCGGTCACAAACGTTTGAAAACGCGAAAGCGTTTGCTGAGAAATGGGTGGAGAATGTAAAGATTCCGGTTAGTGTTGGTAGTAAAGATTTGGTTGTGACAAACTCTCACCGGTTCGATGTGTATAGTAATGATTTCGGTTGGGGTAAACCGGTAGGTGCACGAGCTGGACCGCCGTATGTGAATGGGAGGCTTGTTGTGTTCCAAGGAGTTGAAGAAGGTAGTCTTGATTTTCAGGCTTGCTTACAGCCTCAAGTAGTGGACAAACTATCAATGGATGTTGATTTTAATAAGTATGTGAGCATTGTATGTGATGATGATTTTGGTTCAACAGTTGAACCGAATCGAATCTAAAATGTCATAGAGTTCTCTCTTGTGATGTCTACTTGCATTGTACTAGTTTGTAAGATTCTCATACTCTTTTTAATGCGATAATAAGAAGAGTTGGTTCCACTAAGCTCTGTAAAATCTACACAAAGGTTGAAAATACGTTTGTTTGAGAGAGATTAATAATGGGCCTAAAGACTGCTGATTGGCCCAACTATCTATTACAACCTGATAATTACTATACATCCATGTCATTACTAGCCCATCTTTAGTCCATAACATCTATGTGGCACACTACTCTACTAGTGGTCAATAGTGGTTTATGTAGTGAGAATAAATATTTTACTTTTATTTTTATTTTTGTCAAAGGAGAATAAAGAATTTGATGATGAAAAAGATAGCTTGTTATAAGTTTTACAATTACACAACCATAAATATTTTATTAATTGTAACCTTGTTCGTTCAGTTGCTGCAGATACCTACGACTAAAATAATAATTTGTGTTTGTTCGGTTGCCAAAAATATATACGGAAGAATTTTTTGGACGCCGGCAAAATTTAGCGTTCGTTGTCGCTCCGTCGCAGCTGCTACCGAAACTAACGAGGCATATATGTGTTTGATGTAGAAGAGGATGAAGAATTTGATGATGAAGATGAGACATGTCATGTTATGGCCTTCAAATCATACTATAAGCGGGCCAATGTTGAAAGTTTTGAAAACTTACATATAAATGAACCATTGACTAACCGGCAATCGTGTACTTCTTGCAAAAGCCCATTGAACACGAAACGTACAAATGTAAAAAAAGGAAAAAGAAATACAGATAACAATGTCACGTCAAATTTAGCAATCGTGTCTGTTTATTTCTTAGGTGTGGCACGTGCCACGTGGCGTATGAGAGTACTTTCCCACGCAAAATGTTGGACCTTGTAATAAAAACTGATTAATTATATCATAGTATTAAAAAATCAAATTCGAAAATTATAATGATTCAAAACTATGAGGGAACGATGACCACATCTTCTGTACTTTAACTAAGACAATGACAACATCTTCTTGCTCTGCAATTATGAACAACTGTTGAAAAGATTTCCATAAATACAAAACTTGTGAATATATAAAAACTTTCTGCAAATAACCATTCAAGAAGTTCTTGAACTCATAAGTCATGGGTGAAGAAGAAGCAGCGATTGATCGTTTACCGTTACACCTTCTTGCATATATATTTTCTCTGGTTACCTCTTTCACCGAATTAGCGCAGTAAGTGTTTGTTTGATGATCGTTACAAAGTTTCGATTTTTATTTGATTAAAGCAAAAAAGATTGAAGCTTTTGATGAATTTGGGGATCAGGGCAAGTGGGGTTTGTAAGAAATGGAGAAAAGCTGTGAACCAATCGATGGCGAGAAGAGATTCTCTGAGCTTTGCTGGTTGGAAAATGGACGATGATTCCACTTCTCGTCTCGTTCGTCTTGCTTACAATCTCAAAGAACTCGACATGTAATCTCTCTCTATCTCTCTCTGCTTGTTGTTTATGATCACAATTTCAGAGCTTGATTTGACCTTCAATGGTGGGTCTGTGAAGATTTGTCTGAAATTCTGGTCAAGTTTCCAACTTTATGTTTTGAGGACATTGACTTAGTCATTACACAACAGAGCTAAAGTTTATGTTTTGTCTGTACTGCAGATCTCGAAGCAGATGGGGTTGTCATATAACTGATAATGGTCTGTACCAAATAGCTTCTGCAAGATGTGTAGCCAATTTAACTTCAATCTCTTTATGGGGCATGACTGCCATTACTGATTCTGGTGTTGTTCAACTGGTAATGTAACCATAATTCTTGAAGATTCATTTATCATCTCAAAGAATTTAATTATTTGGCTTCTGAATTGATTTGATAGATATCAAGAACGTCTTCCTTGCAACACCTCAACATTGGAGGAACATTCATCACCGATGAATCCCTTTTCGCAATTGCAGAACGCTGCCATCATCTCAAGGTAACCATAATCTAATCTCTTTTGTTTATCTGAAACCATTAGAATCACTAACCGGTTCTTGCAGACAATCAGTATGTGGTGCTGCCGCCATGTGACAGAGAGAGGCCTTCTTGTTCTTGTTAACAAATGCAGAAAACTCGAATCGATCAACTTATGGGGAACTAGAGTTCCTGTGGATTGCTTCATTGCTTTACTTACTATCAGTCCTGCACTTCAGATCAAACCCATTCAATTGCTCATCAATGCTCAGAATCCACCACCATTGTTGCATGCTGTCTAGTGCTTGACCAGCATTTCTCTTGTTTGTTGGTTTGCCTTGTACATAGTAATTCATAAAACTGGAATCTCCATTTCTATTCTGTGTTCTCTCATCAATAAGATTATATAAATTATTCAGTAAGGATTCTACTGAAGTAACATTGTGTGTCTCTATATATATATATATAAGTTGCATAATATTCAACAGCAGAAGCACACATACACAAGATTTCTGACAAAAAATCTGCAGTCTACAATACAAGAATCAAATCAGAAACTCTTTCTAAGGCATTTCATCATATCCTGAACTTGGGATCTCTCATTCATCTATAGAAGTGATCAAGATTCTCTAACCTAAGAATCTCTCCGAGTTGGTTGGTTGTGTCATAGTAGAAACACCAGCAATGGAAGCCATGAGAAGCACAAGACAACAATGGTGTTTGGTGAATAGGCAACAACAGCTAAAGATCTTGAGAACTGAACAGAACCTGAGTAAGTTCCAGCAGTTGAATCCATGTTTGGAGCTCTTGTCTGAAGAGTAACATTTTTGCATGAACCAAAAGCTGCTTCTGGCTGCAACATCAAGAAACCAAATTCAGGTGCATGTTTTAGATGGTTTAGGCTTGTAAGATATCATTTTATATCCACAGATTTCGTGTGAGTAGAGAAGCTATTACCTGGCAGGCAGCAAGAGTTTCACAACCGCAAATTACCGGTCCATTCATTCTGTCCAGAACTTCGAAAACGCCTCCTCCATCACTTCTCTGCAATGTTTTCCGCATGGGATTGTTATTAAATCTCACAGAAAATGCCATATATTAGATTTACAGCTCATTGTGTACCATGTAGAAGTTAACAGCAAGAAAGTTTGGCATTCTATTCCCTGCTGACTTGAGACAAGTCCCAACCATCTCAGCAAGTGGAGCAGAGTGTTCCTTGCAAGCATCTTTTTCAACCGGAAATGTTGGGAAGTAATTCATCAAGAAAAGTGATGAACTTTTTGAATTCAAAGGTTGAGATTCTTTTCTGTTCGGACAAGAACCTCGCTTCACCCCGGGATCTCCAGCTTTAACACAATCATAGGAAAGGTTATTCAAAGACAATAGAAAAGATCTAAACTTTGGG
Source organism: Orychophragmus violaceus (assembly GCA_030180135.1). NCBI lineage: Eukaryota > Viridiplantae > Streptophyta > Magnoliopsida > Brassicales > Brassicaceae > Orychophragmus > Orychophragmus violaceus. Next base: position 524,500 of record CM058232.1, on the reverse strand, counting down.
AGTTATACTCACATTCATTTTCAACAATGTATCTCCATTGATACGCAACGCCTTCTTCATCTTCTTTTGCAGCAACAGACGTGAATACCAAGAGCCTATGATTCTCTTGTACCATATCAGTCACAGTAGGCCAATCTTCTCCCTTTTTAGGCATTTTCGAAACCGGAAACCAGTACTTGTCTAAACCAGCGTTAGCAAATAGTGTTGATAAGCCTTTAGGTCTATGCACATAATCCTCAATTATGATGGTTACAATCTCTGTTGGATTCTGACTCAAGAATGCCTCAACTTCCCTCAATGTGTCAATTGCAGGTTGCTGAGACAACAAAATTTCACATTTATCAATCCAAAATCAGGTTTCAAGCTTTGGATCCGAAGATAGTAAGGTGAAGATAAGTTTTACAAAGGCTGTGAAGTTGAAACATTGCCCTCGAAGCGAATGGCAAAGCCAGATATCGTTGTTGAAGTCATACATATCCAGCATTAGTCCCCTAACTCCATTCTACAGCAAATAACAAAACCATATTCAAGAGTTTACCAAACAGGAGGAATCTAAAGTAAGAGAATTTGGACACATACTCTTAGCTGATTAGTAACAGTATCTTCTTGATTGAAAAATGTAATCCTCTGAACACCTGGCAAAGGTGGTTGATTTGCATTGCTAAAAGCATTATGAGTCATCAACCATGTATACTTGTTAAAAGGCAATCCATTGATCTACAACAACAACAAAATTGAATCTTTAGCCAAACCCATCTTCAAAGTTCAAAACTTTTGATGCAACCAAATGAACTAGACTATCTTCTGATACAACCCATCTTCAAATTGACAAATCTAGAGTAAGAAGGAAGCAAATCTTACAATGGAAGTTGGAATTGTGGCTTGGCCTCTTGTGCAAATGGGTTTAGTTCTTCCAACAGCAGGACAGTTCCCACAGTATAAACCTGGGACACAGTCAGTGGCTGAGGAGCATGAATCCAGCATCTGAGAACCACAGAAAAGCAAGATCTCTAAATGATTTAGACCCAATTTGCTAACAGTAAACCGGAGAAAGAAGCAAAAAGGAACAAGAATCCGGTTTTCCAGACCTGGCAATTGCCATTAGAGCAAGCAGATGAAAGGGAGAAGAATGAAAGTAGAAGAAGAGAGACTGTTACGACTCTGCTTAAGCCGTTGGTGCACGCCGACATCGCTCCTTAGCCTCTGCACAAAGAGAGAGACAGAGAGAGATCTTCCGATCTAGTGTTGATTGGGGTTTTAAGACAAGACAAAAGATGTTTTAGGTACTAAAACGCGGGATTCATTGATTTGTTAATCAGACTTAATTTTCTCGAAGAAAGGAAAAGGTTTGCTTTTTTTTTTTTTTTGGTCAAAGGAAAAGGTTAGTTTTTTTTTTTTTTTTCTTCGACAAGGTTGAGTCTTTTTCCCACCAGCTCCCAAATAGAAAACAAAACACAGTTAAGAAGATAACCCACTTCAAAATAGTTCAATTTAGGGCGAAAAAACAGTCCTTCAACATTATGATGATAAATAGAGACTACAGTTTCTAATGTTTTACAACAACCATTCATGCCGAGTATATTTAAGTTTCATTTAATAAACAAAAACTAATTTTGTTTTAACTTTATAATTTGTCAAAAATGGTGAAACTATTGCAAGACCTTACTGTGAAGTGATTGTCTTTTTTCATGTTTAGTCATAATAATAAATTAAATAGTAATTAATTATGACAATCAGTATCCTATCTTATCAATAATACAATCATCTGTCAACTGTTCTTTACTGATCTCCACCCATTACTCATGGATCACGCCCCTACCTCCCGGCCTATAATTTTTATGGTCGATTTAGTACCTCCGGATCAGTGGACGGCTGAGCATGATGTACCGCACACTACTCTTGAGTGTACACCTTTGATCTTATTAAGTGTATATCTTTGATCCTTTTGAGTGTACATCTTTGATCTTCAACACAAGTTTACTTATAACATGATAAGCTTGATTAATATGAACAAAATGAGTAGCTTGATTATAATGAGGTCAGAAGAATATGATATAAATTTAATTACATGAGATGGTTCTTACAACTATCAAACCGCTATGTCTGTGAGTTGCAGCCATCCATAAGCACACCGGTCTCAGATACTTCTAGCCATGGATGCTGCTGACTGAACCTCAGGTTAGCTATCATTGCAGTGGATATTCTTCCCGTGCTACCTTCTGGCTCACATTTAAGGCAATGCAGCTTAAGCCAGAATGCGGAATCAGATTCCTCTGTTTCAGATTTCTTACTGATGGTCACGAACTGAGCTAGTAATAGATGGACAGTTGAAAGCAGCAGAGCAGCTGGGGCATGCTAATGCTAACGGCTCACAGCTTTTATATCTGCTTTTTTACATGTAAATTACGTTGTTGCAGATCTTGAATTCTATGAATATCAAATATCATTACCTTTCTTCATCACTTGTAGCAAACAAGAGGGATGTAGAAGGATCACTACCCGTAGCATCGTTTGATCTACTTCGATACTAAATAAAACATTATTTCCAATCATGTATCAGTATTGAGAATCATCATATATGGAACTGGAGATTGGCTTAAATGAAAGCTGTTTTACCTTTGATGGGTCAAGTCCTAAACACTCGGCTAACCTCTCAGACACCACCGGATGAATCTGCTGTGCCAAGTAGTAATCTATGTCAACCAACCATCTGTTTTCGTCTGATTTCACCTCATCAGGATGCCTAGCACGTTCAGCAATCCCTGCTGAACTGGCAGAGCTAGTATTACCCAGCACAGAGGAAGGGTAAAAGATTTAGTAGAAAGACGATTTGGTTCGGATTGTATTAAGCTGGTCGTCTGTGTTGGGAACCTGTTCATAGCAGATTATATATGGTACATATAATATAATATCGGTATAGAGTTGTCATCACATCAGATTCAATCTCTTAACCGGGACATCAATGGATGCATTTCATGGTCCCAAGATCTTTCGAAGAACGGTGATAAATGTGGGAGATGAGAGTGAAAGGCTTGAACGGTCTAAAGGTCGTCGTAGAGCCAACGCGATTAATTTGCAGCAAGAAAATCGATAAGCTAAGCTACACCGTGAGATTGGAGACTCCAAAAGCGTTGCATGAGAATGTGGTTTATGGATTTGTGAGTTGGTTTGATGACTGCGAAGCTAAGTCTGGAGTAAGGTGTCCTGTGGTGGCCACGAGCCTTGTCCAAGTCTTAACATCTCTGCTTTAAAAGGATTGTTTTTCTTTCTTTTAAGATCGGGCTAATAAAAACAAAATTGGTATTTCAAGAATATCATAATTTATATCTACAAATACTAAAATTTCTTTCTATCAACAAAGATTTATACAAACGAATTGAATATAATTGTTGGATCTGACTAGGACTGGAAAAAAGCTCTAGCCTTTCAATGCAACTCTGTTTTTGTCCCCTGGTTTTTAGCACCACCTTCACCGTATGATGGCCCAGTTATTGGTGACAGACCAATCAGGGATCAAATCAGTCGCCAGAGCTGCAACTCTCTCCTCCGGCGAATCAAACGGATGATTCTGTGTTCCTGAGTCGGATGAAACAGAAACCCAGTCGTGGAATTCAAATGGGCATCTCGGCGATGCAAACACGTCCTCTGTTTTCATTTGAATATCTTCTTCTAAACCGCCGTGATCAAGATCGACGGCTATGAATGGATGGTTTAGAAGCATCTCAGCCGTCCATCTCTTCTTGGGATCTTTAACGAAACACTTTGACAGAAAATCTCTTCCTTGTTCCGACAAGTCCTCAGGAATCCTCGGAAGCTCATCTCCGACACCGATGCGTATCAACAACGACATGAAGTGCGATCCTTCTTTAAAACTCCATGCCGTTTTGCCACTAAACATCTCAACAACAACGCATCCTAAAGCCCACACATCAGCTTCTGATCCGTACTCATTATCATTAACAGATTCCGGCGCCATATACAACGGCGTCCCTCTAATCTGAACTCCATCGTTTAACGCCGTTACTTCTCCCGTTCTCTTCGCCAATCCAAAATCCGCAATCTTAACGGCGCCGTCACTGAATAACAGAATATTCCCTAGTTTTAAATCACAGTGAGCGAATCCGTTGGCGTGGATGTGTCGTAACCCACGGAGCACCGATCTTGTGTGGTGGCGTACGGTGGATTCCGGTAGACCTTCACCGTTGAGATTGCTCGCTAAGCTTCCTCTTGAAGCGTATTCCAACAACAAGTTATGCATCTCTTCGCCGTTTTCGACCGTTCTATCATCGCCGAAACACCGTATGATCTCGTCGCAATCGTCTCCGAGTATGTCCAGAACCGATTTCTCGTTGGCGAGCGAAGCAGCACCGTATGAGTCTGCAGATTTCACGGCCATGATTTGAGGAAATACGCCGGAAACGTTATTAGTCGCCGTCGCTAGACTAACTGTTGAAAACGTTCCGTATCCAATGGTTTCTCCTCGAACCCACTCCATTGAAACAATATCTCGATTTTTTCTAAAAGAATCTAACTTTGATTTGGGATTGAAACAGAGCACGAAAGCTCGTGAAGGCTAATGGTTTCTGCTGGTGCGAGTTCCTCAATATATACCGAGATTTTTTTCTATTTTTATGAATAAAATAATTAAACAACTTGTGGTTACTCTTTTAAAATTTTAATAATATAATTAAATTTGTAAAGTCTGAATTTTGGGAAGTAATTAATGCACGTGACGAGAGAAGATTTTTCTCATTGTTGGGTTGTTTTTTTTTTTTTTTTTTTTTTTTTTTTTTTTTTTTGAACTCTTCATTGTTGGGTTGTTAACAAAAGGAAACTTACGTGATATTTTCGTTTTTAAATTGGATAAACAAATATTATGGCACGACTATTGTTTTGGTGCAATAACTTGAATATCTATCACTATATCATATCTCTGTTGTACACAAGATAAGTATTTTATATTTTTAGAAAAAAGTAAATTAGTAACATGCTTGATATTCAATGAGATAAATGATCGTTATTTTTGCTATAAGAGTAGTCAGTTTATATTTAATTTGCATTGAAAATCAAGTTTCTATAACTCATATAGGTTTCATAACACTTTTTCAGAACACTTATTTTTAAAAAATTATATTATATCATTGATTAAAAATCTACCCAATTTTTAAATTGGTTATAAAAAAACGTAAACATTATATTCTAATTTACTGGGATAAAATCCAGCGAAAAATAAAACAAAACATTATATGTAGAGAAGACAAAAAATGAGGAGTTTAGAAGAGAGAATAATATCGGAAAAGCGAATCGGCTCAATTTCACCGGATAATAGTGTCTTAATAAGTTTGGGATATATTATACTCCCTCTGTTTCTAACAAAATATTTTATAAATTTTATTTTTATTTTATAAAGATTGATATTTTATTTTTTATGCATTTTATTAATTAATGATGATAAATTGTAAATTTCAAAAAATATAATAAAATTTTAAAATTGTTATTGGTTTAAAATTATAAAAAATATTAATAATAAAAAACAATGCATTTATAAACACGTTTTAGTTTGTTTTCTTAATATGTGTAAATTTTTTAAAATATCATTCATTTAAAAATAAGGGAAAATAAGGGAGTACAAAATATTGAAAATTTATTACGAGAGAGATTCCTGCTTATTGCTGTAATACAGAAGAACTAATAATATTTCTGGATTCTATAGTTATAGATCCACAACTAAATTCTAACAAGATTCTTGACCAGATATATAGCAAGAAAATCATGAACGAAGATCTCATAAATATATGTTGTCAAATTAGAGTACATATAAACAGACTATTGTGATTTGAAGTTAAGAGGGTGATTGGTAATGGCTTTAGAATCTTTCTAAAGCCTAATTTCTCTCCAAAGCACACAATCTAATCTAATCATGCTTTGTAAATATTTTTCTCTCCAAAGCTCTTTATTATTTTTTATTTTTTGTTTTGGCTGTACAAAGCTAAATATGCAGAGCAAAAAAATTGAGCTGTGAAAAATAAAAATATTTTCACAGCAAAAAACCTACATCAATTAAATTTAAAGTCAAAGCAAAAAAATCTACACCATAATTTATACAACAAAAAAATAAAAGCTACAGCTCTTCCAATCATCCCCTAAATCATGGCCATCCAGTTACCAATATGCTTCGACCAAAATCCAATAAAATAGCTAGGTAGATATTTCTTTTTTTGGACCATTGATAATATAAAACTATAAAGCAAGTTGGCAATGTAAATTATTTTTTGGTCAATCCAAGAATCAAATCCTTCCCCGCTGGAGTCGCTTTAACATTTTTTTCTTCTTGTAATGATATTTTCAGCCGCTGTGTCTTAAATATCGTTTACCAATTAGAATTGTTAGCTCTAAAATATTTAAGCGGCCTTTAATTACGGGCACAAGCTGCGAGAAGCCGCAAAATGGAGTTTTATTTAGAGTGTGGCTCATTATCACTAACCTACATGCACATAAAACTTATGTTGTATAACTTCAATAACTTAATACTTAATAAATTACGGAGTAATAGGATTTTATAACTTCAAATGAAGTTTTCTACCAAATTTAATTTTCATAAATTAATAAAATATTATAGTTCCAATGTTACTAATTTATAGAGATTTTACTATATTTTATTTTATTGTTAAGTAATAACACAACAAATTCATCTAGTGATGCTTCAATATGGAAGCCAAAAAAATAAAGAAAAAATTTCCAATCATCATTCCGTAAATATTTTTAATGGTAAAAAACTGAATTTTTATGGATATTATGGAATTAGTCTTTTGGTCTACAAAATATTTAAGATTTTCATGGTATTTAAAAAAAAACATTCTTATTTTATTATTCACATCTATCGTCATAATGCTTTTATGTAGTGACTTCATGGCCAACTGGCCTGCACAAGTCTGGATTCCTATGGGCATGACTTCATGAAGTCACACAAAAAACATTAATTTACGTTTGATATACTATAGTTTTTAAACAGGAATTTTTATTTCCCATATTTAATAACAATAATATAATTAAAAGAATGTGCAAGGGAAGCGCGGGAGTGGGAAGGAGTGCTTCGTATTGAAGTCATTCGACCCTAACAGACCTTCGCAAGTTGCAGCGGCTCTGAATTTTATTTGCAATATCTAATATTATATACCTCCAGTTAAATATAATTATTCTATGTGATATTTCTGTAACATGCTCCCATGTTCCTTCATTTATTATCACAAAAAACATTTTACACTAAAACTTAAACCTAGAACCAACCATATACTCAGAATTTGTTTTCCTTTTTATATACTTTTTAGTTTTGAATATTAAATTATTAGTGGAAATATATTGCAAGGAAGGGTAACATGGACGTGATCCCTAGCCACTAGATTGGGTGGGTTGCGATCTCTACGAGCCCCTGTCTACTACAACTTGCGTTGGCCTTTGCATAAACAAATTATCGCAGTGTTGATATTGGACGATATGTAAAAATATATATGATCAGAAACGATTGTAAGAAAATGAAGAAAATATATTAAAGAATAGTTTGTTTTCTCATAACGATATATACACTGTTGGATAAAAGAGAAATGTGAATGGATATTAACCAACGCCGCCCAGACGACTTGGAAGGATTCACTGAATCCGAGGAAGAGAGAGTTGTTATCCTTTTTTCTAGGTCGTTTATTAGATTATTTATAATTTGTGGTGATATATAATTTAATAAAGAAAACAAATACGGCGGCCCACGGTTTATTTCTTGGATATTTCATCAAATACTATTCCATTTTTTTGGTTTGGGAGGCATCTTCATATCCATATAGAGCATGTCAACTTTGAAATCTCATATCCATATAGAGCATGTCAACTTTGAAATCTTTTAATATATAGTGTGGTACCACATAAAAATATATTTATTATGGACGAATGATGTAGTATATTAGCATATACCTTTATTTCTATAGAAATTCCCTAAATTTCAAAAGTCATTTGAAAATAAAAAAAACTTCTAGATCTTTTTGTGTCAAAAACACTCATAGATCTAGTTCCTCAATATAACAACAAATATATGCCGCATATAAGAATATGACTTTGAATGATAACATCGGTCAAGATGGATTAGTCCGCTAACGGCCAAAACCGTTTTATTTACTATTCATAATAGTTAGTTATAACAGTATAGATAGAAAAAATAAAAATAGTTTACAACGGATTATTTATTGTCCATCCTAAAAATAAAATAGTTTGGTCTGTATTTAAATTAATCTGTTGTTGTGACCGTAGTTACTATTCAAACTCTAAATTTACATATCACTTTTTTTTACTAAATTTATCATACTCATTGAGAATAGTAATTAATTTATGTTGGACATTTTCGCTGGCCACTGCAAATTGATTATCGTTTGAGTTCATACACAAGTCAATTTATAAAGTCGAATCAGAATATATTTGGTTTGTTCCACGTTCGAATTCATCTTCAACGTCCAAGTGGAGTTAACCTCGTAGGCAAGTCAATAGGGGTCCTTTGAAGATATCCACAATACAAAGTTTCGGAATATTCTATCTAACTTGGAATCTTAGATTGACCCCTTTGAACGAGGAGAGGACAAGGTCAAATCACACCCACTACTAAAATTATGTGTTATAGCATCATTTTTGTAAAGTCAATTTGCAAAATGATGTAACATGTAAAACTTAATGATATCTTTAGTATCGTTTGTTATAAACGATGTCACAATGATAATTTTAATATCATTTTTATTTAAGCAATGTTAAAAGCCTAAATTATGTTGGAAAAAAATTCTTTAATCTGATCATAAAAAAATCTTTCCACTCCACCGACACTTTCTTCTTGACTGTAGATTTGCCTAGCCGGATGTTGTACCTTCACAAATCCGCCATGAGAGTCGACCTCTTACTCTCCTCTTCCATTCGACAGCTTCGTCGTTGGTTTTCCCCATGAGGTTTGAACAGATTTTGATTTGACACTCTTCTAAGGCTTTAAGTTTTCTCCTGTTATACTCATTTTATGATTAAATTAGCTCAACAGGTGATTTTCTTTTGTTATATTTAGTTATGACAGGGATCTCAGATCCAATTGGGAAGGTTCAGATGATTATTGGAGAATGAACAATCCTGGGAACCCTCGATGCTTGGAAGGCGAGTTTTCTTTTTGTTGATTTTTTTCTTAGTCAGGTTTCATCTCATTTAACCTGGGTTCGATTCTTCTTCATTCTTTGTTTTGCTAGAGTTTTAATTAGTCGATTCTTAGCTAATTTAGACTATATATGTGCACAAAATTTCACCCTTTGATCAATTTTGTGTTATCAATTTCAGTACAACTGATGGCTTTGAATTTGATGAATATGCTTCAGTGGGTTTTTTTCATTATTCTGGCGTGGAGAAGTATGCTAGGGCGTATGAACAGATCTATCTTGTTAGAGAAACGATTTGCTAGGCTTTATCAGTTTTTCTAATAGCCTTTATGACACAACTACACTTTTTGGTGGAATAGTTCTGCAAGGTTGCTTACTCTGTACTGTGGCGTGTATTCTAGGTTGTGGATAATTTACTTCATGATTCTTCCAGCAATTTGGAAACTTGGATATTTTGTTCTCAGACCCTTAGAAGCAAGGTTAGCACACTTTTAATTCCCTCATAAGTGTTCAATGTTTGATTATGCAATATTGGAGACTGCATCTTATGACACCTGGTCTGTCTTACTAAGGTTCAAAGAGATTTTGAAGAACTACCACCTGGAGCTTTTCAGAAGCTACGGGAATCATTAACAGTAAGTCTCTGTTTTATATGTGAATATTAATGAGTCATAGTGTTTCTGAGAATCTGAATAGTTATTTATGTTTGTCATTTCAACAAAAACGTAATAAGAAAAACTCAGTGGAACTTGTGTTTTGCCAATATTTATCCTGGCATTTAGGTTTTACCTTTCCAGGCTATAATTATAGGCACCGTGTGCTCTTGGTATTGGAATTTTTTTTCTGAGTGTTCCTGGCATAATTTGTCCGTATTTTCTCATGTGCAGTCATTATTAAAAAAGTTTCACAAAGGCCCCTCGAAAGTTAGGACCCAGGTAAGCTTCAAAAGTATCTCTCCATTATGCGCAAGTGGGAAGTTGTTGTTGTGCGTTAAAACTCGTGATTCTTTAAGCTGATTTATCTCATTCAAGTCTTTTGTATTTTAGATTAGTATTGCTGTTGCTGCCTTGGCTGTGCACGTTCCTGCGGCAGATTGGGAAGATGGTGGTATAGTTAGCTGGCTTAGGGATGAGATGAATATGCATCCTGAATATGTGCCTGGTTTCTTGGAACTCTTGACAGTTTTGCCCGAGGTAGAGTATTCGTTGTTTAATTGTTCATCTCTCTCAGTGATGAAAATGAATTCATGTAGCCGTCTATATAGGTGATGAAAGGCCTTGTTTTGGTGTGACTTTGATCTACTTACTTAGCTATGCTGGCATTGTTGACCTCAATTGAGTAGAACTAAGCTTAATGTTGATAATGTCTTCCGAGAATATTCTGTACCATTTTACTGTTAGCGTGTCCGGATCGACGACGTCAATTTGAGAATGAGCTTACTTCTCAAATGGAAGCTGCACTTAGTATACTAACAACATGTTTGAATATAATAAAACTTAAGGAACATGTCAGAGCTTATCCTTTTTATATAGAGTATGTGTCATAGTTCCATACATGGTCCTTCTGAACATCACTTCAAGTGTTTGATATTTATTTTGGAAATCTTGGAGACTGCATCTGATTACACATGGTCTGTCTTACTAAGGTTCAAAGAGATTTTGAAGAACTACCACCTGGGGCTTTTCAGAAGCTACGAGAATCATTAACAGTAAGTCTTGATCTATAAGTGGATATTAATGAGTACGGGGTTTCTGAGTGATTATTTACGTTTGTCATTTTGAACAATAGCCTAATAAGAAAAACTCAGTGGATCTTATTTATGTTTGCTCGACTTTTCTCTTTTCTTTTTTTCTTATTTAGAGTGATTGATGATTGTTATCCTTTAATGATAATCCCCGATTGTGATTGATTGTGCAGAGGCTCAACTCCAACTTAGCTTCACTGAGTATTTCTTGCACTTTCAATCTCTTAGCTCTGATGTACAAACGTATTGATCAACAGGTTTGTTTGCTTCCTCCTCATGTCTTCTGCCTTTTATTGAATTTGCTTTTTTATCAAAAAATTCCAACGGGTGATATCTTTTCTTTTCTTTGGAATCTTTTTTTCCTTAATCTGTCCCTTGGGTTATTGGTTTATGATAATGTTTAAAAATTGTTTGGTTAACTTATTTTCATTCCAAAATTTTTAAACCTTACTCGACTTTTCCTTTTTTGATCTTTCACAAATTCCTTTATAGGGTTGATAGAATCTGTTTCTTTTAGAGATATCCTATTATAAATATTTCCTCCTTAATTTCATTGTTATATTTTTCCATTGCACTTTCTTTTTCAGCGGGTTTTTTAGTTTAAGGAAATCTATTTGACCTACTTTAATTATATATTGATAACTTCTACACTATTAAGCAGCAGCCGTCTAGTTTTAGGATTCTCAATTTTTTTTCTTTCTGTTCATCTCTTCCAATATCCTTATCTCTGCACTTTTAGATAACAAATAGGATTCATAATAAAAGGTTACTCTCTTTATCCTCTATCTCTATGATTTTCAGAATTGTGGATTTTTTTCTTTGTATAAGCCTTTTACATGTGTTTATTCCTTTGTATTAATGATTGTTGTTCTGCGCAATTTGCAGGTTGCTGGTCTGTGAAAATCTGGGGTTTCTTTCCTTTGATTTGTTTATTTGATTCCCAACTGGCCCTGTATTCAGAACTATATGGTGTTTATCACTGCACTGGCCTTTCTTATATTTGGTGTTTCAGATACAAATGAATTACTATGATTCAGAAGCTAATGACAAATCACAACCCACAAGGTGTAAACGTGAATAAAATAAATTTTCATGAGGACAACTGACCACAAGGTGTAAGTCATGTATATAAGTTAGTTATTACATCTAATTTTGCTTATCAAGACATGTTTGTAATATGTCAGGAACTAGCCAAGTATATGTTAAAGGGGGAGTGGCAGTCATAAGTTCCAGACGTTGAAGGTATGAGATCGTTGGGTTTGAAGACCGAAAGTCCAATAATTTGGTGGTTTGTATGAGTTGCCGAAGATTTATGTCTTTTAAGAATTTTTTTTCCAATTAGTTTAGTTTATGGTGAAATAAAGTTGTATTCACTTTTGGATATTTTTAATTATTATTTCGTTTTTGGTATAATTTTTTAATTAAATATATTTTGAATTATAACAAATTCAAATTAAATTGAAAAATATTATGCAATTGAAAAAGGTAAACTAATTTGGTGTCATTTTTAAATTTAAACCAATTTATGTTAAAATTTTGAGTCATTTTTGTTAATTGACCTTAGAAGTTTATTTAGCATCAATTATACATAATGATGCGAACAAAACAAATAAAATCATTTTCAAATGATGCAAAAAATTTAATTAACGTCGATTTCATAAAATGAAGTAAGAATTAATTTAGCATCAATTCAAATTTATGATGCAAACAATAGATTAACATCATTTTACAACTGACACTAAAAAAAGAATAGCAACGCTTTTGTAAAATGACTCAAAAATATTTTAGTATCATTCCAAATTTACGATGCAAACATTGATTGTAACATCGTTTTTAGAATGATGTTAGAGTGAATTCTGCAACGTTTATTTAACTGATACAAACCTAAAATAAATGATGCTATATTTTAATTGAAACATCGTTTACAGAAATGATGCGAAATATATTTAGCTTCACTGGATTTAGTGTCACTTATTAAATCGATCTTATAATGCTAACATCATTTAAAAAGTGATACTAAGTATTAAAAAAACGATGCAAACCAAGGTGAATTTTGTAGTGACCCTTTATCACTGCATGCTTTTTTAATTTTTTTGTTTGCATGCGTATAATAAAGTCAAAACTAAAATCTATAAAATATTTTTGGGTAACAAGTACGATTAATCTTTTTGTCAAATTCAGATTTAGGTCATTTAAAACCAAACGCATAATCAGCCGCCAAACGCAGGTTCATGCATTTTAATTTAAACATGTTTCTTTCATTTCAAGTTCAGCCATAAAGTTGGGTCAAAGGCCATCCTAAGAGATACCAAATCCAAATCCTTTTATATTTCTTCCAAGTTTAGAATTTTATACGAAAAAGGCAAACAAAAGCCGTCTCTTGACTATTCATGATAAGAAGAGTCTTTTTATTACAAAAAGTCTTTTAATACACACGTGCGTGTTATAAGAGTTGTGGTAGCTTGGAGGACAGTTCTTCTACGTAGTTTCTACACGTGATGATAAAGCCAATAACACTAATATTCAGACAGGTCCATAACCACTATACCAAATTGGGCCCAATGAAAAACTACGACCCAAAAGTCACATTCGAACCATATAGGATTTTAGCTGCTCCAATTTGTGACTGCAACTTGGAAAGAAACAGACTTCTATTTGTCTTCGTAGCATGAAGCGTAGCTTGTAGTGGTGAACCATGGTGGCTGCAGCAGACAAAGAAGACAACAAATGTTCTGTGCCATGAATAACAAAGTGAAGAAGGGAGTTAAGTCCACAAACCGAATTATGCGTATCTCTCTGTTTTGGACCCTGACTTAGTGACCCCTCCTTTTAGCGTCAATTGTTGATGCATGAGATCCAACAAGTTAATCGAACATAGACAATAATTAATGTAAGATAGAGGTTTAGAGAATCTCATAAAATCTGTGTTAGGTGATGATAGGACAATTTAGTGTGATCTATGTTTTGCGGCTGCACCTTGAGACTGCCTACGTATTTTCGGGAGAGAGATCAAGCCATTCGTAATTCATATAACATTTAGTAAACTCGTCGGATGAACTCGTCGAGAGAAGGTTGTCCGAGCGAATTCGTCGAGAGAGCTCGTCAGGTGAGCTTGTCATTCTGCTCGTCAGGTGATCTTATCGCCATGCTCGTCTGGTGAGTTTGTCGTCGTGCTCTTCAGATGAACATGTTGTCATGCTCGAGTGGATTTGTCGTTATGCTTGGGTGAGCTTGTCGTCATGCTCGGGTGAGTTTGTCGTCGTGCTCGTCAGGTGAGCGTGTCATCATGCTCGGGTGAGCTTGTCGTCTTGTTCGTCGGGTGAGCGTGTCGTCATGCACGAGTGAACTTGTCGTCATGCTCGGATGAACTTATCGTCATGCTCATCAACTGAACGTGTCGTCATGCTCGGGTGAGCTCGTCAAGTGAGACTGTTTATGTGCTAGACGTCGATTTTTTGCATGTTCTCCCGGAACTTTTACATGAATCTTTTAAAAATATTATTTCATATTAAAGGGAGTTCAGTTTTCGTATAGGCCAAACACCGACGTGGTACAAGAGCCCCATAACCGAAAATTGTTTCAAAGAGGATGACGAGTTACAAAAGTTAAGATGATGATCCAATTTTTTTTCAAAATAAGTTCTGCAAAAATAAAGATAAAGAGAATGGTAAGAGTGTGAAGTTGATGTCTTAAGAGAATTGAAAAGTCTCAGCGTTAAGAATTGGTCCACACAATGTGGACTTGTCTAAAGAGTTGAAAAGTCTGAACGACAGAGTGTGTGGTTGATGAAGAAGAAGACACACCACAAGTTGTTGGAAATCTAAAAGAAAATATCAGAAGATAGGAAAATTTAAGGGCACCACACAAGTTGCTAAAAGGATATAATCTCTCTTCTTCCTGATAACTGAATGATCTCTATTTTTTTCGGTTCTTTATCTTTAAGCCTTGTTAGTAAAAGATTATCCTTGGAAATTTTTGGCAGTTTGATTGGATCTTACTGGTTAGTGCTTTACTCACAACAATATCTAAATTATATTGCTTTATTATTTGTTTTTCTCCATCGTTAAGCATATTTACATATGAATTGGGTTAGCAAGTTTCTCCTTTAGAACAACATATATCAGTATCGATGTGTGTAAGCAAGAGTAGAAAACAACATTCTCTCTCGGGCCGCCGCCTGCGATTTCCAAATGGCGTGCTACCTCCGTCGAGAAGCCGATCTGTGGTCCGCCTAGCATCCTCGACACCTCTTGCTCGACTTCACCATGTCTTCCGAAGGTCCATCCCTTTCCGAGCCCCCTGACCCTCCGGATCCGCCTCTCGTCTCTCCGCCGTTCCTGCTCTCCGCATCTTCGCATATGTCGTCCGTTTTATCTACTCATCTGCTGCTATCTCGCCGCCGCTCCCTCTCACAGATCTTCCCTCTCCGTTTGTGTTTCCAACAGTGGTGGATCTAGAACTATTTTTTACCGGGGGCACAATATTATAAATGAAAAAATAACTTAGATAACTAAAAAGTACCTTACAAATTTATTCTACGAGGTTCCATATCTTGAAACCTTTTCATCACTACTTCATTTGTCACTTTCTCAAGTAGTTCTTTCTCAACAAAACAAACAACACAATCGTTTAAAAACTGATCACCTATCCAGTCGAAGACAACATCACCTCGCGGGCCTCCATGAAATTATGGTATTTCAACCTTGAAGCTCTTCTCCCAATCATTAGCTTGACGAGCCATACGACCATCATTATTGACTTGTTGATAACGACGATCACCAACGTTGTTTGAGGCGGTGCACGACGGCGAAAGTCATGACCTCCTCCAGCTGAAAACGGATTGAAGTCGCCTTCTTGCTCATTCTCCTCGAACAAAGGGTTGCGACCTATCAATCGCTGGGCTAAAGTATGGAATGCTTGTTGCATATTTTCTTGAGGAGGAAGACGAACCTGATATGCGTTCGGATTGATTTGTTCCATCATGTGGGAGAAGAGTCATCGTATGTATCAGGCGAGTCTCAAATAATTTACCGCACTTGAAGTCTAGCAACTCCGGTATAGGAAACCAAATATGGCAGTTGTGGAAGAAAGATTCATATAAGCAGAGGTATCAAGGTGGTGGTGTCCACGGCCATTCACTCAGAGAAGGAGTTTTTAATTGGATGCCCGAAGGAGCACGAAAACCTAGAAGTGTATTCCTAACCGACTCCTCATTGAACCGCGTAGGATAAACATTTTTTAAGAATTCACTAACCAGATGATCGTCGTCTTCCACACTAGTTTCGACTTCCTCTTCCTCGACTTCATCGACACATACTTCATCTCCAACACTATCTCCCAAATCTTCATCCACAAGATGCGGGGTCTCAAACTCTTTCCAACCAGAACTTTGAACGGCGCCTTCGTTTTCATCGAGATCTCGTCGGCATATGAGTCCCTTCACCAACTCATGCTCCTGATGGCTTCTGAGATCGGAAGAAGAGGAAGACTATGATGTGGAATCAACTGCTCAGCCTTTGGGCTGCTCTCATATGAGGACGACACAACAACAATTAACCTCTCTTTGTCCTCAGAGTAGCAGATCAAAGACATTTTCGACGAGAAAATAAGTGAAGAATGGAAAGGAAATAGAAGCCTAGATTTAAAATGGTAAGAACAATACGAAAGAGAATGTTACCTTTTTATCTTGAGCAGAAGTGAGAAATTAGAAGAGTGAGGTGAAATTTATAGAAGTACTGCAGTACTCGAGAAGACATCATCATTATACCTAGGTTACGCTATGATCTCCGCACCTATAGGGCGGTCGGACCAAAATCCTACTTGACTGACCGATCTAAATCGCTTCAAGAATCATATGGCTAAAACTTAGTTCTCGCCGATCATTAGTTAATTTGAATCACCGAACTGGGGGGACTTATTGTTGGAAGTTGTTTTAACTCCTCCTCAAAAATGCCCATTCATGGATTGAGATCGGCCCAAAGAGAAAAAATTATTAAAGAGGCCGACAATAATCACTGAATGAGGGAAAATGTCGCGCATGAAGGCTAAACACGCCAAAAATAAGATAAAGCCGAGTACGAAAATTCACTTAAAGATCCTCGCCGCTTAGAAAGGAAATATTTTAATATTCTTTTTAGGAAGTTTATCTTTTTAAGTCAACATTCTAACCTTATATCAAGAGTTTTAAGCTCGTCTATGTAACATACAATCAATACAATACACTTGATACAAAACTTGAGTCTTCTAAGACATTTTGAGAGATCTATTCTTGAGGGGCTTTCCGACGACCTAATCATTTTATTATGTTGCTCCTTTCTTCCGAAAACCTAGTTTAAACCTAGTTTCGTTGTCATTCGCCGAGCAAAATAACATATACTTTCTAGAATCCCTAATTTATAAAAAAAAAATACAGAATCATAGTTTTCCTAAAATATAATAATCATTGTTTTTAAGTTTCAAAGAAAAACTATAATTTAACTTTTCACAGTATTTTAACGAAAATTGTGATCTTTTATTTCATCATCCATTGTAATACAGACATGTACTTCTGTAACTTCTCCCTATTTTTGAACCAAAACGTAAAATGCCACGTTCTAAGTAATAAGTGGCTACAATAGATTCACCCTATGTTGCATGGAAACTCCGTCCGAGGACCGTTTTTTGTTTCGGAAACGTTTCAGAAACGGAAACGCGATGGAAACGCGTTTCTTAAAAATTGTGATTTGGAAACGAGATGGAAACGCGTATCCATTTTCGGAAACGCGACGGAAACGACGTATCCATTTTGGAAACATCATTTATTTATTTTTGGATATTTTGTTCTTTTTAATTGTAAACAGTTTAAAAATGTATGAGTTTAATTGATAAATTGTAATTTGTTTAGGAAAAAAGACGTTACTACTAAAAGAAATATGAAATTTTTTGCCTAAATCATATTCGTATCCTAAAAAATATTAAAAAAACACATAGAAAAAAACAATTTACCACTTACCACATATTTTCTCATATTAGGTTGATAGTTTCAAAATTAAGTAAAATAATTCATATTTGTTTGTATTTATAGATGTTTAAAGTTTGTGTTATTCTAAATTCTATTTTTGTAGATATGGTTGAACTTATTTTGTTTCAGAACTATATTGAACTATTTTTTTTTATGGTTAGTGTTCATTAAATTTTTATTATTCTTATAAATATATGTAGAGACGTTTCCAAAACGTTTCGCTTCCTACTTTAAAAAAAAAAAAAACCGTTTCCACGTTTCCAAACGTTTCGCTTCCGCGTACCCGTTTCCGTTTCCATGCAACATAGGATTCACCCATGATCGTTTTGGAGTCAATCAACTCTTCCTATGGCTCTTCACTCTTTCTAAAACACAAAAAAACACATTCGCATTTTTCTTTATACAGATCAGGTGGACGAAAAACGATTTCCAGGAGTTTATTATTTTTATTTATTTCTTCAATCTTGTATTTTACATTTTTTTATTATCTTAGTTGTTTATATCATTATACAAAGATCTGTGGATAAATCCCGCAAAATAGCAATACTATATCTGTAGTTTTTCCAAAATTATATTATCCAAACTGTGAGCTCACTGATCTTCTCGAGTGATAATTGAGTACTAGTTTCATGACTACACATGAGATGTGTGGATTTTTTTTTTTGTGTGTGTTTTGCATTTTTGTATTTGTATCTAAAAAATGTTCATACCTCTGTACAAAGCTCTGTGAACTGAATCCCATAGTAGTCCTTGAATTTTGCAAAAAAAAATATTATCTGAATTATGAACTCATGAATCCTCGTCTAGTGAATATTTACTATTTACCTTCATGGTTTAGCAGGAGACTTATGGCCGACACACTTTTGTCGTTTGGAGTCGAGAAGCTTTGGGACCTCATTGTCCGAGAATCTGCGCGATTTCAGGGGGTTGAAGAGCAATTCAATGATTTAAAACGTGATCTGAATACGTTAAGGTGCTTTTTGAAAGATGCAGATGCCATGAGACATACAATTGAAACGGTGAAGGACAGTGTGAAAATAATCAACGACATTGTTTTCGACGCAGAAGATGTAGTCGAAACCTTTCTTCTAAAAGACCTCGGAAGAACAAGTGGCATCGGGAACAATGTGGGGAAATTTTTTTGCGGTTTTAGGGAACGCAGAAAACTTGCTTTTGAAATGGAAGTCATAAGTAAGAGAATCTCTAAGGTGATCCCCGATAGGCAGACTCTTGGCGTACAAGAAAGGTATACACAGCCTCTACATGAAAAACAAAGAGAAATACGACACATGTTTGTTAGCAGTAACGAAGAGCATCTTGTGGGCTTGGAGAAAAATGTTGAGATATTGGTTGGCTATTTGGTGGAGGAAGATAATAGGAGTCAAGTGGTTTCTATAACTGGGATGGGCGGTCTTGGTAAAACCACACTCGCAAGACAAGTTTTTAATCATAAGACAATAAAAAGTCATTTTCCAGCATTGGCGTGGGTCTGTGTTTCACAACAGTTTACAAGGAAGTGTGTCTGGGAGACGATTTTACGACAACTTAGGCCAGATCTGGTGTTAGGGGAGACAGAAGAAGAACTTCAAGAAAAACTCGTTCGAGTGTTCGAAACACAAAAGACTTTGATTGTCATTGATGATATATGGAGAGAAGGAGATTGGGACAGAATAAATCCTGTGTTTCTGCCCAAAAAAGGTGAACCTCCTTATGTTACATACGTTAGGCCATCTTTTTTTAAGTTCACGATTTGATCCTTAAAAATATAAATGTATTGCAGGATGGAAGATATTACTTACTTCTCGCAATGAAGAAGTGGCATTACATGCAGATCCACTATGTGTCACTTTCAAACCAGGCTGCCTAACTATTGAAGAAAGTTGGGATCTTTTTCAAAGGATTGCATTTCCTAGGAAAGACACAACCGGTAAATATTCGAGGGACGCTCTACTTAGATTTTTTTACTAGAAAATTAAATAAAATTTTCATTCAATGTTTTTGAACATTTTTTTGATGTTGCGTAGAAAATAAGGTTGATGAAGAAATGGAAGAGATGGGTAAGGAGATGATCAAACATTGTGGAGGACTACCCTTGGCTGTAAAATTGTTAGGAGGGTTGTTATCTAAACGCACGTTAAGTGGGTGGAAAAAGATACACAAGAATATTGGATCTCATGTCGTCGGCGGGACTAGCTTCAATGACAGAAATATCGATTCTGTTTACCATATATTGTATCTGAGTTATGAAGAGCTGCCTATACATTTGAAGCACTGCTTCCTTTATCTTGCTCATTTTCGGGAAGATGAGAAAATAAATGTGGAGAAACTGGCATATTATTGGGCCGGAGACGGAATACCAAGGCCGAGGTGTTACGATGGAGACAGCATTCGAGATGTCGGAGATGGATACATAGAAGAATTGGTAAAGAGAAACATGGTCATTTCTGAAAGAGATGTTCATACTTCAAGATTTGAAACATGTCAGTTGCATGACATGATGAGACAAGTTTGTTTAGTTAAAGCTGAAGAAGAGAATTTTCTACAAATTGTTCAAGCCCCATCAACTGCAAACTCTGAATCTCCTTATAAATCTCGCAGACTCGTTGCACACGATTATGATCATATACGTATTGTGGAGAGTGAGGCGGAGAATCCAAAACTTCGATCTCTTTTGCTCTTTGGGTATAACGATTGGAGTTCATCTAGTTTACGATTTACAAGGCTACAGTTGATAAGGGTTTTAGATCTCTCTTTCTCCGAGTTTAAGAGAGCGAAGTTACCCTCTAGCATCGGGAAGCTCATCCACTTGAGATATCTGAGTTTAAAGAGAGGATATCTACGTCGGATACCTTCTTCTATGCGGAATCTGAAGCAGCTGCTCTATTTAAACCTAGATGTAGATGGTGAAGTCTACATGCCCAATATTTTGAAAGAGATGCGAAAATTGACTTACCTGCATTTGCCGAGGAGATTACATGATAAGGTAAATATGGAATTGGAGAATCTGGTCAACCTGGAGACATTGGAGAATTTCTCAACAAAGCATGGGTGTGTGAGGGATCTCCAGGGTATGACACGGCTCAGAACCCTCTCTATCTATATGGAAGCCCCGGCCGAAGAAGACCCTGGCCAATCCACGTGGCTGTCTTCATATCTAGGTCAATTGAGATACTTGGAAAATCTTACTATAATAGATGAAATAGGAAGAAGAGAATTTGTTTTGGAGTGTGTTCATCTCAGACATCTGAAGTTGGATATATATATGCCAAGGTTACCTGATGATCAACGCTTGCCTTCTCACCTGACAAGCCTAAAGCTACATAAGTGTTGTTTGGAGGAGGATCCGATGCCGATTTTAGAGAAGTTGGGTCAATTGGAAGAGGTTTGTTTCAATTTTCATTCTTTCTGTGGGAGGAGAATGGTTTGCTCGAGGGGTGGGTTTCCTCAACTGCAGAAGCTAGAATTAACTGGACTAGAGGAATTGGAAGAATGGATAATAGAAGAAGGCTCCATGCCCCTTCTTGATACTCTCCAGATTGATAATTGTGGAAAGTTGGAAGAGTGGATAGTAAAAGAAGGCTCCATGCCCCTTCTTCATACTCTGACTATTGCAAACTGTAAGGCGTTAAAGAAGCTTCGTGATGGGCTGCGATTCATCACTTCCCTAAAGGTTCTTAGTGTTAATATTATGGGAAAGGGATGGGAGGAGAAATTGTCGGAACAACACTTGCCTTCTCGCCTTACATGGCTATATCTAAAAGAGTGTCGTTTGGAGGAAGATCCAATGCCGATTTTAGAGAAGTTGGATCAATTGGAAGGTGTTTGTTTCTATCGGAATTCTTTCTGTGGGAGGAGAATGGTTTGCTCGAGGGGTGGGTTTCCTCAATTGCAGGAGCTACGGTTATATGGACTAGAGGAATTGGAAGAATGGATAATAGAAGAAGGCTCCATGCCCCTTCTTCATACTCTGATTATTGATAAATGTAAGGCGTTAAAGGAGCTTCCGGATGGGCTGCGATTCATCACTTCCTTAGCGCTTCTCAAGTTTTTTTATATGGGAGATGGATGGAAGAAGAGATTGTCGGAAGGAGGAGAAGATTATTACAAAGTCCAACACATCCCTCATGTGTCTTTCGGCATAGACTGAGGCTCTTATTTCCCCCAATCTAAAAATCAAGTACTCAAATTCAAAAGGAATGGCAGTTTGGTTCAAATCAAGACCGCCTTAAACCAAACAGTATCTTAAGCTAGTATCTTTGTGTACAAATCAAAAACGATGCATTCTTTGTAAACACGGTTTTTTTGGTTGAATAAAATTTAACATTCATTCAAAAAAAAAAAAAGGAATGATTTAAGAATAAATAAGCTATGCTTAGTTAGATTTAT
Organism: Orychophragmus violaceus; assembly: GCA_030180135.1. Taxonomy (NCBI): domain Eukaryota; kingdom Viridiplantae; phylum Streptophyta; class Magnoliopsida; order Brassicales; family Brassicaceae; genus Orychophragmus; species Orychophragmus violaceus. Next base: position 502,203 of record CM058232.1, on the reverse strand, counting down.
TTCATTGTGAGTGTGATTGATGTTGTGTGTTACAGATTTCCCCCCTTGTGGAAGTGAAGTTGTGTAATGCTTGTGAACCTAATCGTAAAGCTGTGTTGGTTTTTCAATTTCACAGGAAAGTGATTGATCATGAGGAGTGGATGACGCGTCGAAGGTATTCGATGAAATGTCCAACTGTGACTTTATCTCCTGCATTGCTTTAAGTGTCATTAGCAACTCGTATGTGTCCCTTTGTATTTTGTCGTATGATGAAAAAATATTTGTTTATGTTCTTTTAATTATTTGTTAAGAACATAGCAACCTGTTTACTCTATGCTTTGTATTTCCTTGCAACTCAGTATTGTTTCGTTTTAAAATTATGATTTCTGTTCTCTGTTTCGGATATTAAATGGTTTTAATTATTTTTTACCCGAAATCAACAAAATACCTCAAAAATTTTGGATATTAAACGGTTCCAAATATTTTTTTACCCAAATTCAACAAAAATATCTGAAATAATAGTTAAATACCTGAAATCAATAATTTTGTTTTTTTTGTATATTTGGTATGTAAAATAACAATTTTATAATTGAATTAATGAAATAATATTTGAAATGAAAAATATATGAAATTAATATTCGAAATATCAATAAAATATCCAAAAACCTATAAACTATCTAAAATCTCAATATATCCTAATATTATAGATGTAAGTGTAAATTTTGTTTCGGTATTCGGTTTCTTATTTCGGTTATGATTCGGTTTTTTGATTCCGGTTATTTTGCCTAGGTCTAGGTGGAACATTCTCTGACTCAGATAAATCCAAATACATGTGATTCCGGTTTTAAGTTCATAATTAACAGCACAAAAAAAAAAACAATTTAAAACACACCGACAAAAGTCACAAGATAAGTAACAAAATTACGGTAACTTTTAATACATGTAGATAGCATTAGCACTTGCCCGGGCTTAATTAATTTAAACAAACGTAATTAATCACGGTTACACAAATGAGTAATACTTGGGTTCACCCCTAGAGGTGAACCCTTTTGTTCACCTCCACCTTTTCTAACCAATCAAATAATTCCACATAATCTAATATTAAAAATAAATAAAATTTTAAAAAATGTTTTAAAAATAAGAAAATAAAAAACGAAAATAAAAGAAAAGAAAATATATATTTTATTTTAGACAAAACTTAAAAATATTTTTTTTTTTATAAAAAATACTAAAACCTAAATCTTAATCTCTAAACCCTAAATTCTAAACCCTAAACGATAATTTCAACCTAAAATATTAAAATTAAAATTAAACCCTAATCCATAAACCGACTATGTAAATCTTAAAAAATAAAAAACTAAACCCTAATCCCTAAACCCTAATCCAAAGAGCTTAAACCCTAATCCATAAACCTTAAATCCAAAAAGCTTAAACCATATACCATAAACCCTAATCCCTAAAACTTAAACCCAAAAGGGTTTACATTCAAAGGGTCCTTAATCCCTAAACCCCAAAAGTTTTAGATCCAAATTGTCCATAATCCTTAAACCCTAAACCCAAAAGAATTTAAACAATAATCCCTAAACTTTAAAGCCTAAAGGTCTTAAACCCTAAATCATAAGCTGTAAACCATAAACCATAATTGGTTGACCCTAAACTCCAATTTGTGAACTCTAAAAATATATAGATATTGATATATTATTATCTATTTTTATAAAATATTTGAATGTTTTTAATTCTTTAATTTTAAGTTTTTAATTTTATTCTAAAATTATATTACATGGCATATTTTTATTGGTTAAAAAAAAAGGTGGACAAATGGGTTCACCTCTAGGGGTGAACCTAAGTATTTTCCTACACAAATACATCGAAATCTAAAGAACACTATAAACAGTGTCCGTGGCAGAAATTACGAAAATGCCCATGGATAAAGCAACAAATCTTTCCTTCTAGTCTCTCCGGCATCGAGTGATGGAGGAACAACCTCGACTGTACGGATGCACCGGACCTCTGGCTCTGAAGCAGTTGTGAGTGTAGTACGATCTTCCAGATCTGGGAGGACACGGGACTCGGTTAGCCGACAATGCACCGTACGAGATGTAGTATCTCTTCCTCTGCCAGTATAATGACCGTCGATCTGCTACACCGACGTCGTCTTCATCCTCGAAGCTTTCTCCTCCGTCGATGTTGAATGCGTCGCCTTGATAGATCGGCCAGTCGAATCCGTCGCCTAGAAGAATCAGGGATGGATTCTCGGGGAGAGATTCAAATCTCGGGAATGAAATGAAGAGAAGAGAGAGAATGATGAGGAGATTGAGAGATGGAGCTGCCATGGCGATGCTGGAGACGAAAGCAAAGAAGGAGAATAATAAGAGCAACTAGCAAGTCATATGCGAAGAGGTGATTTGAGGTTTTACAGCTGTGAATCTTTGGTTGTTATGGGGATTCTGATTAATGCCACATTTATGGACCTCTCGACCATCGTGTGAGGGTTTGTCGAGTGCAGTGGCAGAGCTAGAAAAATATTTTAGCGGGGTCATATGCATTAAATTATTAAACTAATTTAATAAAATATTTTTATTAAATAAAAACATAAATAAAATCAGTTTATAATTAATTTAAAACACATAAAATTCTTAAATATATGATTTTTAGTCAAATATCCTATTAAATTAGATGGAATTAGAAGGAAAAACCTAAAAAAGGAAAGAAAATAATGCCAAATACATAAAAAGAAAATAAAAAGGAGTCAGAATGTAAATTTTAAAGGGGTCAATTCATAAAATATTATATAACTACAATGAAACTTTGAAAATTGAGTGGGGTCATGTGACCCCCTTAAGCCCTAAGTGCCTCCGCCCCTGGTCGAGCGTGTGACGATGAGTAATCTGGTCGGGGCACGGTGTAGGATAAGAGATGTGACAATGATTGGTTGTGGAACCACTGGATCACCAGCAGGCTTAAAAGAGGGATTAATGGGCCGGGCTTTCTTATTGGTTTTATGTGGTAGAACGTTGATAAGCTATTCATTGAAGTCTAATGGGCTTTCTGATAGCTGAGGTTTTAGATACGTTCAAAGTGACATTTTGGCTACTTTGTTTTGGACTAATCCAATATCTTTCCGAAAAGAGAACGTAGCATGTAAAAGATAAATCGTGACAAGAATGAGCAAAAGACCAATCATGACCGTCTCAAAAAGGCAAGGCTCAGTTCATTGTATGTTTAAAAAGATTGTCTATCACTATCTAAAAACCAACAAATCCTGATCATTGGAGCAACTACTTGACTTCAAATTTGGCTTATATGTTAGAGTAAATAAGTTTTTTTTGGTGTGTGTGTATAATTCAAGTAATTCGGATCCTATTGGATGTTGACTCTATCAGTGAGGCCCCGCATCATCTATTGCAAAGCTCATATTCACCGACTAATCCGAAGAAACCATGTGAATGTTTCTGTAACCAACCCGAATCAAACCCAAATTAGTAAAGCCTACTAGATTCTCTTTATCAACTTGACTAACGCGGATTAGTTGAGTAAATAAGTTTTTAAAACCAGAAATATCACTTTAGACAAATAAGTTTGTGCAAATGTGATAATATTATTTCTATTTTAGAGAATTATACTTTTTTGACACTACATGTCACACATCCAATAAGTATACAGAAAACAACTAAATGAAGAATTTCAAGAAAAAAAATTGAATGCAAGATTTATGTATCAGTTTATTCAATGATGTTACCAAATTTAAGTATAAGCATGTATAAGTATTAAGTTTTCTACCAGAAAATTAAGTATAGATTAGTTTGAAAGAAAACATGGACTTCTGATGAGAAGGAACGTTCCCTTTTTGTTTAACAAGAACCCATTCTTGATATGAGCATTTCGATTTAATAAACAAGATGGATACATAGATTTAACATGTTGAAAACATCATTTTAGAGGTCACATGCAAGCTTGAAGCTGAAAAAACATCTATCATTAACCCTTGAATTTATTTCATTGACAATGACAAGATGATAGTAGTTCCTAATTTACAACCCACTCCAAAACCATGGAGAGTCTGACATTAAAACCACAAATCACAGACATAAGATCTAAACAGGAAAATAAAGTTAAAAGACTTATAGTTCCAATTTTTTTTAAAAATATAAATTAACTTCACCCTCCCTAGAATCATTTTTTTTTCCCTTTCTTGGACATCAATATAATAATAGTAAAATTAAAAACACCTTCATCTAAGAATCTGTGCATTGCCCACCATCTGATGAGTCCCCACTGCTCCACAACCTTTCATAACCACTCCGCCACCACCACTCACCGCCGTCGTCATTCCACCGCCGCCGATCAAAACCCTACCTCCTCCTCCGCCGTTAACCACCGCTTGCTCCTCCAGCGACTGCACTTGTTTCTTTAGAAACTTCACATAATGAATAGCTTCGTCTAGCATTGAAGCTGTATCCATCTTAGTCCCACCAGGAACAAGCCGTTGCAAAATCCGAATCCTCTCACTTATCCTCTCCCTTCGGTGCCGAGCAGCCACGCTCTGTGGATCTTTAGAGATCCTAACGTTCCTCCTCTTAGGTGGCTTCACGGCCTCGGGGTCGATATGTATCGGTTGCATCACGGCGATTCTAAAGATCATCTCTCGCATCGCTGCCATGTTTGTGTTATTGTTGTTGCTACTATTGTTTCTTTTGTCGTGCAAAACGGAAGAGTAAGCTGTGTTGGGAGTGAGAGAAGAACCGTACCGGAAACTGGGTTCATGGGTCATTGAGTCAGAATGGTTGTGGTTTGAGTTGAACAGAAAAGGGTAAGTGTTGTTGTGGTCGATGAGAGAGGGGTTGGTGTTACAGAACTCAGGGAGCTTCTCCATTTGTTGCATCATCATGTTCATTATGTCAGAGTCCATGGAGAAGCTGTTGAAATGGGTATGGAGAGAAACTGATAAAAGCTTACGAAAATGAAATTTAGGGTTTATTTTTTCTTTTAGACGATTGATGATGAGAGAAAGAGATGGTATGTGTGAGAAATGGCAATGGTATTACTGCCCAATCAGAACTCAAGTAATATTACAAGGAGTGGAAGGACTTATATAGCAACTTGTGGCCCATTCCATTCTTTTAACTTATGCTACATATATAAAAATATATAAGGAAATTCTTCATTTTTTCAACTCACACTTTATGTATATATATTAAATATTCAATTTTGTCTTATTATCTCAGTGCAAATTCCAATTTCTCACATGATGCATTCAAACGAACTACTAGTGATAATATCATATATCAATTATTATTGGTTACACTTGCATTTTCTTTTTAATATATGAAGAGGGGTTTATAAACTTATATATATTTATATATATGGTGGATTTGACTCCTTAACGTTAAACTTAATTATCTAATATTAGGTCGAAAAGATTTGGTTCGGTTGGAAAGAGAAGCTATGGAAAAGCGTGTGTACATCAGTACATGTAGGAGTTACTATAAGTAGAAAGTTATTACGTAACTTATCTTGCATGGACCGAAAAAAGTAGTAAAAGAAGTAGTAACTAATACTAGAAGATTCGTTACATTTATTACGATCGATAATGGACGTCTATTCACGCAAGGATTAACTATAAGATCTGAGATCTCATATAGACCGCCAGGATCATGTTTTCTCATAGACGTGTTCTACAAGGATTAACTATAAGATCTGAGATCTCATATAGACCGTCAGGATCATGTTTTCTCATAGACGTGTTCTACATCGGCTGGCTTTGGTTACGCGACAAAACAAGGTGCATGAACCGCGCTCCCACCAGCACAACAAACGGGAATTCCATTTTCCACCGTTATTATTGTTTTATACATTTTCATCCATCCCAAAAATGTATTCCTCTACATATCATTTTTTGTGGATGAAAATGTCATTTATTTTCTCTTGAGATAATCCACTGGTTTTGCTGTATTAACAAAAATATGTTCTTATATCCAAGAAAATGATTGCTAACCAAAAAAAAAGGAGCATCCACTTGGTTCTACAATCCCCACATCCACACGAGATATGTCAGAATCCAGGGAGCACTTTTTTGTTTTGTAAAATTTTTTGTTGAAATTAATACATTCATGCTTACAAAGAAAATGGTTAATATAATATAGTAATTAGTATAGAATATGTATATATAACACAATGGTGGACGAATAAAAGACAGTATAGTATTTTACTGAAATAATGGTTGATGAGCATGATTATTGATGGATCTTATGGGTTTCTTAACCCAAATTCCAAGACAAAAACAATTAAATAATATTAAACATAAGATACTGCACCTACAGAGTTTATTACCTAAGAGCTGGATCTTAACCGTGCGGGCTGACGTGGCGTCGTCCTGTTGGTTCTTTTTTTTTTTAGCTTTTTGCTTTTTTTTTTATCCATCTGCAAAAAAAAAAAAAAATTAATAATAAAAATACTTAAGATATCCATGAAGAGAACTCATCGGATCGCAATTGACATCGAACCTTAGAGCATGTTTAATGGTGAACCCCTTATGGGGTTCTTAAAAAAAATTTTTTTTTTTTTTTTTGGAAAAGTGTAAAAAAAAAAAAAATCGAAAAAAAAAATAGACGAATGACAGGCTGCCACGTGTCATAAACAGTGTAAGAACCGGTTCTTAAATAAGGATTTTTAAGGCCCGGGTTCTTAACTTATGGGACCCACGTGAATAGTTAAGAACCCGGGCCTTAAGAACCTCTGGTAAACATGCTCTTAGCCTATGGCACGCTTCTCAAAGCCGAACAGAGAACGACTTAAATCTCTTTTTATTATTTTACTTTACACTTTCTTTGTCACAGAAATGCATATTTTATTTAGTTTATTTTAAGATTTTATTCAATACTTTTTTGGTTACCGTCACTGACTTTCCTACTCGCATGCTTTTATGTTTATATGAAAATTGTCAACTTTCTGGTTTTGTTTTTCTTCCGCAAATTGCTTCTTTAACCAAAGAATCTAATTCAAGAAAAAAATCGAAATAAAGAATCATCATCTGCTCCATCTGACAAGCCGGTATCATTCCCAACAAAGAGGAGGTAAAATAAACAAATTAACATTTCTAAAAACGGCAATATAAAAAACAGTCATATTTATTTTTCATATGAGTTTTATCCTCAAGAGGATAATTTTATTTATCAACCGTATGATATTTGTTATCGGAATAAGTGGAGTGGAGTATTATTAAAGGTGGATCTGATTAGTTGTTTTAATATTTAAATGCCCCTTCTGTAGTTATTTAATTAGTAATATCGATGCAATAATAAACTACAAGAATAGTAGCAAGAAACATGATCTTAGTTGATTTAAACATAATAGTACGTAGTAAATGATTCTTACCTTAAAAATACACAAGTCCAAAAAAAGACATCACAAGGTCTCACTGTTCTTTCAAGATCTGTCTCGCTTTATTTGTACACCAATCACATTTAAGACTAGTTTTGTTTTCTTTTGTTGTATGGTTCTTCCCCATAATTAGATAAAAACAGGCAGACATAGCCAGTGCTTCGAACTTGGTTTTACCCTCTTATGTTGACACCAAAGAATGCAAAATCATATGAAACGATGACGTCTCACTGACTACACTGAGTTCACTCTCTCGATCAAGAAACCAATTTATCCCTTCTTCACTTTTACCCTATACACCACTACAATAAATACTCACAATATGTCAAGATACATGCATATAATTCTATTAAACGTTTTCGGATCTACAAGCGGACAAACAAAACCGGAGGATGTTTCCGAAGTTAAAGCCCAAAAAAAAATTAAAACACAAACCATACTAAACCGATAAACTATTGAAAGAGTGAAATACCAACAATCAAGGTGGAAAATGAGAGAAACTAGTCACATAATATTAATATCTTCAAGGATTACAGATCTGCAAATATATTAAACCACGGCTTCAAATTTATTGAAGTCAAAAAAAAATCATATACACTAAATCTATTTGGAAACCGCTCTGACCCTTCCTAGGGTTTCGGAATCCGTCTACAGCGACTAACACTACTCAAAAACACATTAAATCGAAGTAATCCAAGACTTTGAGTAGAGAATCAGAGTCGACAATCAACAAAAGAAACTGACAAATATGATATATAACATATTTACCGTTAAAATATTCAAATTCGAGGGATATATACTCTAAATTAACTTATGGAATTGAAGATAAAAGACGGGTCCATTACGATTATTACTTGTAGGGATTTTTTGTCACTATCTTTATTTCATAGTTTTGGGACTTTATCATGACCTACAATTTGTTGTTGTTCCCTTTTTTCTCTCGAAAGATCTATGAATAATCTATGTGACAGCACAGTGGCAACAAAGGAAAAAAAAAACTTATGAAGGACCACAAACATATACGCATATACATGTCTTAAAGATATGAATATGATTGGTTAACCTTCTGTATTGGTAGTGGCCAAGCTGTCTCTCAGTCCAATGTATATTAATCATATTTTGGATCCATATGGTAATCACTAAGTATATTAGAATAACAAGTTTTGATATTGGAAATAAATAGCATATCTTATTTGTATATTTTAAATTAGGGTAAAATACCAAAATGAGATAGTTTGCCTCCCAAGGCAAGGTAGCAATCCTATCGTGTTCATGTCCCAACTCCAAGCATCATTCATGCTCCTTGCTCCACTAACAACCTAACTTATATCAATGATTAAATTCAATAAATCCAATTATTTTTCACACAATCTAGTAAACATTTAACAGATTAACTCCATAGAAATTTACATTGCTGTTTGGTTATTTGATTAAATAAAAAAGAGAAGATAGTCCCACGTGAGATATCTCACAAAGGTCCCAACATCACCACAGAGAGTCTCTGATCATTACAATATCCTTCAAGATTAGATTTATATAGACATTTTCTTATAATATCTTCTTGAGCAAGTGCACTGTATTCTTCTGACACATTTCTATCAACTTACCTTTTTTTAAGATAATTTGAGATTTTTTTGTTTTTGTTTTCCGGATAAATTCTCATGTTCTATGTGACAGGATAAAGTTCATGCACCCTTCTTTGTTATTATATATTCATGTTATGCAATAATTATGTATATGTATATAATATGCCAAAGACATGGAAACTTAAAGGTGATATACAATGACATGAACAAATAAATATTCTAGGTATAGTCAAACTAACTGCATTATAAAAGTTACAATATACTTGTAGGATACAACTAAAATTTAACCAATTATGTGTTATTAAAAATATTTGAAGATGCAAACAGAAGTCAAAATCTAGGGATTGAAATCTTGATGTACTCATTTAAGAATTTGAAAATAAAAAGGTATTAAAAGTGGGGAAAGAATAGGGACAAGCAAATAGGTGTGTTGATAAAGATTTATTTTATTTTATTTTATTAAATATAGCATGCTTTAAAAATGGGTAGGTGTTTGGAATGCAGATCCCAATTTTGTTTTCTATATTATTTTTCTTATTCCTTTTTTTTTGGTTGACAGAATAGGTTTGTTGATTTTTGGTATTTTGGTGTATTCTTTGACTCCTCCCAGCAGTGTCTCTTGTGCTATGTTAAATGTACTCATATCTCTAATTTTATCGGTGCATCTCATAGGACATATGGAAAATAAAATAGGATATGTGATAATATAATAATTTATTTTGATGATATGTATATTTATAACATATTTATAACTGAATATTTTCTACTTTCATATATAGTATAACTAATATGTATATGGTGAACCTTTTGGTAACTCTTATCCACATAATTAACCACGACCTTATGGTGAATGATCTAATAAAAGAGAAGGATGGAAAACAAAGATGGAACTTAGACTTTATTCATACAATTTTCAGTGACAATGACCGTAAAACCATAACAAATTTATATCTTCCTCAACAATTTAAACCGGATTTTTTGACAAAAAAACAATTTAAACCGGATTGTCTTACCTGAAATTATACTTCTCATGAGGAATACTCTGTTAAAAATGGGTATTGATTAACATTCCATGAAAAAAAAGAAATATAACCCATACTATTCCAATTTCACCTAGAAATCTATAAACAAATCAAGAATTTACAAATGATTCCAAAAACGTTTTTTTTTTATGGAGAATACTATCCAGAGCCATTGGAACATCAACACTTGTCAAATAGATATCACTTATCAAAGACGTGGATTAGAACCAGAACCTTATGAATTTTGGGATCAACAAATTTCATCCCTAGTTCATTAAAAAAAAATGATACTCTTTCAAATTAGCAGAAATGGTTACTATTATACATTATTTGGTGTATATGGAAGTCTAGATGTAATTTACTCTTCCGTAAACAAAAGGTATTACCCTCAAAAATAGTCTATAATGCCATCAGTGTTATTATGGAATGAAAATTCATCTCTGCTGAACTACAAACTTTGGAGCCGAAAACAAAAATTTATGTACCAAATCCAACAAGACAAGAAAAACAAATTAAGGCAAAGACCACCACCACCTCCTCACATTACCAAATTCGACTATGATGCATGTTTTAACCAGCAAACGAACTATCCATAACGGGTTGGATTAGTCGTCAACATGATGGTACATTGAATGAATGGGGCTTGATTGTCCCAGGATCTTCAGACTCAGTATTAGAGCAGAAGCTAAAACACTATTCATGATTTGGAGATTGGGATTTACAAAAGTTATTTTCGAAAGAGATTGCAAAATTTTGTTGGATAATATTCATGGACATACAATAAATGTTTGTATCAAAAACATATGCCATGATATCAACTACTGGGAACAAAAATTTGTCACATGCCTCTTTCGATATACATCACAATGAATATGCACATCTTATAGCTAAACAAAGACCTCCAAACAATTTTTATTTTATTTCTCTAGAAAATATCTTCATGTTTATATAACGATTATGTAAACTCTTTTTAAATTAATAGAATTATATTTTGACGTTAAAAAAACTAACATGTATATGATGCATCCATATACTGATCATATTGGGTTATAAGTATTTTATTTTTGGTTTTTGGTAAACAGACAAAGTATATATCAATGATTCAATAGACAGTAGTTAGATCTTAGAAATTCACTAATGAATATAAGCTAATAATTTATATGATGGAGATTATCGCAAATATCATTGAAAATACTATGTTTAAACCTAACAGTCTGTTATTTTCACATATTACACATAATTATATATATTATTCTTGATTATATTTTTGCATTAGGATTGCAATTGTAAAATTGCCACAATGTCGGTCTAACGTTTTTGAATGTCATAGACAAAAAATATGTTTTCATATAAAAAAAAATCAAGATCACAAATAATAGTAAAAATAAGATTAAAATCTTCAAAAATAATTCAAACTATAAACGGTTCTGTATATATATATATATATATTGTTGAAATATCTCGACACATATTAGCAAAACCTTCTACCAAACTCAAGTAGTTGAATTTTTCACTTATATATGTCCCAACTGATAACAAAATAATCAAACACTTCAAAGTTTGCCATCATTTGGTATTGATTCTCTAAAGAATTTTAGTTTCATAAATAGGTTTTCACCATAATGTCTTTTTCTATCTTAATAATAGATTTAATGCCGCCTTTTAATTTTATACCATCTCCAATAAATATATTTATATTTTTTTCATCCACAATAAATAAAATAATTTATAATAGAGATGAATTTCTCTCTAATGTAGTACTCTTACCTTTCCTATAAAAAAAATATATTCTATTTGATATTCTTTTTTTTAGTATTAGTACACTGACTGTACAAAAGTTTGAGAAGATTTTACGATAAAATATGTTTAGAAATACAAATAGAGATGGGTAAATGCTTGTACATTTGTTTCCCATGAATATACTTGTATATGTTCCCGTAAATCTTTAATTACTCATGTTTTTTGATAAATTATCAGAAGCTTAAAACTGAGTCGGTTGTGTTTGTGTTTGTGCTGGTTGGTCTTGCATTTGTGGGCAACCACTGCCTAGCTTTATCCGACGGGAAGAGTTCATTGGTTCTGAAACTTTCAGACCATGAACACATCCAGGGAAGGCTCTCCACATTCCTCGCAAACGGCGGAACCTTCCTTGGTCTTGGAGGAGAGCCAAACCTAGGACGAGGTTTGGTGATTGGAGAGTACCGTGACGTCAACGTCAACGGCCTTGCTCTTGACGATCTGCTCACATCCATTTTTGGCAACAATCATGGGATACAAGCTCAAGGGAACCTAGCAGTCAATGAGCTCAGTGACCAGAATATGTGCTTTTGTGTAGCAATGGCCTACATGTCCTACCAAATAGGACTCTAAGGTATTGTGCTTTGTTAGTGTCATATCTATGTTTAAGAGAGGTGTGTTTAGCTACTAACTAAATCTTACTAAGATTTAGAGAGGTGTGTACAACATTAGAGGGACACACAATCCCAAGTAACAGAAGAATCATGATCTTAGGATGTTGTAAAGTTCTTATAATTGTCGGATTGAGTTCATATGTACATTAAGTACATGAGCCAAAGCAGAAACGAAAGAGATTGACATGTTTTGTTTCATGTGTGAATTGCAGCTTGGAGATGGATTGATCTATGAAGTTGTGGATGATATGAATAGCTTCCTTCACTTCTATGATAATGTCAAGCAGACTTGTTTCATTTTCATGTTTTAAGACTCATGGATGTTAAGTTTATTGGTATTTTGAACTTTTTAGTGTTTGCAATTTCAACTTGGGTTACATTTGTGTTGCTATTTTATGGTTATTGAAGTTTTTAACTCTTTTTAAGCTCGAAAAAATCAATTTGGCATTGAACGCTGCTACATTTTCACAAGTGGTTTAGGTGTGGGAAATCCATCTGTTTCCTTCCCAAGTAGTTACTGAGGCAGCTAAACACAAGAACTGTGCGTCCTTATGTTATGATTGGTTTCTCAAGGCAAAAAGACCTTAGAGAATGTTTTGGGTTATGACTAGGGATGTTAATATGGATTTTTGTTAAATGGGGTTTTAATGGATATGTATTAAATTAAATGCCCATTTAAATCCATTTATCAAATATTTTTAAATGGGTTTAAATGGGGTAACCCATTTAAACCCATTTACTAATAGGGTTTTCATGTTAAATAAATGGGTACCCTATTAATCCATTTATATTTTATTACACTATCAAATAATTAATATTTAAATTAATATGAAATAATAAAAATAGTTTTATTAGTTTCTTTAACTAAAAAATACAAATAATAGGACATAAAGTTAATTTTACGGGCAAATTCGGAATCTATTTCTGATGAAAAATACGGACATTTTTGGCGGGAAAATGGAAAACGCGGAATCATATTTTTGGCGCAAAAATGCGGAATCGTAGTTTTGCAGGAAAACGCGGAATCGAATTTTTGGCGGGAAAATGCGGAATAGCGTTTTTGGCGGAAAAACGCGGAATAACATTTTTGGCGGAAAAACGCGGAATCGCATTTTTGGCGGAAAAACGCGGAATCGCATTTTTGGCGGAAAACGCGGAATCGTGTTTTTGGCGGGAAAAAACGGAATCGCGTTTTTGCGAGAAATCACATTTTTGGCAGAAAATGCGGAATCACGTATTTGGCGGGAAAACACGTATTGGCGGAAAAATGTGGAATCGCGTTTTTGGCGGGAAAACGCGTTTTGGCGTGGAAATGGGGAATCACGTTTTTGGCGGGAAAACGCGTTTTGGCGGAAAAATGCGGAATTGAATTTTTGGCGGAAAAACGCGTTTTGGCGGGAAAATGTGGAATCGAGTTTTTGGCGGGAAAACATGTTTTGGCGGGAAAATGCGGAATCACGTTTTTGGCGGGAAAACCTAATTCGGCGTTTTTGGCGGAAAAACCCAATTCCGTGTTTTTGGCGGGAAAACCCAATTTCGAGATTTTGGCGGAAAAACACAATTCCTCGTTTTTGGCGGAAAAACTCAATTTCGTGTTTTTGGCGGGAAATTGCAATTCTGCGTTTTTGGCGAAAAAACCCAATTCTGCGTTTTTGGCGGAAAAACCCAATTTGGGAAACCCAATTTCGCGTTTTTGGCGGGAAAATGCAATTCCGCGTTTTTGGGGAAAAAACCAATTCCGTGTTTTTGGCGAAAAATGTTAGAATCACGTTTTTGGCGAAAAATTTTGAATCGCATTTTTTCTAAAATACATTTTTCTGAATATTATTAAATTTACTTATTCATAAAATGTAGTTAATTACACAAAATAAAAAATTAGATGTTAATTGTTCATGTTGATATATTAATATTAAAATAAAATTCTTCTAACTTAAATGGGTTAAATGAGTTTCAATGGGTAAGTGTAAAATTAATGGGTTTAAATGGGTAAACCCTATTAGACCTTTAAACTAAATGGATCTTAAGGGGTTTAGGATCTAAATGGGTTTGGATTCAAATGGGGTGGGTCTAAATGGGGTGGGTTTACCCATATTAACATCCCTAGTTATGACCGTGTCAGAGAGATACATAGAAGCAAAAGGTCAATGCCAGTTTGTAAAATCCTAAGACCATGTCCATTGGATCAAATTCTCTAGGGCTCTTTGACTCAAAGTCAAAGTCCCATATACTCCTCTCCCATAAATTCATTTTCTTTTCTTTTTTTTTAATTCGAGAGAAGGGGTAAAAGACAGCAAAACCTGGGTTTTGTAACTTATTTACAACCCAACCTGGATTGACCCAAAGAGTTTGGTCCATCCATTTGAGTCGGGTCGGATCTACTCTTTAAATCCTAAAAATGTCTTAAGGTAAAAATCAAAAATCGTTTTTTCTCTTCAGTATATCCGTTCGTCTTCCCTTCTTCTTACAGTTTTCCCCAGTTTTCCGACTTCATCCGACAAAAGAAGAATTTCAATCTCCATTTGTAGAAGGAAACATGCGGAGTTATGGGAGAAAGAGATTACGAAAGTCGAAGAGAGTAGAGGATAAATCGATTCCTCCAAACGAATCCCCAACCGAGAGAGACCCGAGAGAAGAGGCGAATCTACAAGCCGATGTTGTGTGGAAACAAATTGATGAAGAAGAAAAAACAACAGACTTGGAAAAAGATTCCGAGAATGCGGAAGAAGAGGAAGACGACGAAGAGATTGAGAACGAGGAAGAGAAGGACGATGAAACAGAAGACGATGAGGAGGAGGAAGCCGGAGGGATAAACGAGGGGGAGAAAGCCGTAGACGATGAAGAGAAAGCCCAAGTCGAGGAGGATGAAGTTGAAGATTCCCGCGTTCCGGGACTAGGGTTTCACGAAGAAGAAGAAGTTGTTCGAACCAGTGAAATCCGCTCTTTAACCCACCACAGTGAACAACTCGAGGAAGGAACGGTACGTATTTCCATTTATGGGGCCTTGCATGTATAATTTTGTCGATTTCGGATATGTAAAACTTAGAAGGAATTAGTGAAACTTTGATTTGGAAAAGACAGAAAACTTGGTATAACTTGGTGTCAAACTATGTGTCAAACTAGGTAAAACTTGGTAAAACGTAGTAAAACTTGGTAAAACTTAGTATAGTTAGAGTAAAACTTGGTAAAACTTAGTATAACTTTCGTGTAAAACTTTGTAAAACTTGGAAAAACTTAGTATAACTGGGTAATACTTGGTCTAACTTTTTGTGTGTGCAGAATTCAGAGGACGAAACCGAACCAATGCAGCCCCTCAGGATGTGTTTCCCTCCCACAGAGTATGTGAAGACGATAAAGCTCTCTTATAAGTGCTACATCGCCAAAGCCGTGAAGACTGTAGACGACATTCTCGAGGGTGATGAGCTTGCTTGGTTCCATGAGCATCCACAATTCAAGCACTTCTTCCACATGGGTCAGAAGACAAGCTCAAAATGGATGGGATTGTGGATGATTCTTGTTAGGGTCACGGCTGTGGATAAGAAGATGGAGCTATGGTTTATTGTCAACGGCGTTCCAATCCGCTATTCCATTAGGGAGCATGCACTCGTTTCGGGGTTGTTCTGTCACTCCTATCCAAACCACTACGAATCCCTTGGTGGTGGCTCAGGTTTTATTGCTAAGTACTTCGGTGAAGAGAAGAAGGTTACACATGAAGAAGTTGTGAAGCAGTTCCTAGCTATGAAAACGAAAAAAATTTTTGGCAAAAGAAAGTATGGCGAGGATCGTTTGAAGATGGCTGTCCTGTACTTCTTGTCATCTGTGATCATTGGGAAGAAGAAGACAGGCAAAGGAGCTACTTCCGTTGAGAGTTTCTTCCTCAGAGCCATTGATGATCTCGAGATGTGTAAGACTTTTCCGTGGGGGCGTTTGTCATTCGAGGAGAACGTCAAAGACATATTGCACTTCATTGACCATACCGGAGGAGTGGCACCCACTTCATGGGTATTTCCTGGATGCATTGTTCCTCTGGAGGTCCTTGCTTTTGAGGCCATCCCAGTTCTGAAGAACCATTTCCGAGAAAGGGTTCGGGGTGCGTGCGAGGATTGCCCGCGAATGTGCAAGATGAGGTATAAAACCAAGGGGTCAATGTTTTTCCGTATCTCAGAGATAAATAAAAAGCTTGGAACTACCAAGGTTAGTATCTCATATCGTACTACTAATCCTAGTATCTCATATCATACTTTGAGGTTGATATTAAATTGTTTCTTCTTATATTTCCAGGATATTCAAAGCATCTTGGAGGCATCTCCCACGGAAATGACGCTTCTAGAGAATACCATGGACGCTGATTCTTGCTGGAATGATGTGGATGACCCAATAGTCGATGGTTGGAACAGGCTGCTCAAGAAGAAGAAGACAATCTGGTTTGAAGAACTTTTCAACCAAGATGTGTCTGGTCGTGCGTCTCAGGCTCAAGAGCAACCTCGTGCGATTCATGAGGCGTCTGAGAGTGATGCTGGGAATGAGGCTGCGAAGGATCCGGAAGGGGCTCGTACTCCTACTGTTTTAAGTCTTGCGGATGTGGAGGAATTAATCAAGAAGAGAATTGAGGAAACAGAGTCTCGAATGAAGATGTATTACGACGCTCAGTTAAACGAGTTGACAGAGACGTATTACGGTAGATTAACCGATATGGAATCGGTTGTGAATGCACTCAGAGCGGGTGTTAAGGAGACATTACCAACAGAGCCTGAGGCTACTGCCGATGATGGTGTTTTTGAAGGGGTTGAGTTTCTTGGTACGAAAGTTTGTGAGCCTAGTGTTGTTAAAGTGCAAGAGGAAAGAAAGGGAAGAAAGGGAAGAAAGAAGAATGCGAAGAAAAGCAGTAAGAAGGGAGAAAAAGAGCGAGAGAAGGAAGAAGAGAAGAGAGAAAAAGAAAAAGAGAAGGAAGAAACCGTGGAAGACAAGGGGGAAACAGAGCAAGCAAAGGAAGTAACAGAGGCTGAGAAGGTAGTACCTGAGGCCGAGAAGGACGAGGACAGAAAAGGTAAGAAGAGAGCTATTGAATCCGTTGAGAACGTTCCAGCAAAAAAGATAAAGATTAGGAGTCCCGTGATGACTAGGGGGAAGACCCAAGTTGCTGAGGGAACCACCAAACCGTGATCTTCTCTGTTTTTAGTACATTTGGTTTTAAATTATCTATGGTTTAGTACTTTGGGTATTTTGGTTTGAATTATCTATGGTTTACCAAGTTATGCCTAGTTTTACCAAGTTTGACACCAAATTTTCCATAGTAGTTTTACCTAGTTTTACCAAGTTTGCCCGAAAACATTCATTCAAACTTAAACACCAGCAATAAGAATTCAACTCAACATAGAAAATTCCATAGAAACAAACACAGAATTCAAACATAGATATCCAGACATAGTAGATCTTAAACCACATCAGCTTTGCATCCCTTCGATTGTCTCCTTTAACTTGGCAATTTCTCTTCGGTTGTGGAAAATCTCCACATTCATGCCTGCGATTTTGTCGTCTTGCTGTTGAATCCTGTACAGCAACTTCTCAAACTCTTGTTCGACACCACGCAACCATGGTTGACGAATATGGAGTCCATCGGCCTACAAAAAAATCAAAAAATTCAGAGTTACACCCACCAAAAAAATGTTCTAGCTTGTCTTTCGGACATTTGTCTAAGTGGCACAATAAGATTATTAAGTGATAATAGAAAAAGTCCATTTACCCTCCATTTTTCGCAAGTAAAGAAGGTACGGCCCGGTGTAGTATCCACAGGCGTAACCTTATCGACCTCGCGCACGATATCGCCACCACATGGACATTCCTTTGGGATGCCGTATTCCAAGTAGGTCACTGCGTCAAGCCGATCGGAGTATTCCTTGTTCCTCCTTTCCTCTTCATAGAGATGGAGCATGAAATTCTCTGAACTCATTTGAGAGAGAGAAGAGAGATGGAGATTCGGGTTAGAGAGAGAGGGAGAAGAACGAAAAATGAGAGAAAAATAGAAAAATAGATAGATAAGGATTTTCCCAAAAAAGGCGGGAAATTTAAATTTTTGGAATTTGGGGGCGGGAGTTTCAAATTTTTTAGGCGGGAATCAAAGTTTTACCAAGTTTTCAGTTTTACCAAAAACTGTCAAGTTTTACTTCTGCCAAAATTCAGTTTTAATGGTTATACTCTATCTTTAATAATAAAAAATTGGTTATACTCAAGATCTATGGATAATTATATGCATTACAAATTAATTCATTCAATTATATTTGAAAATACATATATTATCTGACCTTTTGAAGATTAAGATGATTCACATAGATAAACAACTCATAAATGTACATGATATTTGCTTGCTACCCTAACAAGTCTGCAATATTTACCTTAAATTCTAAAAGCGTTTATTTTGTTTTAGCAAAAGATATGCTATATAAATTGATTGTTATATTTAACATTATTATAAAAACTAAATTTCACAAACAATTATAGTTCTACAAATCTTGGTTTTACCAAGTTTTCCAAAGTTACACAACAAATGATAACATATGTAAATTGAAGAAATAAAAATACAACTAAATTCCTTCTTGGCTCACATCAGCATGACTCTCATTACTGCAATTAAACCCAAGCCATCTTCCCATTCATCTAAACGCCTTGTATCTTCCACAACCAATGGAAGCTCAACTGATTCAACCATATCCAAATCATGCATATTATCATGTTGTACAATATCACCATCGCCAATAGCAACATTCTCCAATGGCTCAATCGGCTCAGTTGGCTCAATAGACTCAATAGGTTGTTCTGTTGATTCCTCGCCAGTAACATGAGTAGCATCACCAGCATTGATTACCCCAATATTATCCCGGGCACTAGAAATAAGCTCACCATAACTCCCACCATCTCGTTTCCTCCTCTCTACTCTTGAAAGTTGCTCGATAATCGGAAATATTTCCAAATCTCTGACAACCTCTACATGCAAAACACTTCTTCGTTGCTCTTTATCCAAAGAGGTTAGATACACGTAAACATCCTCGTCATCAAAAATATACGACTGCCTTTGAGGTTTCACTACCAATGGAATATAACTCAAATTCAGCCTCTTTGTAGAATCATCTATTGAAATCTTTCTGCGTAGCCTATCCACTAGCAACGAATACGTTATCTCCTCCATAGAAGATGTCTTAAACGATATACCATACAACCGAGCTTCTCTAGGAATCCATTCATAGTCATCTCCGATCTTTGAATAATGTCCTTCATAATCAAAATGTATGTTTATGAAAGGAGAACCCATCCTCTTCTGAAAATGACATAAAAATATGCATTACCACTCAAATTTCAATAGTAATACCACAGTAGTTTTACCAAGTTCTACCAGTTCTGCCAGAGTAGTTTTACCAAGTTTTACTAAGATGTACAAAGTTTTACCAGTTCAACCACAATAGTTTTACAAAGTTGTACCGATTTTTACTAATCTATTATTACCAAGTTTTACTAAGTTGAGCAACTTTATCAGACCCAAAATATCTCCAAATTGCCAATACAACAATAGGATGCAGTACGATTAAACCACAAATTTCGATTAATTATCGATTAAGTTGTCTAATTCACCAAAAAAACACGGCTACAAACACAATGTTCTTAATCCAGAAATTAAAATCGACCTTCAATCGAGCTCAAGCAAAAAAGAGAAAAATAGAGAAACAAACGACAAGAAAAGGGAGAGACTTACCTGGGATGATCAGAATCCCGAATAGAAGTTGTTGGGATGGTAGAATTGGGATAGATTTGAGGAAATCAAATTCAAAATAGCTGTAAAATTCGACCAAATCGAACAGGAGAGAGAGAGCGTGACCGAGCGTGGTGGGAGCGTGGTCGAGATGGAAGAGGAGAGAGAAGCTCTCCTCTGATTGGTTGATTATTTGGTTTATTTTAGATTTTTTTAATTGATTTATTAAGGGTAGAATGGGGATAACATTAAAAGAGAGGAGTAGGGGAGTATGGTAGATTAGGCAAGAGTATGTGGGAAATTGACTTTGAGTCAAGGAGCTTTTGAGAATTTGACCCATGTCCATTGGGGGTTTCTTAAGGTGGAGTCCTTAGGAAATATTATTATTTTATTGTGGGTCCCACGTGAATAGTTAAGAAACTGTCTCTTAAAATCCTTATTTAAGAACCGATCCTTACACTGTTCATGCCACGTGTCACAATCTCATTCGTCCTTTTTTTTTCGAATTTTTTTTTTTTTTTTACGCTTCCCCAAAAAAAAAAAAAAAAAATTTTTTTAAGAACCTCCTTTGAGGGGTACACCAATGTACATGCTCTAATGTTTTCGGTAACCTTCCAAGGCCTATCGACTCAATGAGTCATATGACATGAACCTGAGGGTGTTGAAATTTGATAATAATTTCAACAACAACAACAACAACAACAACAAAGCTTCAAATCAATAATTAACCTGACAATCATATTTGTTGAGTTTTGAACAATATTAAGAGCGAAAACGATAACCATAAAAAAAAACACACCATACCATACAATCAAATGAAAACACATATCTAATGAAAACAAATTTGAGGACTCAAAGTGTGATACATGTGAAGACCTCATATGATTCGGGTACTGTAAGCACAGGATTGGACCGTTCAACCTCCCCCCAAATCTCGCCGATGCGCTTCTCCAACTTAATCACAGCACACCAAATTCTCTTGTTTTTGCAGTGATATTTTTTTTCCTTCCCGGCCACTGGAAACTCGAGTGGCCGTGGCTCGTCCCATAGAATTATGAGTTTCCCACCATAGTTAACAAACTGAATTGCAGAGTAGCGAGTACGGGATTCATACAGATCTTCCAAACCTTTTACCACTGACCAGCAGTGTTTACTCTCTGAGTCAAACCATATTACCTTAAGGGTACTCCTCCAAACAACCTTAAACTTTACATTATCAATAACGCAGCAAGGTCCAAGCTTAGCTCTTTGACCAAAACCCCACTCTGTTTCCTTCCATCTTCCTTCTTTGGAATCATATTCATAGGTTTTGTGCTCAGTCTCACTTGTAACGTATAGCATTCCTGCAAAACCTCAGCCCAATTCATCATAGAGGAAAGTAACAGGTTCCAAGTCTGAGTCTTTAGGTCGAAAACCTCAGCCCAATTCATTGATTCCTCTGTTCCTCCAATCACGTATATCTTACCGTCCATAAAACAAGACTCTGCGGATTTCCTTGCCACCGTCATGTTAGGACCATCACGCCACGTGTGCGTCCGACAATCAAGCACATGAACGGCCGAGGACGGCCAATTGGATCCGCCCATTAGGTAGATTTCGAAACCGACGGCTACGGCGGTTGACTTTGAATCGAAAGATTGCATTTTTACCGGTAATAAGCTTAATTCATCCTTAATCCAGCCGCTGGTAATTAAGGTTCGATCAAGAGCGTACCAGCGATCATAAGTTGCAAACTTTTGGCGTAGGTAGAGGCAAGACTCCGTGTTTCCGAGCCGGGACCGACTCGTGTAGATCTCTGGACAAGAGAGGAGAGAGCTGAAGCTCTTGGAGACTAAGGAGACGGAACGGTAGTCAGATCTGGAGCTCCGAGCTAAGCAATTCAAAAGGATATCATCTGGAAGTGATGAAAACGACGGGGGATTCTTCCTCTTCCTTTTACCCGGTGGCTCTGCTTTTGCCTCCATAGCAACGACGACGGCTCTTACTAGGTTAGTTTTTTCTTTTTCTTTATATAATAAAATCACTTAACTTTTTTTTTTATTAGAGATATATTATATTGTTTTTTTTGGGTCAAAAAGTTCATTTTTGGGCCGGGTAACATTACAAATGGACCAAAGCCCGATTATAAGAAAATTATCCAAAAAACTCGATTTCGCCAACAGAGTTGAAGAGGTGAACACCACGTGTCAACATCAACGGAAAGTCGGCATGCATCACACGTCTCTCATCCGACGTACCGCCGGAAAAAGAACAAACCACCGTGGAGGAAAATGGAGCCACTCCTCACCGAGCCTATTTACTGTATCTACCAAGGACCACCTATGGATCGAAGCTTTCTGGAGCCACCATCAGACAGAACCTGCAACAAAAGAAGAACAGTCACTACATATCACCGGAAACCATCAAGGTTATGGAGACGCCGTCGCCATTGGGTCAAAGACCAAATAGGATCCATCGGATGTGTCCTCTAACGCAATGGCACGAAAGCGATATTAATCTAAGCGGGACGGAGGAGTCGGAGCTGAGCAGAGCAAAACCAGAGAGCTGATGGCAAAGAGAGAGGAGAAAAGCATGATCCAAAGCGAAATAGAGCCGGGAAAACCTAGGTAAATCCGATTAATCAGAAGAGAAAACCAGCCATAGAAAGAACTCCTGTGTTTATTGGAAACAACAATAGGAAAAGAGACAAAATCTGGAAAAAAGATCTCGGCCGAGACAAAAAAAGATGAAAAATGAGGCAAGATCAGAAAAAAACCAGAACAAATATATAAACAAATCAAAAAGAGAAGAGAAGAGCCGCAATTCCTTCATCCTTGTGAAAGATGAAGATGGTGAACAAAAAGAAGAAAGTTTTCTCTCGCTAGAAAGAGAAGCGGCTCCGCTCTTTTTTTTTCCATTTGTATACTGATATATTATGTTGCAAGATGTGTATCTTGCATATTAAATAATGTGGATTACAAAAATCAGGATTTGAAGTGAAATCCATAAAACTTAACGTAAGAATGTTTTCATATATGTCCTATTATGATAAAAGGATCATATTATGATAAGTATTAGAAATTTTGTTATCATAAGGATTAAGAAGATTTTCAATATATATGATTTTTATTAGTTTTGTATCATGCAACCTAAACTCAATAATAATATTCTAGTTTATCTTACATTTTTCTTAAATTTTCGAGGTGGTTTGCTTTAGATATTATAGGAAAAAAATGTCAAACAAATTATGAACTATGCAAAACTGGTCAAAAAATATCTCAACTACAAAGCTTGCCAAAACAAATTCAAACTATAAATTGACTTTCTAAAAAAATGTTGAACTTATAGTTGATCTTGCCGATTTAGGCCTCCGTCAAATAAATTAACAGAATGATATAATGACGTTTATTTAGACGT
The DNA here is from genome assembly GCA_030180135.1 of Orychophragmus violaceus. Lineage (NCBI taxonomy): Eukaryota > Viridiplantae > Streptophyta > Magnoliopsida > Brassicales > Brassicaceae > Orychophragmus > Orychophragmus violaceus. The sequence continues at coordinate 478,691 of CM058232.1, read as the reverse complement.
TAATTGTGTCGTCAATATGATACGACAACTTTTTGATTAAAACGACGTTGTTTCATTTTATTCAAAAAATGAAATCTTGCATTTAGCTAGGTTCGAACCTGGGTGTGGTCTTGAATGGATAAAGATACATGACCACTGAGCTAGTGAGTAATTCATTGGTATTGAATACAAACCAATAATTATTGTAATTTTTTGTAATTTTATTATTTAATTTTTATTACAAAAATACTTTTTATTAAAATTATTATAATTTTATATTTTTATAATTTTTTAATTTTTATAGAAAATATTTTTGGAAAAATTAATTTGGGGATTTTTGGATTTTATTGGACATAAGAAATAAAAATACTTTAATATAATTTGTTTGTAATCAATAACAATGAATTACCCAATAGCTTAGTGGTCACATATCTTTATCTATTCTAGACCAGACCCAGGTTCGAATCTAGCTAAATGCAAAATTTCATTTTTCGAATAAAATGAAACAACGTGTGGTATCATATTGACAGCACAATTAACATCATCATATCATTCTGTTAATTTATTTAACGGAGGTCTAAACCGGCAATGTCGTTTTTTTGAAAAATCAACTTATAGTTTGAATTTGTTTTGGCAAGCTTTTGTAGTTGGGATGTTCTTTGATTTGTATAGTTCAATATTTGTTTGACATTTTTTTCGATACTACCAATTCAATATTATTATTATTACTTTAGATATAAATTAATTAATTAGTTAGGAAAGTTTCCGCATTTGTCCATATAACTATGATTATCAACCCCACATGAAAATATTCCAAAACTAAGTGTATAGATTACCTTTTACAAAAAACAAGCAATCCAAATCTCATTTCCCCTCTTCAAGTATTCCAATTCTACAAAAGTTTCCATTATAATCATCACTACACTTATACAATATATTTTATACGTACGTTTCTAATTGCATTCACATTACAATACGCATACAAGAATTAAACCAACATGATCAGCAGCGACGAAGACGAAGGCTTTCCTAGAGGATATCTAATTCTTAGACCGGAAGAGCTCCGGCCATTAGAACTTCTCCGTCTATTATTCTCATATCGAGAAACCAAGATTAGTCCATAGCTCTGAAACCCACGAGCCAAGTTTCCGACGTCGATGGCTTATCTTTGTCTCTCTCGTCCTCCTCAAGCTTCTTCGGTTCTTCTCCGAGCCTTTAGCTCTCTTTGGCTCCGCATCGGAATTGTCCTTAAACTTCCTTTCCGACAACTCTTTCTCCGGCTTCTTCCTCCGAGGTCTTACTAATACTTCTTCTATTTCATATTATAAGTAGTTTTAGATAAAAACTGGTTATTAAGAAACTTACATTTTAAAAATAATATTATTGAATAAATATAATTTAACCATTCAAGAAAAAAAATTGAGAATCTAATTGGCACATTATTCAATAAACAAAAATTGTATAAAAATATAAGAATAACTTATATTTTGAAACAAAAAAACAGCCAAAACTATTTAGAAACCGAAGAGTATCTTTATTCTCTAATGATAAAATATACATATATATATATATAGTACGTATGTATTTGCAAGTCTCATGTTGGCTAGATAATATTTTAGATTCCCTTTTATTCGAAATGTGAGAATCTACATATGTATATATTTTTTTTTTTTATCTACATATGTATTTACATTATTACTCTGTGGATATATGCATGCAGGAGAAGTGGTGATGCCAAAAACGACGTCCAAAGATTACCATTATGTCTTCATAATTGTATTTACATAATTGTATATTTTTTGTAGCTAAACAATGATGTAGTGAACGTGATCAACATAAGCTTGGGAAGCGTGGTTGCGATTTTGATGCAGCAGTTTATACTCCAGAGTTGGGTCAAGTAAATAACTGTCACAATGGTCATGGCTTCTCAGTGAGGTTAGAATTATTGTTTTGGGGTCTAATGATGTGAACAATCGTATTTATTCTATCATGTGTAAATACACTTATGTTATGTAAGACTAGATAAGATAAATGTGAGAATCTACATAATTGTATATTTTTTTTTTATCTACTTATGATTTATAGGACATTTAGATAGGAGAATAAGTCTAGAAAACTTGCCTACGAAAACTCAGCTCGTATTAAATATGTCGTCGAGAACCATTGGAATATGAAGTATTTAGGCCTCCAAGACTATTGGAACGGTACGTATATATTCATATTAATTAATAAATTTTATAACGTTTTGGTGTTTCGATTTTATTTTTATTTTTCAGAGTATGTAGAAAAGGAAACAACACAAGCTTTTATGATGTCTACTGATCAAGATAACACAGTGGTGGTTTCATGAAAGCTTTAGGGCTTCAAAACAATTGTAGTTGGCCAAAGAAACCTCTCCCAAACCCTAATCGTTTGTCCCCTTTAGCTTACTACTCAATAAGAGACTCCTTGAAAGCTTTGACATCTCAGAACGAACATACTAAATTTGTTCTGACTGGTCATAGCTTATGAGGAGCTCTTCAGACTCGGTATTAGAAGCAGAAGCTAAAACACTAATTATGACTTGGAGAATGGGATTTACAAAATTTATTTTCGAAGGAGATTGCAAAATTTTGTTAGATAATATTCATGGACATACAATAAATGTTTGTATCGAAAACATATGTCATGATATCAACTACTAAAAACAAAAATTTGTCACATGCCTCTTTCGATATACATCACAATGAATCTGCACAAGCCTCTTTCGATATACATCACAATGAATATGCACATCTTATAACTAAACAAGAACCTCCAAACAATTTTTATTTTATTTCTCTAGATAATATCTTCATGTTTGTATAACGATTATGTAAACTCTTTTTAAATTAATAGAATTATATTTTGACGTTAAAAAAATTAACATGTATATGGTGCATCCATATACTTATCATATTGGGTTATAAGTATTTTATTTTTGGTTTTTGGTAAACAGACAAAGTATATATCAATGATTCAATAGATAGTAGTTAGATCTTAGAAATTTACTAATGAACATAACTTAAAGCTAATAATTTATATGATGGAGATTATCGCAAATACCATTGAAAATACTACAATCTGTTATTTTCACATATTACACATAATTATACATATTATTCTTGATTATATTTTTCATTAGGATTGCAATTGTACAATTGCCACAATGTCGGTCTAACGTTTTTGAATGTCATAGACAGAAAATATGTTTTCATATAAAAATATTTCAAGATCACAAATAATAGTAAAAAATAAGATTAAAATCTTCAAAAACAATTCAAACTATAAACAGTTCTGTAAAATATATATATATATCTCGACACATATTAGCAAAATCGTCTACGAAACACAAGTAGTTGAATTCTTTACTCATATATGTCCCAACTGATAACAAAATAATCAAGCACTTCAAAGTTTGCCATCATTTGGTATTGATTATCTAAAGAATTTTAATTTCATAAATAAGTTTTCACCATAATGTCTTTTCTATCTTAATAATAGATTTCATGCCGCCTTTTAATTTTATACCATCTCCAATATATATTTCTATTTTTTCATCCACAACAAATGAAATAATTTATCATAGAGATGAATTTCTCTCTAATGTAGCACTCTACCTTTCCTCTAAAAAATAATATTCTATTTGATATTCTCTTTTTAGTATTAGTACACTGACTGTACAAAAGTTTGAGAAGGTTTTACTATAAAATAGAGTTTAAAATATAAATAGAGATGGGTAAATGCTTGTACATTTGATTCCCATAAATATACTTGTATGTGTTCCCGTAAATCTTTGATTACTCATGTTATTGATAAATCTGCTTCTATTGTATATTTGTTTAGATATTTGAGGGTAGTCGAACCATTATCATATTTCTCGCTCAACCCATATTCACAAAACTTTGATTATCAATGAAATCAAAAGCATGAACAAACATCCGAGGTGTTGTGTATATTATTTGCCAAAGACAACACCTCGAATATTATGTGCATGTGTAGGTCGTTGGTTCTGTGTCACTGTTGTTCATTATTTTGGGATGATTTGGTTTTCATTGAACAAATGTTGTCTAATCAAAGTTTAGGGTCGTGAGTAGAATTATCAGAAGCTTAAAACTGAGTCGTTTGTGTTTGTGCAGGTTGGTCTTGCATTTGTGGGCAACCACTGGCTAGCGTTATCCGACGGGAAGTGTTCATTGGTTCTGAAAATTTCAGACCATGAACACATCCAAGGAAAGCTCTCGACATTCCTCGCAAATGGAGCCTTCCTTGGTCTTGGAGCATAACCAAACCTGGGACGAGGTCTGGTAATCGGAAATTACCATGACGTAAACGGTCTTACTCTTGATGATCATCTGAGATCGGGCTTTGGAAACAACCATGGGATTGAAGCGCAAGAGAATCTTGAAGTCACTGAGCTCACTGACAAGGAAATCTGCTACTGTGTAGCGATGTCTTACATGTCTTACAAAAGAGCACTCTAGTGGTTCATTGCTAAGGTATTGTGATGTTCTTGTTATTGTTTCTTTCTTTTGGCTTCTTAAAGTTGAATATGGATTGGGGAAGCTAATTAGGAGTCAAGGAAGGGTCTGCGAGACAAAAATAAACCTTTCTTACCATCTTGTCCATTCAAGTAGTCTCTCAAAACATCTGAACCTGAAGTACAAGTGTGATATGTAGTTTTATTATGTCTCAGTGGATTTATCAGATATTTGGCAGTTGAACATCTTTCTCAGTTGTAAGCTTCTGTAATTAGGGAACAATGATGAGTTACTTGCCTCTGTAATTGTTGTGCTATTTCTTTTGTTGATTGATTGCTTTCTCCATTTTTTTATTAGGGAGGAGCTTGTGAATGATTGCGTTACAGAGGGAACAAAACTTGTTCAGGCAGCTGATACTCTTTTTTCAACTTTCCTTCTACGGCTTTGTTTTTCTTTTTTGATAAGACTTCTTCTTAGACTTTGTTTTCTTTTATTTCTGGAACTTCAACTTTGGTATTGTAAGAACATAGAGAATACTCTACACGGATTCATGGTTTCTATATTCTCCTTCCTCTTCTGATTCTCACCTAAAGTTCTTCTATCTTCTCACCTTTTTATGTTTCTAGATGATTCCATAATCCGGGTCTATCATATTATGAAAAGGAAATTAGCTCATGGGTTCTTAAAGATGAAGCAAGAACCAAGTATGAGTTTCATGAGACATAATCATAAAGATATGAGATCAAGTTTTTAAGCTAAAAGAATGGTGTATGGTGGAGGTCTTTTACCGGATAGATCGCTTACTGATTCAAGGAAAGCCTATGAGGCATCAGTTATGAAATAAGATTCAAAGCATCATTCAAGGGATTTCTGCTGCAAAGTCACAAAGCAATGTTGTGATGGCTGGTTACTCATGTTCTGCAAATTATAAAGAATGGAATTTTAAGGAATGTAAGTTAGCTTTGCAGAGAATGATCAAGGCTCGTGTCTGGTGCCAGATTGTGTAATGGTTAATTTGTTTGTGGAAGCTACATGTTGTTGTGGTTTTCAGAATGTTTAAGAATAGAAATTGGAGGCACTTATAGTGGCGGAGCCAGGATTGTTTTATAGAGGGGTCATAAAGTTATTGAAAATTACAATTTATAAATTATTTAAAATTATAAATATATTCTAAAAAATTTGTCATGATTTTATTTGTTACTTCTTTAGATATAAATTTTCAATAAATATATAAAATAATCACTTAGATCTATTCCGTAATATTATCATGACAATCTTTATTTTTTTTTAAACATTTCTCAACGATGGTGGTAGCAATAGAAAAATAACTTCAAAAATCTATAGTAATCAAGCTAAAAATGATTAAACCATCAAAAATTATATCGTTTTGATGTATTTCTATAAGTTGTTGTTTAAAACTAGCCACAAAATTAACAAAATCCTCAAGTTAATATTTTTAATTTACCTCATCTTGATGATTAGAATGATATACCAGTATTAATATTTTTTCACGGGTATCATAAGGTTTATCACCTAAATCATTGATGGAGATTTTTTTTCAGATTCGTAAATCGATTCATTAGTTATTTGTTAAATAAAAAAATCTACTTTTAAATACAAAACTAAAACTAAAAATATCTAGATCATAAATATAAACTTTAAATATTTTTATAAATTTGAATTAAAAATATCTAGATCATCTCAAGTTCAATAAAAACGTAAAAGTATGGATCAAAAAACTAAAATATAACATGCAAAAATTGTTTGGTGATGTATTAGAAGACAATAAATTACCGACAAAAAGTAAAAGGAACAAATATTTTTCTAAGAGTTAGTTTTCATTTTATGTTTTAATTAACTCATTAACTAATTATTAAATAGAGCCTCCAAAGCTTTGGACTATTTTATTATTATATCAATTAAACTTAAACATAAGCCCATTTAATGTTTTGAGTTTTTTTAGGGGGGTCAAAAAAATCTTTTTGATAGGGTCAACAAATTCTTATTGATAAGAAAACATATATTTTTTTTTTAAAAATGGTGGGAGCAGCTGACCCCCACCCCTTGTACTGCCTCCGCCCATTATGAATCTCAGGTTTTAAGGGATGCTTTAAAAGTTGATTTGGTATGTGTCAATGGATATTGATTAAAGGTTTCAGGATTCAAGTTGAAAGGTGTTGCTAGGGATGTTAAAACGGGCAGACTCGGCCCATTTACGTCCGGCCCGTTTAGACCCGTATCTGTTTAGATCTGTACCCGTTTAGGCCCGTTTAAATCCGTATCCGTTAAGACCCGCCCATTTAGGCCCGTTAAATTAACGGGTAGCCCGTTTATGCCAGTAACCGTGAAAAAAAAAATTAAAAAAAATAAATAAAAAAATAAACAGACCTACACAGGCTATCCATTTAAAAGTATGAAAACCCGTTTAAATTTATTTGGTAGACAGACCTGAACGGATTCATTTTTTTAAATAGGCTTGTTTTGGCCCGTTTATTATAAGCCATTTTTAACATCCATAGGTGTTGCAGAGAAGTTGGAAACAGAATGAGTTTAATGGGTGGAGAGCAACTGGTTCAGATTTTAGAAGATTTGGGTTGCAGGTTCAGTCACAGAGGTTAAGGGACATAGTCTGGTAAATATAAGAAGCTCAGATTGTGATGATCAAGGATAGAAGAAGATCATAGTGGAGCTTGTAGCAGCAAGGAGTAAATGGATCAAGACTTGTAGCAGCAAGGAGTAAATGGATCAAGACTGGTACTTATGATGTTGTCTCTCAGTGGAAATAATGTTCTGAAACTTATGAAAATGTAGTTTAACGTCACGTGGACAAAAAATGCTTAACAGATGGGGGTTTTATAGCTGCTCACCATCCAATGAAGACATTTTCGTTACTCTTAACTACACCTTCTGCAATGAACTCTGATTGCTTTCTCTAAGTATTGTTTGTGTCCCCTAACTCCTGTGATTCTTGAGTTATGATCTGTCGTTTATAATCTTAGCATTTTTTATTCTTTTAAAGGAATAAAACATTGTGCATATATATATATACTGGTTGGCTGTTGCAGTTGGGTTTAGGTGTGGAAAAGGCATCTATATATTTCCTTACGGACCTTACCAAAAAGACCTTTGATATTTTTGTTCCTGGTTTCGACTCACTATTTTCGTTTTAATTATGGGATTCAAGTTTTTTTTTGTTGGGCCGTAATCCTACCCCATGCTAGAACCATCAGTTATCAGTATCTCGTTTGGTGTTAAATGTTTTTCCCACCAAAATTCAGAAGTAGAGGTGTATTGAGACCAATTTCTGCATCATGTGGTAGAGTTACTGTGTGTTATAAGAATAAAAACTGAGTATACTCGATCACATTCTCTACGTATTGTTATACTAAATATGTATATGGTTACCATTAATTGGTTATTTTTCATAAAAGAAGTAAGTTTGGGTTAGTTAGGAAAGTTTCCTCATTTGTCCATATAACTATGATTATCAACCCCACGTGAGACAATGATCATATTCCAAAACCAAGTTTATAGATTACCTTTTACAAAGAAACAAGCAATTCAAATCTTGTTTTCCCTCAACTCCAAGTATTCCAATTCTACAATAGTTTCCATTATAATATTCGTTACACCCACCACACTTATATACAATATATTTTATACGTACGTTTCTAATTGCATTCACATTACAATACGCATACAAGAATTAAACCAACATGATCAGCAGCGACGAAGACGAAGGCTTTCCTAGAGGATATCTAATTCTTAGACCGGAAGAGCTCCGGCCATTAGAACTTCTCCGTCTATTATTCTCATATCGAGAAACCAAGATTAGTCCATAGCTCTGAAACCCACGAGCCAAGTTTCCGACGTCGATGGCTTATCTTTGTCTCTCTCGTCCTCCTCAAGCTTCTTCGGTTTTTCTCCGAGCCTTTAGCTCTCTTTGGTTCCGCATTGGAATTGTCCTTAAACTTCCTCTCCGACAACTCTTTCTCCGGTTTCTTCCTCCGAGGTCCTACTAATACTCCTTCTATTTCATATTATAAGTAGTTTTAGATAAAAACGTGGTTATTAAGAAACTTACATTTTAAAAATAATATTATTGAATAAATATAATTTAACCATTAAAAAAAAAATCTAATTGGCACATTATTCAATAAACAAAACTTATATAAAAATATAAGAACAACTTATATTTTGAAACAAAAAAAACATCCAAAACTATTTAGAAACCGAAATGTATCTTTATTCTCTAATGATAAATATATATATTTGCAAGTCTCATGTTGGCCAGATAATATTTTAGATTCCCTTTTATTCGAAATGTGAGAATCTACATATGTATTTACATTATTACTCTGTGGCTATATGCATGCAGGAGAAATGGTGATGCCAAAAACGACGTCCAAAGATTACCTATCATTTATAGGACATTTAGATAGGAGAATAAGTCTAGACAAGACTAAAAATCATGAAGATGGAGACTTATACTATGCTGCATTGTCCATTATGTCTTCAAAACTTGCCTATGAAAACTCAGCTCGTATTAAATATGTCGTTGAAAACCATTGGAATATGAAGTATTTAGGCCTCCAAGACTATTGGAACGGTACGTATATATTCACATTAATTAATAAATTTTATAATGTTTTGGTGTTTTGATTTTATTTTTCTTTTGCAGAATATGTAGAAAAGGAAACAACACAAGCTTTTATGATGTCTACTGATCAAGACAACACAGTTGTGGTTGCATTCAGAGGTACAGAGCCATTCAACTCCGAAGATTGGTGTTCAGATTTCGACTTAACATGGTACGAGCTCCCCAACATTGGGAGGATCCATGGTGGTTTCATGAAAGCTTTAGGGCTTCAAAACAATTGCAGTTGGCCAAAGAAACCTCTCCCAAACCCTAATCGATTGTCCCCTTTAGCTTACTACTCAATAAGAGACTCCTTGAAAGCTTTGACAGCTCAGAAGGAACATACTAAATTTGTTCTGACTGGTCATAGCTTAGGAGGAGCTCTGGCCATATTGTTCACGGCTGTGCTCGTGATTCATGATGAGACAGAGTTGTTGGAGAGGGTTCAAGGGGTTTATACTTATGGACAACCTAGGGTTGGAGATTCTACGTTTGGTGAATTTATGGAGGAGAAATTAGAAGAATATGATATAAAGTATTATAGATTTGTTTATAATAATGACATTGTCCCGAGATTACCATATGATGACAAGGATTTGATGTTTAAACACTTTGGTACGTGTATCTACTATGACCAACAATATCAAGCAAAGGTATATATATTTATATAATTAATCATCATACTCTTCACAAAATATTCACTCTGATTTTTTAATGTAATGTTTTTATAGGTATTGAGAGATGAATCAGATGAAAAGTATTTTTCATTGTGGGGGATTATAAAGATGATGTACAATGCAATATTTGAGTTTATAAGAAGCTTCACGATAACGAGTGAGAAGGGATCGGAGTTTAAAGAAGGATGGTTGTTGAAGTTTGCTAGGGCTTTGGGGATTATAGTGCCTGGGATTTCAAATCATACACCTCAAGATTATGTGAATGCCACAAGATTAAGCCCTCATTTTGTTTTCCAAATTCATAGAGATGTATCCATATCATAGAATGTTTTCATTTAAGTTTTGTGTGTGTAACGCGTGTTAATAAGTGAAAATATCTGGTATACATTTATACAACCAATTTTTTTTTAGGATATGTAGGTCATAACAAAAAGTTATTGGTAAAAAATATAATAAAAACTCCATAAACTAATAATTAGATTCATTAATAAATTTATTCAATTTTAAATTATATTTATAGCTCAGTTAATTTTTTTAAATTAATATTTTAATAAGTATTAATGTTTTAATGTTATTATTTATTTATTTTGTGTGGTCATGTTATTAGTTTATAGAATTTTTACATTGGGAATACATGTTATGGGTTTTATGGGCTGACAGAATCTCCATTCGTATTCATTTAAATGGGCTTGGGTTTTGGCTTACATGGCCATTTTGGTCGGCTCATTAATATGTTCAGTATATATTGCCATATTTTATTTTTTTCAAAACAATAATTCGTGTGAAAGATATTATTATCTTGATGTAAAAAGTCACTAACATAAATTTTAATTTCGTCGACATAACACAAATGAATTTATGAACAATTTATTTTTTAAAGAAAAAAATTGAAAGACGTCAAACCCAAAAAAATTAGTGGCTTAAAAATTACAAATAAAAATAAAAAACTTCAAAAATATCGATTTATCCATTCATAATCCTTAAAAATCTACCGCAAGCTTTTATAACGTCACATTCAAATATTTCTTGAATTTCTAATGGTGGAGAGAAAAGAGGTGTCAACATCAGAAGCAATATTTGTGAAGCGATGGTGATGACACCTGTCTTCTCCTGCTCCATCATTCGTCTCCTCCTTCAACTTCATCTTCAATTCATTTCAGTCTCTCTCTAGTCTTCAGTCAGAGGCTTATCACAAAATAAAGTTTTGGTTTTTTTGATTTATAGTTTCAACGGAGTTTGCTAATCGAGATGGGTTCAACTCCATTTTGCTATTCAATCAATTCATCTCCATCAAAGCTCGATTTCACGAGGACCCATGTGTTTACTCCCGTCGCTAAACAATTCTGTCTAGATTTATCATCGTTTGCCGGAAAATCGGGTGGAGGATTATCTGGGAATCGGAACCGTCGCTCCGTCGTCGGAATAAAGGCGGCGACGGCGTTGGTGGAGGAGGAGAAGCGGGAGACAGCAACGGAGAAGAAGAAGTCAAGGATTTTAGTGGCCGGAGGTGGAATCGGAGGTTTAGTGTTTGCTCTTGCTGCGAAGAAGAAAGGGTTCGATGTGTTGGTGTTCGAAAGGGATTTGAGTGCGATAAGAGGAGAAGGACAGTACAGAGGTCCGATTCAAATACAGAGTAACGCTTTAGCTGCTTTGGAAGCTATTGATATTGCTGCTGCTGAAGAAGTTTTGGAAGCTGGCTGTATCACGGGTGATCGAATTAATGGCCTCGTCGACGGTGTCTCTGGTAGTTGGTGAGTCATTATTCAGATTGAAACACTTTGCTTGGATTCATTAGGCAAGTTTGGTGATTTTGTTTTGTAAATGAATCAATTAGGTATGTAAAGTTTGATACTTTCACTCCTGCGGCATCACGGGGACTTCCTGTGACTCGGGTAATTAGTAGAATGACTCTGCAGCAGATCTTAGCACGAGCAGTTGGAGAAGAACTGATAAGAAATGAGAGTAATGTTGTTGATTTTGAAGACTCTGGAGATAAGGTGATGATTGATATTTTTCTTTAAAGACTGTTGATTGATGATGTTCTAATGTAGCTGTATGGAATTGTACGTTTAGGTCACGGTTGTGCTTGAGAATGGAGAACGATATGAAGGTGATCTGCTTGTTGGTGCAGATGGCATATGGTCTAAAGTATGTTTTAAATGGTTTGATTTGAATGTTGCTGAGGAAGAAACTTCAAAGATTCTGCCTTTTGTTTCTGTCTATAGGTGAGAAATAACTTGTTTGGTCGGAGTGAAGCTTCTTATTCAGGCTACACTTGCTACACCGGTATTGCAGATTTTATACCGGCTGATATTGAGTCTGTTGGGTATGTATGTTGCCGTTAAACGAAAGTTCTTACATCTCTTGTCTGTTTATTATGAGTTCTTTTTCTGATATTGGACCTGTTTCATCTCTCGGAAAGCTACCGGGTTTTTTTGGGACACAAACAGTACTTTGTTTCTTCGGATGTTGGTGGTGGAAAAATGCAATGGTATGCATTTCATGAAGAACCAGCTGGAGGAGTTGATCCTCCGAGTGGTAAGTTCTCTGCATTTGTTTGATTTGGTTCTATGGTTTACATTTAGTACCCAATCACAGCTTCTTTCTCTTTGATTTTGGCAGGTATGAAGAAGAGATTGTTTGATATATTTGAAGGTTGGTGCGACAATGTACTGGATTTATTACACGCGACAGAGGAGGATGCGATTCTCAGAAGAGATATCTATGATAGAAGTCCTAGTTTTACTTGGGGTAAAGGGCGTGTTACGCTGCTTGGGGATTCCATTCATGCTATGCAGCCAAATCTTGGTCAAGGTGGATGCATGGCCATTGAGGTATATATCTATATAATGATTAATTCAAGAACTGACTTGGTTTAAGAAATTGTGGTTGAGTGTAATGTTCAAATGTGTTTGCAGGACAGTTATCAACTAGCATTGGAGCTTGAAGAAGCATGGAAACAAAGTGTTGAAACTAATACTCCTGTTGATGTTGTTTCCTCTTTGAAAAGGTAAAACTAAAACACAATTTTTTTTTAGTTTGGGGGTTCTAGTAAGTACTGAACTAGCTTCAAATTTGTTTAGATATGAGGAGTCTAGAAGACTCAGAGTAGCTATTATCCATAGTTTGGCGAGAATGGCTGCAATTATGGCTTCAACTTACAAAGCATACTTAGGTGTTGGGCTTGGTCCTCTTTCTGTAAGTATTGTTATAGTCTTTTGTTGTTTGTATGTTGTCAAAGCCAATTCTGATATCTTTCTTTATAGTTCTTGACTAAGTTTAGAGTACCACATCCCGGAAGAGTTGGTGGAAGATTCTTTATTGATATTGCTATGCCTTTGATGCTTGACTGGGTCCTTGGAGGTAACAGGTTAGATCTTTTTCTCAGTAACAGGTTAGATCTTAAAAATGTTTAGGTTTCGGTAACAGAAAGCCAACTCATTTACATGGTTTTACAGTGAAAAACTCAAAGGAAGGCCACCTAGCTGCAGACTCACTGACAAAGTATGTTTCTTTCTTTCTTTTCTCCACTGCTCTTGCACAAATTTGGTGATTAATATCAAAGTGTAACTCTTTTGTGTGAAGGCTGATGACCGCCTTCGTCAATGGTTTGAAGATGACGAAGCTCTTGAACGTACTATAACCGGAGAGTATGTTTCTTCGCCTACCATAGATTAGCTTTACTCTCTCTTGACTGCTTGGCCTGAGTCTGTATGTATTTGCAGGTGGTATCTTATTCCATACGGCAACGAGTGTAGCGTTTCGGAAACATTGTGTCTATCCAAAGATGAGGATCAGCCTTGCATTATCGGGTATGAAAAACAGAGTCGCTCATCAAGCTCTTGAAGTTTTGAAACTTGAGAAACTCTTTCTTGATTGCAGAAGTGAACCAGACCAAGATCTTCCTGGAACACACATTGTGATATCTTCCCCTCAGGTATATATATAAAACTATGTTATCTAAGACTGACTTGAGAACCTTCAGAGTCAAGGAACATAAAGTTTCTGTCAAAACTTTGGTTTAGGTCTCGAAGATGCATGCACGTATCATCTACAAAGATGGAGCTTTCTTCTTGATGGATCTTCGAAGCGAACACGGGACCTATGTGACTGAGTAAGTTCAATAGAGCTTTGTTTGTCTCTCGAGTCTGTGAAAATTTTGATTCAATATTTGAAATATGTTACCAGTAACGAAGGAAGAAGATATAGAGTGACACCAAACTTCCCGGCCCGGTTTAGATCTTCCGATATCATCGAGTTTGGCACGGATAAGAAGGTGAGACACAAATCTTGGTTTAGTTTTTACCGGACCGGATTTTGGTTCTGAGAAATTCGGTTTGGTTCTTGTCAGGCGGCGTTTAGGGTGAAGGTGATCAGGACAACTCCGAAGTCGACGAGAAGGGATGAGAAGAGTAATGGTAAATTGCTTCAGGCAGCTTGAACTAAGCAAACCGATGGTGAAATTATGTATTTTATCGGTTTGGCAGATAATTTGTGTAGTGATTTTCACAGAGTAAAAAATAAAAATCTCTATTCCTTGCGTTGCAATGTATATATAGGTTGAAACAAAAGATAATTATACAAAACGTTACTATTTATTTGCATGTCTAATTAAAAATACTAGAAATTTTACCTGCGCGGGGGGTGTGGCTGCATCATCGGTTATTTCTACTACTTATATCTCAATATATCCACTCCCATTCATGTCTTGTGCTTGCAAGTATTTTGTTGTATAAGGCTTGAGAAGTCAAGAATATCTATAGATTCTATAGCATTTAGGTTTTTCCTTCTTTTTTGTTATTTAAAGCTAAACACATTCACAAGAAAAATGAATTACTTTCTCACTCTGATACATGTCGAGAATCCAATGGCTCTTCCATATAATAAAAAGAGAAGTTTTCCTCAAAACTTAAGTCTTTCTTTTTCTTCCCTTCCTTATCACGCTTTCTTTTCTTCGAATTCTGTAACCATTCACCGAGTTAAAAAAAGGCTAACCATCCCAGCATTCATACATTAGTGTTAAAACAAATAATTCCAGTCATTTTGTAATTACTCCGGCGACCATGTCACTGAAGTCCGCAGGCTTATAAAATCATTCAATATTAGTAAAGCACGACTACACCAATTGATGTGTTCGCCGTGCACGCCCACCTCCAATAGGATATGATGCAACATTAAAGATGATTGCTCGTACAGACGTAGTAAATCTATCCTTGTCATGTCTCATATGGCGGAAGAAAATTGCAACTGGTCGCATGTTGTCTTACAGTTAACAAACATAAATCATATAATCTTCTCTGGATAGCACACACCACAAATTGACCTTAAGGAGAATACAAATACACTTTTACCGATGTAGTGGAAAAAAAAAACAGATTACCATCATTTCCACCAATTGAAATGAGATGCCTACGCCTACTTGTGCCATGACATGTCCATAACGCGGTCCTGTTCCAGGACCCTGAACAACAATCTGGAAATAGAGTATATTCTAAATCAAGCGATATGAGTGAAGATACAATACTACACTCATATGCGATGCCCACCATGCACTTTAAATGAGTGAAAATATTATTTTCTTTTTAAAAAATATAGGGTAAACATCAATGGGAATTATATTACCGCTAGCATCATGATCTTAAATGTGAGAATCTCCTTCGCATCAAGTACAGAGCGCTGAAATTACCCAAGAGATCGAACATGATCATTGCCTAAAGGGAAAAATAACTAATCGAATTGACAATAACTAAGAGAAGACGAATAGAGAGAGAACTACCTTATCCCAAAACGCCCCCAGCGCATCCCTTTATTTGTCGTAGTCCAGGAATGCAAACACAATCTTCAGATGACTTTTGAAAAAGGATTAAAGCAACAACATGAGTTCGAACGACATAAAAAAGTAGATTTAATTTCAGTCATTGCAAACCTTTTTAGGATTTCTTAAACGCCGATGCATACGATTATGCTTTCTATGGTTCACAGGAGAGCAAATGTGACAAATGAAAATTTTGACAAAATCAAGACTTTTGTTCTGCACAACTATCTTAAAAGAAGCCTAAAGCTTACAACAGGTATGTCTCGGTTTATTGTCAAGAGCAAGAACTTTTTCTTCCGAGAATCCATAGTCAATGCAATCCCTGGGACTGGGAGAGAGCTATTCGAAGACAGATGCTGCAGTTGTGTAAATGGAAAAAGAGATCAGAAAGACATGGTCGTTTAAAAATAAGGGTAATATGTGAAAAGGTAGTTAGGAATATATATATATAGTTGTTGATTGTTTACCAGTTTTCAGTTATTGGTATGTCCTTTCCACTTGAATTTGGCTGTTGTAATCTAGCTTGGAGCTGCCGACATCTGATGTAGCCTTCCCGCGCACACTTTATGAATTGTCTTTTTCCACATAAGACTAAGATAAGTAAGAGATTGAAAATGGACATAAATGTTCGTTCATCATAAGAAGGCAACATACAAATAAAATGGCAGAGTACAATGACTATTCACTTCTACAAAGTAAGAGACGTACCTTTTTCTTTTCAGAGTTACGCTTGAACTTGGTTTGCGTTGCAGAGACTGCTCTGGATCTTCGGCCTCCTCTTCGAACATCTACTAAACCTTGTTGTGTAAACAGAAACCAGAGATAAAATAATGAGTATACTATGTTGAAAATGAAAACAGAAACAATGTTGTCAAAAGATATCCCTCACAGAAAAGATCTACTTTTCTTATTGTGCAAAATGAAAAGCGTGAGGATAATGTATCTGGGGTCCAATCACAGTAGGACGTTTTTGACGTATGACTTCCGTAAGAGTAGTAACAATGGAGCCGGTTTTGAACCCCATAAAATTGATTTTTATTCGTAATTTCCGGTACTTAGTCAGAGAATAACCAGCTTGGTTTGATCAAAATGATTGCAAATGGAATTAGTTTTCGAAAAGACGTACCAGACTGCTCAGCTTCTCTTCTCTTCAACTGGATTTCAGCATTAGGGAGATTCTGAACAGTTTGAGCGATTAGTTTAAGGAATTCAAGATAATCCCTTCAACAGGATATGTTAACTTCACAATGTTTGCAACTTTGCTGAAGATCACTTATAACTATTCTCACACTTTTGCATTTGTATCTTCAAGCGAGTCAACAACGGCCAGCCTGGGAATGAAAGAGAACATCAAATAAATCAAGTATCATACCTCAAGCCACACTTGCTATTCAACCATCACGATTTAATATGATAAACCTCTTACGCCTCTTAAACTATACATATCCACTTTTGCCAAAAAAATAAACTATACATGTCCACTCTAAAACACCTAATCCACCGATTTTAATTCGAGATGAAAGGAATCTATTGCGAGACTTATGTCGGTCTCAGATCGACGGTGAGTGAAGTTCGTATCGCTTCTAGTCCAATTGCAAATTCTCAGCGACACTCTCTTGGCATAAAAGCCAGAGAATCAGGCACCGGACACGCGAAGAAGCTCAGAATGAGCGACGCTGAGTGTGAAGCCGCCGTTGCTGCCGGATTAGTGATGCGAGGGTGGTGATTTCGTGTGTTGCAGCGAGCAGCGAGCGTCAATGGAATTGAGGAGATGTGACGGGGTGCTCAACCTACGCTTATGTTCTGCTCGAGAAGGGCCGGGATGTATGGTTCGGGAAGAGCCACCGTCTTCTCGCGTGGTATCTCCGATCTGCTCTTGTACTGGGTCTGTGGACTCGATCTTAATTGTAATTAGAAGACATCGTTGGATTTAGATAGATAAGAAGGAACTGGAAGCGTCTGAAGGTAAGCGAAAAGGTGGGGCCAAGAAGATTTATGGTGTAGTGGGTTTACTTTTTGCAGAGAGTTAATCAGGAAACAAAAATCGTGGGGCCTAAATTATTTTACTTAAATGGTTGCCACGTTGGATGAGTGAGATGGCTGACATGAATGCATAAGGAGAGAGCAAAAAAGTGGCTCGCGGGCCCAAGAAGGAAATTGCGCAGATCAGCCCAAAAAAATCGCAAGAAAAAAAACGTGAAATTTTGTTTATCTCTATGACACGTAAGACAGATATACTTGCTGATGTGGATGCTCTCATAGGAGAGTAAAAATGTCTGTAATTATATATATGATATGTAGTTTTAACTGCTTAAAAATTAGTGGTTTTATATAATAAGTTTTTTTCTTCTTACAAATGGTGTAAATTATAACATGTTACCAAATGGATGTTTGTCTCAATTCTGTACAACTGGCTAGCCAGATCTTTTTGAACCAAGTGCCATTGTAGATGAGGGATCAAAAGGCATACCCCATGTATTGACAGAAAAATGAAAAATAATACTCCTTATCTTCCATTTTATAAGAAATTTTGGCTAAAAAAGCGAAATTTAAAAAAACATAAATGTTTCTATATTTTAAATAGAAAATGTTGAAAACAATTTAATCAATGATAAAAAAACACCGTAGAATATTTATAATTTAAACATATTAAATAAATACAAATTTACATAGAAACTTGAAAAATAAATAATAGAATAAGAAAAAATTATAAAACATCATATATAATGAAACACAAAGAATACATTAAATTAGATTGTTTAACAGCATCTCTCTATTCTTAAGAAACTAATGTTATCAAACAAAAAAATATTGATATTTTAATACAGTTTAACTATATAATTAAATTTTAATTTTGAAATAATAATTGAATTAACAGAAAATAGACATATTTTAGCTCTCATGAGTTTCTCAAAAATTCATTTGAGAATCCCTTCTCTCTATTTCTATTATATATTTTTTTCTTTTTAATAATGAGCAACTCTTGTGAGAACACTCCAATGGGAATTCTATAATGAGTTTAACAAGGTTCTTCTTTACACATAATTTCCTATATCACAATTTGCTTTTACTTCTTCTTTTTGTTGGAAGCATGTTAATTTCTTCCATGCACGTTTACGTACTATGCTTAATTTGCATACACATGCATGCTTGAATTTAGAATTTGCCAACCAGTTCATTTTGACGGTGATCGAGATTTCTGCTTAATTGAAGAACGAAGACCATAGCAAATGACTTGAATAAGGTCCAAATTACTTGCACATTCTTAAAAACTCACGTTTTTAATATTTTAAAACGTGATATATAAATATATATACACACATACAAACTAAGGTGGCATAAAATGACATCCAAGTTAAGAAGTTAACGTTTACTCGGTGTAATGATTGAATTACTTTTAATAGAAGCCGACCCGAAAACGATGTTACTATTCTAACTTTGTAAAACTGTAAATGGAAAGAAAAATAATAAGTTGATTTGTACTATATTTCCTTAATAGTTTCTTCTGGAAATATCATTTATTACAGGTACATCATCTAAAGATGTAACAACTTCGTGCCGCGTGTATTTATTAAGTCCAAACTAACACTTAGATTTTTAAAAATATAAATTGACAAAAACAAGATTTTCATGGGACCGACATGTATATTAGCAACGTCCGCCTATATAAACCCTAAACCTCGTCTGTTTGTTTTCAAATCGTCACAACAAATTCACTAATGTAACAACTGCTCGTGGCACGTCAATCTGTACCCACTACAATGGATAATTCAGAAAATGTTCAAAACGAAAATGTTTCACAACCTTCTCACTTGACAAGAGATCAAGAGCATGAGATCATGGTCTCTACTTTGCGACAAGTGATATCTAGCTCCGGTACATCAAACTTGATCGGTAGCGAAGCTCTTCCGCCTCCGGACGCTGGACCTTGTCCTATCTGCGGAGTCACCGGTTGCTACGGCTGTGCATTCCCAAGACCCGTAGAGATAAATAAGAAGAAGAAGCACAAAGGAGTGAGGAAGAAACCATCAGGTAAATATTGTGTTTCAATATGTTATTTTCCAAATAATATGTCCCACCAGTTTATTATATAAACACTTTTAAGGTAAATGGGCGGCGGAGATATGGATTCCGAGTATGAAAAAAAGGAGGTGGCTTGGAACGTTCCCGACCTATGAGATGGCGGTGCAGGCTTATGAAGCGGCAGCGGCTAGAGAAGATAACGGAGAAGGAAGCTCCCACCAAGTGGACGGTGGTAGTGATGACTGAGAAAGGGTTTAGTCGGCAACGATCATGCATACACGGCGAGTATATACATTATGCTACTAGCTAATCAAAGTTTAGTCTTATCATTAAGAAATGTTATCACATGTAATTAATTGTTAAAAGTACAATTAGAATAATAAATAAATAATGAAATTACGATATGCTATAAACTTTTGGTTTGTTTTTTTCATCAAAATATAGCCATTATTTCCAAAATCCAACCTGAGCTTTGACCACACTTGTAGAGCACAGTAATGTGAAGTCAAAAGTTGACAAAATGAAAATGTCAAGTCAATGGATATAACAAAATGATGTATCACGTGCTGTAGTCCCACCATAATTTGGATTTCCATCTGACACATGACGTCGCTTTTTCACTTGAGTGTCTAAATTAAATTAATTCATACAGTATTAAACCAGCCATCTAGTCTGAGCAAAATATCTGGATCCAGATATCCAAACATGAATCCAAAAAAATACATGAATCTATAATCTAATCGAAATAAGTATTTTATTATATTAAGTATTTAGCTAGCATATCTATTGGTATGTGTATGGTTTATCTGAGATCTAAATGGATACTCAGAACACTCGAATCAAAGACATTAATCTATTAAGAGAATTTATCTTTAACATTATTAGCCATTAGAATTCTTGTTGAAGTTGAAAATCAAAACGAATTTATGAGAGATAATTTTTAACTTTATTACTCTCTTTTGACATTCCAGTCATGATTATTAATATACTACTAATTCCCAATATAATATTATTTTATTTTTTTAGAGATTGAACGTGCATTTCAAAAGTACTAAAGAGTGAGGAGGTAATGCAATAGAAAAGACTTAATGTATGGTATTGACTGACCAAGGCCTAATTGTTGGACTACATTTTGTAGATTTTGAGTTTTGTACATTTTGTTTGGCGCATGAAATAGGGAGAGAAATAGACCTTATCAAATTTGTCTTGATTCATCAATTACTATAGGATAATTTAGGTTAATCATCATTCTCCATCTAAAATATAAAACATATTTCCTTAAGTAAGTGCCACCATTTATTGTCTTTAGAATTTCTTTCTATCTAGTTTGAGAGCTATAAAGTAGCTAAATAATAGTTATTTTCATATGTTTTTATTATGTAATGAATAAATTTTGTTTGAATTAGATGATCATAATTTTGTAATGTAGATATCTCAATATTTGTATGAAATTAATACAAATGAGATTGGTCGTGTCGGTTATATGGTTTTTTATGTTCTTTTTTTGTACAATGTGTACTTCGTAGAATGTAGAATATGGTGTGTGTGTATGTTTTGTGAGATTGATGTTTGATAAAATAAATTGCAGGGACTGATTCAGAAGTTTAAGGCGTTATCATGATCTACTTTTAACATAAAACATTCATGCTCATTGTCACTTGAGTTTATTGTCGGATGAGGCTATAAGTTTTGGGAATATTTTGCTTTTTAGTTGAATTTTGAGTTTTTGGTGTGAGATAAGATTGTTACTTCTTTTGACTAGTTTGTGGATGATAACTGTAAGAACAAATACTATTTCTTTTGTTATTTTTTGGGAATATTTCAGATACAATACCCAAAAAGAACTAAAAACCCGAAGATCTGAATTGAAACTGAAAAGTATCCGGCCCGTTTTATAGGTATTTTATAGGTATAAAAATTTAGGATTTGAACCAATCTGGATTCGAAAAGATTCGATCTGAACCTGAATTGAAACTTGATCGGAACTTGTATGGATATAAAATTTTCTTACCCGAATATACATGGACCCAAATCCGACCCGAATACCCGAATGCCGATGCCTAATCTAAATTACATCCAGCCTTGTTAACCTTTTTTGGTGTTCCAGTTCGGTTTTGACAAATGTATTCGTCCTTAAAGAGTAAAACGAGTTTCATGATTATTTTTGAACAAGGAGAAAGATTTTGGAAGATAAGAACAAGCAAGACATCATGAACTCCCATTGCATGTGATGGGATGGAGAACCTAAGCCTATTGAATTCTCGAACGTTTACAACTTAGGGCCTATTATTAGTAGATTATAATTAGCATTAACTAAATCCTTTTCCCTATTAGCCACAATAATCATCTATAATCATTAATTTCTTCTATAATCTCTCTCGTAACTTACACAAAACATCTAATGATTTAGACGGCTCACCATCTCCGAGAAGTAAATACCCACTTCCCACTTCTCTTGTACTTATCTATCTATACATATAACTTAAATTGTTTATACATTCCATATATATAAATACAAACGATTCGTTTTCTTCTTCTAATACTTGATAAAGAACGTTAGTTTTTATATATCCTCTCTCAATCAAAATGGTTGATCAAAAACCACTATGGAGCTGGTCAGAGTCCTACGACTATGAATCGTTTCTTCGAGATGAAAACTTATATTCTTTACTCGATCAATCACTTTCCTTCGATTACAAGTAAGTCATAAGGGTTGTACTGTTTAATTAACAAAAGAACATATATTCAAACCCAAACTATAATATGTTTTTTTTTGGTTGTTTGAGTGTGTGCAGTTCATTCACTAGCAACCCTCTTAGCGATATTCAAACCCAAGCTTGGTTTTCTTTCCAAGACATCAGCAATGTTAATCCTATCTCTACTGGTTTCTCGGCTGTTGATCATATGTTTATGACTTCAGTTGATCTTGAAGCTACCTCTACTTTGTCTCAAGGTATGGCATATGAATACATACATACTTACTTACATACATACATACATGCATGCATGTTTGGTTTATGATACTAGTCTTCTGACGTGTAACAGATGTGTTGAGTGTATCATGGAATGAAAATATTGGTAATTACAACAATCATGTTGAACTAATTAGCGATGAAATATCAAGAACTAATAGCATAGGGAATCCAAACATGGAGATGACATTGCATGAAAGTAACAACATAATGAAAGAGAAAACAAGCCATAAGAGGAGAGATAGGGAAGATGGAGCCATCAAGACACTGTCTAGGGAAGCAATCAAACCACTATGGAGTTGGTCAGAGTCCTACGAATATGAATTGTTTCTTCGAGATGAAAACTTATTTTCGTTGCTCGATCAATCACTTTCCTTTGATTACAAGTAAGTCACATTTGTTTTTTTTTTTTGAACACCTGGAAGTTCTGGACCTTATGCTCATAATTTCCTAAGAGTCCGAAGCCAACATTTAGATAATCCGATTTAAAGATAATCCGTTTAATTAACAAAAGTTGGGGAAATATTGATTTGTTTGCGTTAGTTTAATATATATGCTCTTTTGGTTGTTTGAGTGTGTGCAGTTCGTTCACTAACAACCCTCTTAACGATATTCAAACCCAATCTTGGCTTTCTTTCCAAGACACCACTAATGTTAATCCTATATCTACTGGTTTCTTGGCTGGTGATGATCATATGTTTATGGATTCAGTTGATCTTGAAGCTATATCTACTTTGTCTCAAGGTATGACATATGAATACATACATACATAAATACATACATACATACATGTTTGGTTTATGATACTAATCTTCTGACGTGTAGCAGATGTGTTGAGTGAACCAATTAGCGATGAAATATCAAGAACTAGCATGGGGACACCAAACATGGAGATGACATTGCATGAAAGTAACAACACAATGAAAGAGACAACAAGCCATAAGAGGAGAGATAAGGAAGATGGAGTCATCAAGACACTGTCTAGGGAAGAAATCAAACCATACTACAACATGCCGATAACTAAAGCAGCCAAAGAGCTTAAGATTGGAGTAACCCTCTTGAAGAAAAGATGTCGTGAGTTGGGTATTTCTCGTTGGCCTCACCGTAAGCTTATGAGCATTGATAAAATCATTACTAACCTCAAGGTGAGTCCACACAAACACATGTATGTATCAATGGACTTGCTAATTAATTGGTTACACTTATTTGGATATTGTTTCTATAAAAGGATAAATTAGGGAAGACGGATGGAGAAATGAGCAGGAGTAAGCTGATGCATGATTTGGAGAATTTGGAGATGAAGAAGAAAATGATTGAGGAAGATCCTAATTTGGAATTTGGTGACAAGACTAAGAGGTTAAGACAGGCTTGCTTTAAAGCTGACTACAAACGAAGACGGCTCTTGTCGTTTAGTTCGACCACATCGTATGTTTCGTGAGAACAAGAGCATGTCTATATCAGAGACATGCATGGGAGGATTAGAAATAGATCTAACCAACAATGACTTGTAGTAGTTTCTTTTGATGTGATCAATACTTTCATGAAGATGTTTTTGCGTGTATAAACGGTGCTAATCCTGGCTTTTTGTTTCGTTTTTTTTCATTAATAATATTGAGCTTGGTTGGTTTTAAGAGCCCAATACTAAGACCATCTCTAATCCTACTCTAAATCTCACTCAAAATAGTGTAAAAGGTAAAAAATTTTCCAACCACACTCTATATCTCACTCTAAAATAGTATAATAAATAGGTTTACACCAAATATAGTGTAACAAATAGGTTTACACTATTTTTTTAGTCATCACTCTATTTTAGAATGAAAAATAGAGTGAGATTGGAGTAAAACTCAACCCTATTTTAGAATCACTCTATTTTAGAGTAAAAAATACACTAAAATAGAGTTTTACATTGGAGATGCCCTAAGAGCATGTGCATTGGTTACTAATAAAATATTAATATATGTAATATAATTTATTTATTTACTTAAATTTTAATTAAAAAAATTGAACCAATAACAACATAACATGTGTGAAATGGGGTTCTTATAAAGATATCATGGGTTCTTAAATAAAAACCCATAGTTTCTTAGAAAGAAACTCTCTCTCACCTCTCTCATACTTTTCTAAATTAATGTACTTGTTTTAATGCATAGTCGTATCCAATATAGATATAGAA
The DNA here is from genome assembly GCA_030180135.1 of Orychophragmus violaceus. Taxonomy (NCBI): domain Eukaryota; kingdom Viridiplantae; phylum Streptophyta; class Magnoliopsida; order Brassicales; family Brassicaceae; genus Orychophragmus; species Orychophragmus violaceus. Next base: position 453,914 of record CM058232.1, on the reverse strand, counting down.
ACTTGATGAAAGAGGTTTCAGCCCCTAATTGTCTTCAGTTATCCAAAAAATGAAGGTGTCATTAGAACCAAACGATCGATTTAGGAAGTATCTAAATATTTGTTAAATTACTTGTTAAAAACTAAGAAATATGCATTATGAACATCAAAAACTATTTTACTGGACATTAATATAGAGTCAGGATGCAGTAGGTGTTTTTATAATGGACTATATGAGATCAAACTAAATTTTACAAAATTTACCGAGTTTTCATATGGGTTAGTCCACTGATTATGGGATAATTTTGAAAAATTTCATGTACTTGTTTTAATGCATAGTCATATCCAATACATATATAGAAACATGATGAAAGAGGTTTGGACCCCTAATTATCTTCAGTTATCAGAAAAATGAAGATGTCATTAGAACCAAACAACCGATTTATGGAGTATCTAAATATTTATTAAATTACTTGTTAAAAAACTAAGAAATATGCATTATGAATATCAAAACTATTTTACTGAACATTAATATAGAGTTAAGATATAGTTAGGTATTTTTATAATGGACTATAGGAGATCAAACTAAATATTTACAAAATTTACCGAGTTTTCATAGGGGTTAGTCCACTGATTATGGGATAATTTTGAAAATTTTCATGTACTTGTTTTAATGCATAAACTTATCCAATACAAATATAGAAACTTGATAAAAGAGGTTTCGGCCCCTAATTGTCTTCAGTTATCCAAAAAATGAAAGTGTCATTAGAACCAAACGATCGATTTAGGGAGTATTTAAATATTTGTTAAATTACTTGTTAAAAACTAAGAAATATGCATTATGAACATCAAAACTATTTTACTGAACATTAATATAGAGTCAGGATGTAGTAGGTATTTTTATAATGGAATATAGGAGATCAAACTAAATATTTACAAAATTTACCGAGTTTTCATAGGGGTTAGTCCACTGATTATGGGATAATTTTGAAAATTTTAATGTACTTGTTTTAATGCAGATTCGTATCCAATATAGATATAGAAACTTGATGAAAGAGGTTTCGGCCCCTAATTGTCTTCAGTTATCCAAAAAATGAAGGTGTCATTAGAAACAAACGATCGATTTAGGAAGTATCTAAATATTTGTTAAATTACTTGTTAAAAACTAAGAAATATGCATTATGAACGTCAAAAACTATTTTAATGGACATTAATATAGAGTCAGGATGCAGTAGGTATTTTTATAATGGACTCTAGGAGATCAAACTAAATTTTACAAAATTTACCGAGTTTTCATATGGGTTAGTCCACTGATTATGAGATAATTTTGAAAAATTTCATGTACTTGTTTTAATGCATAGTTATATCCAATACATATATAGAAACATGATGAAAGAGGTTTCGACCCCTAATTATCTTCAGTTATCAGAAAAATGAAGATGTCATTAGAACCAAACAACCGATTTATGGAGTATCTAAATATTTATTAAATTACTTGTTAAAAATTAAGAAATATGCATTATGAATATCAAAACTATTTTACTGAACATTAATATAGAGTTATGATATAGTTAGGTATTTTTATAATGGACTATAGGAGATCAAACTAAATATTTACAAAATTTACCGAGTTTTCATAGGGGTTAGTCCACTGATTATGTGATAATTTTGAAAATTTTTATGTACTTGTTTTAATGCATAAACGTATCCAATACATATATAGAAATTTGATGAAAGAGGTTTCGGCCCCTAATTGTCTTCAGTTATCCAAAAAATGAAGGTGTCATTAGAACCAAACGATCGATTTAGGGAGTATCTAAATATTTGTTAAATTACTTGTTAAAAACTAAGAAATATGCATTATGAGCATCAAAACTATTTTACTGAACATTAATATAGAGTCAGGATATAGTAGGTATTTTTATAATGGACTATAGGAGATCAAACTAAATATTTACAAAATTTACCGAGTTTTCATAGGGGTTAGTCCACTGATTATATGATAATTTTAAAAATTTCATGTACTTGTTTTAATGCATAGTCATATCCAATACATATATAGAAACATGATGAAAGAGGTTTCGACCCCTAATTATCTTCAGTTATCAGAAAAATGAAGGTGTCATTAGAACCAAACGACCGATTTAAAGAGTATCTAAATATTAGTTAAATTACTTGTTAAAAGTAAGAAATATTCATTATGAATATCAAAACTATTTTACTGAACATTAATATAGAGTTAGGATATAGTTAGGTATTTTTATAATGGATTATAGTAGATCAAACTAAATTTTACAAAATTTACCGAGTTTTCATATGAGATAATTTTGAAAAATTTAATGTACTTGTTTTAATGCATAGTCGTATATAGAAACTTGATGAAAGAGGTTTCAGCCCCTAATTGTCTTCAGTTATCCAAAAAATGAAGGTGTCATTAGAACCAAACGATCGATTTAGGAAGTATCTAAATATTTGTTAAATTACTTGTTAAAAACTAAGAAATATGCATTATGAACATCAAAAACTATTTTATTGGACATTAATATAGAGTCAGGATGCAGTAGGTATTTTTATAATGGACTATAGGAGATCAAACTAAATTTTACAAAATTTACCGAGTTTTCATATGGTTAGTCCACTGATTATGGGATAATTTTGAAAAATTTCATGTACTTGTTTTAATGAATAGTCATATCCAATACATATATAGAAACATTATGAAAGAGGTTTCGACCCCTAATTATCTTCAGTTATCAGAAAAATGAAGATGTCATTAGAACCAAACAACCGATTTATGGAATATCTAAATATTGATTAAATTACTTGTTAAAAACTAAGAAATATGAATTATAAATATCAAAAATATTTTACTGGACATTAATATAGAGTCATGATGTAGTAGGTATTTTTATAATGGACTACAGGAGATCAAACTAAATATTTACAAAATGTACCGAGTTTTCATAGGGGTTAGTCCACTGATTATGGGATAATTTTGAAAAATTTCATGTACTTGTTTTTATGCATAGTCGTATCCAATACAGATATAGAAACTTGATGAAAGAGGTTTCGGCCCCTAATTGTCTTCAGTTATCCAAAAAATGAAGGTGTCATTAGAACCAAACGATCGATTTAGGAAGTATCTAAATATTTGTTAAATTACTTGTTAAAAACTAAGAAATATGCATTATGAACATCAAAAACTATTTTATTGGACATTAATATAGAGTCAGGAAGCAGTAGGTATTTTTATAATGGACTATAGGAGATCAAACTAAATTTTACAAAATTTACCGAGTTTTCATATGGTTAGTCCACTGATTATGGGATAATTTTGAAAAATTTCATGTACTTGTTTTAATGAATAGTCATATCCAATACATATATAGAAACATTATGAAAGAGATTTCGACCCCTAATTATCTTCAGTTATCAGAAAAATGAAGATGTCATTAGAACCAAACAACCGATTTATGGAATATCTAAATATTGATTAAATTACTTGTTAAAAACTAAGAAATATGCATTATGCATATCAAAACTATTTTAATGGACATTAATATAGAGTCATGATGTAGTAGGTATTTTTATAATGGACTACAAGAGATCAAACTAAATATTTACAAAATGTACCGAGTTTTCATAGGGGTTAGTCCACTGATTATGGGATAATTTTGAAAAATTTCATGTACTTGTTTTTATGCATAGTCGTATCCAATACAGATATAGAAACTTGATGAAAGAGGTTTCGACCCCTAATTGTTTTCAGTTACCCAAAAAATGAAGGTGTCATTAGAACCAAACAATCGATTTATGGAGTATCTAACTATTTGTTAAATTACTTGTTAAAAACTAAGAAATATGCATTATGAATATCAAAACTATTTTACTGGACATTAATATAGAGTCAGGATGTAGTAGGTATTTTTATAATGGACTATAGGAGATCAAACTAAATTTTACAAAATTTACCGAGTTTTCATAGGGGTTAGTCCACTGATTATGGAATAATTTTGAAAAATTTCATGTACTTGTTTTAATGCATAGTCATATCCAATATAGATATAGAAACTTGATGAAAGAAGTTTCGGCCCCTAATTGTCTTCAGTTATCCAAAAAATGAAGGTGTCATTAGAACCAAACGATCGATTTAGGAAGTATCTAAATATTTGTTAAATTACTTGTTAAAAACTAAGAAATATGCATTATGAACATCAAAATCTATTTTAATGGACATTAACATAGAGTCAGGATGCAGTAGGTATTTTTATAATGGACTATAGGAGATCAAACTAAATTTTACAAAATTTACCGAGTTTTCATATGGGTTAGTCCACTGATTATGGGATAATTTTGAAAAATTTCATGTACTTGTTTTAATGCATAGTCATATCCAATACATATATAGAAACATGATGAAAGAGGTTTCGACCCCTAATTATCTTCAGTTATCAGAAAAATGAAGATGTCATTAGAACCAAACAACCGATTTATGGAGTATCAAAATATTTATTAAATTACTTGTTAAAAACTAAGAAATATGCATTATGAATATCATACTATTTTACTGAACATTAATATAGAGTTAGGATATAGTTAGATATTTTTATAATGGACTATAGGAGATCAAACTAAATATTTACAAAATTTACCGAGTTTTCAGTAAAATAGTTACCTAACTCTATAAACCCCTATGAAAACTCGGTAAATTTTGTAAAATTTAGTTTGATCTACTATAATCCATTATAAAAATACCTAACTATATCCTAACTCTATATTAATATTCAGTAAAATAGTTTTGATATTCATAATGAATATTTCTTACTTTTAACAAGTAATTTAACTAATATTTAGATACTCTTTAAATCGGTCGTTTGGTTCTAATGACACATTTATTTTTCTGATAACTGAAGATAATTAGGGGTCGAAACCTCTTTCATCATGTTTCTATATATGTATTGGATATGACTATGCATTAAAACAAGTACATGAATTTTTTTTTAAATTATCATATAATCAGTGGACTAACCCCTATGAAAACTCGGTAAATTTTGTAAATATTTAGTTTGATCTCCTATAGTCCATTATAAAAATACCTACTACATCCTTACTCTATATTAATGTTCAGTAAAATATTTTTGATGCTCATAATGCATATTTCTTAGTTTTTAACAAGTAATTTAACAAATATTTAGATACTCCCTAAATCGATCGTTTGGTTCTAATAACACCTTCATTTTTTGGATAACTGAAGACAATTAGGGGCCGAAACCTCTTTCATCAAGTTTCTATATATGTATTGGATAAGTTTATGCATTAAAACAAGTACATGAAAATTTTCAAAATTATCCTATAATCAGTGGACTAACCCCTATGAAAACTCGGTAAATTTTGTAAATATTTAGTTTGATCTCCTATAGTCCATTATAAAAATACCTAACTATATCCTAACTCTATATTAATGTTCAGTAAAATAGTTTTGATATTCATAATGCATATTTATTAGTTTTTTAACAAGTAATTTAATAAATATTTAGATACTCCATAAATCGGTTGTTTGGTTCTAATGACATCTTCATTTTTCTGATAACTAAAGATAATTAGGGGTCGAAACCTCTTTCATCATGTTTCTATATATGTATTGGGTATGACTATGCATTAAAACAAGTACATGAAATTTTTCAAAATTATCCCATAATCAGTGGACTAACCCATATGAAAACTCGGTAAATTTTGTAAAATTTAGTTTGATCTCATATAGTTCATTATAAAAATACCTATTGCATCCTGACTCTATATTAATGTCCAGTAAAATAGTTTTTGATATTCATAATGCATATTTCTTAGTTTTTAACTAGTAATTTAACAAATATTTAGATACTTCCTAAATCGATCGTTTGGTTCTAATGACACCTTCATTTTTTGGATAACTGAAGACAATTAGGGGCCGAAACCTCTTTCATCAAGTTTCTATATCTATATTGGATATGACTATGCATTAAAACAAGTACATTAAAATTTTCAAAATTATCCCATAATCCCCTATGAAAACTCGGTAAATTTTGTAAAATTTAGTTTGATCTACTATAATCTATTATAAAATACCTAACTATATCATAACTCTATATTAATGTTCAGTAAAATAGTTTTGATGTTCATAATGCATATTTCTTAGTTTTTAACAAGTAATTTAACAAATAATTAGATACTCCCTAAATCGATCGTTTGGTTCTAATGACACCTTCATTTTTTGGATAACTGAAGACAATTAGGGGCCGAAACCTCTTTCATCAAGTTTCTATATCTGTATTGGATAAGTTTATGCATTAAAACAAATACATGAAATTTTTCAAAATTATCCCATAATCAGTGGACTAACAACCCCTATGAAAATTCGGTAAATTTTGTAAAATTTAGTTTGATCTCCTATAGTCCATTATAAAAATACCTACTACATCCTGACTCTATATTAATGTCCAGTAAAATAGTTTTGATATTCATAATGCATATTTCTTAGTTTTTAACAAGTAATTTAAAAAATATTTAGATACTCCATAAATCGGTTGTTTGGTTCTAATGACACCTTCATTTTTCTGATAACTGAAGATAATTAGGGGTCGAAACCTCTTTCATCTTGTTTCTATATATGTATTGGATATGACTATGCATTAAAACAAGTACATGAAATTTTTTTAAATTATCATACAATCAGTGGACTAACCCCTATGAAAACTCGGTAAATTTTGTAAATATTTAATTTGATCTCCTATAGTCCATTATAAAAATACCTACTATATCCTGACTCTCTATTAATGTCCAGTAAAATAGTTTTGATATTCATAATGCATATTTCTTAGTTTTAACAAGTATTTTAATAAATATTTAGATACTGCATAAATCGGTTGTTTGGTTCTAATGACACCTTCATTTTTTGGATAACTGAAGACAATTAGGGGCCGAAACCTTTTTCATCAAGTTTCTATATCTATATTGGATACGACTATGCATTAAAACAAGAAAATGAAATTTTTTAAAATTATCATATAATCAGTGGACTGAAAACTCGGTAAATTTTATAAAATTTAGTTTGATCTCCTATAGTCCATTATAAAAATACCTACTACATCCTGACTCTATATTAATGTCCAGTAAAATAGTTTTGATATTCATAATGCATATTTCTTAGTTTTTAACAAGTATTTTAATAAATATTTAGATACTCCATAAATCGGTTGTTTGGTTCTAATGACACCTTCATTTTTTGGATAACTGAAGACAATTAGGGGCCGAAATCTCTTTCATCAAGTTTCTATATCTATATTGGATACGACTATGCATTAAAACAAATACATGAAATTTTTCAAAATTATCACATAATCAGTGGACTAACCCCTATGAAAACTCGGTAAATTTTGTAAAATTTAGTTTGATCTCTTATAGTCCATTATAAAAATACCTATTACATCCTGACTCTATATTAATGTCCAGTAAAATAGTTTTGATATTCATAATGCATATTTCTTAGTTTTTAACAAGTATTTTAATAAATATTTAGATACTCCATAAATCGGTTGTTTGGTTCTAATGACACCTTCATTTTTTGGATAACTAAAGACAATTAGGGGCCGAAACCTCTTTCATCAAGTTTCTATATCTATATTGGATACGACTATGCATTAAAACAAGTAAATGAATTTTTTTAAAATTATCATATAATCAGTGGACTAACCCCTATGAAAACTCGGTAAATTTTGTAAAATTTAGTTTGATCACTTATAGTCCATTATAAAAATACCTACTACATCCTGACTCTATATTAATGTCCAGTAAAATAGTTTTGATATTCATAATGCATATTTCTTAGTTTTTAACAAGTATTTAATAAATATTTAGATACTCCATAAATCGGTTGTTTGGTTCTAATGACACCTTCATTTTTTGGATAACTGAAGACAATTAGGGGCCGAAACCTCTTTCATCAAGTTTCTATATCTATATTGGATACGACTATGCATTAAAACAAATACATGAAATTTTTCAAAATTATCCCATAATCAGTGGACTAACCCCTATGAAAACTCGGCAAATTTTGTAAAATTTAGTTTGATCTCTTATAGTCCATTATAAAATACCTACTACATCCTGACTCTATATTAATGTCCAGTAAAATAGTTTTGATATTCATAATGCATATTTCTTAGTTTTTAACAAGTATTTAATAAATATTTAGATACTCCATAAATCGGTTGTTTGGTTCTAATGACACCTTCATTTTTTGGATAACTGAAGACAATTAGGGGCCGAAACCTCTTTCATCAAGTTTCTATATCTATATTGGATACGACTATGCATTAAAACAAATACATGAAATTTTTCAAAATTATCCCATAATCATTGGACTAACCCCTATGAAAACTCGGTAAATTTTGTAAATATTTAGTTCGATCTCCTATATTCCATTATAAAAATACCTACTACATCCTGACTCTATATTAATGTCCAGTAAAATAGTTTTGATATTCATAATGCATATTTCTTAGTTTTTAACAAGTATTTTAATAAATATTTAGATACTCCATAAATCGGTTGTTTGGTTCTAATGACACCTTTATTTTTTGGATAACTGAAGACAATTAGGGGCCGAAACCTCTTTCATCAAGTTTCTATATCTATATTGGATACGACTATGCATTAAAACAAATATATGAAATTTTTCAAAATTATCCCATAATCAGTGGACTAACCCCTATGAAAACTCGGTAAATTTTGTAAAATTTAGTTTGATCTCCTATAGTCCATTATAAAAATACCTAACTATATCCTGACTCTATATTAATGTCCAGTAAAATAGTTTTGATATTCATAATGCATATTTTTTAGTTTTTAACAAGTATTTTAATAAATATTTAGATACTCCATAAATCGGTTGTTTGGTTCTAATGACACCTTTATTTTTTGGATAACTGAAGACAATTAGGGGCCGAAACCTCTTTCATCAAGTTTCTATATCTATATTGGATACGACTATGCATTAAAACAAATACATAAAATTTTTCAAAATTATCCCATAATCAGTGGACTAACCCCTATGAAAACTCGGTAAATTTTGTAAAATTTAGTTTGATCTACTATAATCAATTATAAAAATACCTAACTATATCCTAACTCTATATTAATGTCCAGTAAAATAGTTTTGATGTTCATAATGCATATTTCTTAGTTTTTAACAAGTAATTTAACAAATATTTAGATACTCCCTAAATCGATCGTTTGGTTTTAATGACACCTTCATTTTTTGGATAACTGAAGACAATTAGGGGCCGAAACCTCTTTCATCAAGTTTCTATATCTATATTGGATACGACTATGCATTAAAACAAATACATGAAATTTTTCAAAATTATCACATAATCAGTGGACTAACCCCTATGAAAACTCGGTAAATTTTGTAAAATTTAGTTTGATCTCCTATTGTCCATTATAAAAATACCTACTACATCATGACTCTATATTAATGTCCAGTAAAATAGTTTTTGATGTTCATAATGCATATTTCTTAGTTTTTAACAAGTAATTTTACAAATATTTAGATACTCCCTAAATCGATCGTTTGGTTCTAATGACACCTTCATTTTTTGGATAACTGAAGACAATTAGGGGCCGAAACCTCTTTCATCAAGTTTCTAAATCTATATTGGATACGACTATGCATTAAAACAAGTACATTAAATTTTTCAAAATTATCCCATAATCAGTGGACTAATTTTAATTACCCTATGAAAACTCGGTAAATTTTGTAAAATTTAGTTTGATCTACTATAATCCATTATAAAAATACCTAACTATATCCTAACTCTATATTAATGTTCAGTAAAATAGTTTTGATATTCATAATGAATATTTCTTACTTTTAACTAGTAATTTAACTAATATTTAGATACTCTTTAAATCGGTCGTTTGGTTCTAATGACACCTTCATTTTTCTGATAACTGAAGATAATTAGGGGTCGAAACTTCTTTCATCATATTTCTATATATGTATTGGATATGACTATGCATTAAAACAAGTACATGAAATTTTTCAAAATTATCCCATAATCAGTGGACTAACCCCTATGAAAACTCGGTAAATTTTGTAAATATCTAGTTTGATCTCCTATAGTCCATTATAAAAATATCTAACTATATCCTAACTCTATATTAATGTTCAGTAAAATAGTTTTGATATTCATAATGCATATTTCTTAGTTTTTAACAAGTAATTTAATAAATATTTAGATACTCCATAAATCGGTTGTTTGGTTCTAATGACATCTTTATTTTTCTGATAACTGAAGATAATTAGGGGTCGAAACCTCTTTCATCATGTTTCTATATATGTATTGGATATACTATGCATTAAAACAAGTACATGAAATTTTTCAAAATTATCCCATAATCAGTGGACTAACCAATATGAAAACTCGGTAAATTTTGTAAAATTTAGTTTGATCTCCTATAGTCCATTATGAAAATACCTACTACATCCTGACTCTATATTAATGTCCAGTAAAATAGTTTTTGATGTTCATAATGCATATTTCTTAGTTTTTAACAAGTAATTTAACAAATATTTAGATACTCCCTAAATCGATCGTTTGGTTCTAATGACACCTTCATTTTTTGGATAACTGAAGACAATTAGGGGCCGAAACCTCTTTCATCAAGTTTCTATATCTATATTGGATACGACTATGCATTAAAACAAATACATGAAATTTTTCAAAATTATCCCATAATCAGTGGACTAACCCCTATGAAAACTCGGTAAATTTTGTAAAATTTAGTTTGATCTCCTATTGTCCATTATAAAAATACCTACTACATCATGACTCTATATTAATGTCCAGTAAAATAGTTTTTGATGTTCATAATGCATATTTCTTAGTTTTTAACAAGTAATTTTACAAATATTTAGATACTCCCTAAATCGATCGTTTGGTTCTAATGACACCTTCATTTTTTGGATAACTGAAGACAATTAGGGGCCGAAACCTCTTTCATCAAGTTTCTAAATCTATATTGGATACGACTATGTATTAAAACAAGTACATTAAATTTTTCAAAATTATCCCATAATCAGTGGACTAATTTTAATTACCCTATGAAAACTCGGTAAATTTTGTAAAATTTAGTTTGATCTACTATAATCCATTATAAAAATACCTAACTATATCCTAACTCTATATTAATGTTCAGTAAAATAGTTTTGATATTCATAATGAATATTTCTTACTTTTAACAAGTAATTTAACTAATATTTAGATATTCTTTAAATCAGTCGTTTGGTTCTAATGACACCTTCATTTTTCTGATAACTGAAGATAATTAGGGGTCGAAACCTCTTTCATCATATTTCTATATATGTATTGGATATGACTATGCATTAAAACAAGTACATGAAATTTTTCAAAATTATCCCATAATCAGTGGACTAACCCCTATGAAAACTCGGTAAATTTTGTAAATATCTAGTTTGATCTCCTATAGTCCATTATAAAAATATCTAACTATATCCTAACTCTATATTAATGTTCAGTAAAATAGTTTTGATATTCATAATGCATATTTCTTAGTTTTTAACAAGTAATTTAATAAATATTTAGATACTCCATAAATCGGTTGTTTGGTTCTAATGACATCTTCATTTTTCTGATAACTGAAGATAATTAGGGGTCGAAACCTTTTTCATCATGTTTCTATATATGTATTGGATATACTATGCCTTAAAACAAATACATGAAATTTTTCAAAATTATCCATAATCAGTGGACTAACCAATATGAAAACTCGGTAAATTTTGTAAAATTTAGTTTGATCTCCTATAGTCCATTATGAAAATACCTACTACATCCTGACTCTATATTAATGTCCAGTAAAATAGTTTTTGATGTTCATAATGCATATTTCTTAGTTTTTAACAAGTAATTTAACAAATATTTAGATACTCCCTAAATCGATCCTTTGGTTCTAATGACACCTTCATTTTTTGGATAACTGAAGACAATTAGGGGCCGAAACCTCTTTCATCAAGTTTCTATATCTATATTGGATACGACTATGCATTAAAATAAGTACATGAAATTTTTCAAAATTATCCCATAATCAGTGGACTAATTTTAATTACCCTATGAAAACTCGGTAAATTTTGTAAAATTTAGTTTGATCTACTATAATCCATTATAAAAATACCTAACTATATCCTAACTCTATATTAATGTTCAGTAAAATAGTTTTGATATTCATAATGAATATTTCGTACTTTTAACAAGTAATTTAACTAATATTTAGATACTCTTTAAATCGGTCGTTTGGTTCTAATGACACCTTCATTTTTCTGATAACTGAAGATAATTAGGGGTCGAAACCTCTTTCATAATATTTCTATATATGTATTGGATATGACTATGCATTAAAACAAGTACATGAAATTTTTTAAAATTATCATATAATCAGTGGACTAACCCCCAATGAAAACTCGGTAAATTTTGTAAATATTTAGTTTGATCTCCTATAGTCCATTATAAAAATACCTACTACATCCTGACTCTATATTAATGTTCAGTAAAATAGTTTTGATGTTCATAATGCATATTTCTTAGTTTTTAACAAGTAATTTAACAAATATTTAGATACTCCCTAAATCGATCGTTTGGTTCTAATGACACCTTCATTTTTTGGATAACTGAAGACAATTAGGGGCCGAAACCTCTTTTATCAAGTTTCTATATCTATATTGGATACGACTATGCATTAAAACAAGTACATGAAATTTTTCAAAATTATCACATAATCAGTGGACTAACCCCCTATGAAAACTCGGTAAATTTTGTAAAATTTAGTTTGATCTCCTATAGTCCATTATAAAAATACCTACTACATCCTGACTCTATATTAATGTCCAGTAAAATAGTTTTGATATTCATAATGCATATTTCTTATTTTTTAACAAGTAATTTAACAAATATTTAGATACTCCCTAAATCAATCGTTTGGTTCTAATGACACCTTCATTTTTTGGATAACTGAAGACAATTAGGGGCTGAAACCTCTTTTATCAAGTTTCTATATCTATATTGGATACGACTATGCATTAAAACAAGTACATGAAAATTTTCAAAATTATCTCATAATCAGTGTGAAGGAATTTCTAGCAGTTCCTAATCCAATTAGGCAAACCTGGTCTGAATTCCAAGCCTAGGATCTAGGGTTCATGTAATTGAATCTATGGGATCTCAGAATTACCTGGTGATTAGCAGCGGAAGTTATTTGCAGATAATCGAGATCTAGAGCGCCTCAAATGCTGCGCCTCTACTGGTATCCACACGCACACAAACTGGCCCGAAGGATGCTAGTGCCTTACCGAGATCTAATCTCCAGAGAGGTTTCTGTTTATGTTCTGGTGGCTGTGAATTAGGTTAGAATGAGTTTAGGTCGACCATATATTTTATATATGTCGACTTAAACCATAACGGAATTAACCAATGATTAAACCGTATTAATCTGATTAATCCGCGAACTGCATCGATCGATGCACTATCTGCATCGATCGACACTACCCCAGAATATTGATATCGAATGCATATCAAATATGCATTCACTGGATCATTACATTAATGATCAACCTCGTCTTTAACGTCCAGTTTGCTTAGGTGTGTGACCCTGTAGGATCATATAACACTAGCAACTCATTGATCATAAGTGGCTTCTAGCAAAGCATTATGACTACCTAGTATCATATGATTGTCTCATCTCGACAATACAACTATCACTTAGAGCAAGTACAATAGATTTCAGGACATTCCCAACAATCTCCCACTTGTACTGGAATCATCTATTCCCATAATCCCTTCGTCACTATATCTCGATCTAGCATAAGGCAAGAACCGTGTCATCCTTATTGAGCCAAGATCATGTTCATCGAACTCCGATTTATACTGACAAGACAAACGACTGACAATCACCTCGTTTGAGTGTGGCCACACATTTCTCAGTATCAAATCTTCGATGGGCCCTGAGATATTTATCTCCTGTTATATAGGAGGGACAAATCCCATCTTGTTCCATCCCTGTTTCTTCACACACTTCATGATATGCCCAATCAATGCCTTTATAGTCACCAGTTACGGCTGACGTTTGACAAGGTTAAAGCGGACCAATTCATATGTAAGAAATCATGATGAACTCAGGTTTAAGGACTATACTCTATAGTCGTAATGAAAACTCTCATGACACTTATATAACTATCCCGTAGAGTTCTCATCAGTGGGTCATGTCCGATCCTATGTTCTCCAACACATATCTATGTGATTGACTTTAATACTCTTATTAATGACTCCATGAAACTTAGTCATCAGTCACCTCACATACTAGTCTCACGCGGTTGTTAATGTCCCACTATAACAACCTCGACCAGGGACCATCATAATTTATGTCATTTATTATCTATAGGGTTTCATGATCAAGTCACATACTTGATGACCTATAAAATTTCATAAATTACTTTGGGACTATTATTTAATAACCATTATTAAATAATACAGATGTCAGATTTCAATAACATAATCAAATTATGTTTATACGAACATCATATCATAACTAAAATTAATAACAATGACTCCCACTAAAATTAAGATCACATCTTAAGACATCTAATGCCTTTAGCGGTAGCCTGACCCTCATTCGCCCTAGCTCAGCGTGTGTCTAAAGACACTGCGTCTTGCTAAGAGTAATACCAAAAGTCATTTGCACGAAGCCCTTCTTGGAATCCTGCATATTGGACATGTGCAAGGCCTTATCACTATAAGTATCTTGACACAATCCAATTAGCTTATCCAATCTATCTCTATAGATTCTTATTCCAAAAATGTATACGGTTTCTCCCATAATTTTATCGAAAAGCAACTTTCGAATCAAGTCTTAACAGACTGAAACAATGGAACTTCATTTCCGAGAAGTAGTATGTTATCAACATACAATACTAGAAATGCAACTGCGCTCCCACTAGTCCTCTTGTAAACATTCGGTTCCTCTTCATTTCTGATAAAATCAAACATTTTGATTACTTTATCAAAACGAAGATTCCAACTCCGAGATGCTTGCTTCTATCCATAAATGGATCGATGAAGCTTGCATATCTTCCTAGCTTCATTGGGATCAATGAAAACTTCAGATTATGTCATGTACACATTCTTTTCTAGAATTCCATTAAGGAAAACTGTTTTCACATCCATCTGCCAGATCTCATAACCATTATGAGTGGCGGTTGCTAGGAGAATCCGAATGGACATAAGCATGGTGTCTGGGAATAGGTTTCTTCACAGTTAATACCATGAATTTACTTGAAACCTTTTCCACCAATCCAGCTTCGGACATCGCCATTCCGGATTCAGCGGCCTTCAGCCACTTTCAGAGTCAAGGCCCATCATTTCTACTTCAAAATTCGCAGGCCCGTCACT
This sequence comes from Orychophragmus violaceus, assembly GCA_030180135.1. Classification (NCBI taxonomy): domain Eukaryota; kingdom Viridiplantae; phylum Streptophyta; class Magnoliopsida; order Brassicales; family Brassicaceae; genus Orychophragmus; species Orychophragmus violaceus. The sequence goes on along the minus strand of CM058232.1, from coordinate 438,439 downwards.
TTCAATGATCAGTAGATCACGGCAATTGGTTACGAGAAATCCCCATTTCTCGGGTTCGTGACGGATCCTTTTGGATCTGCGAGCTTCAGTCTTGTGTTAAAATCACACACACATATCTCATATATATACTTTTACCACAACCTAATTAACCAAGATTTAAACCGTAGTTAATTAAGTCATAAACCAAAATCAATATTTTGGTTCGCGATCTGTGTCGATCGATGCAACTTTTGCGTCGATCGACACTTCTTCAGAAACTCGCCATTTGAATGCATATCAAATATACATTCAACAGATCCTTTGCAAACTTTAGGCACCACAGGTGCAGGTTCTACAACTCTTTGTAGATCCAACTGCTGCTCTTCCTCATCAGGTTGAGCAGTCTCCTGTGACTTTCGAATTTCTTCGAGTTGTACTTTTACTCCCACTGTTCTTCTTGGAAAGAAAGTCTTTCTTAAGAAAACACAGTTCCGAGCAACAAACGATTTGTTCTCGAACTGGTTGTAAAAGTAACATGCCTTTGTTTTGTTAGGACAACCAATGAAGCAGCACTTATCAGATTTGGGTGTGAGCTTATCAGAGATTAAACGTTTTATATAAGTCTCACAACTCCAAATCTCCATGATGGATAAATCAGAAACATTTCCATTCCACATCTCATGTGGTATCTCTGTAACTGATTTTGATGGAAACCTATTTAGTGTTAACGCAGACGTTTCTAGAGCGTATTCTTAGAAGGATAATGGAAGATCTAAGTGACTCATCATTGATCGAACCATTTCCAATAAAGTCCGATTCAGGAAGAGTGAATTGTGAAACATTTTCACAATCTCTCAGATGATCACTAAATTCTTGACTTAAGCATTCACCTCCATGATCTCATCGTAGAGCTTTAATACTTTTGTCAAATTGATTTTGTACTTCGTTTTTGGAATTCTTTGAACTTTTCAAAGATTCTGACTTATGTCTTATGAATAAGACATAACCGTACCTACTGAAAACATCAGTAAAGGTAATGAGGTACTGAAAATTTCCTCTAGCATTTGCGCTCATCGGGCCATGTACATCCGTATGTATAAAGCCCAATAAGCCTCTGGCCCTTTCATTTTATCCGTTCGTTCGCAACCTGTATCGATCGTTGCATACATGCATCGATCGACACTGCCTTTGTTGAAAGGGGCCTCTGTCATTTTCCAATAAACAAGATTCACTTTACTCATTATGATTCATAATCAGATGAGCCCAAAAGCCCATCACTATGGAGCTTCTGAATCTGTTTCTCATTTATATGGCTCAAAACAACAATGCCAGGGAAAGAGTTTGATTCGTATCTTTTGAATTGAATCTCTTGGTACTAATGTTATAGTTAGGCACATTCTGGTTTAGAACATAAAGTCCATTCTCTAATGGATTGCTACTATAAAATATATCACTGTAATCAAATGAATAACACTTATTCTTGATTTGAGAACTGATATCCTTCCATATCCAAACAAGAATTAGAAATAATCTGTCTGCTCATAGCAGTTACATAGTAGCAGTTTTAAGTTCAAAACATGCCATAAAGAAAACAAATGAAATACTCCTACGGCTAATGCAGCAACTCTTGCTTCATTTTTCACGCGTAGATCCACTTGTCCTTTCTCCACAGTCCTACTTCTGCTCAGGTCCTGCACATTTTCACAAAATATGAGTACCACAGCTGGTATCAAATACCCAATAAGTAGGATTATAAGAAGTAACATTTACTTCTATAACATAATACCTGAAGAAGAAGTCTCGTACGTCTTCTTCAGCTTCTCATAATCTTCCAAGAATTTATTGCAGTTTCTTTTCAAATGCCCATAACCATTACAATAACGGCACTTAACATCTTCAGAAGGACTGGTTTTAACCTTAGGGACATGGCCAGACTCGCTTGGATTCACAATCGAGCTCGTATTGCCATCACCTTTGTTCTTACCAAGTTTCTTAAACTTTTTACCCTTTGTACCATAAGGACATTTGGGGTGTCCTTCTTGATGTTAGGTTCATCATTCTTAAGCATCCCATGCAATTCAGTCAACGTCTTCGTCAAGTTGTTCATGTTATAGTTCATAACAAATTGATCATAGCTTGACGGCAGTGACTGCAGAATGATGTCAGTAGCCAACTCTTGGCTAATGGGACAATCCAGTTTCCCCAGGTTATCAATATAACCCATCATCTTAATGACATGAGGACTAACTGGTTCGCCCTTTGGTAGCTTGCATTCAATCAGAGATCTTACCGTATGGTATCTCTGAGTTCGTGCCTGCTCCTGAAACATACTTTTCAGGCCAGTGATTATCTCTTTTGGCGACTCCACATACTCATATTGCTTCTGCAATTCCGAGTTCATGGTAGCCAACATGAGACAACTCACATCCACCACATCATTAGAATGCTTATCCCAAGCATCCTTATCTGACTGCCAGGCATTGGCTCGGTACTTCTTAGGGAGAACTTTCTCAAGGACATAGTCCTTTTTCTCCTGTTTGAGAACAATTCTCAAGTTCCGATACCATTCAAGAAAGTTTGATCCATTTAACTTGTCCTTCTCAAGGACGGATCGCAGGGAGAAATTGTTACGATGGTTTGTGCTAGACATAGCTGGAAAAACAAGGGAGGTTTAGTTATGATGTTCAAGAAATGAGAAGTCTTAACAATTAAGAAAACTCGCATTATATTCAAACAATGTTTCCTCAGATGAATATAATGATCCAAGACCCATACTTCACTAAACTTGGGTGAGCCACTGGCTATCACTCAACTTTAGCTATCTAGGTAAGCAACGACCTTGCTAGTTATATCCAATATAACTCTTGGTTTTGGATCGACATCTTATGTCCAATCCACCTGATGTCTCTGAGCCCAAAACGATTTTGATAGCCCAGTCAAGTAAACCAATCTCTTAAGTCATGTAACTGTTGACGCCTTGCACTGCAAGCCCATCAACACGATTACTTCCTGCCTTACTCATGTAATTGTGGATACCTTGCACTGCAAGCCTATCACTCAATGAAACGAGTCTTGACAGTTGACAAGATTGGAAAGACATCAAGTATCACTTGATATTTGATTGAGGAACGGAATCATTTAAAACGTTCAGTTTTATTATGTTTTAATTCTTATAATTAATTGATTCATCTTGCTTTGGTTCTGTGATTTCAGGTTCAATAACCTAATCATCGAATCTGATGTCGACCGACACTACTATAGTGTCGATCGATACAGAATAACCAAAGACAATCCGCGACAACCGATCAATCCAATTGATCCGGTTTTGAATACCGGTCAGTGTCGATCGATGCTACATTAGCATCGGTCGATGCCAACCTGATCAAACCAATCGCAATTAAACCATTCATAGTTTCCAACCATTATTAACCAAGCTCGATAACCGGTCCAATCCAATTGAACCGATTCATCAATCTCGCGAGGTTTGCGTCGACCGACACAACACTTGTGTCGATCAACACCATGCGAAAAACCCTAAATTTTATTCGGGTTTTCGCCCTGTGTCGATCGATGCCGGATTGGCATCGATCGACACCATGCGAAAAGCCCTAAAACATTTTTCGTACAAAAAAAACCCTAATCTAGGTTACTTTGATCAAAACGAGTTTTAGCATGCTTGTATCAATCATACAGAGATCTAGATTCAACCAATCTAATCAACATGCTACTGATTCAATGGAACCCTAAAGCTCTGATACCACTGAAGGAATTCTAGCAGTTCCTAATCCAATTAGGCAAACATGGTCTGAATTCCAAGCCTAGGATCTAGGGTTCATGTAATTGAATCTATGGGATCTCAGAATTACCTGGTGATTAGCAGCGAAAGTTATTTGCAGATAATCGAGATCTAGAGCGCCTCAAATGTTGCGCCTCAAATGCTGCGCCTCTACTGGTATCCACACGCACACAAACTGGCCCGAAGGGATGCTAGTGCCTTACCGAGATCTAATCTCCAGAGAGGTTTCTGTTTATGTTCTGGTGGCTGTGAATTAGTTTAGAATGAGTTTAGGTCGACCATATATCTTATATATGTCGACTTAAACCATAACGGAATTAACCAACGATTAAACCGTATTAATCTGATTAATCCGCGAACTGCATCGATCGATGCACTATCTGCATCGATCGACACTACCCAAGAATATTGATATCGAATGCATATCAAATATGCATTCACTGGATCATTACATTAATGATCAACCTCGTCTTTAACGTCCAGTTTGCTTAGGTGTGTGACCCTGTAGGATCATATAACACTAGCAATGAGTTCTCAACTCATTGATCATAAGTGGCTTCTAGCAAAGCATTATGACTACCTAGTATCATATGATTGTCTCATCTCTACAATACAACTATCACTTAGAGCAAGTACAATGATTTCAGGACATTCCCAACACAGTGGACTAACCCCCTATGAAAACTCGGTAAATTTTGTAAAATTTAGTTTGATCTCCTATAGTCCATTATAAAAATACCTACTACATCCTGACTCTATATTAATGTCCAATAAAATAGTTTTGATATTCATAATGTATATTTCTTAGTTTTTAACAAGTAATTTAATAAATATTTAGATACTCCATAAATCGGTTGTTTGATTCTAATTACACCTTCATTTTTTTGGATAACTGAAGACAATTAGCGGCCGAAACCTCTTTCATCAAGTTTCTATATCTATATTGGATACGACTATGCATTAAAACAAGTACATGAAATTTTTCAAAATTATCCCATAATCAGTGGACTAACCCTATGAAAACTTGGTAAATTTTGTAAAATTTAGTTTGATCTTCTATAGTCCATTATAAAAATACCTACTACATCCTGACTCTATATTAATGTCCAGTAAAATAGTTTTGATATTCATAATGCATATTTCTTAGTTTTTAACAAGTAATTTAACAAATATTTAGATACTCCCTAAATCGATCGTTTGGTTCTAATGACACCTTCATTTTTTGGATAACTGAAGACAATTAGAGGGTGAAACCTCTTTTATCAAGTTTCTATATCTATATTGGATACGACTATGCATTAAAACAAGTCTATGAAAATTTTCAAAATTATCCCATAATCAGTGGACTACCCCTATGAAAACTCGGTAAATTTTGTAAAATTTAGTTTGATCTCCTATAATCCATTATAAAAATACCTACTACATCCTGACTCTATATTAATGTCCAGTAAAATAGTTTTGATATTCATAATGTATATTTCTTAGTTTTTAACAAGTAATTTAATAATTATTTAGATACTCCATAAATCGGTTGTTTGGTTCTAATTACACCTTCATTTTTTTGGATAACTTAAGACAATTTGGGGCCGAAACCTCTTTAATCAAGTTTCTATATCTATATTGGATATGACTATGCATTAAAACAAGTACATAAAATTTTTCAAAATTATCCCATAATCAGTGGACTAACAACCCCTACGAAAACTCGGTAAATTTTGTAAAATTTAGTTTGATCTCCTATAGTCCATTATAAAAATACCTACTACATCCTGACTATATATTAATGTCCAGTAAAATAGTTTTGATATTCATAATGCATATTTCTTAGTTTTTAACAAGTATTTTAATAAATATTTAGATACTCCATAAATCGGTTGTTTGGTTCTAATTACACCTTCATTTTTTTGGATAACTGAAGACAATTTGGGGCCGAAACCTCTTTTATCAAGTTTCTATATCTATATTGGATACGACTATGCATTAAACCAAGTACATTAAATTTTTCAAAATTATCCCATAATCAGTGGACTAATTTTAATTACCCTATGAAAACTCGGTAAATTTTGTAAAATTTAGTTTGATCTACTATAATCCATTATAAAAATACCTAACTATATCCTAACTCTATATTAATGTTCAGTAAAATAATTTTGATATTCATAATGAATATTTCTTACTTTTAACAAGTAATTTAACTAATATTTATATACTATTTAAATCGGTCGTTTGGTTCTAATGACACCTTCATTTTTCTGATAACTGAAGATAATTAGGGGTCGAAACCTCTTTCATCTTGTTTCTATATATGTATTGGATATGACTATGCATTAAAACAAGTACATGAAATTTTTTTAAATTATCATATAATCAGTGGACTAACCCCTATGAAAACTCGGTAAATTTGTAAATATTTAGTTTGATCTTCTATAGTCCATTATAAAAATACCTACTACATCCTGACTCTATATTAATGTCCAATAAAATAGTTTTGATATTCATAATGCATATTTCTTAGTTTTTAACAAGTATTTTAATAAATATTTAGATACTTCATAAATCGGTTGTTTGGTTCTAATGACACCTTCATTTTTTGGATAACTGAAGACAATTAGGGGCCGAAATCTTTTTCATCAAGTTTCTATATCTATATTGGATACGACTATGCATTAAAACAAGTAAATGAAATTTTTTAAAATTATCATATAATCAGTGGACTGAAAACTCGGTAAATTTTGTAAAATTTAGTTTGATCTCCTATAGTCCATTATAAAAATACCTACTACATCCTGACTCTATATTAATGTCCAGTAAAATAGTTTTGATATTCATAATGCATATTTCTTAGTTTTTAACAAGTATTTTAATAAATATTTAGATACTCCATAAATCGGTTGTTTGGTTCTAATGACACCTTCATTTTTTGGATAACTGAAGACAATTAGGGGCCGAAACCTCTTTCGTCAAGTTTCTATATCTATATTGGATACGACTATGCATTAAAACAAATACATGAAATTTTTCAAAATTATCCCATAATCAGTGGACTAACCCCTATGAAAACTCGGTAAATTTTGTAAAATTTAGTTTGATCTCTTATAGTCCATTATAAAAATACCTATTACATCCTGACTCTATATTAATGTCCTGTAAAATAGTTTTGATATTCATAATGCATATTTCTTAGTTTTTAACAAGCATTTTAATAAATATTTAGATACTCCATAAATCGGTTGTTTGGTTCTAATGACACCTTCATTTTTTGGATAACTGAAGACAATTAGGGGCCGAAACCTCTTTCATCAAGTTTCTATATCTATATTGGATACGACTATGCATTAAAACAAGTACATGAAATTTTTCAAAATTATCCCATAATTAGTGGACTAACCCCTATGAAAACTCGGTAAATTTTGTAAATATTTAGTTTGATCTCCTATAGTTCATTATAAAAATACCTCACTATATCCTGACTCTATATTAATGTCTAGTAAAATAGTTTTGATATTCATAATGCATATTTCTTAGTTTTTAACAAGTATTTTAATAAATATTTAGATACTCCATAAATCGGTTGTTTGGTTCTAATGACACCTTCATTTTTTGGATAACTGAAGACAATTAGGGGCCGAAACCTCTTTCGTCAAGTTTCTATATCTATATTTGATACGACTATGCATTAAAACAAATACATGAAATTTTTCAAAATTATCCCATAATCAGTGGACTAACCCCTATGAATACCTGGTAAATTTTGTAAAATTTAGTTTGATCTCTTATAGTCCATTATAAAAATACCTACTACATCATGACTCTATATTAATGTCCAGTAAAATAGTTTTGATATTCATAATGCATATTCCTTAGTTTTTAACAAGTATTTTAATAAATATTTAGATACTCCATAAATCGGTTGTTTGGTTCTAATGACACCTTCATTTTTTGGATAACTGAAGACAATTAGGGGCCGAAACCTCTTTCATCAAGTTTCTATATCTATATTGGATACGACTATGCATTAAAACAAATACATGAAATTTTTCAAAATTATCACATAATCAGTGGACTAACCCCTATGAAAACTCGGTAAATTTTGTAAAATTTAGTTTGATCTCCTATTGTCCATTATAAAAATACCTACTACATCATGACTCTATATTAATGTCCAGTAAAATAGTTTTTGATGTTCATAATGCATATTTCTTAGTTTTTAACAAGTAATTTTACAAATATTTAGATACTCCCTAAATCGATCGTTTGGTTCTAATGACACCTTCATTTTTTGGATAACTGAAGACAATTAGGGGCCGAAACCTCTTTCATCAAGTTTCTAAATCTATATTGGATACGACTATGCATTAAAACAAGTACATTAAATTTTTCAAAATTATCCCATAATCAGTGGACTAATTTTAATTACCCTATGAAAACTCGGTAAATTTTGTAAAATTTAGTTTGATCTACTATAATCCATTATAAAAATACCTAACTATATCCTAACTCTATATTAATGTTCAGTAAAATAGTTTTGATATTCATAATGAATATTTCTTACTTTTAACTAGTAATTTAACTAATATTTAGATACTCTTTAAATCGGTCGTTTGGTTCTAATGACACCTTCATTTTTCTGATAACTGAAGATAATTAGGGGTCGAAACCTCTTTCATCATATTTCTATATATGTATTGGATATGACTATGCATTAAAACAAGTACATGAAATTTTTCAAAATTATCCCATAATCAGTGGACTAACCCCTATGAAAACTCGGTAAATTTTGTAAATATCTAGTTTGATCTCCTATAGTCCATTATAAAAATATCTAACTATATCCTAACTCTATATTAATGTTCAGTAAAATAGTTTTGATATTCATAATGCATATTTCTTAGTTTTTAACAAGTAATTTAATAAATATTTAGATACTCCATAAATCGGTTGTTTGGTTCTAATGACATCTTTATTTTTCTGATAACTGAAGATAATTAGGGGTCGAAACCTCTTTCATCATGTTTCTATATATGTATTGGATATACTATGCATTAAAACAAGTACATGAAATTTTTCAAAATTATCCCATAATCAGTGGACTAACCAATATGAAAACTCGGTAAATTTTGTAAAATTTAGTTTGATCTCCTATAGTCCATTATGAAAATACCTACTACATCCTGACTCTATATTAATGTCCAGTAAAATAGTTTTTGATGTTCATAATGCATATTTCTTAGTTTTTAACAAGTAATTTAACAAATATTTAGATACTCCCTAAATCGATCGTTTGGTTCTAATGACACCTTCATTTTTCTGATAACTGAAGATAATTAGGGGTCGAAACCTCTTTCATCATGTTTCTATATCTATATTGGATACGACTATGCATTAAAACAAATACATGAAATTTTTCAAAATTATCCCATAATCAGTGGACTAACCCCTATGAAAACTCGGTAAATTTTGTAAAATTTAGTTTGATCTCTTATAGTCCATTATAAAAATACCTACTACATCCTGACTCTATATTAATGTCCAGTAAAATATTTTTGATATTCATAATGCATATTTCTTAGTTTTTAACAAGCATTTTAATAAATATTTAGATACTCCATAAATCGGTTGTTTGGTTCTAATGACACCTTCATTTTTTGGATAACTGAAGACAATTAGGGGCCGAAACCTCTTTCATCAAGTTTCTATATCTATATTGGATACGACTATGCATTAAAACAAATACATGAAATTTTTCAAAATTATCCCATAATCAATGGACTAACCCCTATGAAAACTCGGCAAATTTTGTAAAATTTAGTTTGATCTCTTATAGTCCATTATAAAAATACCTACTACATCATGACTCTATATTAATGTCCAGTAAAATAGTTTTGATATTCATAATGCATATTCCTTAGTTTTTAACAAGTATTTTAATAAATATTTAGATACTCCATAAATCGGTTGTTTGGTTCTAATGACACCTTCATTTTTTGGATAACTGAAGACAATTAGGGGCCGAAACTTCTTTCATCAAGTTTCTATATCTATATTGGATACGACTATGCATTAAAACAAATACATGAAATTTTTCAAAATTATCCCATAATCAGTGGACTAACCCCTATGAAAACTCGGCAAATTTTGTAAAATTTAGTTTGATCTCTTATAGTCCATTATAAAAATACCTACTACATCCTGACTCTATATTAATGTCCAGTAAAATAGTTTTGATATTCATAATGCATATTTCTTAGTTTTTAACAAGCATTTTAATAAATATTTAGATACTCCATAAATCGGTTGTTTGGTTCTAATGACACCTTCATTTTTTGGATAACTGAAGACAATTAGGGGCCGAAACCTCTTTCATCAAGTTTCTATATCTATATTGGATACGACTATGCATTAAAACAAATACATGAAATTTTTCAAAATTCTCCCATAATCAGTGGACTAACCCCTATGAAAACTCGGTAAATTTTGTAAAATTTAGTTTGATCTCTTATAGTCCATTATAAAAATACCTACTACATCCTGACTCTATATTAATGTCCAGTAAAATAGTTTTGATATTCATAATGCATATTTCTTAGTTTTTAACAAGTATTTTAATAAATATTTAGATACTCCAAAAGTCGGTTGTTTGGTTCTAATGACACCTTCATTTTTTGGATAACTGAAGACAATTAGGGGTCGAAACTTCTTTCATCAAGTTTCTATATCTATATTGGATACGACTATGCATTAAAACAAATACATGAAATTTTTCAAAATTATCCCATAATCAGTGGACTAACCCCTATGAAAACTCGGCAAATTTTGTAAAATTTAGTTTGATCTCTTATAGTCCATTATAAAAATACCTACTACATCCTGACTCTATATTAATGTCCAGTAAAATAGTTTTGATATTCATAATGCATATTTCTTAGTTTTTAACAAGCATTTTAATAAATATTTAGATACTCCATAAATCGGTTGTTTGGTTCTAATGACACCTTCATTTTTTGGATAACTGAAGACAATTAGGGGGCCGAAACCTCTTTCATCAAGTTTCTATATCTATATTGGATACGACTATGCATTAAAACAAATACATGAAATTTTTCAAAATTATCCCATAATCAGTGGACTAACCCCTATGAAAACTCGGCAAATTTTGTAAAATTTAGTTTGATCTCTTATAGTCCATTATAAAAATACCTACTACATCCTGACTCTATATTAATGTCCAGTAAAATAGTTTTGATATTCATAATGCATATTTCTTAGTTTTTAACAAGTATTTTAATAAATATTTAGATACTCCATAAATCGGTTGTTTGGTTCTAATGACACCTTTATTTTTTGGATAACTGAAGACAATTAGGGGCCGAAACCTCTTTCATCAAGTTTCTATATCTATATTGGATACGATTATGCGTTAAAACAAATACATGAAATTTTTCAAAATTATCCCATAATCAGTGGACTAACACCTATGAAAACTCGGTAAATTTTGTAAAATTTAATTTGATCTCTTATAGTCCATTATAAAATAACCTACTACATCCTGACTCTATATTAATGTCCAGTAAAATAGTTTTGATATTCATAATGCATATTTCTTAGTTTTTAACAAGTAATTTAATAAATATTTAGATACTCCACAAATCGGTTGTTTGGTTCTAATGACACCTTCATTTTTCTGATAACTGAAGATAATAAGGGGCGAAACCTCTTTCATCATGTTTCTATATATGTATTGGATATGACTATGCATTATAATAAGTACATGAAATTTTTCAAAATTATCCCATAATCAGTGGACTAACCCATATGAAAACTCGGTAAATTTTGTAAAATTTAGTTTGATCTCCTATAGTCCATTATAAAAATACCTACTACATCCTGACTCTATATTAACGTCCAGTAAAATAGTTTTGATATTCATAATGCATATTTCTTAGTTTTTAACAAGTAATTTAACAAATATTTAGATACTCCCTAAATCGATCGTTTGGTTCTAATGACACCTTCATTTTTTGGATAACTGAAGACAATTAGGGGCCGAAACCTCTTTCATCAAGTTTCTATATCTATATTGGATACGATTATGCGTTAAAACAAGTACATTAAATTTTTCAAAATTATCCCATAATCAGTGGACTACCCCCTATGAAAACTCGGTAAATTTTGTAAAATTTAGTTTGATCTACTATAATCCATTATAAAAATACCTAACTATATCCTAACTCTATATTAAAGTTCAGTAAAATAGTTTTGATATTCATAATGAATATTTATTACTTTTAACAAGTAATTTAACTAATATTTAGATACTCTATAAATCGGTCGTTTGGTTCTAATGACACCTTCATTTTTCTGATAACTGAAGATATATAGGGGTTGAAACCTCTTTCATCATGTTTCTATATATGTATTGGATATGACTATGCATTAAAACAAGTAAATGAAATTTTTTAAAATTATCATATAATCAGTGGACTAACACCTATGAAAACTCGGTAAATTTTGTAAAATTTAGTTTGATCTCCTATAGTCCATTATAAAAATACCTACTACATCCTGACTCTATATTAATGTCCAATAAAATAGTTTTGATATTCAAAATGCATATTTCTTAGTTTTTAACAAGTAATTTAATAAATATTTAGATACTTCATAAATCGGTTGTTTGGTTCTAATGACACCTTTATTTTTTGGATAACTGAAGACAATTAGGGGCCGAAACCTCTTTCATCAAGTTTCTATATCTATATTGGATACGACTATGCATTAAAACAAATACATGAAATTTTTCAAAATTATCCCATAATCAGTGGACTAACCCCTATGAAAACTCGGCAAATTTTGTAAAATTTAGTTTGATCTCTTATAGTCCATTATAAAAATACCTACTACATCCTGACTCTATATTAATGTCCAGTAAAATATTTTTGATATTCATAATGCATATTTCTTAGTTTTTAACAAGCATTTTAATAAATATTTAGATACTCCATAAATCGGTTGTTTGGTTCTAATGACACCTTCATTTTTTGGATAACTGAAGACAATTAGGGGCCGAAACCTCTTTCATCAAGTTTCTATATCTATATTGGATACGACTATGCATTAAAACAAATACATGAAATTTTTCAAAATTATCCCATAATCAATGGACTAACCCCTATGAAAACTCGGCAAATTTTGTAAAATTTAGTTTGATCTCTTATAGTCCATTATAAAAATACCTACTACATCATGACTCTATATTAATGTCCAGTAAAATAGTTTTGATATTCATAATGCATATTCCTTAGTTTTTAACAAGTATTTTAATAAATATTTAGATACTCCATAAATCGGTTGTTTGGTTCTAATGACACCTTCATTTTTTGGATAACTGAAGACAATTAGGGGCCGAAACTTCTTTCATCAAGTTTCTATATCTATATTGGATACGACTATGCATTAAAACAAATACATGAAATTTTTCAAAATTATCCCATAATCAGTGGACTAACCCCTATGAAAACTCGGCAAATTTTGTAAAATTTAGTTTGATCTCTTATAGTCCATTATAAAAATACCTACTACATCCTGACTCTATATTAATGTCCAGTAAAATAGTTTTGATATTCATAATGCATATTTCTTAGTTTTTAACAAGCATTTTAATAAATATTTAGATACTCCATAAATCGGTTGTTTGGTTCTAATGACACCTTCATTTTTTGGATAACTGAAGACAATTAGGGGCCGAAACCTCTTTCATCAAGTTTCTATATCTATATTGGATACGACTATGCATTAAAACAAATACATGAAATTTTTCAAAATTCTCCCATAATCAGTGGACTAACCCCTATGAAAACTCGGTAAATTTTGTAAAATTTAGTTTGATCTCTTATAGTCCATTATAAAAATACCTACTACATCCTGACTCTATATTAATGTCCAGTAAAATAGTTTTGATATTCATAATGCATATTTCTTAGTTTTTAACAAGTATTTTAATAAATATTTAGATACTCCAAAAGTCGGTTGTTTGGTTCTAATGACACCTTCATTTTTTGGATAACTGAAGACAATTAGGGGTCGAAACTTCTTTCATCAAGTTTCTATATCTATATTGGATACGACTATGCATTAAAACAAATACATGAAATTTTTCAAAATTATCCCATAATCAGTGGACTAACCCCTATGAAAACTCGGCAAATTTTGTAAAATTTAGTTTGATCTCTTATAGTCCATTATAAAAATACCTACTACATCCTGACTCTATATTAATGTCCAGTAAAATAGTTTTGATATTCATAATGCATATTTCTTAGTTTTTAACAAGCATTTTAATAAATATTTAGATACTCCATAAATCGGTTGTTTGGTTCTAATGACACCTTCATTTTTTGGATAACTGAAGACAATTAGGGGGCCGAAACCTCTTTCATCAAGTTTCTATATCTATATTGGATACGACTATGCATTAAAACAAATACATGAAATTTTTCAAAATTATCCCATAATCAGTGGACTAACCCCTATGAAAACTCGGCAAATTTTGTAAAATTTAGTTTGATCTCTTATAGTCCATTATAAAAATACCTACTACATCCTGACTCTATATTAATGTCCAGTAAAATAGTTTTGATATTCATAATGCATATTTCTTAGTTTTTAACAAGTATTTTAATAAATATTTAGATACTCCATAAATCGGTTGTTTGGTTCTAATGACACCTTTATTTTTTGGATAACTGAAGACAATTAGGGGCCGAAACCTCTTTCATCAAGTTTCTATATCTATATTGGATACGATTATGCGTTAAAACAAATACATGAAATTTTTCAAAATTATCCCATAATCAGTGGACTAACACCTATGAAAACTCGGTAAATTTTGTAAAATTTAATTTGATCTCTTATAGTCCATTATAAAATAACCTACTACATCCTGACTCTATATTAATGTCCAGTAAAATAGTTTTGATATTCATAATGCATATTTCTTAGTTTTTAACAAGTAATTTAATAAATATTTAGATACTCCACAAATCGGTTGTTTGGTTCTAATGACACCTTCATTTTTCTGATAACTGAAGATAATAAGGGGCGAAACCTCTTTCATCATGTTTCTATATATGTATTGGATATGACTATGCATTATAATAAGTACATGAAATTTTTCAAAATTATCCCATAATCAGTGGACTAACCCATATGAAAACTCGGTAAATTTTGTAAAATTTAGTTTGATCTCCTATAGTCCATTATAAAAATACCTACTACATCCTGACTCTATATTAACGTCCAGTAAAATAGTTTTGATATTCATAATGCATATTTCTTAGTTTTTAACAAGTAATTTAACAAATATTTAGATACTCCCTAAATCGATCGTTTGGTTCTAATGACACCTTCATTTTTTGGATAACTGAAGACAATTAGGGGCCGAAACCTCTTTCATCAAGTTTCTATATCTATATTGGATACGATTATGCGTTAAAACAAGTACATTAAATTTTTCAAAATTATCCCATAATCAGTGGACTACCCCCTATGAAAACTCGGTAAATTTTGTAAAATTTAGTTTGATCTACTATAATCCATTATAAAAATACCTAACTATATCCTAACTCTATATTAAAGTTCAGTAAAATAGTTTTGATATTCATAATGAATATTTATTACTTTTAACAAGTAATTTAACTAATATTTAGATACTCTATAAATCGGTCGTTTGGTTCTAATGACACCTTCATTTTTCTGATAACTGAAGATATATAGGGGTTGAAACCTCTTTCATCATGTTTCTATATATGTATTGGATATGACTATGCATTAAAACAAGTAAATGAAATTTTTTAAAATTATCATATAATCAGTGGACTAACACCTATGAAAACTCGGTAAATTTTGTAAAATTTAGTTTGATCTCCTATAGTCCATTATAAAAATACCTACTACATCCTGACTCTATATTAATGTCCAATAAAATAGTTTTGATATTCAAAATGCATATTTCTTAGTTTTTAACAAGTAATTTAATAAATATTTAGATACTTCATAAATCGGTTGTTTGGTTCTAATGACACCTTTATTTTTTGGATAACTGAAGACAATTAGGGGCCGAAACCTCTTTCATCAAGTTTCTATATCTATATTGGATACGATTATGCGTTAAAACAAGTACATTAAATTTTTCAAAATTATCCCATAATCAGTGGACTAACCCGTATGAAAACTCGGTAAATTTTGTAAAATTTAGTTTGATCTACTATAATCCATTATAAAAATACCTAACTATATCCTAACTCTATATTAATGTTCAGTAAAATAGTTTTGATATTCATAATGAATATTTCTTACTTTTAACAAGTAATTTAACTAATATTTAGATACTCTTTAAATCCGTCGTTTGGTTCTAATGACACCTTCATTTTTCTGATAACTGAAGATAATTAGGGGTCGAAACCTCTTTCATCATGTTTCTATATATGTATTGGATATGACTATGCATTATAACAAGTACATGAAATTTTTCAAAATTATCCCATAATCAGTGGACTAACCCCTATGAAAACTCGGTAAATTTTGTAAAATTTAATTTGATCTCTTATAGTCCATTATAAAAATACCTACTACATCCTGACTCTATATTAATGTCCAGTAAAATAGTTTTGATATTCATAATGCATATTTCTTAGTTTTTAACAAGTAATTTAATAAATATTTAGATACTACACAAATCGGTTGTTTGGTTCTAATGACACCTTCATTTTTCTGATAACTGAAGATAATTAGGGGTCGAAACCTCTTTCATCATGTTTCTATATATGTATTGGATATGACTATGCATTATAACAAGTACATGAAATTTTTCAAAATTATCCCATAATCAGTGGACTAACCCATATGAAAACTCGGTAAATTTTGTAAAATTTAGTTTGATCTCCTATAGTCCATTATAAAAATACATACTACATCCTGACTCTATATTAATGTCCAGTAAAATAGTTTTGATATTCATAATGCATATTTCTTAGTTTATAACAAGTAATTTAACAAATATTTAGATACTCCCTAAATCAATCGTTTGGTTCTAATGACACCTTCATTTTTTGGATAACTGAAGACAATTAGGGGCCGAAACCTCTTTCATCAAGTTTCTATATCTATATTGGATACGATTATGCGTTAAAACAAGTACATTAAATTTTTTAAAATTATCCCATAATCAGTGGACTAACCCGTATGAAAACTCGGTAAATTTTGTAAAATTTAGTTTGATCTACTATAATCCATTATAAAAATACCTAACTATATCCTAACTCTATATTAATGTTCAGTAAAATAGTTTTGATATTCATAATGAATATTTCTTACTTTTAACAAGTAATTTAACTAATATTTATATACTCTTTAAATCGGTCGTTTGGTTCTAATGACACCTTCATTTTTCTTATAACTGAAGATATATAGGGGTTGAAACCTCTTTCATCATGTTTCTATATATGTATTGGATATGACTATGCATTAAAACAAGTAAATGAAATTTTTTAAAATTATCATATAATCAGTGGACTAACCCCTATGAAAACTCGGTAAATTTTGTAAAATTTAGTTTGATCTCCTATAGTCCATTATAAAAAATACCTACTACATCCTGACTCTATATTAATGTCCAATAAAATAGTTTTGATATTCATAATGCATATTTCTTAGTTTTTAACAAGTAATTTAATAAATATTTAGATACTCCATAAATCGGTTGTTTAGTTCTAATTACACCTTCATTTTTTGGATAACTGAAGACAATTAGGGGCCGAAACCTCTTTCATCAAGTTTCTTTATCTATATTGGATACGACTATGCATTAAAATAAGTACATGAAATTTTTCAAAATTATCCCATAATCAGTGGACTTAACCCCGATGAAAATTCGGTAAATTTTGTAAAATTTAGTTTGATCTCCTATAGTCCATTATAAAAATACCTACTACATTCTGACTCTATATTAATGTTCAGTAAAATAGTTTTGATATTCATAATGCATATTTCTTAGTTTTTAACAAGTAATTTAATAAATATTTAGATACTCCATAAATCGGTTGTTTGGTTCTGATGACATCTTCATTTTCTGATAACTGAAGATAATTAGGGGTCGAAACCTCTTTCATCATGTTTCTATATATGTATTGGATATGACTATGCATTAAAACAAGTACATGAAAAATTTTAAAATTATCCCATAATCAGTGGACTAACCCATATGAAAACTCGGTAAATTTTGTAAAATTTAGTTTGATCTCCTATAGTCCATTATAAAAATACCTACTGCATCCTGACTCTATATTAATGTCCAGTAAAATAGTTTTTGATGTTCATAATGCATATTTCTTAGTTTTTAACAAGTAATTTAACAAATATTTAGATACTTCCTAAATCGATCGTTTGGTTCTAATGACACCTTCATTTTTTTGGATAACTGAAGACAATTAGGGGCCGAAACCTCTTTCATCAAGTTTCTATATCTTTATTGGATACGACTATGCATTAAAACAAGTACATTAAATTTTTCAAAATTATCCCATAATCAGTGGAATAACCCCTATGAAAACTCGGTAGTTTTGATATTCATTATAAAAATGAATAGTTTTACCGAGTTTTGTTGGAGATACTCTAAGGGCATCTCCAACCCTACTCCATTTCCCACTCCAAAATGGGATTTGGAGTAAAATCATCTCCAATCCCACTCCTCTCCAATCCCACTCCATTTCCCACTCCAAAATGGAGTAATGAGTGAGATTACTCCATATTTGGAGTAACTCCATTTTCCACTCCATTTTGGAGTGGAACTTTTTTATTTACAAACTAGTCCTTTTGAATATTAAATCTTTTGATTTTTAATTATTATGAATATAATAATTATATAATAATTATTATTATGTAAATATATATGTTTATATATTTTAGTAACAATTATAACTATTTTTAAAACATTATAAAATAAAAATTTATTATTTTAATATTATTTTCTTGTTTATAAAATAATTGTAAAATAAAATTATTTTATAATTTATATAAAAAACTATGAAAAAATAAAATAAATAAGGTCAAATTTTAAATTTTTATAACTACAATATACTAAAAACAAAATAGAAAAGAATCTATAAAGAATATTCTATTTATGGAGTAAAAAAAGGAGTGATACATTGGAGTAAAACACTACTCCATTTTGGAGTTATTCCATTTTAAAGTGAAAAATGGAGTGATACATTGGAGATGGTCTAAGAGCACCTACAATGAAGAGTTCTTAACATGGGTATCTAAAATTATAATAATAAAAAATTAGAAAAATAAGAGAGAAAGCGCTATGGGATTCTCAATAAGAACATTTGGTATCTTAATAAGATATCCACTTCACATGTGTCAACATATAATTTGTTGTATAATTTCTGAAAATTAAATTTTAATTATATAATAAACTAAATTAAAAATATTAATTTAATATTGCTAAGAACCCCATGTTAAGATATCAATCAATGCAGATGCTCTAAGAGCATGTATATTGATGGTTATTAATGGGGTTTTGGCACAATTTTTTAGACAAAACAAAATAAAAAAAATATTTTTTTTTAGAAACATCCAAGGACCAATTCTTATATAAAGATTTTAAGGATTGGTTTCTTCACTTTTCAAGCATACGTGTTATTCATTCTTTTTTTTTTTTTTTTTTTTTCTAAACTTTCCAAAAAAATATATATATATTAAAAAAAAAGATTTAAGAAAGTTCAAGGGATTCATTGATATACATGCTTTAATAGCCGAATTTACGTTTGAATCCCAACAATAGAACGGCTAGAACCAACGGCGATTATCAATTCATCGTGAACATGATGATCATCATCATCATAATTACATTTTAAGACAACAAAAATACATGTGTCAAAGTCTCGGGTGAGTTCACGGACAAGAGAAGACATCGCCACGATCAATCCACCGGTACTCAGCGTCGACGGTGGATCCGTTATTAGTACTAGCAGCGGTGGTGTGAAGAAGACTCTTGATCTTGTGAATACATTTGTGGTTGCGGATGCGGTTGAGGACTGCTCTTTTGTTCAGCGCATGCGTTTGCGTTTCAGATGATTTTAATTGTAGCTGCTTCGACACTTGTTCCTCTTTTAAACCCTCGTCTCCTTCTTCTGATTGGACTCGTTTCGAAATCACAAACTCCATTAAATTCTTTTTTTTTAAAGGAAAATAGAAAGCTCTCTGAAGTTTTTGTTAATGGAACAAAAAAAAAAGATATTGTATAGAGTTAACAACACACACTCGTGTGTATTTATATATACAGAGCACAGTGCCGGCCCAATATTTTTGTATACTTTATACAAATCTAAAAATCATATGCTCTTTTAATATATTTTTATCTAAAATCATATGTCCTTTAAACTTTTTTAGATATATATATTATGAAAAATATTTTAGAAATGTTCTTTTATATTATTTTATATATATATATTAATAAAGAAAATATAAAATAATGTCTTTTTTAACTGGATGTCCTAAACCGTCGTTTATGTGGCTTATGTTCGAGTCGGCTCTAACAGAACAAGAAGAGAGCATATAATAATGGATTGGTGAAACTTCTCATTCTAAGTTGTATATTAAAAAATTGTTTTCTTGTTGGCCGTAGTTCCATTGGTTATTTGAAAACCGGTGGCTGATTTGGCCTTTTTAATTGTTATATTTATAAAGAAAACAAACTATGTGCTCTCCTACGTACCATAGCTTTACATAATTGAATGACTCGATTCCCCCGTGTTTAGTGCCTTCTTAATAATGCCTTGAGTCTATTTTATTATTACCACTTCTAGCATAATGAGACGAATGACATTTTAATATATATAGTCGAGCTCACTTTATTCATGAGTTATATTAAAACCGTATTTCTTATAATGTAACGCGTTTATTTATATTCAATAATTGAGTTAGCAATGTGAGAACTCGAGTATAGCCGGTCTATAGTGTTGTCATGGAATTTTGATCTAGTTCAAAGGATCAGAATTACAATTAAAGAAATCCGAACTAACAATATAAAAATAAACTTTAAATTGGTCAAAAACTGTTCTATATTAATAATAAAATTGAAGTCGAACAATGAACAGGATTTACGTAGCGAGAATCCGTCGATAAACATGCTCCATAAATGTTGTTCGAGTTCATCACTTTATAAGTGTAGTTCGGAGTCTTCACAAAATATACAAAATAAAGTGTGAAATGATATATTTATAACTTGGAAATTTTGACTTTTTGCTAGGACAATATTTTTGATAAGGTGACAATTTCTAATGGACTTATGGATGAGTGCTAAACTCATATTTAACATATATATATATATATATCACAAATCATCTACCACCATGAGTTCAAGTCATTTAGTTTTAATGTTTCTATAATAATGTTGATTGATTTGGAAGAACAAATTTTCTTTCTTCAATTTTTTATTTTTGCAAATATAAAGGGTCTGACTATACTAATGAGACATGCATACTGAAAACAATTTAGCAAAATCATATAAAATCACCAATATTCTAAAAGATTATAGTATACATTGTTTCTGCCCAATAGAGTGAGCTAGGCCGTCACGGAAGAACCAAACATAACACACTGAATTAGTCGTATAATTTTAAGGTTACATAGAAAGAACTTGGTAACTAGTTTTGGTAACAATAGTAGGCAACATCCCATCGAATATACGAACTAGAATCTGGTTGCATGTCCCATTACTTTTGACAACAAACTCAAACAAACACTTATCGGGCCTCCTCAGTTGATGGCTTTCACAGAAACACAACCAAGAATCATGGGAGAATCTGAGTCCTCTATCGTGTTTATCAATCTTCAATGGCCACTTCTTTCCATTTTCATCATATAGCTCGATGTCTTGGCCTTCCTCCATCTCTATCCCGTTCGTTTTCAGAAAAGTTGACGGTATTTCCTAGCAATACATAGAAACTTATATTGGTTTTGTGTATGTTAACCATTAAAACAAAGATATATATAACCGGTTCTTCTAACTCACGAGATGACGAATTGAACCGGGTGTAATATTCCTCACAAAATGCGGATGCTTCGGTTTATAAGCTGGTTCTTCGGATCCTTTGTGTTTCTTCTCAGGAACCCATGACATCTCACAAGGATCTACATAAAATATGATTCAAATCACAAGTGAATAAAATTGAATAAACCAACCAAATTCAGTTACCTCTAGACCGGTTAACTTTTCTCCGATGTTCCGGTTCAACCTCATCAAGAACACTAGGCTCCTCCTTAACCAGAACCCGTTTCCGGTTCGGTATAACCCTCTTGCAACAACCTTCCCAATATTCCGGTTTGATAGAAACATCAACCGGTTTAACCACAACCGGTTCTTTCTCAACAGCAACCCTAACAAGGTCTTTCTTACATCCGTCTTTAGCATAAATTGTGACGGCAAACCTAGAACCGCCGTCGTATCTAAACAATAGAAAGTCTCCAAACTCAAGAGACTGATCGTTTGCGAATTATTCCCAACCTTTTTTAAAAACAACAGAACCAGCTCGTTTCTTGGTTAATGCAGCAACACTAACTCTGTCTTCTTTGTCTTCTGTCTTTGTCTCCATACCCCATAACCGTCCGAGCTCATCTACTAATAACACTTGGTTAGGTAATGGCTTCTCTAAGATGTTTATGAATGCTTGAGGTATCACCTGCAAGTTAACTTTGAAATTTAAGGAAGATTTAACTCTTAGAGAAGAAGAAACAGAGATAACAGAGGAACATACCAGTTCGTGAGAGCTGAATTCAGGAAGATAAACCTTGAAAAATTCCAAGTCTTTACGAGCATAAGAAGATGAAGATGGAGAAGAAACCTTCTCATTAGTTTCAACCATTCTTTCTTCTTATTTGATTAGCTTTTTGGTAGGGTTGGAAGATCTAAGAACAAGAGGGTTTAAGATTCAATAAGATCTAAGAACAAGAGGGTTTGAAGACCTAAGAACAAGAGGGTTTAAGATTCAATAAGATCTCTGAATCAGAGGAGCTGATAAGAAAAGTTGAGAGGATCTAATGATTTTCTGTCCGACAATATGAAAACCTTTATTATAAGGCTGACACAAAATCGTGTAACTTTTTGTGTAAGTTACGAATTTAGCTTTATCTTCCCCTTGGTTTTTTTTATTATTTATGTGTATAGCCTATTAACTTCTTTTGGTTTACAACTTAATACCCTCACAAACCTAATCAAATCAATCGATGTTGAGTATACTTGTATTGATATTAGGCCTGGCTGGACATTCGATTTTTCGAGTTGGTTCTTGGTCGGATCCGATTGATTTCGGTTTTTATGGATTGAAGAAATTTTTACTCAATAGATACCTATGCAATTTTGAGTCAAATATCAATTTGGGTCTAATCGATTCCAGATTAATTTGGATCTGAAAATTCAGAATCAAAATTTATCCAATATATTTCGGATTTTAAACGGATATCATGTATTTTTATCCACAATACCTAAAATTATGAAAAACCCGAATTAGACACGAAAATCTAAAAAAAATAATAATAAAAATCCAGAAAAATGTCAAAATATATCCGACAATCGAATATAAAAATTTAAAAATACTCATAACATTGAAATTATATTCATAATATCTGAAAATAACTAATATATTTAATATTTTTGGGTCGTTTGAGTATCCGATCAAATATTGGTTCGATTCCGGATGTTATTCGATATCCACAGTTTCAAAATAAATTACACATTTAGTAAATGTTATATAACTAGATCAGTTTCGAATCGGTTCCGGTTCAGGTAATCGATTCCGGTTAAAATGTCTAAACCTAATTGATATAGGAGAAGACTCTTTGTGGAATGGAAGGTTCGATTCTTTTTAGCGGTCATGACAATCTCTGAGACGCAGAAGTCAAAACCCCTGTAAACCCCAATGCTTGCTCATCTCTCTCGGACCTTCCGTCATAACTGTCGTTTCCAGCAACAATGCCGCCGTTACAAGCCTCCGAAGTCTCCGCCACCTCCTCCACCACCACCGGCGTTACCAAAACCTCCGAAGAAGCCACAGAGTTTCACCTTCCATGACGCGACGTGGGAGGATCCTTACAGCTGGATGTCTAAGCTTGACGACAAAGTGGCGATGCGGCATATGGATATCTATATGGAGCAAGAAGAGAAGTATACCGAAGCTATATTGGCCGATACGGATCGGATTCAGACCAAGCTCCAGTCTGAGATGGCTTCTCGCTTGTCTTTTGAGCTCTCTACGCCTCCACTTCGTTGGGGACCTTGGTGGGTTAAGTTGAAATCAACAGTTTTTCTTGTTCCTTCTTCAAATTCAATAGATTTCAGAGGCTTTGAGATTAAAGGGTGGTGAAAAGCTTGGATCTTTTTGTGAAATAGGTTGTATTATAGACGGGTTGAAGAAGGGAAGCAGTATCCAGTACTGTGTAGGAGGCCAGCAAGCTTGCATGAGGAGTTCATTTCTCATAAATCTCCTGCTGCAGGGTTTGATTTTACATCTGGGAAGAGGATTGAGCAGAAGCTACTTGACTACAATCAGGAAGCTCAAAGATTTGGAGGTAAATAAAGCAATTCCAAGCTCTCATACTTGTAAGAATCAAGAGGAATCAACAGTTTCTTCTTTGTGTGATTTGTAGGTTATGCTTATGAAGAAATGTCAGAAGTATCTCCTGATCATAAGTTTCTTGCATACACTATGTATGATAAGGACAACGACTACTTCAAATTGTGTGTGAGAAACTTGAACTCTGGTGCTTTATGTAGTAAGCCTCACGCAGACCGTGTATCTAACTTAGCTTGGGCAAAGAACGGCCAGGCTTTGCTCTATGTTGTGACTGATCAGAAAAAACGGCCATTCAGGTTTGTTCTGATCATTTTTGGTTGTCTGGTTCAACTACAATTGCCTCTGTGAGACTGTGAATCGTCTTTTCTTCCTGTTATCAGGATTTATTGTAGCACGATTGGGTCAACGGATGAGGATGTTTTGCTGCACGAAGAACCAGAAGGCAATGTTCATGTTAACATAAGACATACGAAAGATTTCCACTTTGTGACTGTTAATACATTCTCACCTACATTTTCCAAGGTGAAAACTCTAGATTTATCAAAAGCTTTAACTTTTATTGTTGTTGAACTACTTGTAATCGTAACAAGTACTATGTCTTAGGTCTTTCTCATAAATGCAGCTGACCCATTTTCTGGTTTGGAATTGGTTTGGGAACACAATGCTCCAGCACACTGCATAATCGAGCATCATCAGGGATTCCTTTATTTGTTTACAGATGCTTCCAAAGATGGTGGAACACTCAACCATCATTATCTTCTTCGAAGTCCTGTTCACTTCTCTTCCAGTCCAAGGATCTGGGAGGTTCGTTTGGCTGATACAAAAGCTGCTGATTAGTATTATTTTTCCAGTCTCATCTGTATGTTTTCATCCTTGGCTTGCAGTCAGTTTTTATCGACGACCCTGAATTAATCATAGAGGATGTTGATTTCTGCAAAACACATCTATCCCTCATTGTGAAGCAAATGAAGAGCTTTAAAATTTGTGTGATTGATCTACCTCTCAGAACAGAGCGGGTAAAGCTTACTCCACTTACTTACTTTCATCATCATACAGATTGATGCTCTGTGAATATGTTTGACCATGTTAATTTCTTATGAACAGATACCGGTTCTTCTGAGAGATATCCAACCTCGTTATCTTCCTCTTCCGAAGCACGTGTCTCAAATATCTCCTGGCACAAACTACGACTTCAATTCTCCAACAATGCGGTTCACTATTTCGTCACTTGTGGTTGGAGAACAACTCATCTTGCTGTTGTCTGCTTATGTAGTTAAGTGCTTTTAGTTGCTAACTTTTTTGAACAATTTTCGGTCTGCAGATGCCTGATGCTGTGGTTGATTATGATCTTTTGAATGGGAAATGGAACATCGTACAGCAGCAAAACATGCTTCACGAAAGAACACGAGTTTTATATGGCACTGCAAACTCCACTGAGAGTCCTAATATACCCTCAGGCACCAGAATTGTCAGTTTTGATACTGAGGATACTACTGCCGAGAATAACAACTTGTGGAATGATTTAACCGAGTTTTATGTGTGTGAGTACCATGAAGTCTCTTCCCATGATGGAGCCATGGTTCCATTAACTGTTGTTTACTCTAGAGCTCAGAAAGAGGAGAACAGGAAACCTGGTTTGCTTCATGTCCATGGTGCTTATGGTGAAATGCTTGATAAGAGATGGCGTAGTGAACTTAAAAGCCTCCTTGACCGTGGATGGGTTCTTGCATATGCAGATGTTAGGTCAGTCCCATCTCCTCGTCTGCCTCAAAGACTTAGCTTAGATATGTATCAATTTTTTTGTTTGTTTTCAGAGGTGGAGGTGGAAAAGGAAAGAAGTGGCATCAAGAAGGAAGAGGCGCAAAGAAACATAACTCAATTAAAGATTACATTCACTGTGCCAAGTTCCTTGTTGAGAACAAGATAGTTCAAGAAAACAAGCTTGCCGGTTGGGGATACAGTGCGGGAGGGCTTGTGGTTGCTTCAGCCATCAATCAATGTCCTGATCTCTTCCAAGCTGCTGTTCTAAAGGTAATAAGCAAGCTGCATATCCAGAAAAAAGGTGAATGAAACCTTAAAACATCAACTGTTTGTTTTGTTCTTGTTCCAGGTTCCTTTTCTTGACCCAACTCACACTCTAATACATCCAATACTACCCTTAACGGCAGAGGATTACGAAGAGTTTGGATATCCAGGAGATATCGATGATTTTCATGCGATACGTGAATACTCACCTTATGACAACGTTCCTAAAGATGTTCTTTATCCAGCAGTGTTAGTGACTTCCTCATTCAATACTCGGTAAGTATCTAATCTTCTCAATGGTCATCATGATCTATACTCTGCCTCCTGTGGATGTTTGAGACTTCTTCTTGTCAGATTTGGTGTATGGGAAGCTGCGAAATGGGTTGCAAGAGTTCGTGACAATACATTCAATGACCCGGAACGTCCAGTCTTACTCAACTTGACGACTGATATTGTCGAAGAGAACCGGTTCTTGCAGACTAAAGAATCTGCGCTAGAGATTGCCTTTCTTATAAAGATGATGGAATCTTGAAAGCAAACCATCAGTCAGTGATAGTAGCTATGAATCAATGAATTGTGTGACACAAAGACAGAAAATAAATGAACAGTTACAATATGCAGACAGCTGCAAACTTGTCTGAGATCGTCTCTGTTCACATAACTCCATACATGAGAATGTTCTCAGACAATAACATATAAGTACTGTAAATTGTTTAAGTTTCTGAAGAGTCATCTTCTTCAATCACTGTTGGGAGTGCTCCCTGTTTAGCAAAACCTGGACTCAAGAACTTTGCCACGAAGTTCCATAATCTGTAAACATCTTCAAAGTTTGTCAAGAACCCGAGGGAAGCTGTGACAACCTCAACTCTTATGAACCCATTGTTTCTTCCATCTGGTTTCCAAGAACTTGAATCTTCACTTCGACTATCGATGATCTTTATGTGACTGAGGTAACCAATGCCTAGAGATATACCTTCTCTTTCAGCTAGTCTCTGCACTATCTCAGGATGAACCATTCCATTCTTCAAATCCCTAACATTAAACGCCACAGAAGATCCGCGCTCGTATTTGATCTTTGGACCGTAGATTTGAACAAGATTCTTTTGCTCTCCACCGGGGTCTGAACAAGGCAGCCTTAACTGAAGCAGAGAAGTCACAAGCCAGTTAATGAGGTACCGGAGTCTTGAAGTGGTTTTGTTGAGACCTAACATGTTCACATGATCAATGTGTCGGCAAACAATCTCTGGTTCTCTCTGATCATCATCCCATTCTTCTACTTCATGGCCTCCATCTTCATCTTCTTCTTCATCCCCAAAACTGATCACAGATGCTTCTCCATGATCTACTGATCTAAAAGATACTCTTCGTTTACTTGGATGTTCATCTTCATTCACAAGAAGTCTCCCACCATTGTACTGACTCTTCTCCCTTCTTCCTAACAGCCTAAATTCGCCTTCGGTTTCTCTTCTTATCGCACTCTCTTTGATTCCAGAGGTTAAACCATTTCCATTTGCTTCAGAGATCAGCTTACTGCTCCCTCCATCTTCTTCTTCTATCTCATTAACTCGCAACCGACGACTAGTGTCGATCTGATTTGTTTCTTCTTCCGAGACTACTTCAGCCACTTCATGTGATACTGACAAAACAGCAGCATCAAACGAGAGAACATGGCTCCCACCATTACTACCATTGTTAGCCTTTGAAGCTGGTTTAGGTGAGCTCCTTCGTTTGTGGTTTTTCGGAATCGGTAAGGGGCTCTTTTGCTTGTTCAAGTGGTCTGCGTTGTCAGAATCAGCAGGACTCTGACCCAAATCGATCCAGGGCGGGCTATCTGATGAATCATCTTCACTGAAAACCGGACTCTTTATCAATTCACCCACTGAGATACTCTCAGCTTCTTCAAACACAGTGCTTGTTCCATCTTTATCTGAACCAACTTCATGATCCATATCTGTCTCAAACACATCCTGCACTTGAGCAGAAGTATAAACACCAGAGAATGCAGGCAGTTGAGTTCCCAAAGCTTTATTATCCCCGTTAATGGCGATATCATTCTGTTCAATCCCGCTCAAACAACCTTCCAAGCCATCCATGGAGTCACTTAGATATAGAGGATACTCAGGTGTTATCTTCACAATCCCTGAACTCGTCTTCCCGGATTGACTCTGCAAGCAGCTAATCACAGATTTCTTAATCAACAGACAACCAAACCCAGTTGGATCATACCCAAATACACGATAAAACGAAGTGATGATAAAATCCGGTCGGAACAAAGACAACCCGAGTGAGTCCATGTCTTTAGGACCTAAAGCACCAGCATCAAGCAAGACATGCCAATTGTTTTGCTGAGCCAATGCCATCCACTGATAAGAATACTTAGACCCAGTGACCCTTGACTGGACCGGAAACACAAACAAACCGGTCGCGGAATCCTTCTTCCTCTTCTTCTTACTCAAAATCTCCTTCTTAAGATCCATTGAACAAAGCCTAAGCGTAGGCCATTTAAACCAAGCGCTACTAACCTTTGCACCTTTCTCCTTAGCACACTGACCCATCCAACTAACCGATTGGCTCTCGTGATCAAACATAGTCAAAAGCTTCTTGTTTGTGTGAAAGGGATAAGACTCTGCAAGCAACTTGAAAGCAGAGCCTCTACTAACAGTGAACACAAGACCATACTCATTCTCAGGGATGTTCAAGTAATCCATGATCCTAATCTTGATATCATGTTCAATAGATCCTTTCTCAGCACCACTATATAAAGCATGATTGCTTAGATTCGCACTAATCTCCGACAAACTAAAAGTGCAAGTGTCCCAATAATGAACTGTCTGAAGATACGAGAACAACCCAAATCCACAATAGTCAAGACATACCTTTGGTAATGATAAGTGGAAATACTCATCGTTTCTCAATTGGTCAACTTTCTCTGAAGATTGATACTTTGGATACATTGTTAGAAACATGTTTAAAGCTTCTTCAAGCTCAGGTAAAGCTTCTTCTGATTCAAATGCTCTTTGAGCTGCTATGGATGTAGCACGCAAGAACTCACGTTGAGCGTTGAGTCTAGCGAGTGATCTTGACCGTCCAAGGCTTTGATCTTGAGGGTCGTCTTCTTCTTCTTCAATGTCTTGAGATTTGACGAGTAACCCATCTTCTGATGCTTCTTCGAGAGCTTCCCTGAGCTTGGATTCATGGAGTTTCCGTTGAGTCACGGCTACATCTCGATTCCTGCTGCTGCTGCTACTGCTCTTTTTGTCGAGTACTAGAGCAGCAGCACAGTGATAAATTGGCTTCCAAAGTGAGATATGCATCAAATCCCTAATTTTTATCGAACTAAACGGAAAGATTGGGTTTTTTTCTGAAACCCTGATTTAGATTTAAAGCTCACTAATTTAGAATCAGAAACAGAACCCAGAAGTCAAAATCACCACTGGAATGGAAAGAAATTGAATCCCAGATCAGGTAAAAATTGAAAGATGAAAACTGAACAGAGAATTTGATAAGAGGATCAAAAAGTCAAAACCTTTGTCCCATCTTGAACAGAGGAAAACGAGACAGAGTCAAAAGAGAAGAGACACAAATCCCAAAAAACAGAAGCTTAGATCCATAAACAGAGCTCTAATATAAAAAAATTGTGTTTAACATCTGAAAACACACAGAAGAAGCTTCATATTCTTTCTTGAACCCACCACCTTGTGCTCTACTTCAAGAGAAAATTAACTCCTTTCACACCAAGGGAACCATTTGAGCGTCTGTTTGTAAAATCTCTATTGTTATCTCTCGTGATAATCTTCTTTTGAAAACTAAAAATACTGCCTAAAATGCCATTTGACTTTTTTATATATCAATCAAACGCCTAATCTTTGCTGTTTACTTGCTGTTCCAATTCCAAATATCATTTTTTCTTACTTTTTTAATCAATCAATCGACGCAGCATACGGTATTATGATTATTTGAAATTTATAATTCGATTTGGTGATTGGTAATTTTGGGACCCATGAAAGCTTCCTTCTTTTCTCTTTTTCTTTACTATATTTTTTTTTCTCAGCTCTCAAATTTTTTGTAGCCAGTGAGAGACCTTGAAGAGCTAGCTGGCTCTCCTCACTATACAACTAACTAAAGATCCTCACTTTAACTTTTGTTTTTTTATGATGTTAAACAGAGAATTTTCAAAATTGTTGTACATTTTAATATATAAATTAATTTTGCTTAGTTGTTTTTTAGATTATATTTATTTCGTTTTTAATTAGTTGACGTTTTAGATATTTTATTTTATTTCAGATTATATGACGTTTTTGAATTTCAATGCAAAATTTATTAATTTTTATGTTTTATAATTATTTGTGTTGACAAAAAATAACTATTTACATTTTACACTTTTTTTTTATTAGATTAGTTACAATGATACACATTTCAACATTTGAAAAAAAAAATATCTACCGTTGAAAATGATGTATTAGTTTGTTAAAAAATAAAGAGGAGTGATGTGACAATTGTAGTGTTAAACAATTTCACTTAATTAATAATATTTTATAGGAAAAAATAAAAAATTAATTTTTTTTTTTAATTTATGTGTTAACACCTAAAATTTGTAATAAAAACAAAGGGAATATGCATAAGAGATAATGACTCCACATATTAGCCTTTGAGATATTATATTTTGGTATTTTTTCCTAAAAGAATTCTATTTACCTAAGACTATGTACATTCGTGTTATTCTTTTTTGGAGTTTTTTAAAAAAAAAATTTATTATTATTATTAATTTTTTTTTTGTTTGCAGATGAAAAAAAATCAAAAAAGTAACCAATGAGAATGCGCCACGTCACATGAATAGTTAAGAAACGGATTCTTAAATAAAAATTTTAAGAGCTCGGTTCTTAACTATTCATGTGAGATCCACAATATTTTATTAATTTTTTTTAAGAAACTTTCTTTAATAACTCCCAATGTATATGCTCTAATTGGTCTACCTCACCAATCTACTTCTATATCTGTCTAAAACGGTTTTGAACATATAAATAATAAATATCATAATTTATGATCCAACCTACGCATTTATTGGTTTTAGTTACATTACGTTTGCTCATAAAAGCGGCAAATATATTTTAAAATAAATAAATAAACAGATGTACTTATTTATTAAAAATAAATAAATATTAGTAGGTGATGTGGGGGCTCAACAATATGATAATTTAATATCTCTAACTATAACATGTGGATCCACATAGAGATATAAAAAAGTAAAAAAAATGTCATATTACTGTAAATTCAATATTTTGTTTTATGCTACCGAAAATCATATATTCTCGTACTAATAAGAATCATAAGATTAATTAGTAATTGTTGTTAAATGTTTATTAAACTAATAGTACTTGTAAGTTATGGATAGTTATGGAAGAATTATAAAATAGTGGTAGAAATGAAGGCAGATAGACAAACTTCAATCGTTAGAGAAACATAGCTTAATGGAATCAAATCCAATATGCATACTTGTGCAATGATTAGTCAACTAAATGTATATACAATTACAAATTAGCTCAAATCATTTCATTTTGACAACTCAAAAACCTTTTCCAAAAGTTGCTTTTTCATGGACAAGAAAATATCGACGTTCCAAATCCAAAAAAACAAACTCCATTGGTCTGGTAATAATCATTTTCAAATATGCTTTTATCGACTGTGTGCATAGTTATAAAAACATAAAGATGGGAGGGAATGTGACGTTCACATTCACTTCTCCGACCGTGAAACGCACGTCGCACCCAATTTCATGAGTAGATAATTGATATATTCTGGCACATTTATTATTTATAGTGATTAGTGTTTGAAAACATATATTAGTCAAATTATCTAAAGAGCTGCTTCAAGACTCAAGAGTATGAACAGCGACTCGTAATCGGTTGGTTTATATTTGCCGCATAGTTTAATTTCGGTTTAGTAATTGATCTGGTTCAGTTTGCAGACCAGATTTATTTTCTCTATATTATTTATTTTATTAATGTATTTTTTTGTAATTATGTTTCCCTTTTCTTACTTGTTTTCGCATTCAATTATTTTTATCTTTAATCTATTTAATTGTCACCTTTTACTATTATGATGATCACCAAGTTTTCACTTTCGAAATGGGACACAGATAGTGGTTTATAATATGCCCATGCACCAGTAAAGTTATTTCCAGCTTTGAATTATTTCATAATGGGATGTTTGGTGAACCATGCAACAACAGAACATAAAAGCCTTACATTTAGGCCCTTATAATAAAGTACGATTATTGCATGTTTTCTTTACACTGTCAGTATGTCAGATTGCATATCATTTTATTGATATATTAAAAACAAACATAAGGTTGGAATTGATATAACAAAGTATGATAATTGCATGCTCTTTTGTTGTCTGGTGTTCTCTACCTCTTGGATGTCTTGTCTGCTAATATCTCAATTTGACATTTGTTGTTTATGCTATCGCTAGCGAGTTTTGCCTTTTGGTTCATTGTTTTTATGGTTTTATTTGGTCTTCTTGTATGTTTTTCGTGTGCAGACTTTTGGTTTCGATATCATTTTTTGATAGTCGATTTTAGTTTATTTTAATTGTATTCTAAAAATGTATGTCAAAATGTATATGTCTTAGTTATTATAATGAAAATTTTCTAGTGAAAAGAAAAAAAGGAATTGATATAAATATATTTGCTAAAGATTTAAATAGCAGCAGAGGAAGAGAGGATCATTAGCCCAACAATGCGTTTTTCTGGACCAACTGATGGGCCACTACCAAGTTCGCCCGTACACGACTGACTACACGTATTAGGTCCATGCTATCGACTTAACTTCATATTAGACTGTGTTATTGAAATGTGTGAGTTGTTTCACTTTCACGTGTAGTGTAGGTGGAAGAGCTTAAAGACATATATATAGGAAAAACATCTAATTACAACCCAAATAATTATAGCAAGGCCGATGGGCCATAGATCCAAAATGGAAGGCCCATTATACATATGGACCGGAAGATAAGCGCAGCCTGCTCAATGAAATGACTAAACACTCCCTTCAAAGGAGACAGAGGACTCAGACTCGGAGAAGAAAATGACAGAAGGAATGGGGATAAAGAGAGAGAGAGAGTGTCAGAGCTTGACCAGGTTAGACCGGTCGGCACACAGAGAAAGGACGGCTCTGAACCAGTAGACACGTCTTCACACACACACACACTTATCACATGTCTCTCTCACTCTCTCTAAAATGTTTTTTGCATGCTTCTAAATATCTACTCTCCGTATCCATTCTTTATCCGACAAGCTTCGTTTGATTCTGTCTCTTCACAAAACGAATCTCTTTCTGTCTCTTTTGACCGTTCTATTTACAATTATAACCCTCTTCTTTCCTCTGGGACAAAACCACATTTGTCACAATATTCTCTCTATTTACCTTAAAACAAAAAATCCACCATTTGTCTTGTCTCGCGAGAGCATGTTTAGTCAGTATTCATACAATTATTGTGTCTTCATAATAACCATTGATTCTCCTATACAGGGTAATTTGTAGCACTTGTTGTACTCACGCCATCAATGTCTTAGGTCCATATGCTAAATTTTCATTATGGAAAAAAGATGACACAAGTACGGTATCACAATAATAACAATTCTCGAACGAATAAATTGGCTACAACGCTTAACAATAATACTATGGTTGAAATTATTGGGAACTACATTACATTGATAAGCTCAATAATCTCCTACGTTTTGCCTGTTGACTTAATGCATTACAAGATTTTGAGATTGCACTTCCCATAGACAGCACTTATGCATGCTAGTTGTACTATGTGATAACAAACAACTGAATCTATATTGCTCTCTGTTTAGTTTTAAATTTTCTTTTGTCGTCATCACATACCAATCTATATACAGCTTTTTATAAAGAAGATTAGTGTTTTACGGTTTTTTAAAATTATAGGTGAAGTAATCTATGAGATTTATTAAAGCTAATTAGGTATTTACATTTATTAAAACCATTACTTTTCTATAAACTGATTTATTTATTCATATTTAATTGTCTATGGTTATGTTGCCCTCGCAACATCGCAATGTGGAAACATCACCATAGCTAAGATAACGAGGATAATGCTCGCTATCCTATTTTACAATAACAATGATCAATATGGCGATAGACTCAACACAACAATGCAATGGCACCATAGCCCTTGCAGTTGCGTTTTTTTTTAAAACAGAGATGGTAAGTTATCCTATTTATAGATAGGTGCCAACAAAATGTGTGACAAAAATTATGGATAGAGATTGAATAGTTGTATCTTATTATTCATATAGTAACAACAATTTTTCAAAACAGAAAAAATCTTGAAAAGAAGAGCCACCTACGTATCATGAGAGAGAACGGTCTCAAGAAGAAAAAAACAGAGCATCTCTTTCTCTGTCTATGTTCACATTAAACCCAACACAACTCTGTCCAAAAAAGCTTCACTCTCTCTCTAGCTTCTCCATAAAAGGAACCATACTCGCTCAGAAAGTTCCAACCTTCAAACACACCCAAATCTTTTTTAACTTACGTTCCCCTTATCTTCAACATGCCTTCTGATTTCAACGAGTCGCGTCGGCTAACTAAGATTCCTCACGGAGGACCGGTGGTTGATCAGCAAGACCAGCTTCCTTGTCCTCGCTGTGACTCAACCAACACAAAGTTCTGTTACTACAACAACTATAATTTCTCCCAGCCTCGTCACTTCTGCAAAGCTTGTCGCCGTTACTGGACTCACGGAGGTACTCTCCGTGACATTCCTGTCGGAGGCGTTTCTCGGAAAAGCTCAAAACGCTCTCGAACTTGCTCCTCCCCCGCTGTCGGAACCCGGAGTTTCCCGTTACAAGCGACACCTGTTCTTTTCCCACCGTCGTCCAACGGTGGTGGTGTCACGGCGGGGAAGGGAAGTGCGTCGTCGCTCTACGGCGGTTTCACCTCTCTGCTCAACTTCAACGCCGCCGCGAGCAGATATGGGCCTGGTGGTGGGTTTAATGGGTCAGAAGGGTTTGGACTTGGGCTTGGTCAAGGGTCGTATTTCGATGACGTCAGGTTTGGACAAGGGATAACGGTCTGGCCGTTTTCGAGTGGCGCTAGTGATGCTACAACAGCTGTTACAAGCCACGTGTCTCAAATGCCCTCGACGTGGCAGTTTGAAGGTTCAGACAGCAAAGTCGGGTTCGTGTCTGGAGACTACTTGGCATAAGAAACTATTATCTATAGATCAGCTTCCTCTTCCTCAGTCGGAGGGTTTCAGTCCCTCTTTTTAGTTTATAATCTTTAACTTTCAGTCTAATGATCTCTTCAAGTAATGCGTCTGGTTATTCAATGAGGTTGATTGTGAACGAAAATACAAACAGAGAACGTTTGGTTATTCAGACTCCATCTTCTTCTTCTTCTTTAACTGAAATCGGGAATCAACTGATCGGACTGTGATTTTCCGAGTCGACATTTAAGATGGGAGTGAAAAGCGAAATAGGTTTTAAAATGGGCCTCAAATTCGGCCTGAATTAATTTTTTTGAGTAATTAGAGTGGGCCAAAAAGTTTGTTTTGCCTGTGCATTATAAAATGGGCCCGTATAAATTTAATAAAATTGGGCTCTAAAAACCGCGTTTGGCACACGGGTTAAACACGGTTTGGCACGCAAATCGAGGTCATTTTATGTCGGTTATCATGCCAAACCGTGTCTGAACCGTATCCGACCCGTATCCAAACCGTATCCGACCCGTATCCGACCCGTGTTTGACCCAATTAAAAAAAAAAAAAAAATCTGCACAGCTTCGTTTCTATGGAAATGGCGTCGGGATAACTGGAAACAAAGGGAGATGGTACGATTTCACGATGGATTTCACTGAGAGCCCAAGGATTGTTCTTTTATTCGTGAAGATTACCTCAAGGATTGGACCCCTTGCTTGATTCACTAGAGAAATAACATTTTATCCAGATGGGCTTTACTTGATCGTCTTCTTCGTCCTGATGGATACTAGGTGTTGTCTGGACCACCTGTAACATCAATGGTTAAATCCAAGAACCAAAAGAGAGATTTCAAGAATCGACAAAAGAGAGATGGAGAAATTAAATGATGTTCTCGTGACCCAATAAAATATCCATTGTGGGTGATGAACCAAACACACTCGGGTGTTGTGTTCGGTCGTGGCCTCATTGGAACACTTACATGAACTGGTGTGAAACTTATGATCTGATTCATGCCAATGGTGTGTTCAGTCTGTACTTGGACAAGTAAGATTTGCGTTTTTTGTAATATATGTGTAATGTTTATTTTTGGTTCTTGTGATAGATGTGACATTGTTGATATACTCTTGGAGATGCAGAGGATTCTTAGACCACAAGGACAGTTTTGATGTCCTTATCAAAGTGAAGGCTATAACTGAGATGGAATGGGACAGTTTATTCAGATAGTGATTTTGAATAACAACGGATCACTTATTTACAGAAAAAAGTGTGTTATTATTTATTTACACAGAAACTTAAAGTGGGAAGATTGGAGTTAGGCTGGACCAAGAGTACATGTATCAACTGAGCATGGATGGATGGCCACTGTGGAGCATTCTCTTGAAAATATCCATCCCAAAGGTTGAGTCCGATGAGCTGAAACAATAAGTTTGATTCAGTCAACACTTTGACAGCATAATTTAATCCACTCATCTAAGCCTTTGGGCTACAAGAAACAGTTTTGATATGTGAATAAGTAGAGACTGATGTACCTTGGCATAGTGATCTCAAAAGGGCAGTAGATTACACCATCGTTGATTGGAGGAACGTGGTCCTTTTTCTCATTCACGAATTTTATGATTTGGAATAAGACTTCTTGAAGGGATTGCTCAAGCAATGTCCTACGAGAATTTCTCTCCTCAGTCGCCTCTACAGTCATTGGATTAAACAGACCATGTCAATCTCTTATAAGAAAAATACGGAGTAATTCATCAAATCTTACCTCCAGGGTCCATAACTAGTTTAGAGTGGTGTGACTTTCCGGTTGAGGATTTAGTCGGCTGAAGCACATTCAGATTGATGTACCATTGTTCCCAGTATGACCGCTCAATTTTATTAGTGAACCAAGACGGTTGTTTGCTTTTGACTTCATAAAACGATACACATATCTTGGCAATGACAAAAGAAACGAGATCATTAACAGCCACAAAAGAATGGAGACAAAGAAAAAGATTAAACCAACACATAAAGATACTAGCCTATATGCTTCAAAAACGTTCAATCCGTGCGTGAGCAGGTATGACATATAAGATACAGTGTCAATGAATATACCTGAGTTTTCTTGTTGGGGTGTTTCTCAATAGAGCTTATGAAGTGCTCAATCTTCTCGTCAATCTTCTTTTCCACTTCTATTTCACCACATTGTACCTGTGACGCCAACAATATTAAGATCAAAGCATTCTCACCAGCCGAAGAGTTTAATCAAGGAAGAGGAAACTTAAGCTAAACTCATAACCTCTCTTCTTAAGCATAACAAAACCATAGAGAAGAAATATATTGAATCTTACGTATGTGATCTCAAAAAGCTCCAAATCGATATCTTTAGGGCGGATTAGACCAAGTGCTCGGTGAAAGACAATGGTATGTAGAATGCCTGCATCAAATTAAACCATGTCAAACCAAAGTTGCAGGAAGAAGAACATAGAAATCTAATCTCAGTGTGTACAACATGTCTTAAGCCTGAGAAAGAGAAAGACACCTAATCTGAGATCCAAATCTCAAAACTGAAACATGATTTGATCAGTGGGAACCGATGTTATATCCAGCTAATTAATTTGGGAAGTACATGAATCAAACCTACTTCCTGTAACTATTATTAGAAACTTACAGCGTAGAACCTCGCGTATCTCGAAGGATTCCACTTCCTGCAGAAAATAATATTCCCAAGTATCAAACATCAATACAAGACCGAACAAATCCCTAAATAGAAACACGACTCGATGAGGACTGATTTAGCAAAAAAGAAGGTTGGAAATTTTACCAGTTCCTTCAGCTGACAAACTTCGCAATTCATATTTCACCGAATAAAAATACAATCGACTAGGATAAATTCCGAATCGTCGGGGAAGAAGCAGTGATTTGGAGAGATTCCGATCGTCGAAACTTGGAAGAAACAGCAACCTCGCCGTTTAGGCAAAACCGTATTCTGTTATTCACTCAAAAACATTACTTGTGTTCCTGTTTTGGGTATGGATCTCTGGTATTGGGCTTAACTAGGCCCATGATTTTGTAAAAGTGATTAACACTAGTGTTTGTTGTTGCTGCTGCATCACATAATCCTAAACATATTTATAAATGAAAAGAATCAACCGTAGTCTAGTAGTTAAGTGTTTAAAGCTTCTACATCATAAAATATGTGGTCGAAATCCGCATATAGTATTCAAACTCAAAGCATATATGTGATTTTTCCCACAAAATTTTAACACCACCATCTTTATAGCATTTTGGTGCTTTTTTTATCAATACTGACCAGATCAATCGATAAAGTATATATATAGTAGATGAATACTCTCCAAGTATATAGTAAAATAAAGATCAAATACTATTAAAACAGGAAGGTTTGCCATGGTACATAAATGTTGTTCCCGGAATTTGCCCTTGATATTATTAGGATTTGTAACCTTCATTAAGGGTAAATATGTCATTCTCAAATACATATTGCGAATCATTAATGTAAAACTAAATTATAATTAATTAATCATAATATTTTGCAATATCTTTCATTACTTTAAATATAAATATATATTTCCTTTTTATTATACAAAATCTAACAAAAAATATTTTTAATCCATTTTATTTTTAATTAACTAATTATTTTCGTAATTATATTATATATTTATATTTAATCAATAATGATAAGTATAATTAAATGAATTAATACACATTTATGTTTATAAATTATAATATAATTACGAAAGTTATAGAAATCTTTTTTAAAATAAAAAAGAATATATAACCCACTACTTTTTTCAAATATATAAATAAAATAATAATAAAACTATGTAATATACTTTATTTTCAAAAAGTGAATTCTGTAAAATATTCAAATTACTATTACCTAAACAATAATTTATATTAAAAATTAAGCTAAAATATTAAAAATATATATATATTTAAATTTCATAAAAACGTAAAATATCAACAATAAGTAAATATTTATATTATTCAAATATATAATTGTCGGGTTAATTAATGATTATACTAAAACAATTTTTTAGCGGGTTGTTT
Source organism: Orychophragmus violaceus (assembly GCA_030180135.1). NCBI lineage: Eukaryota > Viridiplantae > Streptophyta > Magnoliopsida > Brassicales > Brassicaceae > Orychophragmus > Orychophragmus violaceus. Next base: position 398,749 of record CM058232.1, on the reverse strand, counting down.
TATACTTTTATAATTTGAATACTATAAAAATATACAACTATTATTAATTAAACTTTAATCTATAAAATAAAAAATTTAAACCTTAATATGAATATATATATATATATATATATTATTTTATATGATACAACTCATATTAGAACTTATAATGTGAATCATTATTTTAATCTCTTTATTTTTACGATATCTCCTCCCAAATAATACAAAATTCATTTTTAAACCTAAATTATTAACTCACGTTTTATATTATGGGTTATACAATTATAAATAAAATTATATTGCATAAATAAATAAAAAATTACTAACAATAAAATAGCTAAAATTTTAAAATTGTAAAGAAAAATATACCCGCGTTCAGAAAACGCGGGTCAAAATCTAGTCTATACTATTAAAACAGGAAGGTTTGCCATGGTACATAAATGTTGTTCCCGGAATTTGCCCTTGATATTATTAGGATTTGTAACCTTCATTAAGGGTAAAACTGTAAAACAATTTATATTTGATTTATTATCTCTACAATCCATGTTTCCAAACAAGACAATTATTAAACATGTAGCCAAACAACCAAAATCTAATGGGTTCCACTTTCCTAATTAATTAAAATCAAAACAAATTAATTGATAAATATATTTAATAATTTATACATCAACTATTATATATAAATTAAGATTCTCTAATTTATGATTTAATTCAAAATATATTTATAATATATTTTAATATATTTTTTTGTTTCAAATATATATATATATATATATATATATATACATATATTATGATTGATGTTTTTACGATTGTACTTTTTAGCAGGTTTTTCCATGAAACTAAAAAATATTTAATTAATTAAACGGGTTGAAAAATTAATTAGCCAATCTCGATTATAATTTTTCTATAAAAAAATTCGCATATTGTAAATAATTTTAGTTGATATATTTTAAAATTAATAAATATTAAAATGATTTCATACTTATATTATTCAAATATTTGAAGCGTCAAATTATGCTTTATGTTTGAATGAAGTTTTTAACGGATAGTTCCATCAAATTTGCAAATTATATATACGACTACAACATGTATTTTATAAAATAATATTTTAGATAAATAAAATAACAATTAAACATATACCACATAACTTTTACAATAGTTGTTTTCACATATATATATTTTTTCCAAACATGATCTTACGATACAACACAGATTAAAATATATAATGCGAAATCGTTATTTTAATCTCTTAATCCTTACGATATATCTTTTCCAAATAACACATAATTCATTTAAAAAAAAACTAAATTGCTAATTCACTGTTTATAATGTTGGTTAAACAATTATAATCAAAATTAGATTACATAATTAAAAATCTAAACTACTATTAATAAAATGAATAAAAAGTAAAATTTGTAAAGAAAATTATACCCGCACTTAGAAGTGCGGGTCAAAATCTAGTATTGGATTAAAAGAACAGTTGTACATAAGATTATTTTTAAACTCCAATCTGAAGTAACCTACTAAAGACTTTAACTTTTTTCTCTTCTCCTCCCTGTGTTTACTACAAATATAGAAATAGCCCCACCAGCCATACTCTCATGACCGCTAAGAACAAAACCAAAAACCTCAACCAAATTGAATCCACAAACCTTAAAACAAATGAACTTAAATAAAAAGACCAGATGAGATGACACTATAAAGATGATCTCTCTAATGTTGTCTTCCAATAGCTTTGCCACAAAGAAGAAGATTATCAGGAGGATTGTATTCATTGGCTAGACTCTGAACTGGATCCCATACTTTCAGATAAAACTGCTGTCCTGAATATTGTCTTTCCCATATCGCTGATCTCATATTCCACATTCCTTGGTTGTCCAAAGACACCAAGATTGTTGTCCATGAGTTTGGGTAGACCTGCATTTTATAAGCCCAAGAAACACAATAAACAAACCAAAGTTCCAACCTTTTTTGTTCATTGATTCAGCAGTTCTGTTTCGAAATTCTCACCTGAGTTGTGTGTCTGGTTAGAGCATCAGCAAGATTGTAAAGTGGTCTCTTTGCAGGTGTCCATTGTCCAGAACCAAATCTAAGTGTCATAACAAAGACAAACAGTTAGAAAATCTGACTTGGAGTCAAAACAGTCAAGAAAATCTAGGAAGACTCACCCAACAACCCAGAAGTCATAACCGTCAAGGTGCCAAGACTGAACTGATTTCTCATTGTTCTGAAACACAATTTCAAGGAAATCATGGAGAGATGCTTGAACAACTGATGTAGCAACAGTTGCAGGAGAGTTAGAAGGGACACTCTGAATAGCATTTGTGCTGAAAACTCCAGCAATGTTGAAGTGATCAGCGAGTTTTAAAGGCGTCTCTGAGTTCACATAAGAGACTCCATTCACTGCATAGCGTTGCTTCCCGTTGATCAAAGGAGCTGAATTTGAGAAAACAAATGACTTAGTTGGTGTGATTTTCCCATAGTGGAATGATCCTTGAGGGTTTGGTCTAGCTGCATTAGCCGTTAAGTTCCACCTGAAATCACCACAAAGAAAACACAATCAAATGATCTAACCCTTGGCACTAAACGTTATTGCTGGTCTTACTTGTATGTTCTTGCTTGTCTCATGGACCAAACAAGCTCTCCAGGTGGAAGAGGAGGGAAATCACCCGAAGCTGGGACACGAGAGTTAGAATAACGCAACAGACCAGTAACAGAAAGCTTGCTCCTTATGAACCGGGTGCTTGCAACGATGTAGTAATCTTTAGGAGATTGGTTTAATGTCACAAGAACAGCTAGAGACTGGCCAACATGAATGTCAAGAGAATCATAATCGTTTTGAATTACATGAGAGCCTTCAACTTCGATTAGTTTCATTGTATGTCCTTGAATTCTGAAGTTGAAACTGCTTGATAACCCAACATTGGAGATTCTCAACATGTAACTCTTCCCTGAAAGATTCAAAAACCATACAGAGACAGAAAGTAAAACACCAGAATACATTCAAAGAAACAATTTTGTGTAAAGCTGAGGACTTTTAACACCAGAATACATTCAAAGAAACAATTCTGTGTAAAGCTGAGGACTTTAAATCTCACCTTGATCGCCTGTAAATGTTGTCTGGGTTTGTCCGTTTATGAGCATTCCATCTGGGAATGGAAGAACACCACCAGAATCCAAACGCTGTTGAAGCGTTTTGTGGTTGGTTTTGAACCAATCACCAATGAGTAAAGTGAAATCTGCGACTGGGAGAGGGTAAGGGATTGGGATTCTAGGTCTTGCATAGACATTGATAGCTCCAAAACCACCGGCGGCTTTGTGAAAAGCGGTGGAAGGAAAGTAATTGTAAGTTCCGATCTGATCTTTGGTTTGGAATTTGTAAGTGAAGTTTGAGTTTGGTTGGATTGGACAGTTTGTGCCCAGGACACCATCTTGCCATGAGTTCTTCCTCTGCTTGATTCCATTCCTAAATAACAAACATTTAAGAGAAAATATCAAATACCCATTTCGAGTATAACATAATCAGCTCAATAACTCTCAATTGATCAAACCTTTCAGAGGAACTGAGAGAACCCTAATCCTCAAATCTATGTGCTAATACAAGACACATTTAAAGTTTAAATCTTTTGGGTTTAATCAAGCAGAAATATAAGATTACCAGGTTAAGAGGAAAGGTTGGTCAAGTTTATTGATGAGGTTGAGGATGATGTTGTCATTAGTCACAACATCAAGCTTAGGACCAGGGAACTGACCATTGATCAGAATAACCTAAAACAAGCAAGCAAACAAACAAACAAAACATCAATAACAAAGTCTGAGCAGCAAACAAAAAAATGGATCTCAGACTTTCCATAAGTAGAAACTGTTGTTGTGTACTTTGTTGTACCTGTTGAGGAACACCAAGAGGAGAGATAATGCCATAAGTGACAGTCCATGTGTAATACTTGTAAGGGCTTTCTCCTTTCACTGACACCAAACAGCTCAACAAAGCTAAAGCTCCAAGAAGAAGATGAAGCAAAGATGTTCTCGTTTTGAAGGCCATTTTCATGGCTTACTAAAAGAATGATAAAGACAGGAGATTGAAGACAGCTCAGAGACTCTCCTCTTGAAAATGGGTTTGAGAAATGAAGGGACTTTGATCTATATAGTAAATGCAACTAGATCCGGATGTTGAGGGTGACATAAGTAAGTTAGAGGAAAAGTAACAAAGGTGGTTCCAATCAATGACAAGTGAAGATCTCGAGTTAGTTTTTAGTAGTATTTTTAGTATTTTTTTTTATTTTGGTCGAAGATATTATCAACTCTTCATAAATCAACTTCAGCAACTTTTTACACCATTAAATGTTAAAGGACACATTTTTGGTAAATTACTCCCTCCATTTCTTAAACAATAATTTTTAAATTTTATTCTTATTTTATAAAATAGATATTTTTCATTTTTATGTATTTTAATAAACTAATAACGATAAATTTTAAATTTCAAAAATATAATTAAATTACAATTAGTTTAAATTTACAAAAAATGTTAATGAAAAAAACAATGCATCTTAAGTTTGTTTGTCAACAATTTTTTTTTTTTTAATATGTGTAAAAATCCTAAAATATCTACCATTTAAACCAGGAGTATCATTATCATTCACATTTGAATTAGTTTGGTTTATTAGCTGAGATTATAGACACATTTGAGTAAATTATCATTATCATCCACATTTTAATTGCTGGTTGGATTGGTACTTGTACTTTATTAGTTGAAAATGAAAATACTAAGGAAATTAAAATTACAATAAAGTTGTTAATGTGAAAACAAAAAGGAAGATAGTGGATAATGCGGTGACAACGGGATTGAATGACTTCACGCGTTTTGGTTATGATTATTGCTTCCAGCCAAAGCTTAGCTTTCATTATTCGACTATTCCCGATAACGATTCCATAAAAAGCTTAAATGAAAATATTATGTCCTATATTATCGCCGCTGATTTTGCAGTTCCTTCATGTTCACGGCCAAGGAAACTTTTCTTTTCTTGGCAGCAATTATAAACGAACTTTCTAGTTTCTACGATATGATAATGAAAAATTTGAAACAACAGGAGTAATATACTATTCTTGTCATAAGAGTATCTCTCTATTTTTATTATCATCGTTATGGTCATCTGCCTTGTTGAAAGCTGTGCCACTTTTGCTGAATTTACTGCAAATCTGATTAAAGATAATTTTGTTTTTATTTTTCTGCATTCATTTCAAGCTTTTAAAACTCGCAGTTGGGAAATATGGTCCACCGTCCACCGACTGGTTAAATATTTTAAAGGAAATCGTTACTATTCTTTATGATTACAGGAATATAAAATGTACGTCTACGTTAAATGGAATGGATGTAAACAAAACAAGACACCATGCATGCAGATCAGAAACGCAACTCCATTTGTTTTAAAAGTATGTATAGTTAAATAAACTAATTACATCTACTTATGTGTTATGCTTAAACTGTACCGCATGTAAATATTGTGAAAGTTTGATCGTTGACTCGGTGAATAATACGTAAATCAGAGAAATGAGTCAACCAAAGAAGACAGTAAAAGAAATCGTATTTAGGCAGCAGCATAATGAATGATTGTGTCGGAAAAAAATTGGAGGACAGAAGCATGTGGGGGGAGTAGTTGATTAAGCATCATTGTTTTAATTAAAAATTATCAATCACTAATTTGATTCTTTTTTCTTCTTGTCTCTTAATCATTTAGATTAATCAAGTGACATAGAAGAGTCAAAATGAGCTGACCCTATTCGGACATGTGAAATCTCTCACGATAATGGACAGTCACATGCTATGCCTCTTATCTTTATTTCTCTACTTCTCGATCTGAAATGAAAATTACGAGCTACATATTGTCTTTGTCTGGTAGTGGTTTCAAATTATGAGCATTTTTAATCACGCATTATCTGTTGACACGAAAAAAATAATATACACATTTTGTTTTTGGGCCCATATAAATATAAAGCTTATCTAAGTGGGCCGCTTATGGTGGCCTAAAACTAAGAAATCCACCATCCGTTCGCAAGTACGCAAACGTAAGTGCTGACGCAGTTCCCAGGTAATTACGCGGCAATGGAGAATTTTCCGATGAACTTGGAATTGCTTCGCAATTAAGCTAAAGCTTCTTTTTATTTTTCGTCTTCCTTGAGATCCCCTTCTTAGCATGTTAGACTTTCAACGAATTTCAGATTCTACGCACAAAAATTGAGAGTTTTTTTTGGGTTTGATTCTGGGTTTTGAGAAATAAGAATGACCGATTGGGTTGATTTAGGAGTAGGTTCTATTGGTGGAGCTTTGGTCTCTGAGGCTCTGAAAGCTCTGATCACAGAGGCAAAGAAGTACAAATCATTCAAACCCTTGTCCAAGGATCTCGTTTCAACGATGAACAGATTACTTCCGTTGACCCAAAAGATCGATTCGATGCAAAACGAGCTAGACCACGGTGTTGGGGAGCTTAAGGAACTGATGGATACGATCGAAAAAGCTCGTCTACTGGTTGTCAAGTTTCCAGGCGTCCGGTGGTACAATAAACCTAAATATGCCAGAAAAATCGAGGGAATCAACAAAGCTATGGTGAAGTTCTGTGACATTGATCTGCAGGTTCTACAGTATAGGAACCAGTTGTCAGTATTGGGTTTGGCCGGGAACCTTGTGGATAAGGTGGACGGTTTGAGTAAGAGAATGGATGGATTGAGTGTTCATGTCCCCGTTTTTACGGATCTTTGTTCCGTTCCCAAGCTTGATAAGGTTCTCGTTGGATTGGATTGGCCATTGGTGGAGGTCAAGAAGAAGCTCCTTGACAATGCCGTGGTTAATCTCGTGGTGTCTGCTCCTCCCGGGTGCGGGAAGACCACGCTCGTAACTCAGCTTTGTCACGAAGCAGAAATCAAAGGTATTAATATTATAAGTTTCCATCTTTACACTTAAGTTGTTGTTCTTATGTAGTTTCCATTTGGCAGGAAAGTTCAAGCATATTTTCTTCTGCGTTGTGTCAAGTACTCCTAACTTTAGGGTCATTGTACAGAATCTACTCCAGCACAACGGTTACCCTACACATGTATTTGAGAACGAATCTCAAGCAACCGTTGCCTTAAGAAATCTGCTGGAGAAACTCATAGAAGACGGTCCTATATTGTTGGTGTTGGATGATGTGTGGTTGGGAGCGGAGTCCTTGCTTCAAAAATTTCGATTTACCTTACCGGATTATAAGATTTTGGTGACTTCTCGGTCTGATTTTCCGAGCTTTGGTTCCAATTATCGTTTGAAACCTTTGGAAAATGAAGATGCTAGAGCCCTTCTCATTCAGTGGGCATCACGACCTGATAACGTGTCTCCAGCTGAGTACGAAGATCTTCTCCAAAAGGTATTAGTTTTACTTATACGAACCTACAAATTTGTGATCCAACCAATCTGATTACTAGAATTTTTAATTCTACCTTCAAGTTGTACGATTCACTGCCTTGTTTAAGGAAACAGTAAATTCATCAAAGCTTTGTATTTTTCCACATGGTGGGGATTGCAGATATTGAAACGCTGCAATGGATTCCCAATCGTAATTGAAGTAGTTGGCGTTTCACTTAAAGGAAGATCTCTAAATACTTGGAAAGGCCAGGTGGAAAGCTGGTCCCAAGGAGAAAAAATTCTTGATAGTCGTCAGCCTCGTACTGTGCTAGAATGTCTGCAGCCTAGCTTCAGTGCCCTGGAACCCAATCTTAAGGAATGTTTCTTGGACATGGGCTTATTTCTTGAGGACCAAAAGATACGAGCTTCTGTAATAATTGACATATGGGTGGAAATATACGGTAAAAGTGACATCGTGTGCATGAAGTACCTTGAAGACCTTGCCTCCCAGAATCTGCTTAAACTTGTTCCTCTTGGGTATGTTGTTTCTGTTTTAACGCTGTGTCCTTACACCTTCTTTCCATCCACTATTAGAGAAACTGATTTGATTGCTTTGTGAACAGAAATGAGCACGTAGACGGTTTCTACAATGAGTTTTTAGTCACTCAACATGATATCCTTAGGGAGTTGGCTATCCATCAAAGCGAATTAAAGGAAAACTTGGAAAGACTAAATTTGGAGACAAGAGAGGATAAATTTCCAGACTGGTGTTTGAATCCAGGACATCCTATTATTAATGCCTCTCTCTTGTCCATCTCAACAGGTAATTCTTCGAGGTCCTCACAATTGAATTCATTGGTTATACAAATCTCTGTTGTTTCTTGCAATATGACTTTCCTATAACTATGCTTGGTCTTTCTTTTTTGGTTACAGATGATTTGTTCTCATCGAATTGGGTTCAAATGGATTGCCCCAATGTTGAGGCTTTAGTTCTTAATATCTCTTCACCAATCTTTGCGTTACCAAGCTTCATTGCTGGAATGAAGAAGCTAAAGGTTCTGATAATCACAAATCACGGTTCTTGCCCAGCAAGATTGAGCAATTTCTTGTGTCTCAGCTTATTACCAAACCTGAAACGGATTAGATTGGAAAGAGTTTCAGTCACTTCCCTGGACATTCTCCAATTGCAACTCGTCAGTCTAAAGAAGTTGTCTTTTGTTATGTGTAGTTTCGGTGAGGTTTTCTACGACATTGAAGACATAGATGTTTCTAAAGCTCTTCCAAGTTTACAGGAGATTGACATAGACTATTGCTACGATCTTGATGAGTTACCGTATTGGGTCTCTGAAGTTGTTTCACTGAAGACACTTGGAATCACAAATTGTAACAAGCTCACTGTACTTCCAGAAGCTATGGGGAACTTGAGTAAATTAGAAGTGTTGAGGCTGAGTTCTTGCATCAATCTCTCTGAGCTGCCTGAAACGATAGAGAGACTCAGCCATTTGAGGAATCTTGATATTTCTCATTGCTTAGGATTGAGAAAGTTGCCGCTAGAGATTGGGAAGCTGCAGAAGCTGAAGAAGATCTCGATGAGAAAGTGTTGGAGATGTGAATTACCGGATTCGGTGATGAATCTAGAAAATCTGGAGGTGAAATGCGATGAAGAAACAGGAATGATCTTGTGGGAAAGGTTGAAGCCAAAAATGATAAATCTGAGAGTTCAAAAGGAGGAACCAGAACATAACTTGAACTTACTTCAAATGTTTTAAGCTGTGAGTGAAAAGTTATTTGCATTGCTTGTGGAGTTGTGGTGACTTCTGTAATGTTGTGATTTAGTCTCATGTCACCCAATGTACATGGAAACAATGGTGTGTATATCTGTTCTTTATTAATAAAAGTATACATTACAATTTATATAGGTTACGTAAAAGAAGACGCAAATGCAATTTACAGGTAATTGCGAGGCAAGCGGGAGGCAGGAAGTCAACGGCTACAAGTTTGCTTTCTAAAAAAGCTAAAGCTTTTGATTTGTTTTCCTTGTCGTGTGATCCCCTTCTTATACATACAATGTTAAGACTTTCAGCGATATTCAGAATCTAGAGACAAAATCTGAGAGTGTATTTTTTTCTCTCTAAATTTGTGAGGTTACCTGAAATTAAAGAAGATGAACGAGGCGGCTGAATTGGTGGTAGGTGCTATTGGGGGAGCTTTTGCCTCTGAGATCTTGAAAGCGGTGATTAAGGAGGCGAAGCTGGTGTATGAGTTCGATCATGTGTCTAAGGAGCTCGCATCGACCATGGAGGAATTGCTTCCGATAGTTACAGAGATCGAATCGATGCAAGGTGGTGAGGAAATAAAGACTCTCAGGGATACGATCGATAAAGCTAGTGTGCTGGTTAAGGAGTGTTTAGGCGTCAAGAAGTGGAAGAAACTCTTAAAATCTTATTATACCAGAAGAGTTAAGAAAATCAACGGGAAGATGCTCAATTTCTTGCAGTTTCAACTACCGGTAATTCTGCTTAGGAACCAAGGGAAGCACACGCTTACGCTCGAAGCCATTACTAATTGTATCGAAACCATCAGTAAGAGGATGGATCTTATGAATGTTCCTGCGCCCGTTTACACGAAGCTTTGTTCAGTTCCCAAGCTTGATGATAAGGTTCCTGTTGGATTGGATTGGCCATTGATGAAGCTTAAAAGGATGCTCCTTGATGATTCCGTGGAGAGTCTTCTCGTGTCTGCTCCTCCCGGATGCGGCAAGACCACGCTGGCTACTCAGCTTTGCCACCACCCAAAAATCAAAGGTATATAGTATATGCATTTAATTTTGAGTCTTAAAGTTTCCATCTGGAATTGTATTTCTTATTGTTTCTCATCATCTAGTGTTTGTTTCCTTTGGCAGAGGAGTTCAAACATATCTTCTATAGCGTTGTGTCAAGTACTCCTAACTTTAGGGTCATAGTACAGAATCTACTCCAGCACAACGGTTACGAAGGTGTTTCATTTGAGAACGATCCTCAAGCAGCTAATGCCTTAATAGATCTGCTTGAGGAACGAAGAGAAGACGGTCCTATATTGTTGGTGTTGGATGATGTGTGGGATGATGTGTGGCATGGAGCGGATTCTTTGCTTAAGAAATTTCGGACTACATTACCAGGTTATAAGATTTTGGTGACCTCTCGGTTTGACTTGCCCGATATCGGTTATACCTATCATTTGAAACCTTTGGAAGACAAAGATGCCAAAGCCCTTCTCGTTGACGTTGCACCGCTGCCTTATAACGCGTCTCAAACTGAGTATGAAGATCTTCTCCAAAAGGTATTAGTTTCATCTGATTACGAACTTTCTATTCTAGAATCTTTACCCTTCAAGTTTTAAGCTTCGACTGTCCTGTGTGTGGGAAATGCTAGATTCATTTTGTTCTTTTTCAGATATTGAAATGTTGCAGTGGATTCCCACTCGTAATTGAAGTAGTTGGCGTTTCACTTAAAGGAAAACCTCTCCATTCATGGAAAGGTCTGGTGGAAAGTTGGTCTGAATGGGAAACAATTCTCGACAGTCCTGGTGTGCTAAAACGTCTGCAGCCTAGCTTCAATGCCCTGAAACCCCATCTTAAAGACTGTTTTATGGACATGGGTTCATTTCTCGAAGACCAAAAGATACGTGCTTCCGTTATAATTGACATATGGGTGGAACTATATGGTAAAGGTACTAGTACTAGTAATAGTATCGCGTACATGAAATACCTCAATGACCTTGCTTCCCAGAACTTGCTTAAACTTATTCCTCTCGGGTATGTTGTAACTATGTCTCAGTATTGTGTCTTTACCCCTTCTTCTTGTCATATACCATTTTTGATGAACTTGTTTATTTGCTTTACCAGGAGAAATGAGCCCGATGCTGGTTTCTACAATGAGTTTGTAGTTATCCAACATGATATCCTGAGGGAGCTTGCTATCCATCAAAGCAACCCGGATGCAATACTAGAAAGCAAAAGACTCAGTTTGGTAATACAAGGAGATAACTATCCTGATTTGTGTTTGAATCAAAGGGAGGCTGCCCGCTTCCTGTCTATCTCTACAGGTCTTTTCTATTATAGAGATTATAAATATTCACTGTTTCTACAAATTATGACTTTCCTATACCTCACTATACTCGCTTCTTCTACTTTTCTGTTACAGATGATTTGTTCTCATCGAGTTGGGTGGAGATGGATTCTTTCCAGTTCCCCAATGTTGAGGCTTTACTTCTTAATATCTCTTCATCAAACTATGCATTACCAAGCTTCATTGCTACAATGAAGAAACTCAAGGTTTTGATTATCATAAATCACGGTCTTGATCCTGCAGAATTGACCAACTTGTCGTTTCTCAGCTCATTACCGAAACTGAAACGGATCAGACTGGAGAAAGTTTCAATCATTTTTCTGGAAATTCTCCAATTGCTCCCCGGCAGTCTCAAGAAGCTGTCTTTGTTCGGGTGTCGTTTCCGTGAGGTTTCTTATGACAAAAATGAAATAGATGTCTCTAAAGCTCTGTCGAGTTTGAAAGAGATTGACATGGACTATTGTTATGATCTCGATGAGTTGCCCTGGATATCTGAAGCTGTTTCACTGGAGACACTTAGCATCACAAACTGTAATAAGCTCTCTATACTTCCAGAAGCTATAGGCAACTTGAGTAAGTTGCAAGAGTTGAGGTTATGTTCTTGTATTAATCTCTCCGAGCTGCCTGAAACTGTTGTGAGACTCAGCAACTTGCAGTTTTTGGATATTTCTCATTGCCCAGGATTGAGAAAGTTGCCCCTAGAGATTGGGAAGCTGCAGAAGCTGAAGAAGATCTCGATGAGAAAGTGTTGGAGATGTGAATTGCCGGATTCAGTGATAAATCTAGAAAATCTGGAGGTGAAATGCGATGAAGAAACTGCATTCTTGTGGGAAAGGTTGAAGCCAAAAATGGGAAACCTGAGAGTTCAAGAAGAGGAAACAGAGCACAACCTGAACTCGCTTAAGTATCAAGATTGGTGAAAGAACATTTCCACTAGCTTGTGTGTGTCTTGTAATGTTGTTTATTCTCATCATTCAAATGCAAATAGAAGTAATGCTGTATGCTTCTGTGTTTATTAATAAAACTGTATACAACATATTTGATTTTTTTTTTTTGTAGGGTCAGTTTGCTTTTGTGTTGTGATGTCTTGCAAGTTTGTAACATTGAATAATATATGTTTATAGATATAATATTTTACATTGCATATGTATGTAGGAAGAGAAATACCAACAAATCAAATGAGAAACTATTCATGAGAATTCCAAGAAATTTTAATACCTCTCGTAAAACATAGTGGACTAGATTCTAAGATGAACCACAATTTCTTATTCATCATACAAAATACTCCAAACTTCGAATGTAGGTTTTAGCATCCATATATATTTACTGTAAACTTTCATTTTACACATACAACAAATAAATTTAGTTACTCATGATGATAAAAAAATACAACTTATTTAGTAAAAATATATCTAGCCAACCCATAAACCAAAAAGGATACAACACCTAGCCATAGTAGATACCTCAAAACGATGGACAAAAACCGACAGCTCACTATACTCTCACCAACCCATAATTCTCTTCTTGAAGAAGTTCCATTACAACTGTCTCCTTCGATAACGACATGGTTTGGTTCCTCGTACACCAAACTTAAACCACAATTCACAATCTCACCTGCTCCATCTCTCACTTCGAATTTGATTAAAGCCTCTGTAGGAACACATTTGCGATGTTCTCCCGACCCTTCTACATGATCTTTTAGGTGTGAGCAACTGGTGTAACCGATAAACACATGGTCTGAATCAATCTTGCGCGGTTCAATCCAACCTCCACCAAGAGTGCAGCTGAAACGTATACATGTACCAGTTTTGTTTGTGAACTCACAAGTGCACTCTATTGAGAAACGGTTGATTTCATCTTGAGTGTAAGGGAATGCGACAACAGCGCATAGAACTATTGTTGAAAGCCTGTTGTCAGACCAATGTGGCGGAAACTGCAGCTGTAACGAGGATCCAACTGTGCAATGGTTGAACCATGAAGGGACTTCGCTCCCTGGAAAGGAAGTGATGAGCAAAGCTTCTGAAACATTTCCCTGCAAAAGTAACAAAAATAATAATCATAAACTGTTAAAAGAGATTCGATTAGATAAAGTTAGGAATGGTACCTCTTTATAGCATCTAACTGCATCTAGCTGGCTTTTCCTTTGACCATATGATGTGATGCTATTCTTTGCAACTTGTTCAAGATTGTAGCAGTTGGTGAATATGAATCTAGAGCGAACCTGCACTATAAGCTTAAGAAGGGCCATGGGCGTTGCAACTGTTTTCAGTTTGTCGCAGCCATGTGCATCCATGATCTCTAGATTTGGTGGGAGCAATGGAATTGATGTGAGATTCGTGCAGTACTTCAAGTCGAGCCATTTCAGATGATATAGTTGACTGATGTCGATTTGCAGGTTGCTGATCATATCGTTCCTGCTTAAGCATAGACGTCGCAATGAGGATACGCCGTTCAAACCACGTCTTAATTCAGGTAAAAGTTCCACTTTTGAGCTATTAAACTGCAATATCTTCGGCATGTCTGTAATTGCTGTCCCATCAAGCAATAAAATCTGCAGGCATTTCATGTTTTCAATGGGAATTGGAAAAGTTTGGAGCTTTGAACAACCAGATAGCACCAGTTCTTGCAGAGCTTTCAGCTTCCCCAGGCATTCTGGAACTGCCCCCAACATTTTGCAGTCTTTCAAGTTCAACACAATCAGTCTCTGGAGCTTCCCCATGTTTCTAGGAAGTTGACCAATTGCAGTTCCATCTAAGTGTAGGGTTTCTAGATTATCCGAAATAACCCGGAATTTCTGAAGGCTTGAGCAGTTGGTAAGGATGAGAGTTTTCATAGAGATCAGATTCACATGCGGAAGAACCTGGAGACTCGTGCATCCTCTCATGTTGAGTAAAATAAGACTTTTCATACGATTCATCCCACGAGGCAACTCCTCCAAACTCGTGCAGCCTTCAAGATTCAATCTTTGGAGACTTTCAGCATTTAGCAACCCTGACAGATTGCATAACTTGCTTGAGTAGCTAAGATCAACCCACTTTAACTTCGGTGTATTCTACAATGAACAGACAGAAAAACTAAGCAACTCTTACCTACAGTTAGCTAATAAAACCATAATGGTGAACTTTAAATAGAGACAAACCTTAACACCTTCCCAGATCTCTTTAATCTGGCTGTAAGGCAGGTTAAGGTCGGTAAGATTCTTGGGGTTGATGTCTTTAGGAAGTTTATCCAAAGGGAATTTCAGCCAATAGAAATATCGTACTTCATCCAACGTAAAATCAAGTCCCTCAGGGAAGTTTAGTTTGCAGTCAGCTTCGCATTCCCGATGACAACGAGAACTATAGAATTTGAGGTACCTAAGATTACGCATCCCGCTGAAGGTACATTTTTCCAAAGGAAGCTTCTTCTTTAGTTCAGACATGTCGAGGAAAATACCTCTCACACTGTCTGCTCCCTGCTTAACCAGTTAAAGAAATAGGTTAGCAAATAGAAGTCTTTTGAACATTAAAGTGCTGCTAAGTGAGCTTCTAATTTATCATGCAAAAAGATCGCCGGACTTTATCTTACCGCTCTTTTCTTCAGCGCACCAACAACGTCTTTATGGTCCCACAGCCTACCCGACCCTGGTGAACCAAGTTCCTTGCCAAATGTATACAGTAAATCATGCATCTCCACTCGTCCACCAGAAATGTTTATAAAGAATTTACCGGCAAGATCCTTTATTTCACTCACAGCATCAATGGGCTCAACGTCACACGACTCCACTAAACACCTTACGTAGTACTCATCCCCTGATCTAAAGAAACAGGCGACATCGAGAAACACATCTTTTTGAAGCTGACTTAGTCCATCATAGCTTATCTGCAAGACATTTTGTATGTCCTTGTTGGGACTCTGTTTCAGCTCGCGAAGTTTTTGTTCCCAGCGAGTCTCGTCTTTTCCATTAAGCTCAACGCCCAATATCTTGAGAGCTAATGGATTGCCTTTGGCATAATCCGCAAACAATCTAGAAAGATTCAGGAGATTTCCATCCGGAGTACAGAGCTTACCTCTAAACGCAAAATAGCTGAAGTACTGAAAGCTGTCCCTGCCAGTCAGTCTCAGGACCTCATATGTGTTATCAACCACCCCTTCTATCACTGACTTATCGCTAGTCGTGATAAAGATTCTGCTACCTCTCTTAAACCAGTCACATTCGCCAAGAAGATCCTCTATCTGTTTCTTGTCACTCACATTATCAAGAACAACAAGAGACTTCTTACTGAGTAAGAGTGCCTTCAAGGATTGAGGCGACAGGTTGGCGACTTCTTGGTCCACGCCATCATCCTTCAACAACTCTTTCATGAAAGTGTTCCGATCCATCATGCCTTGTTTGCACATTTTACGGACATCATTGAGAAAAACACAGCGTAGGAACTCGCCTTGCCGCTTTTTATAAAGCATCTCCATCAAAGTAGTCTTACCAATCCCGGGCATCCCAACAACACCAATCGTAAGAGTACTCTTGCACTCGAAATCTGACTTCCCTTCCAACTGTGTAAGACGTGTTTCGATGCCAAACAGTGGAGGGGGCAAGTCAGTTTCAGCAGCTTCAGGCGTTTTCTCTTCTCCTGCACAAGGATTATCAATGGGGATTTGTCTTTCCAGAACAGGCGAAACATCAGTAGATAACACCTTTATGACTTCCCCTACAATTTGATGAACGCATTCGCCTTCATCGCTGTAAGACAAGTTAAAACGAAGCGATCAGAAACCCTGATAGCCAAAATAAAAGTTATGTCACTTTGGCAATTTTAAGATACCTCGTTTCGACTAACGTGAAGCCTAGCTTTTTGGGAACAGCCTTTAAAGCGTCTCTCCACTTATCGAGCCTTTCACCTTCACAATTCTTAATCAATTCCAAAAAGTTGCGACCGAACTCTCCCGTGAGATCTTTTACATCGTCTGTCTCCACCTTGTAGAAGATGGGGATGACCACAAGTTTGCCCAAGTCAACGCACTCTTTGATCTTTTCCAGCTCGTTCAAGCACCACTTTGACTCCGTATACATGCTTGAGAAGATGGCCAGCGCGATCCTAGATTCTTCGATTCTGGAAAAGAGGTTGCTGAGATCTCTACCTTTAGTTTCGTTTTTGTCGATAAAGACGTTGATTCCATCCTTTCTCATGGCCCTCTCCAGGTGGCTGACGAAGCCGTTTCGCAGTTGTTTCCCTCGAAAATTGATGAAGACTTGATGCTGCGGCGGTGATTGGACGGAGGAAGAAGAGGAGACCACCATGATTGATTTGTCAGATGCGATTAGGGAGTAGAAATTGTTTCGATTGCAACTATGACGCTATCTTTGTTGAGTGAGAGGCAGGCAGGTGTGGAAGAGAGAAGAGTGGACTTTTTTCTTTTCCACTAATTAAAAACGTTTTCTGTTTTTTTTTTTTGGAGTATATACAAGTAGGCAATTTTTTGGAGTATATACAAGTAGGCTATTTTTTTTAGAGTATATACAAGTACGCCAGTTGATCAAAAAAAATACAAGTAGACCTATATGACAGATCTAGATATCCGGCTTTTTGAGATATCTGAATCCGGATCACTATCCAAATCCGAATTATCTGAATATCTACTTTTCGAATATCTATAAAATACCGGATATCTCTGGATATCCGAATCCGATCCATAATTTGATTAAATTTTTAAACTTTTTACATACTAAACCGATCAGAGGCGAATCTATAAGATTTATTCAATGGGTGCACTATTAATTAAAATAAATAATAAGGCATAACCAATGATTGAACTTGAGACATTAAGGGTGCACTTGCTAACTTTTACCATGTGATCTAACCAAATATTAATGTTTTCATGCACAAAATTATAAATATCATTGTGATTAGGGGTGCACATGTATAGCTGGCTTCGTCCCTGAAATCTATTCGTCAACTATTTTAGGTTTAATTTGAGTTTTAATAAATGATATATTGTTTTATTATTATTTTAAAATCGTATTAGACCTTGGTAAATAAACTCAATCCGGTCAATTTTCTTGAACCAAACCATGTTAGCCATCAAATTCACTAATCGATAACGTTTTTAAGAGTAAAACAAAACAATGGGGTTATTGCATACAATAGTCGATCGCTCATACTTCTTTTATTATCATTTAAATTAAAAAATTATAAGAACATATATAATATAAAATATATATGGGATTTCCGGTTCTGAAATTTTTTATTATCCGAATATGGATCCCATTCCGTCAGATCCATGATTTTACTATTCGGATCCAACACCCGGAATATCCTTTTTTTCGAAACGGATCAGATCCAAATCCTAGATAATAATCTCATTCCTATATACAAGTTGATAACAAAGAGTTTTGTTGTATTTGCATAAATAACAAGATTTTATATTTATGGATACTTTTTCTTTTGTGGCATCCTTTGTGGCAGTTTGTGCTTTTTAAGACATTATGGCTATGAATGATTACTCTGGGACACAATAGACTAAACTAAGTGTAGATTAAATCCCCTAATTTTTTTCCTAAAAAATGGTTTGTATTTAGTCTGTAGTAGTTTTTTTGTTTTTGTTTTTTTTAATCTGCACTAAAGTAAATAAAAAATTATGAATGGAATAAAAGAATGGTATCGAACATTTCCAAATTAATCCACCAACCACATCTACCATTCAAACTCTATAATTGTAAGAAAAATCAAAAAAAAAACAGCTATATCTTTTTTCCACTTATTTATCTCTCTTTTCTATCTTTCATGATTTTTTTGCACCTTTTCTCTATTTTCCTGCTTTCATTTTTTATTTCATCCTTCATATTTTTCTTACTTTTTGAGAAATATTTTGTTTTTCACCAAAAACTTATAATTTTTATATTATATAATATTTATATATTTTTATAACTTTCTATATAACCTGAAAATTGTTATATAAATCGTACATATTCAAATTTACTAGATAAATATAAAGTAGATGCATATATTTAAATAATAATATTGAAAATAATATTTACGGATAAATTAGCATGAATTACTTTTTAGACAAATTATTGTGGATAATATTTTATTGTGTGATCAAGATTTTTGAAATTTTTAGTTTGAATCTCGAACACAAAAAAACTAACTCCTACTTTTTAATAGAGATGTCAAACGGGCTAACTCAAGTTCAGATAGCCCAATCCACTGCATTCTTTTTCTTCTTCGGGTTCATCGGGTTAAACGGGTTGCTGTCTGAAACTTTATGATCCAAATCCAATCCATATTTTATGGGTTAGCGGGCTGATCCACGAATTTCTATAAAACTTGTTCTATTAATTTTAATTTTATAAGTAACTATATACACATGTTTTTTAGTTTTTATATATGTTTTGGTGAAAATTTCAAATAAAAAAAATAAATTATAGATCTAGATATTTGCATATTTTATATTTTGTGGACACTTTTCCTTTTTGTGGCGGTTTACGCTTTTTAAGACATTATGGATGTGAATAATTACGGTGGGACACAATAGACCAAATTAATTAAGTGTGGATTAAAATATATTAATTTTGTGATAGACGCAGACCAAATTTTACTTTAAAAGTGGTTCGTACTTAGGTCGTAATAATTTTTTTTAGTCTACATAGGTCGTAATAATTTTTTTTAGTCTACACTAGTGTAAACTAAAAATTGTGAATAAAAAAAATGATATTGAACATTTACGAACTAATCCGCCCCGACCACATCTACCATTCAAACACTATAATTGTAAGAAAAATAAAAAAAAACTTTAGCTATATCTTTTTCCACTTATCTATCTCTCTCTTTTTATCTTTCATGATTTTTTTGCACCTTTGCTCTATTTTCTTCCTTTCATTTTTCTATTTCATCTTTCATTTTTTTTTTACGTTTTGAAATTTTTTTTTCACAAAAAGTTATAATTTTTATTTTATATAATATCTATATTTTTATAACTTTTTATATAACCTGAAATTGTTATATAAATAGTACATATTCAAATTTATTAGATAAATATAAAGTAGATGCATATATTTAAATAATAATATTGAAAAATAATATTTACAGATAAATTAGCATGAATTACTTTTTAGACAAATTATTATGGATACTATTTTATTGTGTGATCAAGATTTTTGAAATTTTTGGTTTGAATTAGGAACACAAAAAACTAATTTTTTGTACTAAAGACTATTAACACCTTAATTAAAAAAAAAAATAGATGTCAAACAAAAATTATGTGGTCCATGATTATGCGAGAAAGGGACTTTTCAATTATTAAAATTAAGGATGTCATTGTTAAGATGTAGGAGATGGAGTATGGGCTATAATTTCCGTTGTTTAATCATTTAATGGTCAACAAGGGGCATGGATTTGTCGTTAGCAAGCACCATTTTGCACGAAAAAAAACTTTTCTGGGCGAAAACATCCACGAAGTTTCCTCTATTGCAGATGTCCGCATTCTCTGCTCAGTGTTCTACCCCTTTGACAATTATTCCAGCTCTGAGATTTTATTGATCACCACTTAGATCTAATGGATTCTTCTGTTTCCCTACTCAGAATCGGTGCTTTTGCACTAGGTTTCCTCCCGATTTTGGGTACGCTGTTGTTAATGGTTTTCAAGAAATTCAGATCCAATCCACAAAACAAAATAATGGCTTCTTCTTCTTCGTCTCCCAGTTGGACACACGATGTCTACCCGAGCTACTGCGGGGAAGATATCAGCAAAGTCTTTCTCAGTCACATTCTGAGGGAGTTCATGAGTAACGGGTTCGTCACATTCAATGATAGTGGTTTGGAGCTGAGCAAGTTCACAAAAGCTATCAGAGGGTCGAGAATCGCGCTCGTTGTGCTCTCAAGGGAGTATACTTCCTCGTTGTTTTGCCTCGACGAGCTGGTGGAGATAATTAAGTGCAGGGATGAGTTGGGTCAGACAGTAGTGCCCGTCTTCTATGGATTGGATCAAATTGATGTAATGAAACTTACTGGAGATTTGGGGGAACGCTTCAGAACAACATGTGTGGGTAGAACAAAGGAGGAAACTGACAGATGGAGACGAGCATTGGAAACGGTGGCTGCAATCCCTGGTTACCATTCTCGCAGCTGGTTTGTCCTTCTTTTGATTACCACTTGCATATTCTCTAATCTTTGCTAATACATGAATGCAATATATTCACTTTTTTCTTATATATAAATGTGTAATGTGAATTATTCTTTGAGTATGTTTCATTGCCCCGTTTTCTTAGGGATTTTGAAGGGGAGATCATAGAACAAATAGCCACTGATATCGCCAACAGTGATGGACACCTTCGGGTGCTAAGGAAGTCCAAGAAGGAGTGGGAAATTGAACTACCAAGGTTAAAGACTAGAGTTGATGGAAAATTGGGGAGCATTAGAGATTCCACTTATGATTCCTTATGTGGTGAAGATAAAGAAATAGCAGACTGTGAATTGAATGCGAAGGGCGGGTTTCTTGCACGGTTTCATTCGGAACATAGTAAACAGATGCTAGAGCCTATCATCACTAACCAGGATGTACAGGCACGTAGGATCCAAGAGATTTTCTTTTCTTTGTCACTGCCTTGATCTCCGCATATTTGAACTCAATTGCTAACTAACCATCTAACACTTGCTTGTTTTTGGGTCCTTCTTTAGGAAGATTCTATTACAAGTGAAATAGCTTTCAAAGGAATACCTAATGGATTACTACACACCGTCTACATCTACTGCGCAGATACATTACAGTACTCTTTCGCCAGCCACCTCTCCATGGATTTCCGCCGGAAAGGCATTGCTGCCTTTGTAAATTGCAATAGGAGTCTCGATGTCATACAAGGAGCTAGCGCTTCTGTGGTGGTTTTCTCCAAGAACTACGTGTCCCCCACCTCATACCTGGACAAGCTCGTGACTGTTCTTCAGCGCCGGAGTAAAAGCGGCCAGCTGGTGGTTCCAGTGTTCTACGGCATTAGTCCATCAGATGTTGCTGTGCCGGAGAACGCTTTAGCTAATCGGATAAGAGGTTGGAGTAGCGCGCTCAAAGAACTGACAGAGTTACCAAGCCATCGGTTTAGGTAACTGTGTATAGATAAGTCTGTCACTTGAAAATTTAGAAGAACATAGCTTTCTTCTTCAAAACGCTTTCCACCAATCAAATCTAACACCACAAAGAAAAAAATTGCATAAATCTGGAAATAGGTATATTATATGGAACTAATAGTGTTATTATGATAGATGGACAATGTTCACAAAATGTGAGTAAATTTCTCGAAAACAATTTTGTTCTTCAGTATTCAGTAATGCCTTGTCCAATATTCACACTATAATTTTTATATTAATGCAAACAGGGAGGAATGCAGTGAGTGCGAACTTGTGGAAGAGATTGTCAAAAATGTCTACGAGAAACTCTTTCCCACTGAACAAATTGGAGTCAACTTAAGGCTGCTCGAGATAGAACAGTTGCTTTGCAAACAACCATGGGATATCCGACGCATAGGAATTTGGGGTATGCCCGGTATAGGGAAGACGACACTTGCTAAAGCATTTTTTGACCAGATCTCTGGAGGCTATGAAGCTTCTTGTTTCATCGAACACTTTGAAAAAGCTTTCCATGAGAAGGGATTTCACCGTTTGTTGGAGAAACATTTTGGGAGAACTTTGAAGGAATTGCCTCGTGTATGTAGTAGCATTACAAGACCTAGCCTCCCGGGGGACAAATTAACCAAGAAGAGAACTCTTATTGTTCTTGATGAGGTGGAAAATGCTTCAACTGCCGAGTCTTTTCTCGGAAAGATTCATTGGTTTGGTCCGGGAAGCCTAATCATCATAACCTCCAGAGATAAACAAGTTTTTCGCCTTTGTCAGATCAATCACGTGTACCAGGTTCAGAGCCTAAATGAGAATGAGGCTCTACAGCTATTCTCTCAATGTGCATTTGGAGAAGATATAAGAGAAGAAAATCTTCTGGGACTATCAATGGAAGTGATTGACTATGCTAATGGAAATCCATTAGCTTTGAGCTTTTACGGCAGAGAGCTTAAGGGAAAGAAGCTGTCAGAAATGGAGACAACATTCCTCAAACACAAGCTACGTACTCCATATAAGATTTATGATTTATTCTATAGCAGCTACAAAACACTTAATGACAACCAGAAGAACATTTTTTTGGACATTGCTTGTTTCTTCAAGGGAGAAAATGTCGACTATGTGATGCAACTGCTTGAGGGGTGTGTTTTTTTCCCACATATTGGGATTGATGTTCTTGTGGAAAAGTGTTTGGTGATTATTTCTGAAAACAGACTGAAAATGGATAGAATAATCGAAGACTTTGGCAAAGAAATCATCAACAGAGAAACAGTACAGATCGAGAGACGCCGAAGACTGTGGGAACCTTGGACCATCAAATTTCTACTTGAAGATAACAAACTTGAAGCACATGGATATCCCAAAGAAACCTGTAAACGTGCTCTGGTCTGACATATTCTGACATTTTCATACCAAACTTGATTACTTTTAGAGATCAACGAACTTCTTAATTTATCTGCTTCCCTAATATTTCAGGGCACTGAAGACATCGAAGGCATATTTCTGGACACATCGAATTTTCACTTTGATGTGAAGCCCACTGCTTTTGAGAATATGCTTAACCTTAGATTCCTGAAGATTTACTGTTCCATTCATGAAAACCAGTATGAACTCGGCCTTCCAAGAGGACTTGAGTCTCTGCCTCATGAGCTAAGACTCCTCCATTGGGAAAACTATCCTTTGCAGTCCTTGCCACAAGACTTTGACCCGGGCCTTCTTGTTGAACTCAATATGTCTTACAGTCAGCTTCAGAAACTTTGGGGAGGAACCAAGGTAGGCAAACTCATATCTCTTATTTTATACATTTTCGAACATTATATTAACTCCTTTTCCAACTTAATTTCAGAACCTCGAGATGTTGAAGCTGTTTAAGCTTTGTCATTCCCAACAGCTGACTGAGATTGAAGATCTTTGTAAAGCCACAAATATAGAGCTAATTGATGTCCAAGGTTGTACAAAATTGCAGAGATTTCCAGCCACGGGTAAACTACAGCATCTCCGAGTTGTAAATCTTTCAGGTTGCACAGAGATCAGAAGTTTCCCAGAGGTTTCACCTAAAATTGAGGAACTACATCTTCAGGGAACTGGCATAAGAGAATTTCCAATATCCCTTGTGGCCCAAGTCGTCTCATCAAATCAACATCTTGACAAACTTGTTTTGCTAAATATGAAAGATTGTTATCATCTGCAAAGTCTACCTCAAATGGTTGATTTAGAATCACTTGAAGTTCTTGATCTGTCTGGATGCTCTGAGCTCAAGAGTATACAGAGATTCCCACGAAACCTGAAAGAGTTGTATCTTGTTGGCACTGCTGTTAGAGAACTTCCACCGCTTCCCTGGAGTTTAGAACTCTTGAATGCACATGGTTGTGTGTCTCTTATATCAATTCCTTTTGGTTTCGACAGACTCCCTAGGTATTACACATTCAGTAATTGCTTTGCTCTTTCTGCACAAGTGGTCAGCGAATTTATAGTTAATGCTCTGACTAATGTAGAACGCATCGCGAGAGAGTATCAGCCGGTATTTCTCTATCTCTCTATTTCTATCTCTATGTTTCTCGCACACATCTCTATATCTTATTTATTTTGGTTTGCGGCAACAGGAAGTCAACAAATCTCTGGCTTTCAGCTTCACTGTGCCTTCGTCTTCAAGTAAACAGTTAATCTGTGATCTGCAACCAGGGTCTTCTGTGATGATACAACTGGGTTCTTGGCGAGCCACGCTCGGCTTTGCTATTTTTGTTGAACTTTCATTTTTGGAGGATTACCACAAGGCTAGTGGTTTTGGCATTAGTTGTGTTTGCAGATGGAAAGACAAGGGATTCATCTCTCATAGACTGGAAAAAAGCTTTCATTGTTGGACTCCAGGGGAAGGTGTTCAAAGAGATCACATGTTTGTCTTCTGTGATCTCAGTATGCATCCGAGTACCTGTGAAGGAAATGATCCCAGTATATTGGCTGATTGTGTCGTATTTGAATTCTTTGCTGTGAACAAGCAGAAGAAGCCTTGTTGTATAGTGAAGAAATGTGGAGTCCGTGTGATTACTGCTGCAAATGGAGATGCAAGTTCTAACATGGCTCAACCGAGCAAGAAGGTTCGGTCCGGATCTCTGGGGGGCGGAGGGAACTATACGTTGTGTCCAGTGGACGATTGTACTCAAGATTTGTCCCATGCCAAGGACTACCACAGTGATTCGTCGGCGATTTCGACTGCGAAGCTATCGAGGAAACTGCAACTATCGAGAATAAGAGGGAACTGCAACTATCAAAGCTTATATAAGTGTGTCGCTTATATAAGAATGACCGATTCGGTTGATTTAGGAGTAGGTTCTGCTGGGGGAGCTGTGGTCTCTGGGGCTCTGAAAGCCGTGATCACAGAGGCAAAGAAGGACAAATCTTTCAAACCCTTGTCCAATGATCTCGTTTCAACGGTGCAAATAGACCACGGTGAGGAACTGATAGATACGATGAAAAGAGCTCGTCTACTGGGTGACAAGTTTCCAGCCGTCGGGTCGTACAATAAACTTAAATATGTCAGAAAAATCGAGGGAATCAATAAAGCTACATTCTTGGGTTTGGAAGGGAACCTTGTGGATAAGGTGGACGGTTTGAGTAAGGGGATCAATAAAGCTACATTCTTGGGTTTGGAAGGGAACCTTGTGATTAAGGTGGACGGTTTAAGTAAGAGAATGGATGGATTGAGTGTTCATGTGCCCGTTTTTACGGATCTTTGTTCCGTTCCCAAGCTTGATAAGGTTCTTGTTGGATTGGATTGGCCATTAGTGGAGGTGAAGAAGAAGCTCCTTGACAATGCCGTGGTTAATCTCGTGGTGTCTGCTCCTCCCGGGTGCGGGAAGACCACACTCGTTACTCAGCTTTGCCACGAAGCAGAAATCAAAGGTATAATCTTGAAAGTTTCCCATCAGTAGACTTAAGTTGTTGTTCTCATGTAGTTTCCATTTGGCAGGAAAGTTCAAGCATATTTTCTTCTGCGTTGTGTCGAGTACTCCTAACTTTAGGGTCATAGTACAGAATCTACTCCAGCACAACGGTTACGCCCCACAAATATTTGAGAACGATTCTCAAGCAACCGTTGCCTTAAGAAAACTGCTGGAGCAACTCATAGAAGATGGTCCTATATTGTTGGTGTTGGATAATGTGTGGCCGGGAGCGGAGTCCTGGCTTCATAAATTTCGAAGTACCTTACCAGATTATAAGATTTTGGTGACTTCTCGGTCTGACTTTCCGAGCTTTGGTTCCAGTTATCGTTTGAAACCTTTGGAAGATGAAGATGCTAGAGCCCTTCTCATTCAGTGGGCATCACGACCTGATAACGCGTCTCCAGCTTTTTACAAAGATCTTCTCCAAAAGGTATTAGTTTTATATATACGAACCTACAAAATTTTGTGATCTAACAAATCTGATTACTAAAATTTTTAACTCTACCTTCAAGTTGCAAGCTTCACTTGTATTGTTTGTGGAAACGAAAGATTTAAAGCTTTGTATTTTCCACATGGTGGGGATTTCAGATATTGAAACGCTGCAATGGATTACCAATCGTAATTGAAGTAGTCGGCGTTTCACTTAAAGGAAAAACTCTAACTTATTGGCAAGGCCAGGTGTTAAGCTGGTCCCAAGGGGAACCAATTCTTGATAGTCCGCCTCGTACTGTGCTAGGATGTCTGCAGCCTAGCTTCAGTGCCCTGGAACCCAATCTTAAGGAATGTTTCTTGGACATGGGCTCATTTCTTGAGGACCAAAAGATACGAGCTTCTGTAATAATTGACATATGGGTGGAAATATACGGTAAAAGTGACATCGTGTGCATGAAGTACCTTGAAGACCTTGCCTCCCAGAATCTGCTCAAACTTGTTCCTCTCGGGTATGTTGTTTATGTTTTAACGTTGTGTCTTTGCACCTTCTTTCCATCCACCATTAGAGGACTAATTTGATTGCATTGTGAACAGAAATGAGCACGAAGACGGTTTCTACAATGAGTTTTTAGTCAC
Organism: Orychophragmus violaceus; assembly: GCA_030180135.1. NCBI lineage: Eukaryota > Viridiplantae > Streptophyta > Magnoliopsida > Brassicales > Brassicaceae > Orychophragmus > Orychophragmus violaceus. The sequence goes on along the minus strand of CM058232.1, from coordinate 372,204 downwards.
TCAACATGATATCCTCAGGGAGTTGGCAATCCATCAAAGCGAATTAAAGGAAAACCTGAAAAGAAAAAGACGAAATTTGGAGATAAGAGAGGATAAATTTCCAGACTGGTGTGTGAATCCAAGACTCCCTATTATTAATGCCTCTCTCTTGTCCATCTCTACAGGTAATTCTTCGAGGTCCTCACAATTGAATTCATTGGTTATACAAATCTCTGTTGTTTCTTGCAATATGACTTTCCTATAACTATGTTTGGTCTTTCTTTGTTTGGTTACAGATGATTTGTTCTCATCGAACTGGGTTGAAATGGATTGCCCCAATGTTGAAGCATTAGTTCTTAATATCTCTTCAGCAGAATATGCATTACCAAGCTTCATTGATGGAATGAAGAAGCTAAAGGTTCTGATAATCACAAATCACGGTTCTTGCCCAGCAAGATTGAGAAATTTCTTGTGTCTCAGCTTATTACCAAACCTGAAACGGATTAGATTGGAAAGAGTTTCAGTCACTTCGCTGGACATTTTCCAATTGCAACTCGTCAGTCTAAAGAAGTTGTCTTTCGTTATGTGTAGTTTCAGTGAAGTTTTCTACGACATTGAAGAAATAGATGTCTCTAAAGCTCTTCCGAGTTTACAGGAAATTGACATAGACTATTGCTACGATCTTGATGAGTTACCGTATTGGGTCACTGAAGTTGTTTCATTGAAGACACTTAGCATCACAAATTGTAACAAGCTCACTATACTTCCGGAAGCTATGGGGAACTTGTGTAAATTAGAAATGTTGAGGCTGAGTTCTTGCATCAATCTCTCTGAGCTGCCTGAAACGATTGAGAGACTGAGCCATTTGAGGTTTCTGGATATTTCTCATTGCTTAGGATTGAGAAAGTTGCCCCTAGAGATTGGGAAGCTGCAGAAGCTGAAGAAGATCTCGATGAGAAAGTGTTGGAGATGTGAATTGCCGGATTCAGTGATGAATCTAGAAAATCTGGAGGTGAAATGCGATGAAGAAACAGGAATGATCTTGTGGGAAAGGTTGAAGCCAAAAATGATAAATCTGAGAGTTCAAGAGGAGGAACCAGAACATAACTTGAACTTGCTTCAAATGTTTTAACCTGTGAGTGAAAAGTTATTTGCATAGCTTGTGGAGTTGTGGTGACTTCATGTTGTGATTTAGTGTAATCTAATGTAAATGGAAACAATGGTGTATATATTTGCTTAATATTAATAAAAGTATACATTACAATTTGTATAAGTTACGTAAAAGAAGACGCAAACGCAATTTACAGGTAATTGCGAAGCAAGTGGGAGGCAGGAAGTCAACGGCGACAGGTTTGCTTTCTAGATAAGCTAAAGCTTTTGATTTGTTTTCCTTGTCGTGTGATCCCATTCTTATACATACAATGTTAAGACTTTAAGCGATATTCAGAATCTAGAGACAAAATCTGAGAGTTTATTTGTAAGGTTACCTGAAATTAAAGAAGATGATAAAGTCGGTTGAAATGGTGGTAGGTGCTGTTGGGGGAGCTTTTGCCTCTGAGGTGATTGCAGAGGCGAAGATGGTGATTGCTTTCGAGTATGTGTCTAAGGAGCTTGCAAAGACTATGGAGGAATTGCTTCGATAGTTATAGAGATCGAGTCGATGGAAGATGTTGAGGAACTAAAGACTCTCAGGGATACGATCGATAAAGCTCGTGTGTTGGTTAAGGAGTGTTTAGGCATCCAGAAGTGGAAGAGAGTCTTACAATCTTATTATACCAGAAGATGGAAGTTCTGTCAGGTTCAACTACAGCTAATTCAGCTTAGGAACCAAGGGAAGTACTCCACGCTTACGCTTGAAGCCATTACTAATTGTATTGAAACCATCAGTAAGAGGATCGATCGTATGAATGTTCCTGCACCCGTTTACAGGAAGCTTTGTTCAGTTCCCAAGCTTGATGATAAGGTTCCTGTTGGATTGGATTGGCCATTGATGAAGCTTAAAAGATGCTCCTTGATGATTCCGTGGAGAGTCTTCTGGTGTCTGCTCCTCCTGGATGCGGCAAGACCACGCTCGCTACTCAGCTTTGCCATCACCCAAAAATCAAAGGTATATAGTATATGCATTTAATTTTGAGTCTTAAAGTTTCCATCTGGAATTGTATTTCTTATTGTTTCTCATCATCTAGTGTTTGTTTCCTTTGGCAGAGGAGTTCAAACATATCTTCTATAGCGTTGTGTCAAGTACTCCTAACTATAGGGTCATAGTACAGCATTTACTCCAGCACAACGGTTACGAAGGTGTTTCATTTGAGAACGATCATCAAGCAGCTAATGCCTTAATAGATCTGATTGAGGAACTCATAAAAGACGGTCCTATATTGTTGGTGTTGGATGATGTGTGGCATCATGGAGCGGATTCTTTGCTTAAGAAATTTCGGATTAAATTACCAGGTTATAAGATTTTGGTGACTTCTCGGTTTGACTTGCCCAGTTTCGGTTGGACCTTTCATTTGAAACCTTTGGAAGACAAAGATGCCAAAGCCCTTCTCGTTGACGTTGCACCGCGGCCTTATAACGCGTCTCAAGCTGAGTATGAAGATCTTCTCCAAAAGGTATTAGTTTCATCTGATTACGAACTTCTGATTCTAGATTTTTTACCCTTCAAGTTTAAGCTTCGATTGTCCTGTGTGTGGGAAATAATAGATTCATCTTGTTCTCTTTCAGATATTGAAACGTTGCAGTGGATTCCCACTCGTAATTGAAGTAGTTGGCGTTTCACTTAAAGGAAAACCTATCCATTTATGGAAAGGTCTGGTGAAAAGCTGGTCTGAATGTGAAACAATTCTCGACAGTCCTAGCCCTAGTGTGCTAAAACTTCTGGAGCCTAGCTTCAGTGCCCTGAAACCCCATCTTAAAGACTGTTTCATGGACATGGGTTCATTTCTCGAAGACCAAAAGATACGTGCTTCCGTTATAATTGACATATGGGTGGAACTATACGGTAAAGGTACTAGTACTGGTAGTAGTATCGCGTACATGAAATACCTCAATGACCTTGCTTCCCAGAACCTGCTTAAACTTATTCCTCTCGGGTATGTTGTAACTATGTCTCAGTATTGTGTCTTTACCCCTTCTTCTTGTCATATACCATTTTTGATGAACTTGTTTATTTGCTTTACCAGGAGAAATGAGCCCGATGCTGGTTTCTACAATGAGTTTGTAGTTATCCAACATGATATCCTGAGGGAGCTTGCTATCCATCAAAGCAACCCGGATGCAATACTAGAAAGAAAAAGACTCAGTTTGGTGATACAAGGAGATAACTATCCTGATTTGTGTTTGAATCAAAGGGAGGCTGCCCGCTTCCTGTCTATCTCTACAGGTCTTTTCTATTATAGAGATTATAATTATTCACTGTTTCTACAAATTATGACTTTCCTATACCTCACTATACTCGCTTCTTCTTCTTTTTTGTATTACAGATGATTTGTTCTCATCGAGTTGGGTGGAGATGGATTCATTCCAGTTCCCCAATGTTGAGGCTTTACTTCTTAATATCTCTTCATCAAACTATGCATTACCAAGCTTCATTGCTACAATGAAGAAGCTCAAGGTTTTGATTATCATAAATCACGGTCTTGATCCTGCAGAATTGACCAACTTGTCGTTTCTCAGCTCATTACCGAAACTGAAACGGATCAGACTGGAGAAAGTTTCAATCATTTTTCTGGAAATTCTCCACTTGCTCCCCGTCAGTCTCAAGAAGCTGTCTTTGTTCGGGTGTCGTTTCCGTGAGGTTTCTTATGACAAAAATGAAATAGATGTCTCTAAAGCTCTGTCGAGTTTGAAAGAGATTGACATGGACTATTGCTATGATCTCGATGAGTTGCCCTGGATATCTGAAGCTGTTTCACTGGAGACACTTAGCATCACAAACTGTAATAAGCTCTCTATACTTCCAGAAGCTATAGGCAACTTGAGTAAGTTGCAAGTGTTGAGGTTGTGTTCTTGTATCAATCTCTCCGAGCTGCCCGAAACTGTTGTGAAACTCAGTAACTTGCAGTTTCTGGATATTTCTCATTGCTTGGGATTGAGAAAGTTACCTCTAGATATTGGGAGACTGCAGAAGCTGACGAAGATATCCATGAGGAACTGTGGGAAATGTGAATTGCCAGACTCAGTGAAAAATTTAGAGAATCTGGAGGTGAAATGCGATGAAGAAACTGCATTCTTGTGGGAAAGGTTGAAGCAAAAAATGAGAAACTTGAGCATTCAAAAGGAGGAAACAAATCACAACCTGAACTTGCTCAAGTATCAAGATTGGTGAAAGAACATTTCCACTAGCGTGTGTGTGTCTTGTAATGTTGTCTGTTCTCATCATCCAAATGCAAATAGAAGTAATGCTGTAAAACTGTATTCATTACATATTTTTTTTTTTTGGTCAACTTTTTGCCTTAATTTAAAACAGTTCGGTTACAATACCAGAAGCCAAGGAAGCCAAAGCCTCCTTTGCTAACTGATCACAAACAACATTATCACTCCTAGAAATGGCATGAAAAGATAGTAGAGAAAACGACATAGCAAGGCTTCTAATATCCCATAGAATGCCTGCAATCTCAGAAATCTCTTGCTCCGAAGACAGAGCGGAAATGAGGACGTTAGAGTCCGAGCAAACTTGGAGAGACTTAATTCCTGCGGCCACAGCCACTCTTAAGCCCTCCTTAATAGCTAAAGCTTCAGCTGTTAAGGCTGAGCTGACGAAACAACGGGCAGAGGATCCCTGTAACAAGGAGTTGGTCGAGTTCTGCGCTATGCTCCATCCCATCCCGCCAATGCGAACATCAGCTCTCCAAGCACCATCCACAAGCAACGTCGGAATAAGAGCAGAACGACCTGGTGGTGGGAAGCCACGACGAGTAGCAGCCTTTGTATCCAGCTTCAATGCTTCCTCCCATTCCTTTGCATCTGTTGTAGCTTTTAGAATCACCTCCGAGCAAGAGTGGATCTTACCTTCGAAAATTCTCTTGTTTCTAGCTGTCCAAAGATTCCAGATAATCCAGGGAAAGAGAGGCGTTGATACTAGCCCCACTGGTGGCAAAACAGGCCAGGATCCACAAATGGACAGTAAAGCTTTAATGTCAACACAAGTAGCAAGGGCTGAAGGGTCTAACGAGAGGGGCGCTGACTGCCAGACCTCTACTGCCAAAGGACAATGGATGAAAATATGCTCAATAGATTCAGGAACTCCACAAACACTACAAGTTGCCACATTCTGAACTCCACGGAAGCTCAGAAGAGAACCCACAGGCAGTGCATCATTTGTAGCTCTCCATAGCAGGTGCAGGATCTTCGGGGAAGTTTTAATATTCCATAGATTCTTTATCCAATTAAATTCCGCAGGAAGAGCGGTAAGAGTACTCCTTCGTTCCATATAATATCCTGATCTAGCGGAATACACACCGGATGGTTCATGAACCCAAATGCGACGATCCACAGGTTTGAGTGAGCTAGGGATAATAGAACGGATAGCGTCCTCATAAAGAGGTAAGTGAGCTTTAATAGCTCCGACATTCCAATCATTGTTGGCGACGTCAAGTAAATCTGAGACGAGTAGATTGTCATTAGTTGCTGTAGGTGGGCCGATAGGTGCAGCCAGTTTTGCGGTCGAAAGCCAAGGTGTTCTCCAAACATTCACTGACTTGCCATCCCCTATGACCCAACCCAGACCCTTCTTGATGAGCTCCAGTCCCGCCATGACGCCAGTCCAGCCGTGGGAGCAGTTTGGGGAGGTTGAGCAGTCCACAAAATCCCTATTAAAGCAGTATTTTCCCAATAACACTTGTCCCAGTAGAGAATTTGGGTCTTGTATTAGCCGCCAGCTGAGCTTGGCTAGGAGAGCCACATTAAAGGTTTCTACGTCCCGAAAAGCTAAACCTCCTTCACTCTTCGGTAGGGTAAGTTTATCCCAAGCTACCCATGCCATCTTTCTTTTATCCGGAGAAGCGTCCCACCAAAAGCGCGTTAGAATGGATTGGATTTGCTTGCATAAGGAAATCGGCAACTTGAAGCAAGACATCGAATAAGTTGGAAGAGACGAGAGGACAGCCTTTAGAAGTACTTGTTTCCCTGCCCCGGAGAGAAACTTTGTAGTCCAACTTTGGGCTCTTTGGCGAATTCTGTCCACTAAGCCCGCAAACACGTCTTTCTTCTTCCTACCAAAGTTTTCGGGGAGTCCTAAGTACTTGCCTGTTCCGCCTTCCTTCTCTATACCCATGGCAACCATTACCCTCTCTTTAGTGCTTTGAGGCGTCTTAGATGAGAAGGTTATTGACGACTTGGAAGTGTTTATACACTGACCCGAACAAACTTCATACCGCTTGAGGATGTCCAAAAGCGTCCGACAATTCATATCGCTCGTTCTACAGAAGAACATCGTATCGTCCGCAAATAGAAGATGATTGATGTGCGGAGATTTTCTAGCCACTTGGATGCCTTTTAACTTTCCCGCTAGTTGAGCCTTCAAGCATAAACCCGAGAGAACCTCCGTGCAAAGGATGAAGAGGTACGGGGATAGTGGGTCCCCCTGTCTCAAGCCACGAGCTGGGGAGACCGAGCCAAAAGGCGCCCCATTGATGAGGAAGGAATAAGAAACCGATGTAACGCAAGCCATGACCCAAGAAACCCAGATACTGTGGAAACCCAGCCGGAGAAGCACCTTTTCCAAGAAGCCCCACTCTATGCGGTCGTAAGCTTTGCTCATATCAGTTTTAACCGCCATGGAACAATGCTTTGTAGCTTCTGAAATCTTCAAGAAATGAAGGGTCTCATGAGTGATTAGAACATTGTCCGCAATAGCTCGTCCAGGTACAAAGGCAGATTGGTGCTTCGTAATCAACTTGTCTAGAAGAGGCTGCATCCTTTTTGTAAGAATCTTCGCGATTATCTTGTACCGGACATTGCAAAGGGCTATAGGTCGGTAGTCTCCCGGAGCTTTTGGAGCTGCTATCTTGGGGAGCAAGCAGATATGGGTTTCATTGAGCCTGTTTCCCATCTCACTGCTTTCAAAAAAGATCCGAACGTCTCGGCAAATGTCATTCCCTAGGATACTCCAAAAAGATTGGTAAAATCCTGCTGAAAATCCGTCTGGCCCGGGAGCCTTATCCGGGTGAATGCTGAATAGGGCTTTCCTGATCTCCTCTTGACTAGGGATAATGCAAAGCCTGCGGTTAGACTCCTCTGAAATGCGTCCGTCAATTGCGTCATTAACTGCATTATCATCAGATCTGCCCGTAGATGTAAAAATCTTCCGATAGTAAGCTGCGAAGGTACTCCCTATCTTCTCAGTGTCAAACACCGGTTGTTCATCCTCATCTTCTATCACCGAGATTCTATTCCTCGCCCTTCTTGCTTTGGTAACTGAATGGAAATAACTGGAGTTTCGGTCTCCACATCGGAGCCACAGAATTCTGCTTCTCTGCCGCCAGTAAAGCTCTTCTGCTTTATACGCTTCCGCAAGCTTTGCAGTGATCGCCTCTATCTCAGATTGCACAGGAACTGAAGAAGACATGGCTATGTCGAGGGCCTCTTGGTTCTCCCGAATGATCTTTGCATTATTCTCCCTCTTGACTTTCGACCAAGCAATAAGCTCCTGCCGGCACCTATTCACTTTAAACTCCACTTTCTCCTCCCTGTCCGGCATCCATGCTTCCTGAATAAGCTCTTTAACTTCACTATCCTCACTTAGACTCCTGTCGTATCGAAACGGTTTTCTTCTTTGGATCTTAGAAGAGTCCAAGAATGTAATTAGAGGTCTGTGGTCGGAACCTTCGAACCGGAGGTAGTTACACCGGCAGGATGGGAACAATTCAGATCCAGCACTGTTCACCATAGTCCTGTCGAGTCTTTCTTGGATAAAGTGGGACGACCGGGTGCCTCTCCAAGATAGTGGATTACCCGAATGTTTAACATCCCACAGACCATTTGAGGATACAAAGCTGCGAAACGGGATGAATGAGCTTTCACACCGGGGTGGACCACCTTCCTTTTCAGAGTTTTCCAGGAACTCGTTAAAATCCCCGGAGATCATCCACGCATCATCTCTATTAAGGACCAGGGACGAAAAGTGGTTCCAGAAGCCGGGTCTCTCATCCTTTTGTGGTGGACCATAGATTCCTGTGAAGAAAAAGTTTGCTCCTTTGTACCGTATCTTTGTATCAATGAAGTTTGGAGAAGCCGTGATGATATCCACCTTTATGTCTTTTTTCCACCATAATGCTAAACCGCCACTAACCCCAATTGGGGGGATGATATAGTGATGATCAAATCCTAATTCAAGGCACTTTTTGATAACAAAAACATCTTGATTCTTTGTTTCCGATAAAAAGATTACATCCGGGGAGATTGATTTCACCATATCCCGGAGTCTTGGAACTGTCAAGTCACCACCCAAACCTTGGCAGTTCCAACTAACTATCGCTAAACAATCGGGCTTGGCAGATTTTGAAAATCCACCCTTCGCTTTGCAGCAGAAGTGCCCTGTTTTGATGAAGTAGAAACATCCTTATTAAAAGGTAAATTCTTCTTGGAAGATTTGTTGAGTAGCTGTGACTGTGATTGCTTCCTTTTTGTTGAGGTTGTAGCTCTTGCGGTTGCAATCTTCCTGGTTTTAATGCTCAGAAGTGGGCTTCGATTGCCTCTCGGGTTAGTGACCCCTTTTGCTACTTTTCTCTTTCCTGCTGCCTTAGCTACAGCCTTTTCCGAGTCTGCAATTAACAAGGAATGCCTTCTCCTTTCGATAGCAGCCAGCTGACCAATCCGTAGAGTAGCCGACAGTCTCAGGTTTGAGTCTGGGGATTGGATAGACGTAGTTGCCTCCTGAAGTTGCTGAGCATTGTCCACTACTGCACCGTTCTTTTCTTGGGGGTTAGCCTCTTGGAGCCTTGCTTTGAGCGGACTCGAAATACCTGAACTCATATGTCCCTTATGGTCTCTGCGTTCCCCCTGGTTCCTGTTGATAGACTGCACCTCTCTATCCACACCACGGTAAACTTCATTCTGATGAGTAGAGAGACGCTCCAGAGCTGAGGGTCTTGGAGATCCTTGTGAGCCTTGGTTTGATAACCTTTCAAGGGCTGATCTTCTCCCATTTGTTAGGCTTGTTCCTTCTTCCGTAGCAGCTTTCTGATTTGACAGCCTTTCTTGAGCAGGTACTCTTGGACTTTCTTTTGACCCACTGTCTGAGATGCGATCCAGAGCAGATTTCCTAGCTTTGGAAGAGCTAGAAACTTCACCATTTCCTGATTCCCGAGGGGTGATAGGTTCCCTAGGAGGATTTGGAGGGGGGGTTCTGGTGCTCTGCGATCTTTGGGAAAGGTTTGAGGGGTCCCTACGGGAGCTATGAGGCTGATCCCGCCTCTCATACTGCTGGCGTGGATCTCTTTCAGTAATTCTTCGCTGCCCAGTTTCTCTCGAGCTTGACTGACGTTGGTAAGGGTGGTATCGAGGTCTATGAGAATCGTACTGATTTCCATGCTGAGAACGTCCCGATACTCGGGTATGGGAAGAGACATCCTTCTTAGACTGATTCTGATGACGACTTTCTCTTGAGACCTCAGCTGAGCTAAAATTATCCTTACTGCCCAGGGGTCTAGCAGGATATCGCGGGAACAGTGGCTCCTCACTAGAACGTTGGCTACCTTCTTCTCTAATTCTTTGGCTAGAGGTCAGTCCTTTCGAGGGCAGAGAATCGCTTTTATGCCTCGCTGCGTGTTTCATCCTGTGCTCTTCTAGACTCTTGAGAGTGTTGAGTTGGTTAATTCCCGGATTAGTGCTTGTAGGATTTGATGAGGAAGAAGTAAAATGGCAGGAGGTTCCTTCATGGTCGAGGCGGAAACATCGAAAGCAATGTTTTCCAAGTTTGTCATACACAAGAGTGATAGTGACTGTCTCTCCCGATGGAACTTGGACAGGGAGTTCCATTTCCAAGGGGCGTAAACCGTTAATCTGAACACGAACACGGCCTCTCGTCACGTCCGACTCAAGCACCGGTCCAAGTTCCTTGCCGATGGCTTCTATCGACTCCGTGTTCCAATAATGTAGAGGAAGTCCTTGCAGCAAGATCCAAAAAGAGATGAAGCATGGGAAGGTATCTGAGACCACTGGTTCCCACTTCTGGAGGATGAGCATCCATCTCTTGTAATGGTAAGGGGCTTTACGCAGCACAGTGTTGAGAGCTTCTTCGTTCTTGAATTTCATCTGAAACATATCCTGTCCCAGCTCCCTGCCTACAACTTCTGTGTCCAGGTTCCAGAGTTGGATAAGCCAGTCTATCACCCAAAGGGGCTTTTGGAAGACTGGGTTGGTGACTCTTCCTATGATAGTTAGGCTGTTATCCTCTATCAGCTGAGAGTTGTCGCAGGAAGGGAGTATAACTGGGTTCCTGCGCTTCTGGGGATTAGGTTTCTCAACCCATTTTCCCTTTTCTTGTCTTGAGAGACGGTGAGACATTAGATCTTGGTTTCTTCTTCTAAAAATCCTCACAAGGAGGTAAAAACTTGATAATCTTGCCTGACTATATTTGACAGTAGCTCCTGGGTGACCGGACAGTGTAGATCTGAAAAAGTTGAAACTTGTAAACTCAGATCTAGAGAGAGAGCACCCGGGTTGTAGCTTAGAGGTAAGAGTTGCTTCAGAGGTTGCCGGCGTCTTCAGGGCAGGGACCTTTTAGGGAAGTTTGAAAAGGAACGCCTGGAAGATGAGCTTGAGTATCCTTCGTAGTTTGTTACTTGCTAGGTAAGAATCCAGATGCGTTGGTACACCTTGTAGAGGGGAAGGAGACAAGCAGAATCAGCCGAACAGAAGTTCCAAACTCGCCGGAAAAAGGATTCCGGTGTCGGAAAAGGTGGTTTCCGCGGCGAGGGACAACAATACTGTCGGAGGATACCTAGCTGAAAGGGGTGTTTGTCTCACTCTGGGGGACAGATATTTCTACTCGGGAATCACCCCTAGAGAGAAAATCCGTACAAGAGGAGAGAGAAAAAAGCGTTCTGGTTGTTCTGTTATGTGAATGAAGAGTGCTATGAAATGATTTTCATACATTACATATTTGATTATTATTTTTTAGGGTCAGTTTGCTTTGTGTTGTGATGTCTTGCAAGTTTGTAACATTGGATAATATATGTTTATAGGTATGATATTTTACATTGCATATATGTATGTAAGAAAAGGAAGAAAGAAAACAACAAACAGACAATGAGCCCAATACAAAAATCTAACGATAGAGAAAACGAGAGGATGCAACACTGGCCTATAAGAAACATAGAACATGCTTCAGACTGGTTTATTACAGAGCATAAACTATCTCTCCACTACTATCAATATCGATTTCAGACTCGGAATCAAAGTCATCCATGTCATCATCAAGATCAAGATTGTCTGTCATGAAATCGTCTAAGCAACGGTTTCGAACAGCGGGAATTGTAGCTTCAGAGATGATTTGCATGATTGTGTCAAGGCTTTGCATTGGTTGTTCAGGCTCTTGAAACTGACTTCCTGTGTTGCTCTCGTCCATTAGATCAGCCGGTAGGTTCTTCAAGAACCAATCATGAGTTCTGATCTCTGGAATACTAATCCTCTGTACAACAACAAACATCAAAAGATCACATTTTTTCATCTGATGGTTAAAGATTAGAGTTGAGTACAAGGAATGACTTACGGTAGCAGGATCAGCCACGAAGATTCTTGAAATGAGATGACAGCATTCAGGTGAAATCCGTACGTCTTCAGGGATTGCGTATTTAACACTAAGGATTCTCTGTATTGTCTTTCGATAGTCTCTTGGCTCTTCTGGATCTTCGAATGGATAAGCTCCAACCAACATGACATATAAGGTTACACCGCACGACCATACATCTGCAATCTGGTAATGTAACACACTAATAATTTGATTATTCATCCATGGAGATCACAGATGAATTTCTTTAAAGAAACTCTTACCTTGCCATCATATTCCTGACGAAGTAGTACCTCTGGTGCAATGTACGCAGGAGTACCAACAGTTGACTTTGGTTGTGAATGAAGAACAGAAGACTGACAAAGAAAAATGCATAAGCAACACACATATACAGAGAATCAAAGAAGACATCATTAATACCTTAGAGTATCCAAAGTCACATATTTTTAAACGAGGTGCAAGACTTCCATCCAACAAAGTATTCTCCAGCTTCAGGTCGCGATGGCAAATTTGCTTCATAAAGAAACCCAAAACATGAATAAACAGAGTAAAAAGTGAACAGAAACATAAATGAAACATGTGTCCTTAAGCTCCATGAACATTATCTCTGCATACCATAGCATGACAATAGCTGACTCCAGATATAAGCTGCTGAAAGAAGAATCGAGCCTGAAAAAGAAAATAATTTTCAAAATTAAGAAACAGAGAGACCTTAAACAGGTATTAGAGGAATCAAGCTTTAAGAGGAATGCAAACCTCATCTTCACTAAACCTTCCTGCATTGCAAATCCGTTCATAAAGTTCACCACCAGAAGCATATTCCATTATGATAGCCAAATGAGTTGGTGTTAAAATGACCTATCCTCAGTTATACAAGAAACAGTGTGTGAAGGTTCTATCAAAGATAAGAAGTGGAAGGTGTTGAATTTTACCTCTTTAAATCTGACAATATTAGGATGCCTCAGTGATCTGTGGTTTATGATTTCCCTTTGTACATTTTCATCAATCTGAAACTCGTAATGGATCAACATATAGTTAGAACTTAGCAATCATCATCAAACGATAATAACCATAAAAGAGAGAGAATTTATCATACCCTAAATCTGGAAAGTGGAAACTAAAGCAACAGCACTATAAGCATCACTAAACTAAATAAATCATCAAATTCCAGATATAGAAAATCGTAAAAAAAAAGAGATTTTTTAATAAAAGTTAAAACCTTGTCTCCTCTCTCGATGTATTTAACAGCAACGAGCTCCTTAGTGAGTTTATCTCTCATGAGCCGAGCCACTCCAAAATTACCAGACCCAATATCTTTAACGAAGTCGTATCGATCACTGTCGTGCATAATCGGCATATCCATCGGTCCTGTGGTCACCGGTGCTCGATCCATCTCTGATCTTCTCTTGTCTTCCTCTGTTTCGCCGATCACATCAGAGGCTCAAACCCCAAATTTGAATCTTCCCCGAATAGAATCTGTTGTTGCTGGAATCTATGAAGAAGATTCGAAGGGAAATAAATATCTCCGAAAGGAAGAGAATTGAAGAGCGAATGAGAAGAGACAGAGAGAAGAAGCAGACGAAGAAGAAAAAAAATGAATAAAGGCAATTATTGGTCGCCCCAAGAGATAAGGATAAACCTGAAAACGACAACGTTCTGTTGCTTGATACGACAAGAGCCGCCGCGTTTTTGTGATTGATGTTGCTTGTCAAGAAACTATAACCAACCAAAAATTAAAATTAAAATGAAAAAAGCGCGAATTCACTCGTCCTTGTCGGCTAAAAAATAACCTTTTTCTCTCACTAAATTATCTGTAATTATCCATTCCCATTTCATTCTTCTTTTTTCCCTTTAAAAATGTGTAAGTAAACAAAAATTGCATCAAACAAACAATAAAAATATATATTTAATTAGTTATAAAAGATTAAAGAAATGGAGATATTTTTCGTTTTGGTGACTGAGATATTCTTTAAAAAAAACATAGTTTCGAGGAAAATAAGAAAAACTTGGTTCAGAAGGAAACAGAAGCTTGAAAGTCACGTGTTGAATGAGCAGCGGCCATGTGCTGAAAGAATATTCTCTACCATTATGCCGTTAGCTGACGGCCAAACGGAACGGAGCTCCAAAGACGGTGAGCAGATATTCGCGCCAAGCAGGGTGGCGAGGATGACACTGATGGGCCTCCACTTGTTATAAAGAGTGTAAATGAGCCTTTCTATGTATCAAAAAGATTATCCTAAAGAGTGTAAATCGGCCTTTCACACTGATGGGCGTTTCAACCAGTTTTCTTTGGATGTATTGTCAAAACTTGTAGCTTATTGATTTGTTGGTCCATATATATAGACACTCTTACATCAGTATTCACTAAAGGCCCGTCGTATTAAAATGGTTGTTGGATTGACACTTGTTTTATATAAAGCAAACGCAAAACCTCTCTGAACAACTGTAACTGTACTATAAAGTGTCCGTAAGAGCATGAATATCCATGTATCTTAGGTGGGTATCTTGCCAAAAATATATTAAAATATTGTGGGTCCCACCACATGAATAGTTAACATACTCATTCCATAAGTTTTTTTTTTTTTTTTGGGAAAAGTGTAAAAAAAAAAAAAAAATTCAAAAAAAAAAATTAGACGAATGATAAACCGCCACGTGTCATGAACAGTGTAAGAACCAGTTCTTAAATAAGGATTTTTAGGACCTGGGTTCTTAACTATTCACGTGGGACCCACGTGAATAGTTAAGAACCCGGGCCTTAAGATACCTCAATGGCCATGCTCTTAGCTAAGATACGTATCTTCACTGTAGCGCCTGCGTGGCGCTACAAGATTGGTCCAATTTTTTTTTTTTTTTTTAAATTTTTTTTTCACTTTACAAAAAAAAAAAAAAAAAAATTAAAAAATGAGTTAAGATACTCACCTAAGGTATCATCGATATTCATGCTCAAAAGAATACTCAAAATGCAGAAAAAAACTGAAACAAAGTCGAAACCCTAACTTCTTTTTGTTCTCATATACATTGGAACTGAGGAAAAAACAGAAAAAACTATTTTTTAAATTCTAACTTCTTTGTTACTAACCACGGCCTTCTACCACCCTCACTCTCTGAATTCGGCTGCTTCTGCATCTCCTGCGTTTCAAGCAGTATCGACAGGGAAGATTGTGTAGGTTTGAACATCTTCATCTCCTGAGTTGGATGCGGCATCGACTGGGAAAACTGTGTAGGTGTGAACATCTGCGTCTCCTGCGTTTGATGCGGTATCGAATGCGTCTGCGTCTCAGGGGTTTGATGCGGTATTGAATGGGAAGATTGTGTAGGCATGAATATCCGTGTCTCCTGCGGTTGAAACGGCAGCGACTGGGAAGATTCTATAGGTATGAATAACTGGGAAGATTCTGTAGGTATGAATAACTGCGTCGAACGCTGTTCTTGTTGTTGATGCTGTACTTGCTGATCCGTACGATAATTATCATCAACAAAGTTACCACCAAGAGCCACATACGGTGGCATTCCGGTTACGGTTGTACCGCCAGAGCGTAACTGATTAAACCCGGCTACTGTAACTGAACCGGTCGGTACAGAGTCAAAACCACTATCAACTTGAGGTTGGTTTTGATGATGTGGATTGTTACTTCCTCCTCCTCCTCCATACGCTCTAAACAATGCCTCTTGCTCTCTTGCAACCGCATTAACCGCTGCTAACTGCTGAGCCTCAAAAAGTTGCTGATGCGTTTGTATAATAGGACGCATAGCCTGATCAGGACCAACGTAAGTAGCCAGTTCTTCCCTAGATTTTGCAAGTTCGTGTTGAACTTTTTGAAGATGTTGTTGAAGGAAGGAGACTAAACCGATGCAACCGTAAACCTGGTCCTTAAGGTTAAGTTCCGCTTCGAAGACAAGAGCTGTAACGGCGGCGTCTCTTTGGTCAAAGGGGAGTTCACTGAGAAGCTTAGCGAGGTTACTTGCTCCGAAAAATTTGTGAACGCATTCGTATTTTTGAGGTAGGGTTGGCGGGAAATGTGGAGCGAATACACATTCTTGTGTGCATTCTCCTCATGTGTCGACAAGCTGCACATGGAACGTACTCTGTAGAGCTTGAAGAGGCCATTTTTGTCTGGAAA
Organism: Orychophragmus violaceus; assembly: GCA_030180135.1. Taxonomy (NCBI): domain Eukaryota; kingdom Viridiplantae; phylum Streptophyta; class Magnoliopsida; order Brassicales; family Brassicaceae; genus Orychophragmus; species Orychophragmus violaceus. Next base: position 356,373 of record CM058232.1, on the reverse strand, counting down.
AAGTATGGAAGAAAATAAAAGATTCATTGTGAAAATAAGAAAATATGGATCATGAAAGTATATACATCGAGGAAGATTCGTGTTCAATAAATAGAATAGTGAAAAAAGAAACATTGGTAAACAATAAGCAATAATATCTCGATGAAAAAGAAGATCAAAGACTCCAAATCACACATAATGATATAAAGAAACAATAAATCTATCGTATCAATCCATGTCAATCGAAGGATAGATTGAATCATATCATATCAAAAAAAGGAAAAGAAATTCAGTATTACCTTAATGAATACGGATATTTTTTTGTTGTAGAAAGCTTCGTATCTCACTCACTTCGTCGCCAGATAACGTGATCGATATAGATTGAGTGAGCTAGAAGTTACTGATCGATTTCTAGGGTTTTTGAGAAAACAGGAGGCAATTCTACCGAGGGAGACGACCATTTCGAGTGTTTATTTATAAGAGGGTTCATATCCATAAAGGCCCAAACCATGTAAAAAAACAACACACAAATTGAAAGCCCACGAAGCCCACGAAGCTTAAACCCCTCCTCCATCGCCTGAATTTGATGGAGAAAACCCTACACTCGAAACTCTAACAAACAGAGATGGCGAAATGGTGGCGTGGCGTGAGATCCGCCGTCGAGGTAGCTGATCTACCGGCTTATTCATTCGGTCGATCGATTCGATGTTTACATCAGTATGAGACGATTCAGGCGATACCACGAGAGGCTACAGGCCGAAGAGTATCGGCTCGGGATCGGACGATTGGCCGGATTCCCGCCGTGGTTTTCCCCCAGTCGCTTCTCGAGACAGACGCTTCGAAACGAGGTGTTTCGAGGAAGCAGCTTTTGACAGCTGATAGGAAGCAGATCAAGTCCATTGTTGACTCTGTTGGTCTCCCGTTCTTCTGCTCGACCACTTTCAAGCTCCAGATCCGAGCTGGGCAGGGTTCATCGACGCTAATTGAATCTGGTCGAGTACTTCCCCTCAAGGTATTCCAAATTTTTAATTGTGATCATATCATGAAGAAGTTGCTGATGGGATTAATCTGGGTTTGGTTATTCTGTTATAGATTCATAGAGATGAAGAAACTGGAAAGATACTTAACTTAGTCTTTGTATGGGCTGGTGATGGAGATACATTGAAGGTTGATGTTCCTGTTGTTTACAAAGGATTAGATAATTGCCCCGGTCTCAAAAAAGGTACCAACACTCTGTCTTTTGTTGTAATACGTTGAAGGTTGATGTTGCTCTTGTTTACAATGGTTGATGCTTCTTCTTTTGATTGTGATAGCAATGTGAAGGTCTCCTTGAACTATGATTTGGATTCTGTTATTTTGACTGATGACAACTTTGCATTTCAGTGTTGTCTTTCTTTGGCTTAATAATACTCTCATTCCTTCTCTTGTGCCTTAAGCTAAATCATGAGATTTCACTTTTTGAATGCTCATTGATACTGTTTGGCTGTCTTGATTTTTCAATCTGAGTGTCTACTGTTGCTGTGATCAGGGGGAAATCTGCGGTCAATGCCATGGCAAATGAATTAAGAAATAAGATATTCAGTATGTTTGATTGTGCTAGCAATGTGGTCTCATTCAACTATGATTTGGATTATGTTATTTCGACTGATGACAACTTTGCAGATCAGCGTTGTCTTTCTTCGGCTCGATAATACTCTCATTCATTCTCTTGTTGCGTTAGCTAAATCGTGATATTTCACTTTTATCCCATAGTAAATGTCTGTGTTCCAATGGAATTAATAAATAAGATATTCAGTATGTTTGTAGTTTTCTCACCTGTGGGAATAATAGACTGCTTCCAGGGGAAATTTGAGTGTTTACCGTTCGCGTCTGATATGTGTGAGCTCATTGATACTGTTTGGCTATCTAGATATTTCAATCTGAGTGTCTGCTGTTACTGTGATCAGGGGGAAATCTACGGTCAATGCGAACCAGTCTGAAACTTATAGGCCCAGCGGAACACATTCCATCTAAAATCGAAGTAGATGTAAGCAAACTCGACATAGAGGACAAAGTGTTAATGCAAGAAGTTGCATTCCATCCATCGTTGAAGCTATTGAGCAAGAATGAAACCTTACCTGTGTGTAAGATTGTTGCCACAAGCCCGGTGAAAGAACCAGAAGCTGTTCAAGCATAAAATAAGTCCTTTTTGTATAAACCCTTTTAAGTGAAAGAACCAGTTGCCTTATGTTTTTGAACGTAGCAAATTCAGTTCAACTTGCTGATCAAATATCTGTTGTTCCGTCATTTTTTGTTTAATGTTGTTGCTTTACTAGTTTAGTTGTGGTAATAAGGGAAGATAAACCCACCACGGCGTGTATGAATGGGTCGTTAACAGTGAAATAAGAGCCAACAACGACTTGGTCCATGGCAGTGGGAACTGATAACTGAGAATGACACGTGCTGTCTGGTGTGACCAGAAGATTTAGCCACGTATTCTTTGGTTTTCTTTGACCGTTGACTTGTTTGTGGAACCAAAAAAACGAAGTTGACCCACAAACCAGATCGGAATCTTCCGTCGCTTGACCCAGAAGACGAAATTATAGTAAAATATATAGAAACTTCAATGTGTATGAATGTGTGATTATTCTAAGTTGAATAAACTAAACGATTAAATGACTTAAGGTTAAGTTGGTGCAAGTCAGGTTTGAAGCTAGTCAATGCCTCGAGAACGTACTGTACGGTTTTACATTGGAGTTGGGTCTACGCTTGTCTATTCCGCTCATTGACATCTTCTCCCAATTTTTTTTTCTTCTTCTTCTCATATTTCCTTTCACATCATAGACTTTACACTTAATTATGTTGTCATAAAGGTTCTATTAGACTTTATACTTTGAATATATATCTTTTTATTTTGTTTGGTTCAAATGTGATGTCTTTCCTTACGTCAAAACTATATGTGGAATGATCATGCAGTACGCTCATAAACTTAATTTTTGTTTGTTTTCATCTTGTGGGTGCTGCTTTTAGCTCAAATGAAAATGAAAGCCGGTCTCAAGGGTTCACATACAAAGACAAAAATATGTTTTCTATTTTTTCCCCGTAATGAACAAGGTAATAAACCTCAATTATGATTATCTTCTCCTTTGTAAAAAAAAAAAAAAAGATTTACCATCCAAATTTGGAAATTAAGTAATATATAACTAACTTTAGAAATAAAAACAAATGGAGATTTCAAAACTACCTTTCTTATACATGTAAAAGTTTAACAAATCCAAAACTACCATATAAGAGTTTAACAAAATCAATAACTACCATAAAAATTACCACTAAGTAATTCTTGTATTTAAATTTTAAATAATATCATTTTGTCTTCTAGTAACTTTTCAGACCAATTCTTCACATGTCACATGACAAGTTGATCCAGTTTTTTTTTTGTGTGGTCAAGATCCAGTTATATTTCTAAACTACTGATTTATTTTATTCTATTTTGTAAAATATTTGGATTATGGGAGTTTACATTTGGATGATAACATGATAACAATAACAATACAAAAATACTATGCAATATATCTTCTTTTACAAAACTATACCGCAATTTGTTCTACATTGATAAATAGAAAAAGACCAGGAGAAAAAACACAAACCGTCTTCTATTATTTTATTTTCTTCAAAAAGATATTTTCCCAAAATAATTGGTCCTAATATTCATTCATCTTCGTCATAATTTTTCTGGTGTTATTCATTTCCATTTTACTACTTATTTTTGTGTGTGTTTGTTTTAATTTCTGTTAAATCCGTTGGGTTCTTTCCATGGATACTCATCGCCATCGCCTCCATCTTTCTGGTCGATTCTAACCGTCTTACACAGAGATAGAAAGCACCCAAGGATTCATGTATTTTGATCTTCGTATGAGCATACCATGATTTCTCGCTATGCGTTGGCTACCGCAAATCTCCTTCTCGTCTCCATCATCTTCTCCGTCTTCATCTCTCAAACCGCTGGCTTCTTACTCTGAATCTCGGGATCCAGATCGGCATCTGGACCGGGATCGTTTCCATCGCCGCTTGTTTCGTTTTAACCGTGGGAGGCTCACGCGTCAAAGGAAGCTCCGTCACTTGACGGATGACGATGTTTTGGGAGAACGCCGTGCGTCAACGTCTTCTTCCACCGTCGATGTTGGCTTAACTCGGTCTCCAAGCGCTTTCACGGTGGGTCCTCGTTCCCCTTCTGCTGTCCCCTTACCCTTGCCTCTGCCATTACCTGAGATCGCCGGAGATTCGAGGAATCGGAATACGGTAAATGGTAGAGGATTGGAGGAGAGAGATCGAGATCCCGATAGGGTTAATCCTGATCGTACATCGTCTGCTCCTCTCACCAGGTAGATTTTCATTTTCATTTTTTTTTGGGGGATTATTTGATCTGAATCTGTCAAAATATTCTTGTTATTCCCTTAAGCAAACTCAGCTTCTTAATTATATTTTCACGTGAAATCAGCGTCAATGGTGTTGCCCGTGACTCAAGAAGAGCCTCGGAGAATTCTCCATATCAAGACTTTAGTCCGAGAACCAGAAATGGTTATTGGGTGAACATACCAACCATGAGTGCTCCAACGAGTCCATTCATGAGTCCTGTTCTTAGCCCACAAAGGACGAGTACTGGCCAAGATTTACCCTATTTTTATTTGCCTCCAAAGAGCAATCAAGCATGGTCAGCACCAGATATGCCACTTGATACCTCTGGACTTCCTCCTCCTGCATTTTACGACATCACTGCGTTTAGTACAGACAACTCCCCTATCCATAGCCCACAACCTCGAAGTCCACGCAGACAGATCAGAAGCCCACAACCGACAAGACCATCTTCACCATTGCACTCGATGCTATCGCCTGAGCATTCGGCTGCACCACGGGATAGCATTTCCTCACCTTTGCATCCGAGGATGTCTACTGATGTTACGAACGGACGCCGTGATAACTCTAATGTTCATCCTTTGCCTCTCCCTCCTGGAGCTGCTTGTCCCTCTTCATCAGCTGCTTCTTCTGTTCCGTGTCAGCAGGCTCCTCTGAAACAGGAGTCGTTCCCCATGAATTCTCAGTGGAAGAAAGGGAAGCTTATAGGTCGTGGTACATTTGGAAGTGTTTACGTCGCCAGCAATAGGTAATCTATATCTCTCGCTGTTTTTTTGGGTGCCAACAGAACTCCTTTTTAGTGCATCCTGAGTTGTTTTCAATCTGCAGTGAAAATGGAGCATTGTGTGCGATGAAGGAAGTCGAGTTATTTCCTGATGACCCGAAATCTGCAGAGTGTATAAAGCAATTAGAACAGGTAAGCTCCAGGAGAGATCTATGCTCTCAGTGAGCTTATAGGATGAACGTCTGTCTTTGGTTGTTTGTTTGTTCTCAAACCGCTTATCTCATTTGTAACTTGTTTCTGTTTCAGGAAATCAAACTTCTCAGTAACCTTCAACATCCAAACATTGTGCAGTATTTTGGTAGTGAGATAGTGAGTATATCCTCTGTTTACATGCATACTATCTTCCCATCCAATTCAAGATTCATTGAGTAATTGTCTTTTTGTTTTGTATGTACAGGTAGAAGATCGTTTCTTTATATACTTGGAATATGTTCACCCGGGTTCAATTAACAAATATATCCGAGACCATGGCGGCGGTACCATGACAGAATCTGTTGTTCGCAACTTTACTCGTCACATTTTGTCCGGGCTGGCTTATTTGCACAGCAAAAAGACGGTACATAGGTAAGTCACAGTTAATCTTGGTGGACATATTTCAAGATGTTGAAGCTTTAAGCATATTGGTTTCCTTTAATGTTCATTAGGGATATCAAAGGTGCTAATCTCCTTGTTGATGCCTCTGGTGTTGTCAAGCTTGCTGACTTCGGCATGGCTAAACACGTGAGTTCTATACTCTGTCTACTGTTTTACTGTTGTTAAGTGATCTTCGTTTGGTTTCAGTTTGATAATAATGAAGTTGCTATTTTATTCTTCAGCTTACTGGGCAAAGAGCTGATCTTTCGTTGAAGGGAAGCCCGTACTGGATGGCACCAGAGGTAGTCTTTGTTTGATGATCTTTGAAATGCACTACACTGTATAAGCCTTTATATACTAATATATTGTTTTACTCACGCAGCTCATGCAAGCTGTGATGCAAAAAGATAGCAACCCAGATCTTGCTTTTGCTGTTGATATATGGAGTTTAGGATGTACAATCATTGAGATGTTCACTGGAAAGCCCCCATGGAGTGAGTTTGAAGGGGTAAGCAAGCATACGATATGCCTCATAGTCTTACTCTAAAGATAGATTTCTCCTTATATCTAAAACTGTTTTGTGTCAACGTTGCCTTATCATAGGCTGCAGCTATGTTCAAGGTCATGAGAGATAGCCCACCGGTACCTGAAACGATGTCACCGGAGGGTAAGGATTTTCTAAGATTATGTTTCCAGAGAAACCCGGCTGAGAGACCAACCGCAGCTATGTTGTTAGAACACCGGTTCCTAAAGAACTCTGTACAACCAACCTCACCATGCAACAGCGATGTCTCAAATGTCTCCCAGTTATTCAACGGGATGAACATAACGGTAAGCAATACCTCAATACAAGCTTGCATCTCTGTCGTGGACCTATGCATTGAATTATAATCTTGCTCTACTTGGATTGACAGGAACCAAAGAGGAGGAGGGAGAAACCGAATATCAAACTAGATCATGTCCCGCGGGCTAGAAACGTGACATCCTCAGAGAGGTAATCATTCTCATTTCATTACAGTTTCATTTGCTTTCAAAACCGAAACATGTGTGAAACCTGTGTTTTTTCTGTCTCTGTGTTGTTTGTGTTTGGGCTTTCTCCAGCTTCTTCACGCGTACTTCTTTTTCTCCAGTGAAAGTTGGGAGCAGCAGCAGCAGCAACAACAACAACATCAACAGTACCGGTCTCCTGATATAACCGGAACAATGTCCCGTCTCTCCCCTCGCTCGACTCTGGAGGCTCTTCGAAGCCCGTCTCCATCCCAACGACCTAAGCTAAGCACTGACAGGAGAAGAATCTGCGTCTCTTCAGATCAAGTTGCACCAACTCAACGATAACACTTGAAGCAACTTACGTATTCTCATGCACATATGTGTGTATCAAAGAGTTTGGGGGTTGTGGTGGTGGGGGAATACAATTGGGATGAATGAATGAAATTATGTGGGTAGAAGAATCATGTATGTAACATTTCAGAGAGTTGTGTATAAACCAATGTTAAGTCGATAGAAGAGGCTTCTTTATTTCTTTTTCTTTTTGGTGTTTCAGAGAGTTGTGTATAAACGACTTCTTGTGTACATTTGGTTTCGGATCTGTATCATTTTTAGATCTGTATCATTAATCTCTCTGATTAGATTCTCTTGATGATCATATTTGAGGTTAGAAATGTACTTAACATGGAGTTTGTAGTTGAATATGTGTGATTAAACTTCTTGTTACTGGTGAAACTTTGTAAATATTTTAAATATAATGTAAGATTATTTAAATATCTAAAGTTTACCTCTATAAACATACATTAACACCCAGCAGGCCCATATCAATTTCGGGATTTATAAAAAAGGTAAAATTTTCTAAATTCCGCCGAACTTCCCGGAGAGAGAGAGAGAGTGAGACGTTTGCATTTTGAAATTTCTTCCTTCATCTGAAAAGATCTTCCATGTCGGAGGAGAAGGTAATCATCGATCTCTGTAGCTCGGACGAGGAGGAGGAAGATGAAGATTTCGGCGATGAGAATAATTGTGAGGAAGAGCTTGAGGAAACGGATGATGATGAAGAAGAAGATACGAGTTTAAGGTATTTGTCGACGGCTTCATTGCTTATTTAATCTATTTTTTGGGTTGTTTTTTTTGCTTTATCGATTGCGATTGGTGTCTGTTCAGTGAGGATGATAGCGATTGGAGCCACGATGATGCTACGGACTCAGATGTGGAGTACGGTAGAGATGAAGAGACCTGTGAAAAAGGCGATGATGATGATGATGATGATGACAAAGTCATTTGCTTGCTCACAGGTTTTTCTCATTATTATGAGTCTCTTATTGACATTACATTGTTAAATGCAAACTGTTGATCAATAGTATCATGTCTTTGCTATCGTTATATTGATTGATTTTGCATCTTTGATGGCTGTACAAATTTATAAACCTCTGTTTTGGATGCTAAAGACACATGAATGTTTCATGGTTATAACTCTCTGTGTGTTCTTGTAGCCGGAAGTGATTTGAAACCTCTAAAGGTAACAGAGTGCAAAGCATACCTGAGAAAGAATGGTCTCAGATTATCTGGTACAAAAGCACTTCTTATTGAGAGAATTCTTGAGCATTGGAGGTATTGGTTTCTGCTTACCTATGTCTTGTGCAAATGCAAATTAGTAGTGCTTTTATATTCTCATGATCGTTTTTGATTCTCAGGATAAAAGATGGGACTGGAGAAGCACTTTATCCAAGATCATCTTTTGCTATTAATTGTAAAGGTAAATACTCTTTTTATCTATTAGTTAGTGTTGAAATCCTCCGCGGAATTTGATCATTGGTGGTGTAGGTGATGTCTGCAAAGGAGACACCGTTTTGTTTACACAGAAGGTTCATAACAAGTAAATAACTCATGCTTCCTGGTTTACTTTTGTCTTCTTTTTGATTCCATAGCCACATATTGATGTAAATTGGGTGTTGAATAGGTATGAGAAGATGAAAGGTAGTGGAAAGGTTATGGGTAGAAGAACTGTCGCTGGCCAGGTTGTTAAAGAAAGCTATGGTACTGCTAAACAGCAACACACTTTCACTGTAAGTATGATCATTAAATGTTGATCTTCTTGATCCTTCCCAATGCTTTCAGTCTGATAAACTGACCATCTCATTTGTGTCTTCACCAAAGATTGAAGTGCTTTGGTGTGCGGGGATACAGAAATTACCTCCGTTGTACCCTTTACTAGTGAAAGGACGAAATCTTTATAAGTTAATGACTTTGAGGCAGGTGAGTGAGTGTCTTAAAAATGTTGTATCTATTTAATTTACGTATTCAGAGTCTTGCCGGTTACTTACGAGTTGGTTGGTCCATTCTTATTCTAGCGTTGGGATAATGAAGAAGACAGAGTAAAAGTTCTTTCTGAAAAGCATAGTCGTGGTGCCGCAGCAAGAAAAGTTATGAGAGAAAGGAAAATAAAGTCAGGCTATGTATTCAAAGGTGAGATGCTTTATTCTTCCTGGTTATACACACCAAATATAAATTAGAGATTTTGTTTCAGTGATCTTTCTGTGTTTGTAACTAGATGGGAGACTCCAAAAGCCTGGTCATGTGAAGAAGCCTTGTCAAGTAAAGACAAGAACAAACAAGGAAGATGAGAATCAAACCCAGAGGTTTAGACAAGACATCCCGGCTAATCATTCCCAGAACCATAAGAATCCAACCCAGTTGAGAAATATGGATCCACCTTTTTATTCCCACAATTCCCATAGAGATGCTCCTCGACCACACGCTCCTCGACCACATGCTCCTCCTCGACCACATGCTCCTCGACCACATGCTCCTCGTCCATACGCTCCTCGTCCATACGCTCCTATCAATGTTCACCATTCACATCTTCCTCGTCCAAACATCCCCCCTTCACACTCATATCCTTATTCAACACAGCAAAACCAATCAATCCAAAGACCACCAACAGCTTTCTACAACGGAAGACCTACTTCTAGTACTCTGCAGGGACAAGCATCTTTCAACCCACACGCTATGCCGGCTACACATCAGAGGAGACCATACCAGAACAATCATACCCATCAAGCAAGCTCGAACAGTGGCTACAATTACGGGGTGAGGGACTTGGATCACTTCTCAGATATGATGATAAGCCACAGAAGAGAAGGAGACATATACAGGCAGAGTGAGGAGACTCGCAGACCCTACAAGAACCATCATACCTACAATAACGGCTACAACCATAGATCAAGTCACATGATGAGCAACAGAGGAGAAGAAGACACACACAGGCATAGTAGGGACACTTACAGACCAAATAATCGGTAACACTCATTGGCACTGGTCTCGTTTACGAATTTGCACTATGTTATCTAGTTCCCATAGTGAACCTTCGATTATTGGGGTTCTCTGTTAATCCTGAAAGGCAAAAAAGTTTCATGGGATCATTGATGATCTCTTTCTCAAGCTTTTGTTATATATATATATGACTGTGATTCTTGCCTTCACTCACTCTTGATGGTATGTGAAGTATCAAACGCTCTGATATACTCGCTGGACCAGTGACCAATAACACAGTCTGGTTGAGGTTATTACACAGGCCACATGATATAACATATGATTGTAGTTTGTATATGATTTTGTTTCATGGGTCTTGTTATATTTTGTTTGTAAATATAAAGAAGCCTCCTTGGCTGATCATAAAGTCCACTGGGCTTTTGCATTATTATTGATATAATATATATTTTTATTATTTATTTCTTTATTAGCCCCATTGGTTACAGAAACTTGCAAACATGGCATGAGAGCCTGGTAACAAGTTGTGATGAGGACCCTTAACAAAAAAACTCTCTGACTCAAAACCTGAGCTGCTTCTACCTTCTCTCACTTCATTAAACCTATCCATCAAATGAAGTCCACTCAAGTGATCTCCCCATATATCATACCTATACTCTTTCACATTCTCTTCTTTCACTTCGGTTCTTGATTTAGCTCCAGGAGCTCTCACATTTGGAGCCAGAGAGCTTCCTTGTATGATCACTGACTTGGCCACTGAAACAGGAAATGTTGCTGAGTGTGATAAGACAGGTTTTGGAGGCTTTGCGGGCTTCGTTGTAGCTTGAGTAATAACAACTGGTGGTTCTGGTGACATTGGAGATCTTGGTGTTGAGTTTCCACTGTGGCTGCTTGAAACATCTGTACGCTCTGATGTTAACCCGGTGACTGCTCCTTTCTTCTTCTTCTTGTTACGTCGTCTCTTCTTGTCTTTCGCAGTCTTTACAGTGAGTTTCATAGCTTCTGATGATTCTGCTTGGCAAGAAGAAACAGAATCATTGTTCTCGGAAACCTCATTGGACCCTTGCAACGTCTCATTGCTTATGGATCTTAAAAGAGAATCCATTTGAGGGGAGATTGTGATTGTAGATGGCTTCTCAACTTTTCTATCCACAATGTGGCTGCAGGTGTTTCTCTTATTGTTCTCATCCATCAAGTGATCGTTGAAACAAAATATCAGAATGAGTAAAGCAGCAGCAATCAGAACCACAACTGAGAATTTCTTTGTCCGCAACGAAAAGACTGGCTTTTTGCAGAGACTCACCATCAGAACAGGCGCTGTCGCCTTCATAGGTACCGCGAAAACAGCAACTCCAGATGCCCAAGAGAGTTCTGTCTGGTAGGAAAAGATAAACTTGATTGAATCCCCTTGTTCTAATGACAATCCTTCACACTGTTTCTGCTCCATAAAACCATTTCCTCCACACTGTTTTGCCAAGACCGAGATACTTAACTCCTCTGTGTTCTTCTTAGCAAAGAGCTCTTGAGACAAAGGTCTGTAACAAGTAGAATCACTTAAAGGCTGAAATTCTATGATGTGGACAGGCTTTAGAGATAGCCACACAACACCAGATAGATTGTTGTTACTGATACTCCATGCATTGGTGGGGCAAGACGCCCTGAAGAAGGTGGCAACTGGATCAAACTGATTCCCTGGTCCTAAAGCTGAAAGCAAAGAGAAGAACTGTGAAGTTTGACAAACATTCTGGATTGCTACACTCTCAGAATCTCCACCATTAAACCTTTTAGAAGCAGCAATGTTGTAGCCATTGGAACCAAAAGAGTCATATTCAGCCAAGTTATGCAATGTATTGACTGATGAAAGCAATACACAAGAGAGAAGCAGAAGACAATGAAAGGTCTTTGATGAACCAAATGCTGCTCCTCTGCAAAACAAATAAGAAGATCAACAAACAATGAAATATATGTAATTTGGGGGTTCACCAACTACTTTAAAATGTAGAAACTAGAAACATACAAGGAAAACTTCAAATAGTACCCAAAAAGAGAATGTCCTTATGAAGAAATCAGAAGCAGGAGATAGTTCTATAAACAGTAAAGGGACAAAGAAGATTGACAAAGCATATTGATAGCGAAACAAACCCACGAATTAAAGTGCATAAAAGAGTAGACTTTTCAATGAAAATCGAGCTGAACCCACAACCATTTGAGCTAAGTGACAGAAGGAGCAGAGATTCCAACTTCATGTAAGGAAGAAAAAAAAACAAAACTTTCGTGAAAATCTTTGAGCTTCTGTAAGAAACAAACAAGAGGAAAAAAGGTTGGCAAGCAAATTTTTTGAAACAAAAGTAAAGTATGAATGGATTTACCGAAGATGGAAGAAGAAGGATGAAAGTAGTAGAAGTGGAGGCGTAATCGCTAGGGTTTTTCGTTCCATGTCTGAGAAAAACATCGATCATCTAGAACTTATTGTCTGAAATTTAGGAGCTTTTTTTTTCCTTTGCAAGATTTAATCAAAAGAAAAGGAGCGATTTTGTTGGGGACGATAGAGCGACGCCACCTGAGGCGAAGGGAGGCTGAGGACCAATAGACTGGAAATTTTTAAGGAGAGGAACAAGATGACATACTCATCCGAAGAAATTACCTAAATGACCTCTTGTAGTGACTGACCTAAACTTAAATAAAATCCTTTTTGGGGTTGGTCCCTTCATAAATATTATGAGGTCATCACAAATAATTCTTTTTTTATTGGCCTTATCAGACTATATTTTCCCTTTTAGTGACTGAATTACAGTAAATTTTCTATAAATTTTAATAATATTTTACTAATTTAGAAAATATTAATTTATTAAAAATTAGTTGACCAAAAAGTTAATTTGAAATCTATAAATCTAATTAGTTTATTTAAATATTAATTTATATAATCTAGTTTATAGAGGTTATGTTATATTTATTGATGTTTATACACTAGTAAAATTATGTGGTTTATTTAATCTAACAGCTTTACAACAAAAAAATATTATATATCAACCTTTAAAAAACAAGAAATATCTTACAACCTACATTGTGAATTAAAATTATTTAAAATTTTTAAAAATAATGTAATATTAAGAAAACAATTATCGTAAAGGAAAGGTGAAAATAAATCAAATAAATCCCGTATTAGATTTGGGGCAAAATCGGAAGGATACAAAGTGGTGAGAGGCGCTGTATTAGACTTTTCAGTGCAGTACGACAAAACCGGTACGGTCCGGTACAATTGCAAAACGGTTGCCACACTAACGGAGTTAGTAACGGGGAATCTCGATGCATAACGGTGTTTATCATCGTCTAAGAGATTCCTCGCGACGTGTAGCCCACAATGCTACGATTCGCGGTTCTGGGCCCCTTGAAAAGGTCACATCTTTGAAAAGATATAGCAAATCCAACGGCTGAAAATCAAGTGGACCATGAAAGAACTTTTTAAAATTCATGGAGGCAATTGACGTATGATATGCATCTGACCAACAAAAAAAAATGGACGTAAACATTAATAATTTGAAGCAGTGTCATAAACATACAAGACGACTTTCTCTCTCCTTCTCGAGAGAGAATTCTCTGGCTCGGTTCATCACTTCCGATCTTCTTCTTCACAGATCTTTATTTTTCAGAAAAAGCGGATTTGATAATCGATTCATGGCTCTTCTTTGTTTTCCTTTGTGTTTTTTGTTTATAGTTCTTGCTGTGTTTGGAATAAAGATCCGATCTTGTTCTCACGGTTTTCGGATTCGTTTTCCGGTGTTCGTTCCGGTTTGTGCTCGCTCTGTCTCGCGTCCCTCGTTCTTGTCTTCCCGGTGGTTCTTCCCGACGGCGACACCGTTTCTCTCCTCTGACTTTCGACAGAGCCTCCTCGGTCTGTGTCTGCTGGCGAGTTCCTCGGCGTCCACCAGAAGACCCACAGCCGAAGAAGAAGCAGCGATTTGGTCCGGCGCTTGTGGCACCGCTCTCCTCCGCTTGTTTCATCTCCGGTGACGTTGCTGACGTGAAGTTCGTGGTGATGGTTGCGCACATCGACGGCGGTGCTGGTGAAGCGTGCTTCCTCCGGTGACGTCTGCGCTTCCCAATTTCGTACACGTGGTGTACACGTGGCATTCATGCCTCACCTCCTTATCTACTGATGGGATTTATGGGCTTTGAATGTATTGTATTTGGGCTTACCATCATTCTGTTTGTAACTTTTTAGGCCTGTTCAGCTATAAAATCCAGTGTTAAAAAAAAAAAAAAAAAAAAAAACATTAATAATTTATAACTTATGGAAATAATTGTTAACCAAAGATTCTCATAATTAATTAACTACATACACCAGCCGAACATTTAAGCCTTGTATTAGACAGCGACCAATATTCTAGACCCCACACACTTACAAGTTTTGTCATTCAGAATTAAGCCACTGTATATTTACAATTTAAGTTTTGTTTTTAAGTATTAGACTTCGTATAAGCAATGCCAATACTAACTAAGTAACTAGGTATAGATAATAATTCGTATTTACGAATTGAATCAGTTAAAGAATGAAGTTAAGAAAAAAGGGCGTCAAATATGGAGTTTTAAAAGCTGAGATATTAAATTATAATGATGATAATTTAATCTTGCAATTTCATGTATGTGAAAACGGAGAAAAAACGAAAGAAATGGAGGATGTAGATACTAATGGGCTTAACTAAAAACTCATATTGCCAAAACTTAACGGGCCTTCACTTTCTAGTTAGGCTACAACGGGCCTTCACATCTAAAATCGGCCCAATAAAAAATGGATGATGTACTCTTGAAGATTTTTGGCAGTGTACAGAAAAAACCACACTAATCATTGGCTTATAAACGGTAAATTTACAAATTTTAAATGTAAACTGATATGTCTATATTTTCATGCATATAGGATAGAGATTGTTCTTGTTTTATCTTCATTTTCCTTTCATTCTTCCTTCCTTTCTTCATTCTTTGTGTTGCATTTAGAGTCTAGGCATCTAGGACTAGGAATTTGTGTCTTGGTTTGTTTTGGTGTGTTCTAGGTTGTTTCTAGGTGTTTGGAGAGCTACTAGGATTGATATGGAGTGCTTGGAACTGAATGGAGAAGAGGAACTTGAAGAAATGGAGCTTTGGCGAGGCTAGCGGTTGGCCTAGCGGGCTCTTCCAGACCGCGAGCATGAGGAGGATGTCGAGCCGGAGCCGTGCGTGACGACCGCGGACGGGCCACCGGGTTGGACGAGACCGCGAGCTCAGGCGGATCCATCGACGAGTTTCGAGCCCAGACAACCGTATTGACCGCGGTTGGGCCACCGGGTTGGACGAGACCGCGAGCCGCCAAACACCGAAGCGACGTCGAGCAGCTGTATTGACCGCGGTCGAGCCACCGGTTCTAAGCAAGACCGCGGACCGAGCTTAGCCAGTCGAAGAAGAATTCACCGCGCTCACCGCGGTTAGGCCACCGGTTCGGTCGAAACCGCGGTCGACCCAGTTCAGTTGACTTTCCTAATTTTGACCAAATTTGACCCATGGATCCGGGTCAATACCCGGTTTATTCCGGGTTGACCCGGTTCGCCCCTTTCTACTATTTAAGGCTAAAAACCTAATTTTTAGAGGATCTTAAGCTTGTTTTTGGTTCTAAGTTCTTGTAAGACAAAAGTTTAATATTTTCTTAATCTAAGACTTGTTTTGTTTTGATTCTTCATCTCTTTTCTTTAATCATACACAAATCATCATGCTTAACATCTTTCTTATGGATTTTGTTGGGCTAAGCATGATTTGTGAGTAGTTTCATTCAAGGATTATGGGTTAGGTAGATTAGGGTCATTTAGAGTGAATCAAGGATGTTTAAAGCTTATTTATGATTGATCTCACCCTTCTAGATGTGCTTAGTGCTAGATTATCCATGATCAAGTTAATCTAGATCCTTAGGCTTTTGTTGCACACCAAGTGTTTGATGAAATGCAAGTTAGAGTCTTCTAGGGAATTTTCATATTCTAGCTCATGAGAATGAATGTTAGAATGATTATTAGCTTATGGAACTTGATTGTTAATGCTTGCCTTGTCTTATTTCACAAATGAGAATTTGATCTTGAAATGTGATTAGGGAAAGTGATTAGTGCCAAGAAATTGGATTAGTCAATTGTTAATGTTCCTAGCTTGGGATTTGCTTCTTGATTGATTGTTTAGGCATCCTTGTTAGCTCTAGATGGTTCTAATCATTGACCTTAGCCCATAAGCCTTGTCTTTTATATTTGTTTATATTCCTTTTATCTTAATTAGTGATCTCTTGCTTGATTGATTGTTTAGTCTTTGTTAATTTGCTTAGAATTGTTATGATCTCAGTTTGAACTGGTATAACTTGGCTTTTAAGGTTGGGTGAATTCTTTTTGGTCTTTTTCACTCCCAATTGGTTCGATATCTCAAGACTACGCGATCAGCTTGAGGGATTGATACCTCGGGAATTAGACAAAATTCCTGTTATCATAAACTTCGATGAACGAATTAAAATCATAATCTTATCCTATCTACACAAAGTTTCCATTTTTACTTAACCTTGCTTTTGAAAAAACAATGGATTCATTTATGTAAGAGAATCACTAAAGGCGCAGGTAAACAAAAATAGAAACTTGTGAATTATAGATAATTAATTAGATAAAGATTTACCAAATCAACGTTCTTTATTTCCATTTTAGTTCTTCGTAATCCATAATTCTATCCTCCATTACCCATAATCAAGTCTCTATTATCTTGTTTTCCCATTTCAATTGACACTCAAGAACACTATAAATATATGTCATTGGAAGGTCGAAGAATGCATCAAACATTCATTCATCAATCATTTTTATTAATATTTGCAAACAAAATGCAATTCAAACAAACCATGTGAGTTTATACATGAGATAAATGAAACATAAAGTACCATAAAAAGTCAAACCGGTTTATATTTTGTCCTTATACACTAGAATTGTGAATGTCAATTTAAAATGTTGTCAATAAGATTTTGATGATTATAAATATCGTTATATAGAATTTAAAATATAAGTTTGTATGAAGTTGATATTAAAATTAATTTATCAAGTGAGATAATATCAAAAATATTTTTTCTTTTCTTAATAAGTTGACTTATTTTTATTTTTGTACTAATATTGAGCGCTAAAAGTCTTAGGAAGTGTACTTAAGAAATTTTAGGTGTCCTTATTAATATATCATAATAGATCAAATTAAAGTCTTACTACCACAAGGTAGAAGATTAGCATCTTCAAAATACAAACTTTGTAGTTCTACCATAATATATCAAATTAAAACTATGCAATGTGAAGTAGTGACAACTAAACCAACATGTTGATATCCAATAGGAGGTTTCAATATTGATATAATCGAACAATGTGAGGCTGATACATCGGTTTGAAGATTCTAAAAACCACGGTTTCGAGTTTAAGATCCATTAACAGAGGAACACAATCAACATGTGTACACTCTCGAACCTTTTGTGGCCAGTTCCAAAACTTTCTTTTGTTTGATATACCTTTGTGTTGCTTGAAAAACACTTAGCTTGACTTTTCTATAATCATGCCAACACATTCTCATATCAAATTTATGTTTTAACCTACCTTTGATATATTTCCATCCGGAAAACGAATTCCTTCATTTCTCTGTAGATTGATACTTTGTAAACGGTGCTTTGCTATGCAAACGAGGAGAAGAATCAAAACCAATCAACATACAACCCATTGGTTCAAACCTCCCAAAAGGAGGCTTTGATGATGGAGCATTCTAGTTAGATTTTCATGTTGATAAAAATGAAAGAGAGATAGTGAGAGAGAGAGAGAGAGAGAGAGAGAGATTTAAAATAGGAGATTTAGCAAATACGAATGTTAAAACAATGTTTGGTGGAACATTCACCGATCTTACCATCTGGGTGTTCTATCCAATCAACGGATCTGCAAGGTTCAAATTCAAATTACTCAAGAACATCTCCCTCGGGTATATCGGAGAATACATCGAAGAGTAGGAACACATGACGCTGTGAATTAGCAACTTCAACGCCGATTTATGGCGAGTGCTCCTCTTGCAGCATAGCGGAGGAGTAACCATCAACGCCTGCGATCTGGAGTACTAAGTAGGAGGAGGAAGAAAGCTAGTGATGTATTATGCTTCTCGCCATGGCCACAGGATGTTTCAGAGACATGGACTCGTTTTGCAAGGCGGATGTGGAATCGGATTGAGGAACGATACGGCGAAGAGCGATAAATTCATCGACACCGGGAAAGGATACGAGGTCATCGCGGCGGAGGGAGTGATTGAACAGCCGTAGGTGAACTATATGAGGAAATGGGGAGCTAGAATCGAATAGAATCTAGATAAGGTTCTCAACGGCTTCGCTATGATACTCCCCATTTCTCCGCAAAGGTTTCCGGAAACTCATGGGAAAAATTCCGCGATAAATTCTTGCCGAAGATGGGCCTACTGGGCCTAAAGTTAAGGCAAGTTGGTCTGGTGACGAATAAATAATTTTTTTTTCTTCTATTTCCAAGATATTGTCAGTTTTAGTACGGTTTTCTCTTATTTAATCGAGAATTGTTTATTTATATAACAAATATCATATATGATTTCTTATTTTATTAAACTTCACTATAACTTAAAATCCATGTGGTGATTAATATGAATAATTATTTGATCATATGTACGAGATACAATATAGATCGACGTTAACCAATAGTTAAAGCGAAAGAAAATATTTTGAAAAATAGAGAAACAAATTCATTATGTTTTAGTGGAATGGCCAATGCCGGGGCTGTTTCCAGGAGTTGTTGGCCGGAACTGATCAACGCCGTGTTCTTCTTCGTTGCTAATGTTACTCTTCTTCACCGAAGCGACGGCGGTTGTGGTCAAGACACCGGAGCCGCCGTGTACCCTGAGAGTAGTTTTTCTGTTTTTGATTGGCTTTCTATGAGTCCTCAAGTGTCTTGCCTCGGTCGGTAGGATTTCATGACACACAATTATGGTAATAATAAGAAGAAATATGCAAAAATTCAAGAACCTAGCTTTTGCCATTGATGATGATTGAGTTTATGTTAATAAAGAATGTAACGTAAGTGAAAAAGGAACGAGAAGCCTCTTTGTTTTTTTAGGTTTTAAAGGACTTCAACTCTTCAAGTGTCTTTAAGCTTGTATAAATCACAATCTATAAATAGTAGTTAAGGATGTTGTGTGAAGTGAGTTGAATCTTAAAATATTTTAAGGAATCTTGGGTCTGAACCATAGTTAGGCTTATGGTTACTTAGCACATAGTATATTTTATAAAACCAAATTATAATGTCCATATTAAAATATAATATACATAATATAATCTTGGCACATGTGAATTGAGAAGGAAGCTAGCTCTCAACATCTCTGATGAGCTAAAAGGTTCACAGCCACCACTTCACATTGTGCCTAGTTGTCTATATTCTCCTAGCACAATTCATAAATTTGTAAAAAAACAAAATGTTTTCCTAATATTATATGTTACAAGGCTAAGTACATATTGATCGACAACGAGAACAGTCTTTAAGTACTCCAAGACCATTGGGTGCTTACTATATCATTCTTTTGAAATTTTATTTAACAACTTGACTTCAAACCACTCTTCAAACTTCCCAAGAGCTACACTTTTTAGAATTATCAATCATATTACCATGAAAAGCACTCATTATATAATAAGATAAAAACAGACTGTCCTTTGCCACTATTGCTTGTGGCCGCTAACGATTAAGTACTAAACCAAATATGGAAAATAGGGTTAGTTGGCTCTTAACTTTCAAAATCAGCTACAAGCCTACAACCGTCAATTTAAAGATCTAGAGACCAGCATAATCTTTGGTCAGACCCACCACCATGGTTAGGATAAATTATTATTCTCGGACTTTATTTATTTTAATATTTTGTTCAAAACATTCTTTAAGTTTATTTATTTCTAATTTTCTTTTGACAGCGAATTTTCATTTTCATAAATTTTGATTATATATATATATATATATATATATGTTTTCCTAGTCTATATATGTTACTATGTTAGTAACCCGCTTAATTATGGAATATTTTTCGGGTGTAAATGTTAGCTTAATTATGGAATTGTCGAACCATTATGTGTAATAAAACACATGGAGTACGTAAAGAACCTTATACAATTTTAAACATGCATGCACGCGTCCTTTATTTTACGAACAATATATGAAAATAGAGAGGCCAAAAACTACATTTGGTGTACACAGACAACCATAATGTGGCAATATGTAGCATTGAAGGTAAAAAAATTATATTAGAAAAACGAAGAAGGAGAGATATAAAGTAACACAAATCATTCCATTCAATTAAGTCCAAGAGTGATCGATTACAATCACGGAAACACAACGAGCAATACATATATAGATAAAACCCTAGCTAATACATGACGACGCACCCACAACAACATCTTACTTTGTTACAAGCAAATGTTTTAAAAAGCAACCCTAGCATCTTACTTTGTCACAACAACATATAGCTAGTGACCGATTCCGGGACTGTTCCCGGGTTTGGTAGGCCGGAACGCATCCAAGGAATGATCTTCTGTCTCTAACTTTCTTGAAATTATTTTCAAGCCGCGACCACCAATTTTCTTCGAGATACTAGAGATCCCCGAAGATTTCAAAGGTCGACCTTCAACGATGTGAGATTCTTGGATGAGAATCAGCACTATTACTAGTAAAACCAAGGTAGTCAAAGTGCATTTAGCCATAAAAAATTATCTGAGATATATAGTTATAATTATAGAGATTACACGAAATGAATTAAAAAGCTTAGGAAATGTATATGTATGAAGACTATTAGATAAGAGTTGAACGCATATCAATGGCTTCAACTCTAGATGGCTATTTATGGAGAAGAAAAATGGCTAGCTGGACCATGCATGTGAACCTCCAACAAACAAAGCAAGTAATTATTTATTTATAAATAATGTAGTATACATGGAAATAAATAGGATTTTAGCTCTAAATTCCAAGCTTCTAGAGTTCTAGGAAGATTCCGTGAATGGAGCTCAAATTCGAAGTTGCAAACATATAAAAAACGTCGAACAAGAATGGCGTTGCATGCTAAAGCTAGAGCATTAGTGTATGATAGAGTACATGCATGATGCATGCCCAAAATATATAAATAAAAACCACAAATTATATCATAATTCGAGCTATAATTTCCAAGTTTGGAAGTAGCCAAAATCATCCTTAGGATCCTCTACACAGGAAGACACATATCTCACTACATGCATGCTTTAGGATTTTTTCAATCACATTCATCACGGCAGATAAATTTATTTGAATTGCTTTTGAAAGTGATCTCTAGCTAATTAATCTCTTCTGTATGTTGATATCAATGATATGTTGTCATTTAAATTACCCTCTGCTTGTCTATAACTCTATAAACAACCCATCTGTAAAATTTTATTCTTTCAATATATTACCATTGAAAGAAATTGAAAACACACATTAACAAAAACTAACAAAGTTTTTTTTTTAATAGATAACCATGTATTTTGTAGTTTATCTTTTGTGAACCTGTATTTTAAATTTTGTAAATACTTCTCTTATTTTTTGAATAACCGAAAGGTTTCTGGATTTTAAGTCTGACTAATCTTTTTGAACCGGGACCAACGGTTATTAATCCTGATAACATGGCGTAAAATGTCCATTCCAACAGATTTCCAACTAAGGATGCATTAAAACCAACTCTCGCACCAAACCACTAGCATGCCTCCGTGTTAGTAATATCTCTTTTAGGTCAACATATATAATATCATCATTACGTATATGATGATTTTTGGTAAATATTTGCACCGGATAATAAAAAGCATATTATTTGGAATCAATACTAGTAATTCGAAACAAACTGAGGTGAATGTAGTCATTCGTTATAAAGTGTAAGAAAATGGGTGCACGTTTAGACTGTCATGATTCAACAAGGAGCTAGGTCCTTTAAGTACTTGTTTTTTTTTTCTTAGTTTCTTACAAAACTTTTTGAGATTCTCATGAGATCTCGTGATTCTGAATTTTACAATTGGCACTGAATTAGTGTTTTGCACATGCATAGGAATCGTTTTTGGATCTTCCTGTTCTGGTGCTTTGCGGCTATGCCTGTACTGTATTATATTATGAGCACACTATGTCAAACTATAATTTACACATTACATTACACATAGATAGCCTATGCATATATGATTTAAAAAATATATATATTTGTAGTTTTGTAAAACTTCATGAGTTTGACATAGTGTGCTCATAATCTGTAAATTATAGTTTAATTATGTAAAACATCATGAGTTTGACATAGTGTGCTAATTAATAACTTATTTTTTAAAGAAGTATAGGTAGACAAATAACAAATTTTGTAGTGGTTTGAATATTCACACGAAGCACCAGTGGTCTAGTGGTAGAATAGTACCCTGCCACGGTACAGACCCGGGTTCGATTCCCGGCTGGTGCATTTAATTTTTGTTTTAAACGTTTTATTTTATTTTACTATATTGAATGCAAAAAGAGCCTAAGTTTTTTATATTCCCTCCGCGCCTCTGGCATGTCGCTTTAAGAGATTTTGTATTTTTTTTGGTACAATGTTAAAATTTTATACCATTTTCTGAGAGTGACAATGTTGATATTGATACAACTTATTGAAGAGAAAAGCAGAGAAAAAAAGAGAGTGAAAGGTTAAGAGAGAGCTGCAGTCCATTGAAAGTAAACCTGAAGAAGAGAAGGTGAATTTTCAGTGGATGCAGGAAGAGAAAGCAGCCGATCATGCAGTAGCCTGTCAGCTGCAGCTCTGGAGGACGCCACCGTAAGAGATTTTGTATTTGAAATGAATAGATTATAAATTGAAAAGTGATTGGTTCTAGTCGTAATTCTTTTTGGTAGACTTTCAATAAAAATATAAATGGTGAATGTAAATTGTATTATTCAACAGTTCATCATTCCAACTGGAACAAATAAGTATCATTAGTTATTTTATAACAATCATTTTCTTTAATTATATTTGTATAGTTCAACATTTATCAAACTAAACGGAGCAAGAAAGAAAAAGTAATATTTTCTTATTGGTTTTTTCCCTCTTTGATAATGCGCTATAGTAATTATAGTATAGCTAATATATAACTCAATTAAGTCATTTTCATTCTCCCTAATTTAGAAATCTTTAAACCCTCATCTTGCATCACCAACCATTTGTAATCCTTTTAAAAATCCAAAAGTGTAGTCTAAGATTCTTTAAAAATTATATAGAAACACAAAAGATCTACAAAGCCTTTCTTAATGTGCTTTGCAGTTCTATCTTGTGCACATGGTGGCAAGTTGTAGGAAGCTCACTACGAAGTATCTGCTATATATATGATATTCATGCAAACTCATGCAAGAAATTAAGATTCAAATGAATTAAAACACGTATTTTAACTTTATTAATGAACTATAATAATTCATAATTGTCCAAACTTACAAATGACATATCATAAACTACATTTACTAAGTTAAAAATAAACTTAACGCAATAATTTAGGATGCATATTAATTTAGTAAAAACAACGAAGAAGTACGCTAAACTATTAAAACATTTTCTAAGCGTTAGGCTCAATGTTCTTGACAGCATGTCCAACGCCTGGACTATGTCCTGGTGTCGTAGGCTTGAACTCGTCTTTAAACCCGTCGGCTATTTCATTTTTCTCCTTCATCTTATGATGACCAATGCCCGGACTATTACCTGGAGAAGTAGGCCCGAAATCATCAGTGTAACCGGCCGTGAAATGATGATCATTAGGATCTTCACCGTCGTTTTTTCGCAACTGTCTAGCCTCAGTGTGTTGTATTTTATCAAATACCATCCAAAAGAAGAGAATGGTCAGAATGATATAAGTTGAGAGTTTCATGTTGTGTGGGATTAGTTTCTAGCTAGGGTTATGAGAGAAGAAGGTTGAGATCACAAGACTTTGGCTTATGGTTTTAACTTCGAAAGATAGATCGTTTTTATAAGTGTAATTGTGAGTGGAAGTGGAAACAATGAGCACAGTGTTTTATTTTGGACCGTCCATGTATCAATTTTCTGAGCTATAAGAAAAATTTAGTGTAAATTATAAAACATAGGGTTATAGTATTAAACATATGCTATAATAGACAATACATGGACGGCATATAGCCAAGCTGAAAAAAAGACAGTTAAAATGGTCCATTGGTATCTTTTAAGGTAAATATAATATCAGAAACGTCGGTTTCAAATTCAATCATCAGAAAATAAATAAAAACCAACTTTAAACTCATAAGTTTAGTCTTTATTATATATATTGTAAACTAATCAAAAAGATATTATAATATGACACAATCTAAGCGTGGGAATTTCAGCAGAGGTCCTGAATCTCTCATAGTGCTCCATTGTCAGTTATACCAACCCATACTTGACCTTTTTGTTAATTTTTTTTTTCAGTGGAAATAAAACATGGTTAGCGTTGAAATGAATATATATTGGTTACGTTAATTCTAAAAATTTCCAAAGGGTAATTAGGTTTCCATAAAGCCGCCCTTCCCTAACCATAGAAAGGCACTGATCTAGAAGGACCCTCTCCCATCTGGCCATCTCCCTATAGATAATATATACAAAAGCTTTACATATATACTTTAGATTTCTTTTTCTTAAAGAAACTGTACACATATTTAAAGAAATCACCAAATATATAGTAGTCTAATAGTAACACAAGGAGATAGTTTTTTTTTATATTTCAGGTTTTAATCCTATTACAAATACTTTTAAAATTGGAGGAATATTATATATCTAAAATCCAAACTTTCATATATATATATATATATATATATATATATATATATTTTATTTATTTATATAATCCATTTTAGTTATAAATATACATAATCAATATATATATAATGCGTTTCTTTCTTATTTTTATTTTTCATCGAAAACATCATCGTATTAAATTTGTGAAAAAAGATTTTTTTCGAAGGAAAATCCATCTGAAACCGACGAACCTACATTGTCTCTTTCTTATTTAAATATTTGGTTAAGCTCATTTTCTTAAAGACACTTCACTTGTTTTATCTCATTTCTTTAGTAAAAAATATAGTGTTACTAAGGGTGCAAATGATTGACATATTAAAAGGAACAAAATCTAGTGTAATTGAATATTCCATTCAACTCCTCTACAACCATTCCATTTGATATTTTTTTACATTTTAGTGGGATAGGATGAGATCCACATATTGAGCGGAAGAACTCAAAATTCTTCTGGATTTTAGTCCTCTCCTACGAAGAAGAGAAAACATCTAGCGTAACAATTTCTAATTTTCTAATTTTCTATTTAATATTTATTATAACTAAAATAATAACACATGTTTTCTTGTTATATATAAATGATTTCGAATTCTTTTTTTTGAACTAATAAAAGATTTAGTTGCTACAAACTAGAGATTTTTAGATTTATAGAATTTTTAATTAAAAAATAATCAACTTAACAAAATGCATTTATTTCATCTAAATACACTATCATAACAATATTTCACATCAACACAAAACAAAATTATTTTCTATCTTAAAATAATGTTATGATAAATACTTTTTAAATAACAAAACAAATAATATTTTCATATTTATTTATGACCATACTTTATAACAAAAACACTTATTTATTTATTGTATACTTTTGTAATTATATAAACTAATATTCATAATATATATATTATGTTATATTTTAATATATATATATATATATATATACATATATTTTGCTAATTTTGTGTTTCCTTTCTATTCCTCTATAATTTGTTACCATTTATGTTTACTTTTTATTTCTGTACAACTATTCATCTAGCTTATTTTATTCTTCTTAACTACTATTATTCCACTCATTTCTATTTTACTAACATTTATTTCTCTCATTCCACTCATTCTTCTCATGCTCTACCATTTGCACCCTTAAATGATTTTAGGATACGGTTTTAATAAATGTTTGGCTATATACTGCAAAATTGCAATTCTTGAGATTCCCTGGTTATATGATTATATTCTTGACTCCTAAAGTATATTATAAAATTGGACCTCCCACTCACAAATACAAGATCTTCTCCACTACAAAAAGGGTCGGTTACCATCAGGTCAGATTTATTATAAAAAAATATCTACGGACGAAAAATAATTGTAATCATTACATATACCTAACTGCATATACCTAGTTGTATGTTTTCGTATTTTATTAATTTACCTTCTAGAACTGTTATGTGATATAATTTAATTTTTTCTATGACCGTATAATAACTAACACACCATGATTTGTATTTGTAACACACATTTGCTATATTCTCTAGACTTGTATTTGACTGATTGCCAGTATGCGTAAGTGTATATTTTCTTGATGTATTTAAACAACGTCGCTATGTGAAATTTATATCAACACTTGTTTTCCTTTATTATGTCCTTCCATTTTTAAACCATTTTTTGAACTTTTAATGTGTCAACAAAGTATTTAAAAACGAACTAGAGGAAAAGTTAGTTCGTCAACGAGTGAGGAGAATCAAGTCAAAGGCACCAACTCCATCAACTTAACCACTAACTCTTCCCTACCACTCATTCTTTCTTTGTTGTTTGTCATTATGATATTTTTCTAAAACTTAAAAGTGTATTTATTACCAAATAAGTTTAGACCGAATCATAGACTAGTAACCATGTAAAGCCAAGAATGTTCACTCAAATTCTCAGTTGATCTCGACACACACATATATATATATAACTGCTTATATACTATTAATCATTTTGTGACACATGAAAACACATATCTCTTTCACTCACTCCCATTTTTGTTTGGGAAGTAGTATTATAAATTTAAGTTTGAATCAGTGTTTTAACTTTTGATTTGGATGTTTTGATATATGAACATGAAATTGGTTTATTTTGGTTTTTAAATCAATAATTTGATACTTTCATTTCAGTTCATTTGGGTGGTGTGAAAGGACTAGTATAGAGATCATTAGTATATAAAATTAAGTTTGGAAGACACCAAGCTAGCAAATGCATTTATTATATTATTTTTATAATTAATCTTTACAAGATCTATACACATTTACCTCATAGATTGTCCTACCATTAACTAATAGCCTATGCTGTCCTACTAATCTCACACAACCCTTAAATCAAAGGGTTTAAACAATCATCTTGAAAGCTCATTATTTGGTTTTGCTTAAAGCTTCAAATTACAATTTCTCAAGCATATATAACTCTAAGTGTTATATGTAAATGTACTTTTGACATCTTAAATTGTTCTATAATTATTTACACTTTTAAAAAATAAGCCCCTAATAATGATTATACATTTAACAATGGTTTTTATTAACAAAACAAGAAAAGGTATATAATATTAATGGAAAAACCATAAAGAAGAAGGAAAAAAACATAACAAGCCCCTAATAATGATTATACATTTAACAATGGGTTTTACTAACAAAACAAGAAAATGTATATAACATTAATGGACAAACCAGAAAGAAGAAAATAAGTATCTCATGTTTTTTCTTCTCATTTTCAATTAAATGGATCATCTGTTCAATTATTGACCAAACAATAAAGAAACATATGTTCAATAAAAGGGTAAATTTTTGGAGAAATTTGTGTTTAGCAGTAATTTGTGTTATACACTTGGTAGTCGGAATATTCCTTACTTTTGAATATTCGTACTATGTATAAAAGTGTGCAGCCATATAATGACCATGTTGAAAAGTGAAAAGGCTGCTTTATTTAGGTATTTAAAATTTGCTTTGGTTCCCACACGCAGGGAAGTCCTTTGAAGGGCCTACCACAATCTCCCGACCACAGATTTTTTTTTTTTGCTTTCGTTTCAATCTATTCAAATGTATTATGTATTTAATAAACAATTTGCTCTTATTAATTACGCGGAATTAAAATAATCTGTGGTTTTGTGTTATTTATAAAAGACATAAAAGGAACAACAGTGAAAGCAAACCGAAACAGCTTGAAAGCCATTGATTTATAATGATGACAAGCAAAAAGTCAAGTAATCTTTATATTACAATCTCAACCATCAACCTCATCACGGTTATTGTATTATTATTATTATGATTATTACTAACACCAACGTACCGATAGATGTCATTAACTATCATATAAGTCCCAAGTAAACACGAATGCCGTTGCTTTATCACCATATAACCGATACTATAAAAAACTTACATGTATGGTAGTTTTGCATGTGAGCACATGATTATTCTTTGACATTTTTACGCATACATAGTCAAAACGAGTTATCATATAGTTTATAAGATTATATACAAAACGATTTAAGGTGTTTAATATTTTTTTTTTCTCCAATTTATCAATATAGTTTTAAAAAATTTTCTAACGTATACAAATGCATATTTCAATATAATAAAACTCTACAATCTCTATTTGGAATTTTATAAAATAAAATAAAAATTATGTCAAAGTTTTGCATGGACTCGTATAAGATTTTTAGCAATGTTTAAAAGTGTAAAATGAAATGAAAATCTGTTGAACTTAATTAGCCTTTGAGCGGCCTTTTTCTCTCTCTCCTCTCTCCCTAAAAGGCGATTTCCGGCGAGTTTGCTTTTGCCTCTCCGGTTCTGTGTTTCACCGGGGAGGGCTCTTTTTTCTTTTCTCTTTGAGCTTCATGCTTGCAACCAGGATCTAGAGTAACCAGAAGATGTCTCGGCTTCCTTCTCCGGCAGCGTGCGGTGGCCTTCTCTCTCGGCGACGCAGACGGCGACCAAGTTCTCGATCCGTCAATTCCTTGTAAGTCGTGGGTCCAGAATCTGCTCGGGGACGGCGGCGGGTCGGATTTCGCGCGGGGAAAAGAAGGGGTTTTTTAGATCTAGGTTTCTTCTGCGGCGGCGTCGAGGAGAAGGATGGGATGGTGTTGCGAGCGGAGAGGTTTCGCGGAGGCGTAGCTAACCGAAGCGACACCGGAGAGGCTGGATGGCGGCGTTTGGTGAGGTGTCCCGGCTGCTTCCTGTCCTTTCCGGAGCCCACTTTCTTCGCCGGAGGAGTGGAGTCTTGAGGCGCCGGTGGAGATAGGTCTTGGATTAGATCGAGATGGCGTGGAGAAGGCGGCGAGGAGACTCAGCTGCGGCTAGTCTTGTCGGAGAATCCGTGGGAATAAACGGAGGACGCGAGTTCGTCGTCGGGAAAAGGTGAGATGGGTTTGGTTCCTCGGTGGATGGAAAGGCGGATATGGGTCGGCCCCCAGCTATGCCCGGAAAATCATCGATGGTGACTGCGATTCTCGGTGGATCGTGCCGCCGGCGACGAACGAGTTGGCGCCGTGGATCATACCTAGTTGTCGTCGTTGTACTCTTACGCGTTTTAGGTCTAATTAGGCTCTTCCCGGTTTGGTAGATTTTTAGGTTGGTTTACTTCTGGTTATTTCGATGTAATCTCGGTTGGCCCGGTTTAGGCCGGTTAAAATTAAATAAATATTATATTAAAAAAAAAAGTGTAAAATGAAAAACTTAAATCATAGTTTATGTAAAACCTTAAACTAGTAGTTCAGTTCAGCAGTTCTTATGATTACTTTGGCCATACTTAACAATGTGTATATGTATTTTGTAGTTCCCGAATGATTGATTATACGTATGACGTATCATTTGTAACTCAACCTCGACTCGATCGTAAAATAAACCTAAACCGTTTTATTCCATGAAGCAAATTGAAGATTCCAGTGAAAAAAAAGTTACATATCATAAATTGAACTGCATGAAAATTATAAAAAGACAATAGTATATCATACGTTCACAACACATATATACACAAATTGCACGAAAATTAATTAGTTGTGTAAACTGTGACCAATGCCAGGGCTATGACCTGGTGTTGTAGGCCTGAAATCTTCTGCCCCTTTACCTCCCGGTGGTAGAGGCGACGGTGGTGGTGGTGGTGGTGGTGGCAGCGAGAGCTGCACCTCCTTTTCATCGACCATCAGATCATTGTGCGTCGTCATCATCGTCTTGCTATCATCATGACCAACATTCATATTATCATCAACTTTCATGTTTCTTAGGGTTCGTCCATGAACACAACTAAACCCTAAAAGGAACACCATCATTAAATAAACACAAGTGAACAATGTTTTCTTTTGACCCATAGACGATTCCATTCGAGGAAAAAAATGGGAGATAAAAAGAAAGAAAACAGAAAAAGAAAGAGAAATTAAATATCGTTGTCAAGGACTCTCAGAATAATTGAGTGTGGTGGTGTGAATTAAAACTTGCTTCTATGGGGGCATTTATATAGAGACTATACGTGCTTAATTATTGTAAATAAATTAAACTAGCTAATTAAAGTCGATTTAGTTTATTAGAATTATTACAAAGTAGGTCGCATGCTATACTATTCTTTTTAAATACAATGATTGGTGCAGAAAAACACGCAATTAATGGAATCTAATTAGTATATAATTGAGAAATAAGAATATACCAGATTCATTTTCACAAGGTTAATTACCAGCATACCCATAAAATTTAAATGAAAAGTAACATAAAAAGAGAATGAATATAAAAGAAGAACATAGGAGAGAGAGAGATATTGGTATTTAATATGTTTAGATAGTTATATTCTCTAGCCTTTGTTTCCTATTCAAGTATGATTAATAAAAATTAATAAAACAAAAACAATGAATGGTAACAACGGATTGAGCAATGCAAATTGAGTGTATAATATTGTGTGGTACGGTTTAAGTATGGTTTTATAGAAAAAAAACACACACTGCGAAATATGAGTGGTGGAAGTAAAAAAGCGGTGCAGAACAAACTTGAATGGTAGCAAAAATAATATGTGGTGCGTATACTATTTTATTCTTATTTATAT
Source organism: Orychophragmus violaceus (assembly GCA_030180135.1). Classification (NCBI taxonomy): domain Eukaryota; kingdom Viridiplantae; phylum Streptophyta; class Magnoliopsida; order Brassicales; family Brassicaceae; genus Orychophragmus; species Orychophragmus violaceus. Next base: position 325,493 of record CM058232.1, on the reverse strand, counting down.
ACATAAAATAATAATTAAAAAATCTCCTAGATAAAATTAGTTAATAATAACTCATATAATTTTTTTAAATTAGTAAAAAAGAAAATAAAAATAAAAAATGCACCTGAAAACACACCTTATTCGGTGTGTATAATAACTAAGGGTATTCCACTACTTTACAAGTTAACCAGCAAGGTTCTCACATTATATTAGATTGTTCAAATATCAATTTTTGTCTTGAATAGTAACATATGTGATAGTGTGTTCCTAGGCACACCTGAAATGCTAAACATTCATATCCAAAGATAAAATAATTGTGGTGAAAAATGGTTGATAACAATTTTAGTTGTGTAAAGAAAGATGATATAATTCCGTTTTTAAATTAAATGATAGACATGATATATTGTTTTACTTTTTCATAACATTTTGATAACTTAATTTTTTTTTGGTAGATCTATTATTATTTCATATTTTAAACCAAAATTTACTATTTTTACTATATCACTTATTATATTTTATTTGAAGCAATTAATATTCACAATACATATTACCATTTTTGCTATATAATTTACCAAATAATTTTTTTAAATTAGATTTTAAAAATTTTAGTTGTGGATAAGTGTAGAAATTTATTAAAACATGTGATCCTTTCTAAAAATAACTTTGGACTTACGTGAGATATTATAGATTGTGTCACTGCTTTTATTTTGTTTTTTGAAAATTCATTAAAGGTATTTTCGTATTATATAAATTTGAAAAATATACGGATAATATTCTTTAGTAAATAATTTTGTTCCAAAATACATTCATGATATCTTTTAATATCTTATATATATATATATATATATATATATATATTTATATTTCGATTTCTTAAGAATTTATTTTCAGATTTCTTAAGAAAATATTTAATGATTTTGAAATTTTATTATATTTATTATAAAAATAATTTTAATTATATTATAATATAAATATTCTGTAAGTTCTAATTTTATTCGATATATTTTCATAATATCTTTTAATATCTCTTTATAAACGAAATATTAATATATATATTTATATTATGAAAAAAATTACAAAATATTATTAATTTTTTTATTTTTAAAAGGATAATTTCTAAATGCATAATTATTATTAAAATTTGTTAGTAAAATTTGATAATAATATTTTAGTTACATTTTAATTATTAAATTAATATAAAAATCTTTATATTTAAACCATTATAAAATAATAAACATATTGACAATAGATTAACTGATTTTAATTATATATACTATTAAAAAAATCGACTACTAGAAGATGGGTTAAATATATGTATTAACTTTTTCAATTGTTATATTATTATGATTTTTTACGTGTTTAACACCATCTTATCATATGATTTGATAAAGAACAAAATCTAATTTATTTTTTATAAAACCTAATTATAAGATACTGATTTCTAATTATTTTAAAATTTATAAAAATATAAATCCGTGTTTTTGAAGCGTGGATCGAAATCTAATTTTATAAATTAATAACTTGATTAATTAATATATTTATTTAGTTTTAAATTGCCTTTTTAATATAATTATTTTATAAAGTTTTTACTGTACTTATGTAAATATTAAAAGAAACACTTCTAAAGTGAAGTATATAGAATGGGTCCGATTGGTGAACCAAAGCGGAACGGTTAGATTAGCGGGTAGCGGAAGTGGTAAGCGGTTGAATAGTGCAAAACTGTAAGTGAAAGCTGTTAGTGAAAGCTGTTAGCGAAAGCGGTAAGAAAAAGCGGAGAGCAATCGTTTTTACTGTAGCTTTTATAACGTTTGCGTGATTGGTAACAAACAAAGCGGTAAGCCTCTAACGTTTTTGTTATTATGTCACCAATCACACCCAATATCTTGTGAAAGTGATAGTATTCTTAAGGTTGACAAAAAAAACAATAGTTTTCTTATGAAACCACACAAAAAAAAATAGTCTAGTGTGAAGACACGATGCAAGAGCGACGCGCTTCTGTTTTCATTTATTTGTTCAATTGTGTCAAAACGTCAAAATCGATGGACTATATAACCCAGGATTTTCTCTTTACGCGCGCAACGCGCCGATGGTGCGAGTGGGCGTATCACGCGTATAGTAATGATAAAATAGAACATATCGAGATGGTTGAATTGTTGGGCCTTGGGCCACTTCTCCATTTGATTGTAGTCAATGTTTTATCATTTCACTCTGTAAACTGTACTCAATTGCCCATTGGGCTTTATCAATGAAGATAGTCGACAAAAAAATAAAAAGAAGAAATGTGTAGCGATGGTGTAGTGAGAAGGCCTTTGCCACGATTTTGCTTCAATCCAAAGTTTCCTTTCCCATCTCGATAGTGTTTGTTCGGATTCTATAATCCGTGGAAGACGATGCAAGGCGATGCGTACAGAGTCTTCTGTGTTGGAACCGTCGATACGCATTCTCATCTTCCAAGGTAAAATCAGCTCCGACGCATATGATTACTGGATGTATGATAAAGGGTCGGTAAAACTCAGATGATCGATTGTCTCAGTTTGGTTGGATTAACAGATTGAGGTTGTGATTGTGGATGTATCGGTGAGTACGGATCATAAGGAGGAGGTGGAGAATGTTACGGACTTTGCATTTGTAAAAAGAGAAGAAGTTCTATCATGCTATTATGATGGATCAGCCCAGGAAAACAACATCCCGGTGAAACTTCCAGATGATAGAGGCGAGGCAGTTAGTATCATGAGTAAATGTCTTGAGAATTTTCTTTAAGTTAGCCTTTGAGGATAACACTTGTTGGAGCTATAGGCCTTGGCGGAGGGAATAGAAGATTAGCAAGTATCAAGACAGAGCCAAATTGTTCTAGCGAATCAAAAATAAGCGTCAAGATTATATAATTCAAAAGGACAGAGTCGAAGCTTTAGCTTTACAACAACCATTAAAGTTGGTCCGACTCCGAATGAAAACCCTTGTGGTTCAGAGGCCATTCACTCATACTTAAATATTGTAAAGATCTTTGTAGCTTCCCTTGCAGCTTCGTGTCTACCAAGTACCAACCAAGTACCAAAGCAAAATGTTATCACAGTAATTAAAATAGGCTTACATCTCGACCAAAATCTCCATTATTTGCAACTACATTATAATTGTCAAAACTAGTATTTATTTCTCTTTTTTTCTCAAGTGTACCTGCGTAAAGTAATGTACATACACATACACCAAATGCAGAATGAATAAACCAATAATCACTCATCCAAATTTAAAATAAACTAAAACAACTTCCACTCCGGTTTAGTCTGGCTAAGTTTAGCCAAAGAGTTGCTGAATCACAGTCTCAGCGTTTCCATTGTACTGTGAGAGTAGTTGAATTGCATCAGACCTCGGCATCGCCAGAAATTCCTGAAACCATATCTTAGTAAGCAAAACCAGAAAAATTGGTCCACAAATCATAAGGATCTTGAAAAAAATACGTACCATGACTTTAAGAATTGCACTTTCTTCCCACAAAGCCTCTCTTGAAGAAGTCTGAGTCGTCATCATCAAGCTGCTGCTACCACCATCCTCGGATGTCATGGTGCTCGAAGACGTCGTCGTGACTTGAGACGACAAGTTTGCGTCGTTCTCTTTGTTTGATCTTGATTTGATCGCACCAATCAAATCAGTGTTCACTTCTTTCAAAGAATCTATCTTCAGGAGGGTACTGAACCGGTCTTTACACATCTGAAGCTTGAACCACTCAGTATGTGTGTGAAGCGTAGCTTTAATTATTTTCATAAGCTGCGGTTCTTGGATCCCGAGCCTATTACCGACAGAAACCTTAAAGAAAACAGCAGAAACAAACCAACCATTTGTTTGTTGAGCTTTCATCAGACAAAACCAGAAGAAGAGATTGAAACTAAGAACACTGTTACCTGTAGTGTATTTGCTAGATCATTCAAAGGCAAATCTTTCCCAGGTGTGGCTTTGTCGGGTTGGAGTAAAACTAACAAAGTTTCCTTCAATGGCTTCAGTAAAGACTGGTCATTGGCTGCTAAGGGACCTAAGTGAGAACACGCGACCTTTAGGGCTCCATTGTGATCACCAGAACTCACCAGCTTTAGAAATTCAACCTGTACATATATATATATAAACAAAATTCATCTTTCACTACCGATCAAAGAGGAAAATACAAGAATTTGTATTGGGGGAATATACAGAGAGCTCTCTGTTCTTCTTGCAACCTTACCTGCTTAAGATGGAAATGTAAACCCGGATTTTGTGTGAAGAAGTCTGGATCCATGGTGCTGATTTCATAGACAGCTTCTGCTGCCATTCCTCTGCTAACCAATTCCTTCAGAGCCAAGGCTATCTCATACTTGTCCTCTATAGGGTTTATGCCTGATCCGGACTTGGGAAATGAAGGATCAGGAAGATGATCCATTTCATCAGCTCTCCCTCGCCACCTTTTGCGTTTATTTCTCTCACAATTCATATGTGATCTAATTCTAAGGAGAGATCTTGTATTTTCACCTTTGTTTGACCAGCTACTGCTGCAATCTTCACACACACTGGTTGTTTCACTTCCATACCGTGTGCCAACGTCACCTTCTTGTTGGCTAGACATTTCAGTGTCATTTACGAGAGCGCCATCAAGCATGCTGTTGTTGCTATAGTTCTCAACATCTGAATGTTGACTTGTGTTGAGGTCTATTTCAGAAAGACAATCTCTTGATAAGCTATGGTCCATCTCAAATGGGTTGCGTTTTGCAGGACCCGTGATCATTTGCATCTCTAATCAAAGTTTTAAACAATCAAAATTTCATAAAAGCCAAGAAAGAGAAGGAGGTCTAGGATGATGAAAAAAGGATCTTGAAACTGCATAGAGGTTGATCACCAACCTGAATCCACAATACCCCTGTATATGCAGTACTCCTTAACAAGTTCATCAAGAACCGAAACATCTAATTGCATCCTGCACAATTCATTCTGCAATAAGTAGAAGCAAGAATTAGGCCTACAATGCAGGTATATGAAATTATGCATCAATAATAAATAACATGTGGGGAAATATACAACTTAAGCTCAAACTAAGTGTTCGCAAGAATCCCATTTAGCATAGAGATGGTGAGGAGTGATGAGAATTTAGATTAAAGCAGAAAGGTTATTAAGTAATGCTACGCACAGCAGGACAGAGGATTTGAAACCTGGAATGCCTGGAAGAGGTCACCTTTTGCAAATTTCATGCTATCAACGGCACCTTGTCTAGTGAGCTCAACCGCATGAGCAAGAGCCTGTATGTCCACCTGAAATTTGATACTAAAGTTCAGTACAATGCGTGTTGCAGATATAATTGCATTTCATTTACAAGAAGCTAACTGCCACGTTACCTCATCAAACGGTGGTGCTTCGTACATGCTTTCCAGGGGAGTGGCTGGTGCGTCACGTTCCTCCATGAGCAATCTATGAGTGAGATCAGAAACTGCGGAGGAAATCCCTTGGTGAAAGCAAAATCCTTTATGTATGCTGGTAAAAGGTAGAGATAAGGCTTGCTCAGTGAGTGAAAAAGAACACAAAGGATGATAACAGTGTTAAAAATGAAAATAGCCTTACCTTATCAGATATCGTAGTGTCATTGAAAATACTGGATCATATGCTTGTAAAGAAGCCCTCAAGACAGATGACATCAGTCCAGCCATTTCATACCTTCTTTTCTCTGCCCACTGTAGAACAGACATCGCATTCTTTATAATCCAAAATACAAATTCCTCATGATGTATAGCAGCAGTTAAAAAAGGCATAGGAGGTTCTGTGTCCGCAAGGTTAGAAGAAAGAAAACAGCAGAAAATGTGACATACCTCGTTTGCTACTGGAGAGGTTTGATCATCTTTATCATAAATGAGTGCAAGAACGACATGCTTGAATTCCTCGTAAGCTTCCTTAAGATACATATATATGCAGAGTTCAGAACTTTTCAAACTAAGAACCAGCCAAAACACTGACTTACTGATCACTTAAATACAATACAAAACCTAATATGATGAATCAATTGAAAAGGAGAAAACCAAGTAGGACAGGTAAACAAGAAGGGTTGCTTGCTATACTAATATAATTCCATAATAAGCTTTAACGAGAATATCAAACAGAGCAAGAATCTAACTAAACATAAAATAGTAGAGAAGTCTAGTATGTTACAAAAAGAGAGACAGTAAAGAGATGGAATATTCCAGTACCGGGTAAGCATCAAGAGCACACGGAGCAACACATGTCCTCAAGCAATTAATCGCAGCAACACGGCCTTCATGTGTTCCTTTTCTCAACAGCTCAATAAATTTCTTCACAGAAACAACAGAGAATAAATATTCAGTATGAGCAAAACACCCTAGTATCTATAATATCCTTAATCGGAGAGGAGATTTCACCTGTTTCTGCAGACGAAATAGAATCCTATGATCATCCAGTACAAAAGGAGCGTGAGAGCGAAGGATATCCATGGCGTTCTCAATGTCACCGGATTCAATCGAGTTTCGGATCCGGCGAATGATCAATCTAGAGTGATAAGACGAAGATGAGATACAAGGAGAAGGAGACGATACTGAGGATGGAGATGAGTTCTCGCAGGCGTCTTCTTCAACCACCAGCTTTTCGGAGCTAACGAAATCGATAATCAGAGCATCAAGCGCTTCCCAATTCACCGGTGTAGAATCCATCGTTACTTCTTCTTTTTTTTACTGTTCCCTCCGTTCTGTCTTCTTCTACCTCAATAATTCTCCCGTCGGCGAAGAGAATTGGACGGCGATCTCAGAATTGCTGCGTGTGTGCATCGGTTGGTGAATATTTCTTAACCAAAGAAGAAACGACGAAAGGAAGAAGCAGAACCGGCATCGACGTCGTGATAAATATCCACAAAATAAATGCCACGTGGTATTTAGAGAGATTGCCATTGTTTTGGCGGCGGTGAAAATACTGTATATGTGGGGGCTCGTTACTTTATTTGGGCTTATATAAAGCCCAATTACTTATCATATCGAACTTCGATTGTTAATAACTTTTCATGAGCATTTTGAACATTTATTTGATTTGTAAATAATGTCCATTACAGGCCCAACGAGATAGAGGCGAATCTGTTTCTCGAGATATCAATACTATTAAAACAGGAAGGTTTGCCATGGTACATAAATGTTGTTCCCAAAATTTACCCTTGATATTATTAGGATTTGTAACCTTCATTAAGGGTAAGGTAAAACAGTTCATATTTGATTTATTATGTCTACAATCCATGTTTCCAAACAAGACAATTATTAAACATGTAGCCAAACAACCAAAATCTAATGGATCCCACTTTCCTAATCAATTAAAATCAAAATAAATTAATTGATTATAATTAATAATTGATACATCAACTATTATATATAAATTGAGATTCTCTAATTATGATTTAATTCAAAATTTTAGGATTTAATTCAAAATATATTTATAATATATTTAATATCTCTTTATTTTGTTTCAAATATATATAGAGGATATAGCGATTGATGTTTTTACGATTGTACTTTTTAGCAGGTTTTTCCATCAAGACTGAAAAATATTTAATTAATTAAACGGGTTGAAAAATTAATTAGCCAATCTCGATTATAAATTTTCTAAAAAAAAATTCGCATATAGTAAATAATTTCAGTTGATATATTTTAAAATTAATAAAATATTAAAATGATTTCATACTTTATTATTCAAATATTTGAAGCGTCAAATTATGCTTTATGTTTGAATGAAGTTTTTAACGGATAGTTCCATCAAATTTGCAAATTATATATACGACTACAACATGTATTTTATAAAATAACATTTTAGATAAATAAAATAACAATTAAACATATACCACATAACTTTTACAATAGTTGTTTTCAAAAGACAATATCTTTAAAGACGATGACAAAAGACAATATCTTTAAAATTGGAAATTAAATTTTCTGAACTACTCCCTTGTTTTTTAGTTTCTCTCTTTCTTTTGTACACCCAACAAAATTTACTTCCATTCCAAAGACAGATCTAAACCTCACAAATGAAACATGAGTAGTGGAAAAAGAGTTAATGAATTAAAACCATCTCCCTCAACAACACATAAGGATATTAAATAATTTTTCAGATCTAAAATTAACATAAATGTAAAATATTAAAAATCTGGAAGCAGCCATGTTCCTAGCTTAAATAAAAGCAAAGTGGAAGCTTTTTTTGTTTTGTAACAAGCTCTACATACTCTTCTTCATGTCCCTGCAACTTTACCCTTCTCTTCCACCCATTGCTTCCTGAAAACCCACAAATTTAAAAGGAAAATAAATATAAAATATATTATATTGAAATTAACCCCAAAAATGTAAATATTATATTTGAAATGAACTAGCAAATTACACAACTTGCATCAATACATAAAAGAAAAAGAAAACTAAGATGAGAGAAAGTAGTAGTAGTACCTGAGATTGTTTGTTGTTGATCATATGAACAAATCTTTCTTCATTGTTCTTAGACCCAACATGAGCCCTCTTAAGGCCCAGAAGCCCTTTCCACCTTCCCTTAGATGAAGAAGAAGATGAGAACACCGGTGGCTTGAGAGAGAAGATGTTGGTTGCACCACGAGGACTTTCTTCATCGTCGTCTTCTCCAACGAGAAGCTCTTCTCTCAATGTTCTCTGGACTTGATTTGTCTCCTTGTATGGCAAGAGCTTTCCTTTAGAGAAGAGTTCATCAGCAGGCATCATTGTGTAGTTGGAGACAGAGAACTCGAAATTATCAGAACCCTCTGGTTTGGAGAGAGGGCTTGATCTGGGTGTCTTTGTTGTCTCAGGCCTAATCTCAACGAAATCATTAGAGAAAGAGATTCTAGGACTCATACTACCACCACTACCATTGGAGTTGTACATTTCTAAGCATGCCATTAGAGAGAGAGCTTGTTTATGTTGAATTATAAACTCACTTTGAAGACTCTTTTGTAGAGAGAGAGAGAGAGATTTAATTGTGGTAGGGACAGTCAATTGCACAGAAGAGAAGCCTTGTGCAGTGTTATATAGTACCCAATACTCATTTAGTTCTTATGCACAATGGATCAATGATGAAGCTATAATAACCAATAATAGTATTATATTATTATTCTCTCATAAAAAAATCCAGTTGTTAATGCCTGGTAGAAAGAAATATTCATTAAATATATTATCTTTTTCTATCTCAACTTATACTTTTATTTAAGCATGGAATAATATGTTTTTGTAATATAAAAGCTTTAGAAGACAAAACCTTTTTTCGAGAACTAAATTTGAAAAATGTAACTAAACCGACGAAATAAGTGGAAATCCCCAGAAGTAAATCATATAAAGGACACAAAACCTATAACTAAACCAGAAAATAATCGATATTAAAAACAAATTGAACATGCATATATTGATCCATGTGGAATTGCTTGAGCGAGATTTATCGATATTGCCCATGGCCCACCAATGATAACATCAGTTACACGAACATATTCGGGAAAACTATTTCTTGGACTCAGATAACTAAGACTCCAGAACCGGATAATAAGGGATTTATATAAGGACCACTAAAACTTTTTTACGGGTGCGACGAAACTCTATATATATATATTTTTTTGTATGTGATCAATTATATATATATATGTAATTAATTATTTAGTGTATTGACAAATATATTTTTTTCTAAATTATGTCTCAGGGACAAGTATTTAAATTTATCATCAAACCAAACCAAACTGTACAGTAACATTGAAAATATTAATTACTAGGGCTGGTGATGTCTTATACACGTGTCAAGTAGCTGTTTGTCTATTGGAATTTGGACAAAAATAGACCCAAGAATTTCTGCTGAGACTCGCTCCGACACAGTTGCTAAATTAAAAAAAAACACATTGAACTTCGAATATACTAATGTTTCTTTCAATCCTGAGCTAATTCTAGTATATGTAGTCAGTAGTTCATTAATCCAAATGAATCAACATTTATATTCGGTGTGAAAAAAAAATCATTTATAATTTTGTATTCTATGTGTTTCAAATTCAAATACAGTTCAGTTATTGGTCTCATCTGGTAATAATTTCTGATACCGTGGCATGAAATGGATATTGGTGTTTTTTGTTGTCAAAATTGTATGGTGTTTAATTGGTTTTGATGTTAGGTAACACATTTATCCGCACCTTTTTATTTGTATTTTTTTCTATTTTAGCCTGTTATTATCTGGATAATATGAGTTGATATGCATTGCCAAAATGTCAGGTCGTGTACATTTGATATGATGTTTTGTCACAACGTAATAACTGTATCTCTCTTTAACAACTGTGTCTCTTATTAATCGGAGACATTTACACCAAAGGGCACTTATAAGTGTTTTTCTTACATGAAAAGGCACTTTGCCTTTTTGGGATACCTTATCCCTGGTTTTTTACATTAGTAACCCCCATATAGAACTAACCCTGTAACCAAGAGAAACCAATTTAGCAGTAGTTAACCAGATGACAAAACCAGTTTTTTTAACCCCCAAAAATTACCCAATCTAGTTAGTTTTGAATTTTGAATTTTGATTTTTACTAATACACCTCAGTAAATATTCACACATTTGGTAAACCTAATCCTAATCTCTATCTCCATTCTCTCTCGCCTGCCGTCCACCCTTCCCGCATCTTCGCCGTAAGATCTCTCGGTCGCCGTCTCCTTCTCTCCGTAAATCCTCCGGCTTTTTCTTCTCCTTGTAAACCTTCTCGTCTTCTACCTTCGTCGGGATGGCAGGTAAAATTCTATAGATTGACCGACTTATTCTTTGTTTAAGATTCCCGATGTACGAGTTTGGATCCTTTCTTGTCTTTGTCCTGTTTTATTTAAGATCCTTGGTCGAAAAATAACCGCATGATTTGAATTTAGATCTTGAAAAATGGTGTCCTTTGACTTCGATCTGAAATAACGACCGATATTTGACTTCGATCTGTAAACAAAAAACTCATTTTTGTTTTTTTTACTCAGATCTACGAGAGATGTCAATTTATTGTTTTGTGGGTTTCCTGTAAATTTTGTTTTTGTTTTTTTTTGTTTTTTGTTTGGAGATTGTTTATCATCTGCGGTGATACTATGGACTGCTATGCTTGAATAATAGATCCATATGGATATGGATTTGTTTTATTTTGTTTGTACGTATCTCTGTGGATATATTCACCTGTGTTTTCTAGTTTCTTTATGTACTTATCCGTGTGGATTTGTAAGTGTACATTCCTGGATATGTGTTCTAATTTGTTTAGGTACGTATCTGAGTTTGAGTGGTCCGTTTAATGGACATTGTTTGCTTTAGATATTGTTCTGTGTACTGTGTACATCCCTTTGTGGATATCATTTGTGTGAGTTTAGAAGCTTGATATTGCTGAGTACACCAAAAGTACTACTTTCTGGTTTTCTGAGTACGTAGCTTCATTTGCTTTAGATATCATTTGGGGATATGTAATAGTTCTGTGGATAATGGGGTCGTGGATATTGGGGTCGTGGTTATTTGTCTGTTGCCCTCTGTACATTCATCTGCTGTGGATATTGTTCTGTGGATATTGGGATCGTGTTTATTTTCTGTGGATATTTGGGGTCGTAGTACTGTGGATATTTGGGTCGTGGATATTGCTTCGGTGGTCATTGTAATATAATGGGTCGGATGTTATGTGGACATTGTTGTCAGTGGACATTTTAATCAATTTTGTGTTGTGTACTGGTTGTTGTGGACATGGACTGTTTGCACTTCGGTGTACGAGCGGTATGGATGTTGTTTTAATTGTTTCATTTTTTGATTTATTTTCAGATCCCCTCCTACCAGAGCGCTTGTTTGCCACCGGCCACTATCCGACGAGCAGACTAAATGTCTACTCGAAGCTTGATATTTTAACTTTTATCCACCACCACATGGGCCACACGCCGGAGTTCCAGGTCATCCTTGATTCTCAGTTTGGCAAGCTTTTCAAGATTCCTGCGAATAGGTGCCCCACATCTGCCAAACTGATGCACGGGCTTTTGTCAAGGCAGCTGATATCGAAGAACAAGTACTGCATGCATACAGTATTTGGTGGACATCCTCTTCGGTTTTCTCTGAAGGAGTTTGGTGTGGTAACTGGGCTCAACTGCTCAGAATTCCCTGAATCGCACGAGCCTTACTTCAACCCGCCCACCCCTACAGAGCCGGATGCTACATGGAAGGAACTGTTTGGGGACGATTTGAAAACGACATTGGCAGACGTTGCGAGGGAGATGGAGAGTGGGGAGCTTGAAGACTGGAAGATGCTCCTGTATGCTTTGATTCTGATTGTAGATGGAGTCTTGATTGCATCCCTACAGTATCCGAAGCCGACACCCAAGTATGTCAGCATGCTCTCTAATCTTGATGCATTTCTAGCATTTCCTTGGGGCCGAGAGTCTTTCCTGAAAACCTTGCCTGGTATGCGTCCCGGGAAGAAACCAGAAGGGAAAAATGAAGACATGCCCAGCCAATATAGACAGTCTCTCCAACAATCGACTTACGCATTGAAAGGATTTTCCATTGCGCTTCAGCTAGTAGCATATGAAGCTATTCCTTTACTCCTTGCAAGACTCCCCAATGCAGCTGATACACGAACAGTGGTGGACATTCCCTCAATCAAAATCCCTCAGCACTCTGGCGTTAATCTGAATGCTGTCTTGGAAGCTGAGAATTCACCCAATGTATGTATATGTGGACATATTAACTAGCCTTTTGTATCATATTAGATATTGTACATTATGCTAACTAGGTCGTGTATGTATCCAGCTAGCTGTCATTCCGCGTCTTGAGCTGGAGAATCCCCCTGACGTGACATGGGGGAAGTGGCCTGATGAGTACAGCGATGCCAAGGTAAACCGCCATTGACTGTGGAGATCTCTTGCCTGTGTACATATTCTGACTTTTTATGGTACACAAGGTAATTAATCTTGTCCTTGTCTGATTTAGGTTGATTACATGGACGGACTGATTGATGCGGGTCATGTGTTCAATAAAAGTGATTGGCCTGGTGGTGATTCGTCACTGCCACTGCAGCTCGTTAAACCTATTGAGCCTAATCCTCCGAAGCCAAAGAAACACGTTGTCACTCGGAGGAAGCTAAGACAGAGAGGCACCGAAGCTGCCGTTGGTGGAGATCAGGCATCATCGTCCACCAAAAAAAGGAAACGCCAATCACAGCAAACTGGTCACGGCACCATTTGCGTGCACCTAATCAGTGCCCTTCAAGCAGAAGTCGCAGCGCTGACTGGCCGTGTGGCTTTCCTTGAGAAGAAACGGCGGTTTAAGAAGCTCCACCGTGCAGGCAGGTTTTCTTCACAGTTAAAGAGTTCTATGAAGAAACGCCGTCCACCCACGGACCAATCTAAGTCTCCCGTCCACCAAAACAAGTCCACAGGTACTGGGTCCAACCCCACAGATGAGGAACGTTGCATTCGTCTTACTGAGAAAACCCCTTCACCACTGAAAAACGCTAAGGTAAAGACAATTGACTTCGCATGTACAGTGATTTCGTTAATGATGACATTTTGGTGTTTTACGGATAGGAATCGGGATCGAAAACAATCACCCCCAAGCGTAGCTTAGACAAATCAACCAATTCTGCTCAAGAGGTACGTTTTAGCTGCACATTCTGTGTCCACCTCCATTAGATTTCAATCCAGAGGCAAATCCTTAAGATTCCCAAACTATATGTGTACAACAGCGTTTTGACGAGGAGATGTTCGGCCATTCGAAGATGGATGTTGGGGAGAGTTCTCGCCCGGTGGAGGTAGTCCAAGTCCCTTGATAAAAAATGTTATACATATATTTTGTTGAGACTTTTGTTATTTGTGTGTTTTTCAGTTTGTGGAGACCATGCCCGTATCACCAAAAGCCAAGCCGAAACTATCTTCATCCCAACTGGTACGAACCATTCCTCACAAGGAATAAATTATAATTTTTAGACATTCCCTGATGTTATTAAATTTGTATAATAGATGGACGAAGACTTGCAACCTCTTTTCACATATCCAAAGCCAGCAGATGTCCACCAAATGACCATGGAGACTGATCCAAAGGACGGGACCACTGAAGAGATCCCTAAACAATCAGACATAAATGAAAACCAGGTTATTAGTCTATCCCATATAAGCTTTGTCTGTTTGTAAGTGTGCATAATATTTGTCCTAATCTTCCGTCCAAAACCCTATTCAGAGTGTAAGGGGAGTCGATCCGGAAGCATCCACGAAAGCGGAGGAGGTCCCAAAAGTATATGACTTGACTAAAGCTTAGAAACAGCTTTGGTTGACTATAGAATTTCGTGGCGTACTACTTGAACATAAAACACTGCTAGTGCGGTCTTTTATAAATTCTTTTGGTATTTTGAAATTGGATATTTGAATCATGCATTTTGATTGGAGACGTCTTTTGGTTGAATTTGTTTTTTCGTTTTTGATATTGCAAATACTTCTAAAATCAGTCGTTAGCTTACAAATGTTTTACTTCTAAAATCAGTCGTTAGCTTACAAATGTGTGTGTGATGGTCTAATTATTTCCAGGTTGATAATCAAACTGAAGGATTTGCTGACAATGAACCTATTGATCTGCGTCCACAAAAGATTGACGATATGGTTGTAGAGGAGGTAAAAAGCTACATACAAAACGAAACGAATTTGGTGTGGATTTGGTTTTAACTGTAGTTTGAAATTTTTGTTAATCAGAAAGAAATTAGGGTGGACACTGTGTACGGTGAGTCCTCCATTTCTGCAGAAGCCAACTTGGTATGTAATGCTACTTGATGAATAACGTGTGTTTAGGCTGTTCATATAAGGAGAGAGTCGTGGTTGTATATTTTCGTAGGACAAAGTCACAGCTCAGATATTCAAGGACGCAAACTTATCCCCTTGCCATCCACCTGTCTCGGTTGGAGCTTATGCCACCTCTGTGGAAGCTGGAGCATCTGACGGATTACGAACCCCCACAAAAATTGGAAACGTCATTGAAGTCAGTGAAGGTTCGCCAGTCATGTCCACGCCCAGGCATTGTCTATCAGAGCTTGAGATGGACCTGCACATCATACTCTGCAGTCTCCCGAAACACACATCTGTTTTTCCATGGCTAGAGAAGGAGGCCATGGAGTCTTTCGCATTTATGTTGGAAGAGAGAAAAGATGTGTGAGTTTAGAAGCTCTTCTCTTTAAAACTATTTGCAATGAATTAAAAATAATCGTCACCGCTTTCTATACCATTTGCAGGACACACAGGCTAGAGAGGTGGGATCTAAGCAACAACTTCTTTCTTGATCTGTCCACACCTACTAATTGGGTTAACACCACAGTAAGTTCACATTCAAAGCATTTACCCTTAATTTCAATGTCCATTAAACCTTTGCTGCCACTGGAGGTCTTAAAACTTGCGCCGTTTTTTGTGTTTATGGTACAGCACATGGAGGTCTTAATGTCATACCTGGGTGAGAGAGATAGTGATTTGCTCAAGGATCAGGGCCTCGCATTTGCCTCACCCTGGTTTACAAGCCATCTACAGTCCAAGTACCGTCAATTTGACAAGGCGAAGGACAGAAACAAATTATACTGGGATGAGAGGATCACCAACTTCATCAAGTGTCCAGGCAACCAGTGGCTTGAAAAGGTTCAAACTATCTACGCCCCTATGATCTGGGATTCTGAGCATTGGGTTGGTTTGGCTATCAATCTCGATGTGTGGTGTGTTGAGATTCTAGATCCACTGCCATCTTTGAAGTCAGAGAAACAGGTGCAGAGGCTAATTGCTCCAGTTACAGAGATGCTTCCATTCTTCCTCCGCAAGTTCTGTGCTTCCTTTCTCACTCAACCTCGGGACACCGAGACTTTCGCTTGGAAAAGGCTGGGTGGACTTTACAAGAACGAGCGTTCAGGGGACTGTGGACCTGTTTCTGTGAAATTCATGGAGCTCCATGCGCATGGCAATCCTAGGTAGGGATGTTGTGATGGGTAAAATAACCCTACCCTACCCTTACCCTAATTAAGCTTGCCCATTAAAAACACAGATTTAAAGTACCCTAAAACTACCCAAGACTGTTAGGGTAGTTCAGGAAAAACCCTATACAATAAGGGTCTACCTGTGGGTACCCTAAAACTTAAATCAAGCTTTGACCAAATGATCTTACGAGTGTTTACTCTTCCACCGACCAAACCGAACGAAAGCAACAAATAAAATTAAGTTACTAGTCCAAAGAGGTGTCGTAAACAAACTAAATCAAAACATAAAATATTGTTCAATTTGTTTTAATATTTTTGGAATCAAATATCACAATTATAAATACCAATTTTTCGATAAACATTACAAAAGTTAATGATAATATTTCAATATTGTTTCTGGCCCAACCAACCAAGGCTGCTTTCATTTCTTCGCCTTCTACTACTGTCTTGATGCCTCTGTTTTGTCTTAGTCCCTGCAAATCCATAACAAAATATCAGCTTAGAGACATGGTTTCATGGACTTGTATAGACAATTATTTGTGAGTAAAACACATTAGAATCTGATTTCAAAAGATCTAAGATGCATCCTAAATGAAAATGAGCATAGTGTCATGGTTCAACTTGAACAAAACAGCTTAAATTGTCATAAACAGAATCATTATGCAGATCACATCAATACTAAAACCCAAGTGTGACAATTCATCCAAGAGGCCTCACAAAGGAACATAAACTAAGTTGGATCAATACCTCTAGAGCTTAAAAATCAAATAAAGGATATCACAATTATATATAAAAACTGGGTTCTTGATGTCAATATCCACACAACAATTGTAGAGGGTTTTAGATATTGTACTACAATACAAGACAAGATATAAATTCACATGGGCAGAAAAAAGAATCGTACATTATAACCAGAAGTAGAGAATTTGTGTGTCATCTTAGTTGAACAAGTCATCCGCAAAACCTTTTTCCACAAAGATTTATCCTAAGATTCAAGCACTCTGTCCATAGAAACCAAATTACATCAGATATAGCATGGCATGATAAGTGAGACAAGCATCACAGTAATAGAAAACAAAATCGAAATTAAAAGCTGAACAAAACAAAATCGAAATTAAAAGCTGAACAAAACACACTAGTAATCTAACAAGAAAGCCAGTTAAGATATTGCTCAAAAACATGATCACAGACAAAGAAATTGTACAGGATCTCCTTGTTAGATTAACAAGAAAGCCAGTTAAGATATTGCTCAAAAACCCAAAACCCAAACATGACCAAGGAAATAAATACAAAGATTGAGAAAACCCACGAACCTTTATTGCCGGAAACACTTATCGCCGCCGCAAAACCTACGCCGGCAACACATAATCGCGGAGAATACTTTTCAATTTAGGGATTTCGTCAAAAGTTGGGGATATGTTCACGACGATAGAAACAAGATATGTTTAAAACGTTGTCGTTTCAGATTTAATATAAGTTTTAAAAAAATCTGTAGGGTACCCTAAACCCGAACAGGTAAACCCGAAAGGATAATTAAAAAACTAGTACTTGCCCAATTTTAACCCGCGAAATTTAATACTTAAAAGGCAGGTTTTGGGTTTAAAATCTGAGTAGAGGTTTAGGGTACCCTAAGGGTAAAAACCCATAATTAACATCCCTAATCCTAGGGATGGAATGGGAACAATGGACGACGGGATGGTGGATGCTTTTAGGATGCAGTATGCCATGGATACCTACCGACACCTCGTCATACCAGCCTATCCGACTCCTCCCCAAGAGTAGAACTCAAAACGCTATGAAGGCTGTTTTGTTGCTTAAGACAACTTATATTTTTTGGATGTTATGTTTATGCCTCCCACAAACAATGTTGTTGATAAGTATCGATGTGGGTTTCCTGTAAATGGTCCCCAAGAAAATGGGTTTTGGAAAAAACTATTAACTATTGCTGTAGTTGAACATCTCGAATTTGGAAATGAGAGCTTTTGTGGAAAATAATGTGCATGAGCTAATTAAGACATATTTTATGGACGTCCACATGTCCACGTCCAGCTTTGAATGACTGTGAGTGTATGTGCATGAGTTAACGTCCACGAACACACGTCCATCCGCCGACGTGAGTCCGTTTTGATGACATGGCACACACAAGTCAGGTAATTTTTAAATATAAAAGCTTGAAAGAGGGACAAACTTCGCAAAACGCCGCAACAACTAGGGTTTTGCGAAATAGCCGCCATAGGTAAGCCATGTATGGCGTTCTTTTGGTGATTTAGTTTTTAGTTTTGGGTTCTGTCGCATCTCTAAATAATTGATTTGTGTTGCATCTCTAAATAATTGAGCAGTGGCTACCATCTTTGGGTCTTTCGGATCCATAACTTTATTTCTCTCAACTTTTAGGCTCTCTCTGACTTGCTATAGTTCCTGTAGATTGCAATGGGACGATACAGCTACAGTCAGCCCTCTTCCTCTGATGAATTTGACGAGATGGGGTATCGTTACGATGAAGATTACGTTGTGGCGAAGGGAATTCCAAGAGTATGTTTCTGCGGCCGTCCACTCATCATTGATACTTGTCGTGACAACATAGACCCAGGAAGAAGGTTCTTCACTTGCACAAACCGAGATGACTGTCGAACCCATGTATGGAAATGGTGGGATGTGGGAGTCACCGAAGATGTTGCTAGGATGAAAGACGACCTTGCCCAGATGTCTCTGAAGATGCATGATCTCTCATTTCGGGATTCGGTAGATGTTACAGATGATCTTAAGAAAGCCAAGCTTGAAATTGATGGGCTTAGAGGGGTATTGAACGATAATGAAGTTAAAATCACTAAGCTGGAAAAGATTGGCAAAGCTATCAGATTGGAGATGAAGATAATGGGTGCCGCAATTATTGTCTTTGTTGCTGTTTGTATGATATGGTTTAAGTGACTGTATGTAGTTTGATGTAGTAAACAGTCGCTGTAGTATATGTAAAAGGTGTCGGATTGTACAGCAATGCGGTGACAATTGTGTTTGTAAGAAACGAGATGCACGTCCATCAAAATCATGTCCATATTAATGGATCCACCAGACGAGAGCATTGCTGTTTAGGGATCGGCTGAGAATGTTGTAACTAAGTAGTATAATATTTTTCTTTAATCTAAAATGCGGCCAGAAGACATGAGCGTTGCTCTAGTAGAACATCGTCGGCTACTAGTTGGAATTAGACGTGACTAATCACTGTGGACGATAAACAATTCCACATCTTTGAACGTGCCTATTCGATCTGCCTATACCTCGTCTCTTTTCGTGTACAGTTCGCATTTTACATTCTGGACGTCCATGTGTACACGAACATTCATAAGCGTCCATTCGTAGACTGAGTAATGACGTGTTACCAATTTTTTTATTAGTATAAAACCCTGAAAACCCTGAAACGAGGGGGACATCCAAGACGCCGCCGCAACTAGGTTTTTGAGAGGAATATCCGCCATAGGTCAGCCATGTATCTCCTCTGATTTCGTATTTGCTTGGTCAAATTCATTGACTTTAGACTTCTGCATCGCGTTTGTGGCTCAAACAATCTAGAACGTACCTTGTCCTTGCATCTCGTTTGTCCTGGCATCTGTAACACCGCCGCAACTAGGTTTTTGCAGCCATGTATCTCCTCCATTTGCTGATATCGTTTTGGGTTGGTCAATTTCAGTGTCTTAAGACTTCTGCATCTCGTTTGGTGGCTTAAACAATCTATAACGTACCTTGTCCTTGCATCTCGTTTGGTGACTTCTCCAGGTCGTTTGGGTTTCGGCTCCCTCTAACTTGCTAGTTTTCCATTAGGTTGCAATGGGACCATACAGCTACAGTCAGCCCTCCTCATCTGAAGGAAATGCTGAAATGGGGTATGGTTTCGATGAAGAATTCGTAGTTGAGAAGGGAGTTCCGAGAGTTTGTTTCTGCGGCCGTCCACTCATCATTGATACTTGCCATTCCGACATAGACACAGGAAGAAGGTTCTTTACTTGCACAAACGAGGATGACGGTGGAACTCATCTATGGAAATGGTGGGACGTGGCAGTCACCGAAGATTTGGCTAGGGTGATAGACAACTTGGCTCTTTTGTCTGTGAAGATGCATGAGCTCTCATTTCGCAATTCCTTTGATGTTACAGATGATCTTAGGAAAGCACAGCTTGAAAATGATGGGCTGAGAGGGCAATTGGAAGTTAATGAGCTTAAAATCACTAAGCTGGAGAAGAGTGTGATAGCTATCATATTTGTGATTAAGATAATGACTGCCGTAATTATGGTATTTGTTGCTGTTCTTATGATGTGGTTTTAGTGACTTTAGACAGCTTGATGTAGTATATGGCACCTTGTTTTGTATGATGTTCATATTTTATATGGCCTTGTCAGGTACTATGTCCATATTAATGTATCCACAACATCGTGTCCATTAAAAAAATAAAAACATGTCTGTATTCTGCTACATAGACCCAAAAGAGGGATTAAATCCGTTGTTGCTCTTGGTCGATTGGTCCCCTTGTATACACTTCTCTCTGAAACTAAACAAAGTAGACAGTAACTATGTCCATATACACTTCTCTCTGAAACTAGATTGGTGGGATCTAGTTTGGTCCCCTTGTATACACTTCTCTCTGAAACTAAACAAAATAGACAGTAACTATGTCCATATTAGTGTATCCACAAGATCATGTCCACACCAACTTAAAAATACCACATCCCACGAATCATGATGACGTGGCTAACACATGTCTGTATTCTTCTATATATACCTAAAAGAGGGATTAGAAATCGAGCAGCCGTCGCCTCTAGGGTTTTGTGAAATACCTTCCAAAGGTAGATTCTCCTCCATAAGCTTATTTAAAAAATCCCTGCTTTCTCTAGATTGGTCCCCTTGGGCTATCTGATCTATAACCTACATGGTTCAAGATTGATAGTTTATTTATTTAGATCTGTGTTTTTTTTCTTGCGGTTCTCTGACTTGCTTATTTCGAACTAGCTTGCGTTGGGACTACACAGCTACAATGAGTTCAGAGAATTTCGGTGAGGATCCCTATGAAGAGGAGAGGAGGAATAAGGCTCACATAGATCGTCTCTATGCCATCGCAGATGGGCTATACGGCATCCCAAGGCTCTGCCCATGTGGTGGGCGAATTGTCCACGAGGTGGATTTGGTTAACACTTTTGATACAAATCCAGGCCGTGTATTCTTTACTTGCCACGAATACAAGGTGCATCGATTTGTTGCTATTACTGTTTTATGGGTAGTAGTGTACTTCTGGTTATGGACATGCTTTGTGGATGTATAGCCTGTGGACATGTTATTCGATTCCTCAAAAGTATGTTAGTGGATCTATGGATATATAATATGTGGACACTTTGATTTCATTGATTTTTTGATTTTGTAACCCCGTAGGATGATGGACTCCATTTTCGGCAGCCATGGGTCCATGGGATGGAACAAGAAATGGAGAAGTTGTCCAACAAGGTTGATGCGCAAGTG
This sequence comes from Orychophragmus violaceus, assembly GCA_030180135.1. Lineage (NCBI taxonomy): Eukaryota > Viridiplantae > Streptophyta > Magnoliopsida > Brassicales > Brassicaceae > Orychophragmus > Orychophragmus violaceus. Next base: position 304,054 of record CM058232.1, on the reverse strand, counting down.
TACACAATTGATGAGATGAAAGAAGAGATTAAACGCAACAAAGAAGAGATTGCGAAGCTAAAGGACATGGTTGATGGGCAGGGGAAAACTGTCTAGGCTTAATCTCTTTGTTTTTAATGTAAGACCTAAGTATCTATGTTTGTATTCTATGTTTATGTTTGCTCTATTTATGTTTGTTTTAATTCGAAGACCTAAGTATCTATGTATGTTTTTTTGAAGGACCTAAGTATCTATGTTTGTATTCTATCTTTATGTTTGCCCTATTTATGTTTGTTATAATTCGAAGACCTAAGTATCTATGTATGTTTTTTTGAAGGCTTTATTTTTTTGTAGAGTACATGCTTTAATATCCATGCCCAATGTATATGCCCGCAAACATGTTATCTAGGAAATCATATGTCCAGCAGATGGTTGTACATCGACATGGATCGTGTACGGCTTTTTGTGGGCAATGATATCGTGAAAAGAAGGATTACGATCTATCATCCCGTTTACACAGCCCCTAATTCAGCTGGTTTTTATTGTCATAACCATTGAAATGTGTAAAACCAAACTTTGGTGGGCAGGGCAAAACTGTGATAAACCAAACTTTTAGGCTGATATGTACAAAAACATGACATCGAGGTGTTTATATGTCCACCAGACTCTGGTACATAAACTTGTATGTCCTATCGTGTCCACCGTTATCTGATACATCATCGCAAAAGACTAGGGCGTATATCGTATTATAAATTTGGTGTCCACCATCATCTAGTACATCGTCACCAAAAAGTAGCATTCTGGTATCACGTGTACACAGACCCAAATTGAGACGTTTGTTCTTGACATAAAAATTGAAATGTTGAAGCCATTGTATTACATTACAAAATCAATATTTAAATTGCATATCCGCAAGCATACACGGTCCAAAACATAAAGCACAGGACAACTAATACCTCCTTTGCTTGGCACAAATTGCATGCAAAAACAACAAAGTTCCCAAAAATGATATATGGTATGTACTCTACCCAAGATACAAAAACATGCACCAAACATCGTCTTGGGTATAGCACCAACCACACTCATATAGGCCTTGTGCAATTGGTCCTATTGTGACCAAACCCACGACATCGTCCACAACGGTTTTGTACGGTCTTTGTCTTCTTTGCACCCTACAAAATCATACTTGTACCCGATTGATATGTGAAATAGAGAAAAATTTTTCATATTTGAAAAGTGTACTACTTACCTTTATCTCTCCGGTCGATGGTATTCGTTCTGTCTTCGGTCGTCCTGATGGACGATTGGTCCTCGGGGGCATCAAAACCATATTCTTCGTATCCTCCGGTATTTCCACCTCCCCCGCTTTTTCAACAGGATTAACTATTCCCGAATAAGTATCCACCCAATGCGAGGTTTTGTACCACTCGCCCACTAGTGTATGTGGTTGTAAACCCAAGTGATCCCCAAGGATCAATGCATGTCCACATGGAATGAGTTCTACATCATAAACCTTGCACGTGCACTTCTTATTTTTCAAATCAACAGTATTCTTCTGGCCAAATTGTCCTACAACCTCGCCGCTCCAGGGTGTAATCATGTTGATCTTGGTCGCTTTAGTTAATTGCTTGTGCCTAGCCATTACCTTCTCCACCTCAGGCGTCACAAGGCCCCTGTGTTTGGTGGACTTGATCTGTCTTGCATAAAACCACCTGGTCATCATGGACTGGATGAAAATCAGCAGCTCAACAATTGGTGATCCCCTGCCCTTCTTTAATGCACCATTCAGCTGTTCACATATGTTGCTTGACATGATGTTGTACCTGGATCCTCCCGCATATGCCCGGCACCAATGAGCAACACCTATCTTTTCAAGATATATTGAGCATGCAACACTAGCTGCCTTTATCTTCGCCATATGCTCACGAAAAACCGAAATCTTACAAGTAAATGCCGCGGTGGAAACCATCTTAGACAGGCCCTTGCTTTTAAAATGAGATACAACGTTCCTACACAAATGCACAATGCATGCTGCATGATACGCCAAAGGGTATACCCTTCTCTTTGCAGCGTATATAGCCGGTGCCCTGTCAGATATGATTGTTAAACTGTTGCTATCTGCCAAAATCCTCTCCACCCTTTGGAAAAACCATGTCCACGAGTCCGTGTCCTCACAGTCCACGATGGCCCAGGCCAGCGGAAATACTTGAAAATTGGCATCCTGACCACAGGCAGTCAAAAGCACACCCTTGTACTTACCTGATAGGTGTGTGCCATCCACAACCAAAACACGCCTAAGCTTCTTAAACCCCTCCTTGGATGCCCCAAATGCAACAAAAGTGTACACAAACCTCTCTAGACCTTCCTCGTCAACTTCAGTTTCCAAATCTGTCACCGTTCCAGGATTTGCAACTTCCAACAAGTGAAGATACTCAGGTAGCTTCATATAAGAGTGGTCATCGGACCCCCTAAGACCGATTGTGGCCTTCTCGGCAGCTCTGTAACACTTCATGTACGAAGAAGAGACACGTAAATCCTCTAACACCATTTCCTGCAAATCACAGGGGCTGGGCGCTTTACTAGGATCCCTGAACTTTGATTTATACAAGGCAGCTAAGACGTTATCGGATGCTTTCTTCTTAAACGAATTCCGAGACTCCAAGGGACAAATATGATCTAATTGTGCAGACTTAATCTTATAGTAACCGTCGACAACATTCTCCACGGCTAGAACTCTCCAATCACAGCGAGTATCCACACAACTCAGCACAAAGTAATGTCTTTTCGTTGGCCTTTGTAAAAAAGAAAACTGGTTTTTTATTGCATATATTGCCAAGGCAATCTGACAATCTTTCTTAGACCCAAACACCTTCCCAACATATATATCATCATCTCCATCATCATGATCCAGGTCTGGGAATTCAGGAACCTCGTAAGAAAGGTCATCGTATAGAGGTGGTATATCAAACTCCTCGGCAGCAACCGCAGATAATTCACGTTTACGCACATCCCTTTGGACATCCACGGCTGGATGTCCACGGACCCACGAATCTCTTTTTATACTCTCCTCGGTAACCTCAGCTCGACTACTACTGGGAAGGTCAGTTGATGCACTTGCAGAAGCGTTAAGATCGATTCCAGAGCCCCATTTTTTGGCGTTGCACTCTGTATTCATGCCAGGACCTCTTGTCCACGCTTCATCGATGTGTACATCAAACGAGGGAACTGGCCCCGGCTTCCTAACACGTCCCTCTGCCTTCATCGAGCCGCTCGCAAATACATCATGGTCAAATGCAGACCCAGAACTGCACTTATATATAAACCCCTCTCCACTGTTTTGCACATCACCCTCACCAAAATCCAGATTATCGGGTCCTGCGTACATCTCTTCGATCACAGGGTCCCAAAATTCTGAGTCATATCCTCGTGGACGTACATCGATCTCACTGACAGCACCCCAGACATCGTCGACAACACCTGGATAATCAGACTTCTCTTCATCCTCAGAGCCACCGGAAGTGAACAAACGACCACACGGGAGAGATTTTCTTTTCCTGACGTTTGAGTCCACGGACCCGTGTACATCATTTGGTTCTGTGGTGGACGTGTTAATGTTAGGTCGCTCGAAAAACTTATCGTCCACGTGTACAGGGTTGCTGACTTGGTTCAGTGGTGTGGTGTATCCCCAAGGTTTGCCGACAGAGGCAGACCCTGATACACTCTTTATAGCATCTTCGAACTTAACAAACAAGTTTGTGGAGGGGTTAACTCGTAGATGTTGAAAAAAGAAAGCAATCCCTCCATCATTTGCAACAACAACAGGAGGTGTCTCAATACCAGTTGCCAACTCATTACTGTTGGGTGGCCAGTAGCTTAAATGAACCGTTTTACTTTCTCCACCATCGACAAAGAACTCATTCAAAATCCTTTCCTTCAACACCTTTAAGCTTATTCTTTCTTCCACAGGAACCACCCTTGTCATCTGCTCCTTGTCAACTTTAAAATCCCATACATTGTTAGCGCCACGGTTCCACTCACCGCTAATGACGAGACAATGCTTTATCATCCCGAATCTGAAAACCAAAAAATCTCTAACTTGTAAGATATATGTCGGCTACTCATAGATGTCCATGTTTTACTGAAGGTCTTAATTTGATGGATGAGAGTACTAACCGTGATGTAGAACTTCAAACGTTACTCTAATCCTTCAATGTTGAGATGTTGAGATGTTTCGTGTTTTTTTAAGATTTTTACCGGAGATTTCTTACCTAAAGGATAAGAAATCGAACAGTAAAAGCAGTAAAAGAAGAAGATCAATGAAAATAAAGGAGATAAACTCGAGAACTCAAGAAGAAAGAAGAGAGAGAAAAGAAGAGAAAGAAAGAAGAGAGAAAGGAGAGCGGGACCACAGAGAACATCAAATCAGACAGCTATTATGTACACGTGTATAAATCCCAGCTTACCGTCCATAAAGCATGCAAATCCGATGGCTCTTATTCCTTACTGTTCGAATAGTCTCTTTTCCCGCCAATGAAGCCCTGAGCTCCGCGCCACACGATTACCAAGGAGAAGCTAACTAAATCTTAAGTCCCCTAACCGAATGCAAGCTCGGTTGAAGGGCATTTTGGGCACAAAAGGGCTGGCTTCTGTGAACAGTAAGGAAGGTGTCCTTTGGTGTAATAAAGGCACCTAAAGGTGCCCTCCCATGTAATTTTCTCTATTAATCGAATACATTGGTATTAAATTTTACACACAAAATGATTATAGCCACGAACCGGCTCTATCCAGACGTATCCAACTTCTAACTCGTTTTGTTCATTTTTTATATGTACTTTCAATTGTTTTTTACATTTTAAAATGAACTCCTCTGTAGTGTTTTTACTGTTTGGAAAGAACATTTCTGTTTAGAAGTTGCGAAGAGTCTCTGCCTTACCTTTTCTCCCCCTTGTTTTGCTTTGGAAAAGCCAAAATACACACGTACGTACGCGTTGATTTAATTATTAAAAATCAAATTAGGGTTGTCGTGTAATTAACAAATCATATAGAGTTGTCGATGACTTAACAAGTTATATTCCAGCGTGATATAGGATGATTCCCGGAGGCTTCCTCAAGATAAGATAGTATTAGTATTTAGTTATTTATTAGAGTGAATATTATTGTTTTACTATAATGTATTTTTCGAAGAGAGAGGAACCTATTTAATAAGGATTATGTGACAGGTTATTAATTATTATTAACTACGATAAATATAAAATGGGTCAACCTGCATTTACTTTCAATTTTCTTTACTGGTGTAGATGAAAAAAGATCCCTCGTTGTGTTGTGTGTAGTTAACTTTTCATTTCTAGGGTTTTCAACTTCAAGAAAATATCAAAAGCATTGGGTAATGTGGGTCCAAAACAAAAGATTCAAAATTTGAATCATTGATAAAAACTAATAAAATGGAAAGAAATGAGAGCGGGAAAAGATATAAAAGGAAAGTGTCATAGTAGCCAGATTTGGTGAGATGGCATCTCTTCCACGGAAGTGTCTTTGAAAGCTACGTCACTCCTTTTTCTACATTTTTCTTATGAATAAATACTAGAAGATATGTAGGTAGTGAATGGTAACGTTATGGATGCGGAATTGAAAGCGGTTTTGTCAATACCGCATTCATTTCACCATTCATAAAATGTTTCCAAAATTTGCGGTTTTGATAAAATGGAAAAAGAAAACCGCTCACGTATTTCAATACATTTATAACAGTCTAATAAACGAAAAACGCACTTCGAATTCATAAAGCTACAAATAACTAGTGGTCCAATAACGCACCACATGTTTATTCTTTTGTTTCTAATATAAATAAGTCAAAGATGTATATATATATATTGCTTATATGCATAGATCTCCTATACGTGCATCAAATAAGTAAGTTTTTAATTAAAATTTACTTTATACAAATAGTTAATTTGTACATATAAATCTAAATTAAAATCATTTCATAAAAGTTGAGTACAATATAATTTATTTAGTTTTTACCAAATAATATTAAAATATACACATTAAAATTATCAATAAAATATTAACTAAAATCTGAATGGTTATATTTACCAATATATATATATATAGTTATTGATTTAGTTCGGTTAAACTGAATCGATCATTTAAACTAAACCAGTCAATTATTTATCGGTTATTTTTATTTTAAAATTAATTTATGTCAGTTTAAATATAAAATATCAAATCATTTAAGAAAACAGAAATTACAGTTGATGTAGCAGATGGAGAACAAATAACGCAAATAAGAGACAATATTACAAATATGTTATGGGAAAATCAAAGTACGCGATAGTACTTTTCTATTGTATTCAGTTGTTTTATGTTTTATTTGATATATATGTATGCTAGTAATATTATTGAACATTGTATATATTTGATTTTTTAAAATAGAAATAAAAGTATTAATATTTATAATTAATTTTCTAGATATTATTTTATTAAAAACAATTTGAATTTTTAATTATACTAATATTATTAATAAATTATTAATTATATAACTACAATATGCATTCCGCACCACTTATTGTTTTTACCAATCAAACGTGTATTCCGCACCACAAAACATTTTTTCACCAATCAAACATTATTCCGCACCGCTTATTCTATAAAAACCGCATTTATCCCGCAAACCGCTTGTACCGCAGTTGAACCGCACCGCACTCTAAAACCGCTTTTCCCGCACAACTAAAATCGCGGTCACCATTCGGACCCGTAATTAATAAGTTTCTGGGACAGCCAGAGTGTCTTCTTATCTTTTTTTTTAACACTCATTTTATTATATATTACAAAACCAAATACGATTTTGGTATCCATACAAAATACACACAATTACCAAATTCCAGATTTGGTGAACACACGAGATACATACAAGCATAAGCTCAACACAAGGGAATTACAAAACTGTATATTAAGGTCAATAATTGGACTGTCGAAAATACCGGAAGAGTCGGAGAAGAACAAGGAGACAAATCATCAAAGTTCGCAAGTCGATGCCGAGTGGATCTGCTAGCGCAACCGGAAAAGATCCTAAGATAGAGAAAACCATAAAAAAAAGCCCAAGATACAACGATTATCCTGAACATAATAAGCATAGATTGAGAATCTAATTCCTAGCCGCCTAATCTTCTTCCAAATAAGTCTAAATCTAGAACATTTTTATCCTCAGTAGAGGCTTCCTGACAAGATCCGATTACAAAGACATGGGAGAAAATCTATTATTCTTCTAAACTAAAGGTCGACGGAAGGAAAATAGTTTTAAAGATTCACCAAAACCAAGGATGGGATGACCGGATTCTATCTTAAACACGACAAAGACAAGACCGGCACTTTTCCGAGATAGTCTAAAGCCACTTCATGATCCTAATTTACCCACATAGGAAAGCCGCACCGCGACCAAAAGAAAGTTGAGAGACAACAACGGCCGACGATTGATATGGCTGCGTCAACCCGGATCCACCAGAGGAGATCAACTCCATCACAGGAAGTCCGTCGCTTGAACCAACCAGATCAGGCCAAGAGCAGAGGAAAAGAAACAAAGGGGAATTAAAAAAACAAAGAACCCACAAACCACCGGCTGAAGGATCGATCCGGAAGAGTAAACTCGGAAGACCGAACCACAATCCATATCTATATACCTTCCCAAAGAGGAAAAGTGAGCCCGAACCAGAACAGCTCGTCACAGCCCGAACACGAACCAAGACGGAGCCACCGCCGCAACCCTCACAACAACGGCGACCGGAGTCACCACAACGGTAGAGATACCACGAACCGAGCCTAGAAACACCGTCGGAGCACTGTTCATCGACGCAATCCGATCCACCACGGCTACCTTCAGAGCTGAGCCTAAGATAGAACCACGCCGACCAACCTGAAAGGAGCCATGAGGAAGACCAAAATCCCAAAGCATAGAAGAAAAACAGATCTAGAAATCAAAGAAGAAGCAGAAAAAAAAGGGGAGGACGGCGAGCTACACCAACCAGCTCCGGCGAAGGTCCGGAGCCGGCGGTAACCCACCGTCAAGGGTTAGATCTGACGAAAAGAGACTTTGGGGAAGATGAACAGTAGAGAGGAGAGAGAGAGACCGAATTCAAGAAAACATAAGTGTCTTCTTATCTCTTATATGTTATCGTGCAATAAATTTAACAAAATGTTTGTAAAAAAGCTTTGTTATACATTGTTTATATATGGGTTCTAAACATTTCCAGAAACTCTCGTTAGTATATTTGTAAATATATGAATTCGATAGTATTATATAGGGGTGGGCGTTCGGATATCCAATTGGATTCGATTCGGGTTATTCGGATTTTTGGTTTTTCGGGTTTAGGCTTATAAACCTCATTCTGATATGTATGAAAAGCGGGTTGGTTCGGTTTGGTTCTGGTCGGGTTCGGGTCAGTTCGGATTAGTTGTTAAAAACTCATAACCCGTTCGATTTAGTTCGGATAATAACCATATGTAATACAAGCAAAGAGGTCCAAAAGCTATTGTGTTTTTAAAAAATGCATTCGAGAAGAAAATGCTACTATATAGTTATTACCTTCAATTATGTAAGACGAGCTATTGTGTAATAAGAGACGAGCTTTGTTGTACATAATGATTATGTACATAATCACATAGCTTAACTCTTCTTATAGTACCTCTTATGTAAACCTTTGATCATTTAAGAGTAGCTATTATGTTTCATATACCCAAACATAATACTTTGCTCACAACGATTTAAGTTGCTATGTAATAACTAAGTTAATCGAAAACCAAAATCTTCAATCAAATAACATAAAGCAACAACCAAATTATTCAAAAGTTAAAATCTAAAACAAATGCATAACACAAAACTGAAAACATAAAAAGTCTTAAAACCAAAGGAACTATTCGTCCATGAGATACGATCCAAGCTCACTCAAAGCATTCTTCTCGTATGCACACTTCTCCATCATCTATACAAAACCACAATGTAATAGTTCAACATAAATTCAATGTTGTAATACTTCATCAAAACAACAATGTAATAAGTATATAACCACTTTAAGTGTTTTACAATGTAATAGTAATGGTTATTACTTTAAGCAAAGCACATAACTATTCTGCAAAACACATTAAGGAAAGCATGTAATAGTTAATCACGTAACAATATCAACCATGATCAATCATGCTTCTATGTTCAATCATACTTCTAACCTGCTTTGCTTCTAAGTTTGCGAGACTAGACAAAACTAAAGCAAGATCAGTCATGCTTTAAAGTCGAATCATGCTTCTAACATGCATAGCTTCAAAGTTTGTGAGAGTAGGCAATGTTCAAACCAAGAGCAATCATGCTTCATAGTTCTAACTATAACCGTTTCTTAGTTCTAAGCAAATCATGTTAAGCAAACCAAGATTAATCATGCTTCTAAGTTAAGTAAAAATTAAGAGTTAGACAAATACATTTCTCCATCTTGTCGTGCACCTCAATGTCAATAATCGAAGATTACCAATAACGATTTGCGAGGATTTGGGATCGGATCTTAAGGGTTTCTATTTCAGTTGAGGTGAATATTTTGTTGGCAGAGAAAATATTGTCATATCCGAAATACATATGAACAATTATGGGTCTTCGGTTTATTGGAGAACCCAATCGAATTTCGGATTAAATCCGTACTGAACCGTACCCCAAAGTATTAGAGGCTAAATACCATTCGGTTATTTCAAAGGTACCAAATCCATATCAAACCGGCTTGTTCGGGTCGGATCCGGGTATGGGTTTCAGGTTCGGGAAATATGCCCACCCCTAATATTATATTCAAAGAAACTTAATCAATCCATTAAATTGTTATTTATATTGTTAGATTTTTATGAACTAATTCTTTTTATTTTTTTCGTAAAAATTGATTTAGCAATAATATATACTAACCAATCTTTTATGATATTCGTTTTTTGTTTCTTTGGAAAATAAATTTTGAAAGGTTTTTAAAATGGAAAAAAATATGAGCCACAATCTCTCGAGCATTGACTGTGGTTTGACTCAATAGTGAAAAGAGGGTTATTAGCTGGCGATGCCGACCCGACCCTGACCCCTCGTGCTTCTTCTGCTGCATTCACTTACTGGTATACTAATACTATTAGAGAGACCAACGTGAACAAATTTTGTTACTAGCTGTTTCTAATTTTCTATTTCTCTAATGCTAACGTGAATATAATGTCTTAATCATGGTACCTTCATTTACATTTTAAACATGATGCAAGTCATTGTTTTCTCTAAAAAAAACTGTATTAAATAAGACTAGGATATCACATGGGCATGCTAGAAGAAGTTCCTATTTGCTCCCGTAGATTAGTTTCTTATCTTTCTTTAAAAGCTTGGGCTATGTTAAATGGAGTACTATTTTGAAGCCGGCCTGTATGGAAAATGACAAAATATCGAGTGTTACTACAACTATTTTAACAATAATTATAAGTAAAAAGATTGTAACGTGCAGTCAAAGGACACCGGTTGTCAATCACATGTCATGGTTCGAACAGCGCTTTTCTCAGGTTGATGTGTGTCCAGTTGGTTTATGCCACGTGTATTTTCGAGACCCCACTGCTCTTGTCCAGCATGACTGGTCAAAGATAGGTAGTTCTCTGTTTTTTTCCAAAATAGTTGATTGACCTTTTTGAAAATAATCCAATATAAGACATTTATAGAGCAGAAAATATTAACTTACTTAATTAGTAGATTATCTGTCATATGTATGTAAAGTGTAAAACTAAAATCAATCACCCCAAGGAATCTACCACCTCATATCGCTATTGCCTATTGGACACAACCACAAGCCTCACTTTCCTTCATTACAATCTTCAACGCGTCTTGAAAGAAACGTATTATAAAGTTTATCATTTACATATTGTCTTTGCTGACTTTGCATATAAATATGTAGAAGATAATATAAACATTATTAACATATATAAATATATTGCTGCAAAGGTGTTTTAACTTGGGTGATCTATATATATATGCCGGAGATATATATTATAATTTTGTTGGTCCTTTGAAGTATGTCAAACTTTTATTTGATGTTATATAACGTTAGAAATGTCCATACATCGACAGAATATCCACTAATTTTAATCTCACAAGTTTATAGTTGGCCGTACTGATTAATTCATGATAATGTATTTATAATGATAATGTAATTACTAATTCATGCATCGAAAGCTGTTCACAGAGTACTACGGAAGCGTACGTGCGGAGTTACATTGTTTTGTTTTCAATATCACGAAATAACGAATAATCAAATCTATTTTTTCGTAGTTTTTATACTATTTACTTTATTTATAAACGACCTAGACAGACATTAGTTTGAACTTAAAAACCCCGATAAGTAATTTAAAAATCAAAGTCTTCAATATGGTCGGCTTAGGATAAGCTGACAAATGGAAGCAATGAGCTGTCAAGAATTAATTGGAGTATGTGCTCGTGTATCTTTCCACTGACAAAATACGATTCTTCCCTAATTAAATTATTATTACTACACTAATAGAGAAGCTTCATAAGTTTACATACCTTTAGTAAGGGCATTGTAAACTCTTAAGGCCCAATTAAGAGGAATTTTGTGGAGTTGTTGAGAAGCTTAAAACATATCAACAGAAGCCCGGAATGATATAATGTCCGAGAACAAACCGAACTGTTGATATTAGCGGTTAGCAAAAATAGTAAACAGTACAAAACTGTAGATTAAAATTGTTTGTAAAAAATATTAGTGAAAACATTAAAAAAAACCCGATAGTAACCGTTTTTACTGTAATTTTTTATAACGTTTTCGTGATTGATAACAAAAAAAATATAGTATGCTTCTAACTCTTTAAGCGGTAATGTTAGGGGTTGATAAGAATGTTTGTGGCGCTTAATCCTACATTTTGAAAAAAAATTCACAATTAGCTAAGAACAACATCCCCGAAAAATGTATATATTTGAGACTTTCATAAAACAGGGAATTTATATATCTTTGTTTATATTTAATGAAACGAATGTACAAAGCCTAGTGGATCTTCAAGTTGTATTGTCGTGGTTTTCTTTTACTTCATACACAAGGAACCAACATAAAAACAATCAGAATCCAAGACAGAAGCCATCTAGTCTCCTGCGGCGACATTCACACTCTCGGAGAAGATTCATTGCTGTTTAATCTCTTCACATCAATGTCGGAACGGTTTTTAGAGTCCCCTGTCTCTTTGCCAAAGTACATAAGCTTAATCCGTTGGAGGTCTTCTGTAACTTCTATCATTGTAGGCCTCATGTTTCTATGAAAGGACAAGCAGCGAAACGCCAGCTCTGCTAAATTCTGGACAGAAGCAAACACTTTTGGATCGTTCTCTGTTTTCAAGAAGGGATCAATGATATCTACCACACGCCCTCTTCCGATCCTGTCAATGGCAAGAGCGGCTAGGTTTACTTCAGTGAAGGGACGAGTAAAGTCTATAACCTTAAACCCTGAGATTATCTCAATTAGGACAACTCCAAAGCTATAGACATCACTCTTGTCTGAAAGCTGAAAATCTTGATGGTACTGAGGGTCTAAATATCCTGGAGTGCCTTGTGGAGCCGTGGAGATATGAGACGAGTCTAAATCATCGATGGACATGCCGAGTCTAGAGAGTCCGAAATCAGATAACTTGGAGTTGAAGTCATAATCTAGAAGTATGTTACTAGATTTGATGTCTCTGTGGTAGATAGGAGGGTTTAAAGAGTGGAGATGTGCGATTGCGTTTGCGGTTTGAGATGCTATAGCGAGACGTAACCGCCAAGAAAGCGGTTTGTGGCCTCTTTCATGTTGTAAATGTTGAGACAGCGTTCCGTTTGGCATGAACTCGTAGACTAGAAATGGTTCACCTTGGGAGACACAACAGCCTAAGAGACGTACGAGGTTAGGATGGCTCACGGATGAAAGAAGCTTGATCTCGTTAACTACTTGGTCGATGCTTGTAATGTCTTTGCGTTTGAGACGTTTAATAGCAACCCATGAGCTGTTTGGGAATTCGCCGGCGTAGACTGTTCCGTATGCTCCGGTTCCGAGTTTGTTTTTGTCGGAAAAACTGTCGGTTGCTTTCTCGATCTCTTTGTAAGTGTAGAAGGGAACGCTGGAGTTCCCGGCGAGCTCACATAGCAAGCGATTTGCGAGTAGTGTACTTGAGGAAGACGCAGAACGCTTGTGGTGGTATATATATGCCAATATCAATATGGCAATTAGTGAAGCTCCAACTAAAATACCTGTGGTATTACAAAACATATACATTCAAGTTATTTATCAATGCAACTATTTAATTTAAGAGCTATATATATAAGTTTACTACTTACCAGTACCAAGAACAATGAGTTTGTGTTGTCCTTTGTGTTTATGAACTGAAAAATGGCGCGTAAATAAATTAATCAATAAGATCAATCATTGACACAAGTAAGCAATATAATAAAACACATACTATACTACGGCTTTGACTGATAGTAGCGATCAAGACGGATTAGTTCAGCAAGCGGTCAAGACCGTTTTTATTTATCATTCACAATAACGTAGTTTAGAACAATGCATATAGTAAAACAAAAACAGTCCGCTGCATACTAAATACGGACCAATTTTAGGAACATAAAAATACGATATGCAGCAAACTATTGTCCACCTAAAAATAGAGTAATTTGGTATGCACTTAAATTAGTCCATTCTGAGCGTAATTACCATTGGAACCCTACCTACGAAGCTAAAGTCAGCTTAAAGTTACGTGTCATTGGTCTCTTGGTTTTGCTGTATGTCGGCCAAAACTTGGTTATTAAAGAAGTAAAGACGGACCTGAACGGCAACCACCGTGCACGGTGAAAGCATTGCCGCGAAATCCTTGGAGACAACTGCAACGATGACCAAAACCACCGTCTACAAGCTTGACATCAGTACACGTTGCGTTGGCGGAGCAAGTGTTGTTACTGCAACGTTCCTTAAGCCACCAATCTAGCCTGATTCGACCCAAATTTACCAAACCAGACTGACGCGTAATTGAAGAAAACCAATACTTACATCCGCTCCGGTTAACAACGTCGACGACACTCATCACATCAGCCGTTAACTCCGTAGCTCCGTCGAGACATCTCACTTGAGAATTACATGTACTGAGATTTAACCGATCTTGGACGAATCTACCCCCAATTAAACAATCAGACGACGATTTGTTGTTGCATTCCTGGACCAGAATTATGTTCTGTAACCTCGACGGAGCGAAATTCTCGCGGAAGAGCTGCTCAATTTTGCGGATCTTGCGTTTGCACACCGGCGGGATTTTCACGTATATGTTTGCGTTGGTTACTTCAAGTACAGTGAATTCTCCGATTACGGCGTCGCCGGTTTTCTTGGAGCAATTGAATCGGATCGGATAACCTTCGGAGAAACCAAATGGATAACGGAGTGAACCGGTTTGACAGTTAACCAAGGCGGTGGTTTGTGGAGCGACGGTTAGAGTGAAGAAGAAGAGGAAGACGAGATACGGAGCGTTTGGTTGGCGAGTTTCTTCCATCGGGATAACAATCGAATGATTGTCAATGGCAGAGGCTGTAGATTAAGCGTGTCCATGGATTGATATGTTTGACCGTTTCCCAGCCAGCATAACAGGTTGAGTTGACCTTTACGGTTCCGTTGACTCGTTAAAGAATCTGGATAAGGTAAGGGGCATTCCTTGTTTTTGATTATGGTCTAAACATTATACTTGGTCGCGGGAAAAAGGTCCAAGACCATACAACAAAAATGTGAATGAATCATTCCACAGCCTAATAGCATGAGTTATACAATAACCGAAGCTCCATTGAGATTATTGTTACGTAACCTCGGATCTAGTAGTCTGAAACCGTGCTAAAATTCATTGCTGACGTTTTCTGGATATTTGACGGTCCACATTAACAATAATAACATAAGTGTTGATTTTTTCTGTTTATCGATAAACAAAGACAGTCAAGGGGGAAATTTAATAAACCAACAAAGACTATAAGATTCATTCAACAAATGTTGCACAAGTGACAAGGATAACATAAAGGCTAAAGTTATTGTGTCTAAAAACACAACTGAAATTTGAGCCAGTCTACAGGCATACGTATGATTATTACAACATTTAAAAACAAAACTACAATCTTTGCTCTTATCTGATTGTGTTTTTGTTTTGATCCCTCATTAGTCTTCTTCCTTGGAGTTTTGGTTTCGATATCGTTTTTTTATAACCGGTTTTAGTAGTTTTATTGTGTATCCGAAAAAATGTATTCACTCAACAGTTTGAAAATGGATAATCTTCTACCAACAAAAAGAATACAAGTGGAGAAATACTTATTAGTTATATCTGTTATATCTAAGGAAATATTAATTTACAACTCAAACAAAATGAACAAAGTCCAGGAAAAGGCAAACAAATTTAACAATATCTAAAGAGAAAAGTAGTTGAGTGAGTACACAACAAGACTAAGAACAGCTTTGAACCTACTTCACAAAACCAACAATGTCAAAAGAAAAGAAAAAAACACTTAAGCATGAAAAGAGAGATTCAAAACCCAAACCCTAAAATAATTCAACACTGAAACTAAACCAAAACACTATCTTCAAACCATGGAGTATATTAACATTTGAATTTTATGTTTTTGTCTAACCAAAAATAACAACTTGAAACAAAACAACACTAACAATACCGGTTTGGTTCGGTTCGGTTCGTCATCGCCACGAAGAAACAGTGAGGAGAGGCAAATCATTCCAAGCCAAGGAGATGAACCCTGGCTTCGATTCAACAATTGAATACAAATTGCTGTAATTGTAGTTCCACAATAGAATCTGTAGCTTGGCTCACTGCGTAATTGCTCAGCTTAACCGACTCGAAACCGGCATTCTCCATTAATACCCGCCACTGTTCTTTCTCCTCCATCCTTTCCCTCTGATTTCCGGTTCTCTCCGGTCCGATCAAACCTGAGATTCTCCGACCAAACAGTACTCGTTCCACTCTCAGTCTCTCCTTTGAATCTCTCCCCAAATTCGGTTCAAGGGATTCAAAAACCGCCGAGTAGAATTGGAGAGCATTTTTCACCCGGTTAGCGAAACCGACCCGGTTAAGGCTCACCTCGTACTCTCCGAGTGTCACGACCATCGGGTTTAATGATCTGGCTAGCCGTAGTGCGGTGTCAACGATTGTCGGAGTCTCGTCGAGCAATTTGTAGAGCTGAAGCATGAAGTTCACAGCAAGTACCTCATCCGGTTCGACCAGAAAACTTGATCCGGTTAATAAGTGGATTGGAGTGAGAATTGGGATGAAATCAAAATTCAGATCCAATACTTTAGCAAATTCACGGAGGCGGTTTCCGGTGGCGATAAGCGACGGTTCTGGAGATGCACCGAGAGACGGAGCTGGTATACCGGAGACCCGGACCTGGGTGGGCTTACCAGAAGAACGTGTTGCAAGTGCTTGAAGAAGAGCAGGCCATTGAACACCTTGAACGATTCCAAAATCGACGATGTGAATCTTGCTGGAATTCTCCGCGGCTTCTAGAATCGCTTGATTCGCCGTCAAATGTGCGAATTTGGAATAGGGACATGCGTCGTTTAGGGTTTTGTAAGAGAGGATTAACTCCTCGACAGTCGCCGCCGAGGGCGAATCATCCGATATGGAATCAGGAGACAGTCTGTTGCAGAGAGCTTCCGTGAAGTAAAACCCCACTCGCTCCGTCGGATCACCAAGCTCCGATACTGATTCTCGGATCCGAAGCAGCGCCTTGGCAGCGTCTTCCGGCTCGGAGTCTAAGAGCAAAGAACAGTCGTGGATAGCTCTAAGCAAAGGCGGTTCTAAGTCAAAATCCGGCGAGCCACCGTCTTCCGAGTCGTTCGTCTCTGGATCTTTTGTTTTCTGATGAGGTGGAAGTGAAGATGGAGGCGGAGGAATCGATAACGGCGATGACGGAGCCCACAAGGTGGAGGTAGCGATAACTTGGTTGAGATCTGACGGTTGAGAACACGGGCCACCGAGACGACTACTCGGGTAAGCCGCGAATGGATCAGGACCGTAGATTACGAAGTCTGGGTTATTTTGCCAGGTGTCACAATCAGGACCGTCTGCTGCCACCGAGTCTCCACCGCTAATCAGAGTCTCCATCCACTCGTCGGACTCAAACTCACCACCAGTTCCACCGTCGAAATCAGACAGCTGAAACCCACCACCACCACCGGAGGTCGGATGATGATGGTCTAAGTTGGGAAACGGAAACACTGAATCACCAGTAACATGAAACGGGTCAGGAAAACCCGAACCGGAAAGCCCAAAGCCGAGGGACTGGTTGTTTGCTGAGGGCCAGGGATTAAGGGACAAAGGGTTAATCCCAAAAAGCTGATGATCTTGATGCTGCTGTTGTTGCTGTTCTTGTTGCTGCTTCTGTTTGATGACTTGTTGAGCTATCGCCATGAGATTGCCGTTCTCAGTGCACATGTAAGCCATTCTACGGCCAGATCTAACCGGAGGTTACCACCTGCAGATTCGTGTCACTGTTAAATGAAGAAGACGATGCTGGAGAGAGAGAGAGAGAGAGAGAAACGGCGGGATCTGAAGATGAATAGAGTTTTTGGAATTTAGTAGTGAATGAGAGAAAGAGAGCGGTACGAAAGGTCAGCCCTAGAAAGTGGATCATCGACGTTTGATTAAAATCTGACCGTCTGATTGAATCGTTGGACCCCAGTTTCTATTGCGATATTTGTAACGGTAATAATACCAATATAAACCAAAAACTTTTGAGTCATGCATACATCACTGTACATCTTTCTTTTTCTAGTCTCTTTAGATTATTTCCACATTAGTTTTGTAGATAAGAGAAACATAACATATACTTTTGTGGTTACAACTTATATATTTTTGTATTCAAATATATTGAACAAATCGTTAGATGCAAATCATGTTGATATGGCTTATCACTTGACCACCAATTAGTTTAATGTAAAAGAGAGTGATTACAAAGTTTTAGTAAAAACAGCAGCTAAAACAGTGCAGACTAAGCTGATAATATTGTATTGGGGGTTTAAGTATGGTTTAGTGACAACTTACATACTATAAAACATAGTGAATGATAACATAAAATTAATACGTTAAAAATTTTAAAAGCTGTAAATAATTAAAACCTTGAATATTGAAAGTTAAAAATTTGGTGTGAGTGTGTGTGAAACCGTGTCATCCCGCTCTTTACGGGGGACCCAGGCGAGTAGGTCCACCACTGTCTTCAATGACGTCACCAAACTGTAGATCTTTGACTCTCTTGAGATCTCTGCCGTTGATTTTCAATGTAGCCGTATCTGATCCAAACTGCTCTGACTGTCTGGTCTGTGAATCACCTGCATGTTGATGTCTTCGGTAAATATTAAACTGAAAATAAAAAGGTACAAACCCATACATAAATACCGAAAATAAAGAGTAGTAAAAGTATTTGAGTAGTTATTTGGCTGTAAGTAAATAAATTGTAGTTTACTCATTGTTTGCTAGAAAAACTTTCTCTCTCTAATTTCTCTGACTTCTTTCTAAAGACAAAAACTTTTCGACAGATAAGGTTCGTCGTTCTTCCGGCCACCGGCTGTGGTTCTCTTAGCCATGCCGGTGGTTCGGTCTTGTATATATTCGTTTTTTCTTTCTAGGTTTCAATAATCTCGGATTTGCTCCGATTTTGCTTCAGATCTGAGATCGATTTTAAATCTTCTCTTATACTCAAACTTCTATCTTTCAAAAGGGGATTGAATCTCGATTTCAGAATCTGTTTTGTTTCTTTTGGCGGCGTATTAGCTTCGGAAGTTATATTCCGATTTTGATTTTTCCGATCTTATCGGATTTATCGTTTCTCTACACCGTCGTTTTCCTCATCCTTTAAACTGGTGAAAGGCCCGAGATATCTCTTCTGTCTTCGTCTGCTCGCTCATGTACTGGGAGTAATTTCTTTGTTGCTATTGTCCATTTTCGGCTATGGATTCAAGGGTTAAATCAATAAAGTGGGTTTAACCGGCGGCGGAGCTTCCTTGTCATGGCGATTCCAGCGAGCTGCAGAGATAATTTCATGCTTATGCGGTTCTCCTTTCTCATGGTTTTAAAGACGATGATGCTTGGATTTCACAGGAAAGCTTCGGTTGTTTAGAGATCCTTTGGATGGTGTTTGTTGGTGGAGTCCGGCGGCGGAGTGGTGGTGGATCGTGGATTTGCCCGACTTCGTTCGTGTCAACTTTTCCTCAACTCACGTGGCTCACTTCTCTCGTGTTAAACACGATTAGGACACGTGGCCTTTGGGTGGTTCTTCTTATCAATAGATTGGGTAAGATTAGAATGGGTTTAATATTAATCAAAGTGCAAATGTTGTTGGAATTGGGCTTTGCCACACATCATCTGTAATATTTAGGAATGGGCTTCTATATTAATGAAATGTTTGGCCGAAAAAAAAAAATAAATTGTAGTTTTTTGCACAAAAAAGTAAATAAATTGCAATTTAATAACATTAAACATCATTATACAAAAGAGACAATGTGAAGCAACGAGAAAAATAAAAAGGTATTTATTTCTTAAAAGAAAAGAAAGCTAGGCTGGTGTGCACCTAAAGAGCTGAAGAAGGCCAGGCTGTTCAAATATGACAGGAATCTAAAGAATAATAAGGAAGTGATCAACCTGATAAGGGAAGCCTGGACAGGTGACGGAAGTGGTACGGTGACAAATAGAACAAGAAGATGCAGAGAAGCTATCATACAATGGAGCAAAGAGCAACACAAAAACTGCAGCAAAACCATTGATAAGCTGAAGGAGCAACTAAACGAAGCAATGACAAATCCTGGGACTGATGAAGAGACTGTGATAGACTTAAATCTGAAACTCAAAGAGGCATACAAGGCTGAGGAAGCTTACTGGCGCCAAAGAAGCAGGATCAACTGGCTGTCGTTAGGAGATAAGAATACTAGTTATTTTTTCGCTGTAACAAGAGGAAGAAGAGCCATCAACCGCATTTCAGTAATTGAAGACGAAACGGGAGTTGTTGTCTATGAGAATGACCAAATGGCAAAGGCCATAACTAGTTACTTCGCAGATATGTTCACATCTGTACCGGCTGATCCGACAGAAGTGGTTAATAAGGCCATAAAGAGAAGCATTTCTGATGAAATAAACAGGAAACTGATTTCAATACCTTCTGAAATGGAAGTTAAGAGAGCCCTATTCTCGATTCACAAGGATAAAGCTCCAGGAGCTGATGGCTTCTCGGCCTGCTTTCACCAATCCAACTGGAAGCACCTGAAGAAAGAGATGGTAAAGGAAATTCAGGGGTTCTTCATTAGTGGAGTTCTACCCAGCTCTATCAACCACACACACATCAGACTCATACCAAAAATCCATGCGCCAAAGAAGATCAAAGAGTACAGACCACTAGCTCTATGCAATGTGTACTACAAAGTCTTCTCCAAGATAATAACAAGGAGACTTCAGCCAATTCTAGAAGCTATTATCTCGGAAAACCAATCAGCGTTTGTCCCTAAGAGAATCATAACAGACAATGTCTTGATAACCCATGAAGTCTTACACTATTTGAAGAATTCAAAGGCAACAAAGAGATGTACTATGGCTGTGAAAACAGATATGAGCAAAGCATACGACAGATTAGAGTGGAAATTCATAGAAGCGGTGCTAACAAAAATGGGATTTCATGAGAAAATTATCAACTGGATCATGCAGTGTGTTACAACAGTGACTTACTCTTTCATCATCAATGGAGAAGCAAGAGGAAGAGTGACCCCAAGCAGAGGCATCAGACAGGGGGACCCCCTCTCCCCCTTTCTGTTTATTATCTGTAGCGAAGTTTTGAGCGGCCTGTGCAACAAGGCTGAGACTGCAGGGAATTTAGTAGGAATTAGAGTGGGGAGAAAGACTCAGAGAATCAACCATGTCCTATTTGCAGATGACACAATGATATTCACTAAAGTGGACCAGAAAAGCTGTGATGAACTAATGCGAATTCTAGAGGAGTATGGCAAAGTATCAGGGCAGGCAATCAATAAGGACAAATCATCTATAACCTTCTCTTCAAAGACTAGTACAGAGATGAAAAGCAGAGTAAAGGAACAACTTGGGATCCAAAAAGAAGGTGGAAAAGGGAAGTACCTTGGCCTTCCTGAATTGTTTGGGAGGAAAAAGAAAGACATCTTCTCATCCATTGTTGACAGGATCAAGCAAAAAGCGGTTAGCTGGTCCTCACAACGTCTATCAAGTGCGGGTAAACTGGTCATGCTCAAATCCGTTCTAACAGCCATTCCATCCTATACAATGACAAGCTTTCAACTGCCAAAAGGACTATGTAAGAGAATTCAGTCAGCATTGACACGGTTTTGGTGGGACAATAACACAGAGAAGAAGAAAATGTGTTGGCTAGCTTGGAACAAATTAGCAAAATCCAAAGCAAGAGGGGGAATTGGATTTAGAGACATTCAAAGCTTTAATGAGGCTCTCCTAGCTAAAACAAGCTGGAGAATTCTGAAGAAACCTAACAGCCTACTAGCTAGAATCCTTCTAGGCAAATACTGCTCCAAACAACACTTCCTACAAACAAAGATAACGACAAACGCTTCACATGGGTGGAGAGGTGTCCTGAAAGGAAGAGACTTACTGATGGAAAAACTGGGGAACACGATTGGGAATGGCAAGAACACAAGCCTGTGGAGAGACAAATGGTTAGTTTCTGAAAGTCAAAACATGATCACAGGCCCTGCTACAGCCGAATCTAGTGAATGGAGAGTTGCTGACCTGATTGAGGAGACCACTATGGAATGGAAACAAGATCTGGTCAGGAAACTCTTCCCTACCCAAAGCGAGAAAATCCTGTGCATCAAACCAAGCAAATTAGGTGCTGAAGATGAGATCTGCTGGATGGGAACCAAAGATGGAGTATACTCTACAAAGTCTGGATACCACGCAGCAATAGAGAAACTGGACCCACTTTGTGAGGAAAGATCAGACGATTTCAACTGGATTGAGGATATCTGGAAACTGAAAACAAGTCCAAAAATCAGACTTTTACTATGGAAAACAGCTAATGGAGCTTTACCAACAGGAGAGAACCTAATGAAGAGGAAAATAACCACATCTGGAGAATGTATAAGATGCAAGGAGCTAGAGACCTCAAATCACTTACTGTTTAATTGCAGATTTGCAAAAGAAGCATGGGAGAAAGCTCCGATTCTCGGTGATCTGAAGGTAAGAGATGATGATGATTTCAAAGCTGCACTGTCAAAAGCAAAGAGGCTTGTTAACCTCCCACCAACAGGATTGAGCACAAACCCACTTTTCCCATGGATCTGCTGGGAACTATGGACTGATAGAAACAAGATGATATTTGAAAATAGACCAAGCAGTGGAAAAGAGATAATCACGCGAGCAGTGAGCTCTGCCCGAGAATGGAGTGAAGCACAAGTGATTGAAGACCTTACCAAAGACCACTTGAAGGCAGGAACCGCGTTAGAGGAGCTGGAAGAGAATGAAATCCGATGTCACTCAGACGCGGCTTGGGATAAGGGAACCAACAACGCCGGCTTAGGATGGAGCTTCTCGAATAGAGAGATTGAATTTTTCAAAACAGGACAGACTGCTTGCAGCTTCATTGCTGGCCCTTTAATGGCGGAAGCATCGGCCCTAATGGAGGCAATCACAGAGGCGAAAAGATCAAACTACCAGAGAATCCGATTCGCATCTGACTCAAGCGGACTAATCGATGCAATCAACGACAACAAACCCCTTCCCGAATGCTTCGGGACCATTTGCGACATCCTAATCATGTCAAAATCTTTTAATCGGTGCATTTTCGAATTTGTGCCTAGACTTGCGAATAGGAAAGCTGATGAGTTGGCCAAAACCGCTCTACGGCAATTCGAAGCTCAAGCCTTTGTATTAGCTTAAACTTCAGTTTTAATGGAAAAGTCAGTTTGATCAAAAAAAAAAAAAAAAAAAAAAAGAAAGCTAATTGAATAAGATGGTTCATGTTCTCGTTATCGTATGGTCAATTGTTCATTAGAAACGTACATCGTTACGTGACAGAAACGAGTGCGGGTATGAATCGTCTATATACAAACTTTGAGTGAGAGTGACCGATGGGCCCATGGATCAGCAGCAGCCCATGTAGTTCTAAAATATAACACGGAAAGGGATCGGTGGTGGGGCTCGTTAGCTGTTGTTTTGGACCAGGAAGGAGGAAACAGTCGATAAAGCTTTTGAGTTTACCCAAACTATGCTACAAAGACCAACAATAAAATTAGGAAAGAACAAGTTCTTAAATATTTTTGTACTCTTTTTGTTTTATTTGTCAGAAAAAAATATCTGTACTCTTTTAGTAGTAAAAAAGATAATAGGAAAATATAATCTGACTGCTTTTCACGTGAAGAGACAAAATAATATATTTTTTATTTTTTTACTGATTAAAATTTAAGATTATTGCAGCAAATATTTTGGTTTTAATTTCACAAACTGTATAAATAGAGAAAAACGGTTTAGTAAATTTGTTCATATCTTATTTAAAAACAAATTTAATCCGGTATACATCAATTTATTGTCATATTTATATAAGTTATTTATTTATTTATTTGCAATTTATTTGAATTTGTGTTCATTGATATTAAAAAAGATCTGTTGTCCACACAAATAATATCATAGGAGAAATTTATAAATACATCGATAACGGTTTTTTCTCTCGGTTAGATATTTTATAAATACACAAATATAATTATGTGAGAAATTTAGTTTTGAAACCAGTTTAGTTTATACATTTTATTTGATAGTCTAATATCACACGATTTAGCTATTTTAAATATTATATTCAATATTTTCCAGATATAAAATATAATTATGTAGAAAATCTATATTTGGACCTAGTTTAACATGTACAATTTTCTATTAGTCTAATAACACACAATTTAGCTATTCGTAAACATTAGTCGGAACTATAATAAACAATGTTTTGATTCTTATTAAAAAAATTACTCTGTAGAATTTTGGTATGTTTCTATCGGAATTGACTATAGTAGCTGATAGGATTATCAAAGAAAAAAGTTTTACTTGTTTGTCTGTTTATAGAAATGAAGATATAAATTGATTTCTTGTGTTATGAATATAATTTTAGGAGGGAAAGTGTTAATATATGAAAAAAGAAGGCAAAAAATATAGGAAGAAAGCAGTGGAGAAAGCAATGCTAGCCTAGTAGCTCTTTTGGGTTGCACCGTTGTCTCCACGTCAAAAATTAAAGACCACTCACTTTGGTGACCCCCACCTTCTTCTTCTTACCACTCACTCACTAGCCAATTTTTTTTCAATACACAAATCTCTTTCAATTTTGACTCCAAGTAAACAGTCTCTTGTCCTAACGCCCAATTAACGGGAGTTCATGTTTCTTAAGAACTATATTTACAAATCAAATTAAAATTTAAGGGGTTCCTAAATGTTTTAAGATCGTAGTGATAGTTGTACTTGTATAAAGATAAATAAAAGTTGCCAACATTTTTTTTTACTATAAGATTTTCTATATATTAATAAAGATGGATACATTTTTCGGATACATTTTTGAAAACAACCTAAACAAGACCAAAGTTGGTTATCAAATAACGATACTGGAGCCAAAAATCCACATCATGAGAGCCAAAACGACAAACAAAAGCTTGCTAGGAAATACAAGCTAACAATGACCAAAAAAAAAGAAAAAAACAGATCAAAAACAAGCAGAATGACAATGAAAAGGCGGCGAACACCAAACACCAACAAAAATAAGAAGCATGATATCTAAAGTCAAGAATTATTGAGATTCACCTATCTACACTCATTAAAAACTTCACCATTAGAAGTTACCGAATCAGTCGTATTACAAACCAGACCAAGAAGATGAAGGATCATACCGTAACCATTCACCAACGAACGACAAGATATGAAGAGAGTTGAAATCCCAATTCTTTAAAAATGAGCCCTTGCAATAAATAGAAGGCTCGAAGCAGAAAAAGAACCGCATGAACTATACCGATGCCAATTATATTGCCAATTCATATAAGTGTTTTTTTTAGGGATAAATTACCTTTATACTATGTTCAATTACCATCCATAAGCCTTCAAAACAATATTCAAAATATGTTTTTAATAACTTTAGCTAAGGATAAGAAAAAAAGAGAAGAAAGGTGTACTTATTGAAAAGGTTATATGAGGGGATTAGGTGATTTAATCAGCGATTTCTCTTTCATACGTTGCGTTTTAGACATTGCAAAGTCTATTATTGAGTCGAAAATGAGTAGTTAATTGATGGGTTTATAATTGTTAAATTTGAAATGAATATGTTAATAGATAAAGTTGGCTGGTGAAGTCGACTGGTTGATTTAATATGTCGCGAAGCTTACTAATTTTGTCACATCAGTGACATGGATTGGTTCTAACTTCTAATTATGAATTCTGAACCTGCAAATACAAACAAACAAACACACTCACACACGGGGATTAAACTATATTGTGATTTAATTATGGTTGATTAGTGTTACATAAATCCATCGAAATAGTTGTGTGGGGGTCTCGTTTCTAAGTGTCAAGGTCGTAATCATACATGATGATATATGTAATTTTTAATTATATTCACCCACCGCTTTATTTATTTTATTGTTTAGCATTTGCCATAAGGAAGTGGACAAGTCATTATAAAGGACCCATTTTTTTACGACCAACAACATTATCATCACGCAGAGGACGATAGGAATAATCTATCACAAAATAGTGGTCCAGTAAAAATATCTGATGCCTATCAAATGTTGCAACCAAACCAGTCCCATTGACCAAAAATAAATAAAAAAGAATCAAGCCCATGCTTAAAAACCGACTAGTTCAGCCTGTCTATACCAAACGAGAGCTGGTCAGACAAGGAGAAAGTGCACTTAACTTTTATTTTATCAGATGGACAACATTAGATGTCGATATTCCCCTTTTCCTTGAACAGACATAACTCTTATTACCGCACTAAACAACATTTACCATTTAACAATTAACTAAACCACATTTAAAATTTGCTATATCACCAACAAAGTCAATAGATAGTGTTTCAGGAAATGGTTAAAGAGAATAATACCAAACAAATTTAACTGTTTTTGGTTTCTCATTTTATTACACAAACCCTTTTCTGGTGTCAAATGTAAAACCAAGATGATGTCTGAACGCTGCTTTGTTCTCCAACATCAGCTTTCTCATTATAAATAGCAACAAACTCTTTTTGGTCTTCTCTTTTTCCTCCTGATATTATTATTCCGATGGCACTTAAAAAATAATAAAAGCATTATGGGCTGCTGCTTTTGCTTTTGCCTGTGGGGTTGGATGAAAGGAAATCAATAGACGCGAGCTTTGGGAGGGAAAGTCTCAATCTCATCATCGAGTGTGTCCATGTGAACAGGCCTATACTCCAATCTCACTTTCTCATCTTCCCAATACCCCAATGTATGCTTCATCCATTCTCCATCCTCTCTTTTCTGCACTTATCATATTATATATCATCATTTTATCGGATTATAATCGCATTAATTATGTTACAATGAGGAAAGAATCAAACCGTGAAATCTTCCCGTGCATGAGCTCCTCTGCTTTCCTTCCGTGCTTCCGCTGAATGCATTGTTATGGAAGCGTTTATCAATAGGTTCTCCAGTTCTATTGTCTCTATCAAATCTGAGTTCCTGCATTCATCAACCATAACAAATATATTAACAAAGTGCTTTACTTGCACACACCTCGTCTTGGAACATTCATAATTAATAATAAACGACCCTAGTTGTAAATATTGTCTTCTCTTTACCATATCAAACTCCTATCTTTAACCTGGACATCCTCGAAACTTTCCCAGGCCTTGTCGATCAACTGACAACCTGTGATTATTCCAGACCAAAAAATGGGTAAAGAAATTAGTGGCTTTTGCAGGTCATATAGACCTCTGAATTCAATATAAACTAAGACAAAAAAAAAAATGTATTCTTCTTTACCTTCTTCCAATGTTTCTTGGGTGCGGAAGACAGCTGCATTGTTCTGCATAATTCTCTGCATGTTCAATCTGATACTTGATGTAGGAAGCGACCCGCTTGAGTGTCTTAACTTGTTCAGCCATTCTATCGTCTTCTTACCTGCATTCTCCTCAAGAGGTCTCTGTTTCTCACCTGCACCATTCGAAATAAGGCCATTAAAAACATCAGGAGGGACTATTCTCTCTATTTATTTATAATGGTGATACAGTCTCGAGATCCTCGGAAAAAAATGACTAACCTGGTTTGCTTATCTCTGCAACCCTATTTGCACAAGCACGGCCAAACACAACAATGTCGAGGAGAGAATTTGCACCAAGCCTGTTGGCACCATGAACCGATGCACAAGCTGCCTCCCCAGCAGCCATTAGCCCAGGAACCACTGCATCTGGATCATCTCCTCTGATGGTCACTACCTGCAGGACACAATATACTTACTTTTGACTTCTAATGCATCTCAATTCTCATGCTTCACCCTAAACAAATTGCAACAAAATTTCTTAAAAGACTTCTCCTATTCTTACCTCGCCGTGGTAATTTGTTGGGATACCACCCATGTTGTAGTGAACAGTGGGCAAGACTGGAATTGGCTCTTTGGTAACATCAACACCAGCAAAGATTGCAGCTGTCTCAGATATCCCAGGAAGCCTTTCTTTTAGAACTTCTGGTGGAAGATGGTTCAAATGGAGATAGATATGATCCTTATGCGGTCCTGAAGAATTTAGCAACAATTATCCAAAACGAGTATTAAAACTAGACAGATCACAAAATCAAGCATGGATACAACTCAAAGATACGTAATGGGAATTAGCTCCAAAAGTTAAGGCTAGTTTCAAGTGTAGCATACCTACACCACGACCTTCCCTGATTTCCATAGTCATAGATCTAGAGACAACATCTCTTGATGCAAGATCCTTGGCTGTAGGAGCATATCGTTCCATAAAACGTTCACCTTCACTGTTTCTAAGGATACCACCTTCACCTCGAGATCCTGCAATTGTATAATAGGCAAACACCAAAAATGAAAATGTCACGAACCAAATTAAATATATATATATCTTGCAAGTAATGCCAAGATGCTAACCTTCAGTGATGAGACATCCGGCTCCATATATACCAGTTGGATGGAATTGAACAAACTCCAAGTCCTGCATATGACGTAATTAGACAATAATATTATTAGCATACAAATACATATTATTAACCATTTATATACAAAACGAAATAGGTGGCATACCTGGAGTGGAAGGCCAGCACGTGCAACCATGGCATTGCCATCTCCTGTGCATGTATGTGCTGAGGTTGCAGAGAAGTATGCTCTGCCGTAACCCTGGAAAAATTGAGCCATCATCGAGTGAGTAAATTTGCACAATTGGAATAATTCATAACATATAAAAACAATTAAAAACTAGCTCACCCCAGTGGCCAATATTGTTTGCGCAGAGCGGAAACGATGCAGTGTTCCATCTTCCATGTTGAGTGCAATTACACCCTGGCAACTGCCTGCAGATCAGATAAAAATGTTGCGTAAATACTAACAGAGGCGACAGTAAAAGGAAAACAAATCCCATACACTTACCATCACTAGCCATGAGCAAATCCAGAGCGAAGTATTCAACAAAGAACTGTGTGTTATGCTTCATAGCTTGTCCATACAAGGTATGCAACAGAGCATGCCCAGTACGATCCGCAGCACAAGCACAACGATAGGCCTGACCACCTGAAGGTAGAATAAAAGAAAGCCAACATAAGAAAATCAGTAAGAGCTAGATGCACAAATTAAATGAGTTAGACAAAGTCACCTTTTCCAAAGTCAAGACTCTGACCACCAAATGCACGCTGGTAAATTTTACCCTCTTCAGTACGAGAAAACGGCAGCCCATAATTCTCAAGCTCGATCACTGCTTTTGGTGCCTCTCTACACATATACTGGATAGCATCTTGATCACCTACACAAAGAAAGAGAATATAAACGGACAGAAACTCAGTAATTACTCAAAGGTACGCACAACCAAACCACATAGTAGCCACAAGTAGCAAGATCAATTCACAAGAGGAAAAGAGGCCAGTAAGAATACCAAGCCAGTCACTTCCTTTTACAGTATCATACATGTGCCATCTCCAGTCATCTTCTGACATGTTTCCCAGTGCAGCATTAATACCACCCTTCACAGATTTCAACATCATTAACCCAATCTCAAAGAAACAAAACTCCAATACAATCGGCTGTAGAGAAAGAGGTTTGTAACAAAATTACCTGAGCAGCGACGGTATGTGACCTTGTTGGGAAAAGCTTGGTAATACAAGCGGTGTTAAATCCATGTTCCGATAATCCAATCGCCGCCCTAAGTCCAGCACCACCAGCTCCCACCACCACTGCATCGTAGGTGTGATCCACTATCGTGTAATCACCAGTCTGCTGCATGATCAACATGAGTACGACGAATACATACTAAACAATTCTACAAAACGCGACCCGATCAAAATCAAAGCTAAAAACTCAACGGAAGGAGAATTTCCTCGTCTACTATTAACGGATCAATGGCGGACAAAACTATAAAATTGATGAATAAACCAGACGGTGTGTTCTCGAGATTCCATGCGTACTATACACGATCGAAACGGAAAGCTAAGAATAGGAAGGAGAAGGAAGTGAGATCTTACTGAACCGGTGGAGAAGAATCTAGAAAAGCGAGATCCAGAGAGTGATGTCCTTGAAGAAGGAACACGAAGGCTACGAGAGACGCAGCGCCACATCTTCTTCTTCTTCTTGAATCCACAAGCAGATCAGTTGTATGCAAATCCGTAGAAATGAGAAGGTAAACGTAATCGTTTTTCTTTCCTCAGAACTTGCGAGAGAGAGAGGGAGATTGTTTCCTTTAAGAGGAGGATGCGAGCGGAGTGAGAGAGAGCCACCGAGGTGCTTACAAAAAGAAAAATGGAAAACGATGACTCATTAAATTCCGTTAGTACCCTTACTCTCAGACGATAATTACGACTAAACCGATTTGTTTTGGGAAATAAAACCCGCCAAGATTAGGTACTCGTAATGGTCAATTTGTCAAATAATACCCTCTCCATACTTGCCCAAATATTTTTTTTTTTTGGTAAAAATGTTAAATTTTATTACCATTTTAAATTTTTGACGGAAATTACAAAGATAACAAAGAAATCAGAGAACGAAAGAAAAGACTACAAATAAAAAACCACAATACAATACGACTCAAACGAGAGGCTAAGAACATGGATCGAATGAACGAACTAAAACCGAACACAAAACCAAACGAGAGCGCAGCAATCACACGCCATAAACGCAGACCACCCCGTTTTTGCCATAGTTCCGAAGAACTAGAGTTTCCATCATAGTTGCCACGAGACTCATTCTAAGGCCAGTCCTCAAACCTCTGAGATGAGATACCTACAGCTTCTCCGAACACTAACGGGATTTCCGGAGTCCATAGTGGACTAACTTGCATCTGTTGACAAGGGAGCCCAAGCGGGCCATCGAAGAGTCACCTCCAACTACCATTTCCAAAAGAAACAAGTCTCTCAAAAACCAGCCCCCACAGCTACAAACTAGCCACCATAACAAACCGGCGCCTCTACATCTCAAGTCCGGTTTTGGTTCACCATCAACACCGGTTTAAGCCCGGAGCCAAATCGAAATCCATACCTCAAACGCTATCGCAAAGCCGCATCAATATTGTGAGAAAAAATTCTACCGTTTGACCAGGAGCCACACCGAAGGGAGACGGCACTGGAGCTTCACGGCTGAAGCCGAAAGCCACCGCCGAGCCACCCGCCTGCACCATCGCCGAGAGAAACGCTAGAAGATCCACGCTACCTGGATGAGTCATGAGCCACCGCGTTGAAGCTGCCACCAGACCAGAAACCTCTGTCGACCACCAAGAAGCTGACCAAGGACCCGTCCTCAAGACCCGTAGCCGCCGTCGATGTCTAAGAGGTCCAAGTCTATGCCGTCGCTCCACCACTCGGGAAACCGTGAGACTTCCCAAAGCAAGGAGACGACCGAGACGGAGAGGGAGGAAGGAAGCTCCAGCCTGCCACCGCCATCGTCAACGAGCACGACGCTCCGAAATAGGTGAACACACCGTGGGAGTTGCTGGAGGAAAAACCGCCGGACTGCGTCAGCAACTGCAGATCTCGGTCAAGAGCAAGGCAGAAGAGGACAAGAACGCCAGCCACGGGGAGAGCGCTTCACCTCAACCGCAGTACCCGCGACCCCGCGGAGACTGCGCCGCCACCGCACGAGGATCACACCGTGACCAGCACCGCCGCAGCGCCGACACAAGCAAAGCCTAAATCGAAATCAAGGAAATAGAGCGAAACACGAGAACATGAAGGGCATACCGGCGCCGGTGCTGAGGAAGCCACCGGCGCCGGTATCACGTCTAGATCTAAGGCGAAAGCTAGCGGCGGCGACTCAGAGAAGAGAAAAGAAAGCTAGGTCAAGTTCCTCCTCGGAAGACGGGCCCGAGAGAAAATGGGCTTTTTCTTTTTTTCCCAACCTCCTCTCTTTTCTTCTTGCTACGTCCTACTTGCCCAAATGTTTTCTGCCAATTTATTCTTTGTCGGCGTCTCCTGCTCATTTTAAGATCAAAACCGCTAATTGTAAGATCAAACCAAGAAGGCTTCACTCAATCTTATGGCTGGATCATTAAAAAGGAAAATCAAATCATTTTTAAACTAATAATGACCCCATGTTTTTTTATCTACCAGTACCATACTTATCATTTTATTTCCTGCTTTGATAAATAATTAGTTTCTATTTTGATTTAGCTTAATAGTATTCAGAAACGTAGAAAAGGAAAACCGTGGACGGTTCTTATCCAATTATTTGAAACCTTTTTGCGAGGAAAAGCTGGCTAACATTACTAGTTAATTATATTAATAAGCATCAAATCCGATGTCGTCCAGCGGTCAGGATATCTGGCTTTCACCCAGGAGACCCGGGTTCGATTCCCGGCATCGGAGCTTTTTCAATTTTCAGATTTTCGTTAATCAATTGGGCCTGACTATTTTGTTAAGAGCCCAAATACAACAACATTAAAATTCCAAGTTCCAAACTTCAACCTCACTAACTGCCAAATTTTAAAAGGGATAAATAAATAGCCTAAAACATAATAATCTCCCCAATTGCAAAAGCAGAGGGCCCAATTCTTTTCACACATGAGAGCTAAATAACACCACCATTAACTCTCATGTTTGCAAGGTTACATATTGTTTTCTTAACTTACAAAAACTTCCGAGGCTCTCTAATGGCCTTTCCGACAAAAGTAACCGGTAATGTTCCGGAAAAAATAAACACACCGAAGTGGTTTTCACAGCATGGTTCTAACTGTTAAGGGAAGACAGCATCCCTCCACCTGAACTAGCCAGGACCACTTCCCAACCCGGACCCTTCACTGGAAAAGCTTCACCGGCCTGTGGTTCAGTCTCCCCTGAAGAAGTAATCAACAGGTCACTCCGGTCAAGCAACCGGTCAAGATCTTCCTCACTTATGTCAGTTTGTATCAGTTTATCTTCAGCGGTTTCGTCGTCCTTAAGCAACGCCAGTATGTCATCATCCTGTGTGTTTGTTTGGTTAAATCTTTTACTAAAAGATTCTTAAAGGGTTAACAAAAAAAGGATTTGGTTTTGAAAGAAGTTAAACCTCTAGTGGTGTTGAAGACTTGGCACGTTCTTGATGAAACTGCCCTTTGCCAATAACCACATGTTCCAGCTTAAGCTTACTGTACGCTCGTTTCAGAATTCGGCCCTGCGCAATGGTCGTAAACTAGTCTCAAGAGGCAACAAACAATCTCACTGACTTGAAGTCGAAACTGATTTAATAAAACAGCAGAAAGTTTTACCTCTACTGACTGAGCCGTCGCAAGCCTGTAAACATGAACAGGTTTTGTCTGACCAATTCTGTGGCATCTGTCCATGGCTTGTAAGTCCATTTGAGGGTTCTGGAGATCAAGCAGTTAGAGACCACCCAAAAGAGATAAGACCAGTAAAAAAAATTCTTAGAAAATTGACTAATTTGATTACCCAATCACTGTCGTAGAGAATGCATGTATCAGCAGCAGTAAGATTAATCCCGAGTCCTCCAGCTCTGGTACTGAGAAGAAATATTCTACAGCTGCTCTTCTCATCATTGAATTCTTGGATCTGTTTCATGAGAAAGAGAGACCTTGTGGTTATGATATGGTCAGAATATTGTTTAGATGCAAAAGAAGCATAAGCACAGGAGAAACCTGTCTTCTCCTTTCCTCCAGTTTCACATTGCCATCGATTCTGCAAACCTCAAACCCCTTCTCACTAAAGTAGTAATCCATAATGTCCAAAATTTTAGTCCACTGGGAGAAGACAAGGACCTGTTCATCAGGGAAGAAAAAATCAGAGCAGTTCTCATGAGAAATCAGCTACGGCTAGTGAGTTGTAAAACATACTCTATGGTTTTTGGCAAATAACCGAACAAGCAATCTCTCCAATAAGCGGAATTTACCGCACTGTCCAACAATATCTTCAATAGGAGGGTAGAGATCTGTCAAGAAAAGAAACAATTAAACAAAATGGTACAATATAAATTTTGAACACGTTCGAGAAAAGGCACATTTACATACATGAGCCATCTAGTTGCCCCGCAAGAAGGTCAGGATGGTTGCAGTTCTTCCGAAGTTGAATAACCAGATTGTTAAGCTTTCCCTTCCAGCCATAACCTGAAGTACAAGGGATGAACAAAGCAATGCAGAAAGACATAACTAACTGTAAAGCATATAAACACAGAAGATCAAGTACCTGGGATAGCATTCTCTCCAAGGTGTGCTTCCAACGTGTTATTCACAAGATGTTCCTGGAACTTTTTCTGATGAGCCGTCATTGTAGCATAGATAATAATCTCCTTCTTTCGGGGAAGTAAGAGCTCAACATCACATTTCATTCTTCGGAGGATGAAAGGTCGTAGTATATTATGAAGTTTAGCAACAACCTAGACAAAAAAAATACTCTTCTCATATATAAGCTCTTCTTTATATTAAAATCAAAGAAGATCAACTAAAATCAACCATAATTGTTCATACTTGAGCTCTTCTTTTCTCCTCTCCTTCTTCCTTAGTTGCTTCATTTTTGTTCTTTCCAGAAAAGTCGAACCTATAAAGTAATTGTCAAAAAGATATCACAATTTTGCTATAAAGAAAACCCAAAAGACAACATGCAAGTTACGGTTTTCCGTAGAGAAGGACCATGTTTGTACCATGATTCAAATTCGTCATGTGATGCAAAGATGTCAGGCAGAATAAAATTCAACAGTGACCAAAGCTCAGTCAAATTATTTTGCAGAGGTGTTCCTGTCAGCAGAAGTTTGTTCTCCATATTTAAGTATCGTAGTTCCCTCACCAATTTACACTTGTGGTTTTTCAACCTGTGGCCCTACAAGATACAAGAAAAAATAATATGTTAGAAGGATCATCTTGATGATACAAACTCATGTACCTGGGACACTAGTCAATCTGGATAATTACCTCATCAATCACAACATATTTCCATGGATAGTGCCGCAGACTTTTTTTAGCATCATTCATAGCAACCTCATAAGAAGTGATAACTATAGGGAACTTCGGACCAACAGTTCTGGGCATGTGATTCTTCCTGAGCTCAGCCCTTTCAGTCTTATCTCCATGGTAGATGATTGCATTAATGGAAGGCGTGAACCTATTCAGCAAGGCCAAAAAACAAATAAAATAGACACAAAAAATTGACATCTATACAAAACGAATGGCCAAGAGAGTACCTCGCGATCTCATTCATCCAATTCGAAAGAGTAGACAGTGGAGCAATTACTAGATATGGACCATCCAAGCCATTTCCTTTCAGATGTGATAGGAAACCAATCGTCTGAATAGTCTTTCCAAGTCCCATTTGATCAGCTAAAATTCCGTTCAAACCATTTTGCCACAATGATATTAGCCATTTGACACCTTTGAGCTGATAAGACTTTAACTTTCCACCAGTTAAAAGAGGAACTAGTTCACTCTGCTCTTTCATGAGTCTTTCTTCCTCTGTCAGATCCGAGTTGGCAGGTTCATCACCTTCTTTAGATCTTGAAATCATAGCAGCAACAGCTTTCTTAGCCTTCGTCTGAATGAAGAATAAAGCATCCAACATTCAAATAAGTTGATTTTCTGAACAAGCAGAAACTATATCCAACACGAGAGTAGATGAAGTTTATAAAAGAAACTAACAGTGTCGTAAGCAGCCTTTCTTTTGCGTCCACGACCTTTCTTCTCGGGCTCAGGCTCAGCTTTTGGGGTCTCACCTTCTATCCCATTCTAGCAAAGCACAAGTACTCAGTTAAGAAAAATGCCTCTCATAGAAAACGTGAAAAACCAACAGCAAAGAGATTTACTTTTGTGATATCCTCCATTTTCTCAAGGAGAAACTCAGAGTAGAGTTGGGTTTGCGTCAAGAGCTCATCCAGTTTAGTAAACTGGGTATCACTCAGATCAGGAGCTTCACCGGCCCCAGCACACTTTGCATTCTCTTCATCTTCCCGAATTTTGAGCAGCTGCTCTTCTTCCTGGGCCATGGCCTCAGATATAAGAGATGAATCGGCCAGAAGTACCTCTTCCTCTACGATAGTAGTAGTTTTCTCCTCACAGTTTTCCTTGAGGAGTCAGAAACAATCCCCAAATCAGGTAGTGAAAGTAATGCATATTTACAGAACAAAATCGAACAAAAGTGAGAAAACAAAAAGGTTCACACTCCTAAACCCAGAACAAACCTCTTCACTTAGAACAGAAGTCGGTGAATCGCCTGAGGCATCTTTCACCGTTTTTCCGTCGCTGGCCATTTCCGAATCCCTAAAAATCCGAAAATAAAATGACAAACGAAAATCAACAGAGATATCAATGCTTTGAGAATAGGAACCAAGCACAGCAAGCAATCATACAAAACCCCAAAAAAACAGTGAGGAGCTATTTCGAGAGCGTTGAGGATCAGAAAATTCGCCGGGAAACAACACTGATGATATGAAAGAAACAACAGGAAAGGTGAAAGACTTACGGAGTGGTTTTCGTGGAGCGCAGACTAACCATCGTCGGAGAAGAAGGAAATCCAAGCGGCGGGAGAAACCACCGTACACTCTCAGTCGCTTTCGGAGAGCAAATTCAAAACGAGGGTATAATCTAATGAATAGACGCACTGTCACAGTTTTCCATTTTTTATTAGTTGGAAGTAGCGCCAACAGGCGGGAAAATTACAATGACACTTTTACCCCTAGGTTTCTCCCTAATTCACGATTTGGTTATGTGTAATCTATACTATTAAAACAGGAAGGTTTGCCATGGTACATAAATGTTGTTCCCAAAATTTGTCCTTGATATTATTAGGATTTGTAACCTTCATTAAGGGTAAAACTGTAAAACAATTTATATTTGATTTATTATCTCTACAATCTATGTTTCCAAACAAGACAATTATTAAACAAGTAGCCAAACAACCAAAATCTAATGGATCCCATTTTCCTAATTAATTAAAATTAAAACAAATTAATTGATAAATATAATTAATAATTTATACATCAACTATTATATATAAATTAAGATTCTCTAATTTATGATTTAATTCAAAATATATTTATAATATATTTTAATATCTCTTTATTTTGTTTCAAATTATATATATACACATTACGATTGATGTTTTTACGATTGTACTTTTTAGCAGGTTTTTCCATCAAACTGAAAAATATTTAATTAATTAAACGGGTTGAAAAATTAATTAGCCAATCTCGATTATAAATTTTGTAAAAAAAAATTCACATATAGTAAATAATTTCAGTTGATATATTTTAAAATTAATAAAATATTAAAATGATTTCATACTTATATTATTCAAATATTTGAAGCGTCAAATTATGCTTTATGTTTTAATGAAGTTTTTAACGGATAGTTCCATCAAATTTGTAAATTATATATACGACTACAACATGTATTTTATAAAATAATATTTTAGATAAATAAAATAACAATTAAACATATACCACATAACTTTTACAATAGTTGTTTTCACATATATATATTTTTCCAAACTATGATCTTACGATACAACACAGATTAAAATATATAATGCGAAATCGTTATTTTAATCTCTTAATCCTTACGATATATCTCCTCCAAATAACACATAATTCATTTAAAAAAACTAAATTGATAACTCACTGTTTATAATGTTGGTTAAACAATTATAATTAAAATTAGATTACATAATTAAAAATCTAAACTACTATTAACAAAATGAATAAAAAGTAAAATTTGTAAAGAAAATTATACCCGCACTTAGAAGTGCGGGTCAAAGTGCTCATGTAAAGTAGCACAAACACACAGAAACTGTTATGGGCATTGTACTTTTTGTCGACTGAACTTTAGTGTATATAAATTATCATATATTTTAATTACTTTAAAGTTTGTCTCATTGACTATAAATTAATCCAGAGGATATAAAACATAAAACGCTGATAAGCTAAAATGCTAAATAATTTTGTTTGTTTTTCGGGTGCATAAGAAATAAATGCTAAAACAAATTGTCACGAAAACAGAACAAAAGCAATAACGAGAGTTTCATCACACACATTGTTTATAGCTAAGGAAGGACGAAATAAACGCCGGCGATGAAGTCAATCAATACTCACGCGACTTGGAACGTTCTGACCGCTTGTACTCACGATCATCATAACGGTATTCTTCTTCCTCCATTCGGCCATAACGGTCACCGTACTGATCATAGCGGTCTTGGTCATCTCCTGCTTCATCCTCACGTTCATAATGGCTACGCCCTTCGTAGTAGTCCTCTGATTCACCTCGCCTCTGCTTCGACCCACCTCTCTCATACTCTGTTTCTCTCTCACGGGATCTTCCACCATCCTCTTCATACTCGCCGCTCTCGTAGTCCCGTTCCCTTTTCCGACTCTTCTCCCGATCGTGATCCCGAGTACTACGCTCCCGACGGTCTCTATCTCCTCGGTCACGCCTGCTCTCTCTTTCTCTATCCCTGTCTCTACCTCGGTCCCGGTCTCTGTGGTGCTTATCCTCTCTATGACTCTCTCGAGGTCTATCACGAGACCGTTCACGTTCACGGGACCGTTCATGAGACCTTTCACGAGACCGCTCATGAGACTGCTCGCGTTCTCTTTCTTTGCCCCTATCACGAGATTTCTCACTGCGTCCACCACATAATCAGCCACAGCAAAGAGACATTAAGAGAGGGACAAACCTACAGGGTTTTGTGAAGAAGGAATTATCTTACCGGTCTTCACGGGATCTAGGCTCCTCGGAACGAGATGACCTTCCCTGCGGTGGTTGTTGTTGTTCCTCCTCGCCAGCAATCTTCTCACCAGGAACTCTGCTTGTACCAAGTCCACCACCAAGCCTACGAGGACGCCAGTTTGGGACTGTTCTACCTCTCTCAACATCAACCAGTACTCTTCTACCATCAATCTTCCTTCCATCACCCTGTTTGTATGCCGCTATAAGACACCAAAAGCTGTATATGTCAGCAAAGAAAAATAATACCCTGAACAGAGAACAACATTACAAGCAGGTTTCCCGCACCTTTCATGTCACGAGTGTTTAAGTACTCGATGAAGGCATAGCCTTTGGGTTTATTGGTTTGCTGATCAGTCACCAAATGAACCTGACAAGTTGAACAAACATAGACATCAGGAAATCACAAACTCTGCGAGAATTTAAACCAGCTTTCAGATACGTTGTTACATGTCAAACAAGCACAAGCAACCTTTTTTCTTAACAGGCTTCCACATCATCACCACATCAAGAATTGGCAGAAAAATGGATTCCATGGCAGCTATTTTTACCATTTCTGAAGGGTTTAACGACCCCTTACCAGGGTTTTAAAACTTTTATGAAATTCAGATATACACATACCACATATGTATATAATATACATAATTACCAGATCACCTCAAGAGTAGCTGCTAATACTTTTGCCAGCCTTTATAGCCAGAACACAAAAGTTGAAGTAGAATTGTTTAAAACACAGAAAGAAAGAAAAAAAAGAGAAGGGTTGGTATACTCCCTACTTAATTTACCGATATTGTTTAAAGATCTTACATTCACTGCCCAAATCCCAGAATTTTGGCTTCCCATGTAGGATGAATCATCTTCTTAGGAACCAGGATAGGGAAAATGGGGACAAAATATTTCTTAGTGGCTTACCAGGATGGGTTTCGAGACAAATATATCTCACTCTATGAAACCTGTGAGCGTACACCCTCGATACCATAGTAACAAAGAATATATACCCTTTGAAAAGACAGGTCAAAACGTGAAAGTTACCTGATCTATACTTGTTCCTATAGTTGACTTGCCCCGAAAAGTCTCAATCAATCACCAAGGAGCAGAAAGGTTTGTGAATTAAAAAAATATTAATCCAGGTGATCTTTCACTACTTTATTTTAGCAAGTTATGAGAAAAAGGCCCACTGGCTTTAATAAGTAGACTAAAAGAAGGTAAACCGTGGCAATTCAGCAACATCTTGACCTCTAGTCTCAAAGGAAAAAATTGTGCGTAAAAATTCATAAACGGATAGACTTCTGGATGTAAAATCAAACATATTGGAAAGGGAACATGAGAGCGAGCAGCCATCTCAAAAATTCTTACCGAACCCGTTAGGGAATGCTCAGAGATACATACCTGCTTAATCGGTCCATAAGCCTCAAACTCCCTTTTAATCTTACTCTCAGAGGTCTCGTAGTTCTGCAAGACAACAAGAGGAACATGACGTCAAGTACCACAAAACACACCACACACCTGTCAACGATGGTCATTTGAAAAGGCAGCGCAACTTACAAGTCTTGCAACAAACAGTGTCTTGTATGGATCACCAGAAGCATTGGGATCATTATTCGGATCATCTGCCAGAAAAAATATATCAAACTGTAACTTCAATTCACCAAAACAAAACCGGGCTTTGTAATTATAAGGTGAAGAAGTTTACATTTCTTTAGATCTTCTCCAGCCTTTTCAACCCCTTTTTCAAGTCGTGATTTATGAATTCTCTCCCTTTTTTGTGCCTGGTCCAAATAAAACAAACATATAAGAATATATCTATGTCACTGAAATAAGTATTATAGAGAGACAGATTGAGGTGAAACATACAGGTGTTTCAACTTCCGGCTTAGGTGGAGCATACTCCGGATCTCCAGGTTCAGCAAAGTGACTCACAAATTGAGCCATGCCTAAAAACAATACACACAAGGGACAAAGAAGATTACTCCCTAAAGCAAATTATGAGCAAAGTTAAATAGAATCAGAGGCAAAGTTGTCAAACCTGTGTAAGGAGGGCATTTTCTCTTCTCCGGTGGTGGCTGGAACTCCAAGGGCGGTCGTGGCTCAAAGAGCTTCAAAAGATTGGGGGTTAAGCCAGTCGGATGGCTTTGACCCATCTGCAAATTAGCAAGGGATCGTATTAACTTGCTAATACTAAGATGAAATCCTCCTCAAACAGCTTTCCATGGTCAATCCATACTTCATATTAATTCCAAACTCTGATAAACCCCACTTTGAAACCCAGTAGGCATACTCAATATGCAGAAGCAATCTACGTGATTAGCATCGGATCCTCAATAATTAAAAAAGAAGCGGTAGATCCCGCGGTAAGAGTCTGATATATAGCAAATTAAGCATTGAACGAGTTGATTAATCCATCGAGAAAGACTATACCAAAACTGAGAAAAAAACAAATTGAATCAGGTGCTCGTATCACTATGATCAGCTAGACAATAATATAGAATCCTAATAAAACTCTCTAATTGGAAGCAGGAAAGAAAACAATAGCTAAATCGAATGGGAAAATCCGAGGAAAGTGACGAACCAGCTTCAGCTGAAGAACATTGGATCGGTTCTGAGCCTTAGTGCGTGCCTGGACGGCAGCGTTTTGGTTACGCATGAAAAGATCGTTCAAGTCTCCCATGGCGAATGGCGATCGGAGCTCAGCTAGGGTTTTCCGGGAGGAAGGAGATGGGGTTCGCTGTGGGGGAATTTAGTCCTATTTAAATTATTTTATTATTTCAGCAAAATATTTTATTTTCTGTTATTTAAATTTGGCACAATTTTTCTTTTTAACTAAAAACATACGGAAAACTCTAACAAAAACTCGTCAAATATGGTGGTCTAAAAAAAGCTCAAACTTTTATTGACTTTTTTTGTAAATTCAGAAACTTTACGTTCACAAAGCCAAAAAAAATTTGACGTTAATTCAGCTAATGAAATTAATTAACGGAGTTACACACCGTTTACTGTGGGATTCAAACTCGTGACCTCATCAAACAATAGACCACTCTTTTATCATTGTGCCATCCTAACTCGTCATGTACTAAACCAAACTAAATCTATTTTTCCGACAATATTATATTACTTATGATTGTAAAGAAGATACATAGTCAAGATATACAATATCCATAAACTGCAAATGGAAAGAGAAATTGGAATAGTTGTAAAGAAAAGTTTGTGAAGCTAGTAGGTGTGCTGCGTTATTCCCTGAACGCTTGGTAAAAGAGAAGTGAGCAATGTCGAAAGTCCTATGAAGGAGTTCGATATCATGAGCAAGATTATGGATGCTCCACTGCTGTGAAAGACCTTGGAGATGATGAATGAGTAGTTGACAATCGCCTTCAAAAATGAGATGACGATAACCACGGATAGAACAATCCATCATCGCTGCAAACATAGCGTTACATTCTGCTTCGAGTGGTGAACGCAAGATACCAAACAATGAGAACCCTGATGTAAAGCAGAGTACCATGAGAGTCGTGGACAAGCCAGCCTCCCAAAACCAAGCCTGTAGAGTGATCAAACGCGCCATCAAAATTACATTTGAGGTAGTTAATGGGAGGCCGGGTCCAATGATTTGAAAATCTTTGTGAATAAGTTCGTCGATCCATCAAAGAAGCTTGACTCAAATGATGATCGGTAAGAGATATTTTGACGTTCCATTAATGTTGCAAAATTTGAATAAAAATACAACGGCCAGACTCGAACCCAAAACCCCTCATCCATAAACAGCCCAAGCTTCTACCACTGTGCCACATTAAATTATCAATTAATTAAAGAAACTAAATATATATAACCAGATGTTAACGTTTGTTTAATTTTCTAGACACTTTAAAATGTAGTCGTGGTTAAAACATAAAATCCCCAAATCGCGATTCTTCCTGAGTGTAACCCTAATTCCAAATCGATTTGAAGATATGATGAAGAAAGGAGTGAAGAGGAAGCATGTATCATCGAAGAAACCGAAGAAAAAGAGGAAACATGGCGTTGAAGATTTTACTGGTGAACCCTAGTCCGGCAATGTCGAATTGTTGCTGCAGAGAAGGGACTTGCGGAAGTTGATGAAGGAACTGATACAGACAGTGGAGATGATGCTTGGGATGAGGAGAGGATTCATGATCAATTGTCATCAGACGAGGAAGAGAAGAGCCGCAACATCTCTTTATATAGATTTAGTTTCGTTTAGTATATGACGAGTTAGGATGGCACAATGGTAAAAGAGTGGTCTATTGTTCGAGGTCACGGGTTCGTATGCTCGTTTTGTTAATTTTGTTCAGTTTTAAAAATACCAAAACGACGTAGTTTCAATTTAACTAAACCAGTAAACGGTGTTTAACTCTGTTAATTAATTTCGTTAGTTGAATTAATGTCAAGCTTTTCCGGCTTTGTCAATGCAAGTTTTCCGAGTTTATAGAAAAGTCAACAAAAGTTTGAGTTTTTTTTTATATCCCACCAGATTTGACGAGCATTTATTAGTGTTTTCTGAAAAATTCGTTCTTTATTTAACATTTTTCTCAAAAACATATTAATTGTATTTGGGTAGATAATTGGGCTGAGCCTAAATCGGAAAAAAATATAAAATCCAAACCACATTACCATTAAAAAGCCAATAAAATCAAAAAAAAAAAAATTCCTCAAAAATTTTAGAGATGATGATAGCGAAATGATTCATCATGGCCTTAGTGGAAAGAAAAATAACATTGATCATATATATTTTTTTTTGGAGGGATGGGGGATGATGAGACTCATCTTTCTGACATGAAGTACAAGTATGGTTACGCCACTCCGGCCGGCAACTACACTACCTTTGATAAAAAAAATAATGAAAAAGAAACTAAAGAAGCTATTTCAGTCGACGGCTGCTTCGTTTGGATGTTTGGATCGTTCTTCCTTTGTCCACAAGTTTCAGAGTCTTTGTCAATTCTCGTACGTTCTGCAAAACAAAACAGAGATTACGGTTAGGGAACTTGACACCCAAATAAACCATGTAGAACAAAACATTATTAGATTTCTTTACCACAAGAAACAAAACAAAATGACTCAAGGTTTAAAAGTAGCCAATGCTTGTTTACAACTCTCCTAAGCATCAATACACTAAGAACCCATGAGAAAAGAAATGTTGCTATGTAATTACTATTTAACAGTGTCAAGACCAACAACATGAGAGTAGATTGTAGAAATCAGACCAATGCACTGAGAAGAGAATATTACTATGATCTAACATATCATGTGGAAGAAAGAAACAACATCCAAGCATTTCGTAGATTGTTTTATGTGTATTTGTCTGATATTAAATGCACAAAGAAACCATATTCTCCGCCTAATTTGTTGTTGTACAAAAACTAATGTTCTTTGGCCGGTATAAGGATTAAACATGTTGCCAAGAAGGAATAGAAGTTTAAGCCCATCTACAAATTCACAAACTGTAACTATCTATTTTGTGAGGATCAATAAAACCAAAATGTATAGTATTAAGATGAAGTAATTAGTTTTCAATGCTAAATTTTATGTGACTAATCTAAAGAATTTGATTATCATCTTAAGATAGATCCATGAAAATACACATAGGCAAAATAATAAGAATCGAAGCATCGAATCAAACATGAACCCACAAAAAAATGAATACTATTTGAATCAACAAAATATATGAATATTTCATAAATTCATATATCTAAAGAATCATAACCAAATTGAGAAACGAATAAATATCTTAAATATTTGAACTACAATTACATACCTAAAATATAATTATATTTAGACTTACTATAATTATATATAGACTTAATAAGTAACCTTAAATGATTTTCAGATATAGATAACAAATATGAAAGCATAATGATATGAATATTAGAAAACAAATATACAAACTAAAGTGAAATAAGAACTTCATTTCAAAATAAAGTGAAATAAGAAAAAAATGAGGCTATACTAAATAGATACAAACTAACTTATAACAATTTTATAAAAAGAGACAAATTTGATGATATTCAATTTAACAAATACAAATGCATAATATAGAAACTAACAGCGCAGTTGATAAAAGATGTGCAAATGATGTGCAAAAAAAAAATCCTCAAAGTTCATAAGTTATGGAAACAAAGAGCAATAACCACATGTGTTTTTCCTTAAAACAATCTAAAGAGCATGATTAAGCTGATAAATGATATGCACATGATGAATCATACATTATATGAAATATAAAACGCAAGTGTCATGACTCATGAGTAAACAAAGACAAACATCATGATCTACCAA
Source organism: Orychophragmus violaceus (assembly GCA_030180135.1). Classification (NCBI taxonomy): domain Eukaryota; kingdom Viridiplantae; phylum Streptophyta; class Magnoliopsida; order Brassicales; family Brassicaceae; genus Orychophragmus; species Orychophragmus violaceus. The sequence continues at coordinate 259,401 of CM058232.1, read as the reverse complement.
AATACTCATAAAAAAAAACACAAGCAAATTTCAAACAATAAATCAAACCAGTTATATGAACAACTTATTATAACTAGACTGTATGTATTTTGCCAAGACCGATAATACCAAAATGTATAGTATTAAGTTGAAGTAATTAGTTTTCAACGCGAAATTTTTACGTGATTAATCTAATGAATTTGATTACCATCTTAAGATAGGTTTATGGCAAAATAATCAGAACTGAAACATTGAATCAAACATGAACAAAAAAAAAACGAATACGTATATGAATCAACAAAATATATGAATGGATCATTAATTCATATATCTAAAGAACCAAAACCAAATTGAGAAACGAATGAATATCTTAAATATCTGAATTACAATTATATACCTAAAATATAATTATATTTAGACTTAATATAATAAAAAAATCTAACTACAATTTTAAACCCAAATATATTGGTTATTTTAGATCAAATAACTAAGTTACCCAAATTAACAAAATATATAAATTTTTGTCATATTTATAAAACTTTTATTTATAGCTATCTAAATTTATTGTTGTTTCATGGTTTTCGATTATTCGGATGGAACCAAAATTCTAAAATATTCAAATGAATCTTATATGTCTAGACTTGAAAACCTGAAAATCCGAATGACCCAAATCAAATGTGAGCAGGTATGCAAACACCCAAACTTACATGGACCAAACTCAATCCTAACCAAACTAGATTTTATTTTTGATTCTCAACTGAACTGAACTTAAATAAAATGTGGTTATAATTTACTATAAAGCATGCTGAGACCTAAAACTAGTAGCTACAATAAATTGTACGTTGAAAAAAATATTTAATGAGTTTTACTTCTCATCCAATCAAATCAGATAATTTATTACTTAAAAATATTAATATTTTCAAATAAAACTAGATTTTTGGGATAGAAAAATTACGTTTACCATCCCTTTTTGCAACACATAAAAGTGAAGACCGCAACTACCGTTTTAGCTTTAGCGCATTGTAGACTTAGTATGCTCGTCATGAAGTCTCCAATACTCTAAGACTTCACATATGAAGTGAAGTCTCTTTTGCTATGAGATTTCAGACGTGAAGTTTATATTGTATTTAAATCTTATAGTTAAATTTAAAAAATATTAAAATAATTTGATTACAAATTACTATGCAAAATTTAAGTTTAGTCAAATATCAACTTTACAAATTAAAATTTCAAAAAAAATCATAATATTAAAGCATGTGATTACCACTCAATTTGTCTGTGAGAGAGTGAATATGTTGTTGGTCCAGTAGATCATGGACGGACGATAATGGGTCATATAGATATGTTTGTTAAATTGGGCTTGGAGAAAATAGGTAAATGGGCTTGGGTTTGGGGCACCAAGTGTGAGTGAGTGTTTCTAGTCTCGTCTTGGTGATTTATTGGGATCGAGTCTGAGGGATTTGGGGGAAAAGGAGAAAGAAAGAACCCTAAATTTGAGCGATTCGAAATGATGCGAACCCAATTTGCAAAGGTAAACAGAATTGCTTGTTCATCATCATATGTATGGTTCATTCCTTATGATTGATTATCTTTGGAAACTGCAGTACTGCGGGAGAGGGACTCGCGATTTCTCCACCACCTCGCAGCACTCATCCGTCTCTGCGATCGTGAAACGTCGGTGGGAGAACCAGAAAGCTTCGGGTCTTTGGATTCCATTTATCGCTGGATATTGCGGTTACGTTTATATAAGTATGGGATGGGGTCTTTTTGAATTTTCGATATAGTATCAAAACCAAAATTCAGATTTTGTGAGCAGCTCAGCTCAGCTCAGCTCAATTGGTGTTTTGTTCAGACTTTCAGAAGAGGAAAGAGATTTGGTACAGAGTGGATAGGATGCACAAGGAGGAAGTCAAGCGTGCGGACCTTCTGTCGGAGAAATTTTGGCGATATCTCAGGGTAAAGAAAATTTTCAAAAATATATAAGTTTATTGGCTCATCTTGTAGCTAAATCTGTCAATTATTCTTGCTTGTATCAGGGAGACTATGACGATCCTGCTTCAACAACTCCTCGCCAGTAATCCATCTATCTGTAACCGTGTCTTGTTATATGAATACTGTGTCTTGTTTTCATTTTGTGTCAAAATGTTTGGACTTGTATGAATGTTATAATAAAGAAAGTGTGATAGACAGATAACATGAGCAGGGCAAGCTTCAATCTAATTGTAGTGAAACAAGCTTTGCTTTGTGTGTTGGTGGGTGAATAAAAGGGATGATTCGACTTTTGAGTGGGTGCATGATGTGATGATCCTAGTCGTGGATAGATCCTGGTTTGAAATTGAAAGACTTGAATAGCATAACATGAAAATTAAAGTCTCCAAACATGACTCTAGTAGTTCATACACGCACAGGAATCCCAAAAGCAGAATAGAATGAAGAGATAAATACAAGCTCTGGTTATCACATGTCTTTTTTATTCTCGATCCCTTTCCTGCCGAATTTTCGCATAAGCTCCAGTTGGCGATCCATTTCCTGCCGATTTTTCCGCATAAGCTCCAGTTTGTTAACACGTTCGTCATTGCTTTGTTTTATGCTCATGATCCTCTGAAACATTAATGTGCAAATTTATAGATTAAATGTCTCAGGAATGGTTAGAGCTCATCATCATCATCATCCATTTCCCCTTACCTCTTCTTCTTCCTTAGTATTATCTGGGGCACCACTTGATGTCAAACCACCTGAGAAACTAACACTATCATCATATCAAAGCAAACGTGAACATATCAAAGATTGTTAAATTCTTCATCAAATCACATACCAAGCACGACTCCAACAACCCCAAAGGCCCCTTTGAAGAAAAGCCCCGCCATATTGTCAACTAATAACTCCCAATCTCCCATTGGCACATCTACGCGAAGCACCAAAATCACAACAAAAAAGATTAAACAACTCAACACATAAAGCTTAGAAAATAAGATACCTTTCTCACTCATGGACGAACAATTCCGATACTGTAATCTCCCCACGCGAAAATTCTGCAGTTTTCCTGGGAACCGCATCATCTTCCTTTCTCGAATTGGGGAATTAGGGATTTCTTCTGTCTTTGCTCCGAGCACCCATGGGAATTGGAACCTTTTTTTTAATCTCAAGATCAACGGATCCTTTCGGGCCTCTTTACACTACTGGGCCTATGGGCCTTTTCTATTCTCATTTCTCAAATGTACTAACATTGAAAAGTTCGGCTTATCTTCTCATCCGAGGGATTTCAGAAGGGTTAAATGCTAAACTATCCATACTCAGTGAGAAGATCTCGGTAAAGCACTACCATAAGGCTCGGAAGAAACACTGGAAACCATCAGCGGTTCTGGTTTCCAATTTAAGAGCTGCTTCCAGTTCTACCAAGTCGTTTCGGGGTATGAACATGATCGGGATGAAGCGTCGATTTGCCTGCGAGAAGAAGGTAACACGATGTAAGCTGGTACAAGCTTTCAAGAGCTATGGAATGTGTTTTGGTTTTCCTGGTTTTATAATCGGTAAAGTGCTTAGTCGGATTCGATTGGGAAAGAGATTGCTTAGAAATACAGGAATGAATCGCGAGTCTCCTCTTTGTGAATATGAAATTCCACCGCATAAGCCTTCAAAGTCTTTTAGCCAATGCATTCTGACTACGGTGGAGGTTGATAGAGATTTGATGGACCAGAAACTCTGTACTATAGTTGCTAAAGAGTCAGAACATGAAGACTCGGGAGTTGAAGATGATGTATGGAGACACATGAAACTGAGCTTAGCACCACCCTATTACTCAAACTGGTCTATCGCTGGATCACAGCGTGAATTTCCAGACGTTGTGACAATTTTCACTTATGGAGTCAGCAGCAACAAAGAATCTGAGAATTTGAAGATGCTAAAAGCTCCCTCATGACATTGGGCAGCTATAACTGGTGAATTGTCTGAGGAAACTGCTCCTCATTACCATCAGCGTGTTTGGTATGTATGGCATCCGGGTGAAGTAAAGAGGTTAATGGAATTCAGACAGAAAAGAACTGTTGGTGAGACTGTTTGGAACATGATACCAGTGGATGGCAGCTTTCATGGTGGGAACTTCACCTTGAGGACAAGGTGTCTCTTACGGGAGGAGTATGATGTGGATCTGCCGCTAATTGTTACTGTCCTTGCGGCATTATACCGTGTTCCAGAGATAGCTTATTCAGTAGAGATGATCTCACGTATTTCTCGCGGGATCGCTTCAAAGAGAACAGCTACAAACATTCTCAAAAGATATGAGCCTTTGTAGTTTGATGTCCAATATTTGCGAGGCTAGTTTCTGGAGTTGTTCTCTAACGAAGAAGGGATCCTGCCTGATTCTGTTGTCCGCAAAGGTCAGTACGAGGAGGTACGAGACACTATCACCAAACTGGTTTTCTACAAGATGGAAGCTCTGATCGATAAGGAACAAATCATTGGTACAATTCTCTCACTTGGAACTGATAGTACGATTGCCATATTGGATATAACGTCTGGAACTCTTTGGAAAATGGGTAAATATGGAGAAAATAAGAAAAGCTGTGAACGCCGTAATGAAGAAGAAGTTGCGAGAATTTCTCAAATAGAGAAAAGGCTCCTAAGGTTTATGAAGAATGGGAATGAGATTGTTGATCGGCAAACATTACAGGAAGTTATGATACTCATGGATGTTAACCGACTGCACAAAATAAATTCATCTGGTAGCAACTAAGTGTGGAACCCTGGAGATGAATGGATTAGAAAAGACAGGTTGAAATGGTTTAAAGTTCAGCCTGGGTACAAACAGCTTTGTGATCTGAGGGTTCAGTTAGCTCAGTTTGATGGAAAAGACAGGAATGAAAATGGTGATTTTAGTGTGACGATACTAATAGCAAGGGATCGGGTAATTTCTGTCCTTGCTGCTGAGGAAAAAGTTTGGTCAGAATTTTATCAAAGGAAGTACAAGCAGGTCTCAGCTAGTGACAATGTGGTAAAACGAGCAACGTCGTCACCTACGGAGACATCAACAATGGTGTTTATGGGTTCACATTTAAGGACACAAGGGTAAAGAATGTTGAAGAAGAGGTTTCAGATCATGAGAATGGAGTTTCTCAGAGTTGGTGGCATAGAAACTACCTTGATATTCTCGGTAGAGAAACGCCATATGCAGTGTTTCTTATCAACAATATCCAGACGCACCATGACATCGAGGAACCTGAGTTTGCGAATGCAGCCAACAAAATCACACTTGTCCTAGTCGCCATTCTTTATTCTGCGAGCCTGAAGAGGGTAATCTTTATCCATGGAAAGTATCATTCTCCAAGACCACCAGAAACATGGTTCAACATTGGTCATTTTGCAGGGAACATAAATACAGTTCCAGAGTATAAAATTTCTGATAGATTGCTGGGAAGGAATTTGAGATCGAGAATGATCCCGATGAAGAAACGATTCGATCTTGAAAAAAAGGCAACACAGAGTAAGCTCGAGCTAGCTTACAAGAACTATGGTATGTGTTTTGGTTATCCTTCATCTAAGAATTCTAGGAACTCTTTTAGCAGAGTAGGGAAACGATGCTTTGATGATAAGATGATGTTGGAAATGAGAGAGTATCAACGGAATAGGACAGATTTGGTAAGTCTAAGAAAGTTTCAGAACGTGAGGAATGATCTCTGCAAAATGATGTGTGGAAACCAGGAGGATCAGTGTTTGTCAAGATACTGGAAACGTGGAGACATGGGGGACCAAAATGGTCTTGTTGAAACAAGTTTCAGAAGTTGCAAGAACTCAACAATGCCGTTGCTTTCTCACCTTTGACTGACAAGTTAACCAAAAGAGCAGCTTTCTGGTTTCCAGGCCGTGGTATTGGTAGAAACCTCCTTTAAGAGAGCGACAGAGTTTGAAGGTTATTGTCATAGTCACCAGTCTCCTATTGCTTTCATCAAGGCTGACATTAGCGGGCTGTCTGGGTCACTGTTTTGTGGTTTTGGACCTCAGTAAATAAGGAAGAAGCGCTGAATTTGGAAAATCCTAAAAGAAGAGGCCAATTGACAAGACCAAGCTTGGAAACTTGGGCAGAAATGGATGGACGTTTGGTTGCAGTGGCAACAGTGGCAAAGAATGGGGAGATTGCGAGGCCAGTTATGATGCCCAGGCTAGCCACCGGTTATGTTGTTGATGAGGAAAATCTGATGGAATGGATGAATAGCCCCAACCTGAGCCAAGAAAAGAGAGTACTAATCCTTGGTTGGAAGATGTTAGGCATGTTTCGGGAACTGTTCGAGTTTATCCAAGGAGAAACAACAAAGGTGAACCATAAGCGGAGAAACTGTAGTAGTGATTCTCGTGGGGAGCCAATGAAGAGAAAAGAAGCGAGATCGGTCTTCCATTTTCTGAGGCCGTCAGAGCAGCTGTGGAGCTTCTTAATCGTCCTTGGAGCTTCTACTCTTCCATATCAGCTGACCGCTCCGGCTTTAGCTCTTCTTCTGGTGGCGTTTAAGTGTCATGTGTATGGTTCGAATATGGCTGTTGATCTCCGGAGATTGATAGAAGCGTCCAATTCAGCTCTCAAGGCCTCCAGCTGCTGAAACTGGACATTGCATAGATAGTTATGTTGGAATCAAGGATGCTGCAAGTACAGGAAGGAACTGGGGTGTGTGAACAGCTAACGGGTATCCCATTCCGCTTCGGGCATATTACACTTCTTATCATTTTCTGGGATGATTGGCACTGGAATGTTTGTTTCTGCTACTTTCATCAGTGCTGTGTCTCTTTTCTACACTGAAGAAGATTCTAAGATTCTTCATTTGCTGGTTTTGAAAGGGAGGAGACTTTTTGAGTTCCTTTTGGCCAATCAAATGTGGGATCCGGGTGGAGTTTCATCTAAAGAGCTTCGACCTAAAGAGAATGGTAACATGGAAATTACATATTATTGGAGTGTAGGGTTAAGGTCAGGTTATAAGGAAGGTCTCCTGCTGGGTTTTATATCAGTTGCACTTGGCGAGTGTGAAGTACATGTTGTGAAGTTGAAGAAGACTGAAGTTTTCGTAACAAATGCTTTCACGTTGGAGGAAAAGGAAATGAAGACTGCAGGAAAAGCAAGTAAGGGTACTATTTCACACATTTTATTAAAATGGGAAAAGGGTCTTGAAGGGAGTGAGGAGAAACTTCTGGCGTGGAATGTTGTTAGTGGAGTTATCTCATTAGAGAAGCAACGTGAGAGTGATGGAGTCCTTGCAGGAGATTGGGAAATTCAGATGAGATGTTTCAGTGTCATATCAGTGTTATGAGAAGTTATGGTGGGAAAGGCAAACTCAAGTTGAAGGGTTCGGACTTGTGGCTGTGTATGACGTTGATGCGTTCCCATTTACACCATATACGGATGTGACAACAAGGACTCAAGCTGCTGCTTATCTTCAATTCCAAGAGCTATGGATACAAATTTTCACCTTGAAGACAAGGTGGATCTTTTGGGGAGTAAGGAGTTGGGCCTCGTTAGCTTTTATATTGGGCTGCTATACTATTAGCAATAAGGCTTTTTAGAATTCAGTACTTGACAAATGTTGTATCAGAAACATCTATCGAAAAACGATCATAAACAATATATACTGAAATTTTCCAGAAATTCTCTCTTCTATCTTCTTCCTCCTCTAATCTCTGATCTTCTGTTGGAGACTAATGTTTGTTCATCTGGAAAAATCGACTGTGCCCAAACCAGTTGCAGAATCTTACGAGAAACAGCTACTAGCTTGATTTTCATATTGAGAAAGACAAACGAGTTGCAGAATCTTCTAATCCTCATCTTCAGGTAACAGATTCTTTTGGAATTGAGTATAGGGAGATTAAATCATTAGGTTATCGAAGGAATCATCTTGTGTTTGAGACTCATGGTGGTTTGGCAAAGAGAAATGGTGCTAGAATAATTGACAAATCTGATATGCCAATGTTTGATGGGTTCATGCATTGAATTGGTGTTGGAGAGAGATATTTCCGCGCCGGACAAATATAATGAGGATGACATGCTTGAATTGGTGTATGAGAGCTTAGAAGGAGTTGCATCTGATTGGTATAGAGAGGAAGCGACCAACACTGAATTCAGGAATTGATAAGAGATTGTTGGCTCACTTTGCACCAGCTCAAAGTGGTTCTACATCAGCAAAGATTTCCTGCAACTGTTCCAGAAACAGAAAAGTGTGGTTCTTTATCAACAAAGATTATCCAGAAAGAATCCATTTCTGACAGTAGTAAAAAGGCAGGACCCTTAATGTGAAATTGAATATGTCACCACCTTGGAGAAATCAGATCATCTGGAGGCTTTTGGATCATTTACACTAGTTTGTGTTCCCTCACTTCCACAAATAGACAAAGGAAAGTGCGAAAAACTGCAAGAAGCATTGTAGAAATGTTCAGATGAATCATTGGATTCTCATTCTCGTTTTGTGGTTGATAAGTTGCATTATGATTGTGGCAAAGCTTGGTTATATGTTTATGTGGGCAGAGTCAACAACAGAAGCAGTGTTACAAGACTTGGCATTTCAAATACAAAGATAAGAAAAATGATTTTCTATATGTGGAGAAGAACAACAGAATGGGGTTTGATGCTAATGATACGTCTGATGCTTTGATAAGTATTATCAGTAAATATGATGTTGTTGTCAACAAGAAGACGGACGTTAGACCGAGAACGGCAGAGAATGAGATTGCTTCATCGATGGCTGTTTGTGTACAACAACTGTGTGGTCAAATGTCTCTAAGAGTCACAAGTAAGAAGAAGTACAAGAGGTATCCTAAGAGATTCACCAGTCATTGTGCCAATTCTGCATATTTTTTCTTGGAGCCGATACATAATCAAGGCACGTCAGCAATAGAAACTCACATTGTCAGAGCTGTTACGAAGAGTATTACTGATTCTTCAATAGTTTCCTGTCAAAGCTGTAACTGATTCTTTTGCTGCATTGAATAAATCCTATTGTGTTCTTGTGATTGAGAGCTCACGTAAGCAGTAAACATTGAAGGAAACAAAGTGACATTAACAGCAAAAGTCAAAGAAAGGTAAGGATGAGAAAACTATGGAACTCAGACAGTGAATCCAAACATGACCCTAGTAGTTCAAACATGGATCCAAACATGACTCTAGTAGTTCAAGACTCAAAACAAACACGCACAGGAATCCCAAAAGCAAAATACAATGAAAAGATAAACACTTCACAAGCTCAGGTTATCATATGTCTTCACTTCTTCAACTTCTCAATCTCGCTCAAGATGTCTTTAATGTCAGATTTGCTGCCTTCTATTTCAATCTTCATCTCCCTTTCAAGTTTCTGAATCTCATAGTTAAACTTGTCTTCCATTCCCTTCTTCAATTCAGTCAACAGCAGATCCAACTTGCTTTGGTCCTTGAAGCTCTTAAATGCATCCCAAGAAACTGAAAATGCTTGTTTGAGAAGATAACCAAACAAGCAGAAGAACAAAGGACAAACCGTGTGAGCTAGTGCGTGAGCAGCGGATTCCGAAGTGTAAAACTTCCGAACAGAGAAACTCGATGGCTCTTTCATTGCCCATTCCATAAATCTAGCCTTCCTATGTTGCCATCGAGTTACAAAAGCAATCCTGTCATTTCCCAAACCCTTCTTCTTCAAACGAAGGAAGAATCGATTTGAACTTGCTGCCAAGAAAAGCTTGAATATCGTCTCATCTGTTGCTTCAGCATCAGTTACTGTTGCTTCCACCAAATTCTTCTTCATCTCCTCTAAAGCTGATTTCTTCCTCAACTCCAATGTCGCTCTTAGTCTCTCCCACTGCTCTTGACGTTTAGCTGCCGCCACATTTGGCTTCCTGAAAGTTTTGACACGAACCAGAGATTCTGGAAAACGTGTCACAGGGCCTCCTAAACTTGGAGCTAGATGACCTAAACCTAAACCAGCCCTAGTGAACCTTCTCCTTAAAAACTGCATCATTCTGTCAGTTGCAAAAACCCTAGCTGACCCTAAGCAAAATCGAAATCACACAAGCAGATGGAGAAGCAAAATCAGCAACAATGGAAAACTTTCCAGAGAAGAAGAATTCCTCAAGAAAAGTACCTCGAGCTCCTGCGGAAGAAGAAGTAGACTGTGCCGGTTCGTTTTTTTCAATTGCAATTTGATTTTTTCTAAACTCACGTGAGAGCTCAATTATTTTATTACTAGTGTAAACGCATGTGCTAATTGTTTAGTCATTTTTCGTTGTGTTCTTTGTTTGTGAGAGAGTGAATATGTTGTTGGTCCAGTAGATCATGGACGGACGATAATGGGTCATATAGATATGTTTGTTAAATTGGGCTTGGAGAAAATAGGTAAATGGGCTTGGGTTTGGGGCACCAAGTGTGAGTGAGTGTTTCTAGTCTCGTCTTGGTGATTTATTGGGATCGAGTCTGAGGGATTTGGGGGAAAAGGAGAAAGAAAGAACCCTAAATTTGAGCGATTCGAAATGATGCGAACCCAATTTGCAAAGGTAAACAGAATTGCTTGTTCATCATCATATGTATGGTTCATTCCTTATGATTGATTATCTTTGGAAACTGCAGTACTGCGGGAGAGGGACTCGCGATTTCTCCACCACCTCGCAGCACTCATCCGTCTCTGCGATCGTGAAACGTCGGTGGGAGAACCAGAAAGCTTCGGGTCTTTGGATTCCATTTATCGCTGGATATTGCGGTTACGTTTATATAAGTATGGGATGGGGTCTTTTTGAATTTTCGATATAGTATCAAAACCAAAATTCAGATTTTGTGAGCAGCTCAGCTCAGCTCAGCTCAATTGGTGTTTTGTTCAGACTTTCAGAAGAGGAAAGAGATTTGGTACAGAGTGGATAGGATGCACAAGGAGGAAGTCAAGCGTGCGGACCTTCTGTCGGAGAAATTTTGGCGATATCTCAGGGTAAAGAAAATTTTCAAAAATATATAAGTTTATTGGCTCATCTTGTAGCTAAATCTGTCAATTATTCTTGCTTGTATCAGGGAGACTATGACGATCCTGCTTCAACAACTCCTCGCCAGTAATCCATCTATCTGTAACCGTGTCTTGTTATATGAATACTGTGTCTTGTTTTCATTTTGTGTCAAAATGTTTGGACTTGTATGAATGTTATAATAAAGAAAGTGTGATAGACAGATAACATGAGCAGGGCAAGCTTCAATCTAATTGTAGTGAAACAAGCTTTGCTTTGTGTGTTGGTGGGTGAATAAAAGGGATGATTCGACTTTTGAGTGGGTGCATGATGTGATGATCCTAGTCGTGGATAGATCCTGGTTTGAAATTGAAAGACTTGAATAGCATAACATGAAAATTAAAGTCTCCAAACATGACTCTAGTAGTTCATACACGCACAGGAATCCCAAAAGCAGAATAGAATGAAGAGATAAATACAAGCTCTGGTTATCACATGTCTTTTTTATTCTCGATCCCTTTCCTGCCGAATTTTCGCATAAGCTCCAGTTGGCGATCCATTTCCTGCCGATTTTTCCGCATAAGCTCCAGTTTGTTAACACGTTCGTCATTGCTTTGTTTTATGCTCATGATCCTCTGAAACATTAATGTGCAAATTTATAGATTAAATGTCTCAGGAATGGTTAGAGCTCATCATCATCATCATCCATTTCCCCTTACCTCTTCTTCTTCCTTAGTATTATCTGGGGCACCACTTGATGTCAAACCACCTGAGAAACTAACACTATCATCATATCAAAGCAAACGTGAACATATCAAAGATTGTTAAATTCTTCATCAAATCACATACCAAGCACGACTCCAACAACCCCAAAGGCCCCTTTGAAGAAAAGCCCCGCCATATTGTCAACTAATAACTCCCAATCTCCCATTGGCACATCTACGCGAAGCACCAAAATCACAACAAAAAAGATTAAACAACTCAACACATAAAGCTTAGAAAATAAGATACCTTTCTCACTCATGGACGAACAATTCCGATACTGTAATCTCCCCACGCGAAAATTCTGCAGTTTTCCTGGGAACCGCATCATCTTCCTTTCTCGAATTGGGGAATTAGGGATTTCTTCTGTCTTTGCTCCGAGCACCCATGGGAATTGGAACCTTTTTTTTTTAATCTCAAGATCAACGGATCCTTTCGGGCCTCTTTACACTACTGGGCCTATGGGCCTTTTCTATTCTCATTTCTCAAATGTACTAACATTCCAAAATACACTCCCAAACAAACATTTTTTCACCGCTCTCTCTTAGAGCAAGTCCAAAGGGAGTTTTTAAGGAGGTTTCTTAAAAAAAAAAATAATAAAATATTGTGGATCTTACGTGAATAGTTAAGAGACAAGCTGTTAAAATCTTTATTTAAGAACCCATCTCTTAACTATTCACGTGACATAGCGCTTCCTTATTGGTTAATTTTTTTGATTTTTTTGTGTGTGTTTCATCTGTAAAAAAAAATTAAAAAAATAATATTTTTTTTTAAGAATTCTAAAAGGGATAACACCATTATATATGCTCTAAGTCCGTTATTTTCATTTTTTTGTCGTCAACTGATGCATTTTATTAAAGGTTTGACGGACTCATCAGTTCAGGACAAGGAAAGAAACAAAATACACAGTTATAAAAAACAAAACGGGCCAATAAATAAGCCTAGCCTCCGGTTCAGTCAACTCTAGTGGAAGGAAAAAACAGCACGTAACGGTGCGAAAGTAACATGCGTCACCACCACCGTTGTTCCACCATGCATCTCTGGTCGTCAGAAATGTTTGCGGGATCGCCAACGCTTGAGGATAAACCGTGTACGAGCTTATTGCTTGCCGATTAACTTCTCCTGACTGAGATGCGAGACAAACAACAAACAGAAGAAGATATCCAACTTCAAGCATCGCCGATAACTCACAGATCCAAAAAGATCCGGGCCGGTCTGATCTATGTAGAAGTCCACCTATCACACCGTGGCATCACCGCAACACAAGCACAAATCGAAAGCTTTTGGATAATTAAATCCAAGCAATCTAAATGTAAAACATTAAATGTAAAAAATATTCACTAACAAATTGGGGAGGTTAAATATAGAGAAAAGAAGTTTAAATTGGGGTGGTTAAATACACATGTAAAACAATAAATGCAAAAAGCAAAAATATTCACTAAATATGGAGAAAAAAAGCTTAAATTGGGGTGGTTAAATATGGAGAAAGAAGTTTAAATTTGGGTGGTTACTTACATATGTAAAACATTAGTGTAAAAAGCAAAAATATTCACTTACAAAATACACATGTAAAACATTAAAGTGTAAAAAACAAAAATATTCACTAACAAATTTCAGTATTGTAAATAAGTTATTCAATATTTATATTCAATAATTTTAGTATTAAAATTATTCAATATTTATATTAGTTGAATATATAATGGATTAGATTTCAATTAATTTTTTTTACCATAACAATTTTTGACAGGTTGAATATCAAAATTTTGAAAATATTTAGACAATTATAGATAGATTGCAAAATAGATTAATTTTGTTTCGATCATAACATTATATTAATTCAGAAAAAAATAATATTAATTGTATAAACATTAAAATGAATTTAAACTTAGCAAAAATGTTAGTGAATGGATTCTCATGTTTTAACTTTTATAAATATGTAAAATTACAAAATTTAATTATTAAAATATTAAAAACAAGAATAATATATATATATATATATGCATACATAATAAATTTATATCACATAACTTTTATAATAGCTGTTTTTTACAAGTTATTTTATCAAACTTTCAAAATATTTGGACTAATATATGATGAGTTGAAAAATATACGGATTATTATATTGTAATTATATTTTTATATAAAATTACTAAATTTAATTATTAAAATATTAAAACATAAATAAATTATATATTAGCACATAATGATCTACAAAAGAGATATTAAAAATTAACTCTATATATATTAAATTTATATCACAATTTTTTATAATAAATGTTTTTTTTTTAAATTACAGTGGATTTTCACATTGATTCATAATATTCAATTAAAGAAAATTTTGTTAAATAATTAACAAAATAATTAAACAATAAAAAATTGGTTCAAATATTTTTTGTTAAAATTTAGTTGAATGCTTTAGAAACTATTAAATGTACCGACTCAATTGATATATAAAGCTAATAAAATGAATAAAATCAAGGCAAGCGAATGATAAATACAACATCAGATGAAATCATTTGACAAAATCATTTTCCGATATGCAAATTGGCCGGTGGAAGAAAATGATCCACCGAGAGACCCCATACGTTAAAATCAACTTCTTCGATCCGCCACTTTTCCGTCATTTGTCTCCGATGATTCGCTGATGCTTCACCATACCTGAAAACCGTAACTGATGTTTTTCCGCCGTGAGCAATGTTCACATTATCTACGTACCGATAATCATCCATCACCGATTCAGTGCTGGTCTCCCAGAAAACGTCGTCACCTTCCTTGGTCCGCATTCCCAGAAGTCGTGAGTCCTCAAACTGAATCAATAGTCCCGATTTATGGCTAAAATAACCCCAAATCGTATGATGAATGATCTCAAAATTTGAACCGCTTTGAGCCTCTCTAACCGCCGGACTTGTCTCAAGTTTTAATATAAAGCAATCCTCGCCGTTGATAATCTTCTCTCCGATGCATGTCGCGTCGAGGAACAAATTCGCTGTGGAACGAGGATCTAAACCCTAGTAACAATAAACCACCAGCTCAACATATATACCAGGAGAATTACATTAATATATTTTAATAACCGGAATGGTACCTGTAAAAACCGACGAAGAGGTCTCGGCGGTCCGGTAGATGCCGGTGTTTGTTGGTTAGAAGAATGCCGCCATGAATGCAGACCGTTACTTCCACATATGACTTTACATCCTGAGACAACAAGCTCCAAACACCAGAGATCTGGATCCTTCTGCCACAAAATAAAACCACCCATCTCGTCATTGCTCTTAAACTTACCGCCAGAATCATCTCCTTGATGGAACTCCGACACTGTCATCTTCACTTGCCCAGTAACGCACATATTGTTCACAGCGTTTAACGCCGCCGGTCCTCCCGTCGCTGCTATGTACTGCTGCACTATATATTTCGCCGTGGAAGCTTGCTGCAACCAAATAATTATTTAGTGTGATTGATTAGATCATCACCGGTTATCTTAGATTGATCACATTGAAATACTTACAATAGAACAATCTTTGACAGGCTTATGAACAGAGTGACCAACTTGAACCTGGAGAGGTATAAGAGGTGATCCAACAATATATAGAAGAAAACGAAGCTCGTTGATACGAGCAGCGATCAACGGTTGTGACCATTTATCAGATGTTTGAGCTTTCATCCACGTCAGCATATTCTGCCACCGCAATGCAACGTTATTGCCCATACCGGAAAACATCTCTTCCGGTATCGGAATTTCCAAAACCGTCTCCAACGCATCGTCTTTGTCTATGTTTGGACACAATTTCCTCATACACTTCCCACCTCTTCGATTCTTCTTGTTCTTTTGTTTTTCTTTTGTTCTATGAACAAAACCTACAAATGGTTCAAAGATTGTTAGCACGCCTGTATATCATGAAACTTCTTCTTCTTCTTGATTTTTTTCTAATTTGTTTTTGGTCAACTAGTGATTCTAAACCTTTTTCGTTCATGTTTAATTGTTTTTAAGGTCTTCCATTTGATTTTTGTGGTTCTCCTTTGTTTCAGGCTAGATTGTTATGATTTGCTACTATGATGTGATATTTGGGTAGTTTAATCTTTTATTAGCCTTGTGTTCTTGGTAACAATAAATGCAATACACTAGTAATATGCATGTATCGGTTTTGAACAACACATCACTAATGGGCGGTCATTCCATGAACAAAAATGTTTATTAACGTTTAGGGTACAAATGGTTTCACTTCTAGAGAACTAAAATCTAGTAAAATAAGTTATTAAGTTGAATTCTTCTAAAAATCATTTATTTGTTAGTTTTTATAAATTTTAGTGGAACAATGTAGAATCCACATTTTATGTAAAATTTTTTTATAGAATTGTATTGGGATTTGTTTCTCTATTCATTTGGATGGCATTTGTTTGCCCTCGTCTTTAGGATTCGGTCTATAACGTTATAACAGTATTAATCTTTGTGAGAGAAATAAAAATATTTCCTATAATAATGGGTTTGTTTGGTCTTGGGTTGCCCTCTTCTTTTGGATTCGTATAATCATTTTGTAACATCAAAAGTCTTCAATACAAAAATAAATAAAAATATGCACTTATTTCATACTTTAGTGTAACATCACTAGCCATTCATGTGTCCATTTTTGGACAAACAACTTGAACCATTTCTTTCTGTAGATAAAAGATGTATAGGATAAAACTTGAATAAGTAATGTGTTGTAACATAACTTCCATGGGGGCTACTCATTAAAAACGAGAGTCGGCCTTGTCCTTTTCAATAATTGTTCCAACCCAAATATCACATCATAGTAGCAAATCATAACAGATCAAATTAATAATTACCAGTCATACAAATAACTAGCAAACATTTCGTATTTTACAAGCATAAACAGACAGCCCTTAGACTATTGATGGACTGGATACAAAGAATTCGGCCCAACAAGATTATTGATCTAGTTTTTTATTTTATTTTTGTCCAGGAGTTCCAATAAAATCTCATATCATCTACGGGCTATGGTAATTGCGGTTAATACAACTAAATTATTTACGGACCAAATTATTCTATTTTTGTGGCAAATAACATTCTGTTGTAGGTCAGATTTATTTATTTATAAAAATGCACTTGATCTATAAAAAAAAGATTTTTTTCTTCTTCTTCAATACTGCATACGAAAAATTATAGACGGTAAATAAAAACGGTTAAAATCATTTGAGGACTAATCCATCGTAATCGCATTTAGCATTCAAACTACAGATTGTAATGAATGTGTATGGATAAAGTGAAATCAAATTATATAGCTATAAGCTTAAACTAATACTTACCAGGATCAGATAATTAAAACAAAATCGATAATTCGCTTGATTTAGATTATTGGAAACTAGTGGTTGGAACTGTTTTTTTGGACCATATGCTAAAGAATTTGTAAGCTGGCAGAATAGTGTGTGTTATGAAGGGACCCATGGTAGCCTAAATAATAATTCTTCCTTTGAAACTAACAAGAAAAATAAATAAAAGGGACCATATGAAATTACTTTATATGTTTGTAAAAAAATGTCAAAATGATATTTCTAATGGACATTTGTATAAATAAACATTAATAACTCTCTTTTTGTCATAGAAACATTACTAACTTTGTTATTAAAATTTGAAACTTGTCAGTAGTTTTAACAAAACCTGTTTAACTATGACAAAAAATCGTAAATTTGTTTTGAATAGTTTAATGGCTTTTAGAATAAAATAGATTAACATTTTATTCAAACTCTTATCATTTTCTTATAGTATAATGTGAACAAATGTTTCAAGGGGTGTGGCGGTGTACAGTACGCAGAAATCCAAGCTGGTTTGTGTGTTTTTTCTTACACCCGTCGTCGTCTCCGACGGATGCTATTCAGACAAACAAAAACACGTGTAAGCATCTGAGCATCTTAAAACGCATACAAGGCAAAGAAAACGTTAAAAAGCTGAACGAATAATACCAAAAAGGTCAAAGTCAACAAAATAAGACGAATTTGGTTTCTTACAATGCATTGAATACCAAATAAGAACAAAACAAAATACGATTGTAAACATTATGCTACACGACAAAATCCACAGTAAATTTGGTTAAATATTTAATTAGATTTTGTGGAGTTGTTATTCGTTCACCAACAATAAATTGAAAATTATTTTAACTGTGGTCGGGCCCGACAACGGGACGGTCATTTTTTCACTCGTTTCTGATTCACTCTTTACTAGCTAGAATGTTGCTTATATTTTGGACTTCTTGGCCACACAAAAAAAAAGATCAATCACCTCTATAACAATTTTTTTTTGTTAAGACATGATAATCTGGTCATGCAAGAAATTAAATACTTACAGCGGTAAAAACCTTTGAGAGGTCCAAGACTCTTTTCTCTCTGGAAACTAGGGTTAGCCGTTTTTCTTCCTTTCGTTGTCGGAGGCTTCGCCACCGTCTGACGGCTCCGTCGGCGGCTGTGTGAGGTCTCCTTTCGATTCTTGTTCCTTCAATCGAAGCCGGGAAGGTGTGATGGGTCGGGAGATGTCTCGATTTATTTGGATTGGCGATGTGCGGTGGGGAAGGCTAGCTCGTCGAAGCGTACGGCGGTGGAACAGATTTACCTTGAAGACCTTGGTAAGTCGTCAGATGTGGGCCGCGAGAGGACAACGGTATCCAAAGATGGCGCAGAGGCTAGAGGTGGTCGGTTTTGTCAACGTGTGCAGCGGAAGTCGGCGAGCTGGTTCGGTGGTGAGCATCGCGTGTTGAAGAGGATCCACGGCGATGCTTGGTGAGGTCGTCGCGGAGCTCCGGAGCATCAGAAGGTGGTGGTGCTTGGAGAGGTTGTCGCCTAACGGTGTTCTGCGGCTCCTCTGAAATCAATCCAGGTAAGTTGACGACGGAGGTTAACAGGAAAGTCTAGAGTCGGGAGGGAGATCCGGAAAGGGTGGCGGTCAGGGATCTTCGATTCGTCGGGGGTTCGCCGGTTCGGTCCGTGGATTTCTGCAGGTTGGGCGCCGGAGTAGTCGGGAGGCGGGAGGAGGGGATCAGGCGCCTCCGGGTTTCGAGTTGGGCGCTGGGGTCGGGTCCCCGGTGTTCCGGTGAGAAGCTTGGTTGATAGCCGCAAATTTTCCCGGTTCAAATCCGCCGGCGGCGAAGGAAGAGACCGGGAAAGGATGCTAAAGAAATCGTCAACCTAACCGGGTTTCAACTCCGGTTTGGGATTTTGTTAATTTCAATTTGGTTTGGTTTTTTACTCCCGGTTTATGATTGCATTGTAATTCTCGGCTATTTGCCGAACCAGTCGGTTATTATATATAAATATAATATTAAAAAAAAAAAAATTAAATACTTAGGTTTTTTTTTTTTAGCCAATCAATATATCATTAAAAGGCCCAAAGAGCCAAAGTTTACAGCAGGATCAAAATGAAGTCTAAGAGAGAAACGAAATGGGCCTACAAAAGTCCAACTACAGCCCGAAGTTATCTCGATCGGGATAAGATCAGACCCAACACGTGGCGCCGCACGAAGCTTCACGGCATGCAACCGCCATAGAAACCGATTGGCAAGAGCTCGCCGGAAACCACCACCACGAAGCCGAATCTCGTCACCAAAGATGACCCCTGCCGCCGATCGTTCTCTTCCACCAGAAATGACCGCCGGAGAAGACCTGCAAAACAGAAAACGCAGCTGCAACAACTCACCGGAAATCGCCCTATCCAGGAAGCTCCACGCCGGCCAAATACCAAGTGATTCAGCCTTTTGATTCCCAAGGCAAGGAGGGAGAAGCTATGGAGAGATTACTCCAAGAGAGGAAGACGCCGAGAGAGATATTGAAGACAATCAGACGACTCGACGGGAGAGAGAGCCGGAAAAGAGATCGGAGAGAAACCTAACAAGACCGGAGCTGATCGGAAGAACCGGATTGAAGATCCGGTTTTATTCGAAAAGTAGAGCACAACAAAAGAGAAGACTGAACTTATTAAACCCATACGAAATCAGAATGCAGAGGGGAGAAACTATAAACAAAAACGAACGCTCCGGTGTGCCGGAATTCGGCCCCTCTCTCTGAAAGATTTGAGAGAGAGAAGAGAGAGGGGCTCTTATTCCTTTTTTTTTAAAATACTTAGGTTAGGTCAGTTGAGTACGTAGCATGTACAATAAAAATAATAATGATATTGCATTCATTGGGCACTGCATAAATTATATTTTGTGTTTTTGATAGATAGGTCAAAGAATTATTACTTTTTTACTACTCATGCTTGGTGCTTACTACTATTATTTTTAAAAAAATATTCTAAGAAGAAGAGGTGGAAGATATTTATTTTAATTTTATCTTGCATGGGAATCCAAAAATCCGATTTAGATACTTGGAACTTGAAAGTCGACACAATTATAATTTTTTTTTTTTTTTTAACGTCTAAAGATTTCATTGAATATTTACGAAAGTACAAGATCGGCAAAAGACTTGCTTTTCCGATAATGTAAGCCAGAGAATTATAAAAAATTATGTTGGTAAAAATCAGGCCCGGCTCAAAAAAAAATTGGACCCTGTGCTAAATAAAAAATGTTCAAAATTTTTGTATAACTAAATAATTTTGAGTTTTTTTTAACCATCTTTTTTATAAAAATAGGACCCTAAATCCTTTATAAAGTTTATAAAAAAAAATTGGACCCAGTGCATATGCACTCTTTGCACTCCATCAGAGCCGGCCCTGGTAAAAATAGGGAGAAATAGTATTTTCTTTTTTGATCAGAAGGGAGAAAATAGTATTAATTGTCCAAAGAGAGAGAGAAAAAAGAAGAAGTCTCAGACAAACCAAGGGATAAAATTGAAGCTTTCACACAAAGCCGCCTTATTTTTCTTCGGTGATTCTTTAGAGAAAGTATCAAAATCACTTTCCTTTTCTTCCAGGAAGAAGCTGGAAGTACGGATTATCATCTCCGGTGGAATCTCAGCCGTTGAATCAGATCGGTGGATGGATGAAGTCTGTGTGGAGAGAATTCTGAGTTAAATGAAGTTTTTTTTTTTTGTTTTTAATCTTTTGGGGAAGAGAGAGTTATCAGAAAAGTTTGGTGGCGAATAAGGAAAAAGATAGTTTTTTACGAAAAGCAGATTGACTGGCAGCTGAAGAAGAGAGAGAGAGAGAGAGAGAGAAGGAAAAGCAGATGATAAACCCTAGATTGAGCTTTTTGTGTTAAATCTGTGATTGAAAAAGGTCGAATTTTGTGTCTTTACACATGCCGGTCGATTTAGATAATTCCTCGACGGTTTCCGGCGAAGCAAGCGTCTCCTCAACCGGAAACCAAAACCCACCTCCGAAACCGGTTGAGAAGAAGAAACGGAATCTCCCCGGAATGCCTGGTACTTTAAAAAAAATCGAAACTTTTTAATGTTTAGTTTGAAATTCTGTTTCGGTTTCACTGATTTGTTTCTAATCAGATCCAGACGCGGAAGTGATAGCTTTATCACCTAAAACTCTAATGGCAACAAACCGATTCGTCTGTGAAATCTGCAACAAAGGGTTTCAACGAGACCAGAATCTCCAGCTTCACCGTCGTGGTCACAACCTTCCATGGAAACTTCGACAGAGATCGAGTAAAGAAGTGAGGAAGAAAGTCTATGTTTGCCCAGTAGCAGGCTGTGTTCATCACGACCCATCACGTGCTCTTGGAGATCTCACTGGAATTAAGAAACACTTTTGTCGGAAACACGGAGAAAAGAAATGGAAGTGCGAGAAATGCTCGAAGAAGTATGCTGTTCAATCAGATTGGAAAGCTCATTCCAAGATTTGTGGTAACAAGGAGTATAGATGCGATTGTGGAACTCTGTTTTCTAGGTGTGATTTGAGGCTCCTAAAAATTTGATCTTTCGTTTGAATTTTGCTAACTTGTGGATTGGGTTTTGTTTGCAGGAGAGATAGCTTCATTACGCACAGAGCTTTCTGTGATGCGTTGGCTCAGGAGAGTGCTAAGAATCATACTCAAAGCAAGAAACTTTATCCAGAATGTGTGGCAAGGAAAAATCACACAGAACCTGAGCTGAAATCTCCAGCCGCTGTTGATTCTCCTCCTCCTCCTCCACCTCATTCTCCACCGTCAGTTGCTCTAGCTCCGACACCTGCTATGTCGGCTGAGACAGAGCCTGCTAAAACCGTATCTTCCTCAGGTATATAAATACAATCTCTCTGCTTGATGGGAAAATTTGACAACAATGTTTGGTGATCTTGGAGTTTAGTTTGTTTTGTCTGTATCGCCGTTATATATTTCTGATCGTTTAAAAACTAACTCCCACAAGCTGATTGCATAGCATAAAATAAGATAAAAACTCACAAATGATTCTGCTTCTTTTGAGGTTAAAGTTTATACATTTATTAAAAGTCTCAAACTTTATGTTAATGACCCATCAGTCCATCACTCCGTTTGCAGAATCTCCAGAAAACAACCCTCCTGAAACCATCATCGAGGAAGCACCAAGAACGATCGGTTTCAATGTGAGCTCATCGGTTGTAAGAAATGATCATGATGGCAACAACGGCGGTTACACAGGCTTGTTTGCATCATCAACAGCTTCGCCTAGTTTATACACTTCCTCAACACCATCCTCAACTCTATTCGCACCATCTTCCTCCATAGAACCCATCTCTCTCTGTCTCTCGACGAATCCTTCATTATTCGGACCAACAATACGAGACCCCCCACATTTCTTAACCCCTCTCCCTCCTCATCCAGCAATGTCAGCAACTGCATTGCTCCAGAAAGCTGCCCAAATGGGTTCCACAGGTTCAGGAGGTTCTTTACTTCGTGGGTTGGGCATAGTTTCAACTACTTCTTCATCTATGGAACTGAGCAATGCTCCTGGTCTTGGACTGGGACTGCATTGTAGCAGCGGTGGTAGCGGATCGGGTCTGAAAGAGCTCATGATGGGGAACTCTTCTATGTTTGGTCAGAAACAGACGACACTTGACTTTCTTGGATTGGGAAGAGCTGTTGGCAATGGTGGTAATCCTGGTGGTGGGTTGTCTGCTCTGTTAACTTCTATAGGAGGTGGTGGTGGGATCGATGTGTTTGGGACTGGGACTGGGGAGTTTTCAGGCGAAGATATTGGTAGAAGAAGTTCGTAAGAGAGATAAAAGACATGAAAGTAGAAGAGAAACAGTGTAGTATATATATAGTTTTTAAAGTATGTAGGTTTAGATCTTTTGGTAACTTGTTGTAGTGTTATTACCCAAGTGGTTTTTCTATCATAAGTACATAAAGCCTCTAGCTAGCAGAGACAACTAGGCATGGGCATTTTAACCGGAGCCGACTACCGATTCAAATCGATTCGATTATATAGCATATATCCAATGGATAATTTATTTTTGAATCGTAGATATAGGAATCGGATAATATCCGGAACCGAACCCATACTCGATCCAATATTCAAATGATCCTAAAAATATTAAATATATTAGTTATTTTTGGATATTATATATAATCTTGGTATTATAGGTATTTTTATTTTTTATATAAATATATTTTTTCTGAATATATTTTTGATATTTTAGATAAGTTTTTTCTATTTTTTCTTCGTTTTCGGTTATTTTTGCTGGTTTTTAAAAAAGTTCAAATTTTTAGATCTAATTCGAATACTTTTACAAATTTCGCGTAAAATTTGGTTCTTAAATTTTAGACTTGAATTAACCCGAAACCGATTGGATTCGAAGTGATATCCGATTCGAAATTGTATAGGTACTTGTTGGATAAATTTTTTTTAACACGAAAGAACCGAAACGAATGGATTTTACCTTGAGCTGACCCGAAAACCTGAATGCCAAGTGACAACAACTACACAATTGGTTTTTTGTTTTTGTTTTTTGGTGATGTAGCCCACAAATACTTAAAGCCCATTAGCCCATTAATAAGAAGACCAAACAAATCTAACCAACCACCTTAACGGCTGATGAAATTTACACAAGAGGTAGCGGCTGCAGATTAAGGAGGTTGGTAAGAAGGTTACCTCGGAAAAAACTTGAGCGACGAGAGACGGAAACAAATCCCTGAAGAGTGAAGAATCCGGTAATAATTTTATTTAATCTATGTTTGATAAGAACCTTTCCTATTTAATGTATATAGGCTCTAAGATTAGTGGATGATTTCTAGGTTATTACTGTAATCATCATAAACAATGGAAATTCACTGTTTTTTAATCTCTTATTCAGATGTCAGCGACTGCTCTCTCAAGATTAAACCCTGTTTCTCAATTTGGGTTTCAAAGAATCGTTGCTGGAAAAAGTTTCTCCATTTCCGGTCAAAGGAGATTGTTTTCTGATTGCTCCCGGTTTACTCTATCCGGAAGGAGACGAGCCATGGCTGCTTCTGGTTCTCTCCCAGTGTTTGGGGACGCTTGCTTGGATGATTTGTTTACAACTTGTGCAAATGGTTTAGACTTTACTAAGAAGCGTTCAAGTGGTGGTGTTGGCTTCTTCAATGTTGATTGTCCTGTAGCTAGCATGAGACTTGGGAAGAGAGACCAGATGAAGAACCGATTGGTCTGTCACTATTCTGCCATTGATCCGCTCGACAAGACTCGTGCCCTCTTTGAGTCATTGTCCAAGAGTATTCATACATCATCATCATCCTCTACTACCTGTTTCTCCGTAGGACCGGCTCATGAGCTGTCTAGTTCTCAAGACTCAGAGCTTTCAGGTTCATCACCAACTACTTCATCTCTTAAGTAAGTTTCTTCATAATTCTCTAAATCTTTTGTTACGGAGGTGAAAACAAAACGATGACTCGTAAGTTTGTATATTGAGAAGGTGTCTGAAGCTAGTGTCTGGTTCCTGTTATCTCCCACATCCTGAAAAAGAAGCTACAGGTGGAGAAGACGCTCACTTTATCTGCGATGAAGAACAAGCTATTGGAGTTGCAGATGGAGTTGGTGGTTGGGCAGAAGTTGGTGTCAATGCTGGCTTGTTTTCTCGTGAACTAATGTCTTACTCGGTATCAGCGATTCGAGAACAAGCTAAGGGTTCTTCTATTGACCCTTTAATTGTGTTAGAGAAAGCACATTCTCAAACCAGAGCTAAAGGCTCGTCCACAGCTTGTATCATTGCTTTGACAGAGAAGGTAGTTTTGCTTGTGAGTGAACAAAAACCGAAGGTTCTTTCTGTTTAAAAATGTTTTCTTCTTTCAGGGACTACATGCTATCAATCTCGGAGACAGTGGATTCACAGTGGTTAGAGATGGGACCACGGTGTTTCAGTCCCCGGTTCAGCAGCACGGATTCAACTTTACTTATCAATTAGAGAGTGGAAACGGTGGCGATATGCCTCACTCCGGTCAGGTCTGTTCTTCTGATCGGTTGTTGGATTTGGTTGTGTTTAAAACGGATTGAACAACACTCTAACTGTTGCATATTTGAATCAGGTTTTCATGATTGATGTCGAGTCTGGAGATGTAATTGTAGCGGGAACGGATGGTGTGTATGATAATCTATACAACGAAGAGATCACAGGTGTGGTGGTTAGTTCAGTTAGAGCTGGGTTGGACCCGAAAGCCACGGCGCAGAAGATAGCGGATTTAGCACGTGCGAGAGCTGTCGACAAAAAACGGCAGAGTCCTTTCGCAGCCGCGGCTCAGGAGGCCGGCTTCAGGTTTTACGGAGGTAAGCTTGATGACATCACCGCCGTCGTCTCTTATGTAACACCAGCTTAAGACCAATCCCGCCAAGATTGGTCCTTTTGTTTTTGTTTTAATTTTTTGTAACGGTATTAACTGACCAAGCCCACTCACAAGATCATGGATTTTTTCTTTTCATTTTACTGATGGAATTATATTGATAGGAATGAAAAACAAGACTTTAATACAAGATCCTAAACATAGAAAACTAAAGCCCAAATAACGGGCAACTAAAGCCCACAGAACATGCAACTACAATCCAATCAACGCGCAACTTAGAACTTGCGAAGAATTTTGAACGAGAGTTATTGAAGCAGCCCACGGCCCACCAAACAATAACACCAACTTCCAGAGAAACAACTGAGAGACACACTACCATACCTAAAGAACCTAGATTTTATAACCCGACAAGACGGAACCTAAGAAAATTTCACAAACTCTTTCGAATACGGTAGAAACGCACTCCAAACGCTCGAATAACCTCTAAATAGAAGCCCATACCAAACCCAAATCTCACAAAAAATGGGAAAACAAAGTCAAACCACGCAAGAAACTCCAAACCCATAGGACACCAGACAAAAACTCGACTAGAAAGCATTCACAGATATCTTCGCAACGAACCATAACGAATTAAAAGGAGCCACAAGATCATGAATTTACTTCTCCTATAATTGTGTTGTATATTTATTTATGTGAAAGCACAAAAACTGTCAGCTATAAATTGAACTAAAGGGAGCCTCTCTTCTTGGGAATACAATCTTTAAACATATTCAGAAACGGAACGATCATATTCAGCACTTTGTTTTTCTTCTTCTTCTTCTTGGTCATCATCTTCAGACCGGGACAGTCATAGACAACACGTTCCTGAACCAACTTGATTGTTGAATCCTCAGTAGCTACATTGGCTGACGAAGCAGCAGCATCATCTGGACATAAGCTTCTAAGCAATTTTGTTAGTGACACTGTAATCTCTTTGAACTCGGGACGAGCTTTAGGATCAGCTGCCCAGCATGCTTCAAGGATAGAACCAACTTCTTTTGGTAGACTATCCAGACTTGGTCTCTGGTTCTGACGAAAGCAAAAGATGATCAGTTTTCATGTAATTTTGAGGTTTAGAACCGTGGCTTACTTACTTTACTGGCAGCATAAGCTACAAAGATGTTGTTCTTTCCTTTGAATGGGGTTTTGTTTGTAAGCAACTCCCAGAAGACAATAGCGAAGCTGTACACATCCACTTTATGATCATAGTGTTTCTTTTCGCCCACTCGAAGCGCTTCATGGCTGAATAACTGAGAAAGGAATCAAACATCTTTGTGATACCAATGGACAGATTGAAATCTATTTATGAAACGATTAGTTTTGTTAATAATCACCTCAGGAGCCATCCATCTATAGGTACCAGCTTCACAGGTCATGAAAGCTTTAGTTTCCTCTCTAGCACATCCAAAATCAGCCAACTTCACATGTTTCTGATCCCTTGTTAAAAGCATATTACCTGCAAAGAACCGAACTTCTTTAATTCATAAACTTGATTCCTCTTTAGGTGATATTTCAATTTAACTAAATGAATCATTTACTCGGTTTCAAATCACGGTGAATGATGCCATTTGCATTCAAGAACTCCATTCCACGAGCAATATCCAACGCAAAGCTAATCGAGAGCTTCAGATCAAGAGGCTTTGGACGAGTACTCAGCATAAACTTGTGAAGAGTATTGCCTTCCATGAGTTCAGTAATGATCATCAACTTTGGTTGTATGCAGGCTCCAATAAACTGTCATCAAAATGATCTTAGCTAACAATACATTGCGGGATTACCAACAACCTACGATACAAGGCTTATGAAAAGAATCAAACATCCATTACCTGCACAATGTTTTCATGTTTAATCTTGGAGAGCAACAGAACTTCCCTTTGAAACTTTCTCTTCTGCTCAATGCTAATAGCAGATGCTCTCTCAGGCTGGAATATCTTCACTGAGACAGGGCTAACTTTCCTGAACCTATAATCATCCATAGAGAAAATTTCTTTAACCCAATCTGTAAAATTCAACAACTAAGCTGTAATATATTACTCATTCAAATACTTTGAAACCAGTTATCTAGTTTCCTTGCATCAGACACAGTATTCTACTCAAAAACATACATAAACTAAACACTTCATGGAGTAGCTACCAGAAATGTTGTTCTTATGTCACTGATTGAGATTTTGATTCATGTTTTCCATGAAACTTGGAACACTAAAGCTTAGACTACATAACACTTCCTCCTACCTTATCCATCACACACCATTGATCTATTTAATCAAAAATTCTAGAAGATATATAGAGAGTAACAAAACCCTAAGCAGTATATAAGAGATCCCAACCAAAAATTCAAACTGCAATAAACCCTGAAACCTATACTCTTACAATAGATTTTAAGGCTCAGAATTTTGTAGAAATGAACAATATCAAAACTAAGAACGATGATCAAGCAGTCAAACAGCGAAATCAAGAAAGGAAAAGCAGGAAAACAAAATTCGCATATTCATGAAAACTAAAGTAATCGAGAAACGCAAAACCCACAATCCTTTGTATACTTTTGAAGATGAGCCTTCGCCGATCAGTTCACCTATCGATACGTCTTTGGCATCGACAAGAAAATCGGGGTTGATGCTGAAAGCGAATTGATCGTCGGAATCGGCGTCTGAGTAGTCCGATTCCGATTCAAAAGACTTGAGACCATTAGACATGATAAATGGGTAATTTGGATAAAGCGTTTTCTCCACCGAAATCTCTGTTGGTTCCTCCATTGGCGGAGCTCGTTGATACCCGCGAGGTCTCATTCTGAAGTGAGCGACGAAGACGAGAGAGAGTAAAAGTATTTATATAACTGAAATGTTTTGGGTGTTTCTATAAATTTTATTAAATTGGGGACCTTTTCTCAATAGTTATTCTTTTCAAAAAAGGAAGGGGAGGGAAACTGTAAACACAAGGGGAAAGTTTATAATAAGTCTTAACAGATTCAAATACATTTAATTATATTAATTATATTTGTAATCAAATAACATTTAAAACTAATATAATAAATACTAGAGTAAAAAAATATATAAGTAATCAACCGTTTTGAAAGAGTGAATATATGTGTTTATAACTTTTAAAGGAAGGTTAATGTTGACTTAAAACTAAAGAAAAAACACTTATAGATGAAGATTAATTAACAAACGGAACGATCATATTGAATATTCTTCTGTAAGTTTTCGTGACGTTTATTTGATAAATTAAAGATTACAAAAGTTTATCTTAGTCCATGAAATATATAATTGGCATAATAATTTCATGCAATCTCCAATTTTAGTTAGAACTTTATCTGGTTGGAAAGAAAAAGGAAACTTTATCTATAAAGGATTTTTAATATAAATGGAAATGACATATAAGTGATGAAATCAAGAGCTTCTGTTTTAGCTGGATATTAAACCAGTTAATTTGGTAACTATATATTTATTTGTAGTTTTGTACTTTATCTAACAATGAAAAACAGGTTCCTATACTTATGGAATCATCTCTTAATGATGTAAATTAGCAAATATATTACTTTTGAATCATAATATTTATATATATGACTGGAAAACCAAGTTATATATTAAAATGAAAATATTTAAAACACAGCATTTACAACAAGGTTGACCAACATCTATTTCTACATTAATTTAGAAGATGATTTTCATCCATAGTTTAGTTCTTAGAAATTAGACATACAAACCATCCCAATAATCCATGTTTTGTAAGTAATTATTATCCAACATGTAAAGTGGGATGTTGTAATAATTAGTATCAGGAGCAAACTCGAAATCAATTGGTACATCGTTGGCTTCAACAGAGAGTGATGAACTCGAACTGTTTGTTGACGTTTCTTGTGCAAGTAGTCGTTCCGAAAGTTTTCTAACTTCGTTTTGAGCTTCACTCAGTTGTTCCCTCAGCTTTAATACCTGCAAAATAATATATAAATTAAAGTTTTTTTTTGTATCATATTATCCATCCAATATATAGTTATAGTAATAAATTTGCATCAAATCAAACGAGGATTCAGTTCAAAGAGATTGAGAAGCTCTGCTCTTCCTTCTTGTGGTCTGGGCCAGATCTAAATCCAAGGAAGGCTAAGATTTGCTGGAAGGATGTTTGTAAACCTAAACATGAAGGGGGTCTTGGATTAAGGCCACTGAAGGAAGTTAGCAATGTGACAGGACTCAAGCTAATATGGAGACTGACTTCTTCGCAGTCACTGTGGGCCTGCTGGATAAAAGTCTACCTCATTAGAAAGGGTTCACTATGGTCATTAAAACAGAATCAGACTTCAGGTTCATGGATTTGGAGAAATATCCTGAAAATGAGAGAAAAAGCTAAAGATTTCCACAAAATGAACATCAAAAATGGCCATTCAACAGCTTTCTGGTATGATGATTGGACAAGTTTTGGCAGGCTCAAAGAGCTACTTGGAGATAGAGGCCACATTGATCTGGGTATTCCTGACAATGCAACAGTCTGGGAAGCTCTGAACAACAGAAGAAGAAGACGGCATCGAACTCAGCTTCTAAATGACATTGAAGATGAAATAGAAAGGGTAAAGACTGGTCTAATTCAAGCCGAGGAAGATATGCCTCTGTGGAAACATAGAGATGGTTGTTTCAAAAGCAGTTTTTCGGCCAAAGCTACCTGGTCCCAAATTCGCGAGATACACATCTCCAATGAATGGTATCGAGGGATTTGGTTTACTCACCATACGCCGAAATTTTCTTTCATGGCTTGGCTATCTATACATGGTAGACTATCTACAGGAGCAAGAATGCTCCAATGGAACGTCAACGTAGATGCTTCATGTGCTCTCTGCTCTGATCATCAGGAAACTCGCAACCACTTGTTCTTCGAGTGCAGTTATACGAAAGCAATATGGACATCTCTGGTTAAAGGTCTTCTGCAGCAAAGATTCACCACGAAATGGCAAGAAATCGTGGAGCTGATATCAGGGAACTCTCTGAACAATACCATTCTCTTCCTGGTTCGATATGCTTTTCAATGTGCTCTACATAGCGTCTGGCGAGAAAGAAACTCTAGATTGCACAACAATCGTCCGCAAACTCATCAACAAGTGCTACGTTTCATTGACAAAACTGTCAGAAATCGTATCTCCACGGTTAAAGGTACAAACGACAGTTCCTTGAAGGATGGACTACAGGTTTGGTTTGGCTCTCGAATCAGCACCTGATCTTGCTTGATGCAAGCTTATTTCTTCAATTTTTGACTCTTCCATAGAAGTATAGCTCAGCGTTTGAGTTAGTTTATAGAACAAAGGTTCAAACATTAAGCACTTGATGTAACAGGTTTTTGATAAATTAATTTTACATTCATTCAAAAAAAAAAAAAAAAAAAAAGAGGATTCAGTTCAAAAAAAAAAATCAAACGAGGATATTAGATCATGTCAGCCCAAATGCAGAAGAGGGTTTATACGTGGCATTCACTCAGTGGTGATTCCTAATGGGCTATCATGAGCCCAACTGAGATTGTACGGATGGAATTGTTTTTTATACTTTGGATAAGAAAAAAAAAATGACAAACAATCCACTCATGTCACTTTTGGGACACTAGCCTACCGGATTGAAATATTCTTATGGTTGTAAAATTCGATTTGATTAAACTTCACATATGCCTAAATATTTGACAATATTAAGTTATTAACTAACCAATAGCTACATATGATATATATATATATAGTTATGAACACTAGTTATCATACTCAATTCAAGAACATCCGAAAAAGGGTTAATATTAGTTATCTAACTTATCTTTAATAACAATCAACATGAATTTCGGCTAACAAAAAAAAAACAATACCTGAGACTCGAGGTGACATTGGCCGAGGACGACGGTGTCGTGTTGGTTCTTAAGTTTAGCGTACTCTTCCTCAAGTTTCTTAGTCTTCCACCGTGCACGGCGGTTCTGGAACCAAACAGCCACCTGTCTCGGGTCAAGACCTAACTCTCCGGCGATCTTCTCTTTCCTCCCTGACTCAAGCTTGTGCTCGTTCTCGAAGCTATATTCTAGCATATTCACTTGCTCATCGGTCAACTTCCTCTTTCTCAACATCACTCCGATCGCCGTCATGTCATCTTCGCTGGTGGCTGACGACCCTTTGCTCCTCCTCTTTCTCCGCTGCTTTACCGGCTTTGATCCTTCGCCTGATGATGATCCATCGATCTGGTTAACGATGGTGCACTGGCTAGGGATTTGGGTCGTGTAGGGGTACACTTGATTGCTAAACACCGTTTGATCCATTCTTTCTCTCTCTCTCTTGGTTTTTCAGACAAGAGTTGCTGTTTTTCTCTGACTATGTTTGAAGGAGAGTGATACAATAGGATATGACTTTGGTGAGGTTGAGAGTCCTATGAGATGCTTTTTATAAGCTGTGACCTTATTCTTGGGTCCTCATTCCGTTTATTTACACTTATGCCATATGTTATTTATTTATTTTTGTTAGGACAGTACATTGAATGTGATAAACATCATTCAAATATTGTGGGATATCCTAACTACTCGATAAGGATGTATCCTAACTAACAGTACATTTGAGGATAATACAGTTATACAAGTTAAATTATACAGATATTCTTAGTTCGATATACTAAAGCGAGAACCAGATTACAATATTGTAGTTTATTCAATTGGTAAAAATTATTTATCAAATTATATACATGCATGTTTGTCTTTTGGAACACTTTCAGAAGTGTCTTTGTGTTCAAAACTTTAACAATATTTTTATTTTGGTGATGATAAGAAAATAAGAGCTTCATGCATGTTAGAGGAACCGCATTACATCATAATTTGCATTCTAACGAAAGTAGTAAAACATATGAATTAATGAGATGACTTGACTATTGTGGACAAGAGACGTGGTGTGGATCCCGAAGGCGACCAAATTCTGGAGTAAGTAAACAAGTGATCCGATCATATGTGGATAACTATTGGATATTAATGTTTTATTTAATTCAATTAATACAAACTGTCTTTGTCTTTGGTTGTTTTAGTTTATACGGCTAATTAGTCAATTTTATAGGGTTCTTTTAATTGGTTTTAGGAGCTCGAGACCACTCATTTCGATTTGAAAAGCAATGTGCTCCTCCTTTTTCCGTTTTCTTTACTGTTTATTATTATTTTACACTACTCTAGTGACTTTTAAGTCTATAACCACAAGTCTTCCATAATTTTATTTATTTATTTATTGGGAAAAACACACAAAAATACATTAAATAAACTCGTTTTGTCGAAAAATACACAAATTTTTGCGATTACCTGATTAATACATGAACTCGTTAATATTGTCATTTTAAATCACCAACTAGCAAAATGTCAGAATTTTAATACATAATTTTAACGGAATTAACGTCCCGTTAACGACGTTTCTAACGGAGTTATAAATCGATGGGGAAAAAATCCAAAAAATATATCAATTGAACTTGTTTTTTTCCAAAAATACACAGACTTTTGTCATTACCTAATTAATACACAAACTCGTTATTATTGTCATTTTAATCTCCGTTTCTCCCGGATTATTTTAAAATTTAAATCTACGGTCCCATACCTACTGCGGCGCTCGACAGTCCCATACCTGCCGAGCCAGCCTACCTCTCTTCTAGACTTTTTCGACTGGTTTCGCCTTGCCTCGGGCTCCTTATGTGATGGACTCCAGATCACGACCAGATTGTGCAAGGATGGCTTAATCCCTTCTTCAAAATCATATCCCCTATCAGCAACACTCTCCGAACTCAACTAGGTCGGTCCGCCTAACTCCAAAAGAATTTCCCCTCGCTGAAGCGCAACACCCTTTTCCAGTCTTTTTAGTCCCGCAGAAGCATCGCGACAGTCACAAACAATCCCACGAAAACCGGGTCGTAACATTTTCCCCCACTCATCAATGTTCATGCCCTCGTGCACGGAGAAGATTCTTCAAGATCGTACGTTAGGCAATTGTAGAATACCTCTACCCCCACTCCAAACGATGACTCGGCCCCTTGCCTTAGTCCCCGAGCGGCTGGCTTCTCCCAAGGCACTTACTTTCGGCCCTTATGGCAGCTTCATGGGTTCAACACTTACTTTTTTACCCCAGATTCTTAGTCGCCACCGACAATATTAACGAGTTCGTGTATTAATCATGTAATGAAAAAAAGTCTATGTATATTTCGGCAAAAACGAGGTCAGTTGGTGTGTTTTTTCGATTTTGCCTCATCAACTTATAACTTCGTTAGAAACGCCGTTAACAGGACATTAACTCCGTTAAAATTACGTATTAAAATCCTTCCCTTTATTTATTTTAAAATTGTTCTCTATTTTTCCTAATCAATCGTGTTATAATGTTCCATCGTGCGATTAACTGAACATGACCTCCTTTGCGTTGAACGTGTGAGAAACATTCAAAACTCTTTTTATCGTGTTAACGTACGGAATTTCTTCGGCCATAAACTATCATGTAACACCGAAAAGGGGAAAAAAAATCATAGAACCATGTCACCTGATCAAAAGATATAAATCCACTAATATTTTTTTTTTAACTTAAACTTGCTACTATGAAACTTTTTTTGGTGTGAAAAACCTACCTATTTTAAATCACTCAAACATGGTGAAAGAAAAAGGGATCAGAATACGCACACTTATCTTAATGAAAATTCACCGAAGGCTTTGCAAATTGGTAGCTTTTAACATGCCTTGAGTCTGCTTTGTAAGGGGTTCAACCCCACATCCGTTATAGAGAAATATGCTGTGGAAAAAAAATTGACATGACTAGAGGTTTTAAATAGTATATGCTGTTAAAAGATATAAGAAATATAGTAGTATACACTTTCATTATAATAAAAAATGGACACTTGGTAAAAAAGTTAGAATAAAAGTTTATAGTGTGCTTTTTTAGGTGTGTAATGCGTATGAACTAGGAAACGAACAGAAATCATAGGAAGGTATCTAATTAGCAAGAAATAAATAGTTCACAGAGAAAGAAAACGAAAATGTATTCCGACATTGAGTGACGGCTATGCACGTGAGGTTTAAGGGGCCTTCAAATGGAGACGTGGATAGGATTCACTGTACTTTCGTTGCATGGTTAAAAAAACAAGAGAGATAATCAAAGTGTCAAAATGTTTCACGTAACTCTGTATTTTTATTATATTTTTTTTTACCAGAAAACGACTTTAAGGTAAGATAATAATGATGCTTATTAGACCAAATGGTTAATTAGATTCAAACCTACTTTTTCGTTTGAATATAAAAAGTGTCTCGATATATATCTATATAACCATCTCGTCTATAATGTTTTGAATACAGTTTTATCAGATTTTCGGGTAAAATAAGTTTGATTTTCTTCATCCAATTAGAACATGAAACCATAAAAGTTCTTTTAGTTGTATTTTTATTATATTTTTAGCTGTATTTTTATTATATATTTTTTTACCAGAAAACGACTTTAAGGTAACTAGGTAATATAATAATGACTTTATTGTATTTTCATTATTCTTTTAGCTGTATTTTTATTATATTTTTTTTTTACCAGAGAACGACTTTAAGGTAACTAGGTAAGATAATAATGATGCTTAGTTAGACCAAATGGTTAATTAGTTTCAAACCTAATTTTTAGTTCGTATATAAAAAGTGTGTCGTTATATATCTCTATAACCATGCATGTAGTCACTAATGTTTTCTGAATACAGTTTTATCAGATTTTCGGGTAAAATAAGTTTGATTTTCTTCATCCAATCAAAACATGAAACCGATAAAAGTTCTTTTAGATGTATGTCCCCCTTCCATAGACTTTCTAATTGGTGAAAGACACATCATACAACTCACATATGTTAAAGTTTTTATTTGCCAGGTGTAGTACAGATATTTAGATAAAATAGTGTCCATGCACTGTCGGGTGCATCATTTTGTCTCTTACAAGTTACAACGTCGCATTTTCAAATTTGATGCACTTAAGTGTAGATTTATATATCTCAACTTAAACGTGTCCAATATCGTGGATAATTATAAAACTTAGTTAGTATCATGAAATAACAGTTTTAATTTGTTGTATGTGGAAGCACATGTACAATATGGTATGGATTTTACAAAGGAGATCAATATTATGTTGGGGAAAAACTTGGTTTTTGTTACATGTTTCCCATTTGCATAAAATAAACAGTAATTATTTAAATGTAAATTTAAGTAAAATAAGAAATATGACGAAGGGAAGGAAAGTGGGTGACAAAGACAAGTTCCACGCAAGTGAATGAGTGATGTAAAGTCAAGATGTCACATGGGCATGCTTTCTCATTGGGTTACGTGTCGTTTCCCTGATACTCCTTCTTCTTTGGACCACACTTCTCCTTCTGCCACGTGTCTTCTCACCTTCCCTCCTTCTCTGGGCCTCTCCTTCCTTCAGATTCCATCTTTGACTTACCATTAGCATTTTGTTATCTTATTTTTATTCAATAACTTACAGTCAAAACTCTATAAATTGATAATGCTGAAATATTAATATTTTATTCATTTTCAGAATTATTAATTTATAGAAAATCAATTATATCAAATAGTAATTTAAATTTGGATAAATTTATTAATTTATCAAATACTAATTGACAGAATTTCTACTGTAATTTAATTGTTTATATTGCCAGTTTAAAAATGAGTTATTTATTTATTAGAGCATGCAAACTATCTAAAAAGAAAAACGTATGGTTGGTGAAAATTCTGCTCTTGCTATGCCATCGTTTGATTTGAAAAGTTTCATTTGTTTTTATAATATTGCATAGTTATTAGAAAACGGTTGAAACTACAAAAATGTAGTCCATTCTTGTTTATGTTTGATATAACTATGATAATCGTTAATCACATTGGATAACGACATGCTTTCTGCATCACTACTGTCACACCAAAACTGAAGATTATATATGTTTTGAAAAGCACCCAAAAAGGCAGAGCCACCTTGAATTTGTATTCTATCAAGTCTTAGCCACTAAGCGATATATGTGGTCTTATATAGACTTTAAGTGGGTAGATATGTGATTAGTTTAAGTTAGTTTAATGGCATGTGTTATGTGTTGATCGTTTAAAATTTATACAGATGTGGATAAGATTTGGAGTTTACGTAGGTTTATTTACTCTTGTCTTAATATGGGATTCAAGACATAGGAATTCACCAATGTCAAACTCTAGTTTGAAAGTAACGATAGTCGTTAATTAGGGTTTATTTTTAATCTTCATAGAGGTATACATTTATAGGAAAAGAATATAAATAATGTAATACTAAATGCGAAAGAAGATGATGCGCATATTGGCACGGGATGGATTCCTTTTCTCATATGCTTTTGAGTTGGGACTTACGATTTATTTGTCCTTGTTGATCATATAATAATGTTTGTTTAAATAAACTAATCCCAATTAATTATCGCTAAAGCAAAATGATTAAAATAATTAAATGTCATGTTTATCCCAACATTTGCCTTCCTTGTTTCCCGTACTTCCAACTCTGTCAGTGCTTTGCGTAAACAGATAGATTAATTGGGTAGAAAGATTCCATACGTTTTTGCTTTCTTATTAATTAATTAATCATAAGTTTATCTATCAATCAATCAATACAATTGTACTATAATTATCCTATTATATTCTGACTGTGCTGGCGACTGATTAGCTAGCACTACTAAACTTATTCAGCAAGAGTGTTTTTGAGGTAATTAGTGGTGTAGGGATGAATAACTTATTTTTAATATCCAAATTAGCACCACTAATGTGATGTTTCAACAATCTTGTAAGTCGATATTTGCATGAAAATAAATCCGAGTGTCACTTATTTAAACCTCTTTCATGATGAATAGCTGAAAATTGACCGGTAATGACCCCTAAGTTACGCCACGATTTAGGGGATTGTTTAGTGGTAATTAGTTAATTAGTCCCCAATGTAAACTTATCGGAAACCCTAGGGAATGCTTTCTTGGACTGTTTTGGTTTAAAGTTAAAACTATTCAATTAAATAGTAACGGAGTCTCAGTTAAAAACGTCAAAGTTAACCAAACACACTGTTATTAAATAATTAGTCGACCCTTCAAGACAAAATAGGGGTAAAGAAGTCAGGATTTGCACGCTCTATCATATATTTATGTTATATTAATCTCATAATTAAATAATACTATAGAATTACATAGTCGTTTTCACTATTATTTTTTAAACAATGATATACAATTATTGATTAATATTTTGATAAAAATGCTGCAAAAATATTGTATTATATAATACATTATATCTGTAATCTAGTACTGTTTGACCAATCCCAGAATTATTTACGTTTCTATGTATTTTTTTGTTTACTAGCAACTTTTTATTTATTTGTAACGTCGTCACCTAGCTCAAAGCTACAAAAACATCACAAAAATAAGTGTTACTACTTTGTGGTGATTAGAATACTAAGTAGAGATTAGAATATTCATCTATGTGATAGTGTTATATAAACACTGACGATTAAATAAAGAGAAAACCGTAATAAAATTGATAAGTCACGTGGATCCTCATCGTCCGGTTGAATAAACATTACTCGGAGCTGTATTCTCGTACAAAATTACAATACATGGAGCAGCTTTAGCACATGATAACAACTAGTGTTAATCATATAACCAGAATAAAATATTTCGTTAATTGTTATATATCCTTTATATTATTATTATTTCGTTTACTTTACGATAATGTGAAAACATGTGTCGTGCTCCGGCGGCGACATTGTCTCTAGCGCAAAGAAAAATTTGTGCGAATAGGAAGCTGTCTTAGATCCAACAACACTTGAGTGGGCTTTTATTTGAATTATATGTGTGTTTTGGGCCGTTTACAAGATAAGCAATATATTTAGGCTGATGAGCTCCTTCGTATGCACAAACAGGCCGGAATGTTTCTTATATTTGTACATACTGCTCGTTAGTTTTTACTTTTAGGTTTGTCAACCAAAATAATTTCATACAAAAATACACATTTGCTGATGTCTCGGCAGCTGACCAACAAATATAAAAGCGCTTGCGAACGAGATTTTTTTTTTTTAGTATAAACTTTTCTCGTAAAATAAATGTTTTACAATGGTTTAAATCATCTATATCATGCATTTTTTATAAACGAAAATTGACAATTCCGTCAATGCTAAAACCATCGAGACAAAATTTAAAATATCAGCGTTGCATCATCATCCATACAAATTCAAACTCGTATTATATATTATAAGAAAATAATTCAATTGCGATCTGATCTTAAAACTCATAAAATAGGCTACGTATATCATAACATGATTTCAACGTAACAGAAAAATCAGAAGAGGTTGAGGAATAGTCACGTCCAACGATGTAGTTTTTGGTTTCTTTTGGTTGTTGTGCTTTAATTAAAATGAATTAGTGAGTTGTAATAAGGGAATAAACTAAAAAGATAATAAAATAAGAGAAAATGCATAAAATAGCACAAAAACATATCTTATCATAAATATAGCACCAAGGGAAATAATTCACATTTTTAGCATTATTTTAATTTCAAAGACTTTTATAGCATTATATAATTTAGGATTTAGGGTTAATTATTTAGGGTTTAGGGTTTAGTATTTAGAGTTTAGGGTTTATTATTTAAGGTTAGGGTTTAGTATTTAGGGATTAGGGTTTAGTATTTAAGGTTAAGGGTTAGGGCTAATTTAGTGACAAAACATGTTTTTGTTCTATTTTTATGATTTTTCTTCCTTGGTGCTATATTTTTGACAAGTAATGTTTTTTGTGCTATTTATGCGATTTACCCATAAAATAATACAAACTCTCATTTTTTATTATTAATTCTGTTATTGCATATGTATCTCATCTAGAAGGTCAACTAGATGTGACTTAAGCGATTAGATTATTAGAAGATTAAATGATAAATTGTGGAAAAATGGGAATGAATTATTGTTAGGCTTAATTGATATGTCATACTTATATTCTCCAAATCTATTTATTACCTCATTTTGTTTCTGATACTAATTAATTATTAACTTAAAAAAAAAATTCATCTGAAGGATATGATACCATTATAAATCCAGGGTAAAATACATTGTTTGATACAAACCGAATACTAAAGCTGAACCGATACGAAAGACAAAGACAGCAAGGAAACACGATCCTTCCAAAAGCTAAAACCAAGAGAGAGACTAAACACAAATTCAAGTAGACCCAAGATAGATACTAAAAAAAGATGGAATCAAGTTGGGCAAGAGAATCCACCGATCAAACTGAAACAATGCTCATAAACTCCCTCCTTCATGCTCCCATAAATTAACTTAAAAAATTTATGTCCAGTATCTAATTATAGTAATATATATCATCTTGTTTGAAACCAAATGGCCAAACCTGCATATGGATATTTTAGAACTGTTTTATCGAAAAATCTCATATTAAGTGGAATTTGACTTACTTATATAATAAACAATTTTTATCTAAATTTCTAAAACATCAGTATATTACTAAACATCGATATTATATTACAATG
Source organism: Orychophragmus violaceus (assembly GCA_030180135.1). Classification (NCBI taxonomy): domain Eukaryota; kingdom Viridiplantae; phylum Streptophyta; class Magnoliopsida; order Brassicales; family Brassicaceae; genus Orychophragmus; species Orychophragmus violaceus. The sequence goes on along the minus strand of CM058232.1, from coordinate 219,565 downwards.
GAAAACTAGTCTGAGAATTACATATACTAAGACCATGTCCATCCGTGTTATCGGTGTGGGTTTTTTAACTATTCATTTTTTTTTTTTTTTTAAATCTGTTGAAAAAAAAAAAATTTTTAAAAAAAGTTGACCAATAACATCGCGCCACGTAGCATGAACAGTGTAAGGATCGATCCTTATATAAGGATTTTAAGAGACAGTTTCTTAACTATTCACGTGGGTCCCACGTGAATAGTTAAGAAACTATCCCCTTAAGAACCCCCAATGTGGGTGCTCTAACACTAGTATTTTACAAAAACATCGATCTCTTTATTCTATTATACAATGGAAATACACTAATTTTAAAATACAACCCATAGTTTCAAACACACTAGAGTTCAAAAACGATAAGCATTTCTAAGCACCACGTGCCATGTCCCTCTCACGTTTCAAAAACCCTACACACTCCTCCGTGACTCTGCAAAGCGACTTGTGCGCGGAGCCACCACCGTCGCTGCTCAACGACATCTCCGCCTTGTCTCTCAGCCTCTTCACTTTCCTTCTCATCTCTTCACCTTCCTCTTCCGCCATAACCTTTCTCACAATCGCCTCAATCTTTGATCTTGTAATTGTCTCCTTCAAATCATCAGTTCTGACGGCGATTCCGAGTTCGTCGCTAAGCAACGCCGCGTTCATATTCTGCTCGGCGAAAAGCGGCCACGCAATCATCGGCACGCCGCTTACCACGCCTTCTAGCGTCGAGTTCCATCCACAATGTGTCAAAAACCCACCAACGGCCCTATGAGCTAAAACTTCAGCTTGTGGAGCCCATGATGGGACCACGAGACCTCTACCGCAAGTACGAGTTACGAACCCTTCTGGTAGGTATTCCGGCGTGTTGTCTTTGGTTCCACCCCCGTTAGCTGAAAAATACTCGCTGCAAGATGAACCGTCGACAGGCGGTCGAACCACCCATACAAACCTTTGCTGGCTTTGCTCAAGCCCCCAGGCCAATTCGGTTAACTGTTTAGCAGTTAGAGAACCGCCACTCCCGAAGGAGATGTAGAGAACCGACTCATCTGGTTGTTTGTTCAACCAATCCAAAACCGGGTGATCGGTTTTCGATGTTTCTACCGGTCTGCATAACGGACCGACTGGGTAAACCGGTACACGAGCGACCCGACCCAAAAGTTTCGGGTCTTGAAGGGATTTCAGTGATTTAGGTTCCATTTCTTCCCATGTATTCACCAAAATGCCATCTGCTTTTGGGTAAGCCAGACAGTGACGGACAAAATCCCGGTACAGCGGTTCGTCCGGTACCAGGTATGCGTCCATAGTATCTTCAAACCGAACCGGTTCACATCCCGGTATCCCAAGCGATTTTCTTTGTACCGTGTGCTCTTCTTTGACATCTTTGTCCAAAGTTGGATAATATATAGCAACCCCAAGATAACGTGCATTGGAAGCTATTAATACATACGTCAACATTTTGAATTCCGCTGCGAGACATAAAGCATCTGTGCCAAACAAGTCGATGATCAGAGCCGTTGGCTTTTGATTCATCGCATCGATCTTGGATCGTAGGGCTGGAACGGCTTCACGCATAATGACTCCGATCTTGGTCACCACGTGATCTGCGGGGTTCACTAGATGAGAAATGTCCGGGGAAGGAATGTTGACGATGTCCACGCCGGTCGAGTTTAAGGACTGAGCAGAGACTGCGTCGGTTTCTAGGACGAAGACGGTGACATGGAAGCCGTGGTTAGCGGAGAGACGTTTAGCTAGCTCGATCACCGGGATGAGATGGCCCATTCCGGGACTTGAAAACATGGCGGCGTGTGGTTTTGTGATTTGCATTGATACTTATTTCTTATTACTATTTTACTTTTCAAATTTTCAGACGATTTGTATGCTTTTTTTTTGTGTGTTGCTGATGGGATTCTATGGCAGCTCCTTTGGGTTTATTTATAACCAAGTTTTTTTGGGGGGTCACTTGGCCGATTATGTTACTACTTTTAAATAAAATATTGATAATTTGTATCCAGTTTTAATAAAAAAAAATTGACTGTTGACCAAAACCTGTAAGTTAATATATATAATTATTTATTTTATTTCTTCTTTAACATTGTAACTTAGTTATTGTTATACGCTTATAGTAGTTTGAATTAGTGAACCACTTTATTATTATAGATGTATGTACAGGTGGTTCGGTTTGTGTATGAGGTGTGTATTTTTGTTTTTATTAAACCACCATCTTAATTCTTTTTGGGTGCACATGATCTACGAAGACATTAAACGAGGACTAGTTGTAAGTAATTTAAACAGAGATGATGCGGCCAATGCTTGAGCAAATTTTGTATTGTTTTTACTAAATTTAAAACATATATAGCATATAATAAAATTAAATCTAAATGCAGTCTTGCATAATACAAGTGTTGAGAACAAACCTATAAGACGGTAGAATAATTTCACTATTTTCTAAATCAACTACCAATACAAAACAATTTTTTTTAATTACGATATTCTACATATTTATCTATACCGAAATGTATCAGTTTATATGTGATTTTCTTGAGACTCGACGACTAATGTGTTAAATAACCTATTTTATTTTTTGTCGACATAAAAAGATAACATATTATAAAATGCTTCGGTTAAGAAATTATAAAATTATTTGTCGGTTTAAGTAGTTTTCTTTTTAAACAGATTAAGCAGAGTGCAGTGCACGATGGTCACGGGTTGAGCATATTGAGATCTGGAGTGAAAGACCAGTCGGAGTCTTTGTTTTAAACTTTTAATATCCACCATTCAACTTATTAAACTTTATTTAAACTACGGTCCACATGGATAACCTAAATGTATTTCATAGTGATAACCTAAATGTATTTCATTGAACTGTTACATTTATGTTGAAGAGAAACTTCAGCAAAGTTAATATAAGGTCTTCTGATACCGTGCTGCCTCGTTATCCTCTCTAGTCATTATATATGTAATAGTTCATGAACCCATATAATATATGTACTGTTTATCAAAAGTAATATGAAATCAAGCAACTTGATTTTTTTTGCTCTTGTATGTTTAATATGACAAAAAACTGAGATATATGATTGTCTGGCATACAATAATAAAATACCGATAGATTATTGGTTCTTCACAAGATCTAGCTACCACCACAGTTGTCCTACATATATAACGCATATATATTTTATACTATGATCATGTGGTTGAGCAAAACTATGTGAGAAATATATAGAAAATTACCATTTAATTAATTACCATATGATCGAACTCTCGTTGAATATACCATTGGATCACATGCTAAATGCTATGTTTTATTTTAAATCTATGTTAGTTAGTAATTTATATTGACCAGCAGTACCATGCATGCACAGCATACATATTTATGCTAGTTATGAAGAAAATTGTATATACATTCCATCGAAGAAACGAAGAAGGAAATAAAACTTTAGGCCATATATATATGTGTGTGTTTTGATTCTATGTTGAAAGTACCTAAACACACCACACAACCATTGTCATGTCTTACAAACCTAACCTACTTTCTTCACTGTTTTTATATGGATTATCATGTATTGATTGCTTACAATCACTGATAATAAAAAGCCCCATACAAATCATTTTTGACTTATTATTTACATTGATAATCGATAATATTTATTTAAATTTTAAATTGATAAAGAAACATATTGCAGTTTATTAAAAATGAAAATTGTTGGCAAGAACACTCCATTAGAATGTCCAAATTTTCCGGTGGCCCGTGGCCTGTGGATTCGGTATAATGTCTTCATTCAAAGGGCACGTATTATTATTATGGCGGTTAGAGAAAATCACCAACTAATCGTAAATTATAATTGGGCCACTTGTTGAAAAATTTCGTCGTCTATTATATAGTTCTATGACCTATGTCTTGATTTTTTTCTTCATGCTATCTCCGTCACTGCGTAATATATTCTCCGTGACCTCACAAAACAAAGAAATAAGTTATCAAATGCTAAATCAAAACACTAAAACAATGTTGAATGACTCCATGCAATATGGTTTAAAAAGTTAACCCCAAATCAAGGAAGGAGATCATCAGATTAATCATATTTTTAAAAAGTCGGATCATTTGGAGTTGAAACTTACCACTTATTTATATACAATGTGTAATTTCTAACAAAATTCTTACTTCCTTCTCACGATATCTCTAGTGATACAAAATAACATATAATTTGTTATATGGTAAGTCAAGGTGATCTCCGTGTGACGTAAATCATATCAGTGAAGTGATTTGTTATATAGTGGTCCGACTTTGGTTTTGATAATATATATGGTCCTCATCTTAGTTTCTCTATTAAATTATTCTTGTCGTCTTTTGATTTGATTGAATAATTGACCTTGATTAGTATTTGAATACTTGGCGCGACCGTCGTTAGCGAGCATTGCGCAACTTAAATAAATTGCAACATGGCGGTCCAATTGATCTATTATATATGTCACAAACACAATGTTACACCGTCCAATCAATCCTATCACCTGCCACAATGACAGGTTACTGTTCTACACGCAATTATGCTTATTATGTCGATTGAAGTTTGATGATAAAGAAAAAAAAATGTAAATTGAAGTTAATTGGATCATATTCGAAAACTAGTGTTTGATTAAAACCTCCGTATACCTTCTTTGTTTAATGCTTGTATCAAGTGAAACATATAAAGGTGATCATTATTATTGTCATTGTGATTACAGATGCAACAACTTCTACCAACTGGTGCAAGTTCAGCAAGCTAGTATTGGGGATTAGTCATACAACGGCTGTGGGGTACAGACCGTTTCTGTTCCACACATGGACTGCTTTGATTGTTTGGTTAGGGTTAAAACCTAGAAGATAACACCGGTCCAATCACTCTTCTCTTGTTGGGTTGCTCAAGCCAACAATTTATAAGCTCTGGTATGAAAGGAACAACAGTCTTTTTACAAGCTCTACTGACACTCTGAGCCATACTGAAGCCCATCCTACTTTTATTCATCCAGCTTGTCGTGACCCAATTAGAATTTCATTCAGGCCAATTATTTTTACTCCTTTGAAGGATTTTAGTTTGGCCCACTTTAATGTTTCAGGCAATGAAGAATACGACGTCGTTTATGAGCACGTGATCGTCAACGCCTGGTGTTTGTAGCGACGATCGTCTTCGGGTTTGATTCTTCTCTATCTAGTGGTCACTCACTCTATACCCGTGAAAAAACCCTAGGAAGCAAATATGATGAACCTCTCCAGATCCGTCGCGTTGGTCTCCTTTTTCCTTCTTCCGTTGCTTAGCTTCTCTTTCTCCGTCGACAATCCGACGGATCGGCGGGTTTTGGTTCTTCTCGACGATTTGTCACTTAAATCCTCGCATTCTATCTTCTTCAGCACTCTCAAATCCCGTGGATTTGATCTCGATTTCAAGTTAGCCGAAGATTCGAAGCTTGCGCTTCAACGATACGGCCAGTACTTGTACGATGGGCTGATCATCTTCGCCCCGTCGACAGAGCGTAAGATCTTCAATCTCTGTGTTACCTGATCTCTAGTTTGTATGTATTTGGGGAAATTTGTTCCTTCATTTCCTTGTGTATAGGATTTGGAGGATCATTGGATTCGAAATCCATTGCTGATTTCGTTGATTCCGGTCGTGACTTGATCTTATCGGCGGATACGTCTGCATCTGATCTGATTCGGGGAATTGCCACTGAGTGTGGGGTTGATTTCGATGAGGTTCGTCCTTCAGTACGTTGAATTATCTTCTTTGTGGAACATAGGATTTTGATTTGTTAGCTATTTGTCTCCTTAGGATTCTTCAGCTATGGTTATTGATCATTCCAGCTTCTCCGTCTCTGATGTTGACGGAGACCACACCTTGATTGCTGCCGATGATTTAGTTAAATCCGATGTCATTTTAGGAAAAACCAAGATCGAGGTAACCTCCCTGCTTTTTCAGCTGGGTTATGGGTCTTGTATGGATGTGGATGCAAGATAATGTATGAAAATCTGGGATTGGGTTTCTGACTAGAGGCATTTTGAGTTCATCACCTGTTTGGTTTTTTAATAACAGGCTCCCGTGCTCTTCAGAGGGGTTGCACATTCATTGAACCCTACCAACAATCTGGTGAGTCGAAGAACATGCCTCTTTCTTCCATTTAGTTGATGTCGATATGTATAATATTAATGTGTCTTCATATGAATTACGATACCTTGATGTGAGCATTAACTTTTGCCTCATACTCCATTGCTAGGTTTTGAAAGTTCTTTCAGCTTCTCCCTCAGCTTATTCTGCTAACCCGAGCTCGAAGTTGTCAAGTCCCCCCCAGCTCACTGGGTCTGCAATTTCGCTAGTGTCGGTCATGCAGGTTTGTCACTCTCCTGTTACTAGATACTGTATATGCACCCTTGGATTATTTGATGTTCCTGTGAAATCTGACGATCATGTTGTTGGCTGTACTCAGCTCTATAATTGTGAAATAATTTTCATTCATTGTATTGAGTTCAAAGATTTTGTTGTACATTTTAATACTGCAGGCCAGGAACAATGCTAGGGTTGTGATCTCAGGCTCTTTGCAGTTGTTTAGCGACAGGTGAGTAGATTTTTGATGGTATCGCTCCAGCTATTCATGCATATGGATGTTTCTGATTCAGAGATTTTGTTTGCATGGGGCAGGTTATTCAGATCTGGTGTCCAGAAAGCTGGGAGTCCGAACAAGTAAGTAGGCACATATTTCACCAAGTGAAACCTCTGGTTCACATGATCTGTAGCTACTAAGATTTGAGGATCTTTTTTGTCAAATGATAGATGTCCTATTTCGTTTTGAAAGAAGATTAACTGATCGTATGTAAAACTTTCCCAGATATGAAAAATCTGGCAACGAACAGTTTGTGACTGAACTAAGCAAATGGGTCTTCCACGAAAGAGGCCATCTGAAGGTATATGCAGAATCTTTATCATTTGTTTTGCTCTCCTCTAAACCTTGGTAGCTTGAGATTTGTTTGACAATTTTACCTTCATGGGTACGTTCCTCACCTAGCTTCTCTGTCCAGGCTGGTAGGCTTGTACACCATAGGGTTGGAGAAACAGATGAGCCAGCAATATATAGGATAAAGGATGACCTGGTATGGTTTCTTCTACATCTTCTGACTCACCCAAAGTTTTCTATCCGAATGTGATAATCGCCTTTTAGTTTAGTGGGTATCTGCGGAAGCTTTTATTGTGGCATTTAATGGCAGGAATTTTCTGTGGAGATACTCGAGTGGTCAGGGAAGAGCTGGGAACCGTATGTAGCTGATGATGTGCAGGTTCAGTTTTATATGATGAGCCCATATGTGTTGAAAACCTTGTCAACAGACAAGAAGGTGAGTTAATTTCTGAGCTCCGAAACAGAGTCTTCTGGGGATTTAAGTTTCTTTGATCTTTAAAAGTTAGAACTCAGCCTACTTGGTTGGCTATTTTGCTGCAGGGTCTGTTTCATACATCTTTCAAGGTTCCTGATGTGTATGGTGTATTCCAGTTTAAGGTTGAATATGAAAAGCTTGGCTACACTACATTATCTCTTTCAAAGCAGGTGAGTAACTAACTATCTCTTTAGAGTTATGCTAACTTTCTAGACAAAGACATCTGAAATAATGGGGACATATGCAGATTCCTGTGCGGCCTTACAGACATAATGAGTATGAGAGATTTATCCCAACTGCGTATCCTTATTATGGAGCCTGCTTTACCACTGTAAAACCCCCATACTTCCCTCTTCTCTTTCTCTCACACACGCACAACTAATTAAGCTAACACATTAGCTTTTGTTCTTGAATGCAGATGGCTGGTTTCTTTGTCTTCAGCTTCGTCTACCTCTACCATAAGTAGAAGATCCCCTAAATGGTTTTCCAGTGGCAGAAAGTCAGCCAGGCCTTCATATTTAGACGAGAGAAAAAACAGTTGCCAACAAGCTTTAGTCAAACACTTGCAACCTTTTTGTTCCCTAGATATTTTATGTGAACCGTGAACGTAAACTTTACACCATTTCTGTGCTCTCTTCCCTCTTAGTTCTTACGGACCATCTTTTTGTTGTTTAACCTTCTTACGGACCACTTAAGAACACATATGAACCAAAATCAACACAACGAAATTCTATAATCTACTTTTTTCTTAAAACACCGGGATAGTTTTCTTCTTGTTGTCATACTCATAAGTCGTAATTGTAACAAATTAAATATAGAATGTATGTAGTCTGATAGTCATGTGTTTGACTAACATTCAATTCAACTAGTAGTTGGCGCACGATTAGTAGAACACATCCATAGTCATAAAAATACAATAAAATAAAGTTTATTGTAAGCGTGTGGAATAAGTCAAACAAACAAACTACCAATCGGAAATTCAAAGAGAAGCAACTCAGTTGTTTCTCTCCTCAATCAATCCATCGCTCTCCCTTCACCACTCTCTGTGGCTCTGAGAGAGTAAGCAAGCAATAACAATAATTGAGCTCAATCTTATCTTGTCCGGATCCACATTAGGTACTTACTCGCCTCTCTTTTCTCTTTGATTTGAATTCCAGCCAGCCTCTGGTAACAAAATCTCTGGTCTTCAATCTCTCTCTGCTTCCTAAAGGTCAAAACTTTTTCCTTCAGATCCATCATATTTTTGGGTGCTTTAGCTCAAACAACGGTTCTGAATCCTGTGATTCCATTCAAAGTCAAAACCTTTGGCCTTTATTTCTCTTCCCTCACTGTCCATGTTTCTTGGATTATTCTCCAAACCCATGGAAGAAGACAAATCAAATTCCAGCAGGAACAGAACCAACAACACTCCACCACTTAAACAGATCCAAACCGACATGGGTTCCTTATACTCAACCGATCTCACTTCTTACAAGTCAGCTTGTAGAGAAGACCCAGATTTACAATCCTTCGATTCCTCCCTTCACCAACGCACGACCCGAGTCATCAACTCACTCGCCTCCGGTGCTGAACCCCGTTCTTTATCCTTTGATGCGCTTATAGAAGTCTCAGGCTGTCTTCTCGAGATGAACCAAGAGGTCGTCAAATTTATCATCGAAAGCAGAGAAGATGTTTGGGACAACAAAGATTTGACTTGTTTGGTCAACGCTTACTTCGACAGTAGCATCAAGACCTTGGATTTCTGTAATGCTGTAGATAACTGCGTCAAACGAGCCAGGATAGGACAGATGATCATTCAGTTTGCTGTTAAGCAATTTGAGATGGAGTCATCAGTGAAGAAACCCATGGAGCTTGGTACTAATAAGTACGCTAAAACTTTGGAAGAGCTTAACAAGTTTAAAGCTTCTGGTGATCCCTTTGATGGAGAGTTCTTCATGCTGTTTGAGTCAGTTTACGAGCAGCAGGTTATGCTTCTGGAGATACTACACAAGCAAAAGAAGAAGCTTGATAAGAAGCTCAAGAACATAAAGCAATGGAAGAAAATATCAAATGTTGTTTTCGTGACTGCGTTTGTCTCTGTTTTGATCTTCTCTGTGGTTGCAGCTGCTATAGCAGCACCACCAGTTGTGACCGCGGTTGCAGCTGCGTTAGCAGTTCCAATCGGTTCTGTAGGGAAATGGTGTAGTCATCTATGGAAGAAGTATGAAACTGCTGTGAAAGGACAGAAAGATATTGTTATGTCGATGAGGATTGGTGCTCATATAACTATGAAAGATATGGAGAATATTAGACTTCATGTAGATAAGTTGAAGATTGAGATGGAATCTATGATGCAAAAAGTTGATTTTGCAGTCAAGGAGGAAGAAGAAGAGGTGGCTGTGAGGCTTTCGATGTATGAGATTAGCAAGAAGTTTGATGTTTTTACTGAGAGAATTGAGGAAGTTGGTGAGAATGCAGCTAAGTGTAGCAAGGATATTACATTGGCTAGAACAATTGTTTTAAGACACATTCTTAGCTTCCCCTCAAGTTCAGATTCAGAGCAAGGGAACTTGTAAGTTTTGTGGTTTATAAAGTCTTCTTTTTTGTTGTTGTTGGGTTTTGTCTGAAGTTTTTGACTTTTTGCATCTCTCTTGTTTTCAGGATTGAGGCTATCACATTATGATAAGTAAACCGTATAGATAAACAGATGGGTTTTGAGAAGAGGTTCTGTGGTGTGTCACGTAGCTTATATATGTTGTATGTAGTTGGGTACCAGCTCTTGTATCTGTTAAGCTGGTGGCTTCACAATAATGTAAAACACAGTTGGAAATAGTATTCAAACTTGACATTTGATATTGATAGTGAGAGTTGTGGAAACAAATTAAAAACTTAAGCAATGGTAGCAACGGTCAAGACAGGTTAGTCCACGAGTGGTCAAGACCGTTTTTATTTATCGTTCACAATTCACATTATTTTGTTTATAGTGGTGCACACAAAAATAAATAAAAGAAGTTTGTTGAGGTTTGTCTGTGCATACCATTTTTATAAATAAATAAATTTTGTCTGGCTCCAAAATAAAGTAGACTAATCCGCACCTAAATTAGTCCACTGAAATCGCTGCTACCATTCAAAGTCTTAAGCTTGACTTGGTTCAGTCAACAGCGGAAAATACAATCATATAAGCACAGTTTTTTTGTAGACTGGGTTTTGACCAGCTGTTGTGGCTTAGCAGGGTTGGTTATTCTCCAGTGATCTTTCAATTTTGAAATAAAGCTCTGTCCTTGTTCATCTTGCCGTTTCCAAGTTCAAACATGATGAGAGAAACATACCAAATTTCTGCTTCCTTTTAATGTGTTCATTACATTTTACAAGAATCTTGTTTATGTTTTACAATGACCGACCGGTAGTGGTGGGAGCAGGAGCAAGACCGGGAATCTTGACATTGAGCTCTTGATTCCCACCTTGTATTATTTGATGTTGACAGTCCAACAAACCCAACCAAGTCGAAATACAATACATTTTCTATTAACAACTTGTTCCACAGGAAAACATATAAAAAGACCGAATCCTACTACGTGTCCATTTACAAGGTTGACTAACTGTCTGAGTTAGGGATATATATATACTGGTCAGAGCACAAGTAATCTCAACATCCACCTCTCTGATCCAATTTTCAGGTAATTTTCATCTTCCTCTGTTTCCGGTGAATGCAAAACTCTGTCCTAAATCTCTGCCTTTTTTTGTCCATTCAGATTATCCTTAGTAGTAACATCAATGGTGTTCTGTGGACTCTTCTCTGGTCTCATGAATGGCAGCAAATCAAGTTCTAACAAGAAACAAACCAACACTTCCCCAGTCAAAACGGTCCGAACAGATATGCTGTCCAAATACTCATCAGACCTGAGGTCTTACACATCCGCTTGTCAACAAGACTCTAACCTTAAGTCCTTTGACTCTTCGCTTCACCAGCGAACCAAGAGTGTCATGAGGTTACTCGCTGCTCAGGCCAAGACTCAATCTATATCTCTAAGCTCAATCATGAAAGTCTACGGGTTTCTACTTGACCTAAACGGAGATGTAGTAAGGTTCATCATCGAAAGCAAAGAAGATATCTACAAGAACAAAGATCTGAGTTCTTTGGTTGATGTCTACTTCAAAACCACTTCCAAGACCTTAGATTTCTGCAACACGGTACAGAATTGCGTCAAGAAAGCAGAAATTAGCCAGCTTATAATCCGATACGCGGTGAAGCAGTTCGAGGCAGAATCAATGGACAAGGATCTTGGAGAGAATATAAAGAAGAAGAAGAAGTATGCAAAAACCTTGGAGGAGTTGAATAAGTTTAAAGCCATGGGAGATCCTTTTGATGGAGAGTTCTTGACTCAGTACGAGTCGGTATACGAGCAGCAGGTTCTGCTTCTGGAGGAGTTGTGTAAGCAGAAAGCAAAGCTTGATAAGAAACAGAGGAATGTAAAGACATGGAGGACAGTGTCGAATGTGGTTTTCGTGACTGCGTTTGTCTCTGTTCTTGTCTTATCTGTAGTTGCAGCGGCAATGAGTGCACCGCAAGTTTTGAGTGCGGTTGCTGCTGGATTAAGCGCACCGATTGAGGTTGTCGGAAAATGGTGTAACGAGTTGTGGAAGAAGTATGAAAAGGCTGTGAAGAGACAGAGAGAGTTGGTTATATCGGTGGAGATTGGAGCGAAAGTTAATAATAGAGCGATGGATAATATTAGAGTTGAAGTTGATAAACTGAGGATTAAGATGTCGTTTATACTGGAGGCTGTTGAGTTTGCAGTGGAGAGAGGAGAAGAAGAGGTGGCGACGAGACTTGCGATGCAAGAAATCAAGAAGAAGGTGGATGAGTTGACGGAGAGTATAGAGGAAGTTGGTGTAACTGCGGATAATTGTAGTAAACTCATTGCTTTGGGGAGGCTTGTGGTTTTGGAACACATCCTTAGATTACCAGCAAATAAGGTCTCGTAGAAAGGGAACTTGCAACAATGGCGATTGAAGTTGTTGTTGCTCACTCAAGATTCGGGCTTTTTAGTTGGGCTTATTTCAACTAGATATGGGCTTTTGAGTTAGAGGCGGACCAAGAAAGTTTCAATTCAAGAAGATTATCCATCTAATATCATCATGCTTTTTAGTCCTTTGTTGATTTATTTCTATAGAAAGACCAAGCTTTAAAGAAAACAATATCAAGATCATCCTAGTCTCCATGTTTTCGTTTGAAATGTGTTTGTTTCTCGTATACTGCCGGCTTAGCTTTTCTTAAAATGCTAGAACATCGGGTTTCCGGTTCTTTCGGACTTAGTTGGTTTGTTTTCTATCTTCAATATCGTGTTGATAACGATCTATCTTTTTCGTATATCATTCTGGTTTTATATTTTTTCGTATATCATTCTGGTTTGTTCCGGTTTTGTATTGTGCGTAACAATCTCTATTTTAATACAACGATCTTTATACCGGAAAAAAAAAACCCATCCTAGTGTAATGTTATATGCGTGTTACAAACATGACAATCAGGAAAACATAAGTTTCTAGAAAAGAAAGTGATGATAAATAGATTCGGACTGAGCCATTGAAAAGAATCGTTTAGTTGGTAAATTGGAAAGTATTATAAATTGACGGCCAAGAAAAGGGGAATGGGATGATGAATAAAAACAGTAAGTAAGCTTTCTTCAACTGGGGAAGGTAGCTTGGTTTAAAGGAAATAATCAACCTTATTTTTTTTCTCAACAACAAAAAGAAATTAAATAAAAACGACCACACAAGACAATTAAGTAGTTGGAGCCTCTCGTGAGTTTGGTAAGAACAAAAGAAACCCTCCTTAGATATCAACTCCCCAACACTCATCGATTCCAAACTCTCCTCTTGCATTTACGTGGCGACTCGTTTACGTGTGTCCTTCCTCACACATTCATTAGCTACTCTCAACTGCTCCTATTTAATTTCCCACATTTTCCGTGCATTTTGTCTTCTTTTTGGTTTATTGGGATTCTCAGAACACATGTCAAATTGTTATCAAACACCTAATTAGTTACTCCCTCTGTTTCACAAAGAGTGTCATTTTGACACATTTCACACATATTAAGAAAATCTATAATTATACAAAAATACCCTTATTTATTACATCATTAATTGAATTAATATGACTTAGATTTAAATAAAATGAGCTTTGGGTGAAGGGTAAAATAAAAATTCAATGTAAAAAATAGTATTGGAAATGTAGAATGACACTCTTTGTGAAACAAGAAAAAAAGTGTAGAATGACACTCTTTGTGAAACGGAGGGAGTATAACATTCTATGTCAGATTTACGTTAATGTGACGTTAAATAGGATTATCCGTTGTTCTAAACCATATTATTGTTTCTTCTTATATAAACACTCTCTTCTAATTATAGAAATATTATTATATACGTACGAATAATTACATTCACAATGTTACTCTTTATTAAACATACGTATCATTGTCTTCCACTATGACTTCATAATCCTGGAATATTCTCCATTGGCTTAATATTTGAAAAAGAACCTATCTAATAAACTCATAAATTTCATTTTTATATAACAAAAATACAGAGATGATGCTTGCACTTATCCAAATCTACGTGTTATGTATAAGATAATACACTTTTTTTTAATCAGAAACTCGTTTTAGGATATTGATTTCATTTAATAAAAAGGTTTTTATAAGATGAATTAGTATAATAAAACTATTTTAGTAAATTTAATTGCTAAAATGATGTTAAACAAAAATAGAAAGCAAAGTGGGCGATGATGATTGGTCTCTGATGACTTCGCGTGTTAACAAGATTTTTCTCCAAAGATCGGACGGCAATGCGTGGCGAGTCGCTTATGACGTCGGAAGCTTAGCTTTCCACGTGTATGATCATCAGCTTTAGTTGACCAATATAATGTAACCCCGTGACGTGACCATCTAATCTCAGTTTCTCGTATATTAGAGAAATTGCTTGATTTAATTACCCAAACTAGCAAAAAACGTGGATTTTTGTTTATTCCATCTAAATAATTTCGAGTTGATGTGCAATATTATCATTATGTTATTATCCTTCATAATCATTCATGTGTAAACAAAATGCATTATTGCACTAATCTATATATTTGATGGTTATCCATGCGTTATTAATTAGCCTCGTTAATTAAAATACAGTATAAAGTTAGCTGTATCATAACTAACGTTTTAAAATAGTTTAATTAATAAGATAAGCAACGCTTATGTGTAATTGTCGTGTTAAAATAATATCTGTTTCTTGGGAGCTTCTCCTTTGTTTGCGTCGTTGCCCTGAACCAACGCTCATACCTATAAAAGGAAGCTCAAGTCTCCAGTTTTAATCTCGGACAAGCGTGTTCTCTGTTCTGTCTCTCCCTAAAAGCAAACCCAATTCTCTTTTTTTTTTGTTCATTCATTCTTTACCGTAATTTCAGAGATCGACGATGGCGTCTAAGAAAACTTTAGTTCGAAACTTCTTCAACATTTCCAAAACATATTGTCTTACCCGGATGCGACCTCCGACTAAACCCGGCATTCCTCCCGATGCCGGAGATTCTGGAATTCGCCGGAGATTTCTCCACAAGAGGGCATTTTTCTCGCCGGAGGTAGTTCCAAGAGGAGGTAATCTGATGGAGAAACTCAGGGATCTGGGTTTATCGAATAATAGGATTCGTCTTGACGAGATGTTACCGCCACCGACGCCGGAGAAGACGTCTCCGGGAATTTTCCCGGCGGTTACGGTGGAAGACGTGAAGAAGCTTATGAGAGCAGCGGAAATGGAGATGGTGAAATCAAGGCTGAGAGAGATTGGGAAAAACTGGGTTCCCTATTCAGAGTTTATCCGGGTTTGCGGTGAAAACAATTCGGATCCTGAACAAGCTAACCGGGTCGCAAATATGCTTGACGAAGCTGGAAACGTCATCGTTTTGGGAAATTTCGTCTGCCTTAAACCGGAAGAGCTAACAAACGCCGTGGCTGGTCTAATTCCGACAAATGAACCCACTCGCAACGCCGCAACAAGACAAGAATTCGAGCAACTCGAGATTATAAAATCAGATATCGACAAAAGAGCCGATGATTTGGTACGGCGAGAATTATGGGCTGGATTAGGCCTGATTATGGCCCAAACGATTGGATTTTTTAGGTTGACGTTTTGGGAACTGTCGTGGGACGTGATGGAGCCCATATGCTTCTACGTAACTTCGACGTATTTCATGGCTGGTTACGCCTTCTTCCTCCGTACCTCAAAGGAACCTTCATTCGAAGGGCTTTACAAAAGCCGGTTCGAGACGAAGCAGAAACGTTTGATTAAAATGCTTGATTTTGATATTGACCGGTTTACCAAGCTACAGAAGATACATCGTCCAAACTTGACTAATTCAGCTGGTCGTTGTTGATCGCAATTTTTGGTTTTCTTCTAATTCGGATGCTAATTAAATGTATAAACGTTCATAGAGAATAAAATTAATATTTTTTTTTTCAAGCCATTTTTTGATAAAATGTAAATTATATTACCAAAAGGAAAGTTAATTACAGAGGCTAGCAAGCCATTTGCTTATAAAATTAATATTAGAGGCATAAACATTTACACTTTGAGCTTTGATTCATTTTTATTCATAGAGAAATCTGAAAACAAACATAACAGTAAAGTTAAGTTGGAGTTTTTAAAATACAATAGCGGTAGAGATTGTAGATTCGACTGATGTCTGCAGAACTAAAATTCCAGACATGACCCTTCAAAGCCAAACGCAAAACGCTACTATTATTCTCTTCCTCGTCGCAGTAACTGATTTCTTCAACCGCAGCCGCCTCTTTTCGCTTCTCTTCTCTCCATAGACTCCTCACAAGCAGCTCTTTGGTCTCTCTGTCAGGAATCATATTCAAATCCTTCATGTCTTGGAATATTCTGAAAGCAAGCACTGATCTATCGCATCTGCAATAAGCTTGGACAAGAAGCTTTAACATGTAAGGATCTGGCTCCAGACCAATCTGTCTCACCATTGAGAAAAGTCTTTGAACTGTCTGAATCTCTCCCTGCAATGCAAAATGATACATTAAACCTGAAAACGTTTGGATATCCGGAGATACTCCGGTAGAAACCATCTCTTCTAGCGTTTCCAGAGCTTCTGCGTTTCTCTTGCACTTTGTTAACGTTCTCAAGAGGGATGAGTACAACAGCATGAGGTTGAAATCGGAGACTGAACCGCAGAGTGTTCTGTCTTGGCGGAAAACCTTGATAGCTGCTTCTGGTTTCTTTGAAATTCCATAGAGATCAATGATTAGTCTGATGGTGCTGAATGGTAGTTTGATCCCTTCGATTCTCACTTTGGAGATGAGCTTATCGACCAGTTCAACCTGGCCGTTGCGTGCTAACATAGCCATCATTCTCTCAATGGTATAGGCGTCGTGGGTGAATCCCGGCTGAGTCGCTACCCAGCAGAAGAAACTCCATGCTGTTTCAGGGGATCTGAAGTTTCTTAGCATCTTGCAGACCAAAAGATTGGTCCAGACAAAGCTAGCTTCTTCTAAAGCAGTGACAGCATCAGAGCTCCAGTTCTTTAACGAATTAGCTAAGGCTTTTGGATCCAGCCATGGCTTCAACTTCACTTGACTATCATTAACATCATCGTTGGGTTCATCTTCTTCCTTTTCATCTTCGGTATCGCTGGGACTGTCCATTGAATACATAGAAATGTCCCTGATTCTCTCATCAGGCAACATCTCCTTCAAGAACTCTTCAGTTTCTTGTTCAAATCCAGCCTCTCTCATGCGTTTCAGAGGCTCAAGGATGCGTCTACTCGGGAATTTCCCATCGGCCTTCATCTCAGTAAGCAGAGTCTTGACTTGATCAAATCGTCGAGCATCAACAGACGCTTGAATCAGAACCGAATAATGCTTGAGAGTCCTTGTGATCCTCATCAAAGGCAAGGTCTCGAAAATCTTCATGGCTGCATCAAGATTACTAGATTTCACCAGATGCTCAATCATGATTGTGAATGTTCTTGAATTCGGGATCCCTCCATCGTTAATCATCTGATCAAAAGTCTGCACAGCCTCAGCATCTTTACCTAAACTCATGTAGACTTGCATCACAATGTTATAAGCCTCGGTGCATCCTTTCTTCTCCTCATCTCCTGAGCATCTATACTCGTCCCATGTCTTCAGAACCGAGTCGAAATCACCAGCTGTTGCATACAAGTTCATGAGATTCATAAAGCTGAAATGAACATGTCCGAATTTACCAGCACTGACAACTTCTATGAGAGATTTAAGCTCTGAAGCTCGCTGGAACTTTGCAAGAACAGTGGCAAAGGCGTGAAGTGTCTCAGTTTGAAATGAAACTTGAGGGTTTTTCTTCGTAAGTGTTTTGAAGATAGACCAAGCAGAAGCGACGGAAGGAGATGAGCGTAAAGCGTTCTTGACAACAAAGGAATCGAGAAGACGGTGGGTTAAAAGAGAAGCTAGATCCGTCTCTGAGACGGCTGTGGAGCGGAGGCTGAGACGGATAGAATCAATGAGGTTTGCTCGGTGAAGGTAGTGCTGGACTTTGTTTGGAAATGGGTCACGGGAAAAGGATCGGACTTGCTGGATAACTATGGAGTTAATTGGCTTAGCAGAGGTCGAGAAGATGAGAGAAAGCATCTGTAATCACATTGACAGTCGAAAACTAAAGCATACGAAGAAACTAGTGGTTGGGACAAATGGTCGAACACCTGGTGTGCATTCCTGCAACGAGACGATAATAAACGACCAACACTGCCGGAAGTGCCAAAGATAGCTTAACCAGAACTTACCGAAACATTTAACATGTAGCTTAATAAATGGGCCTGGCGGCCCATCCAGATATGTCTAAACACAAAATGGCCTGGCGGCCCATCCAGGTATGTCTGAACGCGAAGCAATGACGTCTGGCTCTCTTGCTAGGAACCACATTTAAACATCCACGTGTATAAATAATTCCGAGATTAAAAAAACGATTAAAACAATTATCTTGCGCTGTACCTAACTACAAAGTCGTTTATCAACCAGTGAGTAGTGACTAATTCAATCATCAAAAGGACAGTTTATAATCATTTTCTTTTTCAGCAGACCACGATATAAAAAGGGTACAAAGCTTCTTTATACGATCGTCGACAAAAGATGATGATCAGAGATGTTCAAAACGCAGTCAGGGAAGGTGCAAAAGACTTGCCTCTTCAGTCACCAGGAGATTACGTTAGGTTCATAAGCCCTGAGGTCTACAGATCCAACAGACAGAAATATCTCAGAAGCTACACGTTTAAAAGCTACGATGATGAAGAACACTTGTCCGCCAAGAAACAGAGGAAATGGTTCAAGAACAAGAAGGTCATGAAAATGAAGAAGACGAGTCACTCTCTTGGCAACTCGCTCAAGACTTGTCTCAGGCTCTTGTTCTCTTGCTTACATGTCTGATTCTTATATATGTACAAGACATCATACATAATTTCCATTTCCTTTTGTTCTTTTTAATTGTAATCTCAATCTTATCTTCACTTTACCTTGGGAATAATTTCGAATGATCCATGTGTATGCAAATAATAAAAATGAACACGAAATCACTTTAATATCTGGGATATGTAACATGTATTTATCTTTATTTTATTGCATATGCTTTTAAACTTGAAAGACATAATGTAGCTGTTCTGTGTTTTTTTTTTGGCGTGAAAATGTTAAATACTATGTGTTGTGAATTGGTTTGTTTATCATAATGTTTTAGTTAATTATACGAGCCGGCACAGTCGCATTCACAGAAAGTTTCTTTATAACATTACCGACAATGTATTGTTAACTTTAGAGAGTTGACTCATGTTTAATGTATACACACCAATACATTGTCATCGCATATTACCAAAAAAAAAAAACAATACTAATAAAACTCTGAAAGGATAAAATACTTTTAATTTGAATGATAAAAGATACAAGTAGAAATGGTAATCAAAGTGGTTCGTCGCGATCAGTGACCAGTTAAATGGTAATCAAAGTGGTTCTTAGGTTATTGGGTATACTTTTCTAATACTTGACAAAAGGGGTATGCTTTTCTAATACAGTATTTATGTTGACAATAATCTTGAAACATGATCCAAAGGCCCATTACTAAAGGCTCGCTATGAGCACACTTCATCATTAGCGAGCCCATGATATAAACCAAAGGCTCAAAAATGCAATCCGCCAAAAAGAAACGAAACGAAACATAACCTCGTATTTAGTGAGCTGATGTCCGACGTTATTCCGAGTTCGGGGAGATTGAGAGTGGGTAAGCTCCAAAACAAAACAAGGTAATGTTAGTTTACCCAATTACCAATACTCTCTTTTGTTTCTTACCATAAACTCCTCTTTACTCTCTTACCAAACTTAACAATTGCAAATAATATATTCATATCTATATGCAACCCAAAACTTCGGACCGGATACGTAACGTTGTAATTTATTTTTCCTTCTTTAAAAAAATTTAAAAATGTATAACGACTAGTTGAAATATGACGACAATTTAGAGAAGACAAGGAATTATTGCTCACACCATTTATTAGGCACTGATATTCGGTGGTGACCACAGAAAAGAAGAAAAGAAAATGACTTTATGCATTCACATTCTAAGTTTCTTTTTCCTATTAATGAACTTTTTTTTTCTTACGTGTGTGTGATTCTTTGACAAACGTAAGTCTACTTCTCAGACGCAAACAAATTTTCTCGTCACTCTCTCTCCGTAAAAAGTAAAAGAAAAGAGACTTAGACAAATCACAAGAGCACAAAAGCTTTCATCTTCTACCAAAAGAAAGTGTGATGTTTCCTTTTTTTTACTTTCATTTCTTACGAGGTTTCTGTCTTCTTCCTTCTTCTTTTTCTCTGTTGAGTCTTGTTACATTTGGAATATTATTACCCCTTTGTTGTTATTTGGATGCACTCGACCATGTCCTTTGTTTCGGGTGGATTGATTTAATGTATACTAGTCGTGACTTTTGGCTTTTAAGAAACGAGATATATAATGGGTTCACGGGTTTTTATTGAATGCAGATTAAGTGTTCGTTGAAATGTCTCGCTGGACCCATCTCCTATGTTATGGCCGCTGCTACCATCTGGTAACCTTTTCTTCCACTCAACCAAATTAACTGCAAGATCATTTGAAGTTTCTTCACATAAGTCAAAAGTATGAATAGAATACACTACAAAAAAAAGATAAATAATCTGTTTTCTTGCCAATGGGGCCATGTGATTCAAGAACTGTGTAGAGGAGTTAGAGGTGGGACGGTCAACAACTCCGACTTGTTCCCCAACTAGCCCAAGAAATCTACCAACCCACAAATTTATCGACACATTTCCTTATTATGTTAATTGTTAGCCATCCATCTTTTAGTGGTTAAAACACATGGATATTGAATAGGACCATCAGCTAATCTATACCCAAAAAAGGATAAATAGCTGGGTATTACTTTAATACACATGTACATAATATAATACTAAATAAATTTTATTTGTAGCTTTCAAATTGATTATTGATGTTTATTTTGTTAAGCACCCACAGTATCTTTATTTATTTTTTTAAGGCAAAACACTTTTGTCACTTTGTCTATTTTTGACTATCTAATGTGGATCTTTAGCTCCCTCATTTTTCTTTTTTTGTTTGAAATTTTGACGACTCATGGGGGGTCTTGTACACACTGGTGATTCTTTTTCTTGACACGAGTCGACTCTCTTCTTCTCACCACCATTTCTGTGAAGCATGAGCCATAGCCAACTTTTGTTCTTCAATTGATGAAACCCACCACGCTTATTTTGTTCCTTTTAATGTTAAAAGTTTTCTCCTTTATTGCTTAAAAGATAGAAGTTTTATAGTTTCCGTTGGGGTCTTACAGGTGAAGAAGATTCACTTGGCTTTTCCACAAAAGTCCTCAACTTTTCAGGCTATCTCTGCTTAAAGCTCAAGTTATTTTATATGGGTTTTCCTAAGCCTTGTGGTTTCAGCTTGGATCTCTTGATGCATTTCCTGTAACTCTTTCTCCAACTCTTGGGAACTGCTAAGGAGAAAAAGTCAGCTCCTTTTGTGGTAATTTTAGACAAATGGGATTTGGAGTTGGTGGTGGAGCTAATAGAATGTTTGATTTGAGGATGGTCCAAAGCCACAAGCGTTCAAAAAGGTAAACTGTTCACTCTATTGTTCGTTATTAACAACTACTTATTTTTCGTCTAATTTTGTAGAGTGCTCTAAATGTGCCCCTATTTGAGAGTTATGGTTGCAAAATCACTCAGATCTTCTTTTTTCCGTTGCCTAAATATTACAGTTTTTGTGGTCCTGAACAAGATAATGAAAACTTTAAAATTTGCTAGT
The DNA here is from genome assembly GCA_030180135.1 of Orychophragmus violaceus. Lineage (NCBI taxonomy): Eukaryota > Viridiplantae > Streptophyta > Magnoliopsida > Brassicales > Brassicaceae > Orychophragmus > Orychophragmus violaceus. Next base: position 197,820 of record CM058232.1, on the reverse strand, counting down.
GTAGTGAATGAACAATTCATGAAATTTTATTCTGATACAAAGTGGATTTATGAGACATTCTTCTCTTGAGTATCTTTATTCATATTGTTTCCATTGATTCTTATTGATTGCTCTTTATGCATAGTGCCAGCTTTCAAGAAAAGAAAAAAGCTGAGGGAGATAAACCTTCGAATACTTCTTTTGAAGCATCTCAACGCATCAAGCTGGTGAGTACGATCATCTTTTTTTACCTTTTTTCAAACATGTTAAAGTTGTGATAAAGTGTATTGGTATTTGTTAAAGAACAGCCTAAGACGCTGAGACATGATTCTTGCCTTCTTGGATTTATCTTTATGTTTCTTTTGACTAATAAGTATCTTTTTCTATCTCGTTTTTTCTTTTGCATCTTTTTTGCGAAAGCCTTTACAGAATTCTTTCGCTATTCTTCTTTGTATCCTTCTTACTTGTCTTATACTTTTTAAACGAGTTTCCTTTCTGGTATGAAGTTTTTTAAAACTAATCTATATCATAATTGAAAGAAGAGTCCAAAGCTGTTTATCTTTATAAAACCTCTTCTGAGACAGAGTATACGTTTATGGAATTTGTCTGACGTGGTTTAGGACATGGGTCGTTCCAATGAATCAACCAAAGCCAAGCATAATCAGTATCACTCAATCACCGAAACTTCATTGAAGCAAGAGGTAATGTGTACGTTTATTTTACTTGGTTCATGTCCTTATTATGTGGAGTAGGCTCAGTTACCTTATTTCTGTGTTTTGAATCACAGATTGATCAGCTTGAGACAAGACTACAAGATCAGTTTAAGGTTCGTTGTGCATTCGAAAAGGCTTTAGGCTATCGAACAGCTTCTTCGTACATGCTGACTGAAACAAACGACATTCCCATGCCCAAGGTTAGTCACTTGCATTTCCCAGAACTGTATATATCATTTAGAAACGAGTTATGTGAATCTAAAGATACGTTATTGGTCTTTCCTTTCTTCTTCTTCAGCCAGCTACTGATTTGATCAAAGACATTGCGGTTCTGGAGATGGAAGTTATTCATTTGGAACAGTATCTTCTTTCATTATATCGAAAAGCCTTTGACCAGCAAATCTCTTCTGTAAACCCAAATTCAGAGAAGGAAAAGCCAAAGTCTCCTCCTGTAACAAGGCGTCTAGACTTTTCTGAAGAATATGATACCCCATCAGAAGAAACAGATCCTCTGCTTGATGATGATAATCAAAATCAATCAAAAGAAACCGAAATTCCTGCTGGTGGCAGAGACCAAATGGAGTCCAATTTTCACCGTAGCCACTCTCAGCGTTCAGCATTTGAGTGTAAAAAGACTTCTCCAGAAGATTCTTGGGGTAAAGCCATCCGCTCAAGCCACTCTCAACCTCTGTATGTGCAGAATGGAGAAAATCTAATCAGTCTAGCTGAACATCTTGGCACTCGAATCTCGGATCATGTTCCAGAGACACCCAACAAGTTGTCTGAAGGAATGGTCAAGTGTATGTCTGAAATATACTGCAAGCTTGCAGAGCCGCCTTCTGTACTACTTCATGGGGTTTCATCATCAAACTCGTCTTTATCATCGAGTGGATTCTCGCCCTCTGACCAATACGATACGTCGAGCCCTGGAGTGGGAAACAACTCCTCTTTCGATGTACGTTTAGATAACTCTTTCCATGTTGAAGGAGAAAAGGACTTCAGTGGACCTTACAGCTCCATGGTTGAAGTGCTTTGCATTTACAGAGACGCCAAAAAGGCCAGTGAGGTCGAAGATCTTCTGCAAAACTTCAAGTGAGTCCCTTTTTTATTGGATCTTGATTGTCTGTGAATTAGGATCTTGAAATGCTTAAAATTTTGCAGGTCACTTATCAGTAGACTAGAGGAAGTCGATCCAAGTAGATTGAAACATGAGGAGAAGCTGGCGTTCTGGATAAATGTGCACAATGCACTTGTGATGCATGTAAACTCTCTTTCTTCAAAAGAATTAATCTCTGTTTTTCGACGCTCAAGACTCTTATTGCAATTTCTTTCCATCTCTTTCAGGCCTATTTAGCTTATGGGATTCCACAGAACAATATGAAGAGAGTCTTACTGCTACTCAAGGTAAGATCTCTCTTGCGCAGAGACAGAAGCATGAACCATCCTTTATATGTCTTGTAAATTTGTCTTGTTTTCACATTTTAAAAGGCTGCATATAACGTTGGTGGACACACGGTTAGCGCTGAAGCAATACAAAGCTCAATCCTTGGATGCAAAATGTCTCATCCTGGACAGGTAAGTTAGAGGAGAAATCATATAAGTTTGAAATGTCAGCTTCAAAGCACAAACCTTTGAAGAGTAAAATATGGCTTTTTGTTTTCATTTTCTGTTTTAGTGGCTTAGGCTGCTATTTGCTTCAAAGAAATTCAAAGCAGGAGATGAAAGATCAGCTTACGCAGTCGATCATCGCGAACCTCTCCTGCATTTTGCACTTACTTCAGGCAGCCACTGCGATCCCGCGGTATTGATCTTTAGGAAAACGCTAAGAGAATCTGTGCAACCCTTTAACCAATGCCAATTAAAAGCTGAAGTATTTGCTTCTTGGTTTCAAACAGGTTCGTGTATATACACCGAAGAGAATCCAGCAAGAGCTAGAGACATCGAAAGAAGACTACATAAGAATGAATTTAAGCTTACGCAATCAGAAAGTCCAACTACCAAAGCTTGTGGAGACGTTTGCAAAAGAGTCCGGTTTATGTCCAGCGGGTTTGACAGAGATGGTTAACCGGAGTATACCGGAATCTTCAAGAAAATGTCTAAAGAGATGTCAATCTGGTAGTAAATCACGCAAGGCCATTGATTGGATCCCTCACAGCTTTACATTCAGATATCTTATTCTTAGAGAAGCTGCCAAATGAAATTATTCAATTGATAAGATTCTTCATATAATGTTTGTATATACAAAAAATCGTTGTCTATGTCCCCAACTTTCTAATTGTAATAATGTTGTTTTCGTCTGGATGATTGGATCTTGTCTCCTTACAGTTACTACTTGGCATTTAAAAATATCACATTGAAGCAATGCACAACATGTTACACAGAATTATTATTTTGTTACATTTATTCTAGTATGGCTTTTGGCCAATTATATTCCCCGGAGGATTATAGAAACAAATGGTTAAAACCGTTGACTCTTTACTACACGTGGCTTGAGCACACCCCAGCTCCTTTGAGTCTCTCCACACGACTTGCTTGTAGACCCCGCACGTGTGGTTAGCGGCACACGTGTTTGACTTGTAGTCGTAAAAAGGTTTCTCCTTCACCCAAGTCTCCACCGCAAGAGACGGTGTCACGGCCAAGCCCTTAGCCCAAAGCTGGTTCGCGCCGTATTTCCCAGGGTTAAGACTTGCGAACTCGCATTTCTTCTGGTTCCTCTGGTAACGAGCCAGCCGGTTTGCCGCCGCCTCTAGTGTCTGGCTCCATATTAGTGGAGGAGAAACACCGACCATGGCTCTGGCCTTGTTGTGTGCGTCGGTGAAAGCTTTAGCCGCTGCAGAGATTGTTGGAGGTGAAGCAGGAACGGTTTGTTTGGGTTTCAGTTTCGTCGGCGGAGAGACGGCAGCTACGGAGATAACAAGAAGTGCTAGGAGGATGACGACGTGATGAATTATAGCCATGTTTTGGTGGGTGTTCGCAACCTGAAAAGATCACTGATCGGTTATATATATGTAAGATCATTAATATTATTATACATACGAGAAGTATATATTAATTTGAATAATGGAGAGAGATGTGGATTCATATTCCATTGGTGGAAGGAGACAAAATAATACTAGTCGCAAAGGAAGGAGAGGATCATGGCACGTGAAATAGTGATTGATCCCCTGGTGAAGCTGTCTGTGTTGCACTTGCATGTGACAGACAGATACCCAACCCCTATTTAATTTACTTTGTCGTTTTAAAGGCCCACTAATGCTCATAGGGCCAATGGGTCCGGCCCTCAATATTGTTGTTAGTTTTACATCAAATCGGAAAAAAAAACATTAAATCATGGCTTTGCTTTCTCCACGATTGTTCCCTCTTGTATTATGAGGTTCTTATGCGCTGCAAAATCCCGGTCTTTAGTTGTTATGAGGTCGTTTTTATTTGTCATGCACGTTGTATTTGTGTTATATCTTATAGTTAGTCATAAATGCACAGGTAATGAGAAATATTTGTAACAAATTCTGCACAAGGGAAGTGAAAAATGGACCACAACTTCCATCAGAACATATCTCAAACGTTAGTTAATCCTTATGGTATTTCTTTCAAGAAAAAAAATTCAGTGAAAGATCAGTGCAACCTTATTTTCAAAGATTAAATTAGTGATTATATAACAAAATATAGGTCTAACCACGAAGGACCGATTTGTAGGTTATGAAGAAATTAGGGAATTAATTTACCTACGAAAAATTGCATTGTATTAAGATTATAACACATCATTGGAATATTATCGCCCTCATGCCCATTTAACAAATTTTATGCAACAAAAAAAAAAAGTAAAATCAAAATCTAATGAACAATTTTGTTTTTCTCCATTAAAAAGTCAAACGTCTCTAATTACAATTTTTTGACTCAAAATGACTAGTTCACCCTACTCGGCGATCGTGCTCAGATTCGCCGTAAATATCCTCTTCCCTTTCCCACAACCTATTGCGCCACCGGCCTTTGTCTTCACTCCGGCGATGTTTTTCGATTGGTCATTTTTTCCTAAAACGGAATCATCGCTATCGCCGGAAACCCAACCGACTCCACCGCTCTTGGTCAACGCCAAGCTGGCTTTAACAGCCAACGCCGCCATTTCCTCCGCCCTTAGCGGATGATTGAGCCACGTCAGAGGCAAAACAAAGTAAAGCTGCCCGGATCGGAGCTCATCGCTGCCTGAGACTGCTGAAACAGCGTCGTCGAAGTCCATTTCGTCTGAGTTACAGACGAAACTCGTCGGGTTTTTCTGCAAGATCTGCCACACTTTGACCGGAGATGAGAACTCTTGTAAAGTCCCGTCGAACAATATTAGCTTCGCTGAATCTCCCCTTATAATAGATTCACGTGAAACGCAAACTCCCATTTTTGTTATATCTTTGACGAAAAATAAGCAACTCAGTGAGCTGACTCGTGAGTTCAAGGTCTTACTAAAAAGAGATCTTGATGTTGTGTTGTATTGTGTTGTGATTGTGAAAGAGACGACCCTATGACGAGTGTATATATATGAATATCGAGTAAGAAGAAGACAGCATTTAAAATCTGAAGTCCACGTTGGATTTGTCGTGTTGTAGTAAAAAAGGGACACGACAACTCATGGTTTGGTTATTGTTTTCCGGCTAAGTTTACGAAACGATCCCTGGCGCAAAGGGTATTTCGGGAAAGAAGGAGAGATTAACGTGGCGAAGAATGAGAGAGGAATGAGCTTAGGTGGTGGTGGAGGAGCGGGCCACGTGGCGAATAGAGGGATGACCGGCAAGCAGACAAGATTGAGTTGGCCGGGAGGTTTCGCTTCTCCGGTGGGTTAGATCTCACGTTCAGACAATAATAGGGAACTACCATGTGAAAGTGGAGCCCATCAGTGTTCTGGGTCCTATTAGATTCTTTTGGACCCTTTTAGTGGATACAAGAGTCACCTACTGTGATATTATATCTTATTATTCTTTCTTTTTCTGTTTAAATATTTTATTACAATTTTTTGAACAACTACAAATATGAATTTTTTATGTATAATTAATCTGCTTTACAAAAATTATGATATATGAATTTTTACTTGCATCGAGAAACCAGTTCGCCCTAGCTCCTCTTCGCTCCCAGGCGCCGTTTTCGAGAGAGCGAGTTTGTGATGTTCGTGTACTCCCCGGCCGTCGTTTCTTGCCGTTGCCGGGGAGTTGATGGTTGTAGTTGGTAGTTACCGTAGTCCGCCAGCTCCTTCCTTTTCGGCCTTGCGACGGTTCACCGGAGTTCCGCCCTCAGTCTTCTTCCCTCCGCCGATGCTCGCTCTGCTTTCGCCGTCGCATCTCTCTGCTCTTCGCCGCCGCTTTTCTGCACCTCGTGCGTCTCTTCCCGGCTTGTAGGTCGTCACCGCTTCCCTCTTCCGACGCGCTTCCTCTCTCGTGTTGTCGCCGTTGTTTTAAGAGTCGGTCTAGATCGGGCTTATTTTGGTCTGGATGTGCCTGTCGGTTGTGTTGGTTCTTAAAAGTTCTTGGTTGATGGGTTTGTGGTTAGGTTTGTGGTCGTGGGATTTCTGTTGGTTTGGTTAGGTGTTAATTCCGGTCTTGTCGTGGGATGGAGGGTTGGTTATCGGTTTTAGCATAAATGTTGTTACCTCTTCTATTAAGACATATTTTGGGGTAATCCTTGGTCCTAATTTCTTTACTTGCAGATTTTTGGTGTGTTGTGGGGTAAGTTAGGAGCAATTTTCTTTCCGGGTTTCGGTTTCGTTGATTTCGGATGTCTCGGTTGGTTAGGCTTCGTTGGAGATTTGGGTTCTTGTAGGGATTCTATCTAGGAGGTTAGTGAGCGCAAGTGTGTGCGTCTCATCCGTATCCGAAGGTGTTTTAGTAGAACTAGTAGCGGTTCTGGCTTGTCGGGTTATGAAGTCTTGGTCTTTGGGTTTGAGTGTGTGTTTGAGAGTGTGCGAGAGTGTGCCTCTCTGTGGATCTCCTGGCTGCGGGTGTTATCGTTTGGTGGGCCGTGGGCAACTTCGATTTACCTTGTTCTTGGTTCTTTGCGGACGTCAAGATTTGCAAGTGCGGTTGTTATTGCCAAGTTTAGATTATTTCTGATCTATGTTTGTTTTAGTTGTAGGTTTAGTTTCCCGATTTTGGGATTTTCCCGGGCTTTCTTTGTAAAGACGCCGGTCTAGCTGCCTTTTGTTGGGCTTCGTTTCCGGAGATGTTTTTCATCTGCCGGCCTTTGTATTTCACCTTGTTTAATGGAAATATAACTTCAGAGAAAAAAAAAAAGAATTTTTACTTGCATCACATTTGATGAACTGAAGACAATAGGAACTACCATGTCTTTATAAACTTGCTTCAGTTATTCTTTACAAGTTTATTTTCTGGAAATCAACTCTTAATTTTATTATTACATTGATTAATCATGTAATCAATCACAAGCTTTCATTATTTTATTATTACTTTTTATTTCGCATGAATGTGACATTAATGAGAAGGCACCCAAATAATTGAGGAGGTGTAGTGCTACTTTCTTATGTTGGACAATTATGCAAAAAACTGTATAGACTTGCTTGTTTTGTATTGTGTTCACGATATTATGTGTATACTTTAATTACTTTGTTAAAGTATCATATAAATATCTAGTAAACATCTAAGGACAAAGGTAAATATTTTGCCCTACCATTCTATTACTTTCTGAATATAAAAAAATAACTCAAACTTACTATTTACATACACAAAAATATCTTCACTATGCTTTACGTGGGAGAATCATCCACGTCTCCACCGAAAATCAGCTAAAGGCAATTTTTATATAATAATAATATATTTGATATTTTTTACCAAAAAAAAAAATATATTACATACGTAGAACTTGTCCCAATAACCATTTTAAAATAATGGTTCGTCGGATCTAGTGGATAGTGATCTCCCACGGTGGTGCCATACATATATAATTATTACATGAGGTGTGAAATTAGGCACTTTATTTGGTTATCTAGAAAGAAAGAAAGAACTATTGGTTACAGTAAGTTTTATTGTTTTTCCTGTTGATTATCCGTAAGGTGGAATTTTTAACATGCTTCATATATAACAAGATGATTTCAGAATTAGAACATGTGATTAGATGATGATACTAACACACACACACACGCTTATAGAATCTACTGTTACAGTATCTTGGAAACTAATGCAAGATTTCTACTATACATTGCTATGAATCCGATCTCGCTAGGATATAAAATAGAATTCTGTCCCCAGGAAAATTTAATAACTCTTTTATTAATTGTATACTAATTCCAGAGGTTTAAGACTTAAGAGAGAATCTGCCTGCAATCTGCATTGTTATGTGCTGTCCCACGCCAATGTAATTGTCTGTGTTCTTTCATGTCACGAGATTTAAGACCAACCACAGACCAATACTGTTTTATTTATAAGCTAATTAAACCACTGTTTTGTTTAATATTCACACCCATGCACATTAATTACACGGTAAGGTCCATACTGAGCTAGCTGATTAGACTAAATTATCTCCACTTGCTATTCGCCAGTCTATTTAACTAACATAATATAAATACTAGATTTTGACCCGCACTTCTAAGTGCGGGTATAATTTTCTTTACAAATTTTACTTTTTATTCATTTTATTAATAGTAGTTTAGATTTTTAATTATGTAATCTAATTTTGATTATAATTGTTTAACCAACATTATAAACAGTGAATTAGCAATTTAGTTTTTTTTAAATGGATTATGTGTTATTTGGAAAAGATATATCGTAAGGATTAAGAGATTAAAATAACGATTTCGCATTATATATTTTAATCTGTGTTGTATCGTAAGATCATGTTTGGAAAAAATATATATATATATATATATGTGAAAACAACTATTGTAAAAGTTATGTGGTATATGTTTAATTGTTATTTTATTTATCTAAAATATTATTTTATAAAATACATGTTGTAGTCGTATATATAATTTGCAAATTTGATGGAACTATCCGTTAAAAACTTCATTCAAACATAAAGCATAATTTGACGCTTCAAATATTTGAATAATATAAGTATGAAATCATTTTAATATTTTATTAATTTTAAAATATATCAACTAAAATTATTTACAATATGCGAATTTTTTATAGAAAATTTATAATCGAGATTGGCTAATTAATTTTTCAACCCGTTTAATTAATTAAATATTTTTCAGTTTCATGGAAAAACCTGCTAAAAAGTACAATCGTAAAAACATCAATCGTAATATATGTATATATATATATATATATATATATTTGAAACAAAAAAATATATTAAAATATATTATAAATATATTTTGAATTAAATCATAAATTAGAGAATCTTAATTTATATATAATAGTTGATGTATAAATTATTAAATATATTTATCAATTAATTTGTTTTGATTTTAATTAATTAGGAAAGTGGAACCCATTAGATTTTGGTTGTTTGGCTACATGTTTAATAATTGTCTTGTTTGGAAACATGGATTGTAGAGATAATAAATCAAATATAAATTGTTTTACAGTTTTACCCTTAATGAAGGTTACAAATCCTAATAATATCAAGGGCAAATTCCGAGAACAACATTTATGTACCATGGCAAACCTTCCTGTTTTAATAGTATAGATATCACAAGAGTATCACAAACCAACCATTTCAGTCATTTGTATATTCATAGTTAACACAAAAAGAAAGAAGAGATTGGACATATTTGGGGAAGAACAAGAAAAAGCCCATCATGTTTAGGACTAGTAGCAAGTTTTAAGGCCCAAACATTTTTTTTTGTTTGGCGGCAAACTGATTATGAGACCCAATGGGCCATTTAGAAAATACATGAATACAAAGCCGAAGGAATAAAAGATTTACAAAGCATTATGGGCCACTTACAAGCCCAAATCTAGTTATGATTGGATATATCCTAAAGAAAGATCGCGATTCACACATGTCACTCTAGCGCGGCCACATGTCAATCAGAGAACCGAGACATGTAGAACTCCGATGAGAGTTTGACCACCGGAAGAACGCTTGGATCGCCATCAGCTTCGACTTCATGCTAGCTTTTTCAAGCAATCCATCACAAAGCGCACATAGAGAAAGTTATACTTCATTGATTCCTTCTTGGTCACCACATATCTGCGCTACTTACGGTTAATCATGAACAATATTATCACGATCTTCAATATAGTGTTTGTCGAGTCCATTCAACGCGATTGAGCCAATGATCCAACGGTGAGGAAAGCACATAGCAACACGGAAGAAAAAGAGGAAGAGATCTACAACGCCGTGAGGGATAGCCCCGTGGAAAAGACTGGAAGAGCTTGGAATAGCTCCGGAACAAAACCGATAGGAACTCGGGAAGAGAACCGGACAAGAGATCTGTATTGATTTCAAAGCGAAAGCAAAACGAAACTGATGATCTCTCCTTATTTAGTGCACAATTGAAGAGAATCATCATATAAACAAAAGTAACCAAACCGTCGACCAAAACTAGATTTATGTGAGGCGGATGTTTAGAGAGAGGGCAGAGAAACGTTCGCAAATAGAGAGTTAGTCGTATAATCAAAGTTAGTAATCTATTTAAGGCCCAAACATTATATAGATCTAGGGCATGTGCATTTCTTTATAAGAGAGAAAAAACGAAGAAAGCATGAAAAGATGTTCTCATTATCATCACATACAATTAACAGACGATGTTTTAATATGATAACATGATCACTCAAGTTGGCCATACCACACCCCTTGGATCTTCACATCCTTTGGTACCTTGGCACCCAAGTCAGTATCAGACGGCTGAAGACTCTCAAACACTCCGATAACTTCTCCTGTCTCCGGTTTGCTCTTTGTCACTTTCAAAGTGATCTCTCCCACCGAAGCTGCCGTGTTCTTCACGTTCTCCTTTGAAAGCTCCTCTTCGTCTCCTCTGCCTCCAGCTGGCAATGCCACGGCATTGTCATATCCTGTGGATCCACCACGACCCTTTGGGTCCAAGAAGGACGAGCCACGGTATGAGGGGACTAAGAATTTTCCAGTGAAGCTGTCTGGTTTGCCTGAGGCGTCAAGCTGCTTGACTGTGAAGAGGAATGGCACACGCTCGCCTCCTGGAAGCTGGACAGTCACTGCAGCGTAGTCTATTCCATCTTCTTCCTTGAAGTTGACGCTTCCGTCTGAAGAAACCTGCACGAAACCAATCAATCACAAACCCTAAACAAAACAAAAAGCAGAATGTTTCTTGCGGTGGAAGCAATCAAACCTCGAAGGGTCCTTCGATCTCGTCAAGAGTGTAGGTGAGACGGGTCATGAGCTTGGTGTTCTGGAAATCAGGAGGAGCGTTCTTGCTTACACTGTCAGCCTTGACGGTGAAGGAAGTAGGCTCGAAGCAGAACTTCTTGCCAGCGTACTTTCCGGGCTTGAAGGAGAATGTCTCAGAGCCACCGTCAATAGTTGGGCATTGGTTGGCCGTTCCAGTTCCCTTCACTTCCATGTATGTCTTGCTCTGTATCTCGTCATAAGTCAGTCTCTTCGGAGCTCCCTCTGCACTTGCTCCCTTTCATTACAACACAAAGATACAACTTTAATTCAACAAATTGATCGAAATAAGATTTTCAATTTGTAAAATCATATCCAGATCATATTATATAAGAGTATCAAATCGGTGTGTGAGCATTTGTTTAGTAGTTGTGATTGCATCTACACGTTGAAGATAATTTATATCCACTGTGTTTTAGTTATTAACTCTGTTTCTTGCTCAATCTGTTCACAATAAATTTTATGGAAGAAGAGTTTGTAATAAAAAGAAAGATACCGAGACGACGAGAGCAGAGGTTGCGAGAGCGAATCCTGAGATTTTGACAGCGTCGGAACATTTTCCGGCGAGGTCCTTGAAGTCTGATTGGAAGGAACAAGTGAGGCGAGCAGAAGAAGTTTCTAGCCCGAATGATTTGCCGACGGTCTGAGTCGACCGGAGGTGAGCACTGCCATGAGAAGGAGCGGTGGCAATTTTCGCCGACTGGAGGAATGTGGCGGCGGATTGGAGAGAGGCGGCCATGGCCACAAAGTCTCTCAGATGGTTTACGTTTTGGTTATTCTGATCCGAAGCAGAGGAGAAAGTAAAGACTAGGGGGAGAGAGATAAGATTGGGATAAGGCGAGGATTTTAATTGGTTTGTTTCGTGGGAATCGGAGTGACTGGTTTCTTATGTTGCCACGTGTCTAAATCTTAAGTGGAGATATGGATGCTGACATGTATATGACCAAAAAATGTTGTTAAAAGTTTTTAAAATACTTAACCAACTGAGGCACTGAACTGAGCTAATGGGCCATTGATACTAATATAAATCGCCAACTGTTGCTGTACAATATAAGTGTTGAACTACAATGGTTGCAACTTACAAGTGTCCTCACCAGTGTGTTGGAGCCTGGAGGTGCTTTTGCACCAGGTCTAAGGCCCAAAGTAAAATATTTGTATTAGAGTTAAAGAGTCTTTTTTTAGTCAAATAATTTAGTTTATAGTGGTCTGAATACCTTGATGGCTCCTCTAGTGTTTAGAGCTGGGCCTGGTTAGGCTTAGAGCTTGATGGCTCCTCTAGTATTTGAGGCTTGATACCTTGATGCTTGTAAGGGTTCTAAGTCCATTTAATATTATCAATATCAGTTGCCAAGAAGAAAAAAATGGTTAAAGTGATGTTTCATCAACAACTATTCTTTGGGTAAGCATAGTTCTCCCCATATTGCCTACCAGAGAGATTCTATTAACGAATACATATGTTAAATTATGAATTATGGCTTCACCTTTTATGCTTTCTAAAGATTTGATGCTGAAAATTATTAGGAGTTGAAACAGACGTGTTGTGTAGTTCTTTGCTTCATATATCTCATAAGTATTCTGAACCTCCAAATTTTACTTGTTACACGTTTACTATTAGGCAGGAATTGATATTTCATAGATTAGATTTAGTTATAACTTTGTTATGTAGTTCACTAGTCTGGTCATGTTGCAGACTCGATATGTTACTTATGAGTTGGGCTTCCTTAAAGTGGGGCAGACGAGCCCAGTTGGTTTTGCCTTAAGGCTTGTTTTGACTTAGTGTACCTGTTGACTGTCGTCTTCCTTGATGCAAAAACCGAACCGAATAGCTGAAAACCTAATACAGGTCATATAGAGTTAAAATCTGTAGAATAAAAGAGGCACTCAGAATGAGTAGGAGGTTTTGACTCATCAATATGAATCAGATGACAATAAACAATCCTCATCATGCCTTTCTTCTTTTCAATCAAACTTTTTTTGTGTGAAAAACTATAAGCAGAATAAATAGGATCCCTCTCAGACAAATGCCTCGATTGTCCCCATGATTTAAAGAATGGATTCATCGGACTCGTCATCTATTGGTTCTTCATCACTGAGAAATCCTACTAGTTAGTTCAGCTCAAAATTAACGAAGAAGAAAAGAAAAGTAATTCTCTCAGACAAATGCCTCGTTTGTCCCCATGATTTTATGAATGGATTGATCGGACTCGTCATCTATTGGTTCTTCATCACTGAGAATATTTTCCTTTTAACAAACAAAAAATCAAATAAATTCACTAAAAACCGATTGGAGCTAAGAACACCATGCTGATCGAAAACGATTTTTTGAACAAAATAGTAACTACTCAAGCACCTGCTTATTCATACGAAAAAGACAAAGGAAGGAGTACGAAAACGATGTAATTTTGAAGGGACTAAGGTTTTCATTGTAGCTCAGATTGGAGATTGTACTGAATTTTCAGATTTGACGGTAGCCGTCTCATTTATACCAGAATGAGATAGGGTTAGGGCTTTCGGTCGCCAACTTCTTAAAACGGGAGCCAATAAAAATGGAACAATTCCAATTTTGCATCCACTATCTCAACTTCTTAAACCAGTCCAGAGTTACGGCCCAGTTCTGGATAGTTCAGAAAACGGCCCAGATTGTGATATTATGACTAGGTCTAAGCATACTGTTAGTAACGAGTACGGTTCGGTATTAAAAATCACTATTCGAAGTGTACCTTAAAAGAATGGATTGGATAGTAGCGGATACGAATCGAGTATGAGTCCAGTCGGATATTGAAAATCACTATCCATTGTTACCCAAACTAAACATTTCGGATAATTTGGGTAATTCAGATACTCAAACTTTTGTAAACTCTAAACCTAATGATACATACAAGAGATTCTTTTTCCATCAAATAAATGTCTAACTCATTTCGAGAATCTTCAACATCTACATCCATATACATTGCCCCCCCCCCCCCCCCCCCCCCCCCCATTGTCCAAAAGGATATCTTTCACCATCAACAATTTTTGCTACATCTTTTAATTCATCAGAATTCACCTCATTGCTTCCATTATCAACACATAAAGTAGTTTGTTTCTACACCTTTCGTCGTCATCATTGTGGCTAAGGTGAAGCAGTTTGTTTTGATTTGATCCATGTGTACTGTTATGTTTTGTGATGTTTAGGTTAGGATTAAACTGGTTTCGCTGATTGATTTGTGTTAGGTGTTTAGGGTAGAGTATAATATTGATATGATAATTTAAAGTATATTGATATGATATATAGTATATCAACACATACTGACTATATATATATATATATATATTATATTTATAATCTATTATTGTATTTGACGAATTGAGAATTGAGAATTAAGAAAAAAGCCAAGCTGGTAGAAGTTGTTGAGTATTACGTGATTGTGATAATGGAATTGATATTATGTGTTGATTGAGATCATACGTGAGAACATATATGGCATGTTAAATGGATTAGGTCGTAAACCGAAAACTCGTTGTTTGATTGATGGCATGTGTGAAATAGTGTGGTAGGTGTTTGAGGTGGGCGTTGCTTGCGGAACACGCGACATATGCCGAAAAGAAAGTTGCATGTTCTGGTTGCTTGTGAGACACACAACATGTGTCGAGAAGAAAGTCGCGTGTCATAGGTGTCGTCAGAGGGGGTGACGAGCCACATGTTGTGGATGTTGTGAGGGCATGTTGCGTCTTGTGGAAGTCGGTATGATCTATATGTGTATATGGATCCGGTGGCAAGATCATAGTTCAGATTTAAGTCGGGTACGAGCTATATGCTTATATGGATCCGGTGGCTCAAATTAGTGTTGTAGCCGATTCAGGTACGAGTGAGAGGCGTCTATGGACCTGAAGGTCATGATGTTTCCATTGTTTGTTGCGTATTATGTTCTCTCACTATATAAGTGTTATATAATATTTCTTACGGTTATTTAATTTTCGTCTAGGCGTTAAGTCGTGTAATGATCATATATAGTGAGTTAGTCCAAATCGTTATAGAGTAATCTACAATTATTCACCCTTCTTTCTTTTCCTTTCATTTTCCTTCCAGGACTAGTAGCATAAATATATTACTGGTTGAGTTGATAACTTTGAACATAAAGAAGCATACGCAAAATTCTTGGGACCATGAAAAGATATGTCGGCTACCCTTCAAACGTAAACGTTTATCCTAACAATTTCGTTTCCGGTTCGCTGGGAGCGGGCTGTTACAATACATATGGTGGAACAAGTGGTCAAAGCAAGTGCGCCATTAAACTTTGGATTGTCATATGATTTGATTTCGTAAGGCCCAAATTCTGGCCCAATGAATAAGGCAAAACACTCGGTCTGCATGAGAGGATATTGAACTCTCAGGGTTTTTGAGTTATTCATTGAGCTCAATTTCACTTCTCTAGGTCGCCTTGTTCCTTTACCCAAAACCTAACCGCCACTGATTCCGATTTATTGTAGTAACCCTAAATTCGAGGGCACTGCTTACACACCTTCAGAATCGACCTTGCTTGGGAAAATCTATCCGAGGAAGCAACGGTTTGCTAAGTTTAGCCGGCTTAATCTATGGCCGCTGTAAAGGATTCGGGCTTGGAAGCCCTTGAGAAGCTTAAGTCAACTGAGCCACCAGTTTTTCTAGCTCCAAGTTCTATATCTGAAGTGGCTCGTGTTGCATCTCAGTACCTCTTCACCAAGTTGAAGCCGCACAACCCTAAATCTCCTTTTGATGAGCTCTTGGTTGATGGTTTTGATGCCGAGCAGATTTGGCAGCAAATTGATTTGCAGTCTCTCCCTTTGCTGTCAAGCTTGCGACAGGAAGTAAAGAGGTATGCTAAAAACCCTGTAGAGATTCGTAAACTTGGGAAATTAGCCATCAAGGTTTCTCATGAGGATGATGTTGATGAAATGGATATGGATGGGTTTGACTCGGATGATGATAATGTTGATGAGGATGATGGTAAAGAGCTAGAAGCTAACGAAAGCGAAGGAGAAGAGGAAGAAGACGATGGAGAAGATGAAGAAGCTGAGGAAGAGGAAAACGATGGAGACAATGAAGGAATAGAGGACAAGTTCTTCAAGATAAGAGAATTGGAGGAATTTTTGGAGGAGGGTGAAGCAGAAGAGTATGGGACAGACTACAAAAACAAGATTGGAGTGTCAAAGGGAAAGAAACAAAATTTGAGGGATGATGATGAAGACGAAGAAGATGATGAGGAGGAAGAAGAAGATGAAGAGGTAAGCACATCAACAGTCAAATCAACAATGCTCAGGAATATAAAGTGGCTTTTGTCTTTAACAATATCTTAGTTTTTCTATCTAATGACCTTTGGTTTGTTCTTATCCTCTAGTTTGGTGCTTTCGCTAGTGGAGACAACGAAGAGGCAGACAAATTGGGAAAGGCCAGGTAAGGTTCCTGTGTTCTCTGTTCTCTGTTGTACACTGAATGAGCTAATTTGAGAATGAACAAACGAGATTAGGCAAGCTTTCTACATTGTTAATCCTTATCAATTATAATTAGGTATGAAGATTTCTTTGGAGGTAAAAAGAAAGAGAAAAAAGTGTCTTTCAAAGATGTAACTGAAGATGAGGAAGCTGGAAATGAAAACCAAGTACTATCTCAGCTTTACTCTTTCTTAAGCATCGTGATATGCTATGACTTCATCTCTCATTAATGAATTTTTTCATGAGATCTGACTAATTCGTTCTTCCTTTAGGGCAATGAAAAGCTCTCTACCCATGAGAAAGAACTACTAAAGCTTCAATCCAAGATTGAACAGATGGAGAAAGCTAACTTAGATCCAAAACACTGGACAATGCAGGGAGAGGTACACATCCATGTTTTCCTCCACAATTAACCTGTTAAAAAATTAATGTTGCTTTCTCTAGCTAAAGTTATGCATGATTTTTCTTGTTGAAAGATAACTGCTACTAAGAGGCCAAAGAATAGTGCTCTAGAAGTTGATTTAGATTTTGAGCACAATGCTAGGCCTGCTCCTGTAATCACAGAAGAGGTCACAGCCTCACTTGAGGATATGATCAAAAGCAGAATTGTTGAGGTAACTACTTCTGGCTGTGATGTGTAACAACAGTCTCCTTTGTTTGTTCCTCTTGACTTTGCCTAACTTATCTTGTGTCTTCTTAGGCTCGTTATGATGATGTTCAACGAGCACCTAGTCTGCCCACTAAAGCCAAGAGAGAAGCCAAAGAAATGGTGAGTTTCATTGAAGAGCTATTACCCTTGTTCTCAGTTCTCATCTTTCTGGTTAACTGTGGGTGGATATCAGTATAATCTGTTTGGTTACATTTGTAAATATGCAGGACGATAATAAAAGCAAGAAAGGTCTTGCCGAAGTTTACGAGGTTTGTATGATCTACCAGATTTTATTGTGTTTTATGTTTTAGAGAGAGAACCAAACTTGCAAATGTGTCTGGTCCTCTCGGCTATTCGCAGGAAGAATACGTTCAGAAGGCTAATCCAGCTTTTGCTCCAGCAACTTTCTCTGATGAACTAAAGAAAGAGGTTCCCACATTTTTCCTGTTTTATTTGTTTACCTTATGGATCTTCTCCCTTCTATTTTTCAGTCTCTATATCACACACTCTTTTTTTTGTTTCTATAAATGTGAAATCAGGCAAGCATGCTATTCAAGAAACTATGCCTGAAGTTGGATTCTCTCTCTCACTTCCATTTTACACCTAAACCAGTATGTTTTTCGTTCAGGTCCTAAATGGTATGTTTACACATTGTTGCTAGGCACTGAAACTGTTTTCTGTTACTCCAAAATTTTCAGGTAATAGAAGAAATGTCTATACAGACAAACGTCCCAGCCATAGCAATGGAAGAGGTAATGTCTATACATTTGTTTTTGTTTGTATGTTTGAGATCTGAGAACCATTGTATTTAACAACTTGTTCTCTGTTTATGGTGGGTGTAGGTTGCGCCAGTGGCAGTCTCAGATGCAGCAATGCTTGCTCCAGAGGAAATATTTGCTGGGACAGGCAAGATTAAGGATGAGTCTGAGCTTACACAGGAAGAGAGAAAGAGAAGGAGAGCTAAGAAGAAGAGAAAGTTTAAAGGTAAGGAAGTGAATAACAAAGGGAATACATTGTTAAAGTTATTGTTACTAAGCTCTTTTACTTTTGACTTGTGGAACAGCTGAATCTGCAAATCAACCTGTGAAGAAGGCGCAGGATACTACTACAGATATCTCTTAAACTGGTATTTTTTTGGTGCTTGAACATACTAGATGTTTGAGAATATAAAAAATCATCAAATGTTGAACGTTGAGTACTCTCTCGAAAAAACAGGCAATGAAAGAGAGGAGAGGGTGTTACAGAGGCAGATTCAAAGTCAAAAGAGTTCACTCTAGAGCAAATCAAGTCTGCTTCAAGATTGTCAACAGTTTTTGCATGTCAGAAATATTATTTTAGCATTTTTCATACAAATTACCTTTATTCGAAAGAGATAATTCAGAAATGTTAGTTTTCTTAATATTCAAATTTTATTCTTGGGTTGGACGTGGAGTAAAGCATGGTTCCTCCTTTAAAATTGCTAAGAACATGCAATGCTGAATACATAAAAACGTCTTTGTACCGGGGACTCAACTCATCGTATTGTATCGACCAGCCTAAACTCCCTAAGTGATGAATATGAAATCGTATGCGTATTAAACAATGCAATCAAAGCCATGCACAGGGCACAACATGCTTAGGCAATGAGTTTCTAAACTATTTGCCGGTTTAATATGAATTTAACTTGTACTGCCCTTACTCTTATCCAAGCTACAATGTGAAGGAATTATTTGTGGAGAATTTGGTTTTATTAATTAACAAACAGCTGGAGTAGCTCAGTTGGTTAGAGCGTGTGGCTGTTAACCACAAGGTCGGAGGTTCGACCCCTCCCTCTAGCGTTTTTTTGTTTGTGTAACAAACGCCGGATATTCGTAAGATTATGCTGAGGAGGTCAACGTTAAACTTGAGGTCCCAACCGTCAATTGAAGAGCCATTTCCGATATTTTCTGTTTTGGTTTTGCTTCAATTTCATCGACTCAATTTAGATAGAGAGTGACTGAAGGAGAGAAACATGGCGATGGTTTCCGTCTCCAACTCATTTCTCACCTTTCATTCTCCAAATCATCTCCGAATCAGCCGGTAATCGATTCTGCATTTGCTTTATTGATTTTGTATCGAAATAAATTTTGGTTTTCGCTTCAAACTTGTTGTCTATATTTTGTAGAAGAAGATTCTCTACCATGGCTTCTTCGTCTTCAGCTACCAGAGTGAGAGTCACAGAAGGTGAAGGCAATTTGCCAAAACTCGTCCTCACTTCTCCTCAGAACAGGTAAAACAAACTCAATTTTGTTCCTTTTTTTACTTACTTTCATCAATATCTTGTACAAAATTGATCCTTTTTATTTGGGGGTGCAGCGAAGCTGAGATATATCTCTTTGGAGGCTGCATTACATCATGGAAAGTTGCGAGTGGAAAAGATCTTCTTTTTGTTAGACCAGATGCTGTCTTCAATAAGATCAAACCCATAAGGTCTCATCTTCAAATCTGTTACTCTTTATTTACCACAAAATGTCTTCTTTCTTCTTACAATGCTTGTTATTGGATTAGCGGAGGGATTCCACATTGTTTCCCACAGTTTGGACCTGGAGAAATTCAGCAGGTACTTTTGCTTTTTTAGTGTTTTCTCGATTGATCAAACCTGAATCATGATTCCATTGTTTTGAACCACTTTGGAATGAATCATTAGCATGGATTTGGAAGGAACATGGACTGGTCTGTTGTCGATTCTGAGAATGCAGATGACAATGCTGCTGTAACTCTTGAGCTCAAGGATGGTCCTTATAGTCGAGCCATGTGGGACTTTGGTTTCCAGGCTCTATACAAGGTTTGGTGTCAATCCTTAATCACCCTTTTGATCAATGGAACTCACTCGTTTATGTCAAAGTGTCATACAGTTTTTGTTTTTGGTTTGGTTGCTTTAGGTCGTTGTTGGCGCGGACAGCCTTTCCACCCAGCTTAAAGTTACAAACACAGACAACAAAGCATTCTCTTTCAGCACCGCACTGCATACTTACTTCCGTGTAGGTATTCTCAAAGGTTACTTTTTGAAATGCTCTAGTTTCAGTATCAATCAGTTTTGTTATTGAAGTTGTGATTTTTTTCCCATGATCTGATACCATGTTTTGCAAATTGAGTCCATGTAGTTAACTTTTTCCGTCTTATAACTTTCTTGGGTTCATCAGGCTTCTGTCACGGGAGCATCTGTGAGGGGTCTAAAGGGTTGTAAGACTCTTAATAAGGATCCTGATCCTAAAAACCCTATAGAGGGTAAAGAAGACAGGTTAGTTCCTCTTCACCAGAAGTATATTTGCATAACTACAGATCTTGTTGTCTTTGATACATCATATTTCAGACATTCTAACTCCTTATTTTCAAACAATTCAGGGATGCAGTCACTTTTCCTGGATTTGTGGATTGCGTCTATCTTGATGCCCCTAATGAATTGCAGTTTGATAATGGCTTGGGTGATCAAATAATCATCAAAAACACAAAGTACGTTGATCAAAACACTTATGTGGCTTTTATGATTCCATTTCAGAAATTGTTATGTGCCTCATGAATGATAGCTGTATTTGGAAAATGAAAATGCAGTTGGTCGGATGCTGTCTTGTGGAACCCGCATACTCAGATGGAGGCTTGTTACAGAGACTTTGTATGCGTGGAAAATGCTAAGGTATGTCAGTTTGCACCCTAAGCCTTACAAAACATATATACTTTTCATAACTGTTGCGTGTCTGTCAGCTTGGGGATGTGAAGCTAGAGCCGGGACAGTCTTGGACAGCAACACAGCTTCTCAGCATCAGTTGAAAACAATCGTGTACTCTTGACTTTTGTTATCTTGTCTCATGTATCCATTTTCGTAAGCAATAAAAGTTTGATGTATCCATTCTTGTGTGAATGAGACAAGCTTCTTCTTAGTTGGGGAGTCGATGTAATTATCTCCTCAGTGGATGTTGAGATGTGTGAATGAACGGTCCTGGTTAGTTAGTTCTGGACAGTAATGGATGAGGCTGGATGCCATGTACCCTTGGCTTCCTGTCCTGCTGGACTGGCGAGCTGGAGAGCTTGCTCGTCATCATGCTGGCACCTCACCAGATGAGCATGAGGATGGGTGTGGTTTTCAATCCCGAGGCATTAGAGCTGTTTCTTGTGAGCAAAGTATTTGTGCTTTATCCATGGCTCAAACGGCTCGAGTCCCCAAGCCCAGACTCAAGACCTCCGACATCGCCAGGATGCTCGGCTTCGGTATCGGCGATGATCGACGATCATCAATCAAGTGAAACAAATATGTGAAGAGAAGGAAAAGACGATTTTGTTCAGGCCTTATGTCTATTGGGCTTATAAAGCGTATTTAAATTGGCTGTCTTATCTTTCTAAAAATTTTGGTTTAATTTAGGCGGGCCAAAATGTTAGTTTGGCCCGTGCATTATTAAATGGGCCTATATTAATTTAATAAAACCAGGCTTTAAAAACCGCGTTTGGTACGCGGGTTTAACGCGGTTTGGCACGCATATCGAGGTCGTTTTATGTCGGTTTACATGCCAAACCGTGTCCGACCCGTGTCTGATCCAAGTGTGACCCGTGTCCGATTCAAGTGCGGCCCGTGTTTGACCCGTGTGTTTTGACCCGTTTGACTTTTTTTGTTTGACCAATTTAAATGGGCTTTTAATTGAGCCTAGAATCTGGACTGGATTTAAATGGGCTAATAGCCGGAAAAGACTTGACTTCTCCTCTTCTTCCTCTAGTTCCGGCGAAGAACCTCTTTTCGGAAGAAGAAGAAGAAGAAGATGGGAACTATGGGGAGAGCATTGTATAGTGTAGGATTCTGGATCCGGGAAACCGGTCAAGCACTTGATCGGCTCGGTTGTCGCCTCCAAGGGAAAAATCACTTCCGAGAAGAGCGTATGTCTTTCGGGATCTTTCTTATTTCCATTCGAATCCTAATTTGATTTCTCGCATCCGAATGTTTGGGTAATTCTATGCAATCGGGTCATAGTTTAGATTTGGTAACATGAATGCGTTTTTCTCATCACGATCCGAGTTTTCTCTGATGTTGATGATTGACTATGTCATTATTGATTAGAGACTTAAGAAGAGCTTAGGATCAAATGAAGCTTCTGCTTAGCTTTCCTACGCAAACCTTTATTAACTCCTGAAATTCTTGTTTCCAGTATCGAGGCACCGCACGCTAATGAATGTTTTTGACAAAGCCCCTAGTGTGGATAAAGAAGCTTTCGTGGCTCCTAGCGCTTCTATCATTGGTGATGTCCATGTGGGACGAGGTTCTTCCATTTGGTATGGATGTGTCTTAAGAGGTACTCCGACCATGCCAAATCTGCTTTCTTTCAGAGCAAAGACACTCTTTGATTCAGACATTTCACTAGTTTCTAGCAGCTTATTTTGCTTCTCTGCAGGAGATGCTAACAGCATCAGTGTCGGAGCTGGGACCAATATTCAGGATAACTCTCTTGTCCACGTTGCTAAGTCCAACTTAAGCGGGAAGGTCTTACCTACTGTCATTGGAAACAATGTCACTATTGGTAAAATTCTCTATACATTTTCTGTCACCAATCTGAAGAGTGAAATTTTATAGCTAGGGTAATGTATAAAGCAAGTTGAATCTGGAGCAGGTCATAGTGCTGTTTTACATGGCTGCACTGTCGAAGACGAGGCTTATATTGGTACAAGTGCAACCGTGTTGGATGGAGCTCATGTTGAAAAGCAAGCCATGGTTGCTTCAGGTGCTCTTGTCAGGCAGAACACTAGAATTCCTTCCGGCGAGGTTCCTGTAGACACACTCTTATTATGTTGACCTTCTTTGCTTAAAAAGCTTTGGCGAAGTGTATGGTCTCAGTCTTGCTTCTAATCTCTTAACACAGGTTTGGGGAGGGAATCCAGCTAGATTTCTGAGGAAGGTGACAGAAGAAGAAAGGGCCTTCTTCTCCAGTTCGGCTTTAGATTACTCCAACTTAGCTCAAGTTCACGCCGCAGAAAACACAAAGAACTTGGACGAGACTGAGTTCAAGAAGCTTCTTTACAAGAAGAACGCTCGAGATACAGAGTATGACTCAGTACTCAATGATCTCACTCTCTCTGAGAATGTACCAAAAGCAGCTTGAGACTTTTTACTTGTGCCGCCTTGAGAATCTTTGATTCATGTTGGATTTGAAAGAGAAAAAAACAAGAACTTTGATTTCCTACTTCTCCAATAAAGTTTTCTTGAGCTTAAGGTCCATTGATTGACCAGCGCTAACTGAGAAAGTAAAGTTTTCAGCTTTGTCTGAGAAAATTCTGAGGGTCTTTGTTCTCTTGCAACTTAAGCAAAAAAGTTGTAACCTTTTTTTTGTCTAATAAATGGTTGGATCAGACATTTCTCGTATTTAGGATGACCTTTTGTTTTCACATGCTCATATAGAGATTGCTATCAGGGCTCTGCTTGCTTCTATTTATTTCGTCTGTGGAGACAAAGTAAGCCAAGGAGTATCATCGTCTTCCGTTCACATGTTCGCATGTTTGCCTCGTTTGAGATTTGCTCATGTGCGAAATTTTGTCGTCCATGCAGACCATATGTTCGACGAATTGCTGCAACGAGACATCTCATCGCTCAACTCTCAACTATCGTCTTACCTCCGAGGAGGAAACCCAAATGACACCTTGGGTCTCTTTCTTAAGATGCATCGAGGTAGCCTTGATCTCAGCTCGCATACCTTCACTCCGGTTCTCGGTGCCTGTTCCTTCTTATATCCAGAAACAGGACGCCAAGTTCACGCCTTGATGATCAAACAAGGCGCTGAGACAGGAACCATATCCAAAACTGCGCTTATTGACATGTACTCAAAGCATGGACAATTGGTTGATTCCGTTACGGTATTCAAGAGCGTAGAGGATAAAGATGTCGTATCATGGAACGCTCTGCTTTCAGGTTTCCTTAAAAACGGTAAGGGTAAAGAAGCTCTTGGCGTGTTCGCAGCTATGTATAGAGAAAAAGTAGAGATCAGTGAGTTCACTTTGTGTTCTGTTGTTAAAACATGTGCCTCTCTCAAGATTTTGCAGCAAGGGAAGCAAGTTCATGCCATGGTGGTTGTCACGGGACGTGATCTAGTTGTTTTAGGAACTGCAATGATTAGTTTCTACTCTAGTGTAGGGTTGATGAGTGAAGCCATGAAGGTTTATATCAGTTTGAATGTTCATACGGACGAGGTGATGTTGAACTCTTTGATATCAGGTTGCATACGAAACCGAAACTACAAGGAAGCGTTCTTGATTATGAGTAGGCAGAGACCCAATGTGAGAGTGCTCATTAGTTCTCTTGCTGGTTGCTCTGATAACTCTGATCTGTGGATTGGTAAACAGATACACTGTTTCGCCTTACGTAATGGTTTTGTTTCAGACTCTAAGCTATGCAATGGCTTAATGGATATGTACGGCAAATGCGGTCAGATTGTACAAGCGTGTGCTCTGTTCAGAGCTATTCCGTCAAAAACTGTGGTTTCTTGGACGAGTATGATAGATGCTTATGGGGTTAATGGGGATGGCGTTAAAGCTCTTGAAATCTTCAGTGAAATGTGTGTAGAAGGAAGCGGAGTTTTACCTAATTCAGTGACATTCCTCGTTGTTTTATCAGCTTGTGCACACGCAGGATTAGTTGAAGAAGGTAAGGAATGTTTTGGTATGATGATGGAGAAGTATCGGTTGGTACCAGGAACAGAGCATTACGTATGCTTCATCGATATCTTAAGCAAGGCTGGTGAGACAGAGGAGATATGGAGATTAGTTGAGAGAATGATGGTGAGCTGTAACGGAAACCTTCCTTGTGCTATATGGGTGGCGGTGCTTAACGCTTGTAGTCTTAATATGGATGTAAGGCGAGGTGAATATGCAGTAAGGATGCTTATGGAAGAGACGGGTCCTGAGAATGCAAGCATCTTTGTGTTGGTTTCGAATTTCTATGCAGCGATTGGGAAGTGGGATATGGTTGAAGAAATTAGGGAAAGGTTGAAGAAGAAAGGTTTGGTTAAAGCAGCAGGACACAGCTCATTCATATGAATCACTTTGGTTTTTCTCTGCATTAGTCTTCATCTTTATTAAACACTTGATACTACACTTCAGCTACTGGTTTGTTATAGAAACAGAACAAATTCACTCAAGTCCAAAGCATTCTTACTTCCGTTGAGCTTTTTGATTGTAGGCAAAAAAAACCCCTTAAAACGTAGTCGTTCCGGTAGTTCCTGCGATAAAAAAAAAAAAAAAGCCTTGGAGCGGAGGTTTAGGTGTTGGTTGCGATTAAAGCCTTGGAGAAGAGGGTTTTCTTTGGTTTCCCTCCTCGTTTCTCTGTATATATATATCTAATCTGTTTGCACTTTCTCGCACGATGTCATATCGTTATCACTCGATTGCCTTCTCTTCTTCCAATCTCCTCTTCTTCGTTTGGGTGTTGTTGATCTTCTCCCTTCGCCAGGTAATCATTCCTTTTACTGGTTGCCTTAGCTTCTTTTGATTGATGGTTTTAGGTCTATAATTAGTCCGCAATTGGATTTGGTTACTTTGTAGCGAAGGTCTGAATAATATGATTTGATTATCTCGCAATCTATAGTTTGGTCCTTCCCGGGATCGAATTTTGGTTACCCATTGATGGTTTAGATTGTTAACTGCTTGATATATGATTTTTTTTAATCGAATCCATGCTCATCTCTGATCTTATTTGATTGATGACGCTTTCTCGTTGTTGTGTGTACCTAATGGTGATGAAATTGATTTCTAAATGGAATATTGAATGCTGCAGAACCATGCCTACATTTTCGGCTGCAGCTTTGGATAGATCACTTAAGGAGGAGAAGGGTGAAAGTAAGCAACCGAAAGAAAAGACACTCACTTCTCTCTATGCCACTCCTAAGGAGATCTCACTACCTTATTCCCCATATTCCTCCCCTCCATCTCCCTATATCCTCAATCACAGAGCACGTAGACCAGCTATTCTTTTGAAGAGCTCCTCTGAGCTGGATGTGCCTTCTCACCAAGAAGCCCTCAATGCAGATGTGGAGGCTACTACTACTACCTCTTTGCCTATCCTTGAGGCTACTTCAGATGATCACACCACTGGCGTCCCTGAACGTCCTGTTTGGGATTCTAGTCCCCCTCATGGGAAATTTTGGGACGACAAGTCTGCTAGTCATATCAGTAATAATGCTGCCAATGGTTTAGCATGGGAAAGTTATCTGTTGGATTCAGTCAGAATAAAAGCTAACAAGGAGCGTGAGTCTGAAGATTTCTATAACACAGGTCAATCAGTAAGCTTCACAAGTCACACAGAGGGAGAAGATGATGCAGGAGCTGAAAATTCACACAAACTATCTTCATCTGGTGGAGAGTTTTATGATGCTCGTGATGGTATTTTTCTACATCTTTTCTTCTTACATTGTGTTGTCTGACATTTCCAGCATATTGTAAATCATCACTTTCCTGGAGTCCCTTCTCTTTTATTTTCAGTACTATTCTTTTGGCTGTGAAGTAGCGTTTTTACCTTGGGAATCCTGTATGCTTAAGATACATGCATAAGTCTTGTTACGAGTCAGAACCAGTTTATATTCATTCAGTAATCTGAGTTTAAAATCTTCCTTTTCTTGGCTTCCAGAACTATCAACAGACAGCGGATCACAGAGCTCAGTTAACAACATTGAAACCGAGCTAAGGGGGATGAGGTTGAGTTTGCTAATGGAAATCGAGAGGAGAAGGCAAGCAGAGGAGACTCTGGAGCAAATGCAAGTTCACTGGCGGAGGCTCCGAGAGCAGTTGGCCCATCTGGGTCTGTTCCTTCCCCTTGATCCTACCAGCAGCCAATACAGCATGAACATAGTAGATGAACTACGTTGTCAACTCGAGGTCACCAGGTTTGTCTCTGACTCACTAGGCAGTGACTTGACCAAGGCAGAGGTAGAGATGGAGATGAAATATGAGCTCGAAGCTAAGAACTTTGAAATCACAAGGTTATCTGACCGCCTTCACTATTACGAGACTGTGAACCAGGAAATGTCCCAGCGCAACCAAGAGGCTATAGGTAGAAGAAACTAAAAAGATGGTCATATTTGCGACAATTTTTGTTATATTGTTCTCTTTATATCTCAATGCTTAAACTTTCTTGGTACCAGAGGCTGCAAGGGGAGACGGGGAAAAGAGAAAGAGGAGGCAGAGATGGATTTGGGGGTCAATTGCAGCAACCATCACGCTTGGTGGTGCAGTCTTGGCTTGGCCGTACCTCCCTACCGGAATTTCATCGACAGATGTAGCTCAACCTCAGCCGTCTCCAATCAATGAAGCTCCCTAATCAGATAATGAGGATGCAGCAAAGCTTTAGGCCTTGTGAATAGAGAAATAAGAATATGGTTTGCTATTTACCTTGTTTCTAGAGAATGTATAGAACATGACGAGGAATTTACTTAGCTTCATCATGGTAATACCAGTTAGGTCTTGTATTGGCTTGCAATGTTAGCCAGCTTTTGGTGCTTGCTTGTTCTTCTTTTACTCTGCCTACATTTTATGTTTCTTAGTGTTCCCTGAAGGGTTTCTGAGCACCAAACAATAGTTGAGGTAGAAATTTGCTACTTTATTATCTTTAGGGGTGTAAATGGAAATAGAAAAAGAAAAGCCGGCGTCGTTTGAAGATCACATTTCGTTACTTGGCTAATCACAAACCAGTGACCACTGAGAGCTATCAATTCAAAAACAAATCCGACAATGGCGGCCTCTCCGCACATTTCGCCCTCACTTTCCCGCTACAAATTCTCCTCTACTTGCGTAACTGAGAACCCTAATTTCTCTCCATTTCATCATATCTATAGTCGGCGGAGATTTACCAAATCGCATCTTCAAGCGCACAACAGTCCCGTTAGCTATGGCCGGACGGAACCCGCCTCCTCGAAGAAACTATGGATTAGGCAACGAAGCTTCAGCGAAATGGAGGTTGAGCAAGGACAATTAGAAGTTGAAGACGACATAGATATCGGAGACGAGGCGAGTCTCCTCTCCCTGAGCATGAAGCCGGACAGAAACATGGCGTTGCTTGACGATTATGAGATGGAGGAGCTTGGACACACACCTGATACTAATCATCGCAGCGGTTTGTTTTCTCCGTATCCTTTTTTCGACTTTGTTTACTGGGAAGGTTGATTTTGTAGAGGTTACAATGTTGTGTAGGATACGTGGCTGTGCTTGGGATGCCGAACGTCGGGAAAAGCACGCTTTCGAATCAAATGATTGGTCAGAAAATTTCGATTGTTACAGATAAACCTCAGACGACGAGGCATCGGATTCTCGGTATATGTTCTAGCCCAGATTATCAGGTTTGACTTGTCTAGCCCTCTCCTTATCAGATATCTGGTAATTGCGTTGATTGATATAGAGATTAAGGTGAGGTCTGATGCAATCTTGGGTTGCAGATGATACTTTACGATACACCTGGTGTAATAGAGAAGAAGATGCACAGGTTAGATACAATGATGATGAAGAATGTCAGAGATGCTGCCATCAATGCTGATTGCGTAGTCATTCTTGTTGATGCATGTAAAGTGCCTGCAAAAGTATGCTTCTCTGTTTGCTTTTATGTCTCCTGGATTGTGTTAAGTTTTTAGTATTCCCTGTCCTAAATCTGGTGTTTATGTGCTAGATAGAAGAAGTTTTGAAAGAGGGCTTGGGAGACCTTGAAAAGAGGCCACCGATGCTTCTTGTTATGAATAAGAAAGATCTGATCAAACCTGGTGAGATTGCGAAGAAACTGGAGGTGAGTATGTTGTTTGTAGCTATCCTTGAACCTTGGTAATGGTTATTGAAATCCCACCATTCTAACATGAAGTTACAGTGGTGGAAGATGTTTCCCTACAAAGTTGAGATCGAGATTTGGAGTTATGGTAATGTTCTTTGCTTAATAGATGCTGCAACTCCTTGCAGTGGTATGAAAAAAATACAGATGTTGATGAAGTTATACCTGTAAGTGCAAAGTATGGACATGGAGTAGAGGATGTCAAAGAGTGGATTTTATCCAAACTTCCCTTTGGGCCACCTTATTATCCAAAGGTATATTGAAAAAAACTCTCTCCTTGGCTGTAGAACCCCTCTCCTTGCTGTATAGCAGAGCTTATTGACTAATTTGCTTAATATTGTGAGGTTTATTTGTATTTACACACAGGGGCGGATCTAGAAAATAAATTTATATGGGGCACTTATATTTAAATATTATATATAATTTGTTATAAAAAATGTAATTTGGTTTTTAAAATATATTATAGAAAATATTAAAAAATTAGTCTTATTTTTGAAAATTTTAAAATTTGAACTAAAATAAAGAAGATACATTTTTTTCCTAAATGCATATAAAATTTTAGTGGTATTATATTGTACATAATAATCCATATGTATAAAAGGTATATTTATTCCAACTGTTATTTGTGTATAAATATTAGAAGTAGAAAACTTATTAAAATCAATTATCTTAGTAAATTGTTAGAAGTTTTTTTAACCATAAAAGATATAACTAAAAGAAAAAAACAGTATAAAATATGGAATACATTAAAAACAAATAAAAAATATTTATGGAAACAGTTAAAAAAGAATACAAGAAAATTGTTTTGAAAAATTTAGACAATAAAAGGCAACAATGAGCAAAAATGAGAAAACTCAAGATAATAATAGCAAAAAGGAACGTAAAACAAGTTGAACTGAATGTTATATACTTATGTACCATACATTGCTAATTATAATACTGATTTGGTATGGGGCACGTGCCACAAGATTCAGAACGTGCGTCCGCCCATGTTTACACATACAACGATTTGCGTCCTTATTGTCTTACGGATACTGGACTTTCTAGGATATTGTGAGTGAGCACCCAGAGAGATTCTTTGTTGCTGAGATCGTTAGAGAGAAGATATTTATGCAGTACCGAAATGAAGTTCCTTATGCTTGTCAGGTGAAATGACAAGTTTCCAAACCTGGTTCTTCTTTATTGAGTCCTGTAAATAGTAATGTGCTTAATCATGTTTCATTATTGCTATGATGTGGTAGGTGAACGTGCTGAGCTACAAAACTAGACCAGCTGCAAAAGATTTTATTCAAGTAGAAGTAGTAGTGGATAAAAATTCTCAGAAGATCATCCTTATAGGAAAAGTAAGTATGCAACCTTAACATCCAAACGGTAAATGCTGATTTGCACTGAGCAAGCTTGTTCTTGGGGCTCTTGGTATAGAATGCTGTAGCTAGGTTTTGTGGGCATTCATAATAAAGTGCATACCATGTTAAATGATTGATGAAGCTGCAAATTGGGTTTATTAGCTGTTCTGCTCAAAGATCAATTAGGTCTCAACTGAAGACAAGTTTAGTGCTGAGTAATTTAGCTGGGTTTGAATGTGATACTGTAGGAAGGAAAGGCTTTGAAAACGCTAGCAACGGCTGCTCGACTTGACATTGAAGATTTCCTTCAGAAAAAGGTCTTCCTTGAGGTGCTTTAAAATTCTCATAGAGTATTAATGATTGATTACTTCTATAAATTTGCAATGAGTATGATTGATTACGTATAAAATGGTGAATGAAGGTGGAAGTGAAAGTGAAAGAGAATTGGAGACAAGATGAGGGACTTCTCAAGTACTATGGCTATGGAGGACAGATCCGAGCTATGTAAGTAGTGTGTGGTGCTTGTTTAGTGTCTTCAAATGGGCCATGAAGAAGATTAGAAATGGCAGGGCTCAGGTCAGCTTTTTACCTTCTTTTGTTTGTATTTAACCGATACATCTCAGCCTCAGGTTAGCTTTTGTTTTTAATCTCAATATGAAAATTAAAACTCTTTTTCTTCTTCTTTTGTTTTGTTCTTTCGAGTTTGTTCCACTAAGTAACCCACCCACCAAATATTCATCTCATTTCATAATCACAGTTAGTAGACTCTCAGTCTCAACCTAATATATTAATTTTACTTTTGTAAAAGCTGAGCCGTAATTTATGGCGGGTGGTGGTAAGTAGTAGTAGAGTTAATTGCTGTGTTTGGTTTATTTTGGTTGGCCGGGTCGGTGGAAGTTAGGTCCGCTTATTGCGCCTATGCCTCTTCTGGCTGGTAAAGATGTAAGAGTGAGTCTGAAAAAGAATTACCATTTTCCTGATGACAATAAATTTCTGTCCTTGTTTTGTCGTCAACCCAAATGAAGGAGCAACGGCACATGAGTTTCTTTATTATTACTTTAGTCTTTGCCTTTAAATTAAATATGGAGAGGCCGACCCATAATAAAGCAAAGGGGTCGATGAATTAAAGTTAGAGGCTCTGAATGTATACTATGATCCATGAGTCGAAAGACGCGTGGGTTGCTGCCATAAGAACCCACAAAATGCTGCCACATGTAACGTGATCCGATGCTGAAGCAGTGATGCATGTGTACGGTTACTCTCGTGTTAAGTGGGACACACTTGCTGGTTTCACGCTTACGAATTTTTCTGTTGGGACCAAAATTAGCGGAAACACCTGCTTTGCTTCCTACTTTAAACAACTTTAATATGTTTTAATTGTTACAATTATCACACATTATTTTCCTTATAATATAACAATTTGAATTTTGAGAAACATTACCATTAAAAAAATGCTAATACATGTATATGCGTGTATTAACACTCTTAAATGAGATTTAGTATGCTTTAAAAACGGTTACAGTTTGTGTCCATAAATACCCACTGAAAGGCAAGCGAGAAGAAGACAAAACAAAACAACAACAAAATAAGAGAAAAATGAAGCCTCTGTGTCTGATTATTTTTCTATCGGTCGTGATCCAACAAAGCTATTTGAAGCTAGGAGCAGATGCGTTTTCGAGGGATGGTTTCGTGAGAACCAAAGGTGTTCAGTTTAGCCTCAACGGCTATCCTTATTACGCTAATGGCTTCAATGCCTATTGGCTCATGTACGTTGCCTCCGATCCATCTCAAAGGTCTAAGATATCCGCCGCGTTCCAAGAGGCTTCTCTCCATGGATTGACAGTCGCTCGAACATGGGCCTTCAGTGACGGCGGTTACAGGCCTCTCCAGTATTCCCCTGGCTCTTACAATGAGGATATGTTTCAGGTAACACCACTAGAGTCTTGTTGTATATGTGTGTCTTTTTGTATTTGATTTAGTTTACTGGGAACTTGTTGAATCTATCACGTTGAAAAGACTAGGAACATATGTGTTTAGATCAGAGATTGAATACACTCACACAAAGATCAAACCAATTTGCGTTTCAAAAACTCTGTCGATGTTTCTTTCTAAAGATATGATATTTTCTGGTGAAAAGGGTTTGGATTTTGCGATAGCTGAAGCAAGTAGGCATGGTATAAAGATCATACTCAGCTTTGCCAATAACTACGTGAGCTTTGGAGGGAAGAAGCAATATGTAGATTGGGCTAGAAGCAGAGGCCGTCCTGTATCTTCTGAAGATGACTTCTTCACAGACTCTCTTGTTAAAGATTTCTACAAGAACCATATCAAGGTTTCAAAATCAAACCTTAAACTTCTCTCATTGTGTACATTCAACCCAACGCAAACAAAGTTATGGTTTTTGAATTCTCCTGCAGGCTGTCCTAAACAGATTCAACACTTTCACCAAAGTTCATTACAAAGATGACCCAACCATTATGGCTTGGGAGCTCATGAATGAGCCTCGTTGCCCCTCAGATCCAAGTGGAGGAACCATTCAGGTTTCACCTAAACATATGTTCATACCATGACTTTATTACTTGTATAATCTTTCTTTCTTTGTCATCTAACTTGTTCCTTTATTATGTTCTTCCATTATAACAGACTTGGATTACTGAAATGGCTGCTCACGTGAAATCCCTAGACAGAAACCATCTGCTTGAAGCTGGCCTCGAAGGCTTCTACGGTCAGTCCTCACCTCAAAGCAAGACTCTGAACCCACCAGGCCAGTTTGGAACCGATTTCATCGCCAATAACCGCATCCCAGGCATTGACTTCGTCACGGTTCACTCTTACCCTGACGAATGGTACTGCCCTTAAGCTTCTTCCTTTCCTTTCATCTTAGGATATATATATATATTTAGACCAATCAGTTAGAAAGAAAAATCACTTCTTTAAGTATGATTTTGTTGTTTAGTGCATCACTTGAGAATTTTGAAGTTCCAAGCTTTCATTTTTTCTGCAGGTTTATAGACTCAAGCGAGCAATCCCAAATGGAGTTCTTAAACAAATGGCTTGACGCACACATCCAAGACGCTCAGAACGTTCTTCACAAACCCATAATTTTAGCAGAATTTGGTAAATCAACGAAGAAAACAGGCTATTCTCCCGCGCAGAGAGACATTGTCTTCAACACCGTGTATGGCAAGATTTACGGTTCTGCAAAACGAGGAGGCGCAGCAGCTGGAGGATTGTTCTGGCAACTTCTAGGCAACGGAATGGATAATTTTCAAGATGGGTATGGGATCATACTTAGCCAAAGCTCCTCAACGGTTAACCTCATTGCTCAGCAGTCCCGGAAGTTGACTTTGATTCGGAAAATCTTTGCTAGGATGATCAATGTGGAGAAATGGAAGAGAGCCAGAGTAAGAAAAGGAGGTCACAAAATTCAACAGTGAAAACTCACACGTTGTCCTCTTGTAATAGAGATGAGTTTTGAATCAGTACGATCTCAGCTTGTCCAAGAAACATTATAGTGATAGATTTATTTCGGTTGTAATGATACTTTCTTTAT
This sequence comes from Orychophragmus violaceus, assembly GCA_030180135.1. NCBI lineage: Eukaryota > Viridiplantae > Streptophyta > Magnoliopsida > Brassicales > Brassicaceae > Orychophragmus > Orychophragmus violaceus. The sequence goes on along the minus strand of CM058232.1, from coordinate 164,033 downwards.
TAGTAGTGGACAAATATAAAAGAAAAAACTTTGATTTACGATATTTGGCGGGACAAGATTCATCAAACCGACAGCTTTTGGTAATGGTTTTGTGAATTAGTACGACGTGCCGTTTACGTAAAATAGATTGAAACGGTGTGGCGGGGCAGTCGATGTTCTTACACCAGGCAAGGCAGTCACATCCGTGTAAGAGAGGACTAAAACACCCACATGATTTTTTTGACTGTTGTGAGAAATGGCGGCAGAATCCGACAGTTTTGTACAGCTTCGGTTTCATTGCTTGAGAAACCGGTCGACAAGTTTGTGCACGAAGCCCTTATCTCGAATCAGGTGGTTTCTTTCAATACGAATTATCAACTTCGGAATCTCATCAATTCCGGGAATCTACGAGATGCTCGCCAAGTGTTTGATAAAATGCCACACAGAGATGTCTTTTCATGGACAGCCATCATTCAGAGATACATAGCTGCAACAAACTATGAGGAAGCACTGAATCTCTTCTCTGCAATGCATGATGATCCTCGTGTCTCAGCGGATACCCACGTGCTAAGTGTTGCACTCAAGGCTTGTGGTCAAAGTTCCAACATTTCATATGGAGAATCTTTACATGCTTTTGCGGAGAAAACTTCTCTGCTCAGCTCTGTCTTCGTGGGAAGTGCTTTATTGGATTTGTACAAAAGAACTGGAATGATAGACAATAGTTGCAGAGTTTTCACTGAAATGCCTTTTAGAAACACAGTAACATGGACAACAATCATAACGGGTCTGGTTCACGCTGGTCGTCACAAGGAAGGGCTTATGTACTTTTCCGAGATGTCGAGGTTCAAAGAACTACCTGATACTTTTACATTTGCAATTGCTTTGAAGGCTTGTGCCTGTTTGCGTCAAGTTAAATACGGAAAGGAGATTCATACTCATGTGATAGTGAAAGGCTTTGGTGCAATTCTCTGTGTGGCTAACTCGCTCTTTACAATGTACACTGAATGTGGAGAAATGCTAGATGGGCTGCGTGTGTTTGAAAGTATGAGTGAGAGGGATGTGGTTTCGTGGACAAGCCTTATCACGGCTTATAGCCGTATAGGTCAAGAGGAAAACGCGGTGAACACATTCTTACAGATGAGAAATTCTCAAGTACCTCCCAATGAAAAAACTTTTGCGTCCATGTTTGCTGCTTGCGCGAGTCTTTCTAGACTTGTTTGGGGCGAGCAGCTCCATGGTAATGTTTTCTCTCTAGGACTAGGAGATTCTTTGTCAGTGTGTAACTCATTGATGAAGATGTATTCAACATGTGGTAAGTTAGACTCTGCCTCTGTTCTGTTTCAAGGAATGAGATGCAGAGACATTATTTCATGGAGTACGATTATCGGAGGGTACTCTCAAGCCGGTTTTGTAGAAGAAAGTTTTAAGTATTTCTCATGGATGAGACAATCAGGGCCAAAACCTACTGATTTTGGTCTTGCTAGTTTGCTGAGTGTTTCAGGAAACATGGCAGTTCTTGAGCAAGGCAGGCAAGTTCATGCGCTTGCACTTCATATTGGTTTAGAACAGAACCCCACAATTCGTAGTGCACTGATTAATATGTACTCAAAATGCGGAAGTATCATAGAAGCTTCCAAGGTATTTGAAGAAACAGAGAGAGCTGATATTGTTGCTTTGACAGCTATGATCAATGGATATGCAGAACATGGAAAGAGCAAAGAAGCTATTGATCTGTTTGAGAAGAGTTTAAAGCTTGGTTTCAGACCCGACACAGTAGCTTTCATCAGCGTTCTCACTGCCTGCTCTCATTCGGGACAGCTTGACCTCGGTTTTCACTATTTCAACTTGATGCAAGAGAAGTATAACATGAGTCCAGCCAAGGAACACTATGGTTGTATGGTTGATCTGTTATGTAGAGCAGGACGGCTAAGTGATGCAGATAAGATGATCCATGAGATGCCATGTAAGAAGGATGATGTAGTCTGGACCACACTTCTTAGAGCATGTACGGCCAAAAGAGACACTGAACGTGGAACAAGGGCGGCCGAGAGGATTTTAGAGTTGGATCCTACCTCATCCACTGCACTTGTAACACTAGCCAATATATATTCAAGCACAGGGAAATGGAAAGAGGCTGCAATTGTAAGGAAGAGTATGAAATCAAAAGGCATGATCAAAGAGCCTGGATGGTCATCAATTTTGATCAAGGAACAGGTTTCAGCTTTTGCATCTGGTGGTTGGTCACATCCACAAAGTGAAGATATGTACAGTATGTTGGAACTAGTAGTATCTGGTGCAGAGGATCAGCGATACAAGTGTGCTATAAAGAGAGCTTTTGGGTCAATTCAAATCTGTGATCCTTAACTCTAACATGATTTTGGCCATTAATACAATAACACAAGTGGTAATGTTGATTGCTATATAGCTCAAACAATAGGAGTGAAATGGGAATCAAAAGAATACTTTTTAAAACCTTTAGTTATCTTTCTTGTCATCTGTCATCTTTGAACCAGTTAAGTAGTACATAAACTGCAAAGCCTAGAGCAGATGCAGCAGCAACCGTAAAGACGGCTACTTGTACTGATAATGATGAGGCAAAAGCTTCGAGAATAAGTGAGTTCCAAGTAAAGTACCATAAGGTGGAGTAAAGAGAACCCAAGATTGCACCCACCACCACTTGACTGGTCGTGTGAAGCTTCTGAGACACCCTTAACCATGTCTGCATACACAATTAACATCAATTATCGGGTGCGTGAATGATTTCGTTAATATGATTCTACTCTAGATTTGACTTACAAAGTAAGAAGCCAATGCGAGGATGAGGCTGCTAAGGAACAGAGAGAGTTCATTGGTTCCAAACCACTCCATAACTGCGGAAATATGAGTAAAATCATCTATGAGAGTGGACAAAATGCAAGAAACGGAGATCAAAAAGCTGGACAATTGACTAGCTAACCAGACAAGACGGTGAAGACAGAGATGAAAGAAATGGACTGAGCATGAGAAGATGGCATCCCAGGATCAGAACGCAGTGTTGCAACCGGTCTCTCTTGGTTAAGTATGCGTTTGAGAGCTACTGAAAGCGCTGAATTCGAAACGGATCCAATGACAGCCCACAAGGCTGCACCATCATGTCGTAGAAGCAGAACGGATCCAAACAGAGCAGCTACAACCCATTTGCTCTGCCATCTTCAACAAGTTACAAAAATGCAACGACAAGGAAAAAATATATTTGTTTGTTCTTTCATTGAGAGAGCATTACGTCAAACAGTTTATGTGCATCAGAGAGTTTCGAATACTAACCAGACGATTAGCGATGGCTTCGATCCCACCGCCGGCGTCGGCGACCAAATCATTCTGGAGGTCCTGCGGATTATTTACTAAAGATTCTTGCTCGAGCGCCTGAATCCGTTTTTCGCCGTCAATGTTGTCACCGTCTCTCCAAGCATGGGGTTTAACTAAATCGGCCATAGATTCAGAGACAGACCAGAGACTCCTCCTCCGATTCAAATGAAAGATTGAGCTCCAACTTCGAAATCTAGCGGAACTAATGTAAGCTTGAGCAGGGGAATGAACAAAATGGAAATTGCAGGATGGTTTGTGGAAGAGAACAAGAGAAGACGCTGCTGCTTCCATATCCAAAGAAAAAGTCCATCCAGTTGGTATAAAGATGAACTCTTCTTCTACTGTGATTACAACTTGTTTATAATTCTCTTTCCAATCATTTCCTACCACGTGGCAAACTGGCACATGAAAGCCCATAACAATAGATCTTTCGTTCGTCAAAACTGGCACATGAAAGCCCATAACAACAGTCACAATTATGGGCTTCTTTGCTTCAAAGGCCCATCGTGAATCATATCTATCCATTCTTTCTTCTACCTTGCTTGTGATTATGGGAAGGAATTTGTGCTTCTTTTTTTCTTAACTAAAAGTTAAAAAGCTTAAAAGCTTGAAAATGAAAATGAATGAATGTTAGCAAGTTGAACTGTCGAAACCCGAATATTACCGGAAAACAATGCATTAACGGTGAGAAAGCCGTGTACACGTCGTTTATGCTTCAAAGAATATTATAAATGTCTCATCGTTTCAGAACATTGTTGCTTATTTTGGACTTTTCTAGACAATACATGTGTGTGTGTGATGGATAAATATTATTTTGTTATATATTGGAGCAAGGTCGAATATGCTTAACAAAGGGCAAACCAAAATAAAAAGCTAGAACAAAAAGATTGACCAATTAAATTACTATACGTATACTCAGAAATATATTCTTATTTATCTTTTATTGGTGTTTAATATTCAGGCTGATGTGTAAATAGATTCTCGCACAGAAAAGGTTTTCTACATATAATAAACTGTAGATAAGAGCATGATTATCCATGAGTTCTCCTCATGGCTATTTTAAGTATTTTTATTATTAATTTTTTTTTTTTTTTGCAGATGGATGAAAAAAGAAAAGCAAAAAGCTAAAAAAAAAAACTAACGGGACGACGCCACGTCAGCCCGCACAGTTAAGATCCAGCTCTTAGGGCATCTCCAATGAGCTACTCCATTTTTTACTCCAAAATGGAGTCACTCCAAAATGGAGTTGAGTTTTACTCCAACCATACTCTATTTTGGAGTGGAAAATGAAGTCATGAACAAACAAAAATGAGATTACTCCATATTTATAGTAATCCCATTTTTTACTCCATTTTAGAGTGGAAAATGGAATCCCATTAGAGATGATTTACTCCAAACTCTATTTTGGAGTGGAAAATGGAGTTCCATTGGAAATAATCTTTAGTAAGAAACTCTGTGGATGCAGTATCTTATGTTTAATATTATTTAATTGTTTTTGTCTTGGAATTTGGGTTAAGAAACCCATAAGATCCATCAATAATCATGCTCTAATATAAGTTGCACATTGTTACAAAACAAACAAAAGTTACACGAGGTTACAAACTGTAGTTAGCTTGGGTTGGAGTGTGGCTTTCCACACGCCAGAGCGTCTTGTCACTAGAGGTGAAAAGCGAGTGTCGTTTTTCGTTAAATATATATATATATACATATATATATATATATATATATATATTCAGATTATGTCATGATGCATCTATCACTCTTGTCAGATTCAATCTAGAAAGTACAGTTTTACACAATTAATGTTGTGGCAGAAGAAGACTTATTAAAGTTTGAAAGTGAAAAAGGGTTTAAATACGGTACCGTGTCGTCGCACCAAGTAGGTCCTGAAATTCATGATGATATTTTCACTGACTGACTACATAGGTTACAGTGGTCAAAGGTTTTGAATCAGGCAGGACCCCAACAAGGACACTATATTGGATCTGCCCTTTGTACTTCCTACTAGCTATAGTATGAAACTACGTACGTTTTTACCAAGTTAAATACGATAAGATATATATGTAGACGTTATAAATACAATACAATCTACGCGTGCGTGCAAGTGTGCGTATCTGGATAATAAGAAATGATGCTTGCGAATGGTATTACATGCTCATATATAATTTAAAAGAGAACTAATTCAAGAAAGCATAAATATTTATATATCATGAGTCCAACCAGCCTGTATATCCATTAACTATTTTTTTCTTGTTTTTCATTAACTTTTTCCATTATAACTTTCTCTACTCTGAGTTATCTACTATAATCAGCATCATCTTCGAATGTTTTTTTTCTTTAATTTTAAAACGTTATATCTGGCTATATTTGTTTTTAGTGTAGCTGTGTTGGTGATAAATTTTGTTCACAACTGTTATTCAAATTTTTGTGTTAGTAGTACAATATCATGTTCTTAAAAAGAAGTAATTAACTAATATAAAATTTGAAGGACTTATAAATAAATAAAACGGTGAAATGCACGAGAAAGATATATAAAATTAGAGAAAGAGAGGGAGTTAAGCAAATACGAAGTGGTAGACTCTAACTCTGACAGCGGTGAGTTTATACGGTTGCCATACGCATCTCGTGAATAAAGAAAAAACACACACACCTTGATTCTTATCTGTTATATCACCTTTTATATAATCCTGATCGGTCCAATTTTGTTTTTTTTGTTTTTTTTTACAGTTGAAGATCGTGAAATGTGAATCATATCTCCAACTTTAATTTATATAGACTAACAAAGTCTACAGGTTGTGTTTAAAATGGAATCATTTGCTTTTGTCTGATTAACAGTATAGTTAACAGCTAGCCATTGTCCACTAATCTTGATTAGAAACTAAATAAATGAACTCAAAGTTGCTATGATAACTGCAAAATGTATATGTACTTAATCAATACTCCTACTTTCAAAAGTAAAAAAAAAAAACTTACTGCTAACTAGCTAGTATTTTTGGGATGTTAAAATGAGATATTTTATAATAGCGACACAAGTGGTGTTTGTTTACACAAGGAATAATAATTAGAATATATATATATATATAATTGTTTACACAAGGAATAATAATTAGAATATATATATATATATATAATCTAAGTTAGATATATAGAAAAGAAAAGAGAGAAAAAAGGAGGGAAAGTGACAATTATTAGAAAAAAATAAAATAAAAAAAAGAGTGTCTATAAAAGAGAGAGATATGCGGGGAAGAAGCACGCTCCTCCACCTTTTCTCCATCTCTCACTCTAATCTTTATGGATTCTTTGGATTTGGACAACGTGAAAGCAGAGAAAGCCAAGGCTCTGCGTCGATACAACCGTTTCCGCAGAATCGGACGTTGCTTCCGTGCGGCTGAAGTCTGCGTCGCCATCCTCTTCATCATCTGGACGTTTACTCGCCTTCCTTTCGCCGTCCAGATCTCCGGAGAGTTTCTCCGCCGTATCGCCGGCGTTATATCGACTCATCTGTTTGTCTTCCTTTTCGGGAACTGCATCGTCCTTGTTCTCCTCACCAAATCATCTCATCATCAAACAACTGTCGCAAACGTAGAACCAGAAATATACCAGGCGTTGGTACACAAGCCGTCCAATGAAGATTTGGGAGAGGAGATTGTTTACGAAGACAAAGAGGTGATCATCACTGATTCAAATCCAAATATTCCTCATGATGGAAACGACACCCTCATGAGGATATATTGTTCCGATGAGCCAAGCAAATCAGATGTTTCTTCAAAGCAGCAAAGTGCAGATGATGATACTATGATGATGGTGATTCCTAAACATTCTCTCCAGAGATCGGAGACGGAAAAGTGCATGAGAATCTCGGATGAGGATAATAATATAAAGATGAATTATCCAGAGGATAAACTTAGCAACGAAGAGTTTCAGAAAACGATCGAAGCTTTCATAGCCAAACAGTCCATGTTTCGTCGCCAAGAATCTTCTTTATCCCACAACAAAAAGCTTAATTAGCTAATTTTTAATATATACAATATGGCATCAGATTCTATATCGAATCAACAACAACACTAAGATAAACCCACAACCCGCGAAAGTTAATTAACCATTTAATTATATGGAATCTTATTTTAATATTCCACTGTGTGAAATTAATCTCCTCTCTATGATCAATGTACAGTAATTAGTTACTTATTAATTAAGGAAGATTATATAATAGTACATCTTTTGTTATAATTAGTGACTGCATGTCTAATGATACAAACTTGATCAGTAGAAACCTTCTCTCGTGACAATTAAAATTAGAGCACAAACAATGGTGTAACCCACCAAAAGTTTCTTAATTTTTTTTTTTTTTTTTCTCGAAACTTAAAAAAAAAAAAAAAAAAAAAATCGACCAATCCCGGCTCGCCACGTCACGTGAACAGTGACGAACCGGGTTCTTAGCTAAGGATTTACAAGAAACTTTGGGGGGTGAGGTTCTTAATTCCGTCTAGGAATCCGCGCTAAGAACCCCTTAAGACCCCCCATTGGACATGGTCTTATGGCTTTACCACAACCCCTTATTATTATTTTATTATAAGCAAAAAGGTTTTAGTGTATGTCTTTTTGTCTTCGCGTGAAACCTTACTTAATTAAGAAAGACACTAGATAAATCAACATTAATTGCGTTAATAAACAAATAGCTATCTACAATTTCTAAATACACATTTTAGACTATGTGACTCAACATGTAATTGTGTATAAGAGTTTCCAAGCCCTAGAATCCTCATAACCTTCGTAAATTTTATTTTAATGCAATGAATGTAGGACTTCTTAGAGCATATTTATCCATAAATCTTAAGGAGATCTTAAGGGTATCTTAACATTAAAAAAAAAATATTTTTTAAGAACCAGCTCTTAAAACTCTCAAATAAGATACCCTGGAGGCACAGTATCTTAGGTTCTGTCGCACATGGCAGAACCTGATTGGTCACTTTATTTTTTTATTTTTTTTTTTTACTTTTGAAAAAAAAAAAATAATAAACTAATAATCTAAGATATTTTGGCCAGTATCAGCTGAGTATCAGCGCTGGTGATGCTCTTAAACACGAGCCAATCACTTGTTCAAACACACAAGTGTTTCTCTCATAATGACGTTTTGGACTTCAACACCGACTAAGTCTCATGCCTGAAATCATTAACCATGCAAGAAATATCTATTATGTCCTCGCCATCGAGAGTGATTTGAAAGCGTGGAGATTAAAATTACAAATAAGAAAATCATTAATTATATACTTTAATACGATTAGATGCAAATTCTCCAAATAAAAAATTTACAACCGTGTATCAAATTCAAATGCAAGCATAGACACGGGCGCACACTGGCACACATGTATGTGTGGATATATAGTAATGAAAAATTAAATCTTAATATATATATATATATATGTATGTGTAGGAATTGATTGATTGGTAAAACTCGAAAAGAGAATGCATGTTTAATTATTTTATTTAATATATATTACTATTGTTTTAAATCGAAGGAAGCTTCATTCCTAGTGCTTCATGGGAATATTGACGGTCTTAAGTCATCTCAATGATCTCATAGTCTTCGTTTATAAGATAAAAAATTAAAGAAATTCAACACATATAGTAATATTTAATTTGTTTAAGCGGCCGTGTTTCTGATGGGTATGGGCACCAATCATAGTGTAATCATTTTGAATGAAATAAAGTTTAAAATTTTCACTTTTATGCAGACACCCACGCAGAAAAATTAAGAAGAAAAGTGACTTTATTTTTTCACACTGTCCCGTAATTTCTGCGCAAAATAAAAGTCGGATGAGCGGTTGAGGTAGTCCAAGTGGTAGAAGGGTTTGAGGTGGCAAACACCATCCGGATTCGACTCCAGACGGAAACAAAAAATGCCTCTTCTGCTCACAACGCGGACACTGGGTCTAAGGTCCAGGGAAAACCCTCCCAGGTGAAACTGGCCTGCGGCCTGACTGGACCCGGGGAGATTAGTCTGGACCTCGGTCTGGGACCCTCCCTGGATTATCAAAAAAAAAATAAAAAAAAATAAAAGTCGGTTCTTTTACCAATTTTTTAACATATTTATTAGATTCTCTAATATTAAGCCGATCCATCTTTTGCATGATATTATTTTAAAAATAATCTTGCCTGAATTTGATTTTTGTTGGGTACTATTGATTGTTGTAGTTAATTTAATTCGTATAGACGGGCTCTTTTAATTAGGATCAATCATGATATTTCCACCATGAGTGGCGATTGCTATTGGTATTTTTTTGATTTGTCATTAAACAACTTTACCATCAATAGGCCTTTTCTGGGTTTTATTTCTAACAGAACGCATTATAGTTTTTGAGATAAAACTTAATATTAGTTTCGGCCTTTATAGAAAACTATTGCATTTAGCATTTCTAATTAAGTTCGGTCACGAGAAATATTATCACTTTTACGTTGGAAATACTTCTCTTTTTACAACCATTTAGTTTTTTTTCTTTATTTTTTGCTAATATACAATCATTTAATTAGTTATATCTTTAGTAGTAATAAAACAAAGTTAATCCAATTGCATTTAGCTATATATGCACAATTATATGCTGGACAAGTTTTTGTTTGTGATCAGAAGAAAAAAATCTGAAAGAAAAATGTTATTTCCTTTTTCTTTTCAGTTCCCATTATGTCTATATTGTAAAGACATTAAATGTATTGATTATTTGATTACCTTTAGTTAATTAGTTATTCATTTTTTTGCTTTTATCAAATTTAAAACGAAGACAATTAACCTTAAAATATACAGACATAACATGTATTTGTATAGCTTTACCATAAAGGAATGCATGAGAGAAGAGTGTCTCAAGTTAAAATGTTGACGTAAATTATCATATAGACAGTGTTCCATTTTATATCTATAGATCAAGTCTCATATTATAATATCCCACTGAAACGACCTAAATGTTCATATCATATCAATATCATATCAATATCATAAAGTCCTTACTCTATTTTTTCTAAGTTAGAGTCCTGATTTGTATTAAAAATATATAGATTAATTAATATCTTTTTTTTTTGAATGAATGTAAAATTATATTCAATCAAAAAACTGTTTTACATCAAGTGCAACCTTTGTTTATAAGTGTAAGAGCTATCTATAAGATTTAGCTAAAAGAATGAAAGAATGATAAATCGAACTTGCTTCAAAGGAGAATCACAGTCTTGATTAAGATCTTATTTTATATTTACAATAATATAAATCGAACTTAGCCCAATTTCACCAGGTTCCCTGGTTTCCAGTATGACAACTTATATATATGCTACGTGTTCTCACGCCAACGTGCGTCATATCATCCCCGTACTTGAAAGTTGAAACCTTGATTGCACAGAGCAATCGATTTGCCTTTGACCATACGCAGGATCTTCTCCATGTACTCTGACAGTGTAAGGAAGAGTGAGACCATCGTGAAAATGTATGTTCCTCTCCTTCCAAACTTCATTCCACAGCTGGATAATTGCATTTGTAGTAACACTCGACTTTGGCATAGCGATAAGCCAATGTAAAACCGCATCCCAAGAAGTAGGAATGGGAGAAGCAAAAACCTTACTAGCAACAACGATTATTATGTGAAAATGTCATATGTAATTTACGTGTTTTTGCATGCAGGGTATTACGTGGCATCGACAATTTAGTAGTACAAAAATACAGGAACAGGATGTGCATGCATTCACCATTAATGTAAGAAAGTTCGAGTTCAACTAGCACACGTCAATAATTTTTTAAGACGACTTTAGTCTCAATGATAGACACATATACTCGGGTAAGAATGTTTTACAACTACTCCTCGGCATGTATCACGTTTGTTAATTCTCATACGTCATTCGGGTTGGCCATAGCAACATTGCCGACACATATGTGCATGATATTCACTTATTATTGTCCGATGCAAGCAGAGAAAATATCTATTTTAAATTATGATTTTCGAAATGAACAAATAAAAGATATTAAATATCCATTTGTGGACGTGGCTAGCTTGGTTACCATTGTCATTTCTTTATTGTAGTGGAAGTACAAACAAACATATCAAAATCCCACCTCTATAAATAAATTGTAGTGCTAGCCTCAATATAACTTATTTCTTGAAACAACTAAATAATGGGAGACGTTGATTCAAGATTCACCAATTTACATATGTATGTGTGTGCAAGTACGTGTGAGCTATATATTGTGTATATGTTGGATTGACATAGATGTATGTATATTGTTGATGCAGGTGCGACGGCAACCGTGATAGTGGGGATGATAACGAGAGAGGTAGTATGTACCCTTTTGTGAATGCTCTAAGTATGAGTGGTGGAGATGGAGACAACAGTTACGCCACCAATTCTCTTCTTCAGGTTTCCTCCATCTTTCAAATTATTTCCTAAACTTATAGCTACTTTCTTAATCTATTTCTCATCATTTTTCAGAAAAGAGTTATATCGAAGACCAAACCGGTCTTGTGTAAGAATACAAAAGGAATGATGATAAACTTAAAATTTCCCGAGTGCATCAAAGTAGCTGATTTGGGATGTGCTTCTGGGGAAAACACCTTCTTGGCGATGTCTGAAATCATCAACACAATCAATTTGTTATGCCAACAATGGAACCAAAGTCCACCGGAGATTGATTGTTGTTTGAACGATCTACCAGGTAATGATTTCAACACGACATTTAAACTAATACCTTTCTTCAAGAAGAGGGTTCCAAGCAAAGGATCCTGCTTCGTCTCTGGAGTCCCCGGTTCATTCTACTCAAGGCTCTTTCCCCGCAAGAGTCTCCATTTTGTACATTCATCTTACAGTCTTCATTGGCTCTCTAAGGTATATATATATATATTTCCGTACGTATAAGTAAAATATTGGTTAGATGTTCTAACGATGGAACTATGGATTTATAATAAGGTTCCCGAAGGACTTGAGAAGAATACCACGAGTGTGTACATAACAACTTCCAGCCTTCCAAGTGCATACGAGGCTTACTTGAACCAATTCCAAAGAGACTTTGAGACATTTCTAAGAATGCGTTCTGAAGAGATGGTTTCTAATGGACGCATGGTTCTCACTTTTATTGGTAGAAACACTCTTGATGATCCACTGTATAGGGATTGTTGTCACTTCTGGACATTGTTATCTGAATCTCTGCACGACCTAGTCTCTGAGGTATCATATAAAATTAAGTACTAAATTTTGGACATTTTAAATATGTTCGAATATGGTTTTTAAAGATTCTTCGATATTGTTATGGTCTACAATATAGGGTCTTGTGAGTGCATCTAAGGTTGATTCTTTCAACATGCCGTTTTATGATCCGAGCAAGGAAGAAGTAAAAGAGATGATTCTAAACGAAGGGTCATTTGAGATCAATGACTTGGAGATTCATGGATCTGATCTCGGCCAGAGTAACCACAACAAAGACGGTGATTTACAGAGACGTAAATCTTGGCAAAAGGAAGCCAAATGTATCAGAGCGGTCAGTGAATCGATGCTTGTAGCGCACTTCGGAGATGATATTATCGACACATTGTTTAACAAGTTTGCATACCATGCGTCACAACATGCTAGCTGCATGAACAAAACGACAGTTACTCTAGTCGTTTCCTTGATTCGAAAATAGTTTTCAATGTATTTCATTTTTAATTGCTATGTATGTAGTACGATATCGATCAACATCTTTGTCGTCTCTCACTCCACCACAACATTCACCATCTTCACGTAGACCCATAATTAGATAGATCACCACCAAAGACAAGAGGAATGATTATCTAGTTCGTGAAATGATTACTGTTACAGTTTCAGAGACTCTTCTCTCGAAAATTCAGTTCAAAGCTAATCAAGTTCCCTATGAAAGATGTTTTTAATATGGATGAAAGTGGTTTGTTTTATAGATTGCAAGCGAATCATTCTCTTGCTACGAAACAACTTGAAGGATGGATCTGAAAAAATTCTCTTTATGAATTATTAGAAAATATGCAAAGCCACATTGTTTTAAGAATGTCAACATAGATAACTTGAATTGTCATTATTATACCAACAAAAGAGATGGGATGACAAGTGTGTTTTTTTGAAAAATATATCTCATAGTTTGATAAGAGAATGTATGGTAGAAACGTTTTATTTGTGGTAGATTATTGTCCATCAGATCCAAAAAGGTTTGAAGGATTACACAATGTTGAGCTATTCTTCTTGCCACCAAATATGACATCAAAAATTCAACTTTATGATGTTGGAATAATAAGAGCTTTCAAGATGCATTATTGTAGGAGATTTTACTGTAAGGTTTTAGAAAGCTATGAGTTGGGACAATCTGATTCCGTTAATATCAATGTTTTGGATGCTATTAATCTTGCAATTTCGGTTTGAAAAATTAATGTCAATCAAGAGAGTAGAGACAATAGCAAAAAAATTTTGATAGTGCAAAATTCATTCATGAGATATTGTATCAAATAATTAGAAGATGAACCAAATGACATTCATGAACTGGAAGTTTTGATTACTAATATTGGTTATCAGAATATAGTAGATGTCAATAGCATACTCGACTATCCAGATAAAAATGATACATGCTCAGATCGTTCATAGTTTAGAAGAAATTGTGGCTACTATCTTTAAAACTAATGATGAAGTTGAAGATGATGCTATGGAAGATCTGAAAACATTTTCATGTAAGGAAGCGATTATAGCTTCAAGAACTTTTCACAATTTTTGATGCAAGTTGAGAAGACAACACCAGAAGTTATTGATGCAAAAACAAAAATTAGAGATGAGTTCCAAAGAGATCACAATATTTAGAATAAACAAACAATATAATCATATTTTACTAAATTGCTAAGGTATTTTTACCAATGATTTAAGATTATTAATATATGTTTTTATTGGGCATGGAAGTTTTAAAATAATTATTATTTTCTTATCTTATTGAATGTGTTGATTTTTTTACATTGATCTAACTCAAAACCAGAGAAATTTATTATTTTATAATGATTATTAATTCATAGATGTTTTACTAGAGAGAAAGAGAAAGAGAGAGAGAGAGGGAAAAGAGGAGGGGTGGGCACGCCGCCGCGCTTCTCTCGCTTCTTTTCCCGGCGTTTTGCCCTCTGATGTGGGGTCTTTTTCTGATTTCCCGATCTTCCCTCTCATCTATCTTTCAGATCGGGACATCTTTTTCCCCAGTTTTCTTTTTCCGATCTTTTGATCGGTTTATAATTATCGTGTTTTGTTTCCGATCGTCCCCGATTCATCTACTCTGTTTCTCTGGTGGGTTTGATCGGACTGTTTTGGTGTGGCTTCAGGCTTTTCCCCTAATAAGTCTGATTTCGATTATATGGCTGGCTGTTCTTAGTCCGCTATCGGACCTTACCGGTTTCCAGTCTCTTTCCGACTTCGGTCGATGACGATCTCCCTCCCTTTCCTGGTTTTCGCCGTACTGGTCTCTGAGTTTGTCTCCGGTTGCTTTCGCTCGTCCGATTCGTGAGGATTAATATCGTCTTTGTCTCACCGGCTTTAGAGGACAAGCTCTTGGTGGTTCTGATGGGTTTCTTAATCCCATCTGCAAAGGCGCCTCCTTGGCTTTGGATGTTTGCGGTAGCTTTCCGTTGACGGTTTTCTTTGCTTGCAGGTGAACATACGGCGGTTTTGGGATGTGCATGATCGGCAAACGCTCCCTGTTTCCTGCTTCGAAGTGGTCTGGTTCGGTGGCACGGCGTTCTCCTCCGCGCATGTGTCCTGTTTCCGACGGTGCTTATTCCCTGACACGTGTCCCTACGCGTTGCAAAGCTAGCCGCGTGGATCCTTATCTTCTGCTTTGGGCTCTGTCGAATTTTAGTGGGCTTGTGTTGGTTTCTTCTTAGCAGGATCTTTGGTATTAATATGTCTAGATAGTTATATTCTTTAGCATTCATTTCCTATTCATGTATGATTAATAAAAATTTATAAAATAAAAGCTTTGAATGGTAACAACGGATCGAGCGGTGCAGAATGAGTGAATAATATTGTGCGGTATGGTTTAAGTGTGGTTTTATAGAAAGAAACGCATACTGCGGAATATGAGTGGTTGAAGTAAAAAAAAAAAGCGGTGCAGAACAAAACTTGAATGGTAAAAAATAACATGTGGTGCGTATACAATTATTTTTATACAAAATATAACTAAAAAATCTTATGGATAAAGTTAGTTGATATTAACTCATATAATTTTTTTAATTAGTAAATAAAATAAAACAAAACAAAAAATGCAAGTGAAAACACACCTTATTCGGTGTGTATGATTGATAACTAAGGTGCGTTCCACTACTTTACAAGTTAACCGCAAGGGTCCCACATTTTATTAGGTGTGTTCATATATCAATTTTTTTTGTCTTGAATGGTAACATATGTGATAGTGTGTTCTTTCTCACACCTAGAACGCTATTAACATTCGCTAGATTTTGACATGTGCTAAAAAGATGCAGATTTATATTTTTCTATAAATATTTTTATTTTTATTTTTAAATTATATTTTATAAATTAAGTTAGTTAACTATTCAATCTAATCTACATTAAGTAAAATATATGATAATATAATGTGAAATGTGGGAAGAAATTTAATAAATTTTGTTTTTGTTTTGATATTATTACATTATGTTTTAGTAGTTGTGGTTTATTGTTATTTTTAATAAATGCTTAGTTTAACTTACACTACAAAAAAACAGTGTTTTAGCGACACCTCAAACAGTAGCTAATCGGTCGCAAAATCGATAATTACGACTGATTTACGGCTGATTTCGTCAGTCGTCTATTCTCGGTCGCAAAAAAAAATACCGTCGCATATCAGTCGTATTTTTACGACTAATGTGCGATTGATTTTGGTACGACGCAATTCAGTCGCAATTACGTCGCAACCTTTTACGACTGAATTGCGATTAACCTGCTACTGTTTCGTGACCAAACTATCCGTCATACATTAGTCGTAACAAGTTACGACTGAAATGTGACTATGGATATGACTGTCTTACGAC
This sequence comes from Orychophragmus violaceus, assembly GCA_030180135.1. Taxonomy (NCBI): domain Eukaryota; kingdom Viridiplantae; phylum Streptophyta; class Magnoliopsida; order Brassicales; family Brassicaceae; genus Orychophragmus; species Orychophragmus violaceus. The sequence goes on along the minus strand of CM058232.1, from coordinate 147,681 downwards.
TCATTCGTAGTCGCCGTATAGTCGTCCCTTGCAGTCGTAAGATATTACAACTGAATTGCGACTGTTTTATGACTAAGTTTCGACTACCCAGCGACCAATTATCGACTAACTAAAACTTCGAAATTGTTTATTTACCGTTTTGCGACTTATTCCCGACTGTTTTGCAAAATTTGTTTGCGCTTATTAATGGGTTTGACCATAAGCGAGAAACGATTCTGAAGTAAGGCATCATTGCAGAGATCGATTGGAAGAGTGATAATATCATCCTCGCAACGTCTTGTAACTGTCGCCGTAAACGTTCCGCCATAATTAGAATGAAAAGCGAGAATTTGTTACCTTTGAATTTCTCAACATACAGAGGAAGAGGAGGGTCACAGACATTATATAGGGGAAGACCAATGGCAGTTACAGATTTTGTAACCATCCGACGGTTATCCAAGTCCGACATCACTACCGTTGACCGGTAGACAGCGCTGTTCGTTAGAAGAACAAAGGGTTGCGTTTGTTCAGAAGTGTTGTTTGGAGATCGCACTTCTAATCACACGAGAGAAAGATTTTAGTTTTTTTCTGAGCTTTGTATAGCTCATTAAGATATCAAGAAGATATATTTTAAATAAAATCATAAATTATAGATTATTTATATTAAAATATAATTAAAATTATTTTAATAGTAAAATTAATAATTATTTTGTAAAAAAAATTATTTTTCTTAACAATGCATAAAATATTATATATATTTAAAATAAAAAGATACTAAAAGATATTATGAATATATTTTGGAACAAAATCATTTGTTAGAGAATATTTAATATGCCCACGTATAGTCCAAAATCTAATAATCCCAAAAATATCTTTATTAAAATCTAAAAATCTTTATTAAATGCAGTGGTATAAACCGTAATATAATACATGATTAAAAGCTATTTTCTAAAAAAGTCACATGTTTTAATAATATAGATATCCAAAAATAAAATAATTATGACAAAAAATGGTTGGTAACAATTTTAATAGCGTAAAGAAAGTTGATACAATTCCGTTTTTAAATTAAGTGATAAACCTTATATATTGTTTTACTTATTCATAAATTTTTGATAACTTAATAATTTTTGTAAATCAATTATTATTTCATATTTTAAACCAAAATTTACTATTTTTACTATACAACTTATTTATATTTTATATTGAAGCAATTAATATTTACAATACATATTACCATCTTTTGCTATAGAATATTTTAATAAACTAAATTCAAACATTTACAAAACTATATTGCCAACAACATAAATAAAAATATTATATATTTTATGCAATAAATAAAATATATAAATCTAACAGAATTGTAGATATTAACCTTATTCATAAAAGGTTTTAGTAACTAGAAATTTGAGTTTGAAAAAAATAGAAAAAAACATTTTTAAAATAATTTTAAAAAGAATAAATTATATTTCAATTTTTTAGGTGTGGATAAGATTAGAAATTTTATAAATTAATATTTGATAAATTAATAACTGGATTAATTAATATATTTATTTAGTTTTTAATTACTTTTTAATGTAATTTTTTATAAATTTGTGACTTTATAAATTAATAAAATATTAGTTTCTAGTATTATTATTTTATAGAATTTTTACTGTACTTATGTAATATAAATAAATATTAAAAGAAACACTTCTAAATATCTTGTGAAAGTATTATAGTATTCTTATGGTTGACAAAAAAATAGTATTCTTATGAAACCTCAAAAAAAAGTATTCATATGATGTAAAAAAACAAGTATTCATGTGTTGGCAAAAAAAAAAAGTATTCTTGCGAAGACACGATGCAAGAGCGACGCGCTTCTATTTTCATTTATTTGTTCAATTATGCCAAAACGCCAAAATCGATGGACTATAGGTCGGGATTTTGTCTTCACGCGCGCAACGCGCCATTGCTGAGAGTGGGCTCATTAGGCGTACGTAATGATAAAATAGAACAAATCGAGATGGTTGAATTGTTGGGCCTTGGGCCACTTTTCCATTTGATTATAGTCCATGTTTTATCATTTCACTCTGTAAACTGTACTTAATTGCCCATTAGGCTTTATCAAGGAAGAGTAGACAAAAATAAAAAGTAGAAATCGGGATGCCACCAACCGACAAGAGAAAAACAAAAAGTATGATGATGTGTAGTGAGAAGGCCTTTGCCACGATTTTGCTTCAATCAACGGATCCAAAGTTTCCACTCACATCTCGATAGTGTTTCATAAAATAATCATTAAAAACTATTGTTGTAAAACATCTACCATAATCAATCTCATCATATATTCCAATAATATAACTATTAAAAAATTTCACATTTTATAAAATTAAAAATATAATAATTAAAATTAGTTCATACATCTTTCTAACATATTTTCAAGTAGTTTAATTTTGTATTTAATAGTATAAATAATTGTAATCGGTTAATCTATTTTCAATATGTTTAATTTTTTATAATGATCTAAATACAAAAATTATTATGCAAATTTAATAGATTAAAATGTAGCTAAAATTATTTTTAGGAAATTTTAATAATAAACCTTAGTTTAGTAATTATTTTATCTAAAATCAAAAAGTCTAAACTATTTTATAAATTTTTTTTTAATAATATTAATATATATTCATGTTTTAATTAAAATATATTAAAAATATTATGAAGATATATTTGAATAAAATCATAAATTAGAGAATATTTATATTAAAATATAATTAAAAGTATTTTATAGTAAATTTAAAAATAAGTTTGAAACTAATAATTATTTTGTAAAAAAATAAAAAAATATTTTCTCAACAATTCAGAAAATAGTATACATATATATTTAAAATAAAAAGATATTAAAAGATATAAAAAATATTTTTCTCAACAAAATCATTTATTAGAGAATATTTAATATGCCCACATATAGTTCAAAATCTAATAATCCGAAAATATCAGTTAATAAATTAATTTCAAACATTTACAAAATTATATTGCCAACAGCATATGTAAAAATATTATATATTTTATGAAATAAATAAAATATATAAATCTAACAGAATTGTAGATATTCACTTTATTCATAAAAAGTTTCGATAACTATAAATTTGAGTTAGAAAATATTAAAAATAAACTTTTTCAATAATTTTTCAAAAGCATATATTATATATTTAAGTTTTTAAGTGTGGATAAGATTAATTTTTTTTTTATAAATTTATATTTGATAAATTAATATATTTATTTAGCTTGAAATTATCTTTTATAATTATTTTTATATAAATTTATAACTTTATAAATTAATAAAATATTATTATTCTAGTTTTATTATTTTATATAGTTTTTACTGTTATATTTAAGTAATGTAAATAAATATTAAAAGAAACACTTCTAAAGTGAAATATATAGAATATCTTGTGAAAGTATTATAGTATTTTTTTGGTTGACAAAAAATAGTATTCTTATGAAACCACAAAAAAAAAAAAATCATATGTGAAGACACGATTCAAGAGCGACGCGCTTCTATTTTCATTTATTTGTTCAATTGTGTCAAAAGGCCAAAAATCGATAGACTATAGGTTAGGATTTTGTCTTCACGCGCGCAACGCGCCATTGCTGAGAGTGGGCTTGTCACGCGTACAGTAACGATCATAAAATAGAACAAATCGAGATGGTTGAATTGTTGGGCCTTGGGCCACTTCTCCATTTGATTGTAGTCCATGTTTTATCATTTCACTCTGTAAACTGTACTCAATTGCCCATTGGGCTTTATTAATGAAAGATAGTCGACAAAAATAAAAAGTAGAAATCGGGATGCCACCAACCGAGAAAAGAAAAACAAAAGTATGATGATTTTGCTTCAATCAACGGATCCAAAGTTTCCTTTCCCATCTCGATAGTGTTTGTTTGGATTCTATAATCCGTGGAAGACGATGCAAGGCGATGCGTACAGAGTCTTCTGTGTCGGAACCGTCGATACGAAGGTCGATGAGCTACGATTCCTTGCGGGATCAGTGCGATCAAACATCGGCGCCTTCTCCAACAACTCGTCTTCCAAGGTAAACCCAGCTCCGACGCACATGATTACTGGATGTATGATAAAGGGTCGGTAAAACTCAGATGATTGATTGCCTCAGTTTCGTTGGAATAACAGGTTGAGGTTGTGATTGTGGATGTATCGGCGAGTGCAGATCATAAGGAGGTGGTGGAGAATGTTACGGACTTTCCATTTGTAAAAAGAGAACAAGTTCTATCATGCTATTATGATGGATCTGCCCAGGAAAACAACATCCCGGTGAAACTTTCCGATGATAGAGGCGAGGCAGTTGGTATCATGAGTAAATGTCTTGAGAATTTTCTGAAGCTAGCCTTTGAGGATAACACTCTTGCTGGGGCTATAGGCCTTGGTGGAAGCGGGGGAACATCGCTCATTTCATCTGCTTTTAGGTCTCTCCCCATCGGGATCCCAAAGGTCATTGTGTCAACTGTGGCCAGTGGTCAAACCGAACCTTATGTTGGGACTTCAGATTTAGTTTTAGTTCCTTCTGTAGTTGATGTATGTGGTATCAACAGTGTTAGTAGGGTTGTGTTTTCAAATGCTGGGGCTTCTTTTGCGGGTATGGTACTTGGGAGGCTTGAGATGCTTAGAAGCTCCCCAAGTGACAACGGGAAATGTACTGTGGGTATAACTATGTTTGGGGTAACAACTCCCTGTGTAAATGCAGTTCAACAAATATTAACAAGGCAAGGTTATGAGACACTTGTGTTTCATGCCACTGGTGTCGGTGGAAGAGCAATGGAATCTTTGGTTAAACAAGGCTTCATACAGGTTTCTCCTTTTTTTTTTTCTTCCAAATTTTTGTTTACTATTAGCACTAACTAACTTAGCTTCATGATTGTTGCCGTGGTTCTTGATTTGTTTTGGTTGTGGCTTTAGGTTACTAATTATACTGTCCTTTACCTCGTTTCTTCTCAGGGAGTAATGGATATTACTACAACCGAGGTTGCAGACCATGTAGTAGGAGGGGTGATGGCATGTGATAGTTCCCGTTTCGATATCATCATAGAAAAAGGAATACCTTTGGTTTTAAGTGTAGGGGCCTTAGACATGGTGAACTTTGGTAGCAAAGACACAATACCTTCTCATTTCCAAACAAGAAAAATTCATGTTCACAATGAACAGGTCAGGAATCAATCGAAAAAGTGCTTCTTCCCGCCTTTTGAACTATCGAGTTTCATGTTGAGTTTTTTTCTTCTTAATAACAATAATAGCCTATGTCTCTGCCTTTGTCAGGTTTCTCTCATCCGAACAACAGTAGAAGAGAATAAAAAGTTTGCAAGGTTTATTGCAGATAAACTGAACAAATCAACATCAAAAGTTAGGGTGTGCCTTCCAGAGAAAGGTGTCTCAGCACTGGATGCTCCAGGGAAACCTTTCTGTGATCCAGAAGCAAGTGGCACTCTCATAAATGAACTGCAGAGGCTTATTCAAGCAAATGAAGACAGACAGGTATTTCCTTATCTTCATTTGCCCCTGCAGTTAGCGCCACTGGCTTCACTTGCTTGAATAAGCCTCTACTTTTAGGTATTGATATGTTGTGTTTATTGTCAGGTCAATAAATATCCTCACCACATCAATGACCCTGAGTTTGCAGAAGCATTGGTTGCTTCATTTCTCGAGATCTGTCCGAAAACCTGTGCACATATCAAACCCTCTGAAACGGCTTCAACTAAACCTAGCACTGGAGAGCCTGATGGCGGACATGTATCTAAGCCTGAAAGGATTCCATACAGTCCCAAAAATTTCCCCAATGCAAAACCAGGTTTGTTCTGTCCTTCTCAATCATATATGTTACAATAAATTAACCACCGGATCAGTTTGTATTTCGAGTCATTTTGATAAGGAGTTGCATGTTGGAGTAAAAAGCTTACTTATCATCATTGGCTCCAGAAACTCTGGAACGAACTCGGACCATTTTGGGACGGCTAAGAGATCAAATAGAGAAGGGAATACCAATAATTGGGGGAGGTGCTGGTACGGGAATATCTGCAAAATTTGAGGAAGCTGGTGGGATTGATTTGATAGTGATATACAACTCTGGACGTTTCCGGATGGCTGGAAGAGGATCTTTAGCAGGCTTGCTTCCATTTGCTGATGCCAATGCAGTCGTGCTTGAAATGGCAAATGAAGTTTTACCCGTTAGTTTTCTTACTCATTCCCATCAATCATTCATTCACACGATGAGCAAAAGAAACTTGCATCTCTTTCCAGTTAACTATTAATCGATTTTCTCTCTCTAAGACTTATCTTCCTATGTCGAATCCAACTTACAGGTAGTGAAGACGGTGCCTGTTCTTGCAGGGGTATGCGCAACAGATCCATTTCGGCGTATGGACTATTTTTTGAAGCAGTTAGAGTCCATTGGTTTCGTTGGCGTCCAGAACTTTCCAACTGTCGGTCTCTTTGATGGTAATTTTAGACAAAATCTGGAGGAGACAGGAATGGGATATGGGTAAGCTACAAAAACCAACCTTTTCAAGAATCACTTTTGTATGTAGAGATTGTTCAAATTAATGCCAAATGTGTCCGATGTTGCAGCGTAGAAGTTGAGATGATCGCAGAAGCGCATAAAATGGGGCTATTGACCACTCCATATGCTTTCAACCCCAGAGAAGGAGAAGAAATGGCGAAAGCTGGAGCTGATATAATAGTAGCACACATGGGTCTAACGACATCCGGAAATATTGGGGCGAAAACGGCAGTGTCAGTGGAAGAAAGCGTTGTTCGTGTACAAGCTATTGCAGATGCTGCTCGTAGAGTCAAACCAGACATCATAGTACTCTGCCACGGAGGTATAGTAACTTCACGAATCCAACATTTAATGTTTGGTAAGAGTTTTTGTTGTAGTAAGCTCTTTGAATGCAGGTCCGATATCGGGACCAGAGGAGGCAGAGTTAGTGTTGAAGAGAACACATGGTTGTGTTCATGGCTTCTATGGAGCATCAAGCATGGAAAGGCTACCGGTAGAGCAAGCTATAACAAGCACTGTTCAAAAGTACAAGTCCATAGCGATCAAGTGAAGTCAAAATAGTAAGTTCACTTTTATGTAATGTTTCCTCTTTGTATATTGTTGCAATTGTTCTCGTTTGTTGCATTGGTTTTCGTTTTGATGTTCATATGAGACTGCATAATCTTTTATCTTGGCTTGTTTACTACCTTTACTTGTCTAATAATGGTTGAAAGGACAGGAAATCTAAAACAATATTGATTGGTGAAATCTCTGGTTGAAAGTCACTAATCAGAGAAACGACTTCGGTCTCAAATTGTTATCCTCCACAGTTTTTTTTAGATTTTATTACATTTTTATAGTTTGCAGTAGTCCATGCGTATATAGCAGCATTTGAATTTTTAAACATAAAAGTTTTATGCTAATGTAAGGCTTGAATCTTGGTCGACGTTATTTAAGTGTAGACCTTGAAGGTAAACCAAAGAGAAATGTTAAACAGCTTATCTGCAGTTGGATGAAGCTATTTACCAAAAAAAATCACATCTGTTTTTGTTTTTTTTTTGTTTGCTTTGGACAAACATTTGCCTACTAGAGGTTAAATTCAGTAATCTTGTAGCTGTTTTGTTACGATCCAAACTTGAGTCTCTTACCTCTGGGGAACTCGGGTGCAGCAACATCATTCCACAACCTTTTAGAAGAGGGGTCGTGAAGGTATAAGCAACTCTCGCCAAGCTTACACCCTCTGCCTCTTCCAAAAAACATGCATGCTTTCTGAACTCTAACCTTTACTGCTTTCACCTTATCAGCTTGTCCCTTGTAACTGTTAGTTCCATTTGTTGCTGGAGTAACTCCCCCATGTTCCCTAATAAGGTTCTTGAAATAGTCATCACGGTTTATGTTCATCGGGTAAGCACTATTGCGGGTTGGAGCATCTGTTCCAGTTCGCGCAGTTTCCAGGACTCTACTCATATTCCAAGTGTTGGAGGTGGAAATGTCAAGGGACTGGCATTGGGGTTCTGAGGCTGCAATATTATCAACTGAGCTTGGTTTCAAGGAACATTCAACTCTTGGCAATAGCTTGATCCCGGAAGACAATGGATAAGTGTGAAAAACCAGGGGAGCACTGGACACGAGCGGCTGAGTGGCTACAGAAACAATGGGCTGAGCCGCAGCAGAAACAGGGACAATATGTGGCACACCATTTCCAGGATGGATTATAGTAGGTTTTGGAGGTGAATTTCTATCCATGGCCGAGGAGGTGACATGTTGAGGAGGTGGTTTGGTGGTATTATTCCCAGTTTCAAGTGGTTTAGCAGCTGTAGTATCATTCAACAGGTTCTTGATGATTTCCGGGTCACCGAGGAGCTTGACAAGTAAATCAGCATCGACCAGACTCCCCTGTTCCTTGGTTTTCATCAACGCAGACAGAGCTGCAGAAGCAGCCAAGCTCAAGTCTGGTCCAAGTCCAAAAACAGATGCAGGAGCGTTGGAGCTTTGAGAAGACTCAGCAGCAAAAGCCTGAGGTTCGTCCTCGTCTTCGATGGGAGTGAGACGGATGTTAGGAGTTTTGCTGTCGTCATAGCTATCAACTTGTACAGCCGAAGAGATCAAAGGACTACATGAAAACAGAGAGAGAGAGAGAGAGAGAGAGAGAGAGAGAGAGAGAGAGACGGAATGTGATAAGTGATAATAAAAGACGACACAAAGCAGCCAAGACGAAAATTACATCAAAAGAAAGTTACCGAGTAGGGATGGCAGAGCGGTGTGGATAGAAAGCTTCCAATACTTTGGCAATCCTCAAATTCTCGGAAGGGGTTTCTGTGCTCTCTCCACCACTCGCAACAAGCAAATTATCATTGAGAATAAACTGTGTTTTGGCCCCAAAAAAAATAATAGTTCCAAGAGAGTTTAATAAAACATTATCTTCGCACATGATTGCAGTTCAAGAAAGAATATTAGTATTACTTTTGGTGGGCGATTCCATCTAATCCGGGGAATAACGTGTGATGAATACTCAGTTCCTTGAGGAAGATTGGATGCCTTTGGTTTGATACATGATTGAGTTCCAACTTTGGCCGGACAATCTTCTGTTTGAAACATCTTTACCTGTTCATATTAAAGTCCTTTTTAGCATACGTATATGTATATTTATGATTAGTTTTAAATTGTTGCAAAAACAAATACTTTTCGAGTCTACCACAACATCAATGCTAAAAAATAAAAGAGTAATCTTTGTTCTTCATTAAAGTTTGGTTCCTTTGAACGATGATATGAATATTCTCGAATCATAGAAATTTAAATATAAAAATTAGTTCAAACAAATCAATTCATTTTCTGTTCTTTCATTCCCTGGGTTGTTCATAAACAGATATTTAACGACTGATTCTAAACTTGAATGAGTGAGTGGTTAGTTAAAATCATTATCATTTTATTCACACAAGATAAGAACAATGGAGAGAAATCGTCGTTAGGGGAAGCATCGACCTCTTTTCATGGATGCAAGATGAACGGTGGCTATACCTGACAAAGCATACTATCTGATGGCCATGAAACCCTCCATTTCTTCATTTTCATTTAAACCTCAACAAATCAATCCCGAAATCGATTTACTTTTCTAAGTCAAATCAATAACCACTTTCCAGATTCAAAACGAAACGAGCAATCCGATTTTGCTATACACCCACACTCTCTCAGAGAAGAAGACGAAGAAGAGGAGACGTCGGCGATACGATTTGAGTGGGAGAGATAACCAACCCTAAAAGGCCTCTAATTTTATTGACTACTTTACAGTGAAGACGAAATATATATATACACAGAGAGGCGCTGATTGGGCCCTTCACATTCCTAATCATATTTTTAATTATTACTATTATTATTAGTCATTTAACGACTTAATTACACTTACCAATTTTACCATTCCTATTTAACAACTTCCTTTTAATGTTACGTTTTCAGTTTACGTATTTAGTAACGCTTTTAAATATGTTTGAATTTCGAAACTACGAAGTGTATTAAATGGCTTCAGGCAATAACTAAATTCCATAATGTGTGTTTAGTCTCAACGTAAGGTCTTTATATTCAAGCCCACTACTATTAGACCGCGCTTGAAAGCCCATATCAATACAAAAGGCCCAATACATAAACTAATCGCAATCAGTCAACGCTTGCCGGGGATTTGCCAAACAGGTACAACTTTACGTAGCGTTACAGGTTCAACTCTTTAAGTTACCAAGTTAACCCTTTCAGTTTTTTCTCTCACTTTCTTACTCTTCCATGGCCTATATAAGGTAACTGATCCTGTAGGAGCTTAAAAAAATCAAACAGAAAGCGCGTCGTGCACCTCACCTCTCTCTTCTGATCCGATCTCATCAATGGCCTCCGACGACCAAATGTCCAGATCCGAAGCTGTGGCCACTACTAATGGCGGCGATTCTCACATTGCGTCGCAGCCAAGGAAGATTGCACTGGTCACCGGGATCACTGGCCAGGACGGATCATACCTGACGGAGTTCCTCCTCGGGAAAGGCTACCAAGTCCACGGTCTGATCCGAAGATCCTCTAACTACAACACCCAGCGGATAAACCATATCTACGTCGATCCCCATAATGCCAACAAAGCTCGCATGAAGCTCCACTACGCTGATCTCTCTGATGCCTCCTCGCTCCGCCGTTGGCTCGACGTCATCAAGCCAGACGAGGTCTACAACCTCGCTGCTCAGTCCCACGTCGCTGTCTCCTTCGAGATCCCTGACTACACCGCTGATGTCGTCGCTACTGGAGCTCTCCGACTCCTGGAGGCTGTCAGGTCTCACAACACTGACAACGGCCGCAACATCAAGTACTACCAAGCGGGATCTTCGGAGATGTTCGGGTCAACTCCTCCTCCACAGTCTGAGACCACGCCGTTTCATCCCAGATCTCCCTATGCTGCATCCAAATGCGCCGCTCACTGGTACACTGTCAATTACCGAGAAGCATACGGCCTGTACGCCTGCAACGGAATCCTATTCAACCACGAGTCGCCACGCCGAGGCGAGAACTTTGTGACTCGGAAGATAACTCGAGCCTTGGGAAGGATCAAGGTCGGACTGCAGACCAAGCTCTTCCTGGGAAACATACAGGCGTCAAGAGATTGGGGATTCGCAGGAGACTACGTGGAGGCAATGTGGCTGATGCTGCAGCAGGAGAAACCAGATGATTACGTGGTGGCGACTGAGGAGTCACACACCGTTGAGGAGTTTCTGGAGGTGTCCTTTGGGTACGTTGGGCTCAACTGGAAGGACCACGTCGAGATCGACAAGAGGTACTTCAGGCCAACGGAGGTTGACAATCTGAAAGGAGATGCAAGCAAGGCAAAGGAAGTGTTGAAGTGGAAGCCGAAAGTAGGGTTCGAGCAGCTGGTGAAGATGATGGTGGACGAAGATCTGGAGATGGCTAAGAGGGAGAAAGTGCTCGTCGATGCTGGTTACATGGACGCTCAGCAGCAACCTTAATCTCCAGCTGCTGCCCAAAAAAAGAGTCTTATCATTATCTGCCTTTTTTTCTTTCTATGATTCTGTTTCAAGTTTTTTCCATTTTCTTGTTTCCTATTTTCTTGTTTCAATTTGTTCAACTCCATCTCTGCAAATCATCATCCACTCTGGATTTTGTATTACATATGCTTTTTCCTACATCACAACAATGGCTTCCTATTGTTCAACAGCGATTATACAACTCAGAAAACAAGCTAAAGAAAAAGTACCGAAAGCATGAAGATTAATGAAAATAGAAAACAAAGATTCCTATCGAAGAATATCGATCAATAGCATCATCATCTTGCATCAATGCAAAATCAAAAGAGGGCAGAAAATCTAGTGGGAATTAAGGTATCTATGGTTACGGAGTATGACTCTTATGCCTCTTGTTTAGAAGAAAGAGTAGTAGTGTTTATACTGACCGAATCAGGTGGGGCAAGAACAAAGGGAGTCGCTGTTGACCTCAGAGATTCAGGTCCCTCAGAATTAATTCTTTTACATAATGCATCGCAGTTGTTTATCACCTCTGTCAACCTTCCTTTAAGCTCCCCAAGCTCTACCTGCAACCCATGAACTAAAAATACGTCCAGTTAAGTGGAGAATACAGTCCAGTGTATCTTGTACACTGAAACAAGAAATATAGGTACCTTGAGATAAATGCTGGGAAGTTGTTCTCATTGCAGAAACTGAGTGGTTAAACCTCTGTACAAGTTTAGTCGCCAAAGCATCTGCCACTTCTATCTTGTTTTCTATATCTTCCTATATACATGATGCCAACATGTTATATAATTTCATTTCCCATTGATTGTTATGCCATGGTTATGCAAACCAAAGTTTGAGAAACACAGATTTTCCGGTTGCAATTCACTCAAACATTGAGCCAAAGAATATGCAACATTCTTGTGGTATCACACATGCGAATCAAATTCTCACAACTAACATAAGCCTAGTGTCTCTTTCAAATTAAGGTAGCCAATGAGAGTAGCCTTTAAGTACTAGCTTTAGTCATCCAGTAATTGCAAACATTTCTTAAAGACTGCACTCATTGATCAAAGAGCAGAAATTTCCAGAGTCCATACAAGCCATGCTTTTGCAAAGACTAAATAAGAGTAAGGATTCCATGTTCACTGAAGAAAAAAGAAGAGAGGCAGACCTGTCTCTTGGTTATTTCTTGAGCTTTGCTCTCATGCCATTGACGGTAAATGGAGAAGAGCTCTAAAAGTATTTGAGGATCCACCGTATCTGGGGAAACAATTGATTTAAGTTTTGAGGTGTATTGATGAAAACGAAAACAAAAGCTTTTGTTGGGCAAAGACAGACAAGTTGTTTCACCGTTCAGATTTTACTCTGAATGAGTTGTCTTCCAAACAATACAGAGTCCAATATGCTATACGAAAACAAAATATCTATATTCCTAAGCATGTTCTTAATTCGACAATCGTGGGTTCAACAGACAAATAAGGGTATAATGAAACTCACTGGAAGAGGAGGAGCTCGATAAAGCTTTCCTCACTAAGATGTCCGTTAAGCTACTTTCCGTGGGAGGTGCCTTCAATATTGGCCTACTCTGCAAACAAACAAACAAAAACATCAACATACTGTAAAAGGGTTTTTATCTAAAAACAGACCCTAATTTCAATCTGGATCGAACAGTAGTAACTCACAACTGTGAGGGATTTAAGATTCTCCAGAATGGGATTGACTATTTCGGATCGATGAGAGATGGTCGTAATCACATCTCCACCTCTATTTTCCTGTCAAAATATAATTCCATTTTGAGTATATCACCGGGATGGCTGAAGAATCAAAATCGGGAAATATCTATAAATTACCTGAGCGCTATTGCCTAATAGCGTTGAATCTGATGCTCCCATGTAGTTCACAAACGTCTAACAAAATACTGAGAAGAGTAGATTCTATCCAAAACTTGGGAATCAGAAGGTTGGGAGAATGAAAGAGAGAGAGAGAGAACAAACTGTTTCAACTTTCCCAATCCGCGAAGAGCAGAATGATGACGTTTTGGGCACTTTGCAGATACTATTCAATTAAGTCGTTGGGCTTGGATTGGACTGTTGATGGGCTTGGATTGTAATTACAGGATAGTCCAAATCTGTTTGTAATTAAATAGTTGCCGAGAAAGAAAAAAGAAAGAGGAGGATGTTTTTTTTATTTTTGAACTTTGACCAGTGATGATTCTTCGTTTGAAGAACCAGAAAACACTCGGCAATATCAAATCATCTTGCTCGTTCTTATCTTCCTTACTATTCCGACGTAATTCTCACTCGAAGGTTCGTACAGAAACCTATCACGATCGCCGGAGAAGAGGGCACGAGAGGAATGCTCAAGTCGTTGAGAAGAAGCAACACGATGGGTTGTTTCTGCAAAAGAGCAAAGGCCAACACCTTCTTACCAACACCAGAATCCTCGACGCCATCGTACGAAGCTCCGATGTCAGACCCACCGATACAGTCTTGGAGATCGGACCTGGTACTGGAAATCTCACGATGAAGCTTTTAGAAGCTGCCCATAATGTCGTCGCCGTCGAGATAGATAAACGTATGGTGGAGATTCTCCGCAAAAGGGTGTCTGACCATGGTTTTCAAGATAAACTTACGGTAAAAAAGACAAAGCTTTCAATTCGTTTGAAAATTATTTCTTTGGAGATTTATCTTTTAAGTGCACACAACCTGTTCGATGAAATGACGGAATAGAGGGAACTAACTCTTTCTTTTCACTTCTTCTTTGTCTGCTGGATTCCATTTTAGATTATTCAGAAAGATGTCCTGAAGACAGATTTCCCTCAGTTTGATCTCGTGGTGGCTAATATTCCATACAACATATCTTCCCCTCTCGTGGCGAAACTTGTATACGGCTCCAATACCTTCCGCAGCGCCACTCTCTTGCTTCAGAAGGAATTCTCCCGGCGGCTCTTGGCAAATCCAGGAGATTCTGATGTCAACAGATTGGCTGTGAATGTGAAGTTAGTAGCTGATGTAAAACTGGTAATGGATGTGAGTAAAAGAGAGTTTGTTCCACCCCCTAAAGTCGATTCATCTGTTGTTATGATCAGACCAAAGGAGGTCAGACCAGATGTTAATGTTCAAGAATGGCTGGCATTTACTCGTACCTGTTTCGGGAAGAAGAATAAGACGCTTGGTTCCATGTTTAGGCAGAAGAAGAAGGTTATGGAGTTGCTGAGTTTGTCTGCAGGGAATCATGGTTCCAAATTTGGAACTATGAATGCTAGTTTTGAAAGTGATGTTGATGAAGAAGGAGAAAATCATTTACTGAGTTTGGATACTGATGCAAGTATGTTCAAGGAGAGGGTAATTGGAATACTGAGATCGAATGGGTTCGAAGAGAAGAGACCATCGAAGCTTTCTCACGTTGAGTTATTACATTTGCTTTCATTGTTTAACCAAGCTGGCATCTTTTTCCATAATATTACATCGTTACCAATGGATGATTTACACGAATAAAGGCAAGTTTGTTTAACTCTTTTATTACAAGGCACTTTCTAGCACTACAATGCAAAATATCGTATTATGTAAATCAAAAGAATGAACTGACATGTCTTCCTTGAGTCAAATCAAAGCTTAAAGGTATCCTATCTGGTTGGAGGTTGTTGTTTAAGCAATTTCAGAACATTTTCATAGACGATGAATGTGATGGAAGAAGCAGGCACATTTTTCAAAAGATTAGCAGTTAATCCCCTGTAGAAACCTCTCAGACCCTCGAATCTGCAGTGGAAGAAAGAATTATTTAAATATCAAATTTCAGATACAATCAAGACCAAGAGAATAAATATATGCTCTAAGTAACCTTGCGGTTTCTCTTATGACATGTAAGCTGTCTATGTATCTCGGAACTCCGTTGGTACTAGGTCGTTGCTGAACAAAACCAATAGAGGAATGTTTATGACAATCACCTCAAATATTGCTAAAGACTAGAAGAAGCTCAAGCAATTTAGATTTGAAGACATCATCAATAGGTACCTGTAATCTTGCTCGAATAACCTGAAATGGATATGTAAGAAGAACTGCAGCGACTTTGGAAGAGCCACCAAGTGCAGCATAATCTGCCGAGTTCTAAAGAAAATAAATGCAAACTGATTATTGGTCCTACATTGCCTGAAGACTTACAATGTAGACTATGAAAAAGAAGATGAACTCTGTACTAATAAGTTATCAGTGGATTCAGATTTTCTTCTCCTTTCTTTCAAATCCACAATGACTCTACGGAGTTCCTCATACGCTGTGAACTGAATAGCACCATGAGAAACCTGCTGAAGAAACTTTATCAGAATCTAACCCATAAATGAAACAAAGTGTAAAACCATTCAATCTGTAAGATCTGATTGTTCCAAAACACAGTGGATCTTATGGTAGTTTCTTGAACTGATACGGGAGGAGTAAAATAAAGGATAGTAACTAACCAGTACAAGACCAGGGACAATACCCTTGTAGAGCGCCCTGGGTCCTTCCTCTTTCATTATGGTTCTAAAGGCATCTGAAATTCACAAAAAAAAAAAAAAGAAACATTCAGAATAGAAGACTGAAAACTGAATCTGTTACGCATATCTGCAGACCTAATAGCCCGGAGTATGGTCGGGTTTGATGAAGAGGTGTCTGAAGCTGTAATCTTGTTTTGACAAGCCAAATCGGATTTGTGCATAAACAGACCTGAAAGTATCAGAAGATGATTGAGGTCGAGGTGGAAAAATCATGGGAGACATGAGATGTACTTATGGTGTCAGTTAACTCACCAAGGCTCCTGCTTCAGCAGCAGAAGCAAGGTGAAGACCAGGGCTGAGTTTCTCATCGTCCCTGCCTATAGCGTATCTCTGTTTAGCTCTTCCATAACTACATATAGAGAGATATTAATGCATTTGTTACACATCATTTAAACAAGATCCACTGGTTAAAACATACAAAAGATTACAAACTCCACACCTAACACAAATGTGTTGAGGAGAGATCAAAAACAGTATTACCGCAACAACATCACAAGAAAATAGAGTAATAAGTAAGACAAAAAGGAAAAGCCCTTCTTGACTTTTACAAGGTGAATCACATCTTCGGTTGATTGTAAATCACGATGCAAGATATGTGCTAAACAAATGTAACACTCACAAAAAGAAGTACAAGCCCCATGAAACAGTAGAACCGATTACAGCAGGGAAGAAACCTGCATAAAGTCCTCTCAATCCCTACGGATGATTAAAAGAAAGTGAGGTTATATCAGCTAAAGCAGATAACAAAGTGAGAACTCACAAAACCCATAAACCAGAAATCTTAGTGGATTAAAGTCCTTCATTTCACAAAAGGAATTCGGAAACGAGAAAATCCCCAGATCAAGTAAACTAACAAGGTGGATGGAGACAAGGCAAAGGCAACCACATTGCATAGACAATGAAATATGAAAGATGCCAATACAAATAAGAAGGGTAAGTAAAGGGAGTTTGTTCTCGCAAACCTCGAGACGGGAAATGGTGAAGACAGCGTGAGCTGTGTTCTTGTACGTCGGGAGACTTGACCGTCTACCGTCGTTTACTGTTTCAATCAAGTAAGCAGCTACCAAACAAAAGTGACCAAAAATCGAGTTTGTTAGTTAGTTGAATTCACAGGAGTGGAAAATCAGACCTTGGAATCTCGTACGGACAACATCAAGAGGATGCATAGCAGCGACGGTGGCGAATCCAGCGACGGCACCGGCGGTGGCGTTTTCCCACTGCCAAGGCGCCGCCATCAACGAGTACTTAGATGCAATCAAACTGACCGCGATTGGTTACAGAGGTAATCGGAAGTTAAAAACACATCTTGCGCGTAATCTCCGACTCTGAGTTTCCGTCTGAGACCGTTTCAATCGTTACTGTTCTTCTAAGCTTAAGACCCAAATACAAAGATACAACTTTCAACAAGTTTCGGAGGCCCAATACTGCATATGAATATTTACAAACCCAGTCTTATTTTATTAGTATTCTCAGTAGCGCCCCAATACTTTACATTGATCAAAATCATGATGATCTAGGCTAGGTATAGGCGTTTGGGTATCCCGTATCCGTTCGGATTCGGATCGGATTTTTCGGATTTTCTGATTTTCGGTTTAGGATTATAGGCCCCGTTTGAATATTTCTATATATCGAGTCGAGTTCAGTTCAGGGTTTATCGAGTTCAGGTCGGTTCGTATACCTAAAACTACCAAAATTTTCTGAACTCGAAAAAAATATGCAAAAAAATCTGAAAATTACTCGAAAATTTCGTAAAAATATATATCTAAATTACCTTAAAACATCCAAAGTACACGAAAATATATGTTCTACAAAACACTGGTAAAAGAACTATTCAAACTAACCAAAAATATTTGAAAATAGTAGAATTATTTAAAATTATATAAAACTTTGGATAATTTCGGA
Organism: Orychophragmus violaceus; assembly: GCA_030180135.1. Lineage (NCBI taxonomy): Eukaryota > Viridiplantae > Streptophyta > Magnoliopsida > Brassicales > Brassicaceae > Orychophragmus > Orychophragmus violaceus. Next base: position 129,754 of record CM058232.1, on the reverse strand, counting down.
TACTCGTTCCGGTTCGGTTCGGGTTCGGATATTACCCAATACCCAAAATACCTAGACTTAAGTTTTATTCGGATATTTTTGTAAAATCGGTTCGGATCGGGATCGGGTTTTTCGGATCGGGTTCGGATTCAAATTTCGGGTTTCGGGTAAATGTCCATGCCTAATCTATGCACGTTGAAAATTGGAGTCGTGAAAATATCAAATAAATCTGTGAATACACTCGATATGAAACACACCATCTTCATCCGCAACAAAAAGTAAACATACAATACACACATTCATACAAACAAAGCCAAAAGAAATCGATGACACGTCGATGCCAAACAAATGCATGAAAACACAACATGAGTTTTACGTATAAGGATTTGATTAATAAGCATGGTTAACCCTCCGACAGATTCGCCGGATCTCTCCCCTCATGCCCGTCAACGGAGAGATATTCCCCATCTTCACCATTGACTTCCCGAATTGCTCGAAGAAGGCCTCTTGATTCTCAGCATAGAGCTTCACAAGCTCTTTCGACTCTCTGTTCTTCGTGAACAGAATCTCGTCAGAGCTCAATAGCCCTTTGTACATGATCAGGTTCTTGAAGTAGTGGTTGTCGAACTTGAACGGCGTCACAAAGTCGAGGAAGAAGAGGTTTTGGTCACCACCGGATCTAGGACATTGCTTGCGCAACACGGAGGCGTAGTATTGGTTAAGGGTTAGATCAGGCTTGCCGTTTCCGGACTGGTTGTATAACCTTTGTCGGAAACTTGTGCACCTCGAGTTTCCGATGGTGTGACTTCCTGCACATCATATAAATATAAAACGTTATACACAAGCCCTTGTAAAAAAATACAGTTTATGTAACAACACTCTATAATAAAATAAAAAGACAAGAATAAAAATTATGGGGAATTTTCTAACGATTTTGATTGAGTCGTTTAGTACAGGTAAGTTGATAAAAAATTTAAGATGGATGGATATATACCAGAGAGGGAGACAAGATCAACGAGGTTGAGGCCTTGACGCTTGAACTTAGTGAGGATGGTCTGGAAAGTGTTGTTGGGAGCAGGAATGTCGTTGTTGGAACCACTCAAGCTTGCTCCTCTCGCGTCCCTTCTTCCCAGAGGTACTTCCCAGCTCGGTCCACCTGTCTGTATATATACATGTGTCCAACTAATTAATTTTAATGATATTTAATGATCAAATAATCTGTTGTTCTAGTGATAGTGACTTACAATGACTGTTGAGTCTCTAGCGGCTAGAGCCAAGATATCAGCGCAAGAAACTGTTTCAGGACACTCTTGTTCTATGGCCTGTTTGATTTCTTCGATGACCTCGAAACCACGAGCTGAGTTTCGGTTAGGGTTTGATCGTTTCTCGCTGATTATGGTTCCACTGCTGTCCAATAGTATAGAAGCATCACATCCCTGCCGTACCAGTCACAACGAGGAAAAAAACATGTAAAGATATAATTGCAACTAGATTTTGACCCGCACTTAGAAGTGCGGGTATAATTTTCTTTACAAATTTTACTTTTTATTCATTTTGTTAATAGTAGTTTAGATTTTTAATTATGTAATCTAATTTTGATTATAATTGTTTAACCAACATTATAAACAGTGAGTTATCAATTTAGTTTTTTAAAATGAATTATGTGTTATTTGGAGGAGATATATCGTAAGGATTAAGAGATTAAAATAACGATTTCGCATTATATATTTTAATCTGTGTTGTATCGTAAGATCATAGTTTGGAAAAATATATATGTGAAAACAACTATTGTAAAAGTTACGTGGTATATGTTTAATTGTTATTTTATTTATCTAAAATATTATTTTATAAAATACATGTTGTAGTCGTATATATAATTTGCAAATTTGATGGAACTATCCGTTAAAAACTTCATTCAAACATAAAGCATAATTTGACGCTTCAAATATTTGAATAATATAAGTATGAAATCATTTTAATATTTTATTAATTTTAAAATATATCAACTGAAATTATTTACTATATGCGAATTTTTTTATAGAAAATTTATAATCGAGATTGGCTAATTAATTTTTCAACCCGTTTAATTAATTAAATATTTTTCAGTTTGATGGAAAAACCTGTTAAAAAGTACAATCGTAAAAACATCAATCGTAATATGTGTATATATATATATATATATATATTAGAAGTGCGGGTATAATTTTCTTTACAAATTTTACTTTTTATTCATTTTGTTAATAGTAGTTTAGATTTTTAATTATGTAATCTAATTTTGATTATAATTGTTTAACCAACATTATAAACAGTGAGTTATCAATTTAGTTTTTTAAAACGAATTATGTGTTATTTGGAGGAGATATATCGTAAGGATTAAGAGATTAAAATAACGATTTCGCATTATATATTTTAATCTGTGTTGTATCGTAAGATCATAGTTTGGAAAAATATATATGTGAAAACAACTATTGTAAAAGTTACGTGGTATATGTTTAATTGTTATTTTATTTATCTAAAATATTATTTTATAAAATACATGTTGTAGTCGTATATATAATTTGCAAATTTGATGGAACTATCCGTTAAAAACTTCATTCAAACATAAAGCATAATTTGACGCTTCAAATATTTGAATAATATAAGTATGAAATCATTTTAATATTTTATTAATTTTAAAATATATCAACTGAAATTATTTACTATATGCGAATTTTTTTATAGAAAATTTATAATCGAGATTGGCTAATTAATTTTTCAACCCGTTTAATTAATTAAATATTTTTCAGTTTGATGGAAAAACCTGTTAAAAAGTACAATCGTAAAAACATCAATCGTAATATGTGTATATATATATATATATATATATATATATTTGAAACAAAATAAAGAGATATTAAAATATATTATAAATATATTTTGAATTAAATCATAAAATTTTGAATTAAATCATAAATTAGAGAATCTTAATTTATATATAATAGTTGATATATAAATTATTAATTATATTTATCAATTAATTTGTTTTGATTTTAATTAATTAGGAAAGTAGGACCCATTAGATTTTGGTTGTTTGGCTACATGTTTAATAATTGTCTTGTTTGGAAACATGGATTGTAGAGATAATAAATCAAATATAAATTGTTTTACAGTTTTACCCTTAATGAAGGTTACAAATCCTAATAATATCAAGGACAAATTTCGGGAACAACAATTATGTACCATGGCAAACCTTCCTGTTTTAATAGTATTGATATTTAATTATTCCATAGAAAAATTGCTAAGGTAAAGACCTTGACGAAACAGTCGTGGAAATGGAGTCTGAGCAAGGAGGCGGGCATGCGAGGATCCTGTGCGAATGCTTTAGCGACAATGGACTGAACAATCTCTTGAGCTTTAGGACATGAGTGGTCGTAGAACTGAGGGAAGAGATAGCCGCCACTTCCATAGGCTTTGGAACACAAGCAAAGAGGTGAGAAGGCGATGAGGGAGAGAGCTGCGATAAGAATGTTCAATGACACTGCCATTTTTGGGGATTGTTTTTCTTGATGAGTAATCTCGATCGTTGGGGTTTAACTCGGTTTCTTGTAACTTGGGTGATATTCTTGTGGGTTTCATTATTTATAGAGTAAACTTTTGTGGACATTTTTGAGAAAGACGTTGGAGTTGGTAACTAATCTTAGATATTGGGTTAGATGGATACATTATTCTTTAAGGATTGGTATGAATACAAAGATTTGTTAAGAGTTTATTGTATTAATTCCCCCCCTTCAATAATGATGACCAATTTTATGTAACTCAATATCATGATATTTCCTCTCTATGTTCTAATTTGAGTTGCATAAACAAAAATCTTATTACATTAAAACTTTCATAAATTAATATTCTATAGATTAACAATATAAAATAATAAATTATGTCGATCTCAAATGTAAATAATAACTAAATTCAATAAAACAACATAATAATATAATTTTCAAAAACTTTTGTAATAAATATAATAAAATAATAACTATGCTGTTTTATGTAAAGTTAAAACTTTACTAGAATATTTTTTGTTGTATCAATAACGATTAGTGCTGTATTTTCAATTTACATATACACTAACTGTTTGCAAAAAAAATTGTTGTATCATAAAAATACAAAAGTTTCTCTTTATGTGTAGGCTTCTAGCAGTTTACACGGCATTGATCAAAATATCTCATTATAAAATATTAAATTCCACATATAGCCAAATCTTATACTAAATGGAGAAGATGTTTCTACGAAATTATAATATTAAATGGGAAAGATTAACATGAACAATAATAAGCTAGCAAAACAATTGCGTACGTATGGGGGTTTTACTTGGTTGACATTGACTAGATCATGGTTAAAAAAACAATGCTAACTGTTGTGCAAGCAAAACAATAATCTTAATCGTGTGCTTAACAAATAGATACGGTTGCAAGAGTAGGACAAAGACATAGCAAACATGTAGATAATGACAAACCATTAAAAAAGAAACAGCTTCAACTGCTCTCCCCTAAACAAAACCAAATATTCTATTTTTTCCTTTTGTTTTCGTGCAACAAAAGATACCAAATTAACATTAAAAAAACATGACCAAACAGTGCACGTAGACTTTTCAACGTCTTTCATTCAGCTAAAAGATGTTTGCTATGAAAACCCAAAATATATGACAGGCCCACGTTCGTGGATGTCCTAAAAACCATTTCTCAGTCGGTGTAAAACAAGCTCTTCAGCAACTCTTTCTGAACAAAAGAGACGTGGAACCAACTATGTCATCATTGCCCAATAATACAAGAACATGAGAAAATCTAGCTTTCATAATCTACTTCGAAATTCTCTTTCATAATATGGTTAGCAGTCAAAAACCGTTTATCAACAGATGACCGGATGAGTTCTTGGAATGTTGCTATTAAACCGCAATGTTTTTTTTGTCAAGCGTCAACTGAAACCTGGGATCACATTTTCTTTGGATGTTCTTATTTGCGAGATGTATGACATGGTTTAATAGCTACTCTGTTTGCGAGCCATTTCTCCTACAATTGGAGTGATGTATTGGAATTGGTTGTTGGGAATTCATTGCCTAAGACAAAGTTTTTTGTTGTACGGTATGGTTTTCAATGTGTAATTCATACAATATGGATTGAGAGGAACAAACAGAGGCACGACGTTTCAATACCGGCACCAACTCTAATTAAGAGAATTGACCGTATGATGAGAAAAAAATTCTCAACTCTTATCTTGTTTGGAGTCGAAGCTTCGCGACGTTTTCCAAGTGTGATTCACCGCACACCCATAATTTGTTCAACATTATTACTCTTTTGTTTCAAATTGTAATTTGCTTGAGCTAGCTTCTATGTTGTAAGATCTCAAACTGGTTTTTTTTTGAATAAATTTAACATTTTTACAAAAAAAAAAACAAGTTCAATGTATTGAGGAAACGAGAATACTTTGAGTTTTGGTCATACAGTCTTTGAAAGTTAATTAAGATGATAAATAGAAGATTGCAACAAAGTAGAGAAAGTAAAGGAAGACTAAGGAGTTCCAGAGTAAACTCTATGACCTTTTAGAACCGTGGCCGCCTCGACTACCACGTCCTTTCTTACCACGCCCTCGTGCTAAAGACCATTGCATTTTTTGGACTTTTTGTGTAGGTTTATTTGGTCTTCTTCCTCGAGTTTTTAGTGAAAAATCTCCAATTTCATAACCTGTAAAATTTTCCCAAGTCTAAAGCATCAAAACTGCCACCAAAAACATTCTCTTGCACAGTTTCATATGAATCTGATCGAGGAGTAGAGACAGTTACCGTAGTAGGAGGCAAGACAGAGGAAGGAGTAATGTTAGCAAGTACTATATCAGAAATGGGTAAAGAAGCAACTGGAGTTGATGGCCCCACCTTATCACATGGTGAAACTGAAGTAGTTATTGTATTAGCAAGTGCTTAGTTAGCAGTGACGGAAGTATCTATGGCATAAACCATTACAATGGGGTTGGTAGTAGTTGTCCCAAGAGTAGCTTGTGCATTTACTTCACCTACATCAGATGCAATGGTAAGAAGTATTTTCTCATCAAGAGATTTAGTAACAAGTTTCGATGGATGATTTAGAAGACATCTTGATTTTTTATGGTTTAGCTGTCCACGTCTAATATATTTAGATGGAATCCAAGTGTATTCTACATCCACCAAGGAGACAATACTTTTTCTGTCCCTAGCTGCAATCATATGAGGGAATCCTTCATCTAATTCAACCTCCACAAGTATCTATCTTAGCCTCTCCCATCATGGTCGGATCTAGCCGAGGCTTTTCAGCAAGTACAGGTTCTCCTAAACCAGAAGCTACCTAACTAATCCCTATTTCAGAGTATAACCTGCTAGGGATATTTTTTAAAGAAATCCAAACAGAAACAGAGGTGATTTCCAACATAGCTAGAGTTGCTTCAGATGTCCATGGGGGCAACAAGCAATAAACACTCATCTACATGCCATATTCCTCTTTGTATTATCCAAGCCCTAGTTGAAGTATCAGGAATGTAGAATAGATAGGATGATTCACCTAACTTGCGAGTAAAAATCTTACATTTCTTACCCCATTATACGGTTTGCAAGAGAGTTGAGGTTTTCCTCGTACAAAAGCTGAGACTAAATACGAACCAACGATTGATAAGGTGTCAACACTTTTTTTTTTTTGGGCAGAAAGTGAAATTTTCATTAAAATAAAAGATCAGGCAACTACAGTAGGAGAGGGATCAGATTGCCTAAGAGCTAGTTTTGCTAGTTCATCTGCTTTCTTGTTCTCTAACCTGGGTACAAAGTAAAATTTGCAACTAGTAAAAGATTTTGACATGTTGATGATGTCACTTGTTGGGCCGTAAATTTCCGGTGGCGGTTTTGATCCTTTGATTGCTTCGATCAGTGTCTTGGAGTCAGATCCAATCCTTATTTTTGTGATTCTCATTCGTGATGCTTCCTTGATTGCTTCCAGCATTGCCTGTGCTTCCGCCGAGAGTGCTGATCCAATGAAGTTCTTTGTCATTGTCCCTTGCTTTGCAAGCTTCCTGTCTTCGTTTGTGAGTAACCATCCAAGGCCAGCTTGTCGCTTATCTTTACTCCATGCAGCATCCGTGGTGCATATGGTTTCATCCCGCTCATGAACTAAGAAGTCGCCATCTATCGTGCTCTTCGCGGCAGTCCTTGTGTTTGTCTCAGTTTGAGCTTCAGTCCATTCTTTAGCCGATTTGATTGCATCAGTCAGAGTGTCTTGGGGGCTTTTCCACCTGTTCTCGAACAGCTTTTTATTTCTCGCATTCCATATCTCCCAACAAATCCATGAAAAGAGTGATCCTTTAGAAATCCCTGTTGGCGGTAGTAGTGTTAATTTCCTCGCCTGTTGCAGCGTATTTTTGAAGTCCTCCTCATCTTCGGATAGTTCCAATTCCTTGTTGAAGGGAGCCAGGCGCCATACTTCTCTAGCAAAGCCACAGTCAAATATACAGTGGTTACTTGTTTCTGGTTCGTTGCAACGAGGGCAGTTTCCTGAGATCTGAATCTTTCTCTTAATTAAGTTTTCTCCCACTGGCAAGACTCCTTTTGCTGTTTTCCAGATAAACATTTTTACTTTTGGTGCTGTCTCTAGGTTCCAGACTTCCTTTATCCAGTTAAACTGGTCAGTCCCATTAAGATCTGTGTCTGTCACCTCAAGTGCCGCATGATAACCAGACTTGGTTGAGTAGATCCCATCCTTTGTTCCTGTCCAGATATATTCGTCTTGTGCTCCAGTTTCGCTTGTGTTGATACAGAGGATGAGTTCCCACAGGTACGGAAATAGTTCTTTGACTTTTACCTCATTCCATTTTCCGGAGTTGTCCATTAGCAGGTCTGATACGTTCCACTCTGCAGTATCACGAGTTGGTGGACCGTACAGCAGGTTCCTTCCATCTTCGCTTAACCAAAGGTCCGACCAGAGAGCAGTGTTTCTTCCATTCCCTATAACTCGTCCAAGTCGCAGCTTCAACAGATCCCTGCCCGCTATGATGCTTCTCCAGCCATGGGAGGCCTTGCTAGGGACTTGAGCATCTAAGATAGTACCATTATCACAGTATTTACCCAACAATGTCTTAGCTATCAGAGTGTCCGGGTTCTTTAAAATCCTCCAGCTTATCTTAGCTAGAAGTGAATCGTTGAAGCACTGTAACTCCCTAAAACCCAAACCGCCTCTCTGCTTTGACTTTGCTAGTTCCTTCCATGCAATCCAGCTCATCTTTTTCTTATCTGGTTCCGAGTCCCACCAGTAGCGAGTTAGTGCGGATTGAATGCGTTTACAAAGGCCTACAGGTAACTTGAAACTTGACATACTGTAAGAGGGTATGGCTGCTAGGACAGACTTTAGCATGATCAGCTTCCCCGCCTTAGACAGTCTAGTCGTAGTCCAGCTAGCAGCTTTCTGTTTAACTCTATCAACAATGGCAGCAAAGACATCTTTCTTTTTCCTCCCAAACAACTCAGGAAGACCCAGATACTTGCCTTTTCCACCTTCCTTGCTTATACCCAGTTGCATTTTGACTCTTTCTTTTACCTCCGGGCTTGTGCAGGCAGAGAAAGTCACAGACGACTTGTCTTTGTTGATCATTTGTCCCGAAACTCTTTCGTAGTCGGCCAGAATCTTGGTTAAGCACTCACAACTTTTTTCTTCAGTTTTTGTAAAAAACATAGTGTCATCGGCGAATAAGAGATGGTTAATTCTCGGACTTCTATTTGCCACCTTTATTCCGATCAGATTCCCTTCCCGTTCTGCTTTTTTACATAACCCGCTAAGTACTTCACTGCACATAATGAAGAGGAAAGGGGAGAGGGGATCTCCCTGTCTGATACCTCTACTTGGGATAATGTTTCCTCTAGCTTCCCCATTGATTAGGAACGAGTACGAAACTGTCGATACACACTGCATTATCCAGTTAACAAAATTTGAGTGATATCCCATTTTATGCAACACCTCTTCAAGGAATCTCCATTCCAATCTATCGTATGCTTTGCTCATGTCGGTCTTGATGGCCATCGTGCATCTTTTGGTGGCTTTGGAGTTCTTCAAGAAATGCAAGACTTCATGCGTAATCAGTACGTTATCCGTTATTATCCTCTTGGGAATGAACGCGGACTGGTTCTCGGATATGACACTGTTGAGTGTTGGTTGTAGCCTGATTGTGAGAATCTTAGATATCACTTTGTAGTACACATTGCATAAGGCCAGAGGCCTGTACTCTTTCACATTCCTCGGGGTCTTAGTCTTCGGTATCAGCCTTATGTGAGTTTGGTTGATCAGTTCCGGGAGCTTCCCTGTTTTGAAAAAGGCTTGAATCTCCTTCACCATTTCATCCTTAATGTAGTTCCAATGCGACTGATAGAAGCATGCCGAAAAACCGTCTGGCCCGGGGGCTTTGTCTTTATGGATTGAGAAGAGTGCTTTCTTTATTTCCAGCAGTGATGGAATCGTTATGAGCTTGTTGTTTGTTTCCTCCGTGATGCTTCTCTTCACGACTTTGTTGACTATTTCAGAGGGGTCTGCACTCTCCGTTTGAAACATTTTCTCAAAGTAGTCCGAAATGACCGCAGTAATATGATCGTCTTCAAACACCGCATTTCCTTCTTCATTCTCAATCACTGAGATTCTGTTAACTGCCCTTCTTCCTCTAGTTATTGCAAAAAAGAAGCTCGAGTTCCTGTCGCCTAGGGCTAGCCAGTTTTGTCGGCTTCTCTGTTTCCAGTAGCTCTCCTCTGCCTTATATGCTTCTTTCAGTTCCGCATTGATTTCTTTAAGGCAGGCTTCTGTTGTATTGGGTTCCGCCATTGCAATGTCCAGCTTCTCTGTTAGTTTATCAATCAGTTTGCTGAAGTTTCTGTGGTTGTCTTTGTTCCACTTTATTATGGCAGATCTGCATCGATTGGTTCTGTCTCTTACTGTTCCTGCACCATTTCCCGTCCAAGCCTCCCTTACCAAAGCGATCACTTCAGGTTTGTTCTTAAGGTTTCTATCATATCTGAATAAACGCTTTTTCTTTCCATCTCTTGGTGTTAAGGTTGTAAGTAAGGGTCTGTGGTCTGATCCAGAGAAGCGGAGGTATTGGCTCCTTGCACTCGGGAACAGGTCACTCCACGCACTGTTAGCCATTGATCGATCCAGCCTGCATAGCACTGTGTGCTCGCCTCTCTTACCTCTCCATGATAGACAGTTCCCTGAGAACTTTAGATCAAACAAATCTGCTTCCGACATAAACGTCCTGAAATCCGAGTAAGAGCTCTCCGGCCTAACTTGTCCGCCCTGTTTTTCTTCGTCATTGGTGATCTCGTTGAAGTCACCTGTTAGCAGCCATGGCTCTTCCCTATTCACAGCTATGTTATTCAGACTGTTCCATACAGCTCTTCTGTTTTCTCTTTCTGGTGCCCCATAGACGAAAGTTGCGAAGAAAGAGTCATTTTTAAACTTTATCTTTGTGTCGATAAAGTTCTTGTTCTGCTCAAGAACTGTGAGTTCAACATCGTTTGCCCAAGCTAGCGCCAGTCCTCCTCCCGCATTCTCCTGAGGAGGGACTGTAGTATAGTTTTCAAAAGATAGATTCACCAATTTTTCAATTACAAAGGGGTCTTGGTTCTTTGTTTCGCTAAGGAACAAAATATCGGGGGATTTCTTTCCTTGAATTTCTTTCAGCCTTCGGATTGTCGCTGGGTTCCCCAGACCGCAGTAGTTCCAGGCTGTCACGGCTAAAGAACGGACTTTCCGGCCATGTGAAAATCCTTCTTGTTTCCTCTCGTGGTGTCACTGTTGTTGCCCCTTCTGCTTGGTTCCCCGGGGCCATGCGCTTCACCTTCCTCTTGGTTTGTAGCCTGGTTGACCAGTTCCTCTGGTTGAGATGGTTGGGGTTTCCCCAAATTCATCTCTGTTCTTTTCCCCTTTCTCGGAGTCGTCCTTTTATGGATACCACCTTGGGCATGAAGCAGGTTATGTTTCTTCCAGTTAGGCCCCTTTACTTGGCGTGGACTGCAAGCAATGAGTCTTTGGCGTGGTGTCTTGCGACATGATCTTTGATGATGTGTTCTCGATGTTCCAGCCCCATTCGCCTCTTGGGGATAGGGAAGCATTGTTTGGTCATTGAAAGGTGCATCATCATTCACTCTTCTTGAATTGGCAGGCTGAGATTGAGCTCTTAGCTGCTGATTTGCCTCTTCCAGCATAGACAGGGCTGTGCTCTTCATCAAGTCGTTTTCTTCACCTAGTTGCACCCTTTGTATTCTCGCAGCTCTCTCCGCTGGGTCATCGCAATTAATGTATCTCCTGGTTACTTCATTTAATTCCTCCATCACTTCCTCAAAGCCAGGCTGCGTTTCTGCAGCAAATTCCAGGATCTCCAAGTTTCTCTCTAAAGGGATTGATCTGAGGTTTTGGTCTCTAGGCGTAGTCATTCTCCCATACAGTGGGGATCTCCCAAAGTTTTCTCCCTCATTGGTGATTCCTCTTTCCCTGCTTTGAGCTTGATTAATCTCTGTTCCCATAGGGGTAGATATTCCAGCATCGTTTCCCTCAGCTCGGTATAGGTTCAACTCTGGTCTATTGGTAGCAGGTTCAATATCCTCATCTCTGAGTTGGTATCTTTGTGAAAAGCCAGAGGATTTTGCATTTGCTGCTTCAATGATGGACAGGGCTGTAGTCTTCATTAGGTCCTTCTCTTCCCCTTTTTGAACTCTCTGAATTCTTGCAGCCCTCTCTGCAGGGTCATCACAATTGATGTATTTCCTGGTTGCATCGTTTAGGTCATCCATCACTTCCTCTAGAGTTGGCGGAGGTGGGGAGGCTAATTTCAGTGTGTCCTCATTCGGGGTTCCTTTACTGTTAGTTCCTTCCAGCACGTAGTTTGGTCTGTTTAGGGTGGTTCCTGTTGGTCTCCAGTACCTTTGGGGCCTTAGGTTGCTTGTTAGGTCTGCTTGTCTTGTGTTATGGGTTACATCTTTCCCCACTTCATTGTTTTGTCGACTCCCATTACGTTCGCCAAAGTATGATCCATGTCTGTCTCTCCTGGTCTCATATTCTCCATTATTTCTCCTCAGGTAGCTTGAGTCGCGGTTGTAATGTCTGGAAGAGTGGTCTCTGTCTCTGCGCTCTTCTTTGTAGTGGTCAAGCGGTGCTAGAGCCTCTTTCGCAGTTGGGCAATTGTCTTCTTCATGCGTCAGCTTATAGCATTTCTTGCAGTATTTCCCGAGCCTTTCATATTCTAGTGTGACCAAAGACTCTCCTCCCGTTGTGTATTCAACAATAGTCTCCATGACCAAGGGTTGGAGGCCATTAATAGTCACCCTAACTCTCGCTACAGTTGGTGATATTTCAAAGCCCTCCAGATTTCCAATTTCTTTTCCGATACTTTTAACCAGATCTTCCTGCCAGTAGTGAAGCGGCAGTCCCCTCAGTCGAATCCAAAACGGTATGAGCGATGGGAAGGTTGGCTCGATTGTTGGTTCCCATTTTTGTATTATGACCATCCATCTTGCAAATTGGTACGGGCGATTATCCAGAACTTGTTTCAAGTCTTCCTCAAAGTCAAACCTAAACTGGAAGCATCCTCCTCCAAGGTCAGAGCCCAAAGCTTTCCCCCTGAGGTTCCATCTCCTCGACAGGTGAGGAATCATGTCCCACAGGTTCTGTTCATCAGTGTTGGTAAGCCTGCCTATCAGAGTTAGCCTGTTTTCCCAGATCTGCGCGGTTGTGTCCAGTTCAGGGGCTCTGATTCTCACTCTTCGCGGTCCCTCATTCCTTTCTTCCACCATTTTTCCTTTCTCCGCATAAGAGAATCTTCTTGCCATTCTTCAGTAGATGCAGATTTTCGTGAGTTTGATGAGGGTTTTTTTGCAGGTGAGGCTAAGTGTTGTCCTTTGTTGTTGAGAGAGTTGCAGAAGGTCTTCGGTAAGTAGTTGGCGATGAAGAGGAGTAGTCCAACGGTGGTGAGGTCTTGAGCTGGAGATGAAGGGGATTAGTCCGGCGTTGAAACGAATCGCCCTTGCCGCGTTAGGGTCGTCGTTGGCCGGAAGTCACCGGAAGGACCGGCGGATTAAACTCTAACTTTCCCAAACCAGCTATAAAGTGCTTGGTTCAGACGAATTATCTTCTGGGTATAAGGTGTCAACACATTTAAGCAGAAGTAACATATATATAAGAAAGTAGATATATATTAGATATACGAAATTACATAATACAAGTTACACGTCCAAAACATACAAAGAGCCAGACGACCATAACAAACTCCTCACTCGCCACTTACAACACATCGCAAGACCAAGACGTACATATATAAGGAAGCACGACAGGATGCAACTGCGTTACCAACCCTCCTCATTTATTTATATTTATATATGTATACAGGTTTGTTCCAAGTTTAAATAGTATCGCTGCTTAACGACCACCGCCACCGGGAAGCTTATCCTTGATCTTCTCCATCATCCCCTTTTTCTCGTGGCGCTCTCCACCGACGCCTCCGGCATCATAACCGGTGGTAGTTCCCATCCCCATCCCTTGGGATTGACCAGACTGATCATGATGACCTGGCAACTTCTCCTTAATCTTACCCGTTATTCCCTTCTTCTTCCTCCTTCCACCTTGCCCATCATCCTCCTATCATCATATATATCCGAATTATTGAACACAAAATAAACACGCCGCATTTATAGACATATAATATGCTTATACATCATTCGGTAACGTACCGAGCTAGAGCTAGATCCGGATCCAGAGCGGTGGAGCATTCCTCCCAAGCCACCACCACTTTCCTTGTGGAGTTGCTCCTGGCCGTGGTGCCTAGCTCCTGCGCCAGCTCCCAATGCTCCAGTTCCAGCACCGTATCCTTCGCCACCTGTCCCGTAGGTCCCACCCGTGGCTCCTCCTCCGGTCGCTCCTAAACCACCACCGGTCCCGTATCCTCCGCCGCCAATTGGGTTTCCATACTCGTCCAACCGCTGGACGGGGTTTCCGTACTCGTCAGTGGGATGAGCTCCAGGTCGGTTCTGGTAAGACGCCATCTTCTTCTTCTGCTTTTTTTAAACAAAAACTTTCAGCTAGCTAAAACACTTATCTGTTTGTTATGATGATGAGACTTTGATTGATGAATGTTTGTTAGGCTCATGGAAGATACCTTTATAGTCCGGTTTCGGATATGGATCAATGAATCATTATACGAAATGCGACACGTGGCAGCAGTGTTAAATGTCGGCGTGGTGCTTCAAGACACGTGCCCATGCACAGACCGAAGCGTTTATTATTATTTAAGTTAAGATATTTTTGGAGCTTTGAAAGTGGAGAGTCCCGAGTACGTGTTCATGGCAATCTCATGACAGAGTGATGAAAATTAAAGTGGGAAGACAAAAAACTATTTGTCATGTCGGTACCAGCATTGTATCGTTTTATCGTTTTAGACGCGTCCACTCTTATCCTTCAAAACGATGCGTCTCGTCTTGGGTTTATACGCAGAAACTTGGGCTTTATGTCATTAGAGCATGTCCATCCACCTTCTAGGTGTGGATTCTTAGGCAAAACAAAAATACTTCCTCTGTTTCAAATTATAAAGAGTTTTAGAAGTTTTTTTTGTTCCAAAATGTAAAGGGTTTACATATTTTTAGACAACTTTTAACTTTATTGAAAACTGTGTGACCAATTATATTTTACAGTTTTCTTTGTTATTGGTTGAATTGTTTTAAATTTATTTATTTAATAGATATTTTTGTAAAAAGATAAATTTCTTAATTTTCGTGCTTCTAGCCCAAACCCCTTATATAATGGAACGGAGGAAGTATTAAAAAATTGTGGGTTCCACGTGGATCCCACGTGGGACCCACATGAATAGTTAACAAACCCAGCAGAGAAATCCTTAGCTAAGGATCGGTTTCTTCCCCGTGGCGCTACAGGATTAGTCGAATTTTTTTTTTTCGTCTGTTAAAAAAAAAATATATATATATATATTAAAAAAAAATTTTAAGAAGCTCACATCGGTAACGTGGATGGACTTGCTCTTATACTTGGGCTAAAGAATCACTAACTAATAAGCCCATGGACTAAGCAATGAGGCCCTTCACTATCTCTACTCCACTTGCGAAACTCTGCGTTTGTTGATTGAAATATAAACATTATTGTTATTTTTGTGTACATTAGACCACATATATTAGTGTTACCCATTAGGGATACAAAAAAATAATAATGGACCAATGGTTACATGTCACGTGGCGTGAACAGTGTAAGGATCGATCCTTATATAAGGATTTTAAGAGACAGTTTCTTAACTATTCATGTGGACTCTACGTGGGACCCACAATAAATTATTATTATTTGCTAAGGACTCCTCCCTTAGAGCACCCACATCGGTGAGACGCTTGTGGGTGTCTTAATTTCATTTTTTTTTTATTATTATTATTTTTTTTACAGATTTAAAAAAAAAAAATTTGAAAAAAAAAAGATGACGAATCACGTCGCGACACGTGGCGTGAACAGTGTAAGGATCGATCCTTATATAAGGATTTTAAGAGACAGTTTCTTAACTATTTATGTGGACTCTACGTGGGATCCACAATAAATTATTATTATTTGCTAAGGACTCCTCCCTTAAGGACTCTCAATGGACATGCTCTTAGACCATATACAATGGGAGGTTCTTAGGGTGGAGTCCTTAGAAAATATTATTAATTTATTGTGGGTCCCATGTGGGACCCATATGAATAGTTAAGAAACTGTCTCTTAAAATCCTTATTTAAGAACCGATCCTTACACTGTTCATGCCACGTGTCAGAATCCCATTCGTTCTTTTTTTTTTTTTTTTTTTTTTTTTTTTTTTACTGTTCCCAAAAAAAAAAAAAAAAAAAAAATTTTTTTTTAAGAACCCCTTAAGGGGTTCACCATTGTATATGCTCTTAGTGGCGTGTGTACACATACCCATGCGCGTTTACTTGGGAGTTGGGAGTGAAGGTGTAGATTATTTATAAAAGATAGAAATACTGAGGATGGTAATAACAAAAACACTGAAATTTTGGTCGTGTGTTGAGAGGTATATGTTGAAGAATATGAGACTTAATTCTTATTAAGAGGAGATTACAACATATTTATAGTCTGTACATTAGGGTAAATCAGTATTAGGAAATGACTAAGACATCCTTTACATATATACTCTCTATACGCCCCCTCAAGATGGAGGGGCTGGAGACACTCCAATCTTGCCAAATAATTCAGAAAACCGTGGTCTTGGAAGAGGTTTGGTGAGTGAATCAGCCAGTTGATCTTTGGTAGAGACATGGGCAACCCGCAATGCGCCCGATTGAACATTGTTGCGCACGAAGTGGTAGTCCAACGCTAGATGTTTCATCCTTGAGTGGAAAACAGGGTTTGCTGCAAGATAGGTGGCACCTACATTGTCGCAATAAATTACTGGAGTGGTAGGTAGCTGGACGCCGAGCTCAGTGAGTAAGGAACAAACCCAGCGTATTTCTGAGGCAGTGTTAGCGACCGATCGGTACTCAGCCTCCGTTGAGGAACGTGCAACACTATTCTGCTTCTTTGACGACCATGTTATTGGCGTTGTACCCAAGTATAGAATGTACGCATTCGTGGATACGAAGTCATCCGTATCGCCAGCCCAATCTGCATCAGAATAAGCATGAAGAGTAATAGGTGAATTGGCGCGAATGAAGATACCATGGGAGGCTGTTCCGGCGAGGTAACGAAGTACACGCTTGACTGCATTCCAATGAGCGTCGGTGGGGCTGTGCATAAACTGGGACAGCCGATTGACAACATAGGCTATGTCGGGCCGAGTGAAAGCGAGATATTGGAGGCTACCGATGACGGTTCGGAATTCAGTAGGATCAGCCATCGGATACCCTGTTTTGAGACACAGTTTTGGTGTAACCGCCATGGGAGTAGCGACTGGTTTTGCGTCCAACATTTTTGTCTTCTCCAGGAGATCAAGTATGTACTTGCGCTGCATGAGATGTAAACCGTTGTGGGTTCGTGTTGCCTCAATACCCAGAAAGTAGCTCAGATCGGTGGGTTCCTTAAGTGAAAACCGGGCTGCCAAAACATCGAGAAAGCTGTTGATAAGAGTGGGCTGACTCCCTGTGACAACTATATCATCGACATAGACCAAAACATAGACAATATCATCACCGTTAATGTAAACAAAAACGGATGTATCAGCCCAAGAATTTGTGAAGCCAATGGTGCACAGAAAGTTTTTGAGTTCTTGATACCATGCTCTTGGCGCTTGTTTAAGACCATAGAGAGCCTTGTTGAGCCGACAGACATGATGCGGGCGGTCATGATCAATAAATCCAGGTGGTTGGGACACATATACCTCGTCCGAAAGAGTCCCTTGAAGAAACGCGTTATTAACGTCTAGTTGTTTGATCGTCCAAGCACGAGATACGGCGATCTGAAGAACCATACGGATTGTAATCGATTTGACCACCGGACTGAATGTCTCTGAATAATCAAGTCCGTACTGTTGATTAAATCCCCGAGCAACTAAACGTGCTTTGTACCTGTCAAGAACCCCATTAGAGCGATATTTCAAAGTATAAATCCACTTGGTTGGTATGACAGGATAGTTCGGTTTTGGCGGTACAAGATCAAATGTGTGATGCCTTGTCTGCGCATCCATTTCTACTCCCATCGCTGTCCTCCAATTCGGATCCTTTAAGGCTTGGGCAGTGGTTGTTGGTATGGATGGTTTGGTCGGATTGGCAGAAGCTGTGAGGGAGTACTTTTTGTTGGGTTTATGGATGTTGTTTTGGGCTCTAGTTTTCATAGTACGAGGTGGTATAGCAAGAGTGGGATGACGTTGTCGGGTGGTTTTGGACGACGTTTCTGGTCTCTGGTGAGTGGGCAGAGAAGTTGCGGGTTCGATGGCTGGTTGGGCGGGTTGGTTAGTCGCTTGGATTGAAGAGGGAACCGGCTGTTGTGAGCTGTGTGTTTGGGTTTGGGACGTGGTAGGTAAGATAGAAGAGGTTGGGTTTAAGATAACAGGAGATGAAGTCATACCTGGGTTTGGGATAGGCCCCGTTGAATTCCTTGCTGTCCAACACGAAGTCAATCTGGTCTTCTTTCTCATACGGTTTGCCGAGCAACGCAAGTTGATCAAATCGCATCGTAAGTCCCTGCACATATTCATTGATGGACTTGGTTCCTTTAGTCCATTCCTTTACCTGCTGACGGAGCTGCTTGACGTGACCGCGGCTCGGATTTGCATATGTGTCGGTGAGAATCTGCCAGATCTGAGCCGCCGTCGTTGCTGTCGATAGGATGGGTTGAACAGTAACCGAAATAGCACCCAACAACGCACTGTAGACCAGACGGTCTTGGCGTTTCCAGAATTCGAACGCAGGATTAGGACCAGTAGATCCCGCAGTTGTGATCGTGGGTGAAGGAGAGATCATCGAGCCATCAAGATAACCCGAGAGATTGTAGCCGTCGAAGAGCGCATGAACCTGACGGCTCCACATGAGGAAGTTCGTTGCCGTTAGCTTCGTAACGTTTTGCATATTGACGTTAATGAGAGACGTGGTGGCTGTGGGAACGATAGTATCGTTGTGTGTTGCCATGGAAGAGTGACAAGGAAAACAAGAAGAGAGAGTGGTGGATTGAAGTCTCGAGAGAGTGAGGTTGAAGAAGAAGATTGGCGGCTAAAAGAAAATTTTAGGTCTAGGAATCAGTGCTCTGATACCATGAAGAATATGAGACTTAATTCTTATTAAGAGGAGATTACAACATATTTATAGTCTGTACATTAGGGTAAATCAGTATTAGGAAATGACTAAGACATCCTTTACATATATACTCTCTATATATGTGACCCTTTCTATAATACTATATGGTATGGTGAAGAAGGGGTCCATGGCTGTCGAGGGCGATCGAAAATCCTGTTGATGTTAGAGATAATTGCAAAAGGACAAAATATTGGTGCGGTCCAATCGAAAAATGAGCCAATATTATTGTACTTGTGTGATCTGTCCTTTGCTTCATTAGCTTCCCTCGATCAAATGAGGTTAAAAACGAAGAAGAAGAAGGTACCTAACGTAAATTCTACTCCTCACAAATTAAAAGACGACTTTATACATGAGAATTAAGGAAGAGAAAAACACAAGTAGTTACATGCATAGACACGACCGGTTGAGTTTATATCCGCAAAGATAGAGAGCATGTTCATATGTTTCTTGTCAAGGCCGGTGGTTAACGTACGGAAGAGATGAGAGAGCGAAAGAAGTGTTCATCACAAGGAATGGTTAGCCCACTGTCTTGGTTGAATCCAAACTCTTCCTCCGATTGTTGCAGCAACATCTGATCCATGACCATCCTCACATTTATATACAATGATCACAGCGTATATGTGTATTAACAGAGAGTAGTAGTGTACCTGGAAGATGGGGTGGCAGGGGTGCGTGAGGAAGGAGATAGGAATGACGTGCCGGGATCTCGAATGACCAACGTAGACGACGAAGTGACCTTTGGGGACACCGTTGCTTTTCTTTCCCAAACTCGAGCATCTCCTTAGCATCTGCTTCAGACCCTTACTACTACTTCCCCTTTCTATTCCCATTCCTTCTTTTTTTGTTTATGGATAAACAGATAGTTGGTTTGGTGGTAACGACTCGTATTTATATGCAGAGAGACGCACATGTGTTTGTATATATATATATATATATGATGAGGATATTGTTTAAGTGCACCCACACTTGCATATAGAATTAACATAGTGTTTCAACGTTATGGGACTCGCCATGTGCTACACTTTTCCTATTAGTCCTGATAAGGAATATTATATATATATATATATAAATCACATGCAACAAAATACACTCTTGGCAGCTTCATCAATCTGTGTGACAAAATGATGTATGAGTTCCCCATGCATGTTTTCAATTTGATTAATCAAGACACCATGTAACTTCACAGTGATGACTGAATAAGTATATAATTAATGTCAATTTGCAGCTGAAGAGAAACATGGGCAACGATGGCTCCTTCATGTTCTGTGGATGAAAAAAATAGAGCAGTCATGTATTACAGACAAACTACATTAACGGAAACATAACAGAATGCCCATACAGTCTCGTGCAGCCGCATCTTAAGTCTCAACCACCAATCATTACCGGTCCGACCAAACCTCTCTCAAGTCTCAACCAATCCTATTAAGCCTAAAACCTTAAACTCTGGAGCAAGCTAAGTTAAGCCAAACCACAGTGTAATTTCATATGCAGAGAATGTACAATCACATACGTATATACTTGGTATCATACAAACAAGGCAGTTGTATCAAATGAAGGTTTCTTTATGTTACATGTGGAAGAGAGATAATTAGCAAATCTCTCTCATTTTTCACATCTTTAACCATCCATTATATGGAGCTTAGGGCCATCATTTTGCACTGCTCATTCATGGCCAGAAGCTGCGCCTCTTTCTTGTCCACCAGAGCCGTCAGTCTTGTATTCTCTTCCATTAGCTTCTGAACCTCTGCTTCTTTCTGCACTTTCTCTCCTTCCAACTGCGTCGACTTCGCAACAAGCCTGCTTCATCAACATTGACAGCTCATTGAACTCACAATCACAAACAGGACAGTAAATATGACTCCTAATTACACACACACACACACACACAAAAAGGATGAAACTCTTGGGACTATTCGTTATCTAAAACGAACTACGAGAATAGCAATCTTATCTCCAATCCCAAGGATGACCTGTGTTTTTATAAACCATAAAGCAGCTAGTCATGAATGCAGACTTGGAAACAATGATAACAAAATCTGCTCATCAACTACACCAAGACAAGTGGAGTCACAGTTTTGAGATTTATAGCTTACTAATGCTGATCAAAGATCCTAACTATAGAGTCTACTACACAAAGGAGTAGCTAACTTAATGGAATGATGGAAAGTGCGGTAGAACTCACCGTTCAAAAAGTCTCTCAATTGTTTGGAACTGCTTCTCCGATGAAACGAGTGTCTCTCTGACGCTGATGAGACTTGTAACATAGGATTTAAGCGACTCAAAGTCTCTCCTGACACGACTGAGTTCCTGCTCATTTTCCGTAGCTCTTTGCTTCTGTCTAGACGTCTCTTGGACCAGATCATCAACCCTCTGGCGCATCTCACCGAGAATACTAGTGGTACCAAGAGCAAACTTTTCCATGTCCTCTAATTTCAAGGACATGTTGTTGATTTGGCCAACCTTTCTTTGAATTTCTTCCTGACTCAACAGAACCTTGCCTTTCAGAATTGCGGCTTCAGACTCGGCGAATATAGCACGCCTAGCCAGAGAGTCCATTACCGTCTCTACATGCTTTAGCATCTCAGTGACATAAGTGCCATCTATTGATCCTTGTTTCCTACAAGTGTCAATCCTTAGCTCAGCCTGAGGATCAGTAGCAATGCTCTCAAAGAACCTAGACTGGGGCAAGCAATAAGTATCACCTTCGAGGTGGTCAAGTGATAGCTGGGCCAAATCCGCAGAAGCGAGGGCTGTTGCTTTTGATTTCAGGTAGGTCAATAACGTTGTTGCGGTTTTCAATCGGCTCCAGAGAAGCTCAAACTCCATATGTGAAACTTGGTTGGAAAGCAGAGCAGATTCCTCAACATTTACACATCTGTCTTGCAGAATATTGATGTTGGACCGGCTCCTTTCTATTGCTTGCAACCAGATAGCATGATCCTCAATGATCTTAGATTCTACACCTGAGGCAGAAACCTCATCTTGCTTTGGAGCCATAGACTTACCTACTTTATCCAGTTACAAACAAAAATTACAGCTTAGACTAACATAGCAAGCAACAGACAGAGTACAAGAACAGGAACATTAAACAGGCAGCATAAAGACCTCCAAGCTTAATGTTTTTGAAAGTTTCTTGTATCTCTTTCAGATTTTGGACTATGGTTGCTGCTGCACACAAAAATGGCGATTAGTTGACTCAAATAATTCAAGAAAAAAAACAAAACAAAAGCGACCAATCGCAAACACGTTGTCTTCTCAAAATATAAACAACAACAGAAGAGAGGCCAAATTGCCAGAGAACAATCAAATGACAAACCAAAGGATTGGATCTTTTCACGAAGAGGACGATTTGACGCAGGGGAACGAAGTCGAGATAGTTGCGAACACGATCCCACCTTGTTTGGCACTAAACTTTCCCTAAACACATTGGAATAATAATGATGACACCTTCAATCTTCTCTTTCTTTAGCATTTTTCAGAGATTGGGCCTTCATAAAATATTGTGCTAGCCCAGTATATAACTTTTGAGCCCACGATCGCAGCCCTCTGTTCAAATGCACACAATGGCGGGGAAGAAACAATCTAACTTGTAATTAAGATTAGAGAAAAAAAGACGAGGCCAATAGCGTTAAAAGAACAACAAGAATCACTAATACTCCTTAGAATAAGCAATAATTTACAGGCAACCCACTAAGTCTCAAGAGATGAGCAACTTCAGCTGAGAAGCAAAGCCTGAGGGAGGATCATTTATGTAGTGTGTAGAGCTTCATTGAGATCACATTACAACCAACTGAAAGTCATCCCCTATTTCCGTATGGCATAAGCTGGCAATTTAGATAAGTCAGGGATAACAAAAGCAAGCTCGGAAGAGCCTGTCACAAACATGGGACTCCCTGGAGCCCATTTAATGACTGGAGCTTCACTGCCATCACCCATCCAACTATGAACCTACACATACATACAAGAATCCAAATTTAACACCAAATCTTAGTAAAGTTTCTAGGGAACAACTACGGTTCCATTGCTAGTCCAAACCTGTTTTCCGCTCCTCACACTCCATGCATGAGTACTACCATCTCCTGAACCTACAAAACAATCAAACTGAGTTACTTTTTTTTTTTTTTTTTACCTTTTCCACATAAAGCAAGGGTGAATGCATGATATGCATCAGGTAAAACTCAGGGTACCTGAAACAACATACATTCCTTCAGGACTAAAGGTTGCATCCAATGTAGATTCTTGAGCTACTGGCTTCACACTATATGTGCATAGCTACAATGTACCACACAAAAAGAAAAGAAATTGCCAGTCAGATGCATTAGCTAAGCTTATGTTTGTATGCTGAACAAAGAATGCTGAACGCGTACGAGTGTTCCAAGAAACGAGTCGAGCACATGAATATGACCATCCATGGTTGTAAGCAGCATGAGCCTTCCATCATTACTAAATTTCACAACGTTTGCCTCAGAAAGATCACCACCGACAGAAAATATTTCAAAAGGACCCTATGTTTTCCAAATCAGAGAAAAGGATATTTTATGTTCAATGTTGAATAAGATTAAATGAACATAATGGGACATCAAGCTGCTGCAAGACCATCGGTAACTAATGATTAATAACAAACCTTGTCGTACATACGGGCATCAAACATTCTTATGTAGCCACCAAAGGCAATTGCAAAAACTAACCCTTGATCATCATATGCTGCAGCAGGCCTTGCTTGGACTCGTAAAAGACCCTATGGTTAAACCAAATGACCAGTTACATTTTAGACGGTGAATGACATAAGACTGGCTTAAAAAAAGGAGAGTAATCTACCTGGCATTTCTCCACCCTTTGATCCCAAAGCAAAACAGTTCGATCAAGAGAACCGGAGATGAAACATTCCCCACCAGAACACAAGCTAAGGGAAACAACTCTGTGTACAAAATAAACCATCCAGTTATGAAGAAAAAGTAAAAGTTGAAGAATCAGAAAAGAACCTGTCATGATGTCCTTTGAAGTAGCGCAAGTACTTGTTATCGTGCAACGAGAGAAGCCGCAGAGAGTCTAACCAGAGATATTATGTCAATTAGTAATGAAAGCATATAAATTATGGAGTAAGATGGCTCACCGTCCCATCCGTTTCTGGAAGAGTAGATGACAGTTGTAGGATGCGAAGTGAAGCAAACAAGATCAACCCCATACTTTTTGCTGTTAATCGTCTTCAGACATCTGACCAAAAAAGACTTCACTTTTATACTGAAAACGAAGTTGGAATGTCTAGAGAAATCGTCAAGGCAAAGTTGAAACTCACGTAGCGCTTGCAACATCGTAAAGACGAATTGAGTCATCGTCGCTAGCCGTCACCATATAACTCGATGTTTTGTGAAAGTCAACAGAGCTGATCCTGCAATTCTGAAAAACCAAAAACCAGAACTTTGTCAATATTATGACCGGATTAAAAAAAAAAACAACTCTACGAGTTTCAATTTCGGAAATTACATAGTCTCTGAAAACAGCGCCAGGTTCCATGCTCTGCACAATTTCTTCGGTGAGTTCCAACGAAACACGGTCCTCTCTCTCTGCAAATTCCAACCATGAGCTGTCAATTGAAATCGAGTTAATTCGCCCAACGGGAACATCTCATGGCACTAACAACACTCACCAACCATTTCTCCGACCACAGTCGCCGGTGATCGGTAAACTGTCTGAAGAAGCCCTAACAAATGCACCGAGTTGATCAACTGCCTTAAGTGACGATGCCTGATTTGGGCCATAATAATTTGGGCCGTTGTGATTAGCTTCTATCTCCCTTGTCCACGAATGGAAGGACCGTTTCAGAAAGTTAGCCTGGCACTTTCCTTGGATAAGGGGATTATGGGCCTTTGTGTTCCTTATTACTAATCAATTTAGTAGCCCACTGTCTCTATAGTGGCCCAGGTCATTAACTTAATCAACCTATACACTAATTAGGACAGAGATAAGAGACATGACATGTATTCGAGTCTGTAAGTGAAAGAGCTAAAGCCTAGTGCAAGGAGTTGGGATGACCATTATGGGGATGAATATGAATGAGCTCTTGAATTTGAATTCTCTATTGCAAATGTGCTAGCTTCTTTGTGTTGGACGTTCATAAGCTTAGATGTCTCTGATCTGAATTCTATCTACCATATTAATGAATACTTACATAACTCTAAGAATTACGTACGAGTACGACTGTTGAATTATATATTAAAGCTTTTTAGAGGACGTAACAGCTGGAGGAAAAGTAAAGGAGATGGACGTGCATGGAGGGGCATCACGGCATTGGCGACCCGCGTTGTTGACCATTCTCATTTTTCAAGTACCATACAAAAAAGAAAGTTTAACACATTTTAATTTATGAAAATACTATATTATATTAAAAGAGAAAAATAGTATTCTATAGTTTTTTTTTAAATAAATACTGAGTTGCATTTTGGAGAAAGCGATGTGGATTATATACAGAGGGTAGACTGGGGTCTTATATACTCTGTAGAGATGGTTAGAATAATAATATAGTGGCCACTAATCTATAGTAATAATAATAATGCAGCTAATATTTTCTTTTTGTTTGAAGTATTTCCGGATGCTAGCTGTCACCCCCATCCCACATGGAGCTTCAAATTGGTCTTCGTTTCCATACTTTGATCCTAATTAAAATCCACCCAAACTTCTACTCTACTACCTATATATCTATAAGGTATGGCCAGAGCCGGTCTCGAGCATAAGCTACATAAGCGACGGATTAGGACATCCGACTAAAAAGAACATTTTTCTATACATTTTTTCCATTAGTATATATTAAAAAAAAATAAAAAGGCATTTCTAAATATATTTCTTATAATATAGACATTTTAAAATATATTTTTTGTTAATATATTTAAATAAAATTTTGAATGAAAATTATATTAAATACTCCCTCCGTTTCATAATAAGTGTCATTCTGACAATTTTCACGCAGATTAAGAAATATATTAAAAATTTTATTATACCCTTAATAATTAATTTAACTTTTGGTATTCTTATTTTTCATTGGTCAATACTAAGGTTAAAGTAGGTAATTTATGTAATAAATTGCATTGAAAATCTAAAACGACACTTATTTTGAAACGGAAAAATAACTCTACAACGACACTTATTGTGAAACGGAGGGAGTAATATTTTAGTTTTGAATAGGACATCCGAAAAGATTGGACCGGCACCGGGTATGGCAGTTAAAAATCACGTGTTGAATGAGTGTTATATACTTACTAAATAGTGAGAACAAATTTAACATTTTACCCGAAAAGAATAGTGAAAACAGAAAGAAAAGTAAAAAATTAAATAAAAAAGGCCCAAAAAGCCCATTAAGGAGGAGGAAAGTCCAAAGGATGTTTCGTGCATTCACTCGCTCTCTGGGTTTGACCAACTCAACCCTCTCCTCCTTCCTCTCTTCTTCATTTTCTTTTCATCTGTTTCTTTATTTATTAATCTTCCACTCTCTCTCTCTCCCATGTTCGACTATCATCTCGGATCTTTGGGCTCTTGGATCGCTCTCTTGAGGATTTTAGCTTTAAGCCATGGGTGTCTGTTTCTCCGCCATTAGAGTCACTGGTGCCAGCACTAGCAGCAGCAGAAGAAGTACTAGCCAGACCAACAAGGCTCACAAAAGAGGAGCCTGTAAGAACCCTAAGTCTAAGACTCCTCCCAATCCCAATAACGATAAGCCCTCCTCTACCACCAACACCAAGCGTAGAACCGGCTCCATCTCATGCGGCAAGCGTACAGATTTTGGATACGCCAAAGATTTCCACCACCAATATACCATCGGCAAGTTGCTGGGTCATGGTCAATTCGGCTATACTTACGTTGCCATCGACAAGGCTAATGGTGATCGTGTCGCCGTTAAGAGGCTCGATAAGAGCAAGGTATTATTACTCCTGCTACTGCTGATTCCATCACCGCTTTTAGGGTTGATTCAATTCCCTTTTTGGAATTACTGGGTATCTCAATCATATGCCACTGTCGATTGACTTGTTGTTTCCATTTTATACTAGTGTTTAATCTCATCCTCTCCACTACCGTAGATTCCATCAATGGATTCAGATAAACTGTATTATTTTATTCAACAATGATTCCTCTTTCTATTTTCGAAAGCACTGCTCAAGATTCAACTCCATTGATTCTCCTTTTTATTCCCAACAAAGCTCTCATTCCCTTCTTCATTGTAACATGGTCCTACCCTTACTGCATCGTGCTCTGCTTTGGGTCACTTTCCTCACAGATGGTTCTTCCTATTGCTGTTGAGGACGTCAAGCGAGAGGTTGAGATACTTAAAGCTCTTTCAGGCCACGAGAACGTTGTACAGTTTTACAATGCCTTTGAGGATGAAGACTACGTCTATATAGTTATGGAGTGAGTCTCCGTTTTCGTATCTTCTGTATGGCCTCATTTTATGCAATCACATTTGACTCTTTGCCTTACTCTAGGTTGTGCGAGGGAGGAGAATTGCTGGATCGGATATTATCCAAGTGAGCATCTCTCCACTCTCTAAACTCTGAATTATCAGAAATAATTACCCCTCTCTCTCATCCTCTCTATGACGGTTTTCTTCAGGAAAGATAGTCGTTACTCCGAGAAAGATGCAGCGGTTGTCGTAAGGCAGATGCTCAAAGTCGCAGGAGAATGTCATCTACACGGTCTTGTACATAGAGATATGAAACCAGAGGTATACATTCTCTAACTCTTACCAGCGGAGGTGGTTTCCTTGGCTACTTCTTTGTAATAAACAACCTTCTGTTTTGGTCCTTTTTCCTCTTCCAATTTCTTGCAGAATTTTTTGTTCAAATCAGCTAAACTGGATTCGCCTCTAAAGGCTACAGATTTTGGTTTATCGGATTTCATTAAACCAGGTAAGTAGAAACCAAAGTGTTAGAGCCTATTCTGTTGATTTGTGTGATAAACAACTCAATCTTTCTCAGGGAAAAGGTTCCATGACATTGTTGGTAGCGCCTATTATGTTGCTCCCGAAGTACTTAAGCGCAGATCAGGGCCTGAATCAGATGTGTGGAGCATTGGTGTAATTACGTATATTTTACTCTGTGGAAGGCGGCCTTTCTGGGATAGGACAGAGGACGGTATATTCAAGGAGGTGTAGTTGAAAAATCCTTTCATTGGATTTCTATATATAGTAATATAGATACTTTCTTTTTTTGCCTTGACTTCTTATCAACCACTTACTAATTCTGTCTGTAGGTTTTAAGGAACAAACCTGACTTCCGTCGCAAACCATGGTCAACTATAAGTGACAGCGCGAAAGATTTTGTTAAAAAGTTACTTGTGAAAGACCCACGAGCACGGCTAACTGCTTCACAAGCCCTGTGTATGTATTGTGGTCCTTACTTTTTGAGTACTTGTTGGTGATTTTTAGACTAATGATCTTTTGTCTCTTGCCTTCACAGCACATGCGTGGGTTAGAGAAGGAGGGAATGCAACTGATATCCCTGTCGACATTTCAGTTCTCAACAACTTACGTCAGTTTGTGAGATACAGCCGTCTAAAGCAGTTTGCATTACGGGTAAGCCAAACGAAGAAGTTGTAAGGAAAAAGAAAAAACAGAGAGATTAGGAAATGTCTCTTATGCTCCGTGTCCCTTTTCTGGCAGGCGCTTGCTAGCACACTTGACGAGGCAGAGATTTCTGACCTCAGAGATCAGTTTGATGCAATTGATGTGGATAAAAACGGTGTCATCAGTCTTGAGGAAATGAGACAGGTAAGTGAAGTTTATGGCAAATTTGCTTTAAGAACAACAGTAACTATGTCTATGCATGATCAGATAATATCGCATCTAACTTTCTCTACAGGCACTTGCCAAAGATCTTCCTTGGAAACTGAAGGATTCACGAGTTGCGGAGATCCTTCAAGCGGTAGTTACAGTTTTTCTTTTGTTTCATTGCAGTTGCATCTCATTATCAAAGAGAGACGCATTTAGATATAATCTGAAACCGTCGTATCATATCTTTGGTGGACACAGATTGATAGCAACACTGATGGGTTAGTGGACTTCACAGAGTTTGTAGCAGCAGCTCTACATGTTCATCAACTGGAAGAACATGATTCAGAGAAATGGCAGCTAAGATCAAGAGCAGCTTTTGAGAAATTTGACATTGACAAAGATGGGTACATAACGCCTGAGGAGCTTCGAATGGTAAGCTTTTACAGATAATACTTGTTGTTGTTATCTTTTGTTGAGTAGATATGATTGGTGGAAAAATGTAAGGAATGTATATGTCTGGTGGAATTTATTTCAGCACACGGGGTTAAGAGGCTCAATAGATCCACTTCTGGATGAAGCAGACATAGACAGAGACGGGAGAATAAGCCTGCATGAGTTCAGGAGACTATTAAGAACAGCGAGCATAAGTTCGCAGAGAGTTTTAAGCCCTGCTGCAGGTCACAGTAGGCCCTCGGTAGTTTAAATAGTGGAAGAAGATGAGTACTATGGACAGAAGGGCAATGTAATTTGTTGTTGTATGTCAATATATATGCTTGGTTGTGTGAAGCAGAGAAACAGTAACACAGAAAGAGTCTGGGTGAAGAAGATAACTCTTTTGGATCACCAGGGCCAGGGGTGGAGGTAATGGGATCGCCACGTCGCCAGACTAGACCAGGTCCAGTTTTAGTGGGTCGGGGGGGACAAAAGAAATATAGATTCCAGCTGTAATTTGATTCTCTCATATTTTGTCGCCGTATTTGTTTCCATAATTCTGATAAATATTATTGTGTGTTGAGCACCAAATCCTTTTTTTATATTATTGTTGTTCCCATGATCCTCCCTTAATAATCGGTGATGACAGTGCCGTTTATAGGTTACTGTGAATGTAAATAGGCGTGGTCATATTTATTTTTATATATACTACTAATAGTAGAGATTTGATGATTTTACATTATAAATCTTGAATAAAGAACACGATAAATTGGTAGTCTGGTTTTGGATCTAGTAACTCTGCTCGTATCTTGTGGCTAATTTGGTTTCGTTTAGAGTGCTTTCAATCCGGGTTATATGTGTTAGATTTTTAGTTGGATTGGTAAGACTTCTTTGGAGATTTGGATTTGTTTAGGACTTCCATCTAGGGTTATCATAGACGTTTATGAGTGTGTCTTTTCCGTATCCGAAAGAGGTTTAGGAAAACTTTCTTAGATTCTTTTTTGTCGGGTTATGAAGTCCTATTTCTGGGTATTGGGGTTGGTGAGAGAGTGTCTCTCGGAGAGTCTCCAGGTTGTTGATGTTGTCGTTCGGTGAGCCGTGGGCTACGACGATTTATCTCGCTCTTTCATCTTTTGCGGTTGCCACATCCTCCATGTCTGAGTTGCTACGGTTAACTATTGGACGATTTATTTCCTTTTGATGTAGGTTTAGTAACCCTTTATGGGCTTTAGTTGCCTGTTCCTTAGGCTTTGGTTGCCTGTTCTTTGGGTTTTTTTTTTTTTTTTTTTTTTTACATCAAAAGCTCCATTTTATTAAGGATTCGGTGTTCGACTTTCCTCAAGGGAAAGCCAATCGGGAACCGATGAACTTACATGGGAAAATAAAAGGTCACGTGCTCTAGCTTTCTTAGCAAGACTATCAGCACGTGTATTAAACTTTCTACTAACATACTTAATACAAAAACTAGGAAAGAAAATCTTAAGAGCGCGGAAGTCTTCCAGTTCCGACGAGAAGGAGCGCCACTCCATTGGATCCTCGAGCATACTAATGAGTTCCACACAATCCGAGTAGAAGCAAGCGCTAGTCAGCTGAAGTTGCTGAAGACACTGCATAGCCCAGAGGAGGGCGTCGAGCTCGGCATGAAGGGGAGAGAGACTTCTTCTGGATCCCTTAAGACCCAAATGCACAATCTCAAGTCCTTGTTGGACGATCCACCCTTGTCCGCTTATCGAATCTGATTCAACCCAAGAACCATCAATGAAGCATGAGAGACATACTTGTGAGAGGGTAATAGATGAAGAAGTCCTATGCGAGGAATTTGTGAGAAGATTCTCATCTTCCTCCGTATTAGCCTTTCTCCATGCTTCTTCTTCAAGTATAGCTTTCTCTAGAGTCAATCTAGGATCTTCATTATAATTCTCAAATACTTTCCTATTGCGAGCCTTCCAAATAAACCATGTAAGCCATGGAAAGAAGCTTATGGAATCCTCAGAACCCATCATCTCTTTCGCTCTCCAAAAGAGCAAGTCCATATTAGTAAACACCGAAGAGGATGGAAAGATATGAGGGGCAGATGGAATAGGCGAAAGTGCCCACGCTTGACGAGCTAGGGGGCATTCAAAGATAGCATGGTTAATAGTCTCTTTCTCTGCACCACATCTGGGGCAAGTGGAATCTCTGCCAATATGGCGATATGTAAGAGAGAAACAAGTGGATAAGAAACCCGACAAACATTGCCACACGAAATGTTTAATTTTCCGAGTGGATTTGTATTCAACTCTTGTATTTCAGTTTATGAATATAATCTCATCATATGACAAAAAAAAAAAAAACACGATAAATCCCCGCGTAATAAGGAAGGGTATATTAGTCATTTTGGACTGATTAACTACCGCAGTCGCATTTGACATTTTCTCTCGACATAAGGAAAATAGAAAGAAAGAAAGAAGGATTCTTTGTCCGATTGATTCTCATTCCCAGAGTAGCATCGATTGACTTGACTTCCTTTTACTTGCTCATTTCAGATCTAATCTGTTTCTTTTGGGTTCCAATTGAGAAGATCAAACCTTTTCCTAATTCATTCCTCAAAGTTTAGTCCTTTTCGTTTCTGAATCTCGCTTTCTTTTTTATTTTATTTTGTTGGGTTTGCCATTGATCTGATATGGCTGATATCGTGAAGCAAATCCTAGCAAAGCCGATCCAACTGTCTGACCAGGTGGTCAAAGCCGCTGATGAGGCTAGTTCATTCAAGCAGGAGTGCGGAGAACTCAAGGCCAAGACCGAGAAACTAGCAGGTCTACTCCGCCAGGCTGCCCGTGCTAGCTCCGATCTCTACGAGCGACCCACTCGCCGGATCATCGATGACACTGAGCAGATGCTCGAAAAGGCTCTCTCTCTTGTTCTCAAGTGCCGAGCAAACGGCCTTATGAAGCGAGTGTTCACCATTATCCCCGCCGCAGCCTTCCGCAAGATGTCTGCTCAGTTGGAGAACTCTATCGGTGACGTCTCCTGGCTCCTCCGCGTCTCCGCTCCGGCTGAGGATCGTGGCGACGCTGGTTACCTTGGTCTCCCACCAATCGCCGCCAACGAGCCCATCCTCTGCCTCATCTGGGAGCAGATTGCAATTCTCTACACCGGATCTCTAGAAGACCGCTCCGATGCTGCCGCCTCCCTCGTATCCCTCGCGCGTGATAACGATCGCTACACAAAGCTTATCATCGAGGAAGGAGGTGTGGTGCCTCTCCTTAAGCTGCTCAAAGAAGGGAAACCGGAGGGGCAAGAGAACGCGGCTCGTGCCTTAGGCTTACTGGGTCGAGACCCCGAGAGCGTAGAGCACATGATCCACGGCGGTGCCTGTTCCGTCTTCGGGAAGACTCTCAAAGAAGGACCTATGAAGGTCCAGGCGGTGGTTGCCTGGGCAACCTCGGAGCTTGTCTCGAATCACCCCAAGTGCCAAGACGTGTTTGCTCAGCACAACGCCATTCGGCTACTTGTCGGCCACTTAGCTTTCGAAACGGTCCAAGAACACAGCAATTACAGCAAGTACGCCATTACACACAGCAAAGCTACTTCCATCCACCACGCTGTGGTTCTCGCCAAGGAAAACCCAAACTCCTCCACCTCCTTGGCCAAGGGTGTGGACGAGGATCAGAGCACAATTCCCCATCCGACGGGGAAGCAAATGCCGAATCAGATGCACAATGTCGTCGTCAACACCATGGCGGTTAGGACGAACCCTCCGAAGAAGTCGACGAGCAATGGTGTGATCCAAAGCAACAATGTTAAGCCCCCCTGCAATTTACAGCAGCACCAGAATTCGACTTCCAAGACTCGAGAGCTGGAAGACGCAGCGACCAAGTGTCAGCTTAAGGCGATGGCTGCGAGGGCGCTGTGGAAGCTGGCGAAAGGCAACTCTACCATATGCAAGAGCATCACAGAGTCAAGAGCTCTCCTTTGCTTCGCTTTTCTGATAGAAAAGGGCAACGAAGAGGTCAGATACAACTCAGCTATGGCGTTGATGGAGATCACAGCCGTTGCAGAGCAGGACGCCGACCTGAGACGCTCCGCATTCAAGCCCAATTCACCGGCCTGCAAGGCTGTGGTTGATCAAGTGCTTAGAATCATTGAAATAGCGGATTCAGAGCTGCTCATACCCTGCATCAGAACCATCGGGAACCTTGCTAGAACATTCAGAGCAACAGAGACACGGATGATTGGGCCTCTGGTGAAACTTCTGGACGAAAGAGAGCCTGAAGTGACAGGTGAAGCAGCGGTTGCACTCACCAAATTCGCCTGCACGGAGAATTACTTGCACAAAGATCATTCGAGGAGTATTATAGAAGTTGGAGGAGGGAAACATCTGGTTCAGTTGGCCTACTTTGGAGAGAGTGGCGTTCAGATTCCGGCGTTAGAGCTCCTATGTTACATAGCACTGAATGTTCCAGACAGTGAACAGCTTGCAAAGGACGAGGTTCTGGCAGTGTTGGAGTGGGCATCGAAGCAGTCTTGGGTTACACAGCTGGAGAGCTTAGAAGCTCTGTTGCAGGAGGCTAAGGGGAGACTGGACCTTTACCAGTCGAGAGGATCAAGAGGTTTCAACTTCAGTTAATTCATTGCTGATGTTGATTTCTTGAACATCATACTTTGTTGTGTAATACCACCACATAGCACCTGCGTGTAAATCAAGAAGACAAAGGCTGGAGCTTTTTGTAGTTAATCTTCTCTATCACAATGTGTGTTTTATATTTTCTGGACAGATGATTCATATATCTGCAGACGATATCAGTTATTATTTGAACTAATTCCTGTAATATGGCATGAAAGCTGGTTGTATGGGGAGACAAAACATTATTAACAAGGTCTCATGTTAAGCTGCCTGTGATCATGGTGAGGGAAGACTACAGTAAAAGTAGATGAAGGGCCATTGTTAATTGTCAAGGATATATATAGCCACTGATGTGATATGTAGACAATTAGGCGCAGTATTGGGACAACAAAGATAAGCTGTAATAACTTATCCACATACACTTGGCCTCGCATTTTCCTTCACACAATCTACAGACAACCAATCACAACCTGATCATATTATAGCTTCCTCTTAACCTTTTCTTTGATCTTTTATTTTCCCATCTCTACTTCATTCTGATCAAACATGGCTGCTGCTATTAGTGCTGCAGTCTCTTTTCCTTCATCCAAGTCATCTTCTCTCCCCACCAAAACCTCCTTCGTCTCCTCTCAAAGGATTTTCCTCAACAAGGTATCGTTTCTATCATCTTTTTCCGAGTAAATATAGACTTTTGTTCTCTCTCTGTTGACAATGCATAATTGGTGCACCTGCAGAGCACACTGTGCTACAGAGACGCGCGTATTGGGGGAAGAGTGAAGGCTCAGGTGACAACAGAGGCGCCAGTGAAAGTAGAGAAGGAGTCAAAGAAACAGGAAGAAGGAATCGTTGTCAACAAGTTCAAACCTAAGAACCCTTACACTGGTCGATGCCTCTTGAACACCAAGATCACTGGCGATGATGCTCCCGGTGAGACCTGGCACATCGTCTTCACCACTGAAGGTACGCTTCTCCCCACCACAAATCCAGATATAGTCGTTAGAAAGTTTTGATTTTTTCTCTCAAGTGTTGTTTGGTGATGTTTTAGGTGAGGTTCCGTACAGAGAAGGGCAATCAATAGGAGTGATTCCAGATGGAATTGACAAGAATGGGAAGCCCCACAAGCTGAGGTTATATTCAATCGCCAGCAGTGCCATTGGTGACTTCGGAGACTCCAAAACAGTGAGCTTTCCCTCTGACAAGTAAACACTAAAGAAGAATTTACAGACTTGATCTGCAATGGTTTATATGCAGGTTTCTCTCTGTGTCAAGAGATTGGTTTACACAAATGACAGCGGAGAGCTTGTTAAGGGAGTCTGCTCCAACTTCTTGTGTAAGGCGAAGAAGAACAATTAATGATTACGGTTTAAAACTCTTCTTAGTTGTGTTTGATTTGTTTCAGGTGACTTGAAGCCGGGTGATGAAGCAAAGATCACTGGACCAGTTGGGAAGGAAATGCTCATGCCAAAAGACCCAAATGCCACCATCATCATGGTATATATTATAATGGCCTCACGTGGACAAGAAGATTTCAAGTCACATAAGTGCTTACTTGTTGTTTTCGGTTTGGTTAGCTTGGAACAGGAACTGGAATAGCTCCATTCAGATCATTTTTGTGGAAAATGTTCTTTGAGGAGCACGAGGACTACAAGGTGAAACCAAGAGCAAACTCTTAGTTGTTGTCAATTATAATAACTCACTCACCAATTGACATGTATGTGTAGTTCAATGGCTTGGCATGGCTCTTCTTGGGTGTACCTACAAGTAGCTCGCTGCTCTACAAGGAGGTAATGCTAGTCACTTTACTCGTTAAACTAATGTTGTCTTGTAGGAAGAGGTGGTTGAGCTGTGTGGATAAATTAATAATGAGACAGGAGTTTGAGAAGATGAAGGAGAAGAACCCAGACAACTTCAGGCTGGACTTTGCGGTGAGTAGAGAGCAGACGAACGAGAAGGGAGAGAAGATGTACATACAAACAAGAATGGCAGAGTATGCAGAAGAGCTGTGGGAGTTACTGAAGAAAGACAACACATTTGTGTACATGTGTGGTCTTAAGGGTATGGAGAAGGGTATCGATGAGATCATGGTCTCACTTGCAGCAAAAGATGGTAAGGCACACAAATTCATTTAATGTTTTCATGGTCTTCTAACTCTGGCTTTGAACAGGGATCGATTGGTTGGAGTACAAGAAGCAATTGAAGAGGAGTGAGCAGTGGAATGTGGAAGTTTACTAAGGAAGCTTGTGAAGGGTTTATTATTATTATTATGATGATGAAGAAGCTGATGGCATTGTAAATTCTTCATCAACATTCAAAAGAGAGTATCATTTACCCTGCAAATTACTGTTTCTTGCAAACAATATATATATATAGTTTGTGTTTTGTGGAATGTATATGTTTACATGTTCAGTCTGTCTACAAACTGTCAAAAAAATAGCCTCTGTTCAGTCTACAGCGTTTAACTATGCTTCACAACACATTCTTCTCTGCTTCTTTGGGTGGCAATTTCCTGATTTTTGCAACAAAAAGGCCGCTGGTTCCTGATGTGGAAGGATCGAAACGCACTGTTTTTGGAGTGCGGCCACTTCTACACGGCCATTCCTTGGCCCTTTCAATCTCTTGCAGCTCTGCATCGTCAGTTTTCTGTTAGTTTCTCTCACTAAGTAAATGAACAACAAACCCCAAGATTCAAACAAAATCTGACCTACCTACGGAGACCTCAAATGGTTCCATTCGTTCTTTCCAAAGGACACATTACTAAGTTTTTGTTAATTTCTTCAAAATTGTACTTTATGTACCTGCAGAGGAGCTTTCAGCAAGGAACTGATCCACCACATCTTCGTTTTGGGCAAGCGTCAAACTGATAGTTACACGACTTAGATCACTGGTTCATGTTAAAAGATAAAACACAGACATAGCTAATTGTATTCTACCTGCAGGTGCTATATACAAGAGTGCCGCCTTGTTTCAACAATCTGAATCCATTTCTCAGTAGATTTAACTGCAAACAAAGACCCTGGCAATTATTGCCACATAGGTAATAACAAGGACAGATGCACGAGACACAAACGCTCTTATTGACATTTACCTGTAGAGCTGTCAAGTTTCTATCGGTTCTCTCAGCATCCAGTACACGGCGTTCCAACGTTGTCCAACCCCATTGCTCAAATTTATGAATATGCTTGATTGAACCATCATGTGTGCACTCTGCGTCAACAAGAACCTGCACACTTCACTTTTTTAGTTTATGTCACTGTTAAGTGACTGTAATCAGCATATCACAACTTAACCTTGTCATAGCCACAACATGCATAATCATTTTGGTCAGGGGATCTATAAAGTTCCTTCTTGTTTAGCCCTATTACTCCAGAACTCTGTCCGTAGAAAATAATTTCCGTCTGTCCATTCTGCGGCAGAACAAGCTTATTTTTGGCCTTAGCTTCTTGTTTTCTTTCCTTGTAAGGTCTACGAGAAGTCCACTGCTTAAATGTTTCTTCATGATGGTCCGCACATGACCCACCTGTGTATCAAATGACCTCTTTAGCTTAAAAATAAACACATATGGGGGGGGGTTTGAAAATGTAAAAGTGTTGCTCGCTCTACCTGGTAGATTTGTAGTAGGTGGCACTGAGAAAGTTGTTCCATCAGCAAGAAAAAGCCGGCTCCTTTCACCAAGCCCATATTTTTGAAGCATTGTTCTGCAGGCAGCAAGGCGATGCCTTGCAACATCGACACCGGTTGCAGTCCCCTTGTCACCCAGTAGGTCTAGCATCATACATAGTTTAGCACCTGAAAGAGTCCGAGGTTGTTATGCTTATACACAAGAGAAACAAAAGCAGCCACCTATCAACAGAGATGTATTACCAGGAGCAGCACAAAGATCCAAGACATGGTCTCCTGGGGAGATAGCAAGAGCTGAAACTGCAGCACCGGAAGCAGCGTCGATTCCGTACATCTGAAAGAAAGAACCCCAGAGAAAGTGGAAATAAGGCGGCTTGAAATTAAGCGAGGAAATTTGGTTCTCACCTTGCCTTGCTGATACGCCTTGGATCTCGCGATATGAACATCTGGAGGAATGGAGTAAAACCCAGGTAACCAGTTCACCTTCTCTAGCTTGCAGTTAATTTCAGATTCAATCTCTTGGACAAAATCCTCAAACCCAGGTTTCAACCTTTAAACGGAGCTCAAGATTTCAGTACCAAAATCCGGATTCGTGACAAGAGCAAAGGAGGAAGAGGTCTCGAGTTACCTTACGTAGCGTGGAACTGAATCTCCGCGAGTATAGATTGAAGGATCAAGGCCATTTGCCTCTAAAAAATTAAGGAAAGTCTCCGGCAACTGCAACTTCGACGTTTCGTCCATGAGAAACCGCAGAGTCGAGCGCTTGGTCGGAGAATTGCCGGACGAGAACAGAGAAAAGAAGGGCTTAGTTGGGCCTTTATATATCTACTCAAAGCCCAAAAATTACGGCCTTTTTAATTGTGTATTTCTATGTGATAGTTCAATGAAAAACTATTTATTAACGGGAAAAAACTCCAAAAATACACCAAATGAACTCATTTTTGCCGAAAAATACACATACTTTTGCGGTTATCTTAATAATACACGAACTCGTTAATATTTTCATTTTAAATCGTCAACTAACAAAATGTCAAGATTTTATTACAAAGTTAACGTCCCGTTAACGACGTCTCTAACAGAATTATAAATCGATGAGAAAAAAACCCAAAAAATATACCAACTAAACTTGTTTCTGCCGAAAAATACACAGATTTTTACGATTATCTGATTAATACACGGACTCGTTAATATTGTTTGTGTATTTTGTGATTATCTAAGCAATTAGTATTTTCCCTAACTTAAATTATAATATCCCTTGTGTAATAAAAATTAAGAGCAATGAGACTAATAACAAAGAAAAATACAAAAAAAAAACTATGCAATCATGCTAGAAAGACCAAGATGAAAGAAATGATTGAAGCTGATAGCTCAAAAATTCCAAAAGTAATCATCAAGCTAAATATATTATCAATATCTATAACATTCATAACGCTTTTGATGAATCATGATTGTGCAGGTCAAATGAAAACATTTAGTTAAAGGATTAGGATTTTGAGATGAAAATGATCTCAAATGTATTTGTGGTTTATTAAAAACAAAAAGATCACTCAAGAAATAGATGATCTAATGCAAAATGATAAAAGTAAATAATAATATTTACATAAAAGAGTACTTTCATATACCCAATGTTCAAAGTGATCCTATTGAGAAACCTTTACACACACATAAAAAGAAAAATTTAAAGTATGAAAAGAAAGATTTAAAAGAATCAAAAAAACTGGGAGGAAGGGAGATCAATGATGCGAAAAGAAAAGGTTTTGGCATTGTTTTTTGAGGTATTAATTTTTAATAAATTTAATTTTTTTCTTTTAAAAATGAGAGAAATGAAGATTAGAGCCATGGTCTTATGAAAGAAGTGCACATACCAATAGGCTATAGTTACAGTTCAACATACTCTCCAATACACTAAAATATAAACTTAAATAAATCTATGCTTCGGTTTTAACAGAGTTAAAATGACAATATCAACGAGTTCATGTATTATTCAGATAATCGCAAAAGTTTATGTATTTTTCAGAAAACAAGTTCATTTGATGTATTTTTTAGATTTCTCTATCGGTTTATAACTTCAATAGAGACGACGTTAACGAGATGTTAACTCCATTAAAATTATGTATTAAAATCATGCCATTTTGCTAGTTGGTGATTTAAAATGACAATATTAACGAGTTCGTGTATATATGTATATTTTTCGGCAAAAAAAGAGTTTAGTTGGTGTATTTTTGGAGTTTTTTCCCATTTATTAATACTCCATGTGTTACATATAAACACAGCTTTTATTTGATAACACAACAAACTGAAAATCTAACTAGAGAGGGGTTATTATTATTACATCACAACTTGCATTATATTAAATGGAAATAAAAGAGGATGAATCTCTTAGTTTGCAGATTGCTGCTCCTTGTTGATGGGAAAGCTGTGATCCACCCAAGCCAGATAGCCTCCTCCTACGTTTCTCACTTTCTTGAAACCCTATTTTAACATTAAAGACAGTCTGAATGATTCTTTGCTTAAACACAACAATCCAAGTGTCTGTATTATTGTATAATAGATCAAACAAGGGGACGACTTACTGCAGCAAGTAGTTCACTTGTGGCATTCAAGGATCTGGCTCCACTCTGACAACCCTGTATGTATCCTTATCAGTTTCAGTTTCAGGGTCGACTTCAAACAAATGAACCCATGATTACCATAAAATGTTATGTGGTTTACGTACTCGCCCATCTTACAAAGTTTTGAGCTTCCATGGCCAAAAGTTATCAAAGAAAAAACAAATGATATTTCATTTCCCATGGGTGTAATGAGCAAGAAAAGAGTTATTACCACAAGGATATCATCAGTTGGGTTGAGAAGAGAAGACACTTGACCCACGAAATCTTGATTCTTCACTCTTCCTAGTGTATCATACAGATCACAATGGTCTTATATAACACATCTTAATTGATGATGATAACAACTAAATTTGATTTTGATTACCTTGAGGTGTGTTGAGCATGTAGGGAACGTTGAGGATCTTAGGTGCCAGACAATGTCCTCTCCTAAACTCTTCCTCGGTCCTGCATGTGCAAGTAATTAACAACTTGAATTGGTACTTGCATATATGTATATGGTGATGATGATGAGACAATAGAGCTCACCTAACATCAAGATACTGATGGTCGTATTGGAGGAGAGTCTTTGCTTGGCTCACATCAACAGTAACAACTTCTGGCTTTGAGCTGCAGACTGATGGAAGCATCTTCTTCTCTACCTTCTTCTCAAAAGAAAGAAAGATGAAGCTTTACAAACAAAGCAGAGAATAATAAATAGAGAAAAGTCATAAAATAGCACAAAAAACATACCTTATCATAAATATAGCATCAAGGAAAATAATTCACATTTTTAACATTATTTTAACTACAAAGACTTTTATAGCATTGTATAATTTAGGGTTAATTATTTAGGGTTTAGGATTTAGTATTTAGGGTTTAGGATTTAGTATTTAGGGTTTAGGGTTTATTATTCAAGGTTAGGGTTTAGTATTTAGGGTTTAGGGTTTAGTATTTAAGATTTAAGGTTAGGGCTAATTTAGTGACAAAACATGTTTTTGTGCTATTTTTATGATTTTTCTTCCTTGGTGCTATATTTTTGACAAGTCATATTTTTTGTGCTATTAATGCGATTTGCCCTAATAAATAACCAGCAAAGCAGACCATCAACATATAATGTTATTTTAAAAGGAAACAATTATTATTATCTTTTCCCATTTATACATATGCAGGGTCAGTATAAATATTAAATATTAAATATGAAAAATGGTATATGATTTAACCACTATAAATTTGTTGCTATACACAAGGAAATGAAATCTAGACTAAAGAACATAAAAGATAAGTATCACAGAGCTTGGACAGCTATATGGGTAAGTGATGTCCAAATCCTACATAGAAACGTGTTCACTTGTCACTAGTTTCAAATATTGGAAAGAAATTTGCGAGAATATAACAAAAAACAAACCAATTCAGATGAGATAGAAAACAAACCTGAACAAAAAACAATCTTGTCGATGGAAACAAAGTTAAGCAGTGATGGAACTGCGCAACTAACGACCCCCTTTTTCAAGGAGTCATTGGATTGGATGAGACGTTAGGTAGGGATGAGGACGATGACGTCTTCTACTTCTTCTCTTTATTTGGTATATTACGTATGAGACATTCCAATCAAAGCCACGTTCAATGAATTGCATTGCATTCCACCATCACCATGTATGGGAATTCCGATTCAATATTTTTATATTATACAAACTTGGGGACAAGATAGTCCACTCAGAATCAACAAGATAACATAAAAGATTGCCCTGGATCTTGTACCTCATCTGCCATGATGACCTTCTCCAACTCATGGGGGAGACAGAGATAATCTAACTAAGATATTATTTAAATAAATAAAAAACATTTAACTGATATATATCATATTCGCAGATATTTGATCACGAAACAACACTCACACACACACACACAGTGATCATATATATAGGGGAAAACACAGCTAGAATGACTCCGAGTTTTATGTACATATACAAAGAATGTGTTAGAATATGATGTTTAGAATAAGAAAGTAGCTTGGATTGAAGATAGAATGAAGTGAGAATGAAGAGAGAGAGTAAGAGAGATAGCAAGTTTGAGAAGTAGAACTCTCAATGTGTTATTAACTAATGAAGTACAAGGTATATATAAGCATTACAAGTAGGTTAAGCAAGTGTGAATGGACCAATGGCTTTTAGGTGAGATGTTGGTGAGATGTTGGTGAGATTTTGGTGAGACCAAGGTGATCTCCAATTCAATACTCCCCCTCAAGCTTGAGTTCAAGGATTGAATCAAGCTTGGAATGACAATGGAGATCTACCTCATTAAAAACCTTCATGAAGAAAACCACTTGGGATAAAACTTCATGAAGGGAAAAAGAGTGTAGACTCCATGGCCTTAGAGGATTCCGGGATTTCCATGAGTCCAAGCTTGGTGTGAATGGACTCACACACCTTCAAGCTAGTTGCCTTGGTGAACACATCTGCTAGTTGTTTTTCACTTCTTGTGAAGCAAGGTAACACAACTCCTTGCTCAATCAACTGCCTCACTTTGTGGCAATCCACTTCAATATGTTTAGTCCTTTCATGGAAGACTGAGTTTGAGGCAATGTGAATGGCTGCTTGGTTGTCACAATGCATGGTGATTGGTTTTGTCTTCTCAATCCCCAAATCCACAAGAAGAGCTTCGATCCACACCAATTCTGTTGCTAGCTTCCTCATTGCTCTATATTCAGCTTCAGCACTTGAACATGATACTATCTTCTGCTTCTTGCTCTTCCAAGTGACAAGATTTCCTCCAATGAATGTGCAATATCCAGTAGTAGATCTCCTGTCCACTCTATCTCCTGCCCAATCAGCATCACAATATCCAACTATCTCTGTACTTTGATTGCAACCCATCCAAATGCCTTGACCAGGAGCACCACTTAGATATCTGAGTATCCTTTCAACCATATCCCAATGATGCATCTTTGGTGCTTGCATATGTTGGCTTACCTGGTTCACTGCAAAACACAAATCAGGTCTGGTTATGGTTAAGTAAATAAGCTTACCAACCATCCTTCTATATTTGGTAATGTCCTCAAATGGTTTGTCTTCAAGCTCCCCCTCTCTTATGACTTTGTAGCCTTCCTCCAATGGTGTCTTAGCTGGTTTTGATCCAATCTTTCCTGCCTCAGATAACAAATCAAGTGTGTATTTCCTTTGAGATAAGAAGAGTCCATCATTAGATCGACAAACTTCTATCCCAAGGAAGTACTTTAGAGTACCAAGATCTTTAATATCAAAAACAGATTTGAGATAAGCTTTAGTTTCTTGTATACCTGACTTGTTACTCCCTGATATGATAATGTCATCAACATAAACAAGGATAACAATGATACCTTCCTGATCTTGGAGAGTGAACAATGTATGATCTCCTTCAGACCTCTTGAAACCTCTTTGCATAAGTGTTGAACTCAGCTTGTGATACCAAGCTCTAGGTGATTGTTTTAACCCATAGATGGCCTTCTTGAGTCTTAGTACTTTCCCTGTTTTAACAAGGCTTTCAAGACCAGAGGGTGGAGTCATGTATACCTCATCTTCAAGCTCCCCTTGAAGGAATGCATTCTTGACATCCATTTGCCAAAGTTCCCAATCAAGATTTGTTGCCAAAGACAAGATGATCCTAACTGTGTGAAGCTTAGCTACTGGTGCAAAGGTGTCCAAGTAATCCTTTCCATAAGTTTGAGTGAAGCCTCTTGCAACCATCCTTGCTTTGTATCTCTCCACTTCTCCATTACTTCTGTACTTGATGGTGAAAACCCATTTGGAAGTCACCGCCTTCTTTCCTCTAGGAAGTTCAGCTTCATACCAAGTCCCATTGTTGTCCATTGCTTTTATCTCTTCATCCACAGCCTGCATCCACCTCTTATCTCTCTTTGCTTCTTCATAGGTTGTTGGTACATATTCTTGATCCAACTTCCCAATGAACACTTGATGCTCCAATGGTACTTGAGCTAAACTGCAAACAGCTTGAGTGGGATGGGCTACTGCATTGCTGTTGAAGTAAACCCTCTTCTTCCATTCAGATGGATCCTTTTTCTCCCTTGTACTTCTTCTTAACACCTGAACTTGTTGCTGCTCATTCATAACCGGCTCCTCAACTTGATGATCCAACTCCTCAGCTTCTTCAACATGTTCTT
This sequence comes from Orychophragmus violaceus, assembly GCA_030180135.1. Lineage (NCBI taxonomy): Eukaryota > Viridiplantae > Streptophyta > Magnoliopsida > Brassicales > Brassicaceae > Orychophragmus > Orychophragmus violaceus. Next base: position 85,831 of record CM058232.1, on the reverse strand, counting down.
CCTTATGTTCCTCATGCTCCTCATTTTCAGCTTGATCATGTGCAGAAGGATCAGCTACTTGCGGTTCAGCTTGATCATGTGCAGAAGGATCAGCTACTTGCGGTTCTGGAGCTGATTCATGATTGTCCCCCTCATGATCAAGATGGGAATGTTGAGGAGTTTCTGAAGTTGGAGCAGAGACTGGAGTGGTAGGGCTTGTCTTGGCCGGTTGCTGAGGCATACTAATACCCAAGTGTTCCATGATCATCCTTAGGTTAGCTGCTCTGTCTGATTGAGAAGTGGGAAGATCCTTCAAGCTATCCCAATTCTTTTCATCATAGAAACTCCTTGTTTCCATAAACTTCACATCTCTTGAGATTAAGACCTTCCTTGTTTCAGGTACATAACACTTGTATCCTCTTTGTGTTGTGGAGTAACCTATGAACATAGCTTTGGTGCTCTTAGCATCCAGCTTATCCCTTTGTTCTCCTGGTATTAACACAAAGCAAATACACCCAAACACACGTAAGTGATCAACTAATGGATTTGTTTTGTTTAGTACCTGAAATGGAGATTGATCCTTAAGAACTCTTGTGGGAGTTCTATTGATCAAGTAGCAAGCAGTCATGACTGCATCTCCCCAAAACCTCTTAGGAACATTCCTGTAGAACATCATGGACCTTGCTACCTCCATTAAGTGTCTGTTCTTTCTTTCAGCTACTCCATTTTGTTGTGGAGTATAAGGACAGCTTGTTTGATGGAGAATCCCATGTTTGGACAAGTGTTGTTTGAAAGCATTGCTTGTATACTCACCACCATTGTCTGATCTAAAAATTTTGATCTTACCATTGAAATGATTAGTAACATGATTTTGAAAATTCATAAAAGCTTCTAACACTCTATCCTTAGTTTGCATCAATGTTATCCAAGTATACTTAGATTTTTCATCAATAAAAGTGACAAAATACTTATGGTTCTCTCTAGACAAACAAGGAGCAGTCCACACATCAGAATGAACAAGATCAAAGCAATTTTCATAAGTAGTTTTAGAAGTTGGAAAAACAGACTTGCAATGTTTCCCAAGAATACAAGCCTCACATTCATCATTTTTAAACTTAATAGAAGGTAATAGAAGCCCTAAAGCCCTAGAGTGTGGATGTCCTAGTCTAGCATGCCAAATAGAGTCATCCACACTAACACAAGTAGATAAAGCAGTAGATAATTCATAAGAGGGATTAGTGTCTTCAATCATGTAGAGTTCATCCTTGGTTACACCTTTTCCAATCAACTTACTTGTTCTAATATCCTGAAACACAACATCATTAGGACTGAAAATAACATTGCAATTTAGATCAGTGGCTATTCTTTTAACAGATACTAAGTTGGATGTGAAACTAGGCATAAAGAAAGCTTTGGATTCTTTATCAAATAATTTCAAATTTCCTATGCCTTCAATTGGAATTTTATCACCATTTGCAATCACTACACATCCTAAAGCTGGTTTAACATTTTCTATTAACTTAGGGTCACTGATCATATGGTGAGAAGCTCCAGAATCAATAATCAAAGGTCTGATTTTATTTGATGCAAAGAGTGAAGTACCAAGGACCATACCAGAGTTTTCCTTGAGGGCTTTGATGAGTGCCTTAAGGTCTGACCTTCTTACCACATCATTAGTCATAGCTGGAGCTTGATGAACAGAAGAAGAAGAAGAACCTGGTCCAGCTCCACCATATGAGTAGTTTGCCCTTTGATCCTTGAACCGGTTGTTGTGAGATGATGATCTGAGGTTTGGGTGAAGGCGCCAGCATCTATCCTTCAAGTGCCCACTCTTCTTGCAAAAATCACATATCAAGACTACAGGAATGATTATCCTTGAGTTCTCCATTGCTTAAAAACCGGTTTAATACAAGGAGGGAGTTTTCAAGGTAAGTTTTAGAGTATTCAAGAACAGGTTCAAGAACAAGAAGATAGCCGGTTATAAGAACAAGTTTTATAACCGAGAGTAAAATGGGTTTTAAACTCAAAGGTAAGCTTTTAAGCTTTGAAACTAGTGTGTTCTCAACTCACAGAGAATGCACACAACAATAAACCAGAAGAAGAAATGCTTGAAATTTTTAGAGTATTCAAGAACAAGAAGATAGCCAGTTATAAGAGCAAGTTTTATAACCGAGAGTAAAATGGTTTTGAAACTCAAAGGTAAGCTTTTAAGCTTTGAAATAGTGTGTTCTCAACTCACAGAGAATGCACACAACAATAAACACGAAGTAGAAGTGCTTAAGAGCTTAAGAATATTCAAGAACAAGGAAGAACAAGCCGGTTACAAGAACAAGTATAAGACCGAGAGTAAATAGGTTTTGAAACAAAGTTTGCGGAAATGAATAGGTCTTAGGAGCTTAGAGCTCTGATACCATGTTAGAATATGATGTTTAGAATAAGAAAGTAGCTTGGATTGAAGATAGAATGAAGTGAGAATGAAGAGAGAGAGTAAGAGAGATAGCAAGTTTGAGAAGTAGAACTCTCAATGTGTTATTAACTAATGAAGTACAAGGTATATATAAGCATTACAAGTAGGTTAAGCAAGTGTGAATGGACCAATGGCTTTTAGGTGAGATGTTGGTGAGATGTTGGTGAGATTTTGGTGAGACCAAGGTGATCTCCAATTCAATAGAATGTACACATGCAAAGAACAACAATCATGCAGGCAAAGCAACTCAATCTTTTTTTTCTTTTGATACCAGCAGAGTATCGACCAATAAGGCAAATCGAAAGGCTCTACCTATACTTATCCCAACATGATTCACCATTCAATATCATTTGGAACATCAGATCGATGCAAACCTGGACCTGATCCTCAGAACCGAGCACTGATCTGGCCCCTATACGCCAATAAATACATATTAAAGGCTTTGACTGGATTGTGCAAAGGTAAAGCGACTCGTACTTGTATCTGTTCTTGGACTATCTCCTTTATGTGCCTACAACAACACAAAGTCCACCACTTACAAAAAGGGACAAGGTAACTACCCAGAGTTTTAACACATATGGAAACAGAGGTTTCATTCTCATCACCTCGGCAGACATAATCTCGGTTCTTATATCATGCTTGCACACCGGGCAGGATGTACCCCATTTTGTCAACCAAGAGTCGATGCAATTCAAGTGAAAAGCTGCACAAGTGCTTCAAGTCAACCAACTGCTATCAATTACCCCACTTACAGAAACTAAAAAGGCCAGATCTTTGATCATTCTTCGGGTGAACACATTTGACCCACCGTATCATTCTAATTTCTAAGCAATGGGGTCATACCAAAACTTCAAATTCACTGCTAAACTAGTGAAATGGAATTGACAGAATATGAATATTTTGTACACTAAAACCATAAAGCAGAAATAATTATCCTAGAAAGAAAACAATTAGCTTAGGATCCTTTTGTTTTGTTTGTGGTCAATGAATGGCTTAGAATCCTTTTGTTTTGTTTGTGGTCAATGAATAGCTTAGAATCTAAACTATTAAAGTTTGCCTAGTTAAGGCAATCCTCGGAATGGGACACTATCCAATTTTGATTAAGCTGCAATCTCACAAATTTACATCCCCATGAATCCAGCAATGAACAGATTAAAGGTGGAAAAACAAAAGAAGATCAGTTATTACCATGTTGGCAGGGAAGTAGTCTCAGGTTTTCTCCAAATCTATAATCCTCGAGGCATATGGCACATGTTTCTACGGATTTGTGGTGACCACCAGAATCGGTGAACGTGAAGGTGGGGAGTGTCCGGACAAGCTTTGGATCTAGTCTCATGGTCCTGGTGTGCCTCCCACGCCATTGGGTCCAGTGTCTGGGTGCAAAGAAGGCAAGCAAGAGGAAAGTTATGATAACAAGAAGGGAGAAGAAAGAGATGGCCAGCACAGTCCAAGCACTCCCCTTGCTCGGGGGATAGATGCAGCATTCACCCTCTTGGCCTTTGGCGTATTTGCTCAAGATCTCACCGGCAACATTTGAAACGAAAACTGCATCAACTGTAATGTCCTGAGTGTTCACCTTCACTGTGCAAAACAAAATGTCCCTGCCTTTATCTTAAATCTTCCAAACTTGTATTAAGAGAGGAAAAAGGCATTAGACATACTACGGACGAGGTCTTCGTTGTCTATGTTGTCATAGACAATCACAGCTTGAAAACCGGAGTTCTGCGCGTTCAGCAGCTTATCCTCGAAAGAACATTCGCCTCGGATAATCAGAGAAAATTTAGTCCTCTGTTCAGTCCAGTTAGATGCGGCGGCGTGGAGCAGCGGTGAGCAACCATCGAGAGGATCTGCGACATACAGAGCTCCACATATTCCGTTTATGGTGACGGAGCCGTCTAGAGCAACAAAAAAAAAACCAGAAATCACAATCAAATTCTTATACTGGCTAGATTCTTTCAATGGAGGAGAAATTGGTCAGATAAGCAACAACAACAACAACAAAAAAAAAGAGAGAGAGGGATATAGAAATTGACCAAATTTGGCAGGAAGATGAGGAAAAGAGGCGGAGATAGAATTAAGGACGACGGTGGCAGCCGAAAACTGTAACAGAGAAGAGAGCAAATGAGCTGCAAGTAAGTAGCGTGAGGCGGCGGCGACGACGACGACAACATCTCTCATCTCCCTCTCCGATGGCTTTTCAGTTTCAGGTTGTCGCAAAAAAGGCATTTGCTTTCTTCACCCAAACCTTCTACTGCCATCAGAGGCTCTCGTTTCACAATCCCAACAATTAATTATTTATATAGAAAAAATAATATTTTATCATTACTGTACGCGTGATAAGCCCACTCTCACCATCGGCGCGTTAGGCGCGTGAGGAGAAAATCCTGGGTTATAGTCCATCGATTTTGACATTTTGACACAATTAAAAAAATTAATGAAAATAGAAGCGCGTCTGCATCGTGTCTGCATCGTGTCTTTACATTTTTTTTTTTTGTGTTTTCATGAGAATACTATTTTTTTGTCAACCATAAGAATACTATAATATTTTCACAAGATAGTCCATATACTTCACTGTTTCTTTTAATAAAGTTATAAATTTATTTAAAAAATAATTATATTAAAAAGGTAATTTAAAACTAAATAAATACATTAATTAATCCAGTTGTTAATTTATAAAATATTAATTTATAAAACTAGAATATGATTCGCGCTTCAAAAACGCGGATTTATATTTATTTTATAAATTTTAAAATTAATTAGAAACCAGTATCTTATAATTAGATTTTATAATAAAAAATAGATTTTGTTCTTTATTAAATCATATGATAAGATCATGTTAAACACGTAAAAAATCATAAGAATATAACAATTGAAATATTTAATACATATTTTTAACCCATCTTCTAGTAGTCAATTTTTTTAATAGTATAGATAATTGAAATCGGTTAATTTATTTTCAATATGTTTATTGTTTATAATGGTTTAAATATATAGATGTTTATATTAATTTAATAGATTAAAATGTAACTAAAATATTATTATCAAATTTTAATAATAATTACGCATTTAGAAATTATCCTTTTAAAAATCAAAAAGTTAATAATATTTTGTAATTTTTTCATAATATAAATATATGTTAATATTTCCTTTATATGAGATATTAAAAGATATTATGAAAATATATTTCAAATAAAATTAGAACTTAGAGAATATTTATACTATAATATAATTAAATTTTTTATAATAAATATAATATATATATTAAAAGATATCATGAATGTATTTTGGATAAAAATTATTAATTAAAGAATATTTCGTATGGTCCACATATAGTCCAAATTTATATAATATAAAAATAGCCTTAATGAATTTTCAAAAAAAAATAAATAAAATCTCACGTAAGTCCAATGTTATTTTTAGAAAGGATCACATGTTTTAATAGTATATTTCTACTCTTATCCACACCTAAAATTTTAAAAATATAATTTTTAAAAAATTATTTGGTAAATTATATAGAAAAAATGGTAATGTGTATTGTGAATATTAATTGCTTCAAAATAAAATAAAATAAGTGATATAGTAAAAATAGTAAATTTTGGCTTAAAATATGAAATAGTAATAAATCTACAAAAAAAATAAGTTATCAAAATTTTATGAATAAGTAAAACAATATATCATGTATATAATTTTATTTAAAACGGAATTATATCACCTTTCTTTACGCAATTAAAATTATTATCAACCATTTTTCACCACAATTATTTTATCTTTGGGTATGAATGTTTAGAGTTTCATGTGTGCGTAGGAACACACTATCACATATGTTACTATTTAAGACAAAAAATTGATATTTGAACAATCTAAGATAATGTGAGAACCTTGCGGTTAACTTGTAAAGTTGTGAAACACCCTTAGTTATTATACACACCGAATAAGGTGTGTTTTCAGATGCGTTTCTTTGTTTTTTATTTTACTTTTATTAATTTTTAAAAAATTATATGAATTAATATCAACTAATTTTATCTAAGAGATTTTTTAATTATTATTTTATGTATATAAATAAGAATAAAATAATATACGTACCACATGTTATTTTTGCTACCATTCAAGTTTTTATCCGCACCGCTTTTTTTTTCCAACCACTCATATATCGTAGTGTGCGTTTCTTTCTATAAAACCGCACTTAAACCGTACCACACAATATTATCCACTCAATCCGCACTGCTCAATCCGTTGTTACCATTCATAGTTTTTGTTTTATTAATTTTTATTAATCATACTTGAATAGGAAATGAAGGCTAGAGAATATAACTATATAAACATGTTAAATACAAAGATCTCTCTCTCTCTCTCTCTCTCTCTCTCTCTCTCTCTCTCTCTCTCTCTCTCTCTCTCTCTCTCTCTCTCTCTCTCTCTCTCTCTCTCTCTCTCTCTCTAGTAAAACATTTATAAATTAATAATCCATAAATTAATAATCATTATAAAATAATAAATTCTCCTGTTTCAAGTTAGATCAATGTACAAAAAACCAACAAATTCGATAATATAATAAAATAATAATTATTTTATAACTTTCATGTCCAATAAAAACATATATTAATAATCGTAGATCATAGGCAAAAACACCTTAGCAATTTAGTAAAATATGATTCTATTGTTTGTTTGTTTATTCTAAAAGTTGCAATCTCTTTGAAGATCATTTCTAAATTTTGTTTTTGCATTAATAATTTATGGTGTTGTCTTCTCAATTTACATGAAAAAATTGTGAAAAGTTCTTTTTGTCTGAAAAGTTCATTAAACATAATTGTTTGTGCACACATGACTTAAAAGATACATAGCATCTTTTGCCAATTTGCATGCAAAGCTATTAGAGGCTCTTAGGATAAAATGAAAAGAATCTGAAGAAAAGAGGTTTACAAGGACTCAAATAACACTTAGAAGGCATGGAATCTCTAGGATTTCATTCCCTGAAACAAAGAAAGAGCTGATGAGGATTTCTGAATCCGAACAAAGTTGAATAAATACCAATGTACCCATTGCACCAACTGCTACTTCCATTGCTTTCCTCCTGCACTTGTCACAACTCACTAACAATTTGATACACATCTTTTTCTGTAAAATTCTCCATCAAAATCAAGAAACCATAAAGAAGAAACATATTAAGAGCTAAAAACAAAACAAAGGATGATGCAATGAGGCTTATTGGCAAAAACCAGACCTTCAATTTCCCATGACGAGGAAGCTTTGATTTGGCCAAAGTGGAGGATTGAAGGAAACTATCATCGGGTTTACGAAATGTACTTGTTTCAGAAGCCTTGTTTAATGCTAAGCACGAAGGGCTAAGTGAGGGATCAAAGTCAAACTTCCTCAAATAGGAGTTAAAAGTCAAGATAATGTTTTGATTTGTAATCAAATGCATCATAATTCTTGTGGATAGAGAATATTTGACATGTTCATCTTTGAAGCAATGATCTTCTTCACATGATTGTGCATTCTTGTTTGGAACATATTGTAGGAACCCCAAACCGAGTATGGTGAATGAATTGCGTAACAAGTAAACGTTAAGGAAACAGGAACGGAGTCGAGACGATGACGTCTCTTTCCTTAACTCGAATTATCACCCGTAGTGTGACGGTTCTATGTGATAATCGAATCCCAGGATAAAACCGATATCGAAACGATTTCGCAAACACTCGAAAACGTTTCCAACGAACGAAAGCTCAACGATATACTCTCGGGACTAAGTAAAACGTGAGAGATGAAGGAACCAACCGAACGATTTTCTGTATGCGTGTATGAATGTTTTTCGCGTGGTCGTAACAGAGAGCTTAAGCTCTGTATTTAATGGAGGAAGAAGCTGATGAGGAGAGGAGCCGTTGTTGGATGTGACGCTCGCGTAAATCACGGGGAGTGGATGCTTTCGGCCGAGGTGGGACAGAGATGTCGAAGCATCTTCTTTCGTCCAACAATAACAAATAATTAAACTAAACCAATATGTTTAGTTAAACCAACCTCCAAACCGATTACCAATTGATTTTGGTTTACCAAAAATTTCCCCAAAAAATAATACGCGCGCGGAGGCCCCTGCGGGGCCTATTACCAAGACCCAAGACCCAAGACCCAAGACCCAAGACCCAAGACCCAAGACCCAAGACCCAAGACCCAAGACCCAAGACCCAAGCCCAAGCCCAAGCCCAAGCCCAAGCCCGGCCCGGCACGGCACGGCGGCGGCGGCGCGCGCGCGCGCGTGTGGTCTTTGCATCCTCTCTCTCACACTCCATAGTGTATCCAAGCCATTTGGACAATGACATAAGAGTGTCCTTATTTATACTAGTGAAAAATTTCCCATCTAAGCAATGTGGGATATTTTACACTTCTTCCTCATTAAAATGTGTCAACATATATGAGCCCATAGCCCATTAAATTTCTCATTCACACACACACATATTTTGCAAGGCCCAAAGCCTTATTAACTAAAAATTGTGTTCCAACAATCCCCCACATGAATAGAAATTACTCTAAACATACGAAGACTCGACAGACTCGAAAGACCTATACTAGACATTGACTAGACTAGACACTGACTTGACTAGACTAGACAGACTTTCGAGAGTATATGCGAAAATGTAACTGTATCTGATAGGTAGCATTTTTCAGCTTTGAACCAATCATTTTTAATATCTGTCGGGTTTACTGGCCGGGAGGTGAACATGATGTCTTGAACCAACCGGAGTTTTATGTAAACCGAGACAACAGGTATCGCGCAGCGACATTTTCTCGTAGAACTTTGTTCTCTGTTTTTGTTCATTTTGGCCTTGAACATTCCTGGTTTTCATGAGTGAACTTGGAGAATATAGCCTATCTTTCATTCTCCTAGAAACGGCCCCATTTCACACTCACTAGGTGATCTGCCATTAGTTTCTTTTCAGAAGTATCCTGTCATACTCCACTATTGTGAAACTATGGAATCATTAAAAGCCAATGCTTATCCTTATTCACATACAGGTAGCACTATTCACCATTCAAGGAACTGGGTAAAGACATAAGTCTTGCAGTGCTTGATTTCATTTGAATTAGTTTTCCCTTTGAACCTACATTCTGGGATCTCCAGTCACGTAAGTAGGGTTTCCATCAAATTTCTTCTTAATTCGTAGGCTTTAAACCCATTCCTCTTGATGATTTTAGAACTTTATCTCGCGGCAATCCTTTTGTGAAAGGATCCGCTAGATTGTCATTCGTTCTGATATAATCTACATGGATTATACCTGTGGTTATAAAGTTCCTAATGGATTTATGACGTCTCCTAATGTGACTGTTCTTTCCATTATACAAGGTACTTTTCGATCGCAGTATCGCTGATTGGCTATCACAATGCATACGGATAGCGGATACAGGTTTATCCCACTCTGGGATATCTTCCAGCCAATTCCGAAGCCATCCTGCTTCAGCGGCCGCGGTGTCTAGAGCTACTAGCTCTGACTCCATCGTGGATCTGGCTTGAATTGTTTGTTTGGAAGATCTCCAGGACACTGCTGCACCCGCAAGTGTAAAGACATATCCACTTGTGGATTTAGAGTTTTGAGAGTCAGATATCCAATTCGCATCGCTATATCCCTCTAAAATAGCCGGCTCTTTACCATAGTGCAGACCATAATCTTTGGTATGACGTAAGTAATTCAATACTCTAGTTATACCTTTCCAATGTTTATGTCCTGGATTACTGGTATAGCGACTCAGTACATTTACTGCGTGCGCTAAATCGGGTCTAGTACAATTTGTTAAGTACATCAGACTACCGATCACTCTTGCGTACTCTAATTGTGAAACTGCTTCACCTGAATTTTTCTTCAAGTGAAGTTGAGTATCAACAGGAGTTTTTGATGTCCCTTTTGAGTAAGCCTTAAACCTTTCAAGTATATTTTCAGCATAGTGTGCTTGGGATAAGGTTATACCTTCTGTAGTTCTAATGATCTTAATCCCTAAAACTACATCCGCAAGTCCCATATCCTTCATGTCAAATCTCTGGCTAAGCATGTTCTTAGTCTGATTGATCATGTCTTTGGTACTGCCAATGATGAGCATGTCATCTACGTATAAACATAGCAAGACATACCCTTGTGGAGTACTTCTTACATAGATGCACTTGTCACACTCGTTTATGCTGAAACCGTTCGACATCATTACGTTGTCAAACTTTTCATGCCACTGTTTTGGAGCTTGCTTAAGTCCATACAATGACTTCACAAGTCTACATACCTTGTGTTCTTGTCCAGGGACAATAAACCCTTCGGGTTGCTTCATATAAATCTCCTCTTCTAATTCTCCATTTAGAAAAGCAGTTTTAACATCCATTTGATGGATTTCTAGGTCTCTTAATGCTGCTATGCCGATCAGCATTCTTATTGAGGTTATTCTCGTTACTGGAGAATAAGTGTCAAAGAAATCCAAACCTTCTTTTTGCCGAAATCCTTGAACCACAAGCCTAGCCTTGTATTTATCTACCGAGCCATCGGTTTTCAACTTGGTTTTGAAAATCCATTTACACCCTAGTGGCTTAAACCCTTGAGGTAGATCGGTTATCTCCCAAGTATGATTCTGCATAATAGAATCAATCTCACTATTAACGGCTTCCTTCCAAAAAGGTGCGTTAGGTGTAGTCATGGCTTCTGTGAACGTCTTTGGTTCATTCTCTAAAAGGAAGACCATCAGGAAATCCTCGCCAAAGTCTTTTTCCTTACGAGCTCTTTTGCTCCGTCTAAGTTCAACTTCTTCAACTTCAGGAGCTGAAGTACCCGAAGTACTAGCTTCACTGTCATCTCTTTGCTCACGTGTCCGCTTAGGATTAGATTTATCTTTACACGGGAACACCGTTTCAAAGAAGGATGCATTGCGAGATTCCATTACGGTATTTACATGGATATCCGGTATGTCCGATTTATGAACCAAAAACCGATAAGCACTACTGTTGTGCGCATATCCGATGAAAATACAGTCCACAGATTTCGGTCCTATCGTGACCTTTTTCGGAGGCGGCACTGCCACTTTTGCTAGGCACCCCCACACTTTCAGGTATTTATACGAAGGTACAACACCTTTCCAAAGTTCATAGGGTGTCTTGCCGGTGACCTTGTGCGGAATTTTGTTAAGAATATAATTTGATGTAAGCAACGCTTCCCCCCACATGTTCTGGGCTAACCCAGAATCTTGAAGCATTGCGTTCATCATCTCTTTCAGAGTTCGGTTCTTTCGTTCCGCAACTCCGTTAGATTCTGGTGAGTAAGGGGCAGTCGTCTGATGGATAATTCCATGTTCCATGCAGAACGTATTGAATCTGCCATCATATTCCCCTCCTCTATCACTTCTGACTATTTTAATAGTCTTACTGAGTTGATTTTCAACTTCCAGTTTATATTCTTTAAATTTATCCAACGCCTCATCTTTGCTATGCAATAGATATACATAACAATATTTCGTATGATCATCGATGAAAGTCACGAAATACTTTTTCCCGCCTCTAGTAGGAGCATATTTTAAGTCACATAAGTCTGTGTGAATTAAATCTAGAGGTGCGGTAGTCCTTTCGACTTTGGGCGATGGTGTTTTTGTGAGTTTAGCCTGTACGCACACTTCACATTTTTCTTTACTCATTTTGCATTTTGGGATTAGGTTTGAATTCATTAATCGGTGTATCGATTTATAATTCACATGTCCTAATCTCTCATGCCAAATATTAAAAGACTCAAGCAAGTAAGCAACGGACTTATTCTTATTCATTGTGGAATCAGTTACAACAGTTGAAACATTAACAACATCATTCTTAACAACAATCTCATTCTTGGTTTTGGAGGTACTTGCTTCTTCTTTCAGACTGTAGGAACCCCAAACCGAGTATGGTGAATGAATTGCGTAACAAGTAAACGTTAAGGAAACAGGAACGGAGTCGAGACGATGACGTCTCTTTCCTTAACTCGAATTATCACCCGTAGTGTGACGGTTCTATGTGATAATCGAATCCCAGGATAAAACCGATATCGAAACGATTTTGGATGTGACGCTCGCGTAAATCACGGGGAGTGGATGCTTTCGGCCGAGGTGGGACAGAGATGTCGAAGCATCTTCTTTCGTCCAACAATAACAAATAATTAAACTAAACCAATATGTTTAGTTAAACCAACCTCCAAACCGATTACCAATTGATTTTGGTTTACCAAAAATTTCCCCAAAAAATAATACGCGCGCGGAGGCCCCTTCGGGGCCTATTACCAAGACCCAAGACCCAAGACCCAAGACCCAAGACCCAAGACCCAAGACCCAAGACCCAAGACCCAAGACCCAAGACCCAAGACCCAAGACCCAAGACCCAAGACCCAAGACCCAAGCCCAAGACCCAAGACCCAAGCCCAAGCCCAAGCCCAAGCCCAAGCCCGGCCCGGCCCGGCACGGCGGCGGCGCGCGCGCGCGCGTGTGGTCTTTGCATCCTCTCTCTCACACTCCATAGTGTATCCAAGCCATTTGGACAATGACATAAGAGTGTCCTTATTTATACTAGTGAAAAATTTCCCATCTAAGCAATGTGGGATATTTTACACTTCTTCCTCATTAAAATGTGTCAACATATATGAGCCCATAGCCCATTAAATTTCTCATTCACACACACACATATTTTGCAAGGCCCAAAGCCTTATTAACTAAAAATTGTGTTCCAACACATATGTCCCAGTGTGATATCAGATGTTGTATCCGACTTATAACTAGTTTTAATAAATGATGACAATATTTGCTATATAAGTTGAATTTAGTTTAATGTTTTTGTAATAAAATCCCCCAATATTTTCATAGATGCATACCAATAATTGGTTTTTTAAAAATGACAAATCACATAAACAAGAATTGCATAACTAAAAACAAATAATCCAACAGCCACCCTAAGATCTCTCTAAAATCTAAATAGTCTTTAGACATTACAAAGACAATCCAAAACAAGTTTTGCAAATTGACATAGTCTGGTTTTGTCTATTCTTGGTGGGTTTTTGTCCCCTCTCTCTTATGTTCATGAGTTTCTTCTCTTTGTCTCCCTCAAGTTTACTTAAATAAATATCCTTGTCGTTAAGATATCTCTATGTCATTTTGTAAATTTTTTATATTTTTTTATATCTTCTCCTAAAAATAAATAAATCATTCCAAGCTGCAAAATCCTCTTTAATATCTCCATCCATCCAACAAATAACTCATAAATCAAATCATATCATCAAGATTCGTTCAGATCTCAGCAATCGAAGATATCCACGTTGTGAGTCAAGTCTTGTACTACTCCTTGTACTATGTTATGACTGATACATCAAATACATCTTCATTCTCCCCCCCCCCCCTTTTGACCATATATGCGAACTCAACAACCCTACATCAAAGGCTTCATTGCTAGCAACATCCAACACCATCCAAAACCAGCAACACCATTCTCCCATGATTGCGTCACATCATACTTAAAAACGAACACATGAAACGTCCTCCTCCATATTGAGGATGAAATCCCATTTCACCATCTCCGAAGTGTAACTTTTTTCATTATCTATTGGTAGTTTCAACTGGCAACTGATTGCAACTATCTATTTGAAAATCAATAGTTGACAATACATAGTCGTGTGATCTAGGTGATAAGAGTGTACAAAGATAAAGAGCATGAAAAGTTTGAGTACATTGTGAGTGTTACCCAAAAGTCCAATTCATATTGTTTGGAAAGAAGGAAGATCCTTTCTTGAGGCTCTCATTTTGTTTTGCAGATTGGTCCAATTCATAGGGTAAATATTATGTGGGAAAAGAGGTTATTACACGGATGGTAGCAAATATGAGTACATATAAGGCCTTCTATACTGACTCTAACGGAAGAGACTTTCTGAAACGGGTACCTAAGCTTGTGCTGTCTAATAGTATATCAACACTGTTATCTTAGAATAGAATGTACACTCTGTTGCAGATCAAGGATAATAGAACAGACTGGCTTCTCCAAGTGAATGAACCAATAGCAGGAAACTACTACACGATATACTATTGATGTGCAACATCAGGAAAACTATGAAGTAGATCAAATGTTGGATAAGCGTTTGTTTGTGTGAGTTTATTGAGGTTAATCTGGGAATGTACACAAAACACGAGAAGGCAGAGTTGTTGTTGGGTTATGACTTAAGATCATTGGGCTCAGCTGAATTGGTATATGGGCTAGCGTGATTTGTTTATGGCCCAAGAAGATCAAGCTAGAAGCGACGTCGTATGGACCTTCACGGACGAGTTTGAGCTGAGCTGACTCGGTTCTGTTAGTCGTTGAAACCATTGGAGGATTCAGTTGAGTGGATCAGCTCGGAGGTCTTGTGATTGTTAGTGATATAAATACCTTTCTTTATGGGTTGATCAATTAGTATCTTTGTCAATCGAATTCCATAAAAAGAGAGGTTCGATTGTGTAACAGAGAGAGAGAGAGGTTTTACTTTCGGAGTTATCTTTTTCGTCGGGGTTAGTGGATTTTACGGGGACGGTCATGGCGTGAGTAGGCTGCAACCATTCCGGTTGTGGAGGCTGAACACGTTAACATATCGTTTGTGTTCTTTATTTTTCGCTTTTATCTTTTCTTGCTCAAATCAAGTACAAACAATCATCGAGAGTTGAGAGGTTAATTGAGAGAGAGAGAACTTTTGCTAGATCGCTTCTGGATAGCAGGTTTTCCAACAAGTGGTATCAGAGCCTGGTTAGAGGAAAAGGCAATTAAACTCGATGGGGTCATCTAAGCACGAGATTGAGAAGTTCAATGGAACCGGTGATTATGTCATGCGGAAGGAGAAGCTTCTTGATCACATGGATCTCCTGAATCTTTCATGTGTTTTGGAAGAGGAGAAGGTTGCTGATGATGGGAAGACAGACCAAGATGACAAATCTAGCAAGAAAGAGGATCGCGTGGAGAAAGAAAGGAAGGCTAGGAGTACGATTAATCGGAGTCTGACGAATAATGTTTTGAGGAAAATGATCAAAGAGAAAATTGCACTTGGTATGCTTAAGTCTCTTGATGATCTGTTTAGTCCTCATACTTAACAAACCATATTCATCTAAAACAAAAGCTATTCGGTTTTAGCATGAAGTCTAATATGTCTATTGAAAAGAATGTTGATGAGTTTCTGAAATTGATTGCGGATCTTGAGAATGCTGAAGTGATTATTTCTGATGAGGATCAAGCAGTTATGCTTGTGATGTCACTACCTTCACAATATGCTGGTCTTAAAGATACTTGGAGATACACCAAGACATGTCTGACCATGAAGGATGTGATCTTTTGGATTAAGTCAAAAGAACTTGAGCTTTGCCTAAATGGAAAGGATCATAAGTCAGTAGCTGAAAGCCTCTATGTGAGAGATAAGTCGTCACAATATCAATCAAAGTCAGAACGGAAAGCTCACACTACTAGTTCAAAGAAACAGAAGGGTAAAGACGAAGAGAGAGATAAGTCCAAGAAATCTTGATGGCTATGTAGAGAGAAAGGACACTTCAATATGTAGTGTCCAAAGAAGAGCGATCATAACTACAGAGGGAGACAACAACATGGTGAACCATCTTTTGTGAACAATGGTGAAGATGTTGTTGTAGACGTCTTGTGTGTAAACGAAGTTCTGAGTATAACGAACATAGACTTAAGGTATAAGTGGGTTATTGATATTGGATGCTCATTTCACATGTCTTGGAGAAAGGACTGGTTCATGCATCTAGATGAGAAGAAGTCTGGATCTGTGAGGATGGCAAATGACACCATGTCAGAGGTTAAAGGTGTTGGCTCGGTTAGGATCATCAATGAAGATGGTTCAGAGGTTATTTTGACTAGCGTCAAGTACATACCAGGGATGAAAAGGAATCTCATCTCTCCTAGTATTTTGGAAGAACAAGGCTGTAGCTAATCTTCAGAATATGGTCTTCTAAAGATAAAGAGAAACGGCAAAGTGATTCTACAAGGTAAAAGGAATCGGTCTCTGTACTTCTTGTGTGAGAAACGGTTTGAGAATATGGAGATGGTCTGCTCTAGCGTGGTAAATGATGACGACACAAAGCTATGTCACAGTAAGCTGGGACACATGAGTCAAAAGGGCATGGATCTTCTGGTAAAAAGAGGTTTACTGGATGATAAAAAGGGTCACTCAGTTGGGTTTATGTGAAGATTGTGTTTTTGGGAAAGCTCATAGGTTGAAGTTCAAGACAGGCAGACATCAAGTGAGATCTTTAATTACATACATCCAGACTTGGGGGGATCATCATGTGTCCCAAAATCTCTTGGAGTATGTCAGTATTTCCTAAGCATCATAGATGACTATAGCAGGAGATTCTGGATAAGATTTATAAAGTACAAGGATGAAGCTTTTACAAAGTTCAATGATTGGAGAATCATGGTAGAGAATCAAACATGAAAGAAAATCAAGAAGCTAGGGACAGATAATGGACTTGAGTTCTGTAGTTTTCAGTTTGATACTTTGTGTAAAGAACATGGAATCTCCAGGCATAAGACTGTGGCTTATACCCCCCCCCCCCCCCCCCCCCCCCACAAAATGGGGTAGCAGCGAGAATGAACAAGACTATAATGGACAAAGTGAGACGTGTGTTGAGTGAGTCTGGTTTATCAAAATCCTTCTGGGCAGAAGCAACATCAACTGTTATACATTTAATCAACAAATCTCCCTCAACAGCTATTGGTTTCAAGCTACCTGATGAGGTATGGTATAATAACGATGGTTTGGACTATTCTTACTTAATACCTTTTGGTAGCATTGTCTATGTGCATTCTGAAAATGAAAAAAACTCAATCCGAGAGCAAAGAAAAGAGTCTTTGTGAGTTATTCATATGGTGTAAAAGGATACAAGGTGTGGCTGCTAAATGAAAGAAAGTGTGTCATAAGCAAAAATGTCATATTCAAAGAAGATCAGCTGTATAAGGACTGTAAAACATCTGGGTCTAAGCCATGTAGAGTTCGACGAAATGCAGAGATGGTGGAGCTAGAATTGAGCCATAGGCATGACGTTGGCCCTGAAACCTCATGTAACAATGAGGGTACTATTGAACTTCTGGAATCTGAGGAAGAGATTGACTATATAAGTCAAGACCAGGGGACTCGGGAACAAAAGCTGCAAGATCAAGAGTTTCAAGAACATGATCTGCAAGATTAAGAGTTTCAGGAACATGAGTTGCAAGATCAAGAGTTTCAGGAATAGGAACTACAAGATCAAGAGCTTCAGGAACATGATCTGCAAGATCAACAACTGTATAATCAGGAAATGCATGGTCAAGAATCAAAAGACAACACTGGTATATGTTCTTATCTTCTTACCAGGGATAATGTCAAGAGGAAAATACGGTTTCCAAAGAGATATCGAGAGAATCAAATGGTGGAGCACGTATTCTTGACCACATAAGATGGAGAAAAATTGGAACCAGAGGATTACTCAGAAGCTACTAGAGATGCCGACTGGAAATCTTGGAAGGAAGCTATGGATGAAGAAATATAGTCTTTATCTAAGAATAAGATTTGGAATCTGGTGGAGCTTTCTAAAGGTGTCAAGGTAATCGGACGCAAATGGGTTTACAAAAGGAAAGAAGGAGTTCCTAGAGTTGAAAACCCACGATTCAAAGTGAGGCTTGTAGCTAAGGGGTATTTATAGAGAGAGGGCATAAATTATAATGAAATTTTTGCTCCGATAGTCAAGCATGTGTCAATAAGAGTTCTTCTTGAGATTGTGGCATATGAGGATATGAAGCTTGAACAACTTGATGTTAAGACGGCGTTTTTGCATGGACAGCTGGATGAAACCATATACATGACTCATCCACAAGGTTATGTTGAGAAAGGAAGATATGAGCAGTTCTGTCTGTTAAAGAAGTCATTATATGGCTTGAAGCAGAGTCCAAGACAATGGAATCAGAAATTCAATGAATTCATAATGAAATTAAACTTCACTAAAAGCAACATGGATAGTTGTGTTTATGCTAAGAAGCTTCCTGATGGGTCATATATCTACTTACTTTTGTATGTAGATGATATGGTGGTGGCTTCTAAATACAAGTCAGAGATTGAGTCTCTTAAATGGAAGCTAGGTGAAGTGTTTGAAATGAAGGATTTGGGTAGTGCTAAGAAGATTCTTGGCATGGAAATAAGCAGGAACAGAACTGAGCGCATATTGGAGTTATCTCATAAGGGTTACATTAGGAAAGTCTTGAAACTATTTCAACTTGATCAAGCCAAGCCGGTTAGAACTCCCTTGGGTGTTCATTTCAAGCTGAGAGCTGCCACTGACAAGGAACTTGTTGAGAAGGGTGAGTACATGAGTTTAATACCATATGCAAACGCTGTTGGGAGCATTATGTATTCCGTGATAGGGACCTGACCTGATATAGCTTACCATGTTAGTGTGGTGAGTCGGTGTATGGCTAAGCCTTTGAAGGATCACTGGCTTGCAGTGAAATGGGTCCTGAAATATCTTAAAGGATCAGCAAGCAGTGGATTTCAAAGAAGAGAGAATCTGGTCTTGACAAGATACTGTGATGCAGATTTTGGTTCTGACTTGGACATGAGAAGGTCCATCACAGGGTGGGTCTTCACTTTGGGAGGTACTGCTGTTAGCTGGAAGTCTGGACTGCAGAAGATAGTAGTTTTGTCGACAACAGAATCATAGCATATTGCTCTGACTGAATGTGTAAAAGAGGCGATATGTCTCAGGGGTCTTCTCAAAGATTTTGGGTATAATCAGAAGCAGGTTGAGCTTCATTGTGACTCACAAAGTGCTATTTCACTTTCCAGAAACAACATATACCATGAGAGGACTAAACACATGACGACTAAGATGAGTTTTGTTCGAGAGAAGATTGAAGAGAAGGTGATCAAAGTCACCAAGATATCAACTCTGACGAACACAGCTGATATATTCACTAAGGAGCTATCATTGAATAAGGAGAATGAAGCATTGAAGCTGCTTCATCTCGAAACCGAGTAAAGGGATTTCAAATCCGGGACCGCAGGAATATAATGACGAAGAAAGGAGTAGCTTAGAGCTGAAGGCACAATGACTTTTAAGTCACTGGTGGAGTTTGTTGGGTTATGACTTAAGATCATTGGGCTCAGCTGATTTGGTGTATGGGCTAGCGTGATTTGTTTATGGCCTAAGAAGATCAATTTAGAAGCGACGTCGTAGGGACCTTCATAGACGAGTTTGAGCTGAGCTGACTCGGTCCTGTTAGTCGTTGGAACCATTGGAGGATTCAGTTAAGTGGATCAACTCGGTGGTCTTGCGATTGTTAGTTATATAAATACCTTTCTTTCTGGGTTGATCAATTAGTATCTTTGTCAATCGAATTTCATAAAGAGAGAGGTTCAATTGTGTAACAGAGAGAGAGAGAGGTTGTACTTTCGGAGTTATCTTTTTCGTCGGAGTTAGTGGATTTTCCGGGGACGGTCCCGGCGTGAGTAGGCTGCAACAATTCTGATTGCGGAGGCTGAACATGTTAACAAATCGTGTGTGCTCTTTATTTTTCGCTTTTATCTTTTTTTTTTTTTTTGCTCAAATCAATTACAAGCAATCATCGAGAGTTCGAGAGGTTAATTGAGAGAGAGAACTAATGCTAGATCGCTTCTGGATAGCAGGTTTTCCAACAGTTGTCAGTGTTGGTTGCTCGGGCTATAGGGGCTAGTATTAAGGACGGTGAAATAGAATTGATGCTTCACAGGTTCCAAATTTCATAGCATGTTTAAAAAGCCAAAAAATAGTGTTGTTTGTGGTTAAAAAAATGAAAAACATGGAAACAGACGTACGTGCATGGATGATTCGAGAGGAGTAGAGGAAAGCCTTGAAGAAAAGGTGTGTGTAGATGGTACCTGCTCAGGCTTAACGGTATGGGTTGTGAACTAGAATTGTGTTTGTTGAGGAAAACACTCTTGTTGATCCGTACATATGCAGGTTCGTGGGAATTACTATGTAAGCATATATCCGGTAGGAGAAGGAGGGCGGTGGAGACGAGAGATTGGCCAGGAGATATACTCACCTCTTCTAATGGCATTCACACACGATAACAAGGAGAAATGGAAAGCCTCCAATGGTTATGCCATGGATCTTCTCTACACCTTCCCTCCAAACATTGCTCTCATCACTCTTCATGAGCTTGAACTCGGGAATGTCCTTCTCCGCCTAGCTCATCTCTAAGAGGTACAATTTTGAATTTGTTTTTTTCTTGAATATGGGTCTTGAGTGATCAAACTGCTTTGAGTACAGGCTGGAGAAGACACTGATTACTCGAAACTCGCTAAAGTTGAGCTGAAGAAGTTGTTTTACGGGAAAATAGTAAGAAAAAAAACTTGCTCATCCATGTACATGTGTGATTAGATGAACCCAATGCATGATATGATCGAAAACAATGTTTTGTATGGTTGGTTGGGTAGATCAAAGAAGTGAAAGAAATGAGTTTGGCAGCAAATCAAGATAAGGCTAAGATGAAGGAGAAGATGAGGTGGAAAGTGGAGGGTGAATCTGAACAATCATCTTCTCTACCTTTAAAAGGCGGACCCCTTGACAGCTCCACTCTAGTTATAGAGCTTGCTCCCATGGAGATTCATACTTTTTTGCTTCAATTTTTTCAGAAACCTGTAAAACAACAAAGATGAAGAAAGTCGATTCTGGGAGTGCAAATGTAATCTTATTCTTTTTCTTATATCGAATCATGAATGAAAATCTCTGGTTATTTCATCAACGGTTTAGTAAAACAGAGAGAGAAAGCAACAACACAGCTTGGCTTTTCTATTTTTGGCCCATTTACCAAGGCGAGTTCGCCCTAGCATATCTCCGCTGTCGACTCTTGGTGTTGAGAGAAATTCGCTGACGTCGCCTCCGGTTTCCGGCTCTCTTTGCCGGTGTCGGAGGAGGCTCATCTTTCTGATCTCTTGTTTCGGTTCTCCCTCTCGCTCGCTCAGTTTTCAGTGATGGAGATTTTCTCTTTTAAGGACGGCGGCAGTCCAACATCGTAGTCTCTAGTCTGTCCTCTCGGTGGCAAGTTCAACAAAGGATGTATAGCTCTTTCTCTCTCTCTCTATTGGTTGGATATGGGTTTGGACAGGGGTCGTGGCTTCCGTTGGTTTCTTCGGGATTTGGCGTCGGCGACGTGATTTAGCTCGTCTCTGTTTTTATTCTTGCCGCCGGTGCTTAGAATTTCTCGAGGACGGTTTCTCTGCTCGGTGTTGGTGAATGGTGAGTCATTTTCTTTGCGTTCGTCCAGAGATGTGGAGTGCTCCGTTTGTACTGCGTTTGTTCCGGCAGCAGAGGCCAGTGGTCCGTCTCCCCTTTCTGGTGACCAAATTGCGGTGAGGTTGCGATCGGCATGTCAGTCTTTCCGATTTGTTCTTGGTGTGGGTCTCGTTTGCGAGGAGTTGCAAATCGTCGTGCAAGACAGGTTGGTACGGTTTTGTCTGGTCCAGTTTGTTTTGGTTGATCTGGTTAATGTCCTAGTACTGGTTTGGGGTTGCGGGTTGTGGCATCGTTGGTCTCCGTTCTCTCTCTCTCTCTCTCTCTCTCTCTCTCTCTCTCTCTCTCTCTCTCTTCTCTCTCTCTCCATTTTCAAAGGTTTCGAGAGACTGTTCTCTTGAGAGGTTCTTGTTTTGGTTTGTGGCGGTCCGAGTAGGTGAGCTTCGGTGTTCCTGGTTTCTTCTGTGGCGGGTCTCTACCTCCTTTTGGCTTTGCTAGAGAATGGAGGTCATAGTTGGAATGCTTGCTTTGGTTTCTTTGGCTCTCGATGGTTTATCTCCGACCTGCTTCTACTTCAGATGTGACGGATCTGTGCGGCCTGTTGCGACGGGCGATGTGGTTTTCACCGACCTGGCTCCTCCTCTTTCTTCATGGTTGCTCGAGGATGGCTCATTGGTCTTGGGTTTGTGGCATGCCTGGTCAGCTTTAATTTACGGTGGCTTTCCAATTCGCTTCCTCTCCTTCATGTCTCCTCTGCCTTTTAGGCTGTTTTGACGAGATTGGTTGCTCTTACGGTTCTGGGTTTTGGTGGTTAGAGTTTTGTTGGTTAAGGCAGAATCTTGTCTCTTTGTGGCGAGCAGTCGGTTCTCTTTGGGTCGTTTGTGACTAGTTCCGAATATATCATCTTTGACGGTTTTTTCGTGGTTTGGTTGCAGAGAAGCTGTAGGCGTACTCTAAAATCTGAGTATTGAGGGCTTTTCTCGATTTTAGGTGACTCGTGGCAATTTCGTCTCTCGATCTCGAAAGTTTTTATTTATTTGTGATTGCAACGTTTTCTACTCGGTGGCTTTTTTTATATCTCCTCTAGCAGGATTTGCTGCCTTTTTCTCTTGGGTTGTAGTTGCTAGTTTTAATTTTTTAGCTTCACTAATTAGTATTCAGACTTTGTGCTTTCTTGTTTATCTTTGTATTATTCGGTCAAAAATAAAAAAAATTTGTATAAAATTTAACATTTTAGCAAAAAAAAAAAAAAACAGAGAGATAGAGTCTTGGACAGTTCTTTTTTTTTTTTAAGGCAATAGCCTTAGACTTCATCAGGGTTCGCCCTAACTCATCTCTCTCTGTCCCGATCTTCGAGGCGCTGCACAGCCTTCTCCGATTTCCTCCCCGGTGGCCGGCGAACAGCGCCTTCGCCGCCGGGGGAGGCTCACGTCTTCTTCTTGTTTTGTTTTGTGGTTCTAACCGTCGTCGCTAACCCTGGTCGTCTTGCTCTGCAATCCCGTCTCCGGTCGTCGTCTTATATGGTGCGGTGGTCGTCTCCGGTGGATTTCTCAAGGTCGAATCGGTGGATGCGTGTCTTATGGTATCCGGCGAGGTCTCTGCTTAAGTGTATCGAAGGGTCTCTGTGGTGGAGATCTTGCTTATCCGCGAGGCTATGGTAATGGGTTTCGTCCAAGCTAGTGGTGGTCGGAGCTGGGGCATCGTGGATGGTTCATGCCGAGCTCCGATCTAGTTGCTTGTGATTTGTTCAGGCGCTTTTCTTTGGGTTTGTTTAGGGCTGGTCCTTGGTCTAGAGTTGGCGGTTTGGGTCTGGTAATGTATAGTTTGGCTTAGCTTGTTTGGTCTTTGGTTAGATCTAGCTTGGTCCTAGGTTTCTGCCGCCAGTCAGATGTGGTTAGTCTCAGTTTGATTTTGCTCTGATCAGGTTATAAGTTTGAGTTTCAGCCTCCTGTCTGGGAGATCTCTTGCTATCGGCTCTGGGTAGCTTGTGGGATTGGTTATCTTCGGAGAGGCTGTTGTGTTTTATGGTTTTTAGGCTTCAGGTGGTGTTGTTTCTTTGCATTGGGAGTGTGCTTTGCCTTGTTGTTCGTGCATCGGCATAGTTCCTGTGGTTATCTTCCTTATCGTCTGCCTTAGGTTTTCTACCTCGGGCAAGGGTTCTCCGGCACAACTTTAAGGGATTGAGGCTTCGGTCTTTTTAGCATCTAGTCGTTCACTGGCGAGTGATTTACAGTTGGCTCCCTCGTCCTCCTTGGTTTGATCTCTAGACGTCTGGCTCGTGGCTCTAAGTGATAGAGCAATAGAATGAGTGGCGGTGGGCGAACCTCAATAATCTCGGCTTTAGATGTCACACTCCTTTCCTCTCTCGGTGTTTGGTGCTCGCTATCTCTTCGTTGTATTCTCTACTTGCTTCTAACCTGGCTTGTGGCGCCTATCAAATGACGTTAGCTTACTCTGTCTAGCGGTATTTGTCTTCGTTGTTAATTGGCTTTAGGTTTGTTGTCTATTGGTGTATTTGTCTCCGGGGATTGTCTTTTAATCCGTCGGCTTTTGGCTCCGGTATCGACTTGTGATAGCCGGTTTTAGAGTTCTAAGTTTGTATTCCAAAAACGTATCCGATCTTGGTAATGAAATGGTAACCTTCCAGTAAAAAAAAAAAAAAAAAAAAAAAGAGTCTTGGACAGGCGCGGGAGCAAGCTTATTCATTCTACCCTTAAATGGGCCTCTTCTGAAAGCGTTGGGCCACTGAAGCTCACTTTAGGCCCATTAAAGGGACAGTTCAATTGGTATCTCTCTAACTTGAAGAAGAAGATCTGAAGCACTTTTTTCTTTTCTCAAGTTTGATTCTCTCCCTGAAACGAAAGCAAAGTTTCATCGAATCCGAGAGAAAGAGAAAGGCGAGAGAGATGGCTAGATATGATCGAGCAATTACTGTCTTCTCCCCCGACGGTCACCTCTTTCAA
Source organism: Orychophragmus violaceus (assembly GCA_030180135.1). NCBI lineage: Eukaryota > Viridiplantae > Streptophyta > Magnoliopsida > Brassicales > Brassicaceae > Orychophragmus > Orychophragmus violaceus. Next base: position 61,174 of record CM058232.1, on the reverse strand, counting down.
GTTGAGTACGCCCTAGAAGCCGTCCGCAAGGGTAACGCCGCCGTCGGAGTCCGTGGCACCGATACCGTCGTCCTCGCCGTCGAGAAGAAATCTACCCCTAAGCTTCAGGATTCTAGGTTTTTCTCGATCCTTGCTGCTTATATTAATTCTCTTTGAATCGCTTGTTTATTTGATTTATGGTGCAGTTGCTAATATGCTGATAGGACCTACTGATCCGAATACTTAGATTGGTATATCTATAACATTATATCTGAGGAAATCTCCTAATCTTCCGTGGAATCGAAATCTCCTAGTTTAGCTCTTTCTCCTGCGAGTGTGCAAAACGAATCTAGTTTGTAATTAAGAAATGATGTGAAATTCTTTATGCGAATGTCTCTGATAATCTTTTATACGAGGACATAACTAACATATATATATTGACTTCGTCTGTCTTTCCCTGATAGAAATGCTTTGTTGTTGTTACTGACAGATCAGCCAGAAAAATTGTGAGCCTTGATAATCACATTGCCTTGGCATGCGCTGGGCTCAAGGCAGATGCCCGTGTGTTGATTAACAAGGCGAGAATTGAGTGTCAAAGCCACAGGCTTACACTAGAGGACCCAGTGACTGTTGAGTACATCACTCGGTACATAGCTGGGCTTCAACAGAAGTATACCCAAAGTGGTGGTGTCAGACCCTTTGGTCTTTCTACTCTCATTGTCGGCTTTGACCCTTACTCTCGTGTGCCAGCCCTATATCAGACTGATCCATCTGGCACTTTCTCTGCTTGGAAAGCCAATGCAACAGGGAGAAACTCCAACTCGATTAGGGAATTTCTGGAGAAGAACTACAAAGAAACCTCTGGCCAAGAAACTGTTAAACTCGCTATCCGTGCTCTGCTTGAGGTCCACCTCTCTCTCCTACCAAATTTTCTAGCTTGTATAAAAAAAAAAAACTTGATGTTTTGGTCATTTCAGGATTTGAATTGTTTGAGTTGATATCATCGGCTTTGGATTTGCAGGTAGTTGAGAGCGGAGGAAAGAACATTGAGGTTGCTGTGATGACACGGGAGGAAAGTGGATTGCGCCAGCTATTAGAAGCTGAAATTGATGCAGTTGTGGCCGAGATTGAAGCTGAAAAGGCAGCCGCAGAAGCAGCCAAGAAAGGCCCTCAAAAGGAAACTTGATTATGTCTCAACTTTGTTTTTCATTTCTCAGTTATCTACTCTTTTGATGTTTGTTTGTGGTTCTAAGACCTGCCTGCTACACAACATTCAGCTATTTCTGGCTTTTGATTAGATATCTAGACTTTGATAATTAATTGTTTCGTCTGTTTTGTTGGGTTGTCCTTGAAATTGGTTCCATATCTACGAACCATGACTAAACCAACTTGAATTCTTGGGCCAAATATGGACATCGTCATATCGAGCCTACGGCCCTATTCATTCTAAGCCCACATTAAGCCTCCTCAACTCCCATGGGCCACAATAACACATCGAATCTTGTTTACAAGTTTTGAAATGTTGGTTCAAACCAATGTAGTTCAGCAGCTTTATCAGGTGTGAATGCAATCATGGGCTTGACTAGTGATGTTAAAATGGGCATAAAGCTCGCAGGCCCAAACGGATTCTGTATAAAATTGAAGTCCGTTTAAGCCCGTAAACACATACAAAAATAGACGGGTCTAAATAGGGTAGTCTATTTAGGCCCACGGATTTAGCGGGTATGCTCGTGGGCTAAATTTTTCGATTTTTATTTTATTTTTTATTTAATAAAACGACGTCGTTTTTTGTTAAATGAATATTTTTAATATTAAAAATTTTAAACGGGTCTAAACGGATATCCGTTTAAGTCCGCTGACTTTAAGTTAAACGGACTCCAACACGTACCAAATTAAACGGGCCTAAACGGACATGGATTAAACGGGCTCGGACAACCCATTATAACATCACTAGGCTTGACAAGGAATGTGTTGTGACCTAAGTGATCTAACCAATACTGCAGAAAACGTTATGAGAGTGATTAAGAGCAGGCCCGGCTCAAAGAATAGGTGGGCCTTTGTGCCACATATTGAACGTTTTTGAAAATTTGGTCCTTCATTTACAAAACATTTAAAATTTAGGATCCCTAAATAGTAAAAAAAAAAATTAATTTAAAATGTGTGATCAAGTGCATTTGCACTGCTGAGCACCCCTTTAAGCCGGGCCTGATTAAGAGTGTGATTGGATGCATGGAAAGGGAATCAGCAGAATAATCTTCTCTCTCAATCCCACAGTTTTTTTACAAATCTAGTATTTTTTTAGTGGAATATTTTTCCCACTAAAGATTGGGAAATATTAACAAAAAGTGTACATTTTTTCCCTCTGAAAAAACGTGAAAGGAGATTTTCCCTCTCATTTCCTCTACAATTTTCCCTGTCTCCCATTAATTGATCACCAATCACACCCTAATTATAATTCTAAACCAGTAGGAAAACAAGAAAGGCTTGCAGTTGTTAGGAGGATTTGAATGTTTTGAACATACCTTAGTCGCTGTTTCCGTTTCTCAATCTTCTTTTACTTGACACCACTTTTGTTAACTATTGAAATGCTCACAAAACATCTGAAAAAGGTTTCGATGTGCGCATTGTTAGATAGACAAGTGACTGTCAATTTCATATCTAGAGGTAAGCAGAACTGTTAGCCTTTTGTCCCTTTACATGTTAGATAGAGAAGTGACTGTCAATGTCACCAGTCCTGTATTTCATCATCTTCAGAAATTTCGCTCTCCTCCTCATCCGTCTCTTCCCCCATTTCTGATGGAGATGCCCTGTAGCTTAGCCATTTCAGTAGGGGGCTGTACTCTGTGGCCATCACTGTCATATCTGCCATTCTTGACCCCTCAGAGCATACGTTCCTCTGCTCTCTCAAATTCTTCTACATTCACACATCAAATGTGTAAGCATATAGAGAAAGTTTGGACATGTATGATTAGTTTCCCCCCCCCCCCCCCCCTTAAATAAAAAGAGAAAACATTGACCTTGGTTTGTATGGAGGATTGTTCCACTTGCCAGAGTTTTGGCTTGCGAATCACGTGCCATCTGCATACTCACGATACAGATACAGACCAATCAATCATATAAATATCTAACATACAAAATATGATACAATCAACTGGCACCGCTTGTATAAGAAACCTGGATGACGATGGATGCGTGTTTCCATACAACACACCACGAACAGCCACTGAGGCACCGGCTGACTGTAGAACGTCCTCTGTTTTGTTATGCCCACTTATCTTTCCTCTTAAAGCTGCGAGAAGGAGATCAGCATCCGCCAAATATGAAGAAACACACCAGGCATCTTCTATGGCTCCGTCACTCACGAAATCTAACACTTCATAAACGTTACGAGTCCATATTAGCAAATATTTCAGCTGGAAAATCACAGATACATGCAAATCTAAGTAAGCTCTCATCTGTCACTTTATCAAGGAGGTACATGGTGCTCGTAAAAAGTGGAGAGTCAAGACAAGACAGTAAATAATACCATTTTCATGTAGAAAATCCACAACACGGCCTGCCTGTCCATGAGCTTGGCTAAGAACCTTCTCTGGCGCATCCATTTTTAGTGGTGACCTTGCAAACTGGTCATGCACAAGAGAGTCACTGCAATCTGACACAAACATTAGCTTATAAGATAATTATTCTGTGCTCTAAATTGCATTCTCATAACTTCCTGGTGACGAATTACCTGATACAATAACATTATCAGTCTCTCGTTTGTTGTGGAGAAATTTTCCCAGGGCGTGAAACAACGAAAGGGTCTCATCTCTACCAAAACAGGACGATATTCCACTATCTAGACCACTGTGCATTGTCGGCTCATTTCCCTGATAACTGTTATCCATGCCAGACCATGGTGATTTCATCTTTGTATGATTCAATTCTGGCTCAACGGAGAAGAGTTGCAAAGATGTTATAGCATGTCTGATGTCTCCTCCACTGGAAGTGGCCATCTGATCAAGCTCGATAGGTGTTACCTTACAATGCTCTTCTCTGCTTATTCTCTGAAGTGTCTTCTTAATTGAGTTCTTCGTAATGGGATTAAAAGCGACCTGTGAACACATACCCGGACAATCAACTAGAGTTGAAGAAATCATATCATATTTACAGTTAGATCAAGACTGCAAATACTTTGATAAATAAACCTTTAAAGCCCCTGCTCGCTCAAGAGATGACTGAACCTCCTCCATACTTGGCACAGTCTGGTCAGAAGAGTCTGCTTTAACATAGTCAGTGATTAATACCACTGTTGGCATCTGCGTTGATTTCACCAAGAGCATTAAGCAGTTTTGCAGTTTTTCGAATGCATGCCTCCCACTGGCTAGAGGAAGGTCATCAATCAAAAGAACAAGGCGCGGTTTTATTCCCCCAGTACTCGATGAAGCAATGACTCCGTATTTTCTAGTACTCTCAACAAAGTTTTCAAACTCATCCAGCTTCGATGTGTACTTTAGTCCTAAGAGAATTAACCAAAATCGGCAAATAATCACTACCAAGACTGAGAACGTAAGAAAATCAAATAAAATAGGAATTCTTAAGTACCTGAACTTGAGTTGTGCACATGTTCTTGCCAGACTGTAGGAATAGGAGCGTTCCATTCATACACTGTGACTCCAAGGATAGACGCAATCAAATGGATAGTAGCAGATTTTCCAACTCCAGCTTGCCCGGTGACTAGCAGAACATTATTCCTAAGACCATCCTGCTGATAAAGAAAACCAGGAAAGTGAATACTGCAATCACGAATCATGACCTCAGAAATCATAAAACAAAACCAAAGGTTACCTTTGAGCAGTCCAAACTTTCCTCAAACCACAGCTTCACTTGTTCAACCTGAAGATTACATATTAGGAAAAGAAAAACTAAATGAATTAAAGAGAAAGCATAGCTAAAAGGAAAAGACGGAACAAAACTGACCTTCTTTTTGTGAACAGCAAGCTCATCCAAGGTGCGAGGCCTGTATTTATCAACCCATAAACATGTATCCTTGCTCCTTGGATAGCCTGAACAAGAGACCATTTAAATGATAGATATCTCCAAAGCACGAATAGACTAAAAACAATTGCTACTAGCATCTAAACAAGAATGAAACTAAACTTTCCACGTACCAGGAGATGCCTTGAAGCCGCTCAAAGCTTCATCGAAATCTTCGAAAGACAATCTGATCTGCAAATGCGAAACTCAGGAGTCAGGACCTTGATCAAGGTGAAGAGCCAAAACATAAGCGAATAATACGTAAATTGTTAGACATAAATCTAGTGAGACAGAGAGAAATCGCGCCTTGTCTACGTGACTCAACTCTTTACTCGCCCTAGCACCTGAAAGTCGAGCTTTCTTCGATGCTCTAGGATTCGTTCTGCTACCACCCGAGGACCTCGATTTCGGCTTGGAATTAGACCGCGATGACCTTAAGTTATACAGTTCATCGCAATCTTCATCTTCCGACGATAATTGATTTCGTTTCCCCATCGCCTATCCCAACCTACCTTACAGAAATCCCTATCGCCTAGTGTTTAGGGAATACTCGATTCGATTTTTCTTTCTCCTGGTTTTGCTCGTGACAAGTGAAAACTAATAACCCTCTTTCGCTTTAGTATTTTCGCGGGTCAGGTAAACGTCACCGTTTGTTATGTGATTAATTAAACAGATTGATATTGGGTATTATGGCCGGGTTTTAGAATGGGCCTAAAATTTGGACTGAATTTTCTAACTGTTTTATATTTTTGAAATTTTGGGGGTAATTTAAGCGGGCCTAAATGTTAGTTCGGCCTGCGTATTATAAAATAGGCCCATACTAATTCCATAAAATTGGGCTCTAAAAACCGCGTTTGGTACACGGGTTTAACGCGGTTTGGCACGCAAATCGAGGTCATTTTATGTCGGTTATCATGCCAAACCGTGTCCGAACCGTGTCCGACCCAAGTGTGAACCGCGTCCGACCCAAGTGTGACCCGTGTTTGACCCGTGTTTTTTTAAAACGCTGCGTTTTTCCTCCACCGGATCTCTCAAAGGCTTCTTCACCAAACCAAACCACACCGCAAAAATGTATGTAATTTGTATTTCTCTTCAGTCATCTTCACCAACCCAAAATTCTTCTCATCAACTCTGTCCCCGACTTCTGATCAGGATCGATTTCCATGGCTGCCAACACCATTTCTCTTTCCACCGTCGCCGCCTCGAAGAATCTCCACTCCCTTGAACCCCGCGGCTTGATTCCTCCACGAACCATTTTCTTCCCTTTGTGTTCTTCAAAGTCTAAATCAGGGGAATTGTCTTTATCTTCGACCACTATCTCCAGGTCTCGTGTTCGAGCCGGTATGAGCCAGCTGATGAACGAACCGGCTAACGATAAACGCTCCATGACTCCTCCCACAATCGTCAAGGTTGATTTGGGTAACCGGAGTTATCCGATCTATATTGGCGCCGGGTTGCTCGATCAATCAGAACTTCTTCAAAGGTCCCATCTTTTGTCCCATATTTATTCCCCAAGTTTCTATTTTTCATGAAATCTTTAGCTTTAGTATTCACCTGCATCAGATCGAAATCTTTAGGGGTTAGTGTCGATTTAGTAACTTGTTTGAGATACATAGTGGTTAGTGAGCTTCAAGGCCGGCGCTTTTGTTTTGTCTATTTCCGCGCACGTAATCGGGTTCGTATTGATTAAATAGGCATGTTCACGGAAAGAGAGTGCTCGTGGTCACTAATGAACGAGTTGCTCCTCTATATCTGGACAAGACTGTAGATGCTTTAACAAGAGGAAATCCGAACGTGACTGTGGAGAGTGTTATCTTGCCTGATGGAGAGAAATACAAGGATATGGTATTTGTCTTTTTGTTTTTTTGCGCTTTATGTTTTCCAGTTCATGATATAGTGTGAAGCATTAGTTTACTGAGAGAGACTGGTCATGCTTTCTAGGATACTCTCATGAAAGTCTTTGACAAGGCGATTGAGTCTCGCCTAGATAGACGATGTACATTTGTTGCCCTTGGAGGCGGTGTGATAGGCGATATGTGTGGATATGCTGCTGCTTCTTACCTGCGTGGTGTTAATTTCATCCAAATCCCTACCACTGTTATGGCACAGGTACATGTTTTCACTTCTCTGTAAAAGTCTCTTGTCTAAATCAATAAGTTTCATTGCCTTGCAGGTTGATTCTTCTGTTGGTGGCAAAACAGGCATAAATCACCGTCTTGGAAAGAATATGATCGGTGCATTTTACCAACCACAGTGTGTACTAGTTGACACTGACACGTTGAACACACTGCCAGATAGGGAGATGGCGTCAGGTCTAGCTGAAGTGATCAAGTACGGGCTTATCAGGGATGCCGAGTTCTTTGAATGGCAGGAGAAGAACATTGAGGCGCTGCTGGCAAGGTGATTATTAACATTCCGAGTGTGCTCAAAACAACGTTGAGAGTGTCTATAATTTTAATCGCAGGGATCCGGCTGCATTAGCGTATGCTATAAAGCGATCATGTGAAAACAAGGCGGATGTTGTGTCACAAGATGAGAAAGAAAGCGGCTTGCGAGCAACCCTGAATTTGGGTCATACATTTGGCCACGTAAGTAGTTTATAACGGTCTCTTTGGATATTTCTTCTTCTTTTCACCTATCATTTGTTTATGCAGGCCATAGAAACTGGCTTCGGGTATGGAGAGTGGCTCCATGGAGAAGCTGTTGCAGCTGGCACGGTATCTCTCTCTCTCTCTATCATACTGGTAAACCCCCCTTGTCTGTCCAGTTAGACATGGTTTACAGTGTTAGTGATTATTCAGGTAATGGCAGTGGACATGTCATATCGTCTTGGCTGGATAGATGAGTCGATCGTTGAGAGAGTGAACAACATCTTAAAACGAGCGAAATTGCCTACAACACCGCCAGAGAGCATGACCGTCAGTATGTTCAAGTCCATAATGGCGGTGAGTTTGTGGTGTAAATGAAAAAGTGTGGATCTTTGAGCCAAAGTTTCCTTTGATTATATATATGTGGTAATGCAGGTGGACAAGAAAGTAGCAGACGGACTACTGAGGCTTATTCTTCTGAAAGGTCCGCTGGGAAACTGCGTTTTCACTGGAGATTATGATCGAGAGGCATTGGATGCGACGCTCCGTGCATTCTCCAAGTCCTGAGAACTTGCTTCTTTTTTTTCTTTTGGTGTTGTTTTTTGTTCAGGTAATAATGAATATATATATATCAATTTGTAACTACTAGCTTTGTGGAATGTGATAAAAGAAAGCCTAATAACATATTGATTGATGATATCTCAAAGTTTCAACAGTTTGTTTCCTATAAATGTTCAAAAACATATTATTGTTCCTGAATCAGTTCCTATCTGATTCTCAACCAAAAAAGAGAAAAAAATGGGAAAATGAGAGTTGTATTGTATCTTAACAGATAGAGAGACACTTTCAACTCTCCCTCTCTGATAGAGTCATGCTCTCAAGTTGAGACCCCAATGAGGCATTGTTGTTGCCCGCCCCCGCTGGACCAGACCCTGACCGCTCATGAGGCAATAAATACTTGTCCCAGTCTCCTCGTCTCCTTAATGCTTCATCCTACAAATTCTACCCTTTTTAGCCTTTCTAATTATCACATTCATCAGAATACCTTAATTTCCACAACTTCTGAACTTCTCAGCGCCTCCAATATAGTCTGGATATCGTTGGTTAGTTCCCCGAGCTGAAAAACGTTACACAACAACGTTTCAAAGAATTCCTTACATTCACCCAAACAAACACCTTTTATATAATAAGATTCTTTCTGCAGTAATATGAGTAAAGCATTTCAGCTTCAAAAGAGATGATGACTTGAGCATAGACAAATGCGTTTCAAGGAGGACAAGGAACAACAGCTTACTCTCCTGAATCCTGCTATTACTCTGACAGGAACCCAACCTTCATCATTCATCTGACCCCGCAAGTGTTTATCTCTGCTTAAGTTATCAGCGCTGCGTTTAAAATTAACCAAATGATAATAGTTTGTTACTCAGACTTGTTATAAATGCATCTAATGGAACATTGGGGTGCACCGAAAGAAGTAGAGAGGTGGGAACACAGCCAAACAAGTCGATAACTATGACAGAAACGATTACCTGAAGTAATATTCTACTTGTGTCAATATCTTATTGTACAACATGGCATCAAAGCTGGGAATATACATGGGTAGGGGTGGGAAGTGTCCAACCAAAGCCATCGACTCTGGAGGTGGATGTGGGATAAAGACGTGCGGCGCATACTCTGAAGATAGATACAACATTAGATATGTGGGAATATATATAAGAGAGCAAAATGGTGAGAAAAAAAAGCACACCTGAGTAGAGAATGGGGCCACCATTTGAAACTATGTGAGGAAAAGATGGTGGCCCCATCAGCATCTGCGGTCTCATCATCCCAAAAGCCCTCTGCGGTTGCAAGTGCATGTCTCTCCCACTATAGTTACGGTGAGAAAACCCGCTCTGGTTCCCATGCTCGAAGTTGCGCCTGTTTCCATGGCGAAACTTATGAGAATTACGGGACCCTGGACTGTAAGAGCCACTCCTTTGGCTGTGATTCTGATGTCTGGTGTTTAAAGGCGCATCAGATGAGGTGGAGTTATTCCGTCTAAAAGGTTTCCTTTGGGCATTAACATTATGGTTTTGAGATGAAGTAGCAGCAGCATTGGCGTTGAATATACTGGAATTTAGAGGAGTTGGAGCAGCCTGCAGTACACTTATGTAGCATGTTGAAAAGCCAAAGGAAAGGAAAGAAAAACATGCACATCAACGAGGTTGAAAATAAAGATGAAAGCAGAGTGTGGCAACCCCAAATCATACGCAGCAGATGATGATGGTCAATACATGTAGTCGGGAGAAGGGAAACTACCTGCGTAGGCATCGGCATTGATGATGAGCCATGAGATAAAGAGGGAGACTTGGCGCCAATCACAGGGCCGACCTTTGCGGAGCTGGTAGAAGGCTCTTTGTTCCACACATGCTTCTTATCAGCATTGACCTTGTAGGAAGGAGCCGGATCATCATGTATCGCCCCGAGACATGATCGCGAGATAGAAGAGGAATCAATGGAGTAGCGAGGATGGATTTGCGATGCTGAATTAGAGGCACTGGACTCCGTCGTAGCCATCCTGTAACACTATATAGAAAAGAAGCAACAAGAGGATCAAAGACGGAATCAGAGGAAACGCCGGCGGTGGTTCCGGGAATCGAAATATCAATCAAACCCTCTTCTTCTCTCTCCACCAATTCGTGTCATTTTCACCTGATTTGGACCAAACCAAATGTTTGACAAAATTTCCAGTTTTGACACTAAAAAATGACAGCCATCATCATATTTATTCTCAACATCTGGCCAAACATCTTAATTAGAGTGAATAAATTTATTTATGTCGACGGAATATGGCTTGCGGAACAAAAGAAAAAACACAGAAAATGTTTGACACATGCATCTCAACAGTCGACACAGTTGGACTCACTCTCACTCTCTCTCTCTCTCTCTGCTATGGGCATTGGATGGGATGATGAAAAATCAATCATAAGGGCAAGAGGAGGACGGGGCAGGGGATGAACTCAGCTAGCAAATTGGCGTCGATGAACTTGGAGTGGATGGCTTCCATGCTCATCACAACCAGCTCCATCCTCAGCTCATCTGCCACCTCTCCTATTACCGCCGTCGCCTTTTTCCCTTCCCCAAGCTTCTCCAACAGCTTGAACTCCTCGAACCCACCTGCCAACCATTCCTATTTCTTCATCTCCCACCCAAGTAACATTCCACCTTTTTCTAGTTCAAATTTAATAAATACCTTGGGATAGATGCCACCGGATGTTGGATACTTGAGTATCGTGCTCGGAAGATGATTCCCTCTTTTCTTCGTCTATCACTGAAGCACAGGCAGTGAGTTAAAAGGATCATCCATTGAAGATGTATTTTTGTTTGCAACACTTACCTACAACTGTGATATCAGCTCCATACTTTTTGGCCAAACTAGTTGTTGTAGCAGCAGCCTATATCACACAATGTTACTGTTGTTCTCAAGAAAGATACAAATGGAAAAGCTAGCTATACCTGTCTGGTGCCTTCAGAGAGATAAGGATTCCGATCAATCACAGGCAAGAGAAGATGTTTGAGATTACTAAATGTATCTCCATCTCCCACTGGAGGACTTGCTTCAGCTTCTTTCGACTGCGCCTTTGCAGCCCCTAAATCCACCTCAGGATTCAGGTAACATCCATATCAATCAACACAAAAACTAACCTCAACAATTCACCATTTCCCATTATCTATGCCAAAATTGGACTCTATATATATTGACAGAGCAACTTCTATTCTCCGATAAAAAGACAGGAAAGAAGAGATGATGTACCTTTGAGCGCGACCTTGCGATGGTTTGGAAAGACAGAGAGCTCGCGGGGTTTAAATTGAAGAGAAGAAAGAGAGTGGAAGGTAGACGAAGGAAGTATTGCTCCTTGCTTGGCGAGAACAGAAACGCCGGCGAGGGAGTGAGCCATTGAAACTCGGAGCTTCTAGATACCGAAATTGAGGGGACGATTCCAGAAAACGGGACTATCTATTTCGAACAATGTTTACTTTCTTCTGGTTTAGTATAAATCAGATCCACTGAGGCCCAATCTATGTTTAATGGGCCAAAAATCATTGGTCAAAGCCCTTAAGGGTTTAAATTGATTAACAAGTGAATTCATTGAAGTGTAATAATGAGGACAGCTAATGTATCCCCACATGGGGGAGGAGTTAAGGAGTGCACGTGCACACGTATGTATGTATGTCTTCTTGTCCTTTTTGGTTTTAGAAAGAGAGAGATAGTGTGAGGGTTCGATATGGAAGAAAAAAAGGAGAATAAATAGAGTTGAAGAAGAAGACTCTGCAAATCTGATCCAGGGAGAAGGAAGGAGAGAGAGGCATTTCACCGCCCATAAAAGAAAGGCTTTGTTATTTATTTATTAATCTCCAACTCTCTGTTTCTTTCGTCTCTTCGCTCTACTTACTTACTTGGCTTTACTTTGTAAGAAGAAGATATTTGTGTGTGGATCTATCTGATTCGGATCCAGTGGCGGACCGAGGATAGTTTTTTAGGGGTGTCAAAATAAATTTAAAATAAATAAAATAAGTTTTTAGGAGCATTGAACCCTGGTTTGAACCCTGGTTTGGGGTGTCAATCACACAAAACTTAACCAAATGAGCCAGCGTAATTTAATTATTTAAGCTTACAAATTATACATTTATAATTTAACTGGTGTCAATTGACACCCTTCCCTCCTTTGTAGGTCCGCCATTGTTCGGATCCACATAAAACTCTCTCCTTCAGATCTCCATTCTTGTAACGAAAAAAGAAGACGCCTAATCATCTCATGACCTTCATTTCTATCTTGTGAATGGAAGTTTCCTACTCTGCTTCCCAAAAATAAAACGAAATATTTGCTCCTGGGATTTTGCAGAAGAATTAACGATTCTCCAGTATTGGATATGTGGATGAAAAAGAAGAGATGAAGGATGTTATCGATATTGATGAACTTTTTGAGTGCTTGTCTGTGGCCGTCGTCATCCTCCCTCGACAGTTTATCAGCTACCAATTACTCTGATTCCAAAGGCAAGCAGGAGGGCTTGCTCTGGTACAAAGACTCTGCTCACCACCTTGTTGGTGAATTCTCTATGGCCCTTGTCCAGGCCAACAACCTCCTCGAGGATCAGAGCCAGGTCGAATCTGGTCCTCTCACCACCTCCCCTCATTCTGGTCCTTATGGAACCTTTGTTGGAATCTATGACGGCCATGGCGGCCCTGAGACCTCCCGTTTTGTCAACGATCATCTCTTTCACCATCTCAAGAGTAAGTAATCATCATATGCTTGCTACTACACGAGTTGAACATAACTAATTCTTAAATCTGCCGTCCTTAGGATTCGCAGCGGAGCAGGATTCGATGTCAGTCGATGTAATAAGAAAGGCATACGCGGCGACCGAAGAAGGGTTTATGGGGGTGGTGGCGAAGCAGTGGGCAGTGAAGCCACAGATAGCAGCGGTTGGTTCTTGCTGCCTTGTGGGGGTGGTGTGCGATGATGGGAGGCTGTACGTGGCTAACGTTGGGGATTCCCGTGCGGTTCTGGGAAAGGTTATGAAGGCGACTGGTGAGGTGATTGCGCTTCAGCTCTCAGCAGAACATAATGTGAGCATAGAGTCTGTTAGGCAGGAAATGCAATCCTTGCACCCTGATGACTCCCATATTGTCGTCTTAAAACACAATGTTTGGCGTGTCAAGGGCATTATTCAGGTGCCTTTCTCCACCATAGAACATTTTCATCTCTTTCTACTACTGTGGAAACAAACCTGAGGAAAAATAAAAGTATGGATACACGTCCCTTCACCGTAAGAGTTAAAAGATAGTCCTTTCTGTGTGTGTTTGGTTTGCAGGTATCAAGATCCATAGGAGATGTGTATCTTAAGAAAGCAGAGTTCAACAGGGAACCTTTGTACACAAAGTACCGACTGCGGGAGCCAATGAAAAGACCCATCTTGAGTGGGGAACCGTCGATAACAGTGCATGATCTCCAACCAGACGACCAGTTTCTGATATTTGCATCAGACGGGCTATGGGAGCAACTGAGCAACCAAGAAGCTGTTGAAATCGTTCAGAACCACCCGAGAAACGTATGAGAACACAATCTGCATTCCACATATGAATATTTTCTTTAAGATGATCAAAGTGAGAATGTTGATGGCAGGGGATAGCAAAGAGACTGGTTAAAGCGGCACTTCACGAGGCAGCAAAGAAAAGAGAGATGAGATACTCTGATCTCAACAAGATTGAGAGAGGCGTCAGAAGGCATTTCCACGACGACATCACTGTGGTCGTGCTCTTCCTCGATACCAATCTTCTCAGCAGAGCCTCCTCTCTCAGAACCCCTTGTGTTTCTATCCGTGGTGGTGGTATCGTTGTACCCAAGAAACTCTAAAACCAGGTTCCATCCACCAAATACATGTTTTTTCTTCTTCCTCTGCTTTTTTTAATATATCTTTTTGGTTATCTCTTCTGGTATAAGAAAAATGTATAATGTTAAACTGAAGCTACGGACTTGTCAATGTAAAATGTATTATCTCTCTTCTTAAGTTCTCAAGAGTAGAGCATTGCCTGGGACTGCAACTAAGGAAAATACATAAATATAAAGGCTGCTTCTTTTGGGATATTAGCCTATGCAAACCCAATCCCAAAAACCTTCTTCTATAAATGGAATAAAGTCAAGAATAAGCATACTCCGGATCTCCAAGAGATGAGTCAAGTGGCAATGATTGATGCATCAAAATATGTAATGTGTAACCTAAATAATCAAGGAATACTCTATCTATGGGCTTACATACCTCATATACAAAGAAGCTGAAGAGAGGTTTTGAATTCAAAGATTTCTTCTGCACAAGGGACAAGAAGCATGGCTGCGAAGCCACTTGTCGATGCACGGTAGGTGGAACATATGATGGCACTGCGGCAAACTTCTAACTGTCTCTCCTACCTGAAAGTCCTGTGTCGTCACCACAACTCAATTTTAATTATCTTTCCAGCTATCTGATCCACCTAAATCGAAACATGCACAACCTTCCAGCATATGTATCCCATTTCTTGTACGCTTAATTATATCTAAAACCAATCATTTGAAATTACTTGGCATAAAGGCAAGCGAGACAAACCTGAATGCAGACAGAGCAAGAGACCATCTCCCCTGATGCGGACCTTTGGGATCCAGTCGAGAGAATCCCCTGTGAGACCATTTGAAATGGCGGTTTCTAAGATGTTAGTTTGCTCTTGGAAATGTGACTCCACAGCTCCCATCTGTTATAATTTCAAATTTGTGGAGTGTTACTTTAAAGAGAATGAATGATGTTGATTGATCCATCCATCAAGCAATGCATTTACCTGACTCTGGACAGCACTAAGCATTGCAGGACCAATACGCTCACGGACAAGCCTCCCGCTCAGAAGGCTAGCAATGACATCAATCTAATAAGGGGAGGGGAATATCAAAAGCAGTGAAGAAATTAAGAATATTCAAGGATTAGTGGTACAATTTAGAGGTGTTTTACCAAGTAGAGAAGGCAAGCAACTCCGGAGTCATCGGATTGCCAGAGGAGGAGGGACGATTCAAGGACTTGGATGGAGAAGACAGCACCTGAAATAGCACCAACGGCGGCTCCTCTGATAAAACCGCTCTCATTTTCTTGGCCTATCAAAGCTCCTGTGAAAGCTCCAAGCAAAGTCCCCACTGCAACCAACACGATGAATGTATAATGTATTTCTCATCCAACATCACATCCTATCTATCATTGTTTTTCTTTTCTTCAACCTATCAGTTCACAGGTGGAATTGAATGATCGTAGAGACATAGGAGATATATACAAAACCTAACATACAGAAATTTAGCAAATAATGCAAGATTGAAATGAACAAGGACAGGAAGGGACGAACCTAGGGCGAAGAGGAAGGTGAAGAGGGCGGAGAAGAGGTTGGCGACGACTGCAGAAATGGCGGAAGGGAAGGAATCTTTGATTCGATGGAGGAGGGAGAGAGGATAACAATCCATTTCCGACTTGTGGAAAATCAAGCCAAAAGGCCCTGAGGAAGGAGATGAGGGAGGGAATGAATTTTGCTATTTCTTATTTATTTGTTTTTAATTTCTTTTGTCATTAATCAATAACGATGGTTGTCTTTGAGAAGAAGAAGAATAAAGATGAGTCGTTAAGACTTGACTTTCGCTCAAAAACAAAATCCACTTGGAAGCGGGCCGGCCCACTTCTTCTGACCTTTTGGAAAAGCCCTTTGCCTCTTTGCTTCCTACTAATCCCCTTTACTCGTCTTTAAACACACTTTATCATACTACATCTACATGTGAACACACAAACACTTCCCAATCAAATATGCTTTACTTTTTCTCGAATCCATTGCCCAAAAGAACACCATCTATGTATCAGAAAAACGATTCCCAATCACTACAATGCAACCTACCCCAACAACAAAGCTTCTTCTACTACTAGAGTAGTGTGTGTATCCCTTCTTCTTCCCACCCCTGCACTCCAATCACACTCTCTCAAGCTCAGCTCCCATCTTTCCGGATGTTAGGCGAATCCACCCGCTACTTCCCTGTATAATCATCACAACTTGAATACTCTTCTTTTTATATACTAACAGCTTTATGAAGATGGAACTAAAACTTACCTCAATAATTGGATCAAACCTTGTACTCGTGTACACGCAACCACTTTGTGGATGACCACTTGTTCCCTTTGATTACAGCACACCCACCTGCCCCAAGTGGACCAAATCACTAATATCTCCATATCAACCTTACACAAAACAGTATGCGTTACTCCATCTCAAACAAACATCAATGTACAAACTCATCTACTCACCATGAAGGCTAGACGGGTCTAGAGTCGCATCAGGTGTCATGCTCCAGAAAAGTAATGCATCCCCCATCTTTGGTTTCACGGACAGCCCTCCTTTCCCGCACTCTGACAGCTCATTCCACCATGGCACTGCACTATAGTTTCCCTTGGCTGCAGGAAACACTGTTTCACCCCCCTCCTCTACATCTGACCTGCACAGTCGCTTAAGGGCGTTAAAAGGAAGAACAGAGCAACATCATGCCCCAATATTTTCAGTTACATACAGGTACATGAGAACTGTGGCTATCCGCTGGCCCCCGTTCCTAGTGTTATACTCATCCATGAAGTAGTCATAGTGAGGCTCGTACTTCTGCCCTATTTCATAGTGCAGAACTTGAAGACCTTCCCCATGCTCTGCATATTGTAGGCATCAAAAGAAGCAGTGAGACTGATAATTATGATATGCTCCAAAAAGAGCAGGAATGTAGGGAGAAATGGGATTAAGGAGAAGGTCAAATAAGCGTTTCAACCACATACCAACTGGTATGAATGTAAAATCTGATATCCTTTTCTCGATTTCACGGATGGTTTTGTCGCGTCCTCTTGCAAGAAATGTCCCTGAGCTTGTCCGCACCCTATTGAGGAGAAGGATGTGGTTGGTCAGTAAAGAAGAAGAAGAAGAAGAAGAAGAAGCTTCTTCTGAATTGACATAAAAATAATGCATTGAGTTGACAAGTAGTAGACCTGCTATCTGTGCTCTTTCCAGTCTTCTCATCGACAACGGTTGACTTCTCCATATGCGGTTTAGCTAGCTCTATTAGATACTTGCATTCCTCCTTGGTCTATCCAGAAAAAGGGAATCATACCCAAGAACTAACGAAATCATCACTAATCACAACCATATTTTATTCTTTTTTACTTTCTATTCGTATCAAACTCTTCTTTGCAGTGATCATATCTCTACTGATAACTACAGGTGCACGCATAAATTGGAAGATGAATATGGGAGCTATAATATATAACTACCTAGAACAGATTCACAAATCTTAAAACAAATTCTTCTGTATCATCATTGATACTAGACTCACCAAAAAGTTGTGGTAAATAGAAGCTCTTGGTTCCCAAGAGATAATTTCAACCCAACGTTCGTTCTCTGAAACATCCTTGCTACTTCTGCGGGAAAAAAGCCACCCAAAATGATATAGATAATACCCCCGATCTTACAACACTATTGAATCGGGATCGTTTTGTACCTCTGAAGATTTTTTCGAACTATGGAAGTGAGATCGTTGGCCCTCGAGGAACCGGCATTGTTACTGGGCAGCGAGAGAATTCCAAGCGCGAGAAGAAACAAAATCACGAAAGCGAACATAATCAATACCGCAAAGACGAGCGTTGAATAAGATGATTTTCGAGTTGAAGGACGATAGTTCCTCGGTCGCGCCATCATATTTGCAGCGGATTTTTCAAATCTTCAAGGATCGATCGCCTAGATCCGAAACAAGCAGAGAGGAGCAGCAAATCAAGCAAGATGAATTTTTATTTTATTTTATTTTCCCCACCCTTCTTGTCTGAAGATGATTTAACTTACTAATTACAAAGTTGGGCCAATTCAGTATAAAGCTCATTATGGGACCCAGTCATAAAGGCCCATTTTGGAACATGGTCATAAAGGCCCATTATCGTCCAATACAACCGACCGGCAAGCAGAAGAAGACCCGCCATTCATCCCCAGAGAGAGAGATTCCGATAAGGCGGGCGAGTGAGAATGCAGCTAGCCACACCACACAGCATCTCACTTCTTCTACCTTCTCCCTCTCGACTTTTTCCTTCTCTCCAGTCTCTGATTTCCCCCCGAAGATTATGCTCTCTTTCATATTCTTTTCAATCCTCGATTCTCCCGGACGCCGCCGATGATTTCATCGTCGGCGACTGTCTCGTCTACGAGGACGGCGTCTTCGAAGACCCTTACCTTGAAAATGAGGTCAGTCCCGTTTCCCGTGACGTGATCCAAGAGCGGAAGACGAAGCGGCGGAGCAGGGCGAAGAGAATAATAGTTGAATCCGAGATTGAGCCGGAGAACCTCGTTCCAGATGAATGGAGGGATGTTCAGGCGGAGGTGAATCTGACGAAAAAGGACAAGCGGAAAATAGCGCAGGAGCTGGAGTTCGGGGTTCGGGTGGAGAAGAAGAGACAAGGACTTATTCCGTTGAGGAGCGTGGACTTGAAGGAGTATCTAACGTACAAGGAAGCCAAGTTGAGTCAGCTGAAACCTGTGGCTCTCGATAAACCGAGCAATTTCTCCGACGATGGAGCCTCAAGCGATGGAGAGGCCGGTGTAACATCTCCAAGCGAGCGAGTGGCTCCGAAGAACCCCAGATGGGCAGTTTACGGCAAGGGATTCGACCACGTGACCAAGTTCTTCAATAGCGACAAGTACGATCCTAGTGGCAAGAAACCCGAGGGTAGGTTTCCCTACCCCCTTTTTCTGAGGCTTAGATGCTTTGGTTAGTTAATGTCATACGATGTAGCGCAGGCCCTCGGAAGCTTCTTTCAAAAGAAGAGAAATTTATGCTCAATAGCCGAATTCCTCACCTAGCAGTTGCTACCTCCGTAAGTCCCCTTATGATAAGTGAATTTTTTTCCATTTTAAGTTTGAATTCCTGAGAGCCTCGAGTTGCTGGTGATGATTGTGTCTTATCAGAAAAAATGGCTTCCTCTTCACACACTGGCAGCATCGGGAGAGTTTTATCTGGTTGATTCCTTGCTAAAGCACAACCTTGATATCAATGCAACCGACGTGGTATGTTGGAGTTATCTGAATCTGTTGCTTTTGTGGACTTGGTTATATGTTAGTGTTACTGTTTTCCATGTGATTTCTAGGGTGGCTTGACAGCACTTCACCGAGCAATAATTGGTAAAAAGCAGGCTATTACAAACTACCTGCTGAGGGAATCGGCAAACCCATTTGTTCTTGATGATGTAAGTTAAGTGGTGACCTTAATAATCTCCGTTGCTTTTCAAGAGCTGGATCTGATCCGTTTGGTTTGTGTTAGGAAGGTGCGACGTTGATGCACTATGCTGTGCAGACAGCGTCAGCTCCCACAATAAAACTACTAGTGTTGTATAACGCTGAGATAAACGCTCAAGACAGGGTATGATGTTTAAAACATTCTGATATGTGATCATCAGCTAATTGATAAATTTGGCACAGGATGGGTGGACGCCCTTGCACGTTGCAGTACAGGCGAGAAGAAGTGACATTGTGAAACTTCTTTTGATAAAAGGAGCGGACATACAAGTGAAGAACAAGGCTAGTTCCTCTCACCTTACCCTAATTTCATTCATAACAAGTAGTGATTCTGATGAGGCCGTTAATTTTGAGTATACCAGGATGGGTTAACTCCGCTAGGCCTTTGCCTGTACCTAGGAAGAGAGACAAGGACGTATGAGGTGATGAAGATGTTGAAAGAGTTTCCCCGTAGTAGACTGAAAAGATTGGTAACGGCTGGAATCAACCACAGGTGGAGATGAAGTCTGGACAAGAATTAGAAAAGTGAAAGGGAAGAAAAGGATTTGAGTATCGACCCACTGGACCACTTTCCAACATTTGGTCGGTGTTTACTCGTTTTTGTTTTTGACACCCAAAAGAAATGGCATGATTAGCACCACCGTAGAAAATGACACAATCTATTAAGCAAAAACATTACTACTTCATAAATTTAAGCACGATGGACATTTCTTTGTGTGTTGTCAATGTGTACATAATTAGTTAGGCACATCAACACCATATGATCTGATTATGTGTCCTTCCTTATCCGCACATGGTTGGCTCTACTATTTAACTTTCTTTCCACGTGTGTGTTGTTATATCATTTAGGCAAAAGTCAAGGAGTTTGTATCATTGATTAATTAGACAAGGTATCGTATCGTATTATTATTCTTCATAATCTTATCTTATCTCCTTCCCATCATTCAGATTAATGATGATGTAAAAATAAAGCTAAATAAATATCAGGACGAGTCGAGTCTTCTTCTCTCCATCATTCTTTCTTTCCCATTCCCTTTTTCTTCGCTCTCCGCAACCGCAACCACCACCACCATGCCCGGAGTTACCTTCTCTAATTATGTTCGTGCCTCTGATCTTGGAATCTTCTTTTCCGACTCCACGGCCTTGTCCCGTTCTATCTCCGCCTCCTCAGTGTCATCTTCCAATTCCTCCTTTCGCTGTTGCATCCCATTGAATCTCAGATCTCTACGCTCTCTTCGCCCACATAAGCTCTCTCCTATTTGTTGCGGTTCTACCTCCACCTCCAGATCCGGCCTCGGGGATCCCGATCTCGAGTTTCTCCAAGCCTCTGTCCTCCTTGCAGGTACTACTTTCTTTACTCATAATTTGATTCCCATTAATCTTTTATGGCCAATTTTTGCATGTCGCTGAATTGGTTGTCCATCGTCAAAACAGAAACAAGTATGCATTACAAAATGCGGAGACATGGATTCCGGGAAGACTCCATGTGGCAAGCTTCTAGGCACCTACCTCCATTTTCTGTAAGAGCCAGTGATTCCAGGCTTGGTGTTTTCCCTATTGGACTTGGCTTCCTCCGCCAGTTCAAGCACCCCACTATTTTTCTCAAGATCTCCTGTGATGGCGACTACTTGCTTCCCCTTATTGTTGGTATGTCCTCCTTTCTTATATCTCTTGTCTTGCTGCTGCTAACTTTCCATCATCACTTACACTTGCAGGAGATGCTGCTGTTGAAAAACTATTAGACGTACCACTGGAAGGCCACAATGAGGTATCATCATATTTCACCACGCACTCCTATTCTTTAACGCTTTTGATATGTTTGCAGTTTCATTTCCACCCGTTCATATTGTTTTCTTTTTATCTTTTAGGAATGCCCTGACCAGTTCAAGTTTGTGTCTGCTCTTGTCGACAAACTTGGACATCAAGTACAGTATCTTTCCTGTTACCTCTTCTAACTATTATTATATAACCTTGAGTTAGAGCATTTAGAGTTGGGTTCCACTTAGTTAACAAATTGTATTGACAGGTTAAAATGGTAAAGCTTACAAGTAGAGTATTCAACACTTACTATGCAAGTCTATGTCTGGGCAAGGTAACTTAATACATCCTCTAAGCTTTTTCTTCAAAAGTCTGTATGCCGTAGGTTAACCATCTTTCCTGCAGCCAGGGGACGATGATGTTATATTCATTGATTCACGGCCATCAGATGCCATCAACGTCGCAATAGCATGCCAGGTATGTTACCTTCTCTTGGAGCTTTTAGTTAATTTCTCAAACAGACGCTTGAATACTGCAATAACCTGCTTTTGTTTGTCATATCACAGGCTCCAGTATATGTGAATAAAGCAATAGTCCTGGAAGATGCTATCAGGATTGGTTATGGAGGCAGACCTCAAAGCACGAAGCCCGTTTTCAATGTTATCCTTGACAGGTTTATTTTTAGTTTGTTGATGAATCCCATGGGTGTGTATGACTCTTGCTAACCACATGGTGGCTCTTTTTGTTCAGTGCTCCAGAGGGACCAGATCCTATATCGGAAGAGCTTAAACTAGTTAGGAATATGAATTTGGCGTCAAAAGAGGAAAGGTACATCGATGCAGGTATACAAACTGTTCTGTATGCCATATATGTTGAGTTTTCTGTTGCAAAGAGTCCTCAATATTTGTTTTTTTTTTTCCTGGGACGCAGCGATGTGGAGAGACAGATTGAAGAAGCTTCAAAACTCGAGGTGAGTAGGTAATGGTTGGCTACATATGTAATGAAAGTGGACATTGATAATGGACTTGTTATGGTTGCAGCTCAGTTGTACATGAGGGTTTAGCAACTCCTGAGAGCTACGACTAGAGAAAGAATAGGAGAAAATGGATGTAGATACAAAGGCTTGGGTGAAAATGAATGCAAGCGTGAATCAATATAAAATGATGCGCTTAGATTGATGGCTTGAGAGGAGGGAATGACGTTGATTGAAGCGAAAAGATTAAAAAATAATAATAATAAGTAGTGAAGGGATTGTGTAGTAAAACAAAACGAAAATGTAAATGGAAGAAGACTAAATGAATGAATGCATTCTTTTCAGTGTATGCGAGTCTCTCTGCTTTGAATGGATTGGTAAATAAGAGACGAAGCTGAGGGCACAAAACTAGAGAAAGAGGCGGGGATATTGGCTTCTTCTTCTTCTTCTCGTTTCTTTCTTTTGCTATTGGCCTTGGTTCACTCGGATCCTCTTTTACTAACTCATTTGTGTTGATAGGTCACGCCACTTGTTATTTTGTTCAAACGATTTAGTTCTTGGTATGGTAATCCTATTTGACCACCGCATCTGTTAACTTGAAAGCAAAATGCTGTATTGTGTGGCCGCATCGTAACAAGGAAGACATGTCATCAGCATGCAGTGTAAGCCTTCGTTTCCTTTGGGATTTGACATGTGAAACGTGCATCTCAACTCTCCTTTTCTTTATGTTTCATTTCTTATTTGATTCTCAACCATATATATAAGTGCAATGGACATTTCGAACGCAACAATCCACTCGCGAGTGTATATATATAAGTTGTGGGCACGCACGATGCGATGCGATGAGCACACAAAAGGATAATTTAGAAGGGTCATTATATTTTACATCTGGAAACACTCTCCTGATGTATTATTTATCAAAGACGAAGAGGTAAGTAAGTAGACATTATTTCTGAAAGAAGAAAGGCGGTGGTGACTGACAGGTAAGTAAGTCATCAGTCTTGCGTAGGAAGACCATTTTGGGTCCAAGCAGCATAGCCACCGGAGATATCTGTGACTTCCGTGAAACCCTGCAATATTATATTCCCAAATATAGTTACAACAAACTAAAATCACAAAGCGACTACTTGTTTGGATGGATCGCTTACTGCGTCAAGAAGCTCAGTCGTGGCTTTCAAAGATCTCCCCCCGCTCTGACAACCGACAATGATCTTATCGGGGTGTCCGAAATGGGAGGAGACTTGTTCCAAGAACTCGGGGTTCTTTGACATCCCTGCGTAACAGCAGACAACCAAACTAAATGAACAACAAATTAATTATGGAAAGAAAAACTACTCGAACAAAATAATACCTGAATCTCCTCGGGTCATGTAAGGAACATTGATCGCCCCACAGGCATGTCCCTGGCCAAACTCTTCTGGAGTCCTATTATTATTATTATCATACATTAACAAGACTTTGGTATCATAAATTAAGAAAGACTCTTGCTATGTTTGTTGTTTAAAGAAATATCTAAATGGGTTTCTCTCTCTCTCTCTGTCGGTGGAAATGAAAAGGTGAAAAGTGAAAGGTCGCGTACGTACCTGACGTCCAAATAGCGGTGGCCGGCTTGAAGAAGTTCGTGGGCGACTATGACCGACACCGATGATGGGACTCTGTCGCTTCCCTCGGCCATATCCTTTTTTTTTTGTTATTGCTGTCATATGTCAATCATTCATCTTTATCATCAATATATGATTGATGCTGGGAAAGGCGACACCGATAGTCAACGCGCGTGGTCAAATAATTGGGCCATGTTTTACAAATAACTCAAACGGGCCATATGTTTTAGCCCAATAAAAACAGTTCCGTGCTGCTGATTTTGTTTTTTTAGGCTTTAGTTTCTTCTGTGTAGTCATAATGGGCCATATGTTTCAGCCCAATAAAACACCTCTTCTTCACACCGTTACTTGTCGACGGGACGGGACGGCGTCGTTTTTTCACTTTGGTTGGAGGGATCGAGATCCATCCACCGAGATTCCTTGCGATCTCAATCTCCATCCATCTCAGCTTCGCCTTCCTTGACTGCTCTGATCCCTCATCTCAAGGTAAAGGTAAGCTTCTTCTCCGGTTACCATCATATCGCTGCTTTTGCTGAGTTGTTAATATGTCTTCTTTTTTTTTTTTGATATTGTTGGTTCCATTCAAAATGGCGATTTCTCCAATTGCAACGCTTACTGATTGTTTCTACTCTGACGAGCTATTGATATCTACAGCTGCCCACTCTTTCTCACATCAGAGCTGATTGGGTAAGATGTCCCAAGACAAGGAGGAAACTGATGTGATTGCCCAAAATGAGTTGTCTGATGAGGCAAAGGAGAATCTGACAGAAAATGGTGGCACTCTTCACTCCCTGGGTGAGAATCATGATCAGCTACTGCAAATGATTGCTCAGCTGAGATTAGAGAATGACTTTCTCAGATCCCAATTTAAGGGGTTAAAGGATGAGGTTGAGCAAACTAGGTCTCACCAGCAAGTGGAAGTGGACAGAGCAGACTCACCTCAAGTGAACCAACTTCAAGAAAGGCTCGCATCATTGAGTAGAGAAATTGATGTAGAAAAGCAAACTCGAGTTGCAGCTGAGCAAGCTCTTGAGCATCTAAGGGAAGCATACTCTGAGGCAGATGCAAAAGCCCATGAATATTCCACCAAGTTTTCCCAAGGTCAGTCATATCTTCTATTTGCTCATAGACCCCAGACAGAAGAAGTTTTCATGTTCGTTTTTTTGGTTTTCTGAAGTTTTGCCATTATTTTGTGTAGTTCAACAGAAACTGGACCAGGAAATAAAAGAGCGCGAAGAGAAATATGCCGACCTGGACGCCAAATTCACCAGGCTTCACAAAAGGGCTAAACAGCGCATTCAAGAAATCCAAAAGGTGAATCTCCATCTGTAGATAATGTCAGGCTTTCGGCTCAGCCTCTTTTGAGTTTCCAAAACCACCTCTACCTATCTATTGCTACACTGTCAAGGAAGTTCATCTGCTTTTTGCAATCTGAATCTTTAACTGTATATCTTACTTTCTTCAGGAAAAAGATGATCTTGACGCTCGTTTCCGGGAAGTGAGTGAAACAGCTGAACGAGCATCGTCGCAGCAGTCATCCATGCAGCAAGAGCTGGAACGCACTAGGCAACAGGCGAATGAAGCACTAAAAGCAATGGATGCGGAGAGGCAACAACTAAGGAGTGCCAATAACAAGTAAATAACATGAAGATAGTTTATAAAGACAGCCTTTTAAATTTCTTATGCTCATGCTTTTTAAACAGAACTATATGAAACGAATGTCTTCTTTCCCACGCGTCTCCAGCTCTTTCTCAGACGTTGAGTACTTGAGTTTTCTCTTATCTTCCCATTCACAGGCTCAGGGATACTATCGAGGAACTACGTGGCTCATTGCAGCCTAAAGACAATAAGATAGAGACATTGCAACAGTCACTTCTTGATAAGGACCAGGTCTGATCCGTTTCCTTTCCTGCAATCAATAGAAATGCTGAGAGTGTCAAAAGAGACAAAAGAGACGGAGAGAGGTATGTATGGCTCTGTATACTCTGCTTCACATGCTTACTTG
The DNA here is from genome assembly GCA_030180135.1 of Orychophragmus violaceus. Lineage (NCBI taxonomy): Eukaryota > Viridiplantae > Streptophyta > Magnoliopsida > Brassicales > Brassicaceae > Orychophragmus > Orychophragmus violaceus. The sequence continues at coordinate 35,409 of CM058232.1, read as the reverse complement.
CTTTTGTTTTAGGTGCTTGAGGACCTGAAAAATGAATTACAAGCCTTGGAAGAGAGAAAGCAAACTGCAGTTACTGAGTTGTCAGCCAGACATCAAAAGGTAGTCAGCATCAGCCTAACTGTGTTCTTCTTATATCCTATGAGACACCATTGCCTTTTTCATTACCCGCTAATTTTATCCAAGCTCTTCTCTTCTCCACCTTTTGACAGAACTTAGAGAGTGTGGAAGCACAGGTCATAGATGCTCTATCTGAGAGGGACAAAGCGGCCGAAACCATTTCAACCCTTCAGGTTGGTTCTGTTACTTAATGCCTTGGTTCTCTTATTTGATACTGTGCTTGGGTTTTCAATGAGCAAGAGAGAATAGTTTGAAAACCTGTGATGAGATCTTCACAGAATCACAGCAGATATTTCCATTTAACACCTCTATTAGGTACTACTTGCAGAAAAGGAATCCAAAATCGCAGAGATGGAGGCAGCTGCAACTGGCGAAGCAGCAAGGCTAAGGGCTGCTGCAGAAACTCTTAAAGGAGAGATTGCACACTTTAAAGCAGAGAATGTAAGTGGAATGTTTAAAAGATGGATTCCCAGGACTGTCTGACGCCATATCTTTCTCCTGTCGTTAGTCTGTCATTATTGTTGTTCATTCATTTCCGATATTCTAAGAACTTGTTTCACGTACTAGGCTTCAACGAGTTCCATCTTTAGTTTAGCAGATTTACTAGTAGAATGAACATTGGAGTGCGTGTATATATATAAAACATGATTTAAGGCGTCAGTCATTAGCCATCGGACAGCATAGTTGGAGTTTCAGTTTCTTTGGCCATATAACTTATTATATTTTCTTATGCTGTAATTCTTGGAAGCCATGAAAGTTTTTGTTCCTCCAGGAAAAGGATACGAAGAGTTGGGAAGCTTCATGTGATGCCCTAAAAGCTAAACTCGAAATCGCAGAAAGCAACTACTTATGTGCTGAAAATGAAGTGGCTAAAATGAGAAGTAATTTACGGAGTTCATGAAACTATGAAGTCTAGTTATGTTTTACTTTTTCAATGAAAATTAACACATTTCATTCATATAAATGGCCAGGTCAGCTGGGATCTGAAATGTCAATGCAGACCCAGATGCTAAGCACTAAAGATGCTGAACTCAAAGGCGCAAGAGAAGAGGTGCGTAGTTTTCTTTTGGTTCTTTTGAAAGATAAAATAGCTTGCTTGGGTAAGAACGGGTGTTTTAGTCATCCATTTTCAATCACATAACATGAATTATCAAGAAATCAAAGAGCCATTTTGAGCTTTAAGGAATGTTCTGCTGAAGCTTTTGTCACCTTAACCATGTTGAGTTTCTTGTAATTGTTTCACAGATCAACCGTCTCCAAAATGAGTTTTCTTCTTATAAGATCCGTGCTCACGCGCTTCTGCAAAAGAAGGACATGGAGCTGGCTGCAGCTAACGAGTCTGAACAGATCAAATCTCTTGAGGAAGCTCTAAAGGTAAGCTATCTAAAATAATTAAGATGGAACTAATTTGATAGCAGGTTTCCAACATGTTTACCAACTAATTATCTTTTTGGGTGGTGTTAGGAAGCTGAAAAAGAAGTATATTTGGTATCTGCAGAGAGGGATAGGGCACGGCAAGATCTTCAGGGTGCTTTAGCTAGCCTTGAGAAAGAACTTGAGGAAAGGTATATATTCACAATGAAAACTTTTTAGTTTGATTCCGGAGAAAACAGCTGAGAAACAATGTTTTCGGGGACTGCTTTGTGGAATTTTTCAGACATGTATAGGTCGTCTGAGCTACTTTTACATATTTCATATCCATTTCAGAGCTGGAGCACTTAAGGTTGCCAGCGAGCAGATCAAAAGTCTTGAATTGAAGCTTGATTCCACTGTTGCTCGCAATCAGGCGGAGAAACAAGCGTGGGAAGAAGACCTTCGAGTTTTGGAAGAAACGTGGCGACGTAATTGATTGAAATCAATATTCCATTTTCTTCGCTCGTTCTTGGAGATCAAAATTCTTTCTGAAAGGTTATAGTTATCTACAGGAAGATGTGAATCTTTAACCGCTCAAAATGAAGCCTCTTCTGCAAAAGATCTAGAAAAGGAACTCGAAGATACTAAAATGCGGAATAAACGACTGAAGGTAAATCAAATTTTGGTTATCCTGTTGATTTGTGATCTGGCTTTATAAGAATGATTGGTGATGATGCTCTTTGTTTAATTGACACACCTGCAGGAGGAGCATGAATCAGTACGTGAGCTATCAGATAGACTCATTGAGGAGAAGGATAGAGAGATATCCAGACTCGTGGATGAGAATAAAAATCTTCGAAAATCTATGGAACCGAAACCAGTAGTACGTTGATGGTGCTTCCTTTTTTTTTTTTTTTTGCGTCTTCTCTTACTTCGCTAGTAAATTTTTGAATTTTTTTTTGCACTTGAATATTTCACGGTTCATGTGCCACTAACTGGAACAAATCTCCAACTCAGGTTCACCATTATGGGAACAATAACACAGGTATGAGATTATATCTGTTACTATTTTTATTAAGTGGAGATGAATGTATAGAGGTATGTCTGCCATCAACTAACCAGTTATATTCTTCAAATGGTGTTTCAGAGTCTCAACAGCAGGATGTATCTAGCACTTCTGCAGCTGAACACCAGATTTTGGTAGGACCGTCTGCTTGTCTAATCAAGGACTGATCTTTAATTCCAGAACATACTTTTGATTCAAAAGTAATAATGGAGAGCCAATCATTAACACATGGTATTCTATTTCAGATATTGGCAAGGCAACAAGCTCAGAGAGAAGAAGAGTTAGCACAGACACAGCGGCATATTTTAGCTCTACAGGTATTATTAGAAATGGTTGCATCTATTTAATTATGTTGCTTCCCATGTTTCACATATTAACTAACTGTTTTTTTTTATTTTGAATCAGGAGGAAATCGAGGAACTTGAGCGGGAAAACCGTCTCCACAGTCAACAGGTATGTGATTAAACGAGAGTTTGGAGAGTCAGTAGTTGCTTCTGCTGTCGTGTTTCAAACTTTGGAATTACAGGAAGCCATGCTAAAAAGAGAGCTGAGGGAGATGGAAAGAAATCAGAAGAGAGACGGTGTAGATATGACATACCTAAAGAATGTGATATTAAAGCTGTTAGAAACAGGTAAAAAAAAAAAGGGAAACTGTGGAGATTGGGATCTTTAAAGTTGATGGTAGAGAAAATAACATGTGATGGTTGCAGGTGAAGTGGAGGCTTTACTACCAGTAGTGGGAATGTTGCTTCAGTTCAGTCCGGAGGAGGTTAGATCTTACGCTTGGAACTTGCTGAGTGTTTAATGTTGGTTGCTTAAAGAAAAAGCGAAAAGACTTAACTATGTGTGATGGAATGGCAGATCCAGAAGTGTCAGCAAGCGTACCATAGCTCAACAACAACAACAGAGGCGAGTCCAGGTGCTGCAAGTGAAGGTCCAGGTCTGTCCCTCTTCTCAAGATTCTCGTTTTCCTAGTTGGGTGGGTACTGGACACTGGAGACGAGAGCTACACCACATTCTTTTGGGGCCAAGAAATTACACATGATTTGTGTTTTGTTTAGTGAACGTTAAAAGTCAAGAAAACAACACTGTGCTCATATGTTTTTTTGTAAAGAAAGGAAGCCACTGGATAGAGAAATACAACATTTTGTTGTTTTAATTTTCTAGCTTGATCAGTTCTTGCTTCCAGTAATTCAAGGGAATGTCCTATCATTTATTTTCACTCCATGCATTTTGTTCTATATTAGTCCTCTGTATCATGCAGTAGAAGAAATGCTATACAGTTCTCTCTAGTTTAACGGTGACTACTAGAACCTCGCACCCTTTATTTCTTGCCTCTTGAGGAGGGGCTGGTAAGTTTCTTCCAGACGAAAAAGAAAAGAAGATAGCAATACTAAGAGATTTCATATGATTAGCAGCAAAGCAACGTGGAGGATGCAGCCGGCTCACGTTTCTTTCTAGAAAAGGCCCCCAAACAAAAACAGACACGAGACTTGTTCTGTTTTAATCGGCAACAGTATTCAAAAATATTAACAATCAAACAGAGTTAATTTATACACCAAGAAACTCTATCCATTTGCTTTCCATATCAGAATATATTCAGGAGAGGATGGAAAGGAATATAGTTGACCACACGGTGAGGGCTAAGGATGCAACCAGGTAGGTCCACAAGAAGATGACCGAGCATTCATCTTGAGCCACGTCGAACAGCTGTGCCATTGTACCTGCAATCCACAAAAACCAAATTATTGGACTATCCCTCTATTTGTATATTATTAGCTATGACTAGAAAAGATTACTTATATTCATGGCAGGCGGCAGTGTGAACTGAAGCATGAGAACGTATCGGAAGAGAGGGTCCGGAGGAAGATAGCCTAAATTCCATGCTAATTGAACCACCCCGACCCCTACCATGGGAAGGATGATATATCTCACACAGATCACTCCCACAATCACTGACGTTTTCACGGCTGAGGAACGCAGACCCTGAATCAGGTTGCCCCCCAGTATGAGTGTGATGCAAGGAATTGTGCCGTCCCTGCCATATCAAATATACGTCAGTCGTAAGTCGTGATGCATGTTTCCATATCTAAAAGCAGCAAGTTCGTACCCAAGTAGTTTCACTGAATCTTGGATGACTCGTAACGGGGCATTCTCTCCGATTATAAGATTCCTCAGCCAATTGGTTGCTCCGAAGACGAAACCAAGGATCTGGAATGGAACAGAAAACAACGCATCAGAGCAGCGGATCTTGTATTGATTAGAGAAATGAAATCATGATACTTACGGCACCGATAGTGGGTGGCGCGAAGAGTTCCTCAAGAATCTGATGGAGCAAGTCCTTGATGTATGTCCGAGTAGACACCTTTTGTTTCACTTGGATTTCAAGGTCTTGGTTTTGCTGCGGCTTCAGGAGAAGAGTGCGGGGATCAGAGTCGATGTCCTTGTTGGGAGACTTGACCAAGCCGGCGGCTGCAAGAGCTTTGAACTGTGTAGCAGAGCTTCTCACCAGTTGGTAGCTGTAGGTCCAAATGTAGAAACCCCCAAGCTGCGCATGACAAATTAATTATTTCTCAAATAAGCCTGATCGAGCAGAGAATATGATATGTTTGACTTACGGCCATAGAGAAAGATGCATAGGATAGTCCAACGGATCTGCAGACACTTCGATTCCCAAAAGGACTGCCTTCCTCATCACAGATGGCTGGGACCAGAATAAGCATAAGGTTTCCCATATTGCCTATGTGAATTATATATCATTCATGTTAGATTTCATCTTTGATATAAATTTCGAGGAATGAATGAATGAATTAATGTTACCTGAGGCACATGTAGCGATTATGAGACCATGAAGTTGAGGTTTTGGGTTGAGCAGTTTGACAACCAACCATCCAAGAATACCTCCAACTAGAAAGGTGATTCCAACATTTATGGGCATGAACCACCTGAAATTAATGTATTTAACTTGAAATCAAATTATTAGGTTTCTGATGAAGAAGCTAAGTTAAGGGTGGTGCGTACCATGATATAATGTCCTGCAATGTGACAGTCTGGGCAAGGTTGGCAAACATGATGCATGGAGTGAAGACCACGAAGACGAGCTACGAAGGATATATATTATATGTTCATTAATTATTAGTGAACAATAATTAGAAAGAGGGAGAGGATGTACCTTATTTACGGATCTTCGGGTATCAGCCGAGAGAAGAGAGCAGTAATCGGTAGCCAAAAAAGCACCAAGGACGCTGATTAGGAGGACTTGGACTATTGGCATTGAAGCCACCTCCAATAGCTCTAAGAAACCCATCCCTAAATTTGTTTTTACTTTTCCAGGTTTCTTGCAGAAGAAGAAAAACAGCCAATGTAATGATATTTTCTGGCTGTCTGTGTGTAGAGTGGTGGAGATGGAGAGAGAGCTGATAGGTATATAAAAAGAAGAGTCCAACTTTTCAAGAGGAGGAGAAGTCAGACAAGAAAAGTAAGGATTACAAGGACAAGTTGGCTTCTGGGTGATGATGTTGCGTTCAGGTGGTGGTGCACATCAAATTTTGAAGTTTCAAAGGGACGTTAATTAATATTGACAGAATCAATGCAAGACTACTCGTCATGATCCTCATATATATATAAGCAAAACTTCATGTCTTTCTTTCGTCTTTTTGCCTTTGTGATGTTATCATCTATTCTATCCAACCCGAAAAAGCCTCCATATTGATATTTTAACAAAAGGATTACAACTTACAAACCAATTAAGCTGTCTGTCACAAACTAACATTTTCCCGAAATGGCCAATTTTCAAGCATATTAACTTTTGTTTATTATAATAATTTATATCTAACAGAAAATATATGAAACATCGATCATCCTACTCAATACTCACCATTCCCTTTATTACATAAATCAATAATAAAAAATGTCAACCCGGCACATATACAGTGTAATATTATATAATTTGAAGAAAATAATCTAAAATACAAATAGTGATAGGCTAAAAAAAAGCATAATGAAGAAACCGTCGTTTGCTTGTGTAGATTAGATTAATAAACAAGAAAATGTATGAAGAACTAGTCCGGGAGAAGATATGTGCATCATGCATGACTTGGATGGACATGGCTTGTCTACACAAATGGCACAATTTACCTGGGCCTACATGTACTAATAGTTAAATAGATAGGCCTGTAACAACCCATGTATGAAGTAGGCATTGTCAAGCCTACAAGCCCATTAGTTTCCAAATCATAACGGGGTCCACCCATTAGTAGGCATTGTCAAGCCTACAAGCCCATTAGTTTTTATTAAAAACTAAAGAATGAAGATTTCTTTTCGGGAAAAGGCCTCAGCATAATAACCCATTACCTTTTGAGAAACCTTAGCCCATTCAAGATGCACTAAGCCCAGTTTACCCCATTCTGTGACCACACGACCAAAATCAGAAATGGCTCTTCTATGTCTCCGCAGCAGAGAAGAACAGCTCGGATTCTGTAAAAAGAAGCCAATTTTTCCATTAATTTGGTGAATAGGAAAAGTAAGTTGTCATCAAAAACCGAAGATGCTGGAGAGGGCGATTGAGAACAATTGCCAGAAACAGAGAATGAAAGCCAGTCAGGGTCATAAACCCAAGTTTGTCCAGTTCAAGATGTAGAGAAAAACTCCGGAAAGAATTCCACCAAACCTTCAGATTATAAGAAAGGTATTAAACCAAACCCTTATCAATTATCTGTCATGATCCTCCAATGTATTAAACCAAACCCTATGATATAGAGCGCTTGAAGCTGGTTTACACTTTCTGACCAAGCTCGAGCAGGGGAGATTAGTGTAGCACGAGATGCTACTTTTGTCCATAAGGACCAGCTATAGTTGCAATAAAAAAAAAAGGTGATCGCGGCTCTCCATTGAGAAGTTACAGAGCAAGCAAGTAGTATCTGTGGTGATTCCTTAGCTTTGAATCCGAGCCCTTGTTGGAAATCTATCAAGCATGAAAAGCCAAGCCAAGAATTTATGCTTAGGTATACCTCCTTGATTCCATACCAATTTTTCCCATGGAACCAATTGATTGTTGTTCCTTAATGCATCGTAGACTTGACCAGTTGAATAAGAATCTGATTTAATCCCTTCTACTTCCCGTTCATAATAATCAGAGCGATCACTAAACTCAATTGTTGTGAGTAAGGTTAAGAGCTGGACCTGGTTTTCTGATCTAGGTTGTGGCAGTCTCCACTGGCCATCAACAAAAAGACTTGAGAGCGTGGCATTGGAAGGAATACCCGACCGCGAAGATGAACCAGATGACCAGAAACTTGAGATGCTACCATAAGGAGACCAATGATCATGCCACAACCGACAGGTAACTCCATTACCTATCCGTAATTTGATCCAATTATATGCCTGATCACGAATCTTTAGAAGTTTATTTGCTAGCCAAGAGAATTTCTGACTTGGTTTCCTTGTCCAGAAGTTACTGAAACAACCAATTAGCACCTCCTCAACAAACCAAGCTACCCAAACGGATCCCGGTCTGAAGAACAAAAGCCATATGAGGTTTAAGGTGCAAGCTCGATTCCAAACCGTAAGGTTTCTGATCCCCAAACCACCCTCCTTTTTTGGCTTAATAACTGTGTCCCATGCCACTCTATCCGTATGGCTCCCTTCCAGTGTTCCATGCCATAAGAAAGCACTGACATAGAGTTAACATTCCTTATACATTCTTTTGGCAGGATAAACTTCGCACACCAGAAATTGGAGATACCAGCAATGACAGTGTTGATAAGTTGTAGTCTCCCTGCAAAGGACAAAGCCTTAGAGCTCCAAGAGGTAACACGCCTTTTTACGTGATCAATCAAGGGTACACAATTTATCATTTTGAGCTTTGTTGTGCACAATGGAATTCCCAAATATCTGACAGGAAAGGAGCCAGAAGGCATTCCTGTCGATACCATTATTGCTTCCATTTCATTGTTGGATAGTCCTGATGCAATGAAACTTGACTTTTGTATGCTCACAGCTAAATCAGATCAGAGCTCAAAGTCCCGCAAGACCTGAAGAACATTTTGCACTGAGTTGAGAGAGCCATCAGTAAAAAATCAACAAATCGTCAGCAAATGAAAGGTGAGTGAGTTTGGCTTTTGCACAGTTGGTATCATAAAAACCCGTTGAACAATTTCTTTAGAATGAAGATTTTGATATGAGACTAAAAAGAGAGAGAGAGGGAATCAACTTTGTTTTTTGTAATCATTGTAGTAATCCCAGGCTTGCCGATGTGAATGGTGATTAAGAACAATTAGATAATTAAGAAAGCGAAAATGAATGAATAAAAACAAAAAGGTGCTCGGTAGTGGAGCAATGGCTAAGACTAAGATGATGTTGTACAGTATAAAGTCGCAAGTTGGCATATATTTTAACTAAAAGGGGAAAGAACATAAAAAGCATAATTGATGATGAGTGTGTTGGATGATTCTCTTCTACTACTACCTTTCTTTCTCATAGGCAACCAAATTGTGTGGTTTTTTTTTATAGAGCCAACAACAGAGACATTAGTCTGTTGAACTGACACCGTAAGGGTTGAGTTTTGTTTTGTATAGAGACAGACACATACAGAGAGAGGACGTCTTAGATTGTTGATTCTCAACATTGATCTCTCTCGTCTCATAATTTATTGCTCTCATATACAAACATATCACGGTAAGCGGACGTTCAAAGTCAACACCGCATTTATTTCTTTTATGTTTTTTCTTTTTCTAAGTCTCTTTGCCGTCTTCATTGTTCAAGGAAAAGGGGGAGGGGATTCTTCTTCTGCCTGCCATGGCCACAAGATGTTTTTGGTTGCTTTTCTGCTCTCTGCTGCTTTCCAGCTACGCTCGAGCTTCCTCTGCAGGCGGCGCCAAAGAGAAAGAGCTCTCCCAGACTCCCACTTGGGCCGTTGCCCTCGTATGTACCTTCTTCATCCTTGTCTCTGTTCTCCTCGAGAAGGCTCTTCACAAAGTCGCCACGGTTTGACCCTCTTTTCTTTCTTCCTTCCCCTTTGTATGTGTTATCGTCTAAACCTTTGTTTTCTTTTTGGTTCTCAGTGGTTGTGGGAGAAGCATAAGAACTCTCTGCTTGAAGCCTTGGAAAAAATAAAGGCCGGTAAGATGAGAGACTTCCGTGTGTTTTCCTACTCTTGTCATTTGGTTTAAGAAAATTTAACAAGTATGAAATGGACGCAGAGCTGATGATTCTAGGATTCATTTCCTTGTTACTCACCTTTGGAGAGCAGTACATTCTAAAGATTTGTATCCCTGAAAAGGCTGCATCATCTATGCTACCTTGTCCAGCTCCTTCTCCAACTCATGACCAAGACAAGAAGAACCACCGCAGGCATCTAGCTGCTGTCACTACCTCTCCCCGCTGCGATGAGGTCATCTCTACCTCCCCCTTTCAATAATAAAAAAATTGCAATATGATACCCTCTCTCTTTTTTCCGTTCACTGCAGGGTCATGAACCACTCATGTCTGTCACGGGTTTGCACCAGCTGCACATCCTGTTGTTCTTCATGGCTGTCTTTCATGTTCTCTACAGTTTCATCACCATGATGCTTGGGAGGCTCAAGGTACGACAAGCATATCTCCTTTTCCCAAAACACTCATCTACTAGCTATATTCATACATTTTCTTGTAACTGCAGATCCGTGGCTGGAAAAAGTGGGAACATGAGACATTTTCTCATGATTACGAGTTTTCAGTCGGTAGGCAAGAGTTCTTCTTAACTAAAAACAAAATTTGTAGGTCACTCAATCGGCTATTATTCTCTATGCATAGATCCATCAAGATTCAGGCTCACTCATGAGACGTCCTTCGTCAGACAACATTCCAGTTTCTGGACAAAAATCCCCTTCTTCTTTTATGCTGTGAGAAGCATATCCTTCTTCTTTAGCAAAAGCCCATTAAGTTGTTGATGAAAAATTCTCTCCATCATCTGAATTACAGGGGTGCTTCCTACAGCAGTTCTTTCGATCTGTCGGGAGAACCGACTACCTGACTCTGCGCCATGGGTTCATCGCTGTAAGGCAAAACTCAGTTCTCTGTTGTAATCTCCTTGTACTTATTATTTTTCTTCGCCTTTAGGCCCATTTAGCTCCGGGAAGGAAGTTCGACTTCCAGAAGTATATCAAAAGATCATTGGAAGACGATTTCAAGGTGGTAGTTGGAATAAGGTACATATATAACGCTAAACGCTTTGTGTCACAATGTTAGTGTCCACATTTCTGACATTCATTTTTGCTCTACTCAGTCCACTTCTGTGGGCATCATTTGTGCTTTTCTTACTGCTCAATGTTAACGGTGAGCCCAGCTTTTCATTTGCTCTCGAATCAATTGGTTGTTATTAGTTAACCATGTTTTGCCCTTTATAGGCTGGGAAACAATGTTTTGGGCGTCACTCCTGCCTATAGTTGTAAGACAGTTATGCTCTCTCTCTCTCTTCTACTGTGCCAGGGGACTGGAAAGTCTCATTCTTACAACTCCTCTTGCAGATCATTTTAGCTGTAGGTACGAAGCTTCAAGCCATCTTAACAAGAATGGCTCTGGAAATCACGGATAGGCACGCAGTTGTTCAGGGGATACCTCTTGTGCATGGTTCAGATAAATACTTTTGGTTTAATCGCCCTCAGTTGCTGCTTCATCTTCTCCACTTCGCCTTATTTCAGGTACATTGCAATGTCTTCGTACGTGTTCATCTTTAGCAGGCTCCTGTCTAATGACTTTTCTTCTTGTAGAATGCTTTCCAGATAACATACTTCTTCTGGATCTGGGTAATTGATTTTCATGCCCAACTCTACAAGTTTTTGCCACAATGACTAATTAATCTGGGCATGCAGTATTCCTTTAAGCTAAAATCTTGCTTCCACAAGCAATTCAATCTTGTCATCGTAAAACTCTCTCTTGGGTAAAACCTTATCACTAGTGAAGAAACCAATTCATAGATCTTGCTTGGAACGATTCTAACGACCTGAACAAGCTGGCTATATTTGCAGCGTAGGAGCTTTGATTTTGTGCAGCTACATCACGCTTCCATTGTACGCACTGGTTACTCAGGTACATTATCCATATCTCTACTGCCTTGTGTACAAAGCTAACGGGTCTTGACAAGCTTATGTTGTTGATGTTGGCAGATGGGTTCACACATGAAGAAATCTGTGTTTGATGAGCAAATGACAAAAGCTTTGAAAAAATGGCACATGGCTGTGAAGAAGAAGAAGAAGAAAGGCAAATGTAGAGAGCCACCTACAGAGGCCCTTGGTGGTTCTAGCACCTCTATTTCAGCCTTTCACGCCTCTGGAGCCACTCTACTCCGCTCCAAAACCACTGGTCACTCGACAGCATCTTACATGAGTAATTATGAAGACCATAACATGTCTGATCCTGAAGCTGAGCCATTATCTCCTGCAACTATAGAGCTCGTCGGGGCTGGAGACCAGCCCACAGAGATGGAACATGCTGAAGATATTATCTCTGGAAACTAATTCTCCTTTGTGACGCTTGTTCCTCCGATTGATATGGATTAATATTCAAAATGAATGCGGATCAAATTCCATCCATGTCTTTGTTTTCTACTAGACTTGTACACTAATATGATTGCCGTGCCAGTGTTACCAACTAAGATGTATAAGGCTGTATTATCTAGAGCTCCATCGTTTAAAAATCTCAGACAAGAACCTATGAAACAACCACAATTAGGTTCCATATAAATATAACAAAAACGTGCATACCTCCTGATGGCACTTGTTCAAATCAAAAGTAGTGTGCCAGTGCACATGTGTCCCAGCTAGTGAACTTATAACTTCTTCTCCCAACTACTTTCATTTGTATCTTTTAGGTTCTGGTGCTGAAGCTTCTGCAAAATCTTTTTCTATCTTATCATGATATTCCTAATCTCTCTTTCTGATCAACGTTTACCTAAAAAAGCTTAAAAACTCACGGTCGCGTGCAAATTAGGATCGGAAGTGAAAGTCCACCAAAATGAAGCCCACTATTTAAAATCCAATAACAGGGCAAACTATCCTCTTTAAGGCCCAACAGCAAGTTCCTGAGGATTTTCAGGCCATAAGACAAAATTAAAGTATCTCTGTTGCTGCTCTCTCTCTCGTATATGTCCGGGAGGATAATACAAAGGCGAATCTGACCAGAGAAGAACCAGTCGAGATGGCCTCTCACTCTCAGGTCTCCTTTCCTCTTCTTTAACTGCAATCGATGACGATCAATTCGTCCCTCTTTGAATCAATTTTATCACAGGTTTTGGTGGAAGAGAAATCGAGTGTTAGAATCTTGACACTAAACAGACCAAAACAGCTGAATGCTCTGTCCTTCCAAATGGTATTGAATCTTTCCCGTCTTGTTTCTTCTTCCTTATTGCGCAATTAGTTTCTCTTGACTCAAATCCTCTCTAGATCTCTCGGTTGCTGCAACTGTTCCTGGCATATGAGGATGACCCTAGTGTGAAACTTGTTATCCTAAAGGTAATCTCTATTTTTTTTTTTTTTTTATCTCTTCCGTTTGCACACGAAGTGGAATAACTTTGCCACAGGGCCAGGGAAGAGCCTTTTGTGCTGGTGGCGATGTCTCAGCTGTTGCTCGTGACATCGGACAAGGTATATATATTATCTTTCTTTTCCTTTTCCTCTTCTTGCTTTATGCTTCAACACCCACTTTCTCTATTTCCGAGGACTAGGCAATTGGAGACTCGGTGCCAAGTTCTTCTCAGATGAATACATGCTCAACTATGTTATGGCCACGTATAGCAAAGCTCAGGTCTCACCATACTGTCCCTCCTTTCACTGAATGTGTATAAGCTCATTTGTTTGTTTTCCCTACTCATAGGTCTCAATTTTGAATGGTATTGTCATGGGAGGCGGTGCTGGTGTCTCCGTCCATGGTCGATTTCGTATTGCAACTGAGAACACGGTATTCTATTCTTATTGATGATGTCAATTTGATGGCCCTGAAATATGCTCATATCTTTCGAGTTTCTCCAAGGTTTTTGCCATGCCCGAGACTGCTCTGGGGCTCTTTCCGGATGTAGGCGCCTCCTACTTCTTGTCAAGGCTCCCTGGATTTTTTGGTAACAAAACTCATTTGTTTTTGCATCTCCTTCAAACCCACAAAAATTTTCTGCCTATCTCCCTCTCTCACCCTTCCTGCCTTCTTGTTCAGGAGAGTATGTTGGCCTCACAGGAGCTAGGTTAGATGGCGCTGAAATGCTTGCTTGTGGTCTTGCAACTCATTATGTGCCTTCAACGGTATGCTTGCATCTTTTGGTATTTCCCATCGCCGGCTTGATAGCAACTTGACATGCTACAAACGAAAATGCCATTTGGTTTCTTTTTGTGGGCTTTAAGTTGAACTGGCGCAATGGACATAGGAATACTCTGTAAGAAGTTGCGTGGTTGTAACTTATAAGTGTCCATTACCAAACTTGCGGGCTGTAACATTTTGAATTGTTTCTATTACATTCCGTATTACTTTTTACACTTGAAATTTCGTATAGCTACTAGTGTGAAGCACTATTCACTTCGCAAAGGATCGTTACTTAGTCAGTTACTCCTTGTCACAGAGGTTGACCGCATTGGAAACAGATCTTTGCAGAGTTGATTCAAGTGATCCAACTTTTGCCTCAACAATTCTTGATGCATACACTCAGCATCCGCACCTGAAACAGCAGAGTGCTTACCACAGGCAAGTGTATACGATTATATCTTTTGTTCTTTCTATAGTACCGGAGTTTGCTGAATATCCTTTGTTATGCCACGCATTCTATGTCATGTATTTGATCTGTTATTAATCATAATTACATTCCAACCTTGTATCAGTGTCAGCTTTCAGTTGCTCTTTTACGTAATCCATTTCTCATTAGAACTTGAATGGAAGATTTATGCGGATGCAGCTGTTTCTTATCGTTCCGTTTGTTTCTTTATGCAGGTTAGATGTTATTGATAGGTGCTTTTCGGGGAGAACAGTGGAAGAAATTATAGCTGCACTTGTGAGTTTTCCGTCCATATAGTTGTTGATATGTTGACTAGCGATCCTGAGTTGACTGAGATACCACTCTACCATCGTATGTACTGCTTAGGAGAGAGAGGCCAGTCATGGAGCAGATGATTGGATCTCAGCTACCATTCGAGCGGTGAAAGAGGCTTCACCAGCAAGCCTTAAAATCTCTCTTAGATCGGTTAGTTCCCGGAACACATCACTATTCACTGACAATGATGGGAAATAGCTGACTGTGAGGATATATATTTTTCAGATAAGAGAAGGACGATTGCAGGGGGTGGGGCAGTGTCTTATCCGTGAGTATAGAATGGTGTGTCATGTGATAAAGGGAGAAATAAGCAAAGATTTTGTGGAGGTTTTGTCAGCTTTCCCGATTGTATCTTCTTCCTCTTGAAACTGTTGTCGTTGTAGAGACATAATTACAACCGTGTCTTTCTTATGCAGGGATGCAGAGCCATATTGATAGACAAAGATAAAAACCCAAAGGTTTAACACAAAAAGCTCTCTGCATTTAGTATTTTGTGGTTATGTGATATATACTGAAAATTACAGTGGGAGCCATGTCGACTGGAGGAGATGAAAGAGAGGATGGTAGAGCAGTACTTCAAGAGAGTGGAGGAAGAGGAGGATCTGAAGCTTCCGCCAAGGAACAACTTGCCTGCTTCGGCAATCGCAAAGCTGTGAAGTGGAGAAGGTGATGGAGCACTATGAGCTTTAAGGCTGAAAAGGAAAATAAATGTAACAGCAACGCCTGTGTTGAATCGGCCTTGGCATATATACATTAGATAATAAAGCAAAACAGAAATAAAAACATTGTTATTGTAATGACAAAGCAGAGAGATGATTATGGTGTTGGAGGCACAACCATGGCCAAGGGACGTGGATGCACGTCTCTTTATCATCATTTCATTTATTTGGACACAACACAAGCACAACTGATTCCTTGTTGAGATCATCTTCTTAAACTAAACAAAGGGATTAGCAAAAGATGAGACGATAATCTCAGCTGAATCGTCAAGTATTATTAACACTCCCGTGACACTCGCCCGATTTCTCTCGTCTCTCTGCCCACATTTCAGGGCAAATTGTGCTTCAGATCTACAATCTCTCTTTTTCTTCAGGGGAAATGGAGGGCCAACGAGGCAGTAATTCTTCATTGAGCTCTGGCAATGGCAACGAAGTCGCCGCCGACGTTTCTTCTTCTTGCTTTTATGTTCCCAATCCCTCTGGGACCGACTTCGATGCCGAAGCGTCTGCTCTTCCTCCTCTGTAAGTGTTTGCTTCTTTCTTCTTCTCGCTCGTCTCAGCATTATTTATTACTCTTGTCTCAGCTCCCCAGCTCCTCAAGCGGCCTTGTCAATTCCTGCCGAGCTTGCTGCCGCCATTCCCCTCATCGATCGCTTCCAGGTTGAAGCTTTTCTGCGGCTTATGCAGAAGCAAATCCAGTCTGCTGGCAAGCGCGGCTTCTTCTACTCCAAAAAGTCATCGGGGTCTCATGTCCGAGAGCGCTTCACTTTCGAGGACATGCTCTGCTTTCAGAAGGTTTCCCTTTCTTCTTCTTCTCCTCACATTGACTTTGTGCTAAAATAGTCTCTTTCTCTTTCAGGATCCCATCCCCACATCCCTGCTCAAGATAAACAACGATCTCGTCACCCGTGCTACCAAGTTGTTTCATCTCATCCTAAAGTATATGGGCGTTGATTCATCTACGCCACCCAGTTTAGATGAACGCATTGAGCTTGTTGCAAAGCTTTTCAAAAAAACTTTGAAGCGTGTTGAGCTCAGGGACGAACTTTTTGCCCAAATCTCCAAACAGACTAGACATAATCCTGACAGGTACATCTCTCCCCCCTCCCGCACTGACCAATTAGTTATTTACATCCATATGCATCTCCGTTACCTTTTTCTCCCTTTTTGCATATTGTCAGGCAATACTTGATAAAAGCTTGGGAACTCATGTACTTATGTGCGTCCTCAATGCCTCCTAGCAAAGATATCGGTGGATATCTGTCTGAGTATATTCACAATGTCGCACACGATGCAACTATTGAACCGGAGGCTCAGGTTCTTTCTGTAAATACTTTGAAGGCCTTAAAGCGCTCTATCAAAGCTGGACCTAGGCATACCACCCCTGGCCGTGAAGAAATCGAAGCTCTCTTGACTGGCAGAAAGCTCACAACCATAGTCTTCTTTCTGGATGAAACTTTTGAAGAGATATCCTATGACATGGCTACAACAGTGTCTGATGCTGTCGAGGTATCTTCTTGAATTCTTTCATTTTATTTTATCATAATATTGCAAGGCACCGCTAGCTGATTGTAATATCCTTGTCGAAGGCAGTAAAATTAGTAATGCTTTTGTTCTAAGAAGATCGTTCAAGCATTTTTTTCTCTTTGTTTTCGGTTAAACTTCTCTCACTGTAAGCATATCCGTGTCAGGAGCTAGCTGGGACAATTAAACTAACAGCTTTTTCTAGCTTCAGTTTGTTTGAGTGTCGTAAAGTTGTTTCAAGTTCGAAATCATCTGATCCCGGAAATGGTATGCTTTCATATGACTTCCTGATCATTTTCTGTCAACTTGAGTACCACTACATTATCGATTGTTTCTCTATGTCATTTGCAGAGGAATATATAGGATTGGATGATAACAAATATATTGGAGATCTCCTTGCAGAATTCAAAGCTATAAAGGATAGAAATAAAGGAGAGATACTCCACTGCAAACTGGTATTTAAAAAAAAATTATTCCGAGAGTCTGATGAAGCTGTAACAGATCTAATGTTTGTGCAGCTTTCCTATGTTCAAGTGAGCAGTTTCTTCACTAATGACACATTTATTTTCACAAAAAAAAAAAAAACTTTCTTTTCCTTGCTGACACACATACATGCAGCTGCAACATGACTATTTGCTAGGAAACTATCCTGTTGGAAGGGATGATGCTGCTCAGCTTTGTGCCTTGCAAATTCTTGTTGGGATTGGGTTTGTCAATAGTCCGGAGTCATGCATGTTAGTATTCTAAAGTTCCTAATTATCAAAATTGTATCTTCATTTTTGCTTAGCAAAGCCGCTGGTTTATTTTTCCTTGTCTACCACCTTACGATGCTGTTTGTCCAATGTTACGTTTATATTATCGTTTTCTTTCTCATTGGGTTACGGATCAGTGACTGGACATCACTTCTTGAGCGGTTTTTGCCGAGACAAATAGCAATAACCCGAGCCAAGCGTGAATGGGAATTGGATATCCTTGCTCGCTACCGTTCAATGGTAGGAATGACCACTTGCAGTTTATTTAGTTGGATCTTTCCCTTATCAGATACCTTTGCCAAAGACAATCCGAGTTGAAGTTCCTTCGTGTTTGTGTCTGTGGGAATATAGGAGAACGTGACCAAAGATGATGCAAGACAACAATTTCTACGGATATTGAAGGCACTGCCATATGGGAATTCTGTGTTTTTTAGCGTACGCAAGATAGATGATCCGATTGGCCTTTTACCTGGACGAATCATTTTGGGTATCAACAAACGTGGGGTCAGTTTCAAAGTAGACGCTATACATTATAGCTTTTATAAAGAAAGATTTAATTGTTGTTTGGATTTGAATTTGTTGTTTGCTTTCTTGTAGGTTCACTTTTTTCGACCAGTTCCGAAAGAGTATCTGCACTCAGCTGAATTACGTGACATAATGCAATTTGGCAGCAGCAACACTGCAGTCTTTTTCAAAATGAGAGTTGCTGGTGTTCTTCACATATTTCAGTTTGAGACAAAACAGGTTCAGTCATCATTTTTTTCAGGATCGTTATTATTGCACTTCCTTACGAGAAAATTGATTTGGGCAACTTGTAGAAGTGAACCGTCCTTTTTATCGTTTGTAGGGAGAAGAAATCTGTGTTGCTTTACAAACACATATAAATGATGTTATGTTGCGTCGTTACTCCAAAGCTCGATCTGCTGCGAATAGCTTGGTTAATGGAGATATATCCTGCAGTTCTAAGCCGCAAAATCTTGAAGTGTATGAAAAACGTGTGCACGATTTGTCAAAGGCTTTGGAAGAGTCCCAGAAAAAGAATGATAAGGTACACATTCTATGAGATTTCATGTGTCTTGGTCATGTAAACTTGAATCCATAGAGAGGAAGTTTAACCTTGTTGGAATAACATAGTACAGTGAATTTGTCATTGGTCTCTATCTCTGACAGTTGTGAGATATTCCACTTAATTTCACCCCTTCCGTGCAATTTTCATGTTATTGTATGTAGAGTGTTATTTCCTGACCTCTTTTCTCTTTGGAGTTGATGCTGACGAATTACCACAATTTTATGTCGTTGTACAGTTGATGGATGAACTGCAAGAGAAAACTCAGCAAGAAGTTACTCTACGTGAAGAGTTAAAAGCGATACGCAGTAGCTTAGAGCTTGAAAGGAAAAAAAAATTGGAGGTTACCTTAGACCGTGATAAACTTAAGTCGTTGTGTGACGAGAAGGGGACAACTATTCAAGTTAGTTATAACATAACTTTTCTCTTCCTTATGTTACCTAATTGGTGTTTTGTATTTATTCATTTTATATATTCTCTAGACCTTGATGTCTCAACTGCGAGGAATGGAAGCAAGGTTTGCAAAATCGGGAAACACAAAATCAAGTGAAGAGTCAAAATCAGAATTATCTGAAATGAATAATCAGGTGAATATATATCATGTGTTTAAATTTGATTCATAGTCGGTGTGCTTTAATTATTGAGTATTTTATGTTGGTCTTTGTGAGCGATTGATATTAGGACATAATGTCCCACATCGGTAGTTGGAAGGGATCTTACTTAATATATAAGGGATATGTGCCACTCCACTTATAACCAATTGGTTTTAGGTTGGAAGCCCATAGACCTTAATATGGTATCAGAGCCCGATCCATGCAATCCAACCCGATCCGACCCAAAGTTGGTCCAATCATCGACAAGCCAGGCCCAAATTGGTGCCGTCGATCCAAGCCCGAGCATTCCGAGATTAATGGCCAAACGACCATTATCTCGAGGGGGCGTATTAGGACATAATGTCCCACATCGGTAGTTGGAAGGGATCTTACTTAATATATAAGGGATATGTGCCACTCCACTTATAACCAATTGGTTTTAGGTTGGAAGCCCATAGACCTTAATAATTGACAACAATGAATTTTCTGTGGCAGATAATATACAAGATCCAAACCGAGTTAGAAGTGCGAAATAAGGAATTACACACTGCAATTGAGAATTCAAAGAGGTTGTTGAGTGAGAACAAGATATTGCAGCAAAGTGTTTTCAATATTGAAAATAAGAAAACTGAGGAGGTGAATTTGATGTATTAAATTTACGATCTATTTCAAATTGATAAGTAAGAAATACTTGCGTATATTTGACTATTCAACATCTCAGGCTGAAATTCACCAAAAGAGATATGAACAAGAAAGAAAGGTGTTAAAGCTTCGAGTTTGTGAACTTGAAAATAAGCTTGAAGTCCTTACTCAAGACTTGGATAATGCTGAATCTACAATTGAAAGGAAGACTTCTGATATGTTGTTGTTGCAGAATAATTTGAAAGAACTTGAGGAGCTAAGAGAAATGAAAGAGGTATTTGTACTCTCTTTAAGTACTCTTCATCAATTTAATATTGTTTTTGTTTGAATGATGGAAATGTATTTTCATGCATGTTTGTAGGACATTGACAGAAAGAATGAGCAAACTGCTGCCATTTTGAAGATGCAGGGATCCCAACTTGCTGAGCTAGAAATACTTTATAAGGAAGAACAACTTCTAAGGAAAAGATACTATAATACCATAGAAGGTAACATGCTGCTCAAGTAGTTACAATAAGACTAATTGCTGGATTTTTGGAATTTGTTTATATTTTGTTTGTTTGTATTTGATTGTAGATATGAAAGGGAAAATTAGAGTATATTGTCGAATAAGACCTCTAAATGAAAAGGAGAGTTCAGAGAGGGAAAAACAGATGCTAACAAGTGTGGATGAGTTTACAGTCGAACATCCATGGAAAGACGACAAAAGAAAGCAACACATATATGATCGTGTATTTGATATGCGTGCTAGCCAAGATGATGTCTTTGAAGACACAAAGGTATGGTATTATTGTGATATGTAACGCTGTTCATTTGCCATTCATCCTTTGTTAGTTTGTTGATAAAACTAATATATTTTTTTAACAGTATTTGGTACAGTCGGCTGTAGATGGGTATAACGTTTGCATTTTTGCATATGGGCAAACTGGTTCTGGAAAAACTTTCACAATATATGGGCATGAGAACAATCCTGGACTCACACCTCGAGCTACTAAAGAACTATTCAAAATATTAAAGCGAGATAGCAACAGATTTTCATTTTCTCTAAAGGTAATTTGTTATTCTAGTACAGATGTTGTGATTAAAGATATTTTGACATCAAATGACGACAAGAGATTATGCAGGCATATATGGTGGAACTTTATCAAGACACACTTGTAGACCTTCTGTTACCAAAAAGTGCAAGACGCTTGAAACTAGAGATTAAAAAAGATTCTAAGGTAATATGACATATATATTTAACTGGTTTATAGAGACATAAGTTTGATCACATGCCTAAAATATTTCCTCAGGGTATGGTCTTTGTCGAGAATGTGACAACTATTCCTATATCAACTCTGGAGGAATTGCGAATGATTCTTGAAAGGGGATCTGAACGACGACATGTTTCTGGAACAAATATGAATGAAGAAAGCTCAAGATCTCACTTAATACTTTCGGTTGTTATCGAAAGTATCGATCTTCAAACCCAGTCTGCCGCGAAGGGCAAGGTGCAAATTTCACGATTAGTGACTCTTTTTTTCTCAGAATTTTGACAACATTGTCAAGGAAATATGAGTTTCTTTAAATTTTCATGCTTGGTCCACCGTGTTTGAGAGAAAATACACTAGTTAATTTTCATATTATGAGTATACTCTCATTGTTCGTACATTATGGCTCGCTTTATCCTTTTCTTGGATTATGAGAATGATTATTTTCCATGTTGGTACCTTCAATAACATTCTGATCCTCTATATGTTAATTTGCAGTTGAGTTTTGTGGATCTTGCTGGTTCTGAGAGAGTAAAAAAGTCGGGCTCTGCTGGTTGCCAACTCAAAGAAGCTCAAAGTATCAACAAATCACTTTCTGCATTAGGTGATGTTATTGGTGCCCTATCTTCTGGCAACCAGCATATTCCTTACAGGAATCACAAGTTAACAATGTTGATGAGCGATTCATTGGGTGGAAACGCCAAGACGTTAATGTTTGTTAATGTGTCTCCAGCCGAATCAAATCTGGACGAGACATACAATTCTCTTCTGTAAGTCATGAATTACCGTATACATATATACATTTTGCAGTTTGCAGTTTGCACAACGTAGATACAGTTGTTAATCAGGCCGAGTGTTAACATGGATTTATGAAATGTTACTTGTCAGATATGCCTCGAGAGTGAGAACGATCGTGAATGATCCCAGTAAACATATTTCATCCAAAGAGATGGTGCGATTGAAAAAGTTAGTAGCATATTGGAAAGATCAAGCCGGTAAAAAAAGTGAGGAAGAAGACTTGGTGGATATTGCGGAAGTTCGAACACTAAGAGATGAGGGGGATAGTTGAAGAAAGCTGACACGAAAATTTGTGTAGGTGAAATTGAGATGATAGTATCACAGCTTTTCACCATTCTTTTGTAGAAAGTTCTTACGTTAACGTAGAGTCTCTCTGTTGAAAGTGTAATGATATTTGTCTCAAACTCTTTTTTGACCAGATCCTCAAAAACAAATCGTTGATAACATCATACAAAGCCAACTATACAGATTAGTAGGAATGTGAAATATAAAAGCCATGTGAATGGATATCTTAATAGTGATTATCAGTTCGAAGCACTTTTTGACAAGTTGTACCGATCTTTAAAGTACTACAAGCAAGTTAGGGGAGAAGTTGTTAAACAAATGAGAGAGTTTTTTGAGTTATGACATTGAATAAAGGGAGTGACCATGTATTGTTATCACTAAACCATTGTTGCACTTGGACCAATTATTTTACGAGATTGATATCTATTTGTAACTCTGTCCAAGACCCTTATTACCTTTTGTCATGGTGGTTGGACCTATCGTTTTTGTCTGCCCAAGGTTCATTTTAAAATATATCGCTTTTGTCTGCCCAAGGTTCATCTTATCTTTTTATACATCTAATCAAAACGGGATTATACAAACGAACCAATTTCACAGCGGGAACGTGGTCGCCGTTAACACTTGCCATAGCCTAATTGAAAACCTTATCCCCACGATTCATTTCCACCCAAGCTTAATTGAAACAAACTTTCTAATCACAACATGACGAATACTTTCCAAAATTGTTTCTTTCTCTCCGTCCAGTTTTGGAAAGAGGCTATGTTTTCGTAAACAAAAATCCAAACATAGTTGAAGAAAAGAAACTTACATCAAATCTAACGAAGATTATTCGATTCCAACTCGCATTGCCATCATCAAATTGTAAATCAGAAAAATACAGTTTCAAAAGAGCCGTTGATCGCATTAAGAGGAAAAAGTGAATGGATTGAAATGTTTGGTTTATCAATTTAAATTTATTGAGTTTAACTCAGTATAAAGCCCAACTATATCATGTAAGAAGACCCTTATTAAATGAGTTTTTACAAAGATGATGTCCAAAACAAATCAATCCTCATATCATTTACCATTTTTTCTCATTGAATGTTAGTGATACGATTAAAAATTTCTTAAGCAACATTTTTAGGAGGTTTATGGTTTATGGTTTACGGTTTATGAGAGTTTCTTATTTTAGTTCCTACTCTCCATTTAGGTATTAACCTCAACAAAATATCACTAATTATACAAAATTATGAATTTAGTTCATTAGTTGTACAAAGTTGATTATATATTAGTTTTAATTTCTATTATTGGTCATTTAGGGTTTCCGAAAATGCTATATACCCAAATTAGAGTGGCTCAAAAACTTAGTTTGGCTCGGACATGTTAAAAATCTCATATATTTTGTTTAAATAACTTTAAAAAACACGGTTTGGACACGGTTTGAACGAGGTTTGACATATATTTTGAGGCCAATTTATGCGGTTATCATGCCAAACCGCGTTCGACCCGCGTGTTGGTTCTAATGATGAGAATGGAAAAGGAATGTAGAGTTGCAGCTGAAAAGCTTCAGGATTCTCTCCAAGGAGAGCTTGACAAAGCGAGAGAAGAGATAATGGTTGCCAAGCATAAGGTACAACAGCTTTTTCTTTTCTGCCAATGTGTTTAGGGTTTCATTCTATGTAACTCCTATTAGCTCTCCGCATAATCTTCTAGCTGTTGTGCTAAATGGATTGTTCTGATGTGTAGGAGATAACCCTTAAAGATATTAACACAAGGCTGCAAGACGAAGGGTAGATATGACACTTCCTATGTCAAACTAATCATTCAAGCGACCACATAATAGATAGAGAAGTTGTCTGCTCTCTCTCTTTTGTCATCTTAGTTCTCTTAGAATCTGAATTGTGGTACCTAAGAATGTCAAAAATCAGCGGAGTCATGGTATTGACTCCTGGTGTAGAGAAATAAGCAATAATTACCACTCTTCTATGTATTCCTGTGATGGAATATACCATTTTCATATTTTACAAACTTTCACCTAAGTTATCTCTCGTTTTTTGTCAATCAAAGCGAGTGGTGCCTCTAGATCTCAAAAGATTAGCTACAATATACGGAATGAGAGTGTTCTCTTATTTGGTACCCATCTTTATAGCAGAAATTGCACCTAAAACTTTCCGAGGTGCACTAACCACACTAAATCAGGTAACGGAATATCTCTTTTGTCTCCCTAATTGTGTAGATGCTGATCTGCACTGGAGTGTCCATTTCTTTCATTATAGGCACAATAGTGACATGGGGAGTCTTAGCACCAACAAGTAAGGAACCTATCTATTGTACTCTAAACAAAACTCCACTGAAATCAATTTGTAAAATATGAAAATGGTTTTCAGGAATCATCCCGTGCACAATAGCTAGCAAAAATGGAGCGGGATTCCGAGTTTAACGCTACACTAAGGAAACTCCGTGGGAAAAACGCTGATATATAACAAGAAGCAGCAGAGATCCAGGCTTCTTGAAACTTGCATTATGAATCAAGACTTGATGTTGAAAAACATAATCTCTTTTATTATTTCTTGGACAGGATTATATCAAAACTTTGGGAAAGCTTCTGAAAGCCAAAATGCTAGATTTGTTTCAAAGTTTATACATAAGCTCAGTTCTTATAGCATTCGATTAATGGTGTTTCAACAGTTTGGAGGAATCAACCGAATATGTTTCTACACAAGCTCTATATTTGAGCAAGCAGGTAATTTACAAATACATAATGAGTATTTTTCAGCAGGATGGTTGTTTAAGCCACACATGCTATCACATCTACCTGTATCTTTCCAGCGATTCTAAGCTAAAGGTAACAATAATACTCTTTTCCTTGGTCCTTGCAACTTATCATCTCTCTTTTTTCCTGAGCAGGAGGTAACAATGGGAAGAGAGACTGCTCTCTCAGATGTATAATCATCACCAGTAATCATCTTCTTATAATTTTCTTTAAGGATGTGTGCATATGACAATAATCTCATATGACTCCCTATATGATGTGTTAATACATTACATATCAGTACACTTTAGAGTGCAGAGCCTTTGTTGGTTATACAATTACTGGGAACTATGTAAACCATACCATTATTGTTCCCTTCCAGGAATCCATTTAATCGGTGTTTGAAACTTGCATAATCATAGTAGATGCAGATATCTTGTTAACAACAACACACTGTTATTTCTAACTATTGATTGGTCCGTAGTGCTTGAAAACTTAATCAACCCACAAGTTGTTGAAAGCAATAGGGATTACAACATAATGATTCTGCTATGAAGATGAACAAGACCAAGTTCCTCAAGCTAATGACTTATCAATTCAATCAGGTAGTTAACAAGACTGCAGCAACCTTTGCCCCGAGGGCGTCCACTGCTAGTAAAAACCCAGCTGTCCTGGAACCACTCTTTACAAAGTTTTTGAGGTTCAAGGATATGCATCCATGTTGGTGGGAGGGGTCCTTTCTTTGAACCTCCTCTTTCCATCCAACGAACCTGACATATGGAGGTTGATGGAGTTGAGGGGTTGGTTGATGCAGAAATTGTTTTCTTCAACTCATCGAACATGGAACGAGGAAAGATGCTTCTCATGGCTAGCCAAGGTGATATCTTGCAAGAGAAGTTTGCACCAAACACACTGTTATTGCCTCCTTTCTTATTTCCCTTGGAAAATCGAGCTTTACAATCCGTTGCAGAGCTCTTTAGCCTATTCAACGCCTCTGTCTCTCCTCCAACCATTGTCGGTTTCCCCTCCTGGACAGAACAAAGTGTTAACTCCTAAGAATAAGTGTAAGAGCAGCAGACACAGAGGGCAAAAAGGCATCAACTTGACAGTGGACTGAAAGAGAGACGTTCATAGATTCATCCTACAAAGAATTTATTTTTCAAGCCGGTATAATCCATGCATTTGAATACATGCATTTGCACAATAATTAGAAGTAGGATTCACTTCAAAACAAAGCTGCATATTCTATCAATACCTATCTCTGTACATCCGAAATTTCTGCGACTCCTGGCAGCCACCAAACTTTGTACCTTCAAAAGAATCCAACAGTCAATCATACCAATATTTGAATACAATGTAACTGAATGTATCTAAAGGAATGAAAAACGTTACCAATATAAATTTTTATGGGATGTTGAATGAGACATTGCAAGTGTATCGAAGCTTTTCATGAGGTTTCCAAGAGCTACACCTAAATTCTGCAAATACAAAGGTCTCTTCTGATCAAAGAGAGAGAGAGAGAGAGAGAGAGAGAGAGAGAAAAATGCCGGCAGAGAGAAAAACGTACAAAAACAACTAACAACAGCAGCAAAAAGATCACATTGCTTATAGCTCTACCTTTATCTCCACAATTTTTATGGAAAGTTTCAACAAAACTAACAGCACCATCTGAAAAAAACAATCTAAAGAACTCTTCTATTGGAATCTGCAAACATAAAGTAAACTCTGTTTAGGTACATACGAATCTTCTGCATTCAGCATACGAATTTTCTCTACTCCATAAGCCAAAGACGGCGACATTACCCAAAACTTTGCCTCTACTACCTTTGTAAAATCAGATGATACTGCAGGCAAGCAACACAAACCTTGAGGGACAAATTCGAATGATAGCACGAAAAGAGATCAGAGTAACCAAAAAATAGATGAGAGATCAAGTATGCATAAACGAAATGACCAGATCAGCAGGAAATAGGGTCTCCATACTGAGTGCAAGCTGGGACAAAATGAAATAGTGTAACTTGTGAAGTACCCAAGCGTATGCAGAAACCCAAGTGTTTGCATTCTTAATACCATCTACCAACAGTTTGACATAATAACCCTAACAAAGATGAGCTTACTGAAAACAATAGCATTCACATCCTTAAACAGTTGAATAGACATTACCAAAAAAGAACAAAAATAAAAACCTTAGGACCCATCCTCGACGGACTCTTCGCTCCGTTAGACGTCTCCATGACTCGCCGGACACCGAAAAATCCGGAGGATTGCCTTTGCTTCGATGATTCTTCAGTCGAGAATTGGTTCGTGCTGTGTGGAAACGAGAAGAAGGAATTGAAAATCAACGGCCGTGATTGAAAATCTTAAATTTGTCAAAAGCAACGACTGTGATTGAAAGTTATCCTTTAATTAGAATGGGCCAAAATGTTTGTTCGGCCTGGACATTAAAAAATAGGCCCATATAAATTTGATAAAATTGGGCTCTAAAATACGCGTTTGGCCCACGGGTTTAACGCGGTTTGGCACGCAAATCGAGGTCATTTTATGTCGGTTTACATGCCAAACCGTGTCTAAACCGTGTCCGACCCGTATCCAAACCGTGTCCGACCCGTGTCTGAACCGTGTCCGACCCGTATTTGAACCCGTGTCCGACCCGTGTTTGAACCGTGTCTGACCCGTGTCCAACCCGTGTCCGACCCGTGTCCGACCCGTTTTTGAACCGTGTCTGACCCGTGTTTGAACCGTGTCCGACCCGTTTTTGAACCGTGTCCGACCCGCGTTTGAACCCGCGTTTAAACCTGTGTCTGACCCGTGTTTTAACCGTGTCCGACCCGCATGACCCGTGTACGACCCGCGTTGACTGAGCTTCTCTTCCCCGTCGCGTCTTGTCAGATGTGAATCAGATGTAATCCTCTGAAGAATCCGACTTTTGAAATTACAGAAACCGAGAAATTTCATCGCAGCTTCTTTAATGGTGACGATGGATCAAGATCTCATGGGAGAGTATCACGGAGTGTTCTTGTTTTCTTCCGATGTTTCATGTATTTGGTCTTGCCGTGATTATCTATTCACAGCTTCAGACGGAATGATTTGCTGGGAAGTTAGGAAAGGACCAAACTAACTTCTGATTCCAGATTACCAAGGAAATATGAGTTTTGACAACATTGTCAAGGAAATATGAGTTTCTTTAAATTTCCATGCTTGGTCCACCATATCTGAGAGATAATATAATACAGTAGTATTATTCTTGTACTTGAGAAAAATAGTCCAGCTTCATCTGGTACACGGCATTTTAATATTATGAGATGAGTATACTCTCATTGTTCGTACATTATGGCTCGCTTTATCCTTTTCTCACAAGTTAACAATGTTGATAAGCGATTCATTGGGTGGCAACGCCAAGACGTTAATGTTTGTTAACGTGTCTCCAGCCGAATCAAATCTGGACGAGACATACAATTCTCTTCTGTAAGTCATGAATAACCGTATATATGTATATACATTTTGCAGTTCCCACAACGTAGATACAATTGTTAATCAGGCCGAATGTTAACATGGATTTATGAAATGATACTTGTCAGATATGCCTCGAGAGTGAAAACGATCGTGAATGATCCCAGTAAACATATTTCATCCAAAGAGATGGTGCGATTGAAAAAGTTAGTAGCATACTGGAAAGATCAAGCCTGTAAAAAAGGTGAGGAAGAAGACTTGGTGGATATCGAGGAAGTTCGAAAACTAAGAGATGAGGGAGATAGTTAAAGAAAGCTGACATGAAATTTGTGTAGGTGAAATTGAGACGATAGTATCACAGCTTTTCACCATTCTTTTTTTGTAGAAAGTTCTTACGTTAACGTAGAGTCTCTCTGTTGAAAGTGTAATGATATTTGTCTCAAACTCTCTTTTTTGACCAGATCCTCAAAAACAAATCGTTGATAACATCATACAAAGCTAACATCATACAAAGCCAACTATACAAATCATTGACATTGTCTAGTTTCATGAAGATACTGAGAACCATAGATGACATTCAAGATGAGGAAACATTGTCTGATCAGGACTATAGTAATGAAGATGAGGTGGACGAGGACAGCCTGCAAACCATGTCTTATGTTGTTTCGAGGACAAAGACTCACATAACTGTCCAGTTACAAGTTGTTCAGGTAAAGTACAAAATGTTCTACTATGCAATGAGTTGCCAAGCTTTGACTCATGCCAGCAAACGTGAAGAATGAAGATGTTAAAGAACATATCGACTCCAGACGCAAAAATGAATCTGGAAATGTTGTGTATGCTTTACTTTGCCTTGCTACAGAATTAATGATCTGATGACCTTCCATGCAACATTGCTCACGGTTGGATCGCTTTTATCTGCTCGCGTCTCTTCATCAGTGGAGTAGCCTTTATCGTCACAAGACTTACCGACCTTATTAGTTGTGTCACTGGTACACACACACACACAAAGTTCTCAAAAAAATCAAACTCTTTTTCGGTTTGCAGGTATAAACCCATATGTGATAGCATTCACAACTAACTGCAGATTCAGCTATAGCAAACATTACCTGCAGGTAAAAACATTCAAACAATCAAGATTTTTCCAAATCTTTCTTTTTTGGTGATACTTTTGCAGTAACTCGGTGAACATCTATGTGGGGATTGGATTGCCGTGGCTGATAAACACAGTAAACAACTCTCTATGCTTCACTCCTGAACCAATAGGCCAATTCTGAACCTTTAAACAAAGATAAATCCCACAAGTTTCCAACTTTCTAAATGCTACGAACCTGGATAGCTAGGAATCAAATGACTTTATTCAATCAAGCTAACCAAGGATTAAGCTCAGACCTGGCTGGTTCTAGCACCAGGATTAATGCCGAGGTCCAAGAGAGAAGGAATATCGCCAAGTTGTACGTCTCCTCGAGAGGGCAAGCTTTTCAATTGATCCAATGCTGCGATAGTCTTCCTAACCCTAGTTTCTTGACCTTGTCCATGAATGCTCCATAGTTTGAAGGCAAGTCTTCAATTTTGAATGGTAAGTCATCCAAATGATAGAGAGTGCCTCCCCAAAAGTACTCGACTTCAACTCCTTCCTCCTTCATGGCCGACTCTATCTTCCCTTCCGCCTTAAACTAGTCAGATCGAGTCTGTCTTGGAGCTCCGGAAGAATCTCGAGGAGAGAATCGAATCTCGTTGTCCGGGTCGGGAAACCCGACATATAATTTAGGCTATTAGAGCGGGCCAAAACCTTATTTTGGCCCAAACACATTAAAAAAGCCCATAATTTTTTTAAAAAAATAGCCTTTAAAAACACGGTTTGGTACGCGGTTTGAACGCGGTTTGGCACACATTTCGAGGCCGATTTATGTCGGTTATCATGGCAAACCGTGTCCGAACCGCGTCCGACCCGTATCCTACCCGCGTCCAACCCGTATCCGACCCGAGTCCAAGCCGTGTCCGAGCCGCGTCCGAGCCGACTCCGAGCCGCGTCTGAGCCGCGTCCGAGTCGTGTCTGAGCCGAGTCCGAGCCGCGTCCGAGCCGCGTCCGAGCCGACTCCAAGCCGCGTTTGAGCCGCGTCCGAGCCGTGTCTGAGCCGAGTCCGAGCCGCGTCCGAGCCGCGTCCGAGCCGCGTCCGAGCCGCGTCCGAGCCGCGTCCGAGCCGCGTTCGAGCCGTGTCCGAGCCGTGTCCGAGCCGCGTCCGAGTCGACTCCGAGCCGCGTCCGAGCCGTGTCTGAGCCGAGTCCGAGCCGCGTCCGAACCGCGTCCGATCCGTGTCCGAGCCGCGTTCAAGCCGTGTCCGAGCCGCGTCCAAGCCGTATCCGAGCTGCGTGGCTCATGTCTGAGCCGCGTCCCGTTAACGATATTTCTCAACAACGAAATCAAAACACGACTTTTAAGGCCCATAGTTCTTAATTTATGGTTTACAACTCTGTACATGGTTTAAGGCCCATATCGTCTAATTATAAGACACGTATGGATTTTATAGCTTTTAAATTATTGCAATTGGGCTTGTAAAAGTATAAACATATCTTTTCACGATCCGATCAACAATTTTTAACATTCTCATGTCTGGGCCGGGCTTTAACGGAGATGTATAAATACTGGATTTTCAAAAGAGCAATGTCATTTGTAAAGCCTACATAACAAAATTGTAGCCGTTTGAAACAAGCATCCCCGTCGTCTTCTTCTTCTCTCCTTCCTCCGTGAACTGTAAACTTTTGAACCCAGATTTACTTTTTGCAGTTTTGTTCAATAGCGATTTGATTTTGTTGTTTCGCTCGATTCTTGTAAGTTTTTTCTTCTTCTCTTTTTGCGTCGGAATTAGTTTCAACAATTGAATCGCCCTTTTGTCTGTTTTCTTGATCTGGTGTTTGATGGGTTTCTACGTGTATTATAAATTTATGGGTGTACAGTAGTAATGAGACGATATTAAAATCGATAGCGTGAAGAGATAATGCTTTGCGTTTTCTTTTCCACTTTCTTGGTGTGTTTCCTTCAAAATTAGGGTTTTGCTAAAATAAATCCGTTTATGGTGGGATTTTGTATTTATAAGAGTATTTGGTAAAGTTACAGTATTTCATGACTAGCTTTCCAAGAATCAACACATGGACTGTATACAAGTCAAATGTATTTTGATAATCCCGTTAGTTCCAGTCAGTCATCGAGTTTCTATGGTTTTTTATTCATGTTTTTCAAGTATTGTTTGTGGGTCAATAATAGTAATTGCAACCCAATGTTTTATTTGATCTATTCATAATTAGCCTTCGCTGTTTGCTTTTTCTTTAGGTTGCACCATATGAGAGGAAACCTGGTAGCTTTGCAATTCCTGCTTTTGGAGTTAGAACCACGATCTTATCTGCCAATGATATAAACTCACACAAAATTGGTAAAAGGAACATGGTAATTAATTTAAAACGCACATTTAATCTCACAAATTTGATAAACGCTTTTGTTAGAAATTAAATTAGGGTTTGGGAGTTAGCGTTTGGCGTTTCGCGTTTGGCGTTTAGCGTTTGCGTTTGGCGTTTGGCGTTTGGCGTTTAGGGTTTAGGGTTTAGGGTTTAGGGTTTAGGGTTTAGGGTTTAGGGTTTAGGGTTTAGGGTTTAGGGTTTAGGGTTTAGGGTTTAGGGTTTAGGGTTTAGGGTTTAGGGTTTAGGGTTTAGGGTTTAGGGTTTAGGGTTTAGGGTTTAGGGTTTAGGGTTTAGGGTTTAGGGTTTAGGGTTTAGGGTTTAGGGTTTAGGGTTTAGGGTTTAGGGTTTAGGGTTTAGGGTTTAGGGTTTAGGGTTTAGGGTTTAGGGTTTAGGGTTTAGGGTTTAGGGTTTAGGGTTTAGGGTTTAGGGTTTAGGGTTTAGGGTTTAGGGTTTAGGGTTTAGGGTTTAGGGTTTAGGGTTTAGGGTTTAGGGTTTAGGGTTTAGGGTTTAGGGTTTAGGGTTTAGGGTTTAGGGTTTAGGGTTTAGGGTTTAGGGTTTAGGGTTTAGGGTTTAGGGTTTAGGGTTTAGGGTTTAGGGTTTAGGGTTTAGGGTTTAGGGTTTAGGGTTTAGGGTTTAGGGTTTAGGGTTTAGGGTTTAGGGTTTAGGGTTTAGGGTTTAGGGTTTAGGGTTTAGGGTTTAGGGTTTAGGGTTTAGGGTTTAGGGTTTAGGGTTTAGGGTTTAGGGTTTAGGGTTTAGGGTTTAGGGTTTAGGGTTTAGGGTTTAGGGTTTAGGGTTTAGGGTTTAGGGTTTAGGGTTTAGGGTTTAGGGTTTAGGGTTTAGGGTTTAGGGTTTAGGGTTTAGGGTTTAGGGTTTAGGGTTTAGGGTTTAGGGTTTAGGGTTTAGGGTTTAGGGTTTAGGGTTTAGGGTTTAGGGTTTAGGGTTTAGGGTTTAGGGTTTAGGGTTTAGGGTTTAGGGTTTAGGGTTTAGGGTTTAGGGTTTAGGGTTTAGGGTTTAGGGTTTAGGGTTTAGGGTTTAGGGTTTAGGGTTTAGGGTTTAGGGTTTAGGGTTTAGGGTTTAGGGTTTAGGGTTTAGGGTTTAGGGTTTAGGGTTTAGGGTTTAGGGTTTAGGGTTTAGGGTTTAGGGTTTAGGGTTTAGGGTTTAGGGTTTAGGGTTTAGGGTTTAGGGTTTAGGGTTTAGGGTTTAGGGTTTAGGGTTTAGGGTTTAGGGTTTAGGGTTTAGGGTTTAGGGTTTAGGGTTTAGGGTTTAGGGTTTAGGGTTTAGGGTTTAGGGTTTAGGGTTTAGGGTTTAGGGTTTAGGGTTTAGGGTTTAGGGTTTAGGGTTTAGGGTTTAGGGTTTAGGGTTTAGGGTTTAGGGTTTAGGGTTTAGGGTTTAGGGTTTAGGGTTTAGGGTTTAGGGTTTAGGGTTTAGGGTTTAGGGTTTAGGGTTTAGGGTTTAGGGTTTAGGGTTTAGGGTTTAGGGTTTAGGGTTTAGGGTTTAGGGTTTAGGGTTTAGGGTTTAGGGTTTAGGGTTTAGGGTTTAGGGTTTAGGGTTTAGGGTTTAGGGTTTAGGGTTTAGGGTTTAGGGTTTAGGGTTTAGGGTTTAGGGTTTAGGGTTTAGGGTTTAGGGTTTAGGGTTTAGGGTTTAGGGTTTAGGGTTTAGGGTTTAGGGTTTAGGGTTTAGGGTTTAGGGTTTAGGGTTTAGGGTTTAGGGTTTAGGGTTTAGGGTTTAGGGTTTAGGGTTTAGGGTTTAGGGTTTAGGGTTTAGGGTTTAGGGTTTAGGGTTTAGGGTTTAGGGTTTAGGGTTTAGGGTTTAGGGTTTAGGGTTTAGGGTTTAGGGTTTAGGGTTTAGGGTTTAGGGTTTAGGGTTTAGGGTTTAGGGTTTAGGGTTTAGGGTTTAGGGTTTAGGGTTTAGGGTTTAGGGTTTAGGGTTTAGGGTTTAGGGTTTAGGGTTTAGGGTTTAGGGTTTAGGGTTTAGGGTTTAGGGTTTAGGGTTTAGGGTTTAGGGTTTAGGGTTTAGGGTTTAGGGTTTAGGGTTTAGGGTTTAGGGTTTAGGGTTTAGGGTTTAGGGTTTAGGGTTTAGGGTTTAGGGTTTAGGGTTTAGGGTTTAGGGTTTAGGGTTTAGGGTTTAGGGTTTAGGGTTTAGGGTTTAGGGTTTAGGGTTTAGGGTTTAGGGTTTAGGGTTTAGGGTTTAGGGTTTAGGGTTTAGGGTTTAGGGTTTAGGGTTTAGGGTTTAGGGTTTAGGGTTTAGGGTTTAGGGTTTAGGGTTTAGGGTTTAGGGTTTAGGGTTTAGGGTTTAGGGTTTAGGGTTTAGGGTTTAGGGTTTAGGGTTTAGGGTTTAGGGTTTAGGGTTTAGGGTTTAGGGTTTAGGGTTTAGGGTTTAGGGTTTAGGGTTTAGGGTTTAGGGTTTAGGGTTTAGGGTTTAGGGTTTAGGGTTTAGGGTTTAGGGTTTAGGGTTTAGGGTTTAGGGTTTAGGGTTTAGGGTTTAGGGTTTAGGGTTTAGGGTTTAGGGTTTAGGGTTTAGGGTTTAGGGTTTAGGGTTTAGGGTTTAGGGTTTAGGGTTTAGGGTTTAGGGTTTAGGGTTTAGGGTTTAGGGTTTAGGGTTTAGGGTTTAGGGTTTAGGGTTTAGGGTTTAGGGTTTAGGGTTTAGGGTTTAGGGTTTAGGGTTTAGGGTTTAGGGTTTAGGGTTTAGGGTTTAGGGTTTAGGGTTTAGGGTTTAGGGTTTAGGGTTTAGGGTTTAGGGTTTAGGGTTTAGGGTTTAGGGTTTAGGGTTTAGGGTTTAGGGTTTAGGGTTTAGGGTTTAGGGTTTAGGGTTTAGGGTTTAGGGTTTAGGGTTTAGGGTTTAGGGTTTAGGGTTTAGGGTTTAGGGTTTAGGGTTTAGGGTTTAGGGTTTAGGGTTTAGGGTTTAGGGTTTAGGGTTTAGGGTTTAGGGTTTAGGGTTTAGGGTTTAGGGTTTAGGGTTTAGGGTTTAGGGTTTAGGGTTTAGGGTTTAGGGTTTAGGGTTTAGGGTTTAGGGTTTAGGGTTTAGGGTTTAGGGTTTAGGGTTTAGGGTTTAGGGTTTAGGGTTTAGGGTTTAGGGTTTAGGGTTTAGGGTTTAGGGTTTAGGGTTTAGGGTTTAGGGTTTAGGGTTTAGGGTTTAGGGTTTAGGGTTTAGGGTTTAGGGTTTAGGGTTTAGGGTTTAGGGTTTAGGGTTTAGGGTTAGGGTTTAGGGTTTAGGGTTTAGGGTTTAGGGTTTAGGGTTTAGGGTTTAGGGTTTAGGGTTTAGGGTTTAGGGTTTAGGGTTTAGGGTTTAGGGTTTAGGGTTTAGGGTTTAGGGTTTAGGGTTTAGGGTTTAGGGTTTAGGGTTTAGGGTTTAGGGTTTAGGGTTTAGGGTTTAGGGTTTAGGGTTTAGGGTTTAGGGTTTAGGGTTTTAGGGTTTAGGGTTTAGGGTTTAGGGTTTAGGGTTTAGGGTTTAGGGTTTAGGGTTTAGGGTTTAGGGTTTAGGGTTTAGGGTTTAGGGTTTAGGGTTTAGGGTTGTTTAGGGTTTAGGGTTGAGGGTTTAGGGTTTAGGGTTTAGGGTTTAGGT